>CAOKZL010000048.1:0-1496430 GCA_948472985.1 Iguana delicatissima | reverse complement strand
AAAAGAAACACCTTTTTTCTGGTTTTTAAAAAGCATGTGCAAGTACAGTTGGAGACGTTTCTGAGCGGATTGAGGTGTGGAACTGAAAAATTAAAGACGACTCAGCGCATTCTAAGGTATGGAAGACCTCCGTCAGATATCGCGCTACAATGCGCTAAAACGTTTTATTACGTTTCCCCGTGTGGAAAGGGCCATTTACAGATTTAGCCAAAGTATAATCTTTTTCCATTCTCTTTCAAAATTTTGAACCGTTTTGTTCTTAAGGGAGTTAACCAATTTTTCAGTCTCCACCATATCTAACATTTTTATTTTCCATTCATCTAATAGAAGGTCTGTTTTATCTTTCCAATGTTGTGTATATGTTAGCCGTGCTGCTGTGATCAAATACAATAATATCTTCTGTTGTTTTCTAATCTCCCAGTTCTGACCTAATATATTCAATAAATAAAATTCTAGTACCACTTCAAAACTGACTTTGGAGATTTTTTGAATTTCATCATGAATTCACTTCCAAAATTTCTTAGCCTCAGAACAAGTTCACCACATATGAAAAAAAGTCCCCACCTTTTCCCCACATTTCCAGCACTTTGCATTCCCATTTTTTGGTTATTTTTTGAAGTCTTTCAGGAGTCATATACCACATATGTATAATAATTTTCTCTTAAATTTAAATTTGGAGTGAATTTTATTTCCGTCTTCTATACTTCTTCCCATGCCTCTAACTCCATTGGACAACCTATATTTTGGGCCCACTTAATCATTGACTCTTTTATTGACTCAGATTCAAAGTCCCTTTTTAACAGAAATTTGTAAAGCTTTGAGATTCTGTTCTTTTGGTGTTCTTTCAAAAGTTGATCTAGTTCATTTTCTTGTCTTTCAAAACCATATAGTTTTTGGTCCATTTTGTACCTTTCAACTGGCACCAAGGGAACCAGTTTAGCTCATGACCTTCAGCTTTTAACTCTTCTATCAACTTCATTTTTGGATTGTTTCTTTCCCATTTTATTATATCTTGATAAGTCAAAAGCTTTCCTTGCTTCGTTGGTGCAATCTTCTTCTTGAGCTTCTTGAGGGGATGTCCAAATTGGGAGTTTTGTGTAGTATTTCTGTTTTATTTGGAGCCAGATCTTTTAATAAAGTTTTACAGATGCAATGATTATTAAAATCTTTATTCACAGGTATTTTATTATAGCATAAGTAACCATGCCATCCAAATCTATTATCTGTTTCTTCTAGATCTTTTAAAGTAGATTTCTCTAATATAATATAATCTTTAATCCAATCTAAACAACTTGCATAATAATACCTCTTTAAGGACTGCACTTCCATCCCTCCTCTGTCTTTTGCATCCTGTAATACTTTAAATCTTATTCTTGTTTTTTTGCCTAACCAAATAAATGTTTGAAGCTCATTTTCCCATTCTTTAAATACTTTCCCATTTCCAATTATTGGTAGATTTTGGAAAAGAAACACAAGTTTAGGTAGTAGAGACATTTTAAAAGCATTAATTCCTCCTAAAAATGATAAGTTTAATTTAGTCCACTTTTGCATGTCCCTTAGTATCTTTAAAATATTTTCCAAATAGCCTAATGCTAGTCTGTAGAATTTGATATTTTAAACAACACTGAAATTGTCTTCACCTATTTACAGCTATGCCACCAATGTGTTCTTGATACATTTTGGTAAAATAAATACTACATACTTCCGTGTACGAATGCAATAATGTGACTAAGAATATGGCCAGCATCCAGTGCTGTATTTCCACTGGATCTTGCTGCTTCTGCCAGAATCAGTGACACACACTCCTGCTAAAACCTACTACAAAGGGCTGGGAAATCTTCTTGAGCAACTTTTAGGAAAAAAAGCCATAATTCCACCCATAATGGATATACTTAGGCCATTTTCAAACTGTTATAGTGCTATTATTCCACTTTCAACATCCTATGGAATCCTGGAGTTTGCAGTTAAGGGAGGGGCATTTAGAATTCTCAGCCAGACAGCTCCTTGGCCTCAGTAAACTACAAACTCCAGAATTCCACAGAATATCAAAAGTGGAATAATAGCACTATAACAGTGTACTGCGGAAATGGCTTTAGTTAGGTCTCTACCAGTATTGGACGTCAAAGTACACTTTGGCATTCAATACTAGTAATTTTGGCCTAGGAGTTGCCCAATTTACGTTCCTAACCCAGCAGAGATTATTTGACCTCAAGGCCCTAAGCCCAAATCAAGTTTATTTCCTTTACCTTATTTCTCTTGTTCATAATTCTGTGTGGCTGAAAACAGTACTCTTCTCCATACGCTAGAAGTTAAGCTCATGCCCAAACAATGTTCAATCTGTATTCATTCTTTACAGATGAGCAGCCTATCTTACCATGGGAACATACTGGACTCTGTATTGATGTAGAAAAATGAATGCTTTCAAACTCGCAAGTATATACTCTATATTATCATATTACCATCCTGTTCTTTTCCATATACCTTATTTCTATTTCACATTATACCACAGAACTACAAGAGAAGAACCATCAATGCAAGAAAAATGCTACAATAATAAGCATCCGTTATAATTGGCAGTATGTTATTAGTCCATTTGACATCACCTTTCAATGTCAAAATGCATTATGCATTATCTCATAAGAGCAAAAGTTATTTCTTTATTCATTTATTGCATGTATTAGTTGTCCCACTACAAAGGCTTTCAGCATGACAACTTAAAAAAAATAGTCACAAAAATGTCAAATTATAGCAACAAATAACAAATAAGATGTTAAACTTTGTTACCCTGATTTCTGGGGTCTCTTGGGGGGACACCTCAATGAGCTCCAAATAGTGGGGAATGGGAATTAGCCAGAGCACAAGCTGTAGCACTACGAGAGGCAGGGTAACCTAGTGAGATCTTAAACCCAATGTTTACGGGGTCAGGCCGAGTCAAAAACCAAGCAGAATTAAGTTATAATTGCTTTCTTTATTTAAAAGACAGTCACTGCGCACTTACGTACTCACTCACACAGACCTAAGAAAATAAAGGGAGGAAATTTGATAGGGGATTTCGAGAAGGATTTTCAGGGGAAATACTACCCTGATCCTGCAGCCCGGGTAGCCAGAAGAAATTCAGTAAGTCTGAAGCGGAGATTCTCAGCACGTGGAAGCTGAGGGGAAGGCTCGGCAAATGGAGCGGTAGCAAGGTGGGATGACAACCATGAGCGATCCGAAGAAGCGCTCAAAATCAGGGGTTCTTATAGGGAGAAATGTGCCTGTAGGTTAGTCCGTTCCCGGAGAAAACAATGGGGTTCGGGTTGGAGACAAAGCCTCCGAAATGTCAGCATTTAAGATGATTGGATTTTGACGGAGTTGTCAATAGCGCAGACAGTATGCAAATGGGGAGTGCTTGACAGTTGGGTAGTCAGGAACGCTAATCTCATCAAGCTGACGGTTCAGGGCAGAGAATCTTTTGTATGCTTGATGCATACTTAGTTTTAAAGTGTACTTGCCTGGAGGGCTCCTGAAGCTGCGTGCCAGAAGATTACTGGCCTGATTTGGGATTTTTCAACCGTTCGGCCATGCTCGTGTGCGTGCTTATTCGGGGACCTCACAAGCACGTAGAGAGGAACAGTTTGGAATGGCCAATCTTTTTATATCAAATTATATTTGGCAAGCCCTGGGCTCGGAGACCACAGTAACAACCCCCCCCCCGAAAACAGGCGATTTGGGGACAATATCGAACATTTTTCAATCAAAAGCAAAAATAGTTTTAGAGCTGAATAGGGGCTTCAAGGCATAGCTGCAGTATTACAGCATGGGGAAGAGGGGACTTTAAGAGGAAAGGAAGGATTTCTGTCCTAGAAATACAATTCTAACGCAACTAAACACACTCACACAATGTATACATAAAAGGTAAACGGTAAAAGAATCTTCCTGTCAATAGGGAAAGGGCAGTAATCTTTCAATAACTGGTGAATAACACGATGCAAATGTCCGTTGTCTATCATTTCAACTACACATTTAAAATTGGAGCAAAAGCGTGCCTGCCAATGAGGCACAGCAAATACAAGCAGAGTAAAAGAACAAGGGTTACATAGTGTCGATGTTTAGCAACCTAGCTAACAATTTCTTGCTGACTGTGAGCAGTTAGCAATCTTGCAGATCTTGTATCGAGGAATA
Source organism: Iguana delicatissima (assembly GCA_948472985.1). Classification (NCBI taxonomy): domain Eukaryota; kingdom Metazoa; phylum Chordata; class Lepidosauria; order Squamata; family Iguanidae; genus Iguana; species Iguana delicatissima. Next base: position 1,492,266 of record CAOKZL010000048.1, on the reverse strand, counting down.
GTCCATTTGGAGCTTCTTAGAGACTTGGTGTCCAGAATAGCAATAGTCCTTGAAACTGTGTCATTTGTGTCAAAAAGTCTTTTCTCTCTGTCGGGAAGTGGCTGGGTCACCCCCCCCCCCATGGGTCCACAGTCACTGGAGAGGATGCGGGTATCTACTCGGACAGCCTCCCAAATGGAGCTGCGATTTTCCTCTTCACTACCCCGCCACGATAGCCGGGGGTGATGGACCAGTCTGGGGAATCTTCCCGGTTCTCTGCGGTTGCTGACCTATAACTATTTGGCAACAGAATTGACAACAAGGTTATCCAGTGCACAGGTAAAACGCAAATTACCAGGTCAGCACCTGATGGAAGTTCAAGTGGAACTATAAAACCCTCGTCTTCGCTATAACCTGAAAACTGTGGATGAGAGAGGGTATAAATAGCTATCAAGAACAGAGATGTATTAGCTCTAGCAGGGCCCATTCAGATCGCGAGGCAGGGGACTCAGAACCCACATCTGAACCCAACCTGCCTTCCCCGAGGCAGGGACTCAGATATCCAAAGTCATTCCAGAACAAGACCGGCCTCCAGTAAGCAGACAAATAACCAAAGTCATCCCCAGACTGAGGGTTTGGCTCCCAGCCTGATGTTGCCGAGGGCTTGGGCGCTGCTAAAAGGTGATGGTAGTCCGACGTAGGTTCTGAATATACACTACCCTACCTCATAAGTTGGACTCCACTGGCAGGCCGAAAGCTCGGTTACCCGGATAGGCTTTTTGCAAAAAGTTAAAACACCATGCACATATTATTTACATTAATAAGTAACTATATACAATTAAGAACCTTAAATCTCCCAATTCTCAATAAAAACAGCCGGCTTGCAACAGGAAAATTTGCTTTTTTACCCATACTGCGAGACCAAGTAAACATAGGGCTAAAAGGATTTGAAAAACTACCAGTATTATTAAAGGATGCAGGGTGAAGTGTGCTATAGTTTGCCCTGTGGAAGACCAACTGAAGGCATCCCACCACGACTGTTGGGAGTCCAATTCCAATTCTTCGGATGACTCTACAATTACCTTGGCTGAATGATTTACCGTTAAAACAATCTGATAGAGGGAGTGTGAGACCTGTGATACCTTATGGGCTAAGAGGGTGAGACTCCGTAGCCATGTAGACACAGGGATCTCATCAAGGTGGAATCCTACTAGCTTGGACTCCGCGGGCATGTGCTCAGTTTCCAAAATGTAATCTTTTATCTCCCACCTGAGATAAAAGTTCTGGCCAAAACAATCTTGGACATGCAGTGCACAAAACCAAAGGTTGCCGGCGGTACGGTTAACGACTGCAGTCGCACCTCTAGGCAATATGGTTACTTGTAAACAGGGGGTCCGTAAACAAAAGCAATCATTAGTGATTTGAGCCATAACAGAGTAGTTAACAGGGATCGCGATATATTCTGAAGTATTACTATGACTGAAGCTTGCCATGTTTTGAAAGCAATGCACCCAATGTTGGTTGAACAGGCAACCAGATAAATCAAAGCAATGTGTACTAAACCAGCAAGATAGAAAACTAACAAAATTTGAAATGACAGAATTTCAAGATGTTCAAGGTGTGTTTTTCAAGGTTGGAGCTATGTTGCCTTTGTTGCAAAAGAGGAAGAAGTTTAAAATCTACAACTACAACTACGGCTAAGACAAACTATATACACAAAGAGAGTGAAACTTTGCTCGAGTGTGTTACTTCAGGGTGGCTGCCATCCCATGAAGGGAAGTGGAGCTGTTGCTTCGCTCCTTGGCTGCTGCACAAAAGAGAAGGTTGCCCAGTCTGGGGGTTTTCCCTTCCAGTCCTTTGAATGTGCTTGTTTGTGGATCTCTGAAGTCACTTGTAAGAGTGGCCATGCCCACTCATGGCTTGAGACCCTTTTGGCCAAATCAAAGTGGAGGTTGGTATCTGACCCAAGTGTCTCCTGAAGTACTGCATTTCATGGCAGGATGGTGATCGGGACAGAGACAGAGTCTTGGCCCCTCTCAAGATCACCAGAGTAAAAAGGTATTGGGTGCCACTGAATATGAATGTAAGCCGGTGCCAGTATAGCTCTGTGGAGGGGAAGGCAGTAGCCACATCTACCTCCGTGTGGTATTTGGGACTCACAGTTATAGCTGCTGAAGTCTCCCCTGATGGAATGCAATTAAGGGGAGTATGTAGTGTCACGTCAGGGTGTGCCAGGGTCAGTGCTTTTGCTAACCTGTGCTCTGGCTGGGCAGGAGCATTTTGCTGCTTGAATCCCCAGTCCCACAGGAAATTCTCTTGAAAGAAGGCATGGAGAGGATGGACTCTCTCTGCCAAGGATTCAAGAAAATCTCAGGGGAAACTACAGGTTTCTAACTGGGGGCTCAGAACAGAGACAATGGCGAGCTTTGGAAGCTTGGGGTTGGCTTCCCCTGGCTGTGTGCTCTCCTCTTCCTGGCTCTCACATGGGCTGGCAATGTCTTGTTAAATTTGGTGGGGGCTTCCTCCTGAACCTTAGTCTGGCGCGATCCTTCTCAGTGCTCAGAAAGCACTATTGTCTCAGAGGTGGTTGGATTCGCACTCAGGGCTATGTCAGGAGGAGGGGCAATCTGCCTTGTTTTAGTACGCACTGAGCGCTTGTGTCCTCCGAAGGACTTAGATTAGGCCCCCCCACCGTACCCGGTCAAACAGATAGCATCTGGGATGGGCTCCCCCTGCCTTATCAGGTTTGGGTGCAGCACTTTCAGCGCTGCTCTGGAGTCTGCAAGAGGGGTGGCAGGGATCTTTTCCCTATCGGTCCCAATGCCTGCCTTCACTCTAGATCTACCCCATTTGTTGGGCGTCAGTCGAGCCCCAACCCTTTAGGGTAGATATCGAAACCGAGGGCACCCCTATCCTGACAGCTCTAAGTTGGGGTAGTATCCAGCCAGAGGGGGACTGTTGGTCACTGCATTCACCGGCTGGCTACTTCCTGGCTGTAAATGCCTATCTAGGGTGTCAATGAGCTTGATCGTGGGTCTCCCATCGAGCTGGCTCATGTCTAGCCCTAGCCTCCTCAGGACACCCCAAATCTTCACTCGCTCAGATGAGTATTTCTGGGCAGTAGGATCATAGCCACCAGACGTCTCCCCGGGAACGTTACTGTCCGTGGCAGGCTCTGGAACCTGAGGCGGGGGTGCAGAGTTCCCTGCCTTGCTTGGGGGACCTCAGGACTCTCTACCTTGCCAGTGCCCCTGCCTTCCTCTGTAATCCTGTGTTGGTGAGGATTGGGGACTGAAGTCGGGGCTGATTTTCTTGCTGGGAGTGGGGCCCATAATTGGAGTATATCACCTCCTGAATGGGCTCCCAATTCCCAGCTTCTTTCCTGTTTGCTTTTGGAGGGGATTTCAGGGCTTCAGCTTCATGGAGCAGGTCAGTGACTCTCTGGAGGTTGTCATTAAAATTTTCCCAAGGTGTTGTCTTGGGATTGATGAGCCCCAGGGCCATTTTAGTTTCATGGTTCAAGCCTCCATAAAGGAGCGTCTCGAATTCCACGTTGTTGAAGTTGTAGCCATCCCGCGCTTCAGGGACCTTCCCTGCTAATATGGCCAGAAGCTGCTTTCTGGCCACGTAGGCTTCGGCGTTCTCCCTGGGACCCTGTTGCTCCATAACATACAGAAGTCCTGTGCTCTGCCCTGGCCACAGGATTCTGATGACCTCTCTCATCCAGTCGTGGGCCTTGAGTCTCACTAAGCCTGGGGCAGCCATGGCTGATTCTAAAGTGAGGAGCTCAGATGGGCACATATACAACCTGAGTTAGGTCTTGACCGTTGGCTGTGGGGTGGGAATGAACCACTGAGTTGAGCCACATGATTCCTGTATGTTTATTGAGAGGGCCAAGCTGATCTGCGATTGCCTTGGCCTCTGTGGTTCTCCAGGGGATCCTAGTCTCGATCTCCTGGGTCTCCTGCACTTCATCCTCATTTCCTCCACCTCTAGGGGGTCCTACCCTTTTCTTAGTTGTGGATCCAGTCTCAACTGGTTGAATTGGGGCGCTATGGTCAACCCAGTCCGGGTTGTGGGGGTGTATAGCCACTGCATCCTCAGCCATCGGTTCCCAGATGGCCGCAAGAAAGGAGGGGAGAAACTGGACAGACAGCCGAAATTACAGCCTGACGTGTCTGGAGCTGCTTCTCCAACTCCTCAATTCTTTGATGGCAAGCCATGCGACTGACAGTCTCCTGCTGCTCTTTAAATTGCTTTATCATAAACTCAGCAGCAATTTTAGATTCGGCCAGTTCTTCCTCTAAGGGGGTTATAAGTGTGTTTCTCCAGTTTAGGAAGTTATTTATAGTCTACACTCCCTGATGAAAACTACCAAAATTTTTCTATCCCAAGAAAAGATGGGCTATTCTTTCTTACGTTGTATTGTATATTTATTAATAATTTATTGAATTTATATCCCACATTCCGCCCAAATGGGACCACAAGCAGCTTCAACTCCTTTTCGACCTAAGGCCAACACTGAGAACCTATCATGGGGTTTTCTTGGCAAGATTTTGTTCAGCCTTTGACTTCGTCTGCTCCGACTTGCTCAAGGTCACCCAGTGAGACCATTTCCACACTAGACTGTTATAGCGCTATTATTCCACTTTCAACATCCTATGGAATCCTCAACGGCCCCTCCCTAAACTGCTAGTGCGGAAATGGTCTGCGTTTCCACGGCCGAAAGGGAGTCATAGTCCAACGCTGAAGCCACTATGCCACGCTGGCTCTTTCTTGGCTTTCTCAAAAGCCATCTTAAAATAAATATTCTCACCATAACGCAAAGGAAAGCGCAATGCTTCAGCAAGCAACGTGACCACTTCCATGAGTTAACATTAGTGGCCGTCTTCCCGCCACAAACGCGCTTCACCAACATCAGCGGCCTCCCTGCCGCCTAATTTCTTCACACCTCCTCCCCCCACGCCCCCGCCTTTCCTCCACACAGCGCGCAACGTCCCTGACGAGACGTTTGGCGGCACGAGCGTGAGGGCGGGCCAGAGCCGAAAGAACAAGGGCGCGCGCCCGCTCAGACACGCATGCCGAAAGAGAGAAAGCGCGTGCGAGAGCGGGGGCGCGCGCTGCTCCGTGACCCATCTCGCTGAACAAAGGATTTTTGCTTCAAATCTCCTCTGCGGACCTAAAATGGCGTCAGTGCTCTCTCCGCACACCATAGAGATAAAGGAGGAGCCATTTTAGGAAAAAAGACAGATAGGAGACGTGGAGGGGTAGAGCGGCAGCTTGTGCCTTGAGGCCTCTCTGCGCCTCTCAGGTTTTCAGCTCGTTGGTAGAGTTTTGCGGACCGGGAGGGAGAAGAAGTCTTCTCTATCATGGCGAGCGAGGGAGAAGACGAGAAATCGGAGAAGGCAAGTGGGTGTGAATGCGACGGGAGGAGCGGTTAGTGGTAGCCTGGTTCTGCCACTCCGGCATCTTTTCGCGCAGAGGGAGCTGGGTTCCTTTTATGTTTGCGTCTACGAGGGGCTGTGGTTTATCCAAAGGAAATTGCTGCTTTTTGCAGGCGCAGGAGTGTAGTCGTGCTTTTATGAGATTAGGATCATTTGAGCTACGCGTCGTATCTCAGCCCAAAAGTTTCACGTACAGCTTCGCTAAAATCTGATGCTGTCATATCAGCAGGGACAGCAAGCAGTTCTTAGGCTAAATCTAGTCCAGTTACAGTACACTCTTGAATCCTTTTGTTTGACTCCCCCACCCGTTGTATTACTGTAGTGTAGTGATTTGAGCGTTGGGTTGCCACTCTGGAGACCAGGGTTCGAATCCCCGCTCGGCCATGGAAACCCGCTGGGTGACCTTGGGCAGGTCTCACTCTCTCAGCCTCAGAGGAAGGCAAACAGGCTGGCCTGAATAACAGCCCCAGATCTTGTCTGATGTTAGAAGCTAAGCAGGTTCAGCCTTCATTAGAATGAGAGACCCACTCCCCCTCCCCGCCAGGGAATTGCTATAGGCTATATTTCAGAGGAGGGAATTGGCTGAACCATCTCTTGATTATTCCTTTCCTAAGAAAACCCTATGAAATTCATGGAGGTCACTACAAGGCAAGTTGACCGCACACACACACATTTAACTGGTGTACTCTATCTGGGACTAACAATTGGATTTCATTTTTGATTCCACATACATATTCCAGTTTTGTAACCAGATGGTGGAAGTACTCCTAGACTTGTCCATAAAACAGCATTTTGTCCAGAGTTGCTAACAGACTTTCCCCCTGCCACCAAACAACACTGGAGAGGAAGACATCAGAAAAACTCTCACTAAAAGATTGAAAAGTCATCTTTAGTTTCCCGAATTTTAGAATAAGTGAAATTGCTGTCCTGTTTCTTCTTCTGTTTAAAAAGTTTAGAATAATGTTTTGCAAAATACAATTTACATATTTATATATACTACATGTTTACATAAAACTTTGAAAAGAATCTTAGAAAACTATAGCTTTATTGATCGATTGTCATCAAAATTAGTGCTGGGCTCATTTCTCCATGGCAAAATAACAACATCTCCAAAACGCAAAATGTTCTTGTTCTTTTATGCTCTTACTTTTTAAATGGTAGGAAGTACATTGGAAGTTAGGCTTTTAACAGCCCTGTTTTTGCTGCTCATAAAATAATTCTTAATATTCTTTGCATTCATATGCGCTGAACAAGTATTAAGCAGCAAGTATTAAAGAGGCAGCGTGGTATAGTGCTTTGAGTGTTGGATTACAACCCTGGAGACCAGGGTTCAGTTCTCACTCTTGGCTGTGGAAACTCACAGGGTGACCTTGGGCCCATCACAGATTCTCAGCTTCCAGAAAACCCCATGAAACAGCCTTAGGGTCACCATAAGTTGAAACAACTTGAAGCCATACAACAATTAAACAAGCATGCCTAAATACCCTGAAGGCACCAGATCCCATCTGATCTTGGAAGCTAAGTAGGATCAGTCCTGGATAGTACTTGCATGGGAAACCACCAACAAATACCAGGTTTTATAGGCTATATTTCAGAGAAGGGAACTGGCAAAACCACATCTTCCTTGCCTAAGAAAACCCTGTGGAATTCATGGGGTTGCCATAAATTGACCAATGATGTGAAGACACACACACACATACATTAAACAAGCATAGTTACACAGCAATGCTAGATAGACACCCAAACTAATAATGGCAACTTTGGAAACCATGGAGCAGTTTTTTCCAGAAATATTTTCTCCAGTAATATCTCGTTATTGTTGTTGTGTGTCTTTCAGTCATTTCTGAGTTATGGTGATCCTAAAGCGAACCTATCACTGGGGTTTCTGGGGGCTGAGAGTGTATGACACACCCAAGGCCACCCCATGGGTTTTTGTGAATGAGTGGAGAATCGAACCCTGGTCTCCAGGATTGTAGTCCAACGCTCAGGCCATTAAACCAAGCTATGTATCTTGTCACTTCCCCCAATCCACAAGATGACTTGAAGTGCCTCTTAGTACATCTGAAACAATAATTTTTATGCCACCTTTCAGTTGTGTTCCGAGATGAATTTACAACCCCCCCACACACACAAATTTTTTTTTTTGAAAAAGTCTTATGTGCAACATTAAACAAAAATACATCAAAGCTACTGGCAGCATATTCTCTGCAATAATTGTATCTGCCATTGTTGGCTCAATAACCGAATGAAACAGGTCACCTTTGAGAGAGAGTTGATCGTATCACTGACAGGGCCCTGTTTTGCACAGCCGTCCAATGTACTTCACAGACTGAGATGACTTCTACAGAATAGCATCCCGGAATTTGTCCTGAAGTAGATAGTCTTATGTGAGAAGAGGGTGGTCTTGTGATATCATGGTCTCAGGATAGTGTCAAATCAAAACCAGAACTTTGAAATAGGTCTGGAAACCAACTGAGAGCCAATTAAGATAATGAAATGCATGCTTAATGAGGGATTTGTGGTTTCCTTGATGTGTGCCTTCAAGTTGTTTCTGACTTCTACCCTATGGTGAGCCTGTTGTAGGGGTTTTCTTAAGATTTGTTCAGAGAGATTTTGCTTTTGTCTTCCTTTGAGGCTGAGAGAATGTGAATTGCCCAAAGTCACCCAGTGGGTTAACAGGGCTAAGACAGAATTCGATCCCTGGTATCTATAGAGTTGTTTTCCAGTGCTGAAATCACTACTGCATGTGGGGTCTCTGTCTTTCCAAAGGTGTGGCTGTTATCACAACATTAATAATCATAGCTAAATTATTCATGTCCTGGCAAAGGTGGTGATAATTTACTTTGGCAAAAGACACTCCTGGTATTACTGCCACTTTGTTATCCAGGAGCAGCACAAGTTCTAGGAGAAACCCCATGCTGCAAATCTGAGCCTTAAGGGAGAGGGGTATATCCCCATTAAGAACTAGCCATATGCTCATTCCTTGATCTAATGAACCCCTCAACCATTGACTCTTTTGTCATGTTGATATTGTTTTGGTATACTTATTCAACACACTGCAAGGTCCAGACACTAGTACAAGACTCAAAACTTTATAAAAGAAGAAACTAGATGTCATCAGCAGCTGACAATGTTATACCTCATTCATCCAGCAGTTTCCTGTAACCGTAAGCCAGAACATAAAGAATCTGCAGAATGTGTGAGAACCACCACAATGTGGTGCTTTCCAATCTAGTACAATGACCCAGAAACATGATGAGCTGATGACATCATGTGCCATAACGACATCCAGCAGAATCAGTAAGGGCATGCTTCTGCTGTCCAAACATAGTTTTTATACGGTTGTCGTCGTTTCCATACTCCAAAGTGATGATCTTCTTTTTACCAACCCTTTCTAGCCTGCAAGGTGAGAAATAACTGTACAAATGACTGAGGTGATCTGATGCATATTTTATCTATTGAGATGTATCCACTGCTAGTGACCAAGCAATGCCACCCAACAACAAGGAAAATTTTGACTAACAGGATAGCATGGCAAAAATGCTTTTCTCAAAAACCTAGTATGTTATAAAAATGATTAACAAGGTAGACCAATCTCATATAACAAGTGTGTCAGCCACTTTTTCAGGTGCATCTTTTTCTGTCCTTGTAGTTCAGAGGGGGAAGCTGCAGTTCTCCCTTCTGCACAACTGCTAAAGGGACAGGAATAATTTTTTCTCCTGTTGAGTACGTACTTGGTCCCACATGTTTACTAGAAAACTAGTTAATAGAAATGTATTAATTTGTGAGACTATTTTGATGTGATGTACTTAATTTCTTTCAAGTCTTTTAAGCTGCTGGGAATACTTGATGTCAAAAATGTCCCTTGTGCTCGAGAATCAGTGCTCTATGGATCTGTGGGTGGTCTTACAGTGGGCCTTGGACACTTTCTGGCAACTAGTAAGTAAAAGTAAAGGTTGTGGTGTCTTTTGTATATTTCTGTATTTCCACTCTGCCTTCCTGTGCTCTGTGCTCTTTTAAGAACGGTTCCCTACTGTGATATGCTTAGCATAATAATTGATCAGCATTTCAAAATGTTGCATTCTTTCTCTCTTGTGCACAAAGAATTCCACAAACTTTGTAAACTGACAGTTCTTTGAACTTCCACACAGTTGAACTGTTCATAAATATATCTTGTCAATTGACTCAGTAACTAAGATACATTAATTTTATTCAGTGGAAGCTGTATCTCTTGTTCCCAACAGCTACTAAACCTGTATTTTCACATGCTTGTAAAAAAACAGGCTGTCCTGTTTACCCTTTATTCCATTCTCTCAGCTTTATCTGATCTAAGTGTGCTTGTCAAGTTATTCGCAATCATCTGCCATTTAATTTTGTGGTTAAACACAGTTGCTTTGGTCTCTGTATAGCCTTAATAGTCTCCTGCAGAATATCCAAAGCTGGCTTTAATTTAGGAAATTATCTTTTAAATATTTCTTAAATCTGTTTTGTGTTTCTCCTATATTGTTAATTGCTATGTCTGTCTACATTCTTTAATATAAATAAGTTGTTCTTTTCTCCACTCAGGCAGAGTGAGACGATCCTGTGACTTTGGAGTGGGAGGTTTTATCCTGACAACACTGGGATGTTGGTGTGTATTATGTTTCTGTAATTATGAGGCCGCCTGTAAATTTGAATACTACCATACTCTTGCAGCCACACACATGCTGAAAAATGTATTCTGGATTCCACAACATGCTAAAATTTTTAGGGATAGATATGCATTTCCTTGCAAATTTCCAGGATTCTTTGTTGTCTCTTGCTTTTTCAAATATTTACGTAGTTAGGTGATATCAGTTCTATGTCAGATACCTTGATATTTATACACATTGTAAAATTTTCTTGCATGTTTTCCCATATTGACCTTATATTTGATTTCCCTATTTTAGAAAGCAGCTTTTATGTTTTACATAGCAGTGCTTTCCTTGTTATATCACTTTTTAAAATGGGTGGAAGTAGGAAGGAAAACAGTAGGCATTCCTCTGCTCCTTCAGCTGCTGGGTGCGGATGTTGAGAGTAGTCCCAGCAACATACATTTGTGCCAACCAGAAGATATGGGATGGAAGGACTGTTTTTCAGATCTCACAGCCTAAACTAAAAATCAGAAATAAATAGTACAGAGACACAGAGACACACATACACAAACCTATTCAGATAATTCCATTAGCTGAGGGGAAAAAGTCTGTAAAAACATTTGTCATCTCTGAAGTACTAGCTGGTTTGATATGATAAAACCTGATGAGTAGATGAGTATTAGAATTTTTATTCTATAAAGTGGGAGAAGGGATCATGCAAGTTTTTGTGTTTGTTTTTCTTTCTTAAGGATCTATTGTAGGTACAATAATGCAAAATTAAGAATTCAGCAACGCATGATTCAAGAAGGAATAAAAAACAAGATTTTGTATGAAAGCACTCATTTTGATCCAGAAAAGAAGACAATGAAAAGCACTGAAGAAAGCCGTTCATAGTTTTCATAACAATGCTGAAGAATTTGCAATGATGATCTGTAGCTATAATATGAAACCAGATCTGAGAAACCATAGGGCCTGCTTGCTGCTAAATGTCACACAACAGGTCCTCCTAGTACAGTGAACTGCCTCCAAGACCCAGTTTGTATTTTACTTTTATTCATGTTTCACCTTTGATTTGCATGCAGGGCAAATCTGATCTGCTTCAGATTGGCAAAACTCAGTGGTGAAGTGCTTCTTCAAAATGAATGAATAGCTTAAACTAGTACTATAAGAATAGCTTCAACTAATCTTAAGCTTACAAGTACTTTGAGTTTGAGAGGGTTATTCGGTTACAAGAATGGCAACTACTGTAAATTAGACTTTGACTGCAGTACATTAGAAGGAAAGAAATAAAACATCAAAGGCTGTCTCCCTCCGACCTAACCAGGATGCATGTCCCATTAAACATAGTAGGACTTGCTTCTGAGTAGACACATAAAGGGTTACTGCAAGTTACAGTGATCATAAATCTAAGGTAAATTGGGATAAACTCTTTCTCAGTTTAGCTGAATTGAAGAGCTGCATCATGTCATAGGTGTTTATTTTGATTGCATTTCACCAGGTGATCCTCTGATACCACTACTGGTTTTTTTCCATGGCTCTGTGAAATACTCCAGCTTACATTGATCCTCTCTCTAGAGGAATCACAGAAGTATGAATTTTCTGCACTGAAATAATGTAAAAATGCTTGACCAAGTGTGAAATATTTTCTAAGCTGCATATAGAATCTGCAACAATGTAAAAATGTTGACTACTCCTATATACTGAAAACTTTTATTTCATTATTTATTTTAGGTTTTGATACCGTTTTATACATCTTTCCATTGCCTATGCTCTTTCCACATAAGCGTATTTAAAGAGGCATTGCCATCTGTAGTAGAATTTGACATAGTAGAGTATCAAGAACACTACTGTGTAGAACGGATGGCATGAAACAGGATCCTGAACTAGGATGATGCCATAACTCCAATTTAAGGAATTGCAGGGGGAACATTCCTGTATGTTCTTGTTCTCAGTACCAAAGAGACAATGTGTTTTTGAGCATCTGCTTCTGGTTTGGATGTCACCACAGCAAACACTTTTAACAACCAAAAAAGCAGGGGGAGAGGAAAGTGTGACCATGTTTTGGCACAAGTTCCCTTTGGGCCTAAGCAGCTTGTAATAATACACTGTAGATTGACTTTTAATTTTTTCTGTAGTATATCAGAGCATGTATTTAACTGGGGAGATTGTTCCCTATATTGTATTTCATGCTTTCAATATAGCTTAATCTCCATTTTGACGATGTAATAACATAAGGTGGCTGTTAAGTGCCTGGCCTTTTACATGAGAGCCAAAGTAAATTAGACCAAAGCATATCTAGTCCAATATTCTTTTTATACAGTGGCCCAGTAGTGGATGATATGAAGCCCACAAGCAGGACATGTACTCCACAGTAACTGAGAGGCATAATGCTTTTCATACAGGAGGGAGTGTATATGAGTTTTGACTGGGAGGTATTGTTCTTAGTCTTCCAGAAATTTGTCCCACTTTCTATCTGTCTTTAAATCTCCTCCTTTAAAAACCATGAGGACTGTACACCAATGTACACAAGCATTTCTGCAGCACTCAAGCATGCCAGTAAATATTTATGCTGAAGACCATGATATGCGTTCAAAACTTTTATTTTTTTAACCATGGAAAGCTCTTCTTGCCAAGACGACCCCTTGATAGGTTTGCCTTAGAGTTATTGTAAGTCATAAAAGACTTGATAGCAACACAGTAGATATTTTGTTTAGGTACCTTTAGATGTGTATCAGAAGTGACTGGGTGCAACTCAGCTTTCGCTGAAGGAGGATTTGGGTTTCCTAGATTGTACTTTGTTACCCCTGATCTGTGCTGATTTCTTGAATACTATGTATGAAATCTTAATGGGTGTTTATTACTTAATCATTCTTTCTGTACCTCTTGTCTTGGAGACATCTTGGTTTGGGGGAGACTGCAAGCATGCTCTGGAAATAGTCTAGGTGCACAAAGTAAGGGAAAATGCCTTCATATCATTAGGCAACTTAAATATGCATAAATAGTGTTAAAGGAAACTTACCATGCCTAAACAAGGACGTGGAGATATTAGAGATTAATGGCTGATAACTTGCATCAGCAGATATAACTACAGGAACAGAACTCCACTGGCATAATTATATCTGATGATCCCCCCCCCAAAAAAAACCCCTACCTTTTCAGCATGGCAGCACCCCAAATGAAAATTTCCAAGATGCTGAAGATCTGCATGCTCTACCAGTTGTGTGATATGTCAAAAACAGGCAGGTAGAGAGACCCCTCAGGATGCAGCTACAGCTTCTTGTCTATGTGTTCTGTGGCCAGAACACTGCAGACTTCATTTTTCTTTGCCCTGAAAATCCTTTGGTTAGGGCACAATCAGGCAGAAAAGGTAGAGTTTGGGGTTGCGTTCAGTCATTGATGACCATAAATGTGAACGGCCAACAATTATGAGATCATAAGTCCAGGTTGTGATCTCATTAACTATTGAACAGGATACCAGCCTAATGTTTACGATGATGTAAGCTGCCATGGAGTCAGTCACCTTTTGACTGTTGTAATTTTGAAGCAGGCTAGGTCCTCAAAAGCTTATGCCACAATAAATGTGTTAGTCTTTAGTACCATATGACAGCTATTTTGATGTAATGGACTGACATGATTATCCTTCTGAAAATTACAGTGCCTACAAGATTAATTAAAATAATAATGGACTTCCTCAAACTTCCACACTCACCACAGTATTTCATGAAAAGAAAAAAGCTCAGATGCTTGTCTTTTGGTTGTCTTTCTCTCATTAGCCACTATCTATAATAAATCAAGAAGTTTAAATATTCTCTAACTTTGTAGCCAAGTAAACTAATGAGCAGTGGTTATCAAAAGAGATTTTAAATTCAAAATTCATATAGGGCAATATCTTTATTAAGCAGACAAAGGTCACAAAATACTGTGCAAGCATTTGAGTCCTTCAGAACTCATCATCAAGCAAAAGAGCAAACAAATATGCAGTATGCAAGGAAAAAAATTATTAATGTTAAGCTAAGGAATCTGCATTTAGCTAGTCTTAAGATAGTAAGTGGGAGGATGCAGTTAATAAAATATGTTGTACCAGCTACAGTAACACAATTGCATCTGGAACTCTCCCAAGCATTGCTAAGAACAAACAAACAACAGCCAATTCTTCATTTTAAAAAGTACATAATACATGTGAGACTTAGGGCCATCTCCAGGTTTCTGAGGATGACAAGTGTACAATCGGGGGGGGGGACAAACTAAACTACAACTACTGACATTCAGTAGTTGCTAAGGCAGCACAACATTATTGGGCCTCAGTTGTTAGTCACAGCTAGAGTAACATGTAGACCTATTAATGAGAACTTAGTTAAATCCTCAGGAATATAAATTACTTTCTCAACTTCCTCTTCTTTCAGTGGGTCTACTCTAGTGGGGACTAACAATTTGATTTAGACACTGTGCTGGGTATTGCCTCTATAGGAGAAGAGAATTCTGTCCAAAACAAAACATGTTACAACTGAGCAGAAGTGCCATAATTCTAATATTTTGCAAGCATGGATGAAAACATAACAGTCCTAGCATTTATGGAGAAAGCCTCAATCATCCTGGCCATCCAGTTGGCTCAAGTGGTTTCAAGTGTAAAACATGTTAGTTTGGATACCGTTAACATTTTTAAGACAACCAACTCTGTCTGAATTACAATGATGTAATAGCACTATATTACTGACTCATTTCAAAAACCCAGCAAGAGACCAAATCCCTTTAGCATCCTGACAAAAGTGTGTTTAAAGTTCAGACCCTGCAGCATTTCAGAAGGGCCTGGAACACATGCTATCAAAGTAACTGCATTCCTTCTGTTTACTCCATACTGCCTTATTAGATGTAAGAGTATTTTCTAGCATATTAAACCAGATGTCAGCTTCCCATTTGTCTTATATCTCAAATGCTACACCAAATTGTAGACTGTAGACCACATCCACATTGGGCAAATCACAATCTCAAATGAAGGCAAAGGTAAACCCCCCTCTGAACAAATCTTGCCAAGAAAACCCATGATAAGAGTCACCATAAATCGGAAACAACTTGAATGCACACAAGAGAACCAAAATGCCTTGTTCAAAGTAATGCGGCCAACTAGTGAAATACAAGTTTTTAATTCCCTTGTCACCTACAGGAGTAATTTTAGGGTTGCCTGTCTCATTTTATGGTGGGAAGACTCCCACTGCCACCGTGAAAGTGCTGATAGAAACAAAAATGTGAAGGGTAAAAATGGTCATTAATGGAAAATTTGACCTCACAAATGTTTTTTTCTCCATTGTTATTGTGGAAGTTGTAAATTTGGTCATGCTCATTAGGGATGACAACTATGCTGTCATCAGACCAACCAGCCCTATTCAGCCAGGTGCTTGAAACCCAGCAGTAGGATATGAATTAGTCCTCTCCATTTGGAGCAGATCACAATGGGAAAATTATGGTGGAATACAGAAGACAGCAGGTACGCCTAAATCACACTACTTGAAATAGGCTAGAAAGAGGTTGCACCAGCGACAATGAGGCATGAAAGCACTGCCAATCCAGGGTGGGCAGCCGTAAAAACCATGTCTTTCATAGCTTGCAGCTGCCTGACAGCCCCAAGACTCAACTTTTGGGAAGTCCCATCTCCCTGCCACCCTGACCAGTTTGAAAAAAAATGACACCAACCCAACAGAATTGTAGGCCAACCTGATTCACCAGCAAGACTCGCAACTGTTGAAACCAATTTAAATATACAGGCACCATGTTACTTTGGGAACCTGGAAAAATGCCATTTTACTATTATTCCTCTAATGGCCTAATATATATCGTTTGCTTCCAAATAAAAAACCCAGAGTACTTTTCCCAGTTGTTGTAGGTATCAGTTTCCCAAAGCGTCAATCAGCACAGCCAATGTGAATAATTATGGGAAAGGGTTCTTTATCCTGTATTGTACTAAAAACAGTTCTAAGTGGAATTGCGCCCGTCACCTACTTCACAGCTAAAGAGATCTGTGAATATGTGCCTTCAAGTTGCCTGTTAACCTAATAGGGATGAGGTTTTCTTAGGCAAGGAATACTGAGGTGGTTTTTCCAGATCTACAGCCACCTATATCTTAGGTCTGTAAAGAACCCAACCTGCTACATCAGCATGTCTCAGCTGTATGGTGGGGCAGGGCTTATCCCCTCATACTGCCCTGCAGTCCCTGAGAAAGACAACTAGAAGTGACATCACTTCCAGTCACCATTTTGAGATGGACTGCTGAAGAAAACCAGTATTGGCATTTTTTTGTGAGTGGAACCTTTTCCTGTAAGGCAGGCCTGCAGTTTTGTGGCAAAACAGTACCCTAACTTTTTGGGTAAGAGACTTTGGAGGGCACTGCATGCCCCATGATACAATAAATTACAATTTAACATTAACCATCCAAGTCACAGTAATGAGTTTCTGGTAGAGCCAGCACAGGCAAACTTCCCTGGGGTGTAGTATCCAGTCCCCCCTCCCCACTTTGAGGAGCTGTCATGTGTTGTATCCTCGGTCTGGTGAGGCTTCTCCCAAATCCAATAGCAACCAACATTCATTCCTACGTCTAAAACAAAACAGTAGGACAAAAAGGAAATAGGCCTACAAGTCACACAATAGGCCATTTCCCATCCCACCATCCTTTGTAGGTCTGGTGCAGCCATTCTGACTCCTAGACTGGAACAGGCAGGCTACTACTTAGCTCTAGTCTGTAACCATCCTTACAAGGTTGCTGAAATACTATTCAATAAGTATGTTTGAATCTATTTTCTACAATAATTAAAAGTTTCTTTTATTTGGGTAGGGTTGAGTTCCTGGGAAGATGAAAAGCATACCAATCCAGACGTGGCCGTTACTTACACACTGAACTGTCTATATCTCTTATGTGAAAATATGTATGTGATGTATATACACCCATCAGTGTATTCATATATCTTGCCTCATTAAAGGGATGTGGTGAAAATCCCAGAACAAGAGTAAAATGATTTTATTTTATTGCAAACAAACGGCTAAAGTTAATTTCTCCACCTACTTTCTTTAGAGAAGTAAATCAGCAGGCTAAGGAGACACACCCATCTGAGAACTAACATGATTAAAAATTAGATATAAAATGGGTGAATCACAATTTCATCTGTTTACAAAATGGTGGAGTTTACTACTACAAGCACACTAAATACACAGTATTTGTGGGGAAAAGGTTACAGACACACAGCTAACTTCATATAGATCCCATTAGACAACTGGATTTACAACAAGTTTGTTTAATAAGAAATGGGCAGAGCCAGCTTTTTCAGAATCAAAATGCAGAACAAATGGAAAAAGTTGATGGTGTGTACCTTCACAAGTTGAGCCTCTACAGACAAATGCAACCAGGTTTTATGCACACTCCACCTTCACTATTTAGCTTTAGGTTTGCTTTGCACCCCCCAAAACCATTTGCCAAATTAAAAAAAAACAAAAATACACCCTAGTTTATTGCCAAAAGACTATTCTGATTTCTTTCCCTCTTCCATACCTAGAAACTGCATAGAGAGGATGGAGTGGAAGATGGAGTGTAATGAGCATTATTTACACAGTATTAATATTCATGGGGGGCTACAAAAAGCCTGGTTGCAAAGTGTTCTGCTTTGATGACTCACGACTGTTTCTTAGAAATTTGGGAGGGGAGGAGAAAAAAGAGAAAAGAAAATCTTTAATAAGAGGACACCAGATACAAAGCAACATTTTACTTTTGTTGTGGTAAAAAAAATCACATTTTACAGATAAAATGTAGAACCCTGAAATACTGACACATTCTCTTATCGTGCACAATGCTGAGGTTCTCTTAAGATTCACTTTAAAACTGCAATTAAAAATGTACAAAAAAAAAATCAAAACCCACAAAGCTTCTAAAAAAGGAACCTGCAGGCACTTCCTCTTGTGGAATGTTTAAAAAGTTAGCCTACTAAAGAAAACAGTCGACTTCTTGTGAAGGTTTTGAAGAAATATGGATCAGTTCATTTTATTTGGGGATTCAATAATATCCTTGGTGATAATGCTGACTCCATGGCTTCTGACCCCAGAATTGCTATAAAAGAGCAAAAATAAAGATAGTTAATGTAGCGCCAATACAGTGCCAAAAACCATGCAACACTCTCAACAGGATAGGAATTAAAAGCATCTCTGATGAATGCAAACGAGGCAGGAAAGGGAGTCGCTTTGGTTAAATTCCACTATTTATCATACACTGCATATATTACATCTAGGTATGAGAACAACTCTGATTAGGATCCAATGGGGTAATGAAGTCAATGGAATCAAGGTAAGCCAATTGCCAACTCCTACCTACTCCAAAATCCCTGCTCTAGAGGAATGGGAAATCCCTCAAAAGATCCCGTGCCAAGGGCTGCTTGCAGAGGGAAACAGTCTTGTTGCACTGGTCCTGCACCATCAACTTGATGCTGGATTTAAGTATTTATACTTTATAATCTTCATAAACTCTTATGTCAACTGACCTGACCGTATTGCAAGAACACTGCTATCTAATAGACACGCTGGAGGCTTTTTTCTACTACAAATTGAAAAAGGTTACTTACACCCTGCTGCCATTGGTTGTAGCCCTGAGATTGGTTTTTGTAGCCACGATTGTTTCCCCTTCCTCTGAAGTTCTACAACGAAAGAAACCAAAAAGATTCCTTGTTACCTATATAACTGCTGCTAAAAACATATCCATAGTACTAGCTACACATTGATAAATTACTCCAAGTAAATTTAATTAATTACTGTTCACTATTCCATCTTATCTACAAGACATTAACTCACACAAGCAAGCTTTCCCTCAAATGTTTTTGCTACACATAAGTACGGTTCCCATTCTTGTCTGATCTGGGAAACTAAGCAAGGTCAGCTGATTAGCACTCAGATGGGAGATTGCCAACAAACAAGTACCAGGTGCAGTCAGATACATTTCAGAGGAAGGAACTGGCAAAACCACCCATGAAATGAATGTGGCCACTGCAAGTCGACAGGCAATTTGAAGGCATATCCACACATACTGTTCCTGAACATGTGTGGCAAGACAATGATCCATGTAGAAGTCAACATGCATTGTTGAAGTGATCCACTGACAAGACGCACAACATATTCGAACAATACAGCTGTGCTCAAATCATATACAAAATCTTGTGACAAGAAGATTCCAGAATTCCACTATTTCCTTCACTACACATAGAGGTCGGTAACAATGGAAAGTCTGGGGCCAGTTTTCAGCCTCTTGCAACCTTTTACAGGTTGCAATACACACAAAAATCCTTTTCCAAGACTGAAATAGAAATGACAGGACATCCAATTCTGGTTTCTTTTTTAAGAAGGGAAGTTTTGGGGTCCTGCAATCTCAACAAGCACAGAATGATCATCCCTCTCAGGGTGCAAATCTGTACTGGCAAATAACTGGGGATGGCTCTAATGGGGTCTCTGTGCAGCTTACACTTTAGGGACAAGCAAAGGGTCTGAAAAATTTTATACCACTGCTGAAGGTTAACAGGTTCAGTTCTTAGGGTAGGAAGCAGACCACCTTATAAGTCTAAAGAAAATATCATTCAAAATATTGTAAGAAACATAACGCCAGGATTATCTGCTATAACACAGAACAAGAGCCAGTATTCAGACAGAAATGTGACTATAATGACAACAATATATACCTGGTTGTAATTCCCTCTGTTAGGCATTCCACCTCTGTTGTAATTTCCTCTGTTTGTATAACCGCCACCGCCACCACCACCACCACCTCTGGCTGGAAAAACGGGTCCACGAGGATATGGATAACCTATTGCCCCACCACTGCCACCACCTCCACGCTGGGGCATGTTACCACCTCTTCTATTATATCCACCACCACGATTTCCAGGGACTGCAAAAAAAAGGTTGTTTTAATTAACCATTAATTAGCCATGTATCCATTTCTAAGAGAGAGGAGGGTCACAATCTCTAATGAGTGTCCTTAACTTCTTAGTTTGTGTCCAACTGAACAGATAAACATGAGAAGCAGAATTCAAACCTTTTAAGAAAGGCACTAAAAAGCCATCTACAAACTTTGATTAAGGTTTCTAATATGCAACTGAAGAACTGAGTAAATTTACAGTGAGTTAAAGTCAAAAACAAGTCCCATCACACTGTAAACTTATTCAGCCAAATGGTCCCCTTCCCACAAGCTTTGGACCAGCATCCAATTACATGAAACAACTGTCACAGCTACAATGGTTTCCTCCCTCCCGCTTTTTTGCAACGGTATATAGTCTACAAAATTATGGCTTCAGTTCTTATTTACTGAACACCCCACTGACTTGGCTTTTCTGGCACAGAGGTTAAATACTTCCAACAATTCTACTCTCACTACTGATCCTTCTTTGGAATAAGGTTCCAAGGCTATGTCCCTTCCCCTAAAACACCTGAAAATACAGAAGAGGCAAAGTTTAGCAATCCATTCTACCTCCTCCTCTGAAGTTGCCACGCATGTTAAATCCACCACGTCCTCTCTGTCCACCTCTGTTAAACTGGTTTTTACCACTCTTTTTATTACTTTTCTTTGAGCCAGTGTTCTGCTTTTTTTCTGGAGGAAGGGCTTTCTTGCTTTCTTCTTTGTATTGCTCCAGAAGCTTTTGGGCCTCCTCCTTTTGCAATTCTACGTAGATTATTTCATCAAAGCATTCTGACACCTCTGGCAGAGTAAAATTTCCTACAAGATAGAGAGTCCTGAATATTCAGTATTTATTTCTAAATCCTTTAAAATAAGCCAAAGTTCCCCTCCTATATAAAAGGAATGTAAGACAAGTAATCACTCAGGATACTAGGAGCAACATTCTTGAAAATTTAACATATTCTCCCTATTAGGTTGTACTGGGAATACATGTTTGCTGAACATGTTTTAGCTTTCTTTTCTAGGGCACTTTATGCCAAGACAGCTTTGTGCATCTGCATGAAGCATATCAAGACTGAGTAGTATTAAGGACTGCAGCAGAGGGAACACAATATAGTGTTGTCTTACAAAGTTACAGAAGTCTTCCAGTTTTTTTAAAGAGGCATTAACTGTTTTAAGGCAAGAAATTTTGAATCTTTAGGTTTTTACATTACTCCTTTAAACAGATACTCAACATCCTAGAACACAGTATAGATTATGTTCCATGCCTTTCATTTTGAGCACTGCATGCTCTGGAAGATCTTTTCCCTCCACCTCTGCCTTCTTTTGTGTTCTTTGCTTGTAGTCTTCATCTTTTGGGCAAACAACAACTGCTTTGCGCTGGAAGCCTGCAAACAGGCACATTTTTCTCCTCTGCGCAGCTGCAGACACATTTGTCTGAAAAAAATGCAGTAACTTACTACACGTAGCTGTCATTGTTAGAGCTAAGTTAAATTAGTGTGCTTAGATTTTCACCTTCACATGTATAATACAATGAAGATTACAAGTTGAAGGAAGTTATGTACATGTTAGGTCCTAAATTCTAAGGTATCCATTCTCCCCAATTTCAAATATATTATGAACTTCAGCATAATTGCTATAATTTCAACATTATGCCTCAAATCCACAATCTATTTCCCACTGAAGTTTACAATACCCAACCCTTACATAATCTGTAGCTTAACTGTATTTTGTAACACAATGAACTCTGGTCCCCATACCTGATCCAGAATGAAGTTCCGTTTCTTACGAGCTGCAATTTCAATGAACTTCCCAAGACACTGTGGTGCTCTCTGCAGCAGTGTGTTAAGTTTTCCAGTATCCGCCATCTGCCGCTTAAAACCTGCAACCTTTTTAAAAAGTTACCCGATTATTTATCATTCATCTCAATTTTCATCAATAACACACTTTTTTTTAAGGTCAAGAACTGACAGCTCCTAAAGGGAAGCTATTTTAGCCAACCTTGATCTCACAAAACGGATCTAGTAAAAATTAAACATGCCAGCCCAATTCACACTATCATTGAAAGATACACTTTTCTTCAAACGCCTACAACTGTCACTTGTAACATTTATCAAACACAGTTTACTGCTGCAATGTCATCCAAATTATATTACCTGAACAGCCTAGAACTAATCATCTGATCAAGTTAATAATCAGGCTAGTTTAACAACCACAGTTTAACTGAACAACCCCAAGAGAAATGTAGTCTTGAGTATTTGTTCCAAGAGAATCAACCCTTTAATCCACTTTGTACAGAGCAGTCCAGATAATCTCTCCTTAGCACTTCTACCAGTCTATGAACAAGAGCCTTCAATGAACCAAATACTACTAACCTTTATTATAACTGATGTAAGAAGGTTGAAAATTTCACAATTGCTGTAACCCTGCAATATCAAACAGTGAACACTACAGAATGGGGATGTAAGGTTAAACTTGTTGCAGTAATCAGAACTTACCATCATTTTATCCATAATAGTATTTGTTCCAAGGATGTTGTACTTCCCAGGGTTTTCACCTGCATGTTTGGTGACCCACGTAGTCTTTCCAGCTCCAGGCAAGCCAATCATCATTATTACCTAATGAGAATTTAGGCACAACAAAAGGGATGGGATGAACTTAAAAAGCTTTTAAACTTTTAAAATGTCAAGTAGAGAAAAGGATGCTATGTTTGTGCTACTTTTATGACTCAAACTGCAAGTCACAAGAGATGTAACTTCCAACATTAGCAGAAATTCTGAAGCCAAGGAAGTTTTCTCAATCAATTATTTAAGAAAATTTCAAAAAGATCAGCGAGACTGAAGACTGAAAATCACCTTGTTACTCTAACTGCATGAAATTTGTTATGATATAACTTGGTCTAACATAAAAGTATCATGTTTAATATGCTGTATATTCAGTTAACATTTTTATTATTTCATTTCTTATTATGCATGAGTTACAAGACTTTTAAGGGACATCTGAACTATAAGGAAGATCTTTCATTCTGCCACTTTTTAAGAAGCAGACCAAAAAAAAATCCCACAGTGACACAGAAGAATAACAGAAAGAAATTGAAAAATTATTTTCTTTTCTAGTTTTCCATATTGCTAATATAAAGCACTCATTCCATAAAAAGCAAAGCAAGAAAAAGGAACTGCAGTGATGTGAGTCTTATCTAAATGTCTACCCAGGATTGGGTGGGGATATTTGAACATATCTTACATATTTTAAACATTCTAAACATTTAAACATTCTAAAAGAAAAAAAAATTTGTTTGAAATCCTGAATTTGTTTCTATTGTGCACATCTTCACATCTCTAATACTCAAATTAGCATGCTTTGCTCTGAGTCGATCAATACTTACTTCACACTCTTTCTTGTGTTCTGGCCCCTTGGGTCCTCTAACTCTATCTTCAAGGGGCACATTCTGGATAAAAGTGTATCCCTCTGGTATGGGGAAATAGGGTTCATCTTTCTGACCAAAGTTAAATTCAACTGCACAGTTATGGCAGAGAACATGTGGGAAAAGAGGCCTTCCAGCAAGAACTTCCTTACTGATCTTGAAAGCAACTCCAAGTTCTTGTCCATTCTTTGAATAGGAAAGTTCCACTTCATCACCATCAAAATTCTATCAAAACAGAGATGTGTTCTGTATTAACATAATGGAACCACTCAGGCAGACTCATACATGAGAAACAAATGCTGAAGGCTAGATTTGTTATGGATATTTAAAGACTTAAGGCTGAGATTCAAAAGCAATGTTAACAGTCTGACAGTTGAACAGCTGCTTGTTCAACTACTGTTGAAGAATACTGAAGGCATGAAAAGCTAACAGTAAAACTTCATAATCTAAGTAAGAAAATAAATGAAGACTTACAGCAAAACATCCGATCACATCATTTTCATCAAATTTCTCACCAAAATCTTCCATCTCACAGTTGCATGCTTTTATTCCTTTCAAGGAGTATCCGTAAGAAAATTCTTCCTCACCTGACAAACATTAACAATTGATGCTTTCAAACTGCAGAGTGCACAGAAATTTGTGTGACACACACTATTCAGTTTACTTTGTTCTCAGAACCCTGGTATCATGGGCACATGGACAGTGACAAAGAAAGATTTAAGAAAAGAACACATAAGGGGGACTTCAGGAAACAACTGTTCTGTGATTGTAGGTTCCATGATTCAAGTGGGTTGGCTCTGCAGGATGTTACTCCAGCCTCTGTCCTACTCCTCTTCAGTCAGCCACACAAAAGCTAATATTGCTTCTGGTACTTATACCAGCCATATTTCCTCCTAAACTGAGCTCCTCAAGCAAGTTAAAATGTGGGATTAGAACCAGGCATGACAAAGATGAGGATCACTTTATTTCTAAAAATTAGTTCTTAAGTAATACTGTCTGTGACCAGTTCCTGAAAAGCCATTTCCTCTATACACAACTGCATACTTATATAGACCTTTGATCCATACGTATATATATGTAGATACAAATATTCCAAGAGAGCTACTTTTAATTGATCAGTTCCTTTTTAGAAAACAATCAATGGACTGCTTGTCTCATAATGACAACTGTGATAAAGAAACCAGCAGCAGTTTTTAAAATTCTGAATTTGTTCAGTGTAATTTTAAATTCACTTCAACCTAGGTGCGAAGAGGATCAATATCATACTGACATACAAGTAAGCTTTTTGTAAACACAGAAGATCATACACTTTATCTTTTGTTTGTTGCGCATCCAGAGCTGTATCTACCACCTCCACAAAAAGAAAAAACACTCCTTACCAAGCAGCATCCCACTCGTATTCAGTGACCAGCCAACTCTCACTTCATGTATATCAATATCTTTTGTATAGAGATGCTTGACAGGGATCTTTTCAGTTACCTATTTTTCAAAAAACATTTTTAGCAGTAAACACAGCTGTAACAATAAAAATATGCAAGTATATCAAATATATAAAATTCAGCCTTGAATTGGCTGCAAGATCAGATGATGGTGATCTGATTGCTTAAATCAAAAGAACCAGGTCCCAAATGACACCTGCAACAAAATATGGATTGCTTCAATTTCAGACAGATAGCTATGTCCTATTCCAGTATATGAAACTTTATTTACTCAGCCTTTCTGCATCTGCTGAGCATGCTCAGTTCTTGCAGTGCCAAATTTGGTGTTTGCCTGATTAAAGTGGTTCTTACTAAATGAGATCTTATACTTCTGAGAACCTTAATGCTTCTCAGGACTGCTTGCTGTCTCCCTTTATTATCCAAGAGGTATTGTTTTGACAACATAAGGATCCAAAACGGAACATTTTATACAACATCACAGTTTTACTTACTCTAACGCCGTCACACTCAGTCAAGATTAACAATTACTTTGTGGCTACCTAGAAGAGTCAAATAGGATCACCAATTCTTTTAAGCATTGAAGTAACTTCCCAATTAGTCTTCTTATACACATTAATGAGATACAGTGGATGCAATGCTATTCTCATCTTGAGAAGGATGCTTTCTAGTGTACAGTCAATCCTTTGTGATCTGTTTTTCATTATCATTTTCAAAGGGACCACTGGAGACCTACAACAGTTAATCTGCTTTACCTTCATCTCAAAACAGACTTTTCCTTTAGAAACTCCATAGGATGCTCTCCCTCCAGCCCAAAGAAAGGCAAAACTTTCCATGGTCAGTGAGGAAGCACTGAAACGGTCTCTTGAAATTTTGAAGTGTAAATCACAGTTGTCTGTTGAGAGAAAAAAAGGAAAACTCATCACTGAAGCCTGTTCCAAAACATCACAACATAAAAATACGGAACATCTGTAAGAACCAGGCATGCATATATTGTTGATTTAGTTTAATTCTTTTTGTGTCATGATACTCTCTATACACGAGGCACTTAATCTGACTATGAAATGTCCCAATTATCACACCCCTCTATAAAAGAAATCATTACTAGCCTAGCATCATTTTTGTTTGTAAGGTCAAATGCTTTAAGATTGCAGACGGAAAACAGATTTGGGTACAAGACAGATTTCTGTGCAACCCTTGCTTGCTGCTTATAGAAATCAAGAGCTATACATGCAGATGCTGCTGGTCTATGGCTCACAAGATGCACTGAGAATCAAATGGGCTTTACTTCCTTCACATCATTTCATACAGAGCTCTTCCCTGGCTTCACCATTAGGGTCCTGCACCTTGCTCCAGCTAGCAGACCTAGGAGTTCAACTAAAAAAAAACACCTTCCCACAATCATTTAGTCTGGTTACCTCCATGCTGTGTGACCTGATGCTCTCAAAACAAACAAGCAAACAAAAAAAGTATGCTAATGTACTGTAGAACAAGTTTCATATGAACCTGCTGAAGCCCATGAAAGTTTTCACAATGTATCTTAGCACAAACTGGTGCCATGCATTACAAGCACCTCACTGTCTTGAGAAATTGCTTCATGGAAAAGTCTGAATTCAAGAACATCAAATCCAGGTAGGTTATTGATATACACAGAACAAATGCTCCACCGAATAATATTACGCTATGGACAGTCAACATGGTGTACTGGTTTGGACCCGAGGGGGTTGCCATAAATCGGAAACAACTCAAAGGCCCACAACAACAGCAGGAAAAAAAAATAAAGTGTTCCAGTTTTTAGGAGCAGTAAACATCTCATTAAGGTTTTGAAAGCACTATCATACAATTGTTATTTGGCTTCTATTTGTGCAAAAGGTCTCTTTCTTTCCTTCTCGTCAAGTGCCAGAAGTTTCCTTAACCTGCAACATTAGTTTGAGTGCAAAGAGGAAGAGAGTTACATCCCTTCTGCAGGCTAGTGGACACTGTATATGGTTTTAAAACCAGCAGATCCAGCATCTAACTTTAAGGGTTGATTTTTCATTTCTTACTAATAGCATTTAAGCTCTCTTGAGCACAGTTACAAGTAAACTATCCTGAATCTAATACTGCTTGTTTCCAAGTTAGCCAGGAACAGTAGTTTCAACATAGCAACCTATGCATACTTGGAAGTAAACTTGAATAGGACCTCAATGTTATTTACTTACAAACAAAACACAACGGATCAAGGGACTGAGCTGCAAAAGCTCTGGCAAACCAAATGAATCTTTCCATCTGATTGCATCTTATGAATCTGTACTCAGCTCACTAAAAGCAATAAAGATTTCACGGTCTGAATCATAACTTAAGACTGAAAATACAGATCAACTGAGTGTGTGGACTGCTGTTCAGTAACTAATTTATCCCAGCTCCCCATTTTAACCTCACTACAAACACCCAGTGAGGAAGAACAAATTGAGAGAACATCTGTTCCATAACAGTCTAATTGAGTTTCATGGTTCACTGGGGTCTTGTACCTGAACTCCAAAGTTCCAGTCTACACTTCTAACTACAGGTTTAGGAACTTTTACAATACCTCTTCTAAAACCAATTTCTACTATTTCTATTGTTTTAACAAAGAAAACTGAACCTGCACACAATGATGTAAGGCAATGGCACTTTTCACTCCCACTTGTCCACTGAAACATCACGTTTTTTTTCAAATGGCATTGTTAAATAACAGGGGACATTGTTTCCTCATCATCTTTCCCTATGCGTCCTCTTATTTTGGTCATAAGTCTTAGAGCAACGACTACCAAATTTGTATGCCACACTGGGAAACCAGAGAGCAGAATCTAAATGTTTCCAATAAAATAAACAAACAAGCTCATGGTATCATAGCCAGTCCATTTGATAAAACAAAGTTTTATTTCATAAAAATACCCATCTGAAAAAAAACTATTAACAATATTAAAGGCTTACATTTCCATTTATTTTGGCCTAAGAGCAGACCTTTCAAATCAATAGAAATTCAACTCTTATGTAAATTCATTGCATCAACTTCTCTAACTAGTAAAAGTTGGATTTAAGGCTTTTCTGTATGCCACAGAGCTTTTGTTTCTCAGTTTGTTTTGTGCCTTCAAGTTATTTTTGATTTTTGACAATACTTAGGTGAAACCAGGGTTTTCTTGGCAAGATTTCTTCAGAGAGGGTTTGCCTTTGCCTTTTTCTGGGGCTGAGAATGTGACTTGCCCAAGGTCAGTCAGTGGGTTTCCATAGCTGAACAGATTAGAACCTTGAGCTTCAGAAACATAGTCCAACTCACAAAGTATTATATCACATCAGCTGATTCTTAATAGACTTAGCTGAATTCTACTAAAAATTTCCACATAAAGCTCTGACTTTAAAGTGTTTACATTACAGATTGAATCCTGCCAGTGCAGTACCGCAGCAGTTACATAAAGGTAGTTAGGAAAAAGACAAGACAAATTCTGCTGATTGCAATCGTTTCTCCAACATCTTCATTCCTTTAGAGCTGTCCCTGTGGCTCTTTCCCCCTTGCCATCATGGCCTAGGTTAGCATATCACAACAACAGGATCCTGGCCATTATGTCCTAATCCATTACCTGTAAGCAAGATCTACTTAATTCAATGCAATTTGTCTGAATATACACATAACTTCCTAAATATGTTTTTTTTAACTGTCCCCTTTAATCGTGTATTTTTATTCAAGTAGTACTGGCTGCTGAAATATTTATGAAGCAAGTAAGAACTGAGTGACATTTTAAGTGTTCACTAAACCCATATTAGCCAAAATACTGTGTATCATTAGTCCACATAATTTAAAAAATACAGGATATTCTGCTCAACTTATGATTTAGAGCTTTAGAAACAGTAGGACTAAAAAGCTGCTTTGCACTATACACCAGTACGAACAGAACTGTGAATTATAATCTACTGTGATTAAGATCAGGCAAACACAGTGAAAGATCAACTATATGAACTACAGCTAGAATTGTACCTCTGATGTAACAGGTATAAACTTCAGTCTTACTGAACAAGCATATTTGAAGGTTCAAGAACGCTTTGTTTTTTTTTTACTTACAAGTATCAAGACAAACCACTGTGTCATCAAAATGTTCATCCTCTTCTTCAACAGGTGGTTGTGGAGATTTGGCCCTGACCAATAAAGAAAACAACTTGAATTCAACTGATTAACAGATTTTTTAGGAAAAAAAATCTTAAAACTTGAACACCAATATATTTACCTGCTGTATTTATTCTCTTCAATATACTCAAAATAACCTCGTCCATGGTCTTCACGTGGCCTTTTCACTCCCCGTTTTTTCTCACCAGGCTTTTGTTCAGTTTTAGCTTCTTAATATTTTTGTAGAAGAAAAAATAACGTATGTTGGAAATAATACAATTAAGGCCATTTTCCACTACAGTACCGCTCTCACTGCCTTTACCTTACGCAAAATGGTCACTTCTCTCCCACATCATATCAAGGCGCCCTCTGACGCTTTCGACTCCACTGTCTACGCTTAACATCTAAGAGGTCTCCCCCTTTGGTGCGCTTTCAACGCGACGGGAAGGGAAGCGCCGAAAAGGCCCGCCTCCCGCGCGCACCCGACTTCGATCCGCAGGGCGGGCGGGCGGCCTAGGCAGGGCGACAGGGGATCCCACCGCCTCCATTGTACTCACTATTTGAACTCGAGCCCGCAGAGCCTCACGGGCGGATGTGACGCAGGCAGCGCAAAACGTTCCTTCACAACGTTCCACAGCGCGCCCCAGCGGCTCCTGCGTGCCGCCCCTCCCCCACGCGCCCCTTCCTCACCACGCTCACGAAATGGCGCAAGAGCCCCTCCAAGGCACTCGGCGCGCGAGGCTGGAAATTCCCCCAACCCAGGAACAGCCTCCTCCGCCAACAGCGACGGGGCGAGGGGAAACCGGGAGAGAAAAAAGATGGCGGCGCGCCCTGACCTCGCTCCTGAGCCACCAACCGCCGACGCCCATCCGGGTCCCACGTACTACTCACCCCCAGGACGAGCAGCCCCTCCGGCCTTCGGCTGCTGCTGCTGGGCGGGCGAAGGCTGCTTACCGCCGGGCTGGGCCGAGGGCGCCGGAGTCGAAGGCGAGGCCTCGGAAGCAGCGCCGGCTGCCCCTTTCCCAGGCGCTTCCTTCGCCGCGGCGCCTTGTTGCTGGGGCTGGGCGCCGTGGCCGTTAGTGTTTCCGCCGCCGCCCGCGGTGCCAGCGGCGGCCTCTTCCTCGTCGTCCTCCCCCTCTTGGAAGCCCTGGTCGTCGCCGTTCTCGTCGTCTTCGAGGTCTTCGGCCGCCTCCTCATCCCCGGCGGCCACCCCCTCGCCGTTCTCCTCGCCCAGCTCCATGCCCTCCTCCTCCTCCTCCTCCTCCTCGTCCCCCTGGCAGGCGCCGAATTCGGCCTCCTCGTCGTCGTCGCAGGCCGCGGCCTGGTCGGCCCCGCCGCCGCCTCCCGCCGGCGCCATCAGCTGCTCCTGGCCGCTGCCGCTGCCCAGAGCGGCCTCCCCCATCTCCTCCGCGTTGCCGTTCCCGGGCTCGCCGCTGGCCAGGCCTCCCCCGCCGGCCTCCTGGTCGAGCGCGTTCTGGAGCCGCTCCATCAGGGCGGCCTTGAGGCCCTTGTCGGAAAGGCGCCGCTTCTTCAGCTCCTCCCTGAGCTCCGACACCTTCAGCTTCTGCACGTTCACCGGCGAGCAGCTCATGGCGGCGGCAGCGGCGACGACGGCAAAGGCTCGATGCGGTCCGGACGTAGGCGGCTGGTTCGTGCGGCTGCGGCAGCTGCAGAAAGAGACCCGCCTGGCGCCAAATCCTTTCACCAAGGCTCGCGAGGCAGGAACGGTGAACGCGCCTCGCGGGCTCGAGCACGCAACGCGATGCTCACCCCGCCCCCGCCCCGCGCCTTATGTGGACTCGCCCCTCCTCCCTCCTCTTCCCCTTCTCTCTTTCCTCCCCCCCGCGCCAGCGGTACCGTAACTGCGGGCCCTGGCGCAGTGTTACCGTAAGTAAGCAGCTGGCCCCAAAAAATATCGCCAGTGGGTGGAGAGCACACCTCCACTTTCGCCCTCTTCCTGATGCATTCAGATCTACGCAGTTTCAGTCGGAATCCATCATGACAGGGCTATGCACACTTGGAAATGTGATGCATGCGAATATAAAGGCAAAGCGCCTCTGAAAAAATCTCGCCAGGAAATCCCCCGTGATAAGTCGGATAAGATCCCCCCGTAAGTCGGAAACGACTTGAAGGCACGCAAAAACAACAACAACGCGTTATGCGACCAACAGTATAGGTGTTTAGGGTATTAAGGGAAAACAAGGTTTCTTGATTCCTCTGCAGATTACATTCTCCCTTCACACCCACACTCTGCCTTGGCAGGCAGCTCAAACGAGTTTGGAGATTAAGATGCCAAAGTACAAGTCAGCCTACCATATATTAAGAGTCCACAAGACTCTAGGTTATTAAATAACCCTGAAATGCTTTACATGGCAATGTACCTCTCCAACTCTTCTGCCTCACCATTTCAAAAATTACATTTTGGGGCTCCAGCTTCCCATACCTGTTGTGTGCAACCTAATTCTGTGAATCTAAAATTTCCAAATCCTTGCCGAATTCACCAGAACATACGTCTATAGAAGGGTTTACTGACTGCATATACACATTGTTATATGCTGTTAAGTCCACTTTGACTTATGGCAACCCTATGAAAGAGAAACCATCAAAAGTTTCAGTCATCAACTGCCATGCTCAAGTCTTGCAAACCCAGGGCTATGATTCTGTTGATTTAATCCACTTATTTCTGCACTAGCCTGTTATAGCGCTATTATTCCACTTGTGACATCTTAGGCAATCCTGGGGTTTGCAGTTTTGGGAGGGGCCATGTGGCCCCTGCTGAAACCGAAAACCTCAGGATTCCATAGGATGTTGCAAGTGGAATAACAGCACTATAACAGGCTAGTGCGGAAACAGCCATACTATGGTCTCCCCTTTTTCCCTACTGCCTTCCACTTTACACAGCATTATAATCTGTTCTAATGAGTACTGTTGTCTCATATGTGCAAAGTATGATAGCCTCAGTTTAGTAATTTTATTTTCTAGGGAAATGTCAGGCTTCATTTGCTTATTTGTCCATGGTGTCCACAGAAATAATTTTTCTGCTGCTTCTTGTGTGGCTTCAAATTGTTTCTGACTTACAGAGACCCAAAAGGGAACCTATCACTGGTGTTTGGTATCACCTTCCGAGACTGAGAAAACGTGACTTGCCAAAGTCACCCAGTGGGTTTCCATGGCCTAGTGGGGATTTGAACCCAGGAATTCTAGTTCAACACTCAAACCACGACATCATGCTGGCTCTCAGAACTCCTCTCCAACACTATATTTCAAATGTGTGGATTTTCTCCCTATCACTTTCTAGCTTTCAGAACCATACATAAAATTGGAAATACTATGGCCTGGATGATTATGACTTTGATATTTCATGCTATATCTTTACACTTGAGAATCTTGTCTAGTTCCTTCATGACTGCCCTTCCAAGTCTCAGTCTTTGGATTTCTTGACATCAGTCTTCATTTTGATTAATGATTGAGCAAAGGTATAGGAAATCTTTAATTATTTCAATGTCTTTGTTAGCTACTTTAAAGTTACGCAAATCATCTGTGATCATTATTTTGTCTTCTTAATATTCAACTGTAATGCTGCTTTTGTACTTTCTGCCTTAATTTTCATCAGTAGTGTCTCCAAGTCTTTGCCATTTTCTGCTAGTAATATGGTGTCATCTGCATGCCTTAAATTGTTGATGTTCCTTTCTCCAGTGTTCATGCCTGCTTCCTCTGAGTCTAATTCTGCTTTCCTAATCATAGAATCATAGAAATGTAGAGTTGGAAGAGACCACACGGGCCATCCAGTCCACCCCCCTGCCATGCAGGACACCCTCAAAGCACTCCCGACAGATGGCCGTCTAGCCTCTGGGAGACTCCACTACACTCCGAGGCAGCATATTCCACTGCCAGACAGCCCTGACTGTCAGGAAGTTCTTCCTGAGGCTCAGGTGGAATCTCCTTTCCTGCAGTTTGAATCCATTGCTCCTTGTCCTGGTCTCTGGAGCAGCAGAAAACAAGCCCTCTCCTTCCTCTACATGGCATCCCTTCAAATATTTAAACATGGCTACCATGTCCCCTCTTAACCTTCTCTTCTGCAGAGTAAACATACCCAGCTCTCTAAGTCTATCCTCATAGGGCATGGCTTCCAGGCCTCTCATCATTTTGGTCGCCCTCCTCTGGACTTGCTCCAGCTTGACCATGTCCTTCTTGAATTGGGGTGCCCAGAACTGGACACAGTATTCAAGATGAGGTCTAACCAAAGCAGAGTAGCGTGGTACCAGTACCTCCCTCGATCTAGACATCATACTCTTATTGATGCAGCCGAGAATTGCATTGGCTTTCTTGGCTGCCGCATCACGCTGCTGACTCATGTTCAGCTTGTGGTCTATGAAGACTCCTAGATCCCTTTCACAGGTACTACTATCCAGCCATGACATGTTCTACATACACATTAAACAGGGTGATAAACTTTCTAACAATGGAGAACCATTCTGTTTCTCCATATTGTCTCCTGACAGTGGCTTCTTATCCATAGTACACGTTATGCATCAGGACAATCAGATATTGTGACACAACCATTTCTTTTAGAGGAAATCATTATTTCTCATGGTAGACATACGCACACACAAAATGTCTTAGTTACACTGGGCTTCATTTGGTCTGCATACAACACTTGTGCTTCAAAAGAAAAACCATGCTGGTGTGCTGGCACTGAGACAGCCCAAGCCTATCCAATCTATTATTCTCTTCCCTCAGTACTTGCCTCTGGTCCTGGAGATAATACAAGTCTGCCATTAAAAAAGGCACTGATGGATTATCCTCTATGTATTTGTCTAATCCCCTTTTAAAGTGATCCGAGTGGACAACCATAGCTACACTACGTGAAACTGAATTCCATAGTTAAACTCAGTGCATTGTACAAAGGCAAGCTTACTAGTATGCTCACAATGACTACTAGGGTAAAATGACCCAGAGCAATCAAACCACTGTATTGCCATACCAATACCTTCTTGCTTGCATCAGATCCCATGTAACATGGCTAAGTAAGCATGTTGCAGGGTAACCATGCCATATTTGGGCAGCACCATCTATCAAGTAACCTATAGGCTTGGATTAATTTATACTTATGGAAGAGCACAAAAGATATCATTAAAGCAGGAGCGGGCAAAGTGGAGGACTCTAAATGTTTGTGGACTGTAACTCCCAGTGTTCTTCTCTACTGGGAAAGGTGACTAGAGCTGATGGGAGTTAATGTGGAACAACTTGTGGAGTGTTACACAGTGTTCATCCCAATTTAAATAATTTTAAAGAATAAAATTTATTCCATCTACAAACATGTGAAATTTACTCTCCTTCTCCTTTGCTGATGCAGTAATATGAACCATCTGATAATGTACGTGAACAGAATGTTTATATGGAATGGAATGTTAGATTCAACTGGGGAAATTGATGTCTGGAAGCGGGGGGGGAGTTTTTTTATTGTTTTTCCATTAAAAATTTTAATAAAAAGTAATATGAACTATTTAAGAACTACATCACCAAAACAACACAATATCAAATACTGGTAAAAGTTATGTAGCTCACATGCCTGCAAGAGATGCACAGTCAGAAATAGACACCTAGGGATTACCAGTCTAAATGCACTTACTTTGTGATAGTCCAGCTCAAATCAATATAATCCACAAGCATTCAAGGGGGCTCAGAATTGCAACATTAATCCTGGAAATTATGTTCCATTAAAAGTACACAAGTACTATGTCAGAATCAAATCCTTCCCTCAATCCCATCCTTTCAACTGTTAGAGGTAACCATTTTAAAATGGCTGTACACAGTAGTTGTTAGTTTGAACGTCTTTTAAGAGTTTAGGCATAGCAGTTTTTCATGTCATTTCCTGTTTCCTGGAATTTACTTTCCAACTTTGGAGGGATCCTTGAAATAATTTTCAGGTTTCAGAGAGCCCCTAAATAAAAATTACTACATGTGTGGCTCAAAGCTAATCAACAAACACTGCACACATGCAGTCATGATCTCTCATGGAACTCCTAGCAACTTCTTGTGGAACCGTGGGGATTCTAGGGAACCCGGGTTAGGAAACTGTGGGTTGGACTGTTTTAGATTAGTGGTTTTTGAATTGTATTTTTGTGAATCTTGGGTGTACTGGAAGTTTTTTAGGGGTCCTACAATAAGAAGGTAGGTAACAGTGGATAACTTTTCCTGAAGCACACCTTGCCCATCACTGCCTATCATCTCCCCAAATTTGCAGTTGTAGGCAGTGTTGGTGATGTTCAAGAGTATATTGGCAGACAGGCAGAGGTCTATCAACAAACAAGAAAATACCCCTTATAGGCTTGGACTATACTGCTGTTAGTCGTGAAGATGCTTTGTACTCCTGAACTTGCCAACAGTAAAAATATCCTAGTACATGGAGCCCACAATTCTCTGCAACTTGGTATATTGCTTTACTGCTGTCCTGTGTATATACCTTTGTAGATCCTCAATAATTGGGATAATAGAAATGGGATTGGTAACAGGCTTTTGTAAATTTGTTTTTCCAATCCAATGGAATACAATACAGATATGGCAGGATTTAGATCTGCAGTTTGGGTTGAGGAATACCTAATCCTATCTGATCTTGGAAGCTAATTAGGGTCAGCCCTGGTTAGTACTTGGAAGAGAGACCACCAACAAATGTGGTAGGTTATATTTCAGAGGAAGAAACCAGCAAAACCATGTCTGAATATTCCATGCCTAAGAAAACACTATGAAATTCGGGGGGTCGTCATAAGTGGACAGGCAGTTTGAAGACATACACACTCGTGACCCAAGAAGCAGCTCACAAGCAACAAAGAGAAGGAAGAAGAACTTTTTCCTTCTGATTGGAAATGTAATTTCCTCTTCTTAAAAATGTGCCCAGAGATTCTTTACTAAGCAGCAGAAATAGACATAGGCATTGGATTCATTTCAGCTTCACGAGAAAGAGAAGCGCAGCCTACCTGGTGTTATTTTGATTACTGACTACAATAAGGACACCATGGATATTTCAGGTAACTAGAAATAAATTATTTCTAAAAGCTTTTTAGAATTTGGTATATACTTGGGTGAACTACAACATTATTTCTGGAAAAAGAAATACATGGTATGAAGTGGAATTATCTGCATCTTCACTTTAAGCATGTCACTAAATAAATAGGTGAAATAATTTTTAAAAATGGCTAAAATGTAGGACTGAGGAGCAGAAAATGGTCAATTAAAGGCATTATTAGTTAGTAAAAAAGCAGCTAGGAGTCTGAAAGGAACATGATTTTCATGTAAATGAGCCAGAACAATAGCTTTGGGTAAAGACAGTTTTTTGTCTTGGTAACATTGAAAGCTTTACAATTCAAGGACCTAAATCCAATTGCTTGTCTCAGCTAGACAAGGGCCCACTGAATCAATAGAATTTCTACAAGTGATGACTTGCCTTTTAGCAACTGATTGAATAAGTCTAATCTATTTGGGAGTAGCAACTGGATTTAGGCCAAAGGAAAAAATGTTGGGGAAATGTATTTGTAATACGTGGTTGCCTAACAATTAGCTATCTTGTATGCTTTTTGTTAGAGAGCCAGTGTGAGACAGCGGTTTACATGTTGGACTAGGACTTCTGCTTGGCCATGGAAATCCACTGGGTGACCTTGAGCAAGTCTAATTCTTTCAGCTAAAGTGAAAAGCAATGGCAAACCTCTCCTGAATAGATCTTGCAAAGAAAACCCTACAACAGGGTCACTGTAAGTCAGGGCCAACTTGAAGACCCATAATAACAATAAATGTTTTTCTTGATTTTAAATCTGTTTTGTTAATTTGTCCAGTTATCTTTTCCTTGGGAGATCCATAGCCACCGGCCATTTTAAACTCCCACAGCAGCTATTTCAGCTTGATAGCAAATTTCTTCTGAGAAGGCAAATAGTGCTCTATTTCTGACTGTCTTGATCACTAGGCATGAATAGCTACGTTCTTTGACAAAAGGATTCTTAATGCTTCTTAATGACTGTGGAGATTTCCTGAATATGTGCAATTGTCTGAAGGAATGGGGCAGAGTCCTGTCCCCTGGAGAGGAATGCAGAAGAATATTTGCATTTGTAATAGGCAGAGAAAGAAAACCTCTCTTTTTTTTAGAATCTATTGACATAGCTGAAACTGGGAGTATGACAGGAGAGACAGCTCAGTTTGATCTCTGGGTGTCTGTTATTCAGTTGTAATACTGTACTTTTCCATTTGTACACTGAATGTATATTTTACAATAAAAAATACAAAAACATTGTACATCTCCGGGGCATTCTGATTTAAAGGAAACCAAACCTGCTAGTACTGTCCTGAAAACTCACTGCTTGGGAAAGCAAGGTGCAGGTGATAATATGTTAACTATTCTTTAGTAGGCATAGTTTTTGTGTTGGGCCTACATTTCTTCAATGGTAGAAAAAAAAGAGAAAAATAGGGGGGAAATCTATTTTTTTCTTTCTGTAATACTGTTTCATATGTTGTTATTTAAATGTAAAGGTAAATTCTTTTCAGCAAATCTTTTTTTAAAAAATTAATGCTACTATTCATTTCAAATTGTTCAGTTAGTTGTTCTTGACTTGCTTATGTTTGGCAGAGGCAAAATATTATCAATTTCTTTCTTTAGACTATTTAATTATTTGACTTGTTTTGAAGATTTGTACACTGAAATTCAATTCAGAGATTTTAAAGATGGCTATGAGCAACAAGTTGCAAGAATACCACCCCATCCCCAGTAACCATTATTTCTGCAGTCCTAAGACAAAGTCAATTATATGCTTGCGCATTAACTTAAAAAATACAGATCTAACATGCAAATAGTGTTATGCTGCTAACAGAAGACCCTATGAAATTAATGAGATCACCATAAGTCAACAGGTGAGTTGAAAACACAAACACAACTTGATTGCACATACACAGAGAACTTACCAGCGGCCAGGTTGCTGGTCTGTGTCTCTATATTCGCCTTGCTTTATGTACTTCATCTGTTTGGCAGAACATCCATTGCTGGGTCTTGAACTCTTATCCCAAGAAGGATTGAAAGTGTAGCTCTATTGAAAGCGATGTGGGTGCTATATTATCTAGCCTCTTCCTCTTTCTTTCAGTGCCTTGTGCTTAAATAACACAGGGCTGGTGTGTCACTGAAGCTCATAGAGTGGAGAGGGCACGGGTACTCTGTGTGGTGTGTTGTGTGAGGACAGATTGTCTTATGGAGGTGTCCCCACTGTTGAGCATTTATTGACTCCCTCCATGAGTTAGTAGCAAGTGACAATCATTAGCACAACTGCCCTGATTTTTTTTTCCACAGAAGTTTTTTTTTTAATGGCTTTGGAAAATTAATCTACAGTCAGAAGAAGAATATCTACAACCCGAAAAGGGATTTTACACTGAAGCTTCCACTCTCTCTAACCACGAGATAATATTACTTATTATCCTACAATTATATAAAGAGTGGCATACAAATAACATTAAAAAAGGTTAAAAAAAGTAAGATAAATGAAATAAGCTTAAAACATATTATAATGAATTAAAAATAGATTTTAACAATTTAAAAGTTTTTGGAACTATAAATAACAGTCTTTGGGCTGCCTAAGTGAGGCCCAAAGCCTTTCATGAACAGCCAAGTTGACCTCACTAGTGGAAATCAGAGGAGAGTTTCTCCAGCCGATCTTAGTCGTCAGACAATCCACCCCGATAGATTTTATCAACCAAGCATGGCAAGGGTTGAACTTACATGTGAGTATCCTGAAATGTTTAAAGTGTCTTGTCCACAACATTAGGCCTCAATAATGGAAACTGATCCCATAAAAATTGGCCAGACAGTGTACTAGACACCACCCTAGGCTCTTTACCAAATGTAGTATTAAGTTCTGAGCAAACGCAAGTGAATTTTCCTTCTAAGTTGCTCAAAGTACCTAGCAAATTTTTCACAGCAGGTAGCCATGGATTGTATCTCTGAGCTCTCTGAGACTGTACCCAAAGGACTCTTCATCACTTGGAATAATCCTACTGCATGGGAGGTTGAGGATGTAATCCTGGACATGAATTTGAATTTTTGGCCTGTCTTGCTCCACAGTAGGCAGAAGCAAGAGTCTTTGCTGATACGTGATCACATTTGCTCTGAGACCTACACCCCCTGCACTCTAGCGTCGTCCAGCCTGCATCATTGCTCAAGATCTTCTGTAAAACAAGGTAAGTTAAGGCTCCACAATGCTGGATTGAATGCTGAGGATCAATTGTATCAATACTCCTTTCAATTTCTCCATTCCATAGTGAAATAAAAGCCTCAATAGAATTGCCACCTCTGTCAATGGGAAAATCCCCTAAAGCACTCAAAAATTTTTCAGACTCCGTAAGATTCCATAATACAATTTGGCTTCAATGTAATCTCAGAGCCATTGCCAATAATCTTTGAGAATTCTTAGAAGACAAGAGAGATCCCAGCAGATTGTAGGAGGGCACATCTTGCCTCTCATCTTCAGAAAGGGCTAAAAGAAGACCAGACCAATTACTGACCAGTCAGCTTGACATCAGTACCAAGAAGGATTCTAGAACAGATCATTAAACAGCCAGTCTGTGTGCACTTAGAAGGGACTACTATGATACAAAGAACCAGCATCGGTTTCTCAAAAACAAGTCATGCCAAACTAATCTGATCTCTTTTTGTTTGTTTTTTTGACCGAGTTACAAACTTGGTAAATCATGTAAGTGCTGTGGATGTAGTACATCTTGATTTCAGTAAGGCTTTTTGACAAGGTCTCCCATTATATTCTTCCAGGCTAGCTGGTGAAATGTGGGCTGCACAGTCTTACAGTTAGGTGGACTGTAATTGTTTGACAGATAAAAGCCAGAAAATATTTATTGGTTGGTCTTCATCCTGGAAAGAAGTGACCAGTGGGGTGCCTCACGGTTCTGTTCTGGACCCCTTGCTGTTCAACATCTTAATAAATTACATAGATGATGGAATAGAAAGTGTACCTATCAAATGTTCAGCTGACACCAAATGGGGGTGGGAGCATAGTTAATACTCCACAAGACAGGGTCAGAATTCAAAATGATCTTGACAGATTGGAGAATTGGGCCGAAATTAACCAAATTAATTTCAACAACATATAGGCAGGAAAAATGAAATACTCAAATAAAAGTGACACCTAGCTTAAAAGTAGTAAATGTGAAAGGGATTTTGGGTCTTGGTAAACCACAGGCTAAATGTGAGTCCACAGTATTATGCAGCAGCCAAAAAAGTCAATTGAGCTCTGAGCTGTGTTAACTGAAGTATAGTGTCCAGATTGAGGGAAGTAGCAATACTACCCTATTCTGTTTTGGTCAGACCTCATTTGCAATACTATGTCCAATATCGGGCACCACAGTTCAAGAATGATACTGACAAGCTGAAAGGTATCTGGAGAAGGCAACCACAATTATCAAAGGTCTGGAAACCAAGCCTTGTAAGAAACGCTTTAAGGAGCTGGGTATGTTTAGCTTGGAGAAGAGAAAAATGAGAGTTGACATGATAGCTATCTTTAAATATCTATCTTGATATAGAGATGCCATTTAGAAGAGATGGAAAAAGCTTGTTTTCTGCTGCTCCAGAAACAAGAACATGAATGAAGGGTCCAAATTAAAAGAAAAAGATTCCACCTAAACATTAGGCAGAATGTTTTTATCATAAGAACTGTCTAGAGTGGAATAGGTTGCCTTGGAGGATGTTAGACTCTGCATCTTCAGAGGTCTTTAATCATTGGTTGTAGGGGCATCTTTCTGAAGAGTTTTAGTTGCATATTCCCATTTGGCAGGAGTTGGACCTGATGGCCCTTGCAGCCCCGTTTCAATTCTTAAGATTCTATGATCCTATTCAGTTTTAATAAGGTGCTAATCTTTATTTCAAGACAGACTCTATCCCAGAACCTGGATAGCTTTGCCACTGAAACACTACAGATATTCAAAACTTTACAGCCTTGCCAATGAAGAAGGAGGGGAGCAGGGTCTATATATGAAAAATGCATTGAAGCCAACAGCTTTCTGTCGTAGTTAATGAAGTTTCAAATGGGGTAAGCTCTAGCAAAGCGTAAGTTTTAATATACCATTCTCTGATGAAATTACTGACCTGATACCATGCAAGTCAAGATCAATTTAAATCCTTGAACTGGTTCTTTCATAAGGTGGTTGGGTGTTATTATAAAAATCATGCAATGTACACAATCCTACTTTATCAAAATATTTTGCATTAAATTGTTCCTCTTGTAACAGGAAACTCTGGATGATAGTCTAATGGAAATAATTACGAACTGCATCAGTGCCTCTTTTCTATGTTTCCAAATGTGGAAACCTGCTTTTAGAGGTGAATGACTACATTCAAATGGCTTACTTCTCAAAAACATTTTTTGTTGTTTTTAGGATTAAGTAACAGTATCCAATGCTGATTTTGCTTTTTCTTTATCAAAGTAATGAAGTGGCTCAAGCCATAAGCTTTATAATAGGGTTTTAAAAGAGGTATCCCCCACCTACCCCTCAAAACTGAGCTATGTAAGAGTTTCTGGTTCCTCAAAACTTATGGTTACTAAAAATAAAGGCCTCTAACTTTTTCTGCCAAGCTTTAAGTGTCGTGTCAGAGAGATCCTGTCAGGGGCCCATGCTGTGAGAGTCTTTTTGGCTCTCCATCTGTGGATTGCAGTCATTTGCCATCCTCTTGGCCCATTTTCATTTTTATTTCTGATTTTGATTCTTGATTGACTTTGTTTCTCTCAGATAATATTTCAAGTCTTATTATGGTTGATTTTAATATTCATGTGGGAGATTCCAAAGATTCTGCTGTGTTATATTTTCTTTCTTTATTGTCTTCTTTTGGGCTCAAGCTTTGGTCTGATTCACCTACATCCTCCCTTGGCAATTGTCTTGATCTTGTTAAGAATGGTTCTCTTTCTTTCTTTTTTTTTTTTAATTTTTTTCCCTTTTTTTATTGTGAGTGCATAAAATACATAAGACAAGTGCATAACATAATACAAGACAACTACATGAACTAGTCTACTAAGACATAAATAAGCCAAAAAACAAAGCCAAATAAAACACAATGACAAATACAATAGACACAACAAATACATAGAACATACATTCCCAGTTAACTAATTGTGGTGGTATTAGCCATTTTTATAGATTACATATAGATTACATAGTTCTACGAAGGTTTGTTATTTTTCTATATTCTATATATTTCTATTTTCTATATTCTCTATTATACATTCTTCTACATTCCTCTACATTTATATAGAAATTAAAAAATGTTAGCAGCAATAATCATACCACCACCCCCTCCCACTTAAAACAACCCCCTGCCGAAACTCAAGATATACCGTACATGCTTACTTATTTGTAATATTCCTTCTAAGTACTAAAAAACATATTTATGTATGTATAAGCATTGTGCTATAACCTCAAATACCATGGTTATTTTTATAGTAGTACAGTTAATTTGATTTTTTAGTAATGGTATCACATTTTGCTTAAACGGATTATAAAGTTACACCTTTCTATTCCTTCCTTATCTTCCTTTTCATCATGTTATCATATTACCATTAGGACATCTCGCCTTCTGGACACACTTTGGGCCGTTAAGAATCAATATTCTAAAAAAGTGGTAGCATTCTTACCCCAATAGGATTCTCAAAGGGAAGAGATTATCCTCCATTCTTCAATGGTTTTCTTTTTTTCTCTATCTTCCAGGGACTCTATTATCATGTCTGCTTCTGCCATATCAAATAGTTTTAGTAGCCAATCTTCTAATCTTGGGGGCCTTTTTTGCTTCCACGCCTGAGCATAGCATAGTCTGGCAGCTGTTATCATGTATAATATTATTTTCTTTTTAGAGTTATTTATATGTAAATCCTCTATCATGTTGAGAAGATATACTTTAGGTGATAAAGAAAATTTAACTTTTAAGGCATCTTGTATACTGTTATGTATACCTGTCCAAAAAGTTTTTGCTTCTTCACATTGCCACCATATATGATAAAAAGTACCTTTCAAATCACATTTCCAAAGGTATCTTTCTGATTTTTTTGCATCTTGGAGATTTGGACTGGAGTAATATACCATCTATGAAGCATTTTATAGTGATTTTCTTTTAGGCTAGATGGCTTTAATAGCTTCCAGGAGTTTCTCCATTAATTTTCCCACTGATCCATAGTAATTACATGAGTCAGATTTTGTGCCCATTTCATCATAGTCTTCTTAACTACTTCTGCCTCCTTTTGTAAAAGAAGTAATATACTGTATATTTGGCTTATCTTCTGTTTTTCTCCTGGTTTTAATATTTTGTCAAACTCTTTTTCTCTAATTTCAAATCCCTCCACTTCTCTATCCTTTTAGTATCTTTCCAATAATTGTGTGAATAGTAGCCAATGCGTCTGCCATCTTCTTGGCCCATTTTCATTTTTATTTCTGATTTTGATTCTTGATTGACTTTGTTTCTCTCAGATAATATTCCAAGTCTTATTATGGTTGATTTTAATATTCATGTGGGAGATTCCAA
This sequence comes from Iguana delicatissima, assembly GCA_948472985.1. Lineage (NCBI taxonomy): Eukaryota > Metazoa > Chordata > Lepidosauria > Squamata > Iguanidae > Iguana > Iguana delicatissima. The sequence goes on along the minus strand of CAOKZL010000048.1, from coordinate 1,448,792 downwards.
AGATTCTGCTGTGTTATATTTTCTTTCTTTATTGTCTTCTTTTGGGCTCAAGCTTTGGTCTGATTCACCTACATCCTCCCTTGGCAATTGTCTTGATCTTGTTAAGAATGGTTCTCTTTCTTGCGTTTCAGTTCCTGTATTTTTTTTTTGTCTGATCATCACATTGTTTCTTTTGCAGTTGTTCATAATCCATTTCGTTGGTAGCCTGTTGCTTGCTCCTTTTGAGAGGTTAATTCTGTTAATTCTGAGGCCTTTTTTCATAAGCATTTGTCTCTGTCTCCCTTTAATTCTGTTGGTACCTTGGATTTAGCTATTTCTTTACTCGAGAAATAGCAATTTTGAATCTATTTTGATTGCTGCACCCTCAAGTTTTTCTTTAACTCTCAATTGTTATATCTATAGTTTTTGTTAACTTCAAAGAATGAATATTAAGGGTCCATTTTTAATGAGTATGTCTAAGATTCAAGAATCTGAGAACCCTTCAAAGTGTCATCAAAGACAGCCTGGTAAGCTTGGGAGTAATATATCTCTAAAATGTTTATACAACTCCCTTGAGAACCCACCTGGACTGGGGGGGCTTACCCAAGTCTTTTTATTGCCTTTGGAATTCATCTGAGAGATTTCCCCCCCAGACTGGTTCTGAGCTTCAGCAGCAAAGATGATTACTTTGGCCTCCATCTGGTACTCCTTAAAGTTTGTTGCATTATCTAGAGAGGCTTTATAAATATGTTCAAAGTAAGAGGCAAATACCCAAGATTACACTATAATAAAAAATCCTAGTCACATCTTCATCTGTTTGGGGTGGTGGGGGTTTTTTGTTGCTTTTTTTGTTTGTTTGTAATTTAAGCAATTAACCAACAAAGTAAACTCTTTACTGTCAAATACATAATATTCTTGCCATATATGTTGCTAACATGATCTACTGATACCAACCAGTTAGCTTAAAGTCTGTCTGAGTGAACTGGTGAAAAGTTTTATTTTTCTAAGTTCGTTTTTATTCTATGTGATGTTTCCAACTTTACAAACAATCAAACAGGTACACATAGTTTTCCCCAAAGGATAAAACATCCAAAATTCTTGATAAATTGTCTTATTTGCTTTTAGAGGATTTCTATCTTGGAGGAACAGTCAGATTTTTCATTACTGGAGTCATCTGTGTCTAGGTTTAGAAGATCTGTCCAGAGGTCTAGATGATTTTCAGGAGGTTGCAAGAGATGTGCTTTTGTTTTGATGTATTCAATCAACAGAAACCAAAGTTAATTGAAACTGTCTGTTACCCTGTGAATTGGGGGTCCCAAAGGGGGGCGCCCAAACAACAAACCAAACCAAGCAAAGATGGGGAAACTGGCTGGAGCACTCTCTTAACTAACGAGAGGCAGGGTAACTTAGCGGGAATCTTTTACCCTATGTATACAGGTTCAGGTCAGTGAGTAGGCAAACAGTTCAAAATATCAATAAGATTTATTAAGCAATTACTAAGAGAAACACAAACACACTGCTAACTAGAAATAGGAAACAGAGCTTTAGGGAAATGGGTGATATGTCACCAGTCCTGCAGTCCTGGGGAAGCCAATGGAGGGTAGGAGGACTCGGCGCGGCAGCTGAGGGGAGCTCGCAGAACGAGGTGGCAGCAAGGCAGGAGAGTAGTCCGAACGCAAGTCCGTTGAGCGGTCCGAGGAGCTCTCGGAACTGGGGGTTTTTATCAGGGAAAGAACGACCGTAGGCTAGTCTGGTCTTTGGGCGAAAACAGTAAGTTTTGGGTTGGAGACAATGCCTCCAAAAGGTCAGAATTTACATGATTGAGTTACGTTCCAAATTGACAATGGTCTGGCCAGTATGTAAATGTGGCAGTTAAGCACCTAGCTCGCCAGGGTGTCCTCTCAGGGCAGAGGGTCTCTTTGTTTTATCGCGCATTGGAGATGAGGGTGTTTGTTTCGGGAGGTCTCCTAATGCAGATCTGGCAATCTCTGGCTTGGTTTGGTGTGAGCAGCAAATAGTAGCCATGCCTAGCTTCGCGCTTGTTCGGTGGCCTCACAAACACTTGGCTGGTGGCAGAGCAGGGCCGAATTGTGATATCAAAATGATATCTTTGGTTCATCAAAGGCCAGGCCAGTACACGGTGGTAACAACCTCCCCCGAAAATGGGCAATTTGACACAAATTGATCATTTTCCAATTAAACATTTCAAAAGGAATTTAGAGCCGAATAAAGGTCTACAGATTCCAGAGACGTATCACACCAAGGGATTTTGCAACATTTCTAACTAGTAAAAACAGTCCCTAACTAACAACATCCTAACTCTAGCTACTCACATATACAAGCAAATACAAAGAGGTGCAGTCGTGATGGTTAAATGCAATGATGGGTTGAATAATAGGCAATGAAATGCGGGCAATACAATGAACACTTTGCACAAGGATGAAACAAGTGGGGAATGAGGGCAATCTCAAACAGTAAATGAATGCACGAATCCAAAATATTCCAAGGTATGTTGTAGTCCAATAACAACCCAAAAGGAGAAAGCGGGCAGGTCCAAATAAACCCAATAATGTGGGCAGTTTAATGGCATCAGTGCAAAATATGAGTCTGTAGTCCTGGGGAGGTGAGGCACTAGCAAAGTCTCTGCACACACACACCCCTGGAAACAGGAGAGTTCGGGGTCTGGAGAATGGAGGCATATGATCGCTCCAACAGGGCTGGAACCATGGCAAAAGTCCAGGTCAAGCAGGAGCAGCAAAATGGTCCAAGTTCGTGGTCGAGCTAGCCCAGGCACGCTAGCTCTTTGCAGGGGCGGGTTTGCAAAATAGTCCAAGCTGGAAACAGGCTTTTCGATCCAGAATGCGGGCAGTTGTAATCAGTGGGGTTCGTTGGAGAAGTGGCTGGCTGGGGTCCCCAACTGCAGGAACAGGAACAAGGTGTCGTCTTGGGCTTGGCTCCTCGACTGGAACGGTGGTGTGGCTTGATTCACACACCCCCACTGTGCCTCGGGGGTGGCGGACGGATCCGGGATGGCCTTGGTTATCTGGAACCATTAACCTATTATTTTGTAGGAGGGAAGACTGACATGGGTCATAGCAAATGCAAACATTTAATGCAAATTAGCGGCGTGGAGTCTACTGGGAGTTGGGTTCACACTGCGAAATCCAGGGATGATGAGAACCTCAGTGGGTTTTACAAGATGCCAGGCGAAAGGTGCTAACATGGAGGAGACAGGGGTGACTGTCCCAGACCTTGGTCACTTTAAGGTGGAAAATAGTCTGACCACATCTTGGTAGAGGGGGCCTCCATGCAAGGGTATCTTCTGGGGTAGTTTCAGGCCTGCAAATCTTGCTTCCTCCAGTATTTCACTCAGGAACTTGTTTAAAACAATCACACATAAGTTGCTCCTACTGAAGCCCCGTTTGCAATGGCAATGATACTCATTGGCTCAGCGTGACTAGACTGGGCTCTGGTCTTAGCTGAACTAGGTTATACTCTGGCCTTCGCCTGGCGGTGAGGGTCCCCAAACCAGTTTAAAGACAGAAATCAAAACCAATCCAATGCAAGCATAAGCTATGCTTGCTCGTTGCCAGAGCAGACGTTGACGCTACCGGAGATTGTCCAGGATGGATGGGCCTACGTATGCAAATGTTCTATTAACATATGCAAATTGGAAACAATGCACTGGGGCCAAGCGTCTTGCCAATTGTGTGGGTCTCTGGTCCTTATGGGGCGTCGGAGAGTGGTCATATACTTTTGGATTATATGGCCGAACTGAGTTGCAAACTAGGGAACGGCCAAGACTGTTCTCACCCTAACAGTCCAAGCACGCAACAAGGAAGGGGAGAGAGGTCTCTCCTCGGCAGAAAACCATTCTGGGCTGTAGATCAGTACTCCAGAGTCAGACCTGGTTCTACTGAGAGGGTTGTTAAACCCTCGTCGCTACGCCTGTACTTCCCAGGACGCCCTTGCACAAGACCATCCCTTAGAGTCAGGGGTGGCAGGCATCCTGGTCGGACTTACACCCTTCCTCAGGGTATCAGGGCTGACTCTGTAGGCCTGATCTACCTCAGAACTGGGAGACTCTGCTTAGTCTCACACCCAAAATAGTGAAAAAGAAAGAAATAGCTGGCAAAGGAAAAAGAAAATTAAACAACACCAAGCAAACCAAACTATATACAGGGCAAGACTATTTACAGAGACCGGGAGCTCGGAGGGGTCGCCACTCCACCTCCGCCCCGCAACCAGGGGCCATTCAACCATTGTCGAACGCCTCGTAAATGGAGACAAATGCCTCGGACAAATTGATGGCTGGTGCTTCCTTGCAACTCAAGGAAGTCTGGAAAATCAAAGGGTTCACATTGGGTCATTGGGCAGCGGGATCTTCTGGCTCGGGGCTGACCACCGATGCAGGATCAACTGGCTGACCCTTCCATTCTGAATTAAGGTGGAGGCTGGCAGCTAGTCCAAGCGTCACATGTGTTGGCAGGATGGTGATCGAAACAGAACCAAGAACTGTCTTGGCCCCTCTCAAAATCACTTGTGTCACAATAACTAGGGTGTCTCGAAGCGTGGAGACACACTGGCACCAAATCAGCCGTGTGGAGGAGAAGGCAGTAGCCAGGTCCGCCTCCAGGTGGCATTTGGAATTTTCCATTTTAGAAATCTCTCAGGCTGGACTACAGCAAAGAGGAGTACATGGTGTCAATTCAGGATGTGCCAGGGTGAGTGCCGTTGCTAACCTGGGCTCTGGCTGGGCAGGAGCCTCTCGCTGTCTAAATTCCCAGTCTCCCTTGAGATTTCCCCGAAGGATGGCGCGGGGAGGGAGGACTCTCCTGACCACGGCCTCAAGAAAATCCTGGAGGAAAATGATGGTTTCTAGCTGGGGGCTCAAAGCAGGGACAATGGAGAGCATAGGAAGCGTGGGGCTGGCTTCCACTGGCAGTGTGCTCTCCCTTTCCTGACACTCACACTGGCAGGAACTGTCCTGTGTCTTATCTAATTCCAAAGGGGCTTCCCTCCTGAACCTCAGCCTGTTGCAATCCTTCTTGGTGCTGTGAAAGCATGGTGATCTCCAAGATGGCAGGATTCGCACTCGGGGCTAAGTCAGAATGAGGTGCACTCTGTCTATTTCTAGTGCGTCCTGGACGCTTGTTTCCCTTGAAGGGCTTAGGTTGGGCCCCCCTGGCATATCTGGGCAAACGGATAGCGTCAGGGGTGGGCTCACCCTGTCTTGTCAGGTTCGGGAGAAGCACCTTTGGCGCTGCTCCGGAGTCTGCAGGAGGGGTGGCAGGGTTCTTTTCCCTATAGGTCCCAGTGCCTGCCATCACCTTGGATCTACCCTGTCGTTTGGGCTTCAGCTGAGCTGCAACTCACGGGGGGAGCTCCTGGGACTGAGGGCACCCCTATTCTTGAAAGTCCAAAGTCACGTAGTATCCAGCCGGAGGTGGGCCGTTCATCACGGCCTGGACCGGCTGTTTACCACCCGCCATAAAATGCCTGTCCAGAGCTTCGAGAAGCTCCGATGTGGGTCGCTTGTCGGACTGGGTCATGTCCAGTCCACAGCAATGTAACATGCTCCAGATTCTGGCTCTATCCGGGGAAACAAGCTGGGTCGTGGGATCGTACCCGCCAGAAGTTTCCCGGGGAGGACCAGACTCAGGAGGCGGTTTGGGGGCAGTGGGCTGACTGCGGGAGTCCCTTCCCTGCCACTGCTTGTCCTGTCTGGGAGTGGGGCGCGAGTTCCAGTTCCCTCATGGAACGGAATTCGGCATGGACTTCCTATGCTGGGAATGGCGCCCATAACTGGAGTATACGGGTTCCCAATTCCCGCGGTCTTTCCTATGGGCCTTTGAGGGAGGATGCTGGGAATCAACCTCTCACAGCAGGTCGGCGACCCTGCGGAGGCTGTTCCTGAGTTCTTCCCAGGATGTTGTGGCCGGTTCCACCAAGCCCAGAGCCAATCTTGTTTCGCGGTTCAAGCCTCCGTACAACAGAGTCTTAAACTCAACGTGATTGAAATTGTACCCGCGAGCCGTCAGGGGTACCTTCTCGGCCAGAATGGCGAGTAACTGCTTCCGCGCCACATAAGCCTCAGGGTTCTCACGAAGACCCTGCTGCTCCATGACGTAGAGCATACTTGCGATCTGTCCGGGCCAAAGGATCCTCACAATCTCTCTCATCCAGGCATGTTCCTCGAGCTTAGCCAAGCCTCGAGCCGCCACGGCCAATTCAAGAGTCGGAAGGTCCGACGGGGACATACAAAGGCGAGCCAGTTGGGTCAGGTCCTGGCCATTGGCTGTCGGGTGAGAGTTTATCACCCCGTTCAGCCACATGATGCTGGTGGACCAGTTCAAGGGTCCCAACTGGTCGGCAACTGCTTTTGCCTCAGCTGCACGCCAGGGGAGTCTGGTCTTGGTGACCAGCGTCTCCTGGATTTCTGCACCACCATCACTAGCGGGGATGGTCCTACGTGTCGTGGACTGCGTCTCAACCAGGTGGACTGGCACCTGAGAGGCTTCCTAGTCCGGATTATGTGGGGAGGAGGCCAGGGCATCTGCTGGCAAAGGGTCGTCGGGCAGTCTTGGGCAAAACTTGGGAGCAGCTCTGGACACACCGCCGAAATTAGGGCCTTACACGTCTGGAGCTGACTTTCCAGGGCAGCAATCTGCTTATGGCAGGCTGCATGACTAACAGACTCCTGCTGTTCCTTAACCTGGGTGACCATAAAACGAGCTGCAGACCTGGCATGATCAAGCTCAGCCTCTAAGGCATGGGCTTTCTCCTCCCAAGACTGGGCGACTAGGGTGACATCGCTCAACTTCTGGGCTGAGGCCTGTGCAACAGACACAAAAGTTACCTTGTCTGCTCGCAAGGTCTCGATCTCAGCATGAAGCTGGGCATTTTCCTTTTCAACTTCTGCTAGCTTTCCCCGGGTCTCTACTAGGGCACTGCTAGCATCTCTGGCCGCAAGCCAAAGTCCCCAAGCTGCCAACGAATTCTTTGAAGGCCCGAATGGGTTCCTTGATTTACGTGCCAGGGCGTACGCTTCTCGGAGAGAGGCAAAGGGTTCAGCCATCTGGAAGACAGAGTCCTTCCAAGGGCATTTTCCTTTACCTAAAACCCATCTCTCCAGTTTCCCATGGATCTCCTCCTCACACATGAGGTCCTTAACTGCAACAGGGCTCTCCTTAGCCATCTCTCTATACTACACAACAACACCAAGACTTCCTACACAAATACCACAACAACACAAATTCCTCTACACATATGGGACCAGGACCTGGAGTGATGGGTAGGATCACCTAGACACCTGGGGAGAGCTAAGGAAAACGAACTCACTTGAACTTTGCTAGGGAAGAGGGAAAAGGAACCAAACTCCAGCCTGCCCAAACAAAGGTCACTTTTGTACACTCAGGCCCGGTTCTGCACTCGACAGCACTGATGACAAAAGGACAAGACCAACGGTTCAGGGATGGGGATGCCACACGAGGCCCAGGGGGACCCTTTTGCTGAAGGGGGGGTGACGAACCCAAAGGAACTTACTACACCGCCTAGCCAAGCAGTGGGGAAAAAGGGATAAAGGGAAACCCAAAACTGAACCGCCCCTATTCTGGTTTTCTGGGTGGGGGGGACCTCCTCTACCTCGGGCTAAACCGCTAAACCCACAGCTAGGTCGGGACTCACCACCCAATCCTAACAAGCCGGCAATATCGGGACGCACCCCGCAAAACCGAGAAGCCGGGAATCACCACCCGCGCCTTCTCCAATACAAACCAAGCACAAAACAAAAGGGAAACTTACAAGGGGACAGCAAAAGGAGTGGGAATCTGCTCCTTTCATGTTTATGTGCCTTGCCGTTAAGGTGTTGAATGCGTGTAGACTGTTCCTGTTGTGCTAGGCCTAAAACACGTATAATCCCAGCCCACGATAGACCCAAGATGGGGAGGTGGTTCTCAGGACAAGACAAGAGAGGGTACAGATATCCACCCGATATAAATTCTACACACACATACAGAAGTCACGCACACACATTAGCCTGCCTACCGGTGCTCTAAAACAACTCACTGACCGTACCGTAATTCAGTACCGCCCGATTTGAGGAGGTTCGCGACTCCTTCTCAAATTAGGGGTACCGGGGCTGCCTGCGTTGCTCCACCACTCCGTTACCCTGTGAATTGGGGGTCCCAAGGGGGGGCACCCAAACAACAAACCAAACCAAGCAAAGATGGGGAAATTAGCTGGAGCACTCTCTTAACTAACGAGAGGCAGGGTAACTTAGCGGGAATCTTTTACCCTATGTATACAGGTTCAGGTCAGTGAGTAAGCAAACAGTTCAAAATATCAATAAGATTTATTAAGCAATTATTAAGAGAAACACAAACACACTGCTAACTAGAAATAGGAAACAGAGCTTTAGGGAAATGGGTGATATGTCACCAGTCCTGCAGTCCTGGGGAAGCCAATGGAGGGTAGGAGGACTTGGCGCGGCAGCTGAGGGGAGCTCGCAGAACGAGGTGGCAGCAAGGCAGGAGAGTAGTCCGAACGCAAGTCCGTTGAGCGGTCCGAGGAGCTCTCGGAACTGGGGGTTTTTATCAGGGAAAGAACGACCGTAGGCTAGTCTGGTCTTTGGGCGAAAACAGTAAGTTTTGGGTTGGAGACAATGCCTCCAAAAGGTCAGAATTTACATGATTGAGTTACGTTCCAAATTGACAATGGTCTGGCCGGTATGTAAATGCGGCTAGCGCGGCAGTTAAGCACTTAGCTTGCCAGGGTATCCTCTCAGGGCAAAGGGTCTCTTTGTTTTATTGCGCATTGGTGATGAGGGTGTTTGTTTCAGGAGGTCCTCTAAAGCAGATCTGGCAATCTCTGGCTTGGTTTGGTGTGAGCAGCAAATAGTAGCCACGCCTACCTTCGCGCTTGTTCGGTGGCCTCACAAACACTTGGCTGGTGGCAGAGCAGGGTCGAATTGTGATATCAAAATGATATCTTTGGTTCACCAAAGGCCAGACCAGTACACGGTGGTAACACTGTCCCACCTTATTTCACCCTTGTATACCCAAACACTATCCAATAATTTTTCCATTAACCAGTCGTCCTATAGCCTTTTCCACCATGTTTCTATGAGGGCATCTACTGTTTTCCAATTTTTTGCTATTTCCATACAAGCAGCCACAATTAAAACCTGATTAATTTTATGTGTTTCAGGTTTGTACTTGTTTCTAAGTAAAGAGACAGAAGTAGTAGACTACAACAAAACTAAACTCTTTGATCAGTAATTTCAGAGATTATTGGAGAACAATATTCTAAAAACCCTTAGCACTGCACTCTCTCCAACATTTATGAGTGACATTTTTGGCCCATCTAGCTGGTCTAATAGGGGGTTAGATACTATTTGTGCATAAACCTAAGAGTATTCTTCTTAATCAGGGCCAACCTAGATTTGAAAGGAACAGAGGTCCACACATAGTACCATTCATTCTGTGTTTTCAAGTTTAATTCCAGGACCGAGTCGGTTCTGGATACTTGCCCTTTGCCATATTTATGTTGAGTTGTAGTTGCAGTGTGCCTGTGTGTTGTAATGTGCCACCCTAAGGCAACCCTACATTGGAAAGGATTTGAAGGCACACAACAACAATTCAACATGAAGACCCTAAGGTGAACCTGAGAGCCAGAGTGGTGTCGTGGTTTGAGCATTGCACTGTGACCATGGAGACCAGGGTTCAGTTCCTTGCTTGGCCATGGAAACCTACTGGATGAGGTTGGGCATGTCACACACTCTCTGCCCTAGGAAATCCTGTGACAGAGCCCTGTTACCTTAGAGTTGCCATAAGTCAGAAGTGACTTGAAGACACACAACAAGATGAACCTATCACAGGATTTTCTGGGGGCTGTGTGTGACTTGCCCAAGGTCACCCAGTGGATTTCCATGGCAGAGATCAAACCTGGTCTCCAGTGCTCAAATCACTACACCACACTATTAAATTAGACATTCATAAATAAGAGAGGCCTGCTTATATTGCTGGATTGGTCACACATTTTTTCAATGATGGCTAGTGATTTAGGAGTTTCCACTAATGAAACAAGTTCAGATGTAAAGGATGACGTTCAGTGTAAGTGAATTCAATTAACTTTCCATGGTGAAAAGTCTGTGACGAAATCTTCTGCTTTCAGATTTGTCTATTCTGAATATCTTGGACTGTGTAAAGATTTTGTCTTTCCATTTACAAAAAAGCAATGGATTATCCATATTACAAAATGAAGGATGGGAAAAAAAGGGCTGGATAGGAGAAGGGTCTGTGGCAAGTATTGATTTCCATTTGTTGCAGATTTTCAGCCAGGGATTTTGAATCTGTTCAGTATTCAGTCTGGTGGCTTTAGTTAAAAAAGACAGCGAGGTCATTTGGATTTTCAGTTTCTAGGGTTATCCATAGATGGAGTATGCCTGTTTAAATCTAGGCTTTTTGTTACTAAAGACAAAATTGTTTATCTTTTAAAATTTGGTACAGGGAGGGGGGTAATAAAAGGTACAGAATGGAAGAGGAAAAAATGTGAGATTAAGAGAATTTTCACAAGGGCAATTTTACCTAACTGTGACAACTTCACCGTTTTCCAAGTTTTAATTTTAAATCTCATCCAGTTGTTGGTTTGATGGTAATTTCTCGGGAGAAGCTGCTAAAATTCTTTAATTACTGTGATGCCTAAGTACGGTACATGAATCCTGAAGGTTTTAAATATACATTTGTCGTTCTTTGTCATTGAGCCTGCAGTTGCACTGAGGCATTTGAGAAACATCATTTTTTATTTTTGGCAATTCACCCTGAAACCCGCATGTATATCAAAGCTGTCCAAAGTGGCTTTTAGCATTGGAAAGAACTCTTTTGCATTTTGTAGGAAAATCAAGACAGTGCCCACAAAAATCTAATTTTTTTGCTGTTATTTATTGTGCTTCTAATGTCTGGATTGTCTCTAATTGCAATGGCCATAAGTTCAATTGCTAGGGTGAACAGTGACAGTAGACAATGCTGTTTAGTACTGAAAACAAGAGACGAGTCACATCACATCCATTGGCATAAATGTAAGTCTTGAATCCTTTATGGAATTTTTCTGGAATTCTCAGGAATTTGTCACCAATGTTCATTTTCCTTAAGACTGCAAAAAGATAATTCTGTTCTACCCTGTTGAAAGCTTTTAACATGTCCAGGGATATGATGGCTGTTGGGGCTTTTGACAGCGTGGAATGAAAGGAGACATGTGTAGGTTATTTTCAATAGTTTGACAGATGGGAATAATCCTTAAAGTATGCCAAGTTACTGGGTAGGGTTTCAGATCAATAATTTAATTAAATAGCTTAATCGGGGGGTAGTTCATTATAGAAGATTTCATAAAATTTATCTGAATATCCATCAGGGCCAGGGGATTTTCTTGGCTTCAGTTTAAAGACGGCATCTGAGGGTTCATTTTCAGCAACAGGTTGATTCAAGAGGGATCTGTGAGATTCCAAGATGTTTTTGATATTAAGAGTTTGGAGGAACTCATTAGATTCAAGCGTGTTTACAGCCTCTGTTGAATGAGCTTGGTACAAAACTCCTGAAACTCCTTGGTAATATCTGGAGTTGATGTTTTTAGACTAATAGCAGCAATGAATTTGTTCCCTGCCCTCTTTTTAGCCATTTTAGCTAGAAGTTTGAAATTTTTATTATTGTTTTTTCTAAAAATACATATTGTTGTATTGCATAGTTGTCTGAATTTTATATACGGTAAATCCAATTCCGACTGTCTTTTTGGGGAACCTGGAGAATCTAGTATGTCCCTCAGAATCTTGTTTACTTCAGGGTTAAATGCAGTAGTTCAGTCAGAGCAAGCTCTGGACATGTCTTGTTTATCCAGGTAAGTACCGTATTTTCCGGCGTATAAGACGACTGGGCGTATAAGACGACCCCAACTTTTCCAGTTAAAATATAGAGTTTGGGATATACTCGCCGTATAAGACTACCCCTCTTCCAACGCCCTCCTCGGCTCTCGCCCGCTTTCCCCTCGTTGGCCTCCTCCGCTGGGGCTGGGAAGGAAACAAAATGTTTGCCCGAGCCGCCGCAGTTGCTTCCACCAAGGGAAGCAGAGGAGAAGAGGGAAGAGAGCAGCACCCCGCGCCCGGCTCTTTGGGGCTGGGGGGCGGGTGCCCAGACGGGAGGAGGGCGGGGGAGGCCGGCGCCGGCCCTTGCCCTCCACCTGACCCACCGGCCTGGAGGGAAGCCCTCCTTTCCCCCTCTCTGCCAACTTGGCCGGACTCTTCACCACCTCCGTCCTCGCCCAAAACACCGCCACTCCCCCCCCCACCTCAGCGCTCCCTGGCCTGGGAGCTGTAGGCACGGGTGGGGGTGGAAGCGGAGAGGCAGTGCAACCGGCGCTCGCGCGAGGGGGAAGAGCGGCGAGCGCGAGGAGCCTCGCCTCGCCCAAAACGCCGCCGCTCCCCCGCCTCAGCGCTCCCTGGCCTGGGAGCTGTAGGCGGGGGTGGGGGTGGAAGCGGGGAGGCAGCGCGACCGGCGCTCGCGCGAGGGGGAAGAGCGGCGAGCGCAAGGAGCCTCGCCCAAAACGCCGCCGCTCCCCCCGCCTCAACACTCCCTGGCCTGGGAGCTGTAGGCGGGGGTGGAAGCGGGGAGGCAGCGCGACCGGCGCTCGCGCGAGGGGGAAGAGCGGCGAGCACAACAAGCCTCTCCCCCCCCCCGCATCTTCAGGTAAGTGCACAGCACCACCCTGGGTGGTTTCATACGGTGGCTGCATACGGTGGGGATGCGGCCGCGGCCATTTTTGAGCTGCCCCCACTGTATGCGGCGACCGCAAAGATGACACCCGGTGTATAAGACGACCCCCAACTTTTGAGAAGTTTTTCTTGGGTTAAAAAGTCGTCTTATACGCCGGAAAATACGGTATGAAGGTTTGCAAGGAACCCTTTGCTTCTTCCTCCGTGATCCTTTTCAGTCTCATGTTAAGATGCCTCCCCCTGTTCTCCAGATCTGTGATTTTACTTTGAAGGTGCAAGTTGGCTTCATTAAGTTTCAGTTTGTAAGTTATACTTTGCTGAAAGGCAGCAGTATCCAAAATTCAGCTCATAAGAGTGGAAGGCTTGGAGTTTATTGGCTGTGCTGCTGAGGACCAGTCTTTTTGCATATCTTTGTCTAGATCTCTCTCAGCCTTTCCAGGAGTTCTGGGAAAGCTAGGTCAGTTGATAGTTGCAATTAATTCTTCCCTCCCCTGTTCACTTTGTTAGAACCACATCCCATGGCTGGATCAGACAGCTTGTCACCTTTGCCCAATTTAGACTCCTTTGCAGCCAGATAAAAGTCTGTAGCAGTTTTCTCTGCTGCCCACTTTATTCATCTCATTTAGATTTCTAATCCTAGCATATTCATTTTTGAAACAGAGCTTCCCCACGTAGAGATTTTCAAGGTTTTTCCAAGGCAAAGCTGTCAGATGTCTGCCATGTTAACTGGCTAGCTATGCCCTCCCTGATGAAAAGTTTTATTAAAGCTCAAATTGCCAAATATAGGGCAAGTCTTGTTAAAAAAAATGAATATGGCTTCTGTACTTTCTTTGAAATTATCAAGAAATATGCAAAGTGGGGTGACTTGGTAGATACTATTTCTAGGGCTTTTGGACAAAGTTTCTTATGAAAGACTTCTGAGTTAACTTGTTAGAAAGAAGCCTTTGGGTTAAAAAAACAGATACACACCAGAGTTTAGCAGGAAGCGGCCAGTTCTTGCACCAGGAGCATATAACTGTGAGCTTCCTCAAGAATCTCTATTAGGGTAGGGCTTTTCAATTTGTTCACTGATGATCTAGAGTTAGGGTGAGCAGTCACACTGTAAAGTTTGATGACCATAGACAATTATTTGTGGTTGTTAGTACAAATGGATCTCTTCATTTAATGCCAGAGGAAAGCCATTAAAAAGGCAAATACAGTTCAGTTTAAGTGAGGGTAAACTGATGCACACTGGGACAAAAAATCCTAACTTCATATATTAACTGATGAAATCTGAGCTGTCAGTAACTAAGAATGAGATCTTAGAGCTGCAGTGAATAGCTGGAAGAAGACATCAGCCTAATGTGTGCCTGTTATAAAAACAGCAAACACCATGTTGATCTTAATTAGAAAAGAAACTGAAAATAAAACTGCCAGTATCATGCTGCCACTATACAAATCAGTGATGATACCACATTTGAAATACTGTGTACACTTCTGGGGCCCTTTCACTCTATGCAATTAGTGTTGTGATTCCATTTTTAACTGCCGTGGCAACGACTCATGGAATATTGGGATTTGCAATTTAGGAAAGAGTATTTAGAACTCTCAACCAGAGAATTCTAGAGTCTTACCAAACTATAAACCTCAGGATTCCATAAGATGTTGCCATGCTAGTTAAAGTGGAACCATCATGTGATAACTGTGTAGCATAAGAGAGCCCCTAGCAACTGCTCCAGACAGGAGACACTGTACTGCTAGAAAAAGTGCAAAACAGGACAACATAAAAGGTCTCTCACAATTCCCCAGCAAGAAAAAAATTACATTGCACTTTTCAGCTTATGAAAAAGATAAGTAAGGGGTGATATGACAGACAGAGTAAATTATATATGATGTGGAGAAAATAGATAAGATGATGTTTACTAGAATTGGGGTCATCTACTGAAGTTGAATGATTCAGGACAAATGAAAGGAAGTACTTCTTCACACAGCGTGATGAAGGATTCTCTGTTGCAAGATGCAGGGACAGCTGCCAAACTGCAATTCAGCAAATTCAGACATTTGAACTAACCCAGCATAAATCTTCTTATGCCACTTTTTGACATCAGGTTAAAGTTGTGATTGCAAAAATGTAAAGATACATCCTAAAACAGGCCTTTGTGTCACCAAGACTTATTCCCAAGAATATTATGATTCAGAATGAAATTATTACAAATGCCTGTAAATTCATAACCCTAATTTTATTCTGTTTGGTATTATTTTTCAAGTTATTCTGTTAGTCTCTAGTTCTCTTGACAATAAACTATGAATGCCAAATGACCATCCTATGTGGTGGTGGTGGTGCTTGTGGTGTGTCTTCAAATCATTTCTAACTTATGGCAACTCTAAGGCAAACATATTATGAGGTTTTCTGGAGTCTGAGAGTGTGTGACCTGCCCAAGGTCTCCCTATGGATTTCCACGGCCAAGCAGAGAACTGAACATTGGTCTGCAGGGTCGTAATCCAGCACTCAAAACTATTACACTATGCCAGCTCTCTGTGCCTTCAAGATGTTTCCAACTGATAGTGACCTTAAGATGAATCTATCATGGGGTTTTCTGGGGTTGAGAATGTATGTTGTGCCTAAAGTCACCCAGTGAGTTTCCATGGCCAAGTGGGGAACTGAACCCTGGTCTCCAGGGACATAGTTCAGCGCTCAAACCACCACACAACACTGTCTCATATGGTGGTAGATACAGATGATTTGAGAACCAGCATGGTGTAGTGGTTTGAACATTGGACTATGACTCTGGAGACCAGGGTTCAAATCCTTGCTCGGCCATAGAACCCTACCTTGGGCAAGTCACACTCTCTCAGCCTCAGAGGAAGGCAAAGGCAAACCTTCTCTGAACAAATCTCGCAGAGAAAACCCCATGATAAGTTCATCTTAGGGTCACCAGAGGTCAGAAATGACATGGAGGCACACAACAAGATAGCTAATTCAGACTTAAAATTCATAGGCTTAGGTCTGAAGTTTCTGGTGCAAATGCAAAAATATCTTTGTTCTGAGAATGCTGTGTATATATGCCAGCAAAGAAATTAGGTTAGGAAGTTTTCCAACAGTAACGCAAATGCAGTGTTAGCTGAATTTCTACCATTTGTTTTCACTCTGGGCTCAGTCTCTCAACTTACGAGTGTAGGTTCTTAGTCCTGCACAATTGGGAAATAATCACAGCTTTTAAGAATGGGCATCTGAAATACCACATCAGGTTTGAAATTTGTGGAGACATCAACAGCACATAATGCATTGTAAATGGACAATAGCTTTCACATGCCATATATTTGGAACCCACTATCTACATAAAGAGAGTCAGTGTGGTGTAGTGGTTTGAGTGTGGTCCAGGGCCATTTCCGCACTAGCCTGTTATAGCGTTATGATTCCACTTGCAGGATTCCATAGGATGTTGCAAGTGGAATCATAACGCTATAACAGGCTAGTGCGGAAATAGCCCAGGACTCTAGGAGACCAGGGTTCAAATCCCTGATCAACCACTGAAACGTGCTTCCGCAGGTCACAGGCCATTTCTGCCCTATACTTTTATAGTGCTATTATTATGCCGTTATTCCACTTTCAACATCCTATGGAATCCTCAAAGGCTCCTTCCTAAACAGCAAACCCCAGAATTCTATAGGATGTTGCAAGTGGAATAATCACACTCTAACATGTTAGTCTACTGCGGAAATGGCCACAGTCTCTCAGCCTCAGAGGAAGTCAAGGGCAAATTCCCTCTTAACAAATCCTGCCAAGAAAACCCCATGATAGGTTCACCTTAGAGTCTCCATAGGTCAGAAATGAAGGCTCACAACAACAAGAAATATACATAATGCTAAGCGGGGAAAAGCCTGGTTAGTACTTGGATAGGAGACTGCCAACGAATAGTAGGTGCTGTAAACTATCCTTCAGAGGAAAGAACTAAGCAAAACCAGCTCTGAGTATTCCTTGCCTAGAAAAAAAATCTTATACAATTCATTGGGTCGCCATAAAGGAACAGGCGACTTGAAGGCACATACATACACACACATGTACTGTACAAATGCACAACCAAGTTTAAAACGCTGCTCGCTTGTTACCGCCTGGGATGACTCTCGCCCTTCGTCCCCAAGAGCCTTCTAACAAAACACCACAGGAAATGTCCTTCCGCCTACAAAGAAAGAAAGAAAGAAAGAAACTCGCAGGCAAGCCGGGCTTGAGCGGGAAGAGCCCGGGGCGGCTGCCCAGAAACCAGGCGCCGCGAGGAGAAAGCCAGAGGAGGGGCTGGGTAGGCCTCGCGTCCGCCTCGCGTCGCCATGGCGACTCCTGAGGCAGCGGCATGGCGACTGAGGAGAAAGAAGGAGCTGCTGCAGGTAGGAACAAACCACCCGGAGATTTCGAGAGCAACTCAGTAATTCCTACTCTGTGTGTTTCCGTCCCAGAGGGGGTGTCATAGCGAAAAGCCTTCTGCGGAGGCCAGGGAAAGCACAGGCTTGCTTCGTGGGGGAGCGCCCAGCCTCCTCCTCACCTCCTTCCCCCCAGCCCTTGTCCGTAGGAACCGGACTTTCTTGCAGCGCCGTCTTCTGCTCTCCTGAACATGTTGCTTTCCTCCCCGTTAATAGTACCATCTGTCTCAGCATCCCCCTCTTCCTAGATCCACTACTGCTTCTTCTTTCCTAATATGAATCTCCCCGGGAGCAAAATATGTCCATATTTCAAATAACAGCTCGATTCTTTTTACAGAGTTAGAGGCTTGTATGATTTGATGGTCTTTTTTTTTAACAATTAAGTTATGTCAAACATTTATTTGACGTAACTAAATCAGCACAAAAGATTCGCTGCGTTTTAAAGTATGATTGTGTTCTGCCTTGTTTTAAAGTCAATATTTCAATAGATTCAATAGAGCCTGTACAACATGATTAATGGCATCCGATACCTGACATTTAAATACCTTGGGTTCATCAGCAGAACTGTTGTTGCCATTATTAGTATTACAGTATTTATACCCAATCCTTTAACCAAGAAGTCTCCTAGAGTAACTTAGAAAAAAAAGCAATGTAACAGTTCTTTCTCTCTAAATTTAAATTTAAAGTCTAAATTTAAAGTATAAAGAATGAAGGATGGGAATTAAGTTGACAATTCCAAGGCTCTTTCACACTACACAATTACAGCACATCAATCCCACTTTAACTGCCATGGCTACATCCCGTGGAATCCTCGGGTGTATAGTTCGGCGAGGCACTAGAGATCCCTTGGCTGAGAATTCTATATATTCTTCCCTAAAATGCAAATCCCAACATCCCATAGGATGGAGTCATGGTAGCCCAAAGAGAAATACAGTGCTATAATTGCATAGTGTGGGCATAAGGACCTGGAGCTACACAAATATGGTGCTGTGACTTCACTTTAAATGCCATGTTTCCAGGATTGGGGCTTTAGGAAGGGATATTTAGAATTCTCAGCCAAAAATCTCAAGTGCCTCAGCAAACTACAAGGCCCAGGATTCTATAGCATACAGCCATGGCAGTTCAAGTGGAATCGTAGTGCTATATTTAGGTAATGTAAAAGGGCCCAAAGTGGAATGACAGCAGTTTTGGCATCTTGCTGGAATGGTTGTCAGTAGGTGAGAGTTGAGAGACCAGGTCAAAAAAAGTTGGTTTCTCTACAGAGGTGATGGAATAGCCTCTGTTCCACCGCTGTTGCTCTGATCTGCAACCAAGATGGCTGTAACTGAAATGAAAGTCATGTCAGAGGCATTATGCATACCTCCACAGCACTATTTGCTGGCAGGCTTAGCTTGTTTTTGCTTTAGAACTAGTAGTATTGCCTTTAAGATACACACTAACACAACAGTCAGCCTCTCTAGTCACCTACTTACTCTATTGCAACTTGCAGAAGGATAGCAAAACCCCCCAACAATTTTGTGACACCTTTAAACTCTTGTGGATTAGGCAGGGGTGTATCTATATGGAAGGGGGTTACAAAACAAGGGCAAAAATAAGAATAATAATTTAAATTAGAATTCTGTCCCCCTAATGCCGTTTTCCTTCATTCCCTAAATTTCTAGTGTTGCAGTGATACTGAAAATCATTCACACCTACAAGTCTTGTATATGCTATATTTATATTCCCTTGGTAACTTTGCCAGGCCTTTTTTCTTGGATGCCTAAATTTTATCTTTAAATGTTCAGTTGAAGCTTTAAGTTTTAGCAATGCAGGAAATGTGGGGATTGAAGGAAAAATTCATGGGGGGAAGATGATGTGGCCTCATTTTGCCCCTCTGTAGGTATACCATTGGCCTGCATAAGATCTTAGGGACAGTAAATCATGCTTTGAGGTGCTATAAGACTGTTTGGGAGAGCTAGTGGTTTGAATGTTGTGTGGTGGTTTCAGTGTTGGGCTACAACTCTGGAATCTCTGCTCAGCCAAGAAAACCTTATCAGCGACTGTGGGCAAATCACACTCTCTCAGCCTCAGAAGAAGGCAAAGACACACACCCCTCAGAACAAAATCTTTCCCAGAAAACATCGTGATAAGAGTCTCACTGGAGTCACCATAAGTTGGAAACAACTTGAAGGCACACAGTAACAACAATACTGTTTTTAACCTGTTAACACTGGAGTGGGACAACATCACAGACATATGGAAAACTACTTTGCCTCAAACTGTCCATGTGCTAAGCTATTAAAGACCAGAAAGGGCTAGAACTTTTGAAATCCTTAAAGCTTGGCAGAAAAGTTCTGAAACATATTTCAGAATTATCATTGAGTTCAACTTGGATTAATTCCCAGTTAAATATGGACAGGGTTACAACACAGATAGTAGAGATGGAGCAAATGAATGAGAGACCAGGAAAGTAGAAGGTAAGAGTTAGGTGCCACTCATGTGAGAATCTGTGGTACCTTTGAAGCCCTACTGTGGTGCTGTTGCCACATTTTTCTACACAGTAATCACTATTGTGTTGTTTTCCTTGTTAGACACTGCATTATTTTGTACTACACCGTAGTGGTTAGAGCAGGTGGTGTATCAGAAGTATGTGATATGTTTTAGGCCACATCTTGGATACTTTCTGAATTGTACTTGTGCCATCTTTCACAGAAAGACTACTTACACCAAGCATTATGTCATACTCAAGTCTCTTCTACAATTATGTTGTTCTTTCAGGAATTAGTTATTTGGGCAGCTGAACATGTGTGTGAAGATTTTCTGCCTTTGCAGTTTCATATGCTGCCCTGTAGTCTAAATCTTCTGAGTAGATTCTGGTTATTGCAGCTCTACTATTTTATGGCTGTTGTGTTTTTTCATTGTACCTGCAAGCATTTTACTTTTGTTTTGATCTTAATATAAGCCGATATCAGAAGTATAAGAATCTGTGTAGTAACAAAGAGATTTGAGAAGACAAGTCTTTTCTACCATTGAATAAAAGGAGTAGTTCTGAGAATATCTTTTTCACCATACCACTCTGAACACAGCAGATCTCATTTGATTTTGGAAATTAAGCAGGGTTTAGCCTGGTTAGTACTTGGATAGTAGTTCACCAGGTAGGGCTAAGAAGGAATCCTGCCTGAAACCTTGGATTGTTGCTGCTAGTCAGACTTGTTAGTACTTGAGTGGATGATTTTCAGATAAGGCTGGGAAAGAATCCTGCCTGAAATACTGGAGAACAGCTGCTTGTCAAGGTTGACAGTATTGTGCTAGATGGACTAATGGTCCAACTCACTAGAGGGCAGCTCCCCATGTTCATACCTAATAATTACAAATGTAACTTGCTGGCATTAGATATTTCTTGACCATGACAATTGATGGGAGAACACTGGCCTGATAATGTCAGATTACAAAAATTAGGTTAATAATTTCAGAGTGATACATGTATTATATTTGAATCAACATCCTCTTCGTTGTAGAAGACGAGGACCATGATGTGAAAAACAGTACTACTTGAAAAGCAAGTTGTCATCATTTTTTTTTTTTGAAACCTGGGATTCTATCATATAGTGATGTTGGGAGACCATGTCAAACATTATAACTGAGGTTGATCTGGCAATGGAGCATGTTCTTCTGTGGCCAGCTGAGCATATCCCAGGAAGTGCTAACAACTATCTCGTATGGTAAACAATGTTACTGCACTATCTCCCTGAAGAACGTTCCAGATTGAATCTCCCTATTAGCTCTTCTTGGGCAAAAAGGCATATGAGAAAACTTCTCTCTCAATTAAACTCTCCTTGAGTCTCAAGGTCTGCTTGAGCTCTGGTGTGTGAGGTATTTCTGGCCCTGTCTTCTGGTATTCTTTCTGATCCTGATTGCTGTTTGGTTTTGATACTGATTCCTGGCTTCTGACTTGTTCTAAATTGCTGCTCACAACCTATCTCTGACATTTTTTAGATGCCAGTAAAGTATATTTCCCCATTTTTTGGTTACTTCTGGGTACTTTTGGAGCAGTGTGGAAAATATACTGTAACTCTGGGCCATTTTACATTACACAGTTATAGCACTGCCACACAATTATAGATACTGCTGCTTCCTGCAGTATTTTAGGTTTTGTAGTTTTGTGATTCATTAGTTTTCTTGCTGAAAACTCTAAATACCCCTCCCTAAACTGCAAATCCAAGGATTCCATAGCATGTCACTATAGGTTAAAGTGAAATGTAGTGCTATAATTGTGTAGTGTGGTTGGATTCTTACTCTTTATGCATTTTAGAGAATTCGAGAAAGTTGGGTTTCTGCATTGCTTTGACAAAATGGAAAGGATTTATATGGCTCAGGTGTGACGGGACCCCAGGTTTTTTGAACAGGAAGCATTTTTATTTCAGTCAGTGTACTATAATCCTTTTGATATTGAGTGGAATGGGAGAAATGACAAAGCCTATGTGTTCAGAAACTCACTTGTTAGAAGCAATGGATGTTGGTGAGTCTGCATCTGGGAGCTCAAAGTTACAAATTGCTTCCCTGATGTTGCATATGCAGTACAGAAATGACTTATGAAGCTATATACCAAACACATAAGTCTGTGGGAGTTGTACCTTAACTAGTGACTAGGTCAAGCTCGAAAACATTGTGGCATATGCATTTGGCCATCTCAGTAGTAGATCATAGTGCCTCATTACTATATTGACGTTTGCTAAGGAAAATACTACAGCCATTATAGCAGCATATTCATCTTGTATAATATAAGTACAAATACTGTTGTGTGCATGGTACACTGGAAGGGTTGACTACATAGTTTTGCCATTTTTTGGGGGGAGTTCATGAGAACAGTAAGAGGTGCTACTTAGAAGGAAATAATGTATATAAAAGGGAATAACATACTTCTTGTAAAACCATATTGAACTCACATTCATGTCCTTTGGTTTACATGAGCAGTTTATGTGAAACATATCCTCCCTTGCTGTTCACATTTCCAGGAGGGTGACATTAAGAGTTTGATTCTCTGGGCACAGCTATGAGAAAAACTAGGCCCATTAAGGGTTACGCAGACAAAGACCTTATTTAATGATGCAACTGAGTTATAATCTTTACTTGCACATGTTTGCCCTTGAATCTTCTGTTCCATCTTGATGACCGAAAGAACCAGTCTTTTTATGGCTCCATGATACTTTGTCTCTTGCATGTGCTGCTTGTACCTCACTTTATTAGAAATAGGCAATATTAATTTAAAAAGAGGCCTTCTGCAAAGCTGGCCTCTGGTATGCATTTGTAGAAAATTTTGTTTAAATGTCTGTGAGCTATCTACTATATTGATGGGCTCGTGCATATAGGAAGTAAAGATCTAATTAGTGACCTTCCTGGTTTTAGGAAATTCAAGAAACAGAGGGAAGGTTACCTATGTCCTACTCACAAGAGTTCCACCCTCATCCCTCCCCCACCAAAAGTTGAGATGGGTTAGTAATATTGCCAAAGCAGTTCTGCCAGCTGAAACCACTGCCACATTCACATGTAACAAAGGTATATAATTGGCCCATACTCTGAATACCAATTCAGCATCCATGCAAGAGACAGACCATGAGAAATCAAGTCAGGAAAGCAATGGAATAGAAGCAGATTTCATAGGAACGTAACAGGGCAGCCATTCTGTTGTGTGGATTACAAATGAGCAATTTGTTAAGAACAGAGATGAGGACGTTTCTGGAGTTTCAGAGACCAATTTCCCATTCACTGCGTCAGCACCAGTCCAAAAAACTTAAGCCGGGGAGGGTAACCAAACTTGAAGGTGACCAGACAGTCAATTTCTGTTTCATGGTATGGGGAAGAGGATTGGACATGGAAAACAAAGCTAAAAGAGGTGCTGTGTTTTTGTTTTAATGAAAAAAAAAATGCTGCTTGTGGATGCTTCTAGGAATGGAAACTGACACCCCCCCCCTTTCTCTCCTTGGGCCAAAGATTTGATTTTATTGAGTCTATGAGACACAAAAAACAGAGCAAAATTCTAGTAGTAAACAAACCCTTAAAACATCTATTTTACTTTCCCAAGACTTTTGGTGATTTTCATCCTTTTCGTTTATTTCCTTACCTGAATTCGTAGCCACATTCATGTCTTCTAAGAAATCTATTGCTTCTGTATCCAGCAATGGAGATAAGTAGGGGCATGCGCATGTATGTATGTGTGTATGTGTATGTATATGTGTATGCATGTATATGTATATGTGTGTATATATATGCATGTCTGCATCCAATTACGCATGAATGAGGTCTGATAAGGAAAATGAGACAGCTGAAGGTAAATCCACATAGTGACTATATTAATTATGGAATTTAGTTCTATATGGAGCTTGAGCTTATGAAATCTTACAGCAAAGTTGGTAAAAAAATGTGGTTGCGACAGTACCAATAAAATAAATACTTCCTACAGGCCAGTGCTTTGTAGATCACAACAAAAACAGAGAATGTTGGCTTACTGCATTCATCAGGAATATTAGTTCATTCTATCACATGCAAGTAAAATCTCAATATGATGTACCTCCTTGTGCTGTGAATTGATATTATTGCTGCTTGGCCCCTTTTCTTATATCTTGAGAGGTAACCCACAGTTGTTAGAAATTAACTTTCGGATGCAAAAACTACTAGACTCCAAAGGTTTGATGCTAGAGTCTAGGAACTTGAAAACTTTCGTGTATGTATAGTGCCTAAACATTCCACACTAGATACCCCAAAAGTGAAACTAAGAATTTGAAATATCGTTCAACTAAATGCTCAGATAGAAAATTACTGTTATTTGCAAATATAAAACTCAATGGCCTGCCTGTAATTTAATCTTTTGAATTTAGAGTTTTACTCATTGTAGAAAGATGAAGTTAGCTGAATAATGTATTCTTGTCTCTCCAAGGGTTCTGTTATCGTAGTAAGAAATGTAGCTTCCTATTTCTGAACATAGTTTTATAAACTATAAATAGTACTGAAAGGTGAAAAAATGTTTCCAACTTTGAAATACAGCACTGGAATGAAAGACAATAGTACTAGCTAACTGCAAAGGCAAAGCTTGTCTTTAAAACAAAGGCCATTTCCACACTAGAGTGTTATAGCGGTATGATTCCACTTTCAACATCCTATGAAATCCTAGGGTTTACAGTTTCGGGAGGGGCCAGCAGGGCCCTCCTGAAACTGCAAACCCAAGGATTCCATAAGATATTGAAAGTGGAATCATACCGCTATAACACTCTAGTGCAGAAATGGCCAGAGATGGGCAAAGTATAAATCTGAAGCAGCATGTGGCCCATTTGAACTAGCTGAAATACCATTTTTCTCAATTTAAAAAAGTTCAATTACTTATCTTAAAAAGTAGGTTGCAGGACCTCATGCACTATTTAACATTAAAATATCAATTTTCCAAATCCAGAAGCAACTTCTGGGAGGCTTCTCTTTGAGCCTTTTGACATTTTGGTCAGTTGGTGTGGCTCTACATGGTCCCAAGGGTAGAATGGTGACCCTTGGGCCCATCACAGTTCTCCATTCTTCTTCACAAAATGACCAGAGATTGTAGTAATATTAAATTGTATTTTGAATTCAGATATGTTCATGCACTATTTATGCACAGACAACATAAGCATATTTCATTACTTTGGGGTCCACCTATGATGCCACCATCTCCTTAGAAACAGGGGGAATTATAGCTCAAAGAGAGGAGGGTAACAGCAGGATCTTTTCACCTGTGTATACCAGTACTAATTGTAGAGAAGACTCCAGTTAAAAATTAAACAATATTTTATTGGAAGTTAATAGACACAAGAAATCAATTGACCTTACAAACCATACAAATCTGGTTTGTATGGCAAGAAAGGTTGGATAGAGACCTGGTCCTGAAGCAAAAGATTGAAGTGGAATGGCTCAAACAAGAGTCTGAGGGTAGTATGAAGGAATGGAAGTCTAGGGGACTATGTGCAGCTTGATGACCAACATACTAAAAATTGTAGGGATTGGAGCTGGGGTTTATATACCCTATAAGGGTGTGTGGGCAAAGCTGTAATGGCTTTCCCACAAAACTGACAAAAGGAGTCCAGAAAGGGCTGATTGTCTTAACTTAAGGTGACAAAACATTGGTGGAAGGCATGACAATCTCTTAATGTCTGGACGGGCAGGGGATCCAGGAAGGATTTTCTGTAGGGTAGGATCACAGTAGGTCTCTGATGGCTCACCTGGGCAATTTAGTCTTTCATTGTCTTTGTTGCCTGCACTTTGAAAGGATTATTGCAAGCCCATTAGCACCGGACTTTCCCACCTAATCCTCTCTGAATTTATGACTTGGCCATGCTGAGGTCATCCTGACCTGTCTATATGCTTACAGTCAGCACATTCTCCAAACATGCTTTTGGCCATAAATATATCTAATTTATGAAAAATAGCACAACCCTCAAAGTGGGGGTGTTGAGTGTGGTAACAACTCTTAACAAATATTTGACTCTGTCTGGTAGCTCCTGACAAGGTCTCTAGGGCACAAGAGACACCTTGTGGACATCATTGAAGAAGACAGCTTTGTGTGTGCATCTTTTTCCATGTACAAAGCTGCTCCTTCCATTTGAAGCAAACGGAAATCATATGTTGGAAATCATGACAGTCCTGGAGGTTGCATATAGCTCTTGACATTGGTAGATATATGCTTATGTCATAAATCCACATACTTGGAAGTCAGTCCCTTAAAGTTAGTAGAATTTTGCAACTGAGTAAATAACCTAAGAGGCCACTTATGCAATAATGGTACTTGTGCTATGGCATTCATAGGTAGAGGGGGCTTGCCAGGTGATTTCAAGTAAGTTTATATAGCTTTTATTATTTTATGAAAGTATTCAAACATCAGGTTTTGTGTGCTGTTGCCTGCAATAGATATTCTGTGTTGCAGCTATATGGAAATTACTATCTCTTTTAAGACTCTTGTTTTTACTGTTTTCTGCTTGTACCTTTATTTCTTCTCTTTTTCACCTCTTTATTCTGCTGTTATACAAGCCTCCTCTGGTCCTTTTTCTTCAAAGGATGAAAACATCCTGGGCTCTTTTACTCAGTTCTGCTTTCTTCTCACCACCATCACCCTGCAGGTGAACCTACAAGTTCCCCAGTGTGGCTTCCTAATTGCAGATTGTTGCCTGAGGCTTCCAATCAGAAGGTACAGCAACAGCTCCTTCCATTTATCTGTTATTTTATTTATTTAAAATATTTTTATACTGACTTTCAAACGTAAAACCTCAGGGTGAGTCTATAAATGTAAAAAATAACATACAAGAACAATAAGTTTTGCCCATCCCTTATTTTCTTTCTTTTCCTTCCTTTGCTAACCCCCAGCCAATCACTCTTTCCTTCAGTTATCAATTTCTCTCCCCTCACCATTATCAATTTCGCTCCCCCTCACCGTCCGCTTCTCTTTGCTTGCCTTTCCTTCCCTTCAAATGTGGATGGTATAGCCTTGCTGTTTTAACTAACCCCTGCTCCTATACAAGCCTTTGTAAAAGTTAGATATTTCAGACAGCAAACCCATGCTGTTGGACTAATTGCAAGGAAATTGGCCATTTTGCACACTTAGACAGAACCATAAAATAGTATACAATTTTGAAGCAGGAAGGTTTGGGGATCTGTAAACACCATCACTTACATTTTTTTTTTAAATTTATGACAGACCTAATAAAGAAATACATAACAAAGACCTCTGGGAAATATATACATATTCAGGACTTCAGGAGTAGCAATGTTGGCTGTGCAGCAAATACAACAAAATCCACAAGCAGCAATACATTTATTGGACCAACCTCAAACATAAAATACATTATGCAAGCTTAGTGCATACCCTCTTAACTGACAACATCAGAGACAGAATGTGGGCCTGTGACTCTAACATAATCACCATTTTTTTCCTGTATGATTTTAAACATGTTTGCCTGATGAAGAAGCCAGTGAAGCTTGCATAATGTGTATTATGCTTTGTAATTGGCTCAATAAAGGTATTGCTGCCTGTGGATTTTGTATATTTTTATGTTATAACAAAGATCTATTAACATTCTTTTGGGTTAATGGGTATACTCAAGTTAGTGTCTAATTGGAAATTGGCCCCAAAAATGTCAATAGCAAAATGGATGGAGAAGTTATGGGAAATGGCTTTAGTGGGAAAGCGATTGAACAGATACCTGTAGAATCTTGACAACTTAATACTGATTCTTTTTATTATATTAGCACAGTATCTTATTTAGTGCATTAGTACTATGCCAACAGAAATAAACTAGATGCATATCCTACTCTGAGACATGAAGCTTTATGGGAAAAGGTACTAGAGTAAATATGAGTATCAGTGTATAATAATGTTATAAACAATTGTGGAGGACTTACCTTTTAAATAGATTCAACTGAAATGTGTCCAACTTTCCATTTTTTTGAAAATAATATCAATTTTTTAAAAAGTGTTACAAAGCCAACAGTCCTTAAATGCTGCACTAGTTTCTCATACTAGTCTCTGGATCCTTTTTAAAAAATTAACTTTTATTAACATTTTCCAAAACAAACACTATAAACACTGCAAATAAGTATATATAAAAAGAAGGAGGGTGAAAAGAACAACAACTGGACACACAAAGATACCTCTGGATTAACATAGGCATTAAAAAGTAAAAGAAAAAAAGGAGAAAGAAAGAAAAATAGAGAATAAAGAAAAATAATTTTAAAAGAAAATAAAGAGAAGAAAAAACAAAAGGAATTGACTTTCTCCTTGCTTCCAGGCCTTTCAGAAAAAACATCTGACCTTTTCCTCTTCTCCTCTTCTTATTTTTTGTTAATATACCTTACACCTTACCCATGTTTCTTATTTCAGCTTCTGTCACATTCCCTTACATGGTTGCATCATAAATAATAATGCAACAGATTTTTTCTAAATACTGCCAACTGACTTAGTTACTTATTTTCACTAGTTAACAGTTCCTTACATATCCATATCCTAAATATATCTGTACCATTTTGCATTCTAAATATCATTACATCTATACCATTTGATATCCTAAAAGCCATTACAGAATTCATAGACCAAGCCATTTAACATCCTGAATCCACACTATATTTGTCTATTTTACTTTCATCGAAATTTGGTCCTCTCATTCACAGAAAAACATTCTTTTATGATGTCTTCTCACATAGCATTTTAAAATCACCATCCTGAGACAGCATCCATACTATAGACCTATTTGCTTTTCCTTCAATTTCACAAGGTAAATCAGCCCTCACATATGACTTGGAAGAGTCACAATCTTGAAACAACATCCCTTTTTTGTTTATTTTGGTTTTGTTCATTTTGCACAGAGATCCCAATTAAATTCAACCCCACTTTTCTTCTCCATGAGACACAATCTCCCTTTCAAACCCTCCTGGTCATAAATCACCTCAAAAGCAATAACTCTCCTTTTGAGATCTGTTTCTGTTTCTTCTTCGTATCTTGCTCTCTGGGATTTGCAGTTTAGGGAGGGACATCTAGAATTCTTAGTCAGAGAGCTCTTTGGCCTCAGTAAACTACAAACCCCAGAATTCCACAAGATGTTAAAAGTGGAATAAAAGCACTGTAACAATGTAGTGCAGAAATGGCCTCATTGGCACATACACAAGGAAATAGGCACAGTGTGCTCTTAAGCTAGTACATTCAAAAGTAGGTTCTACAGGGTTGAATGAGTTTTAGTTAGCAGGAAATGTTCTTAGGATTGCAACTTTGGATAAAGCAAACTCAGTGCATAGCTAATACTTATGCATGCAAGAAGAATGGCTATTTTAAGCCATCAGACGGGAGGATAGTTTAACATTTTTAGACTGTAAATCTGAGAGCAAGGAATTGTTAAAGTAAAAATTTGTAACCAGATCCCGTGTGAACTTGGAAGCTAAGCAGGTCAACCCTGGTTAATAGTTGAATGGAAGACTACCAAGTACCAAGTGCTTTAGGTTATATTTCAGAGGAAGGAACTAGCAAAGCCACCTCTGAGTATTCCTGGCCTGAGAAAACACTATGAAGTGCATGGGATTGCCATAAATTGACAGGCAACTTGAAGACACATAAACACACATACACAAGCTGCTCTGGAAGCTGTGAATTTGGCCTAAGCCTCCTAGATCTCACCAAAGAATGTCAGCTTTAAAAAAATCTTGGTGAAGTAAATTACCAGCATTTGAAATTGATGTGATTTATCTGCATAATGGACAAAGTGGTGCTAAAAGTATATTTTGAGAAACTAATGATATAATCTAGAAAATTAAATGTATATAATCTAATGATATACAGTGCACCCTCTTCTGGCATGACCTCCCTATGTGTGAATGCAAAGTCACATGAAATGTCTCATCTCATTATTGCCAATGGACACAAGAGCCATGTGCACAATGCATCCATTGACTATAAAGGGACATAGCACTTGTGTTTTTTGTTTTATATGGTGGTTCTTGGAACAGAACCTCTGTATATATGGAGGGCACACTTAAATCTAGAAAATAGTGCCTGGCATCCTGTGGTTGAAGTGCAGTGGTGTATATCAGTTTTTGGCCACCATAATTCACTTTTTTAAATCATTGCAGAGGTCAGAATTCTTCATCAACTATGCAAGAACAAAATCCCCACCTACCACCCTTTTCCCAGCTGCAGCCTCATGAACCTGGCCATTTCCTGTGCAGCAGAGAGCAGGGAACGGCAGAGAAGCATCTAGCAGTTTTCCTACAGCTGGATGCAGAGTAAAAATAGCATCTGCAGGAACCTTCAAAGGATTCCTGCAATGCCTGTCACTTTGTGTCCACCTATAGGATAAGAGCTTGATATTTGTCTGCTGCTCCCTCCCCCCTCAATTGACCAGAAGATGGCTGGGTTTTGGGGTACTGAGCTGAGAAGAGGTGGGTTCGAGGGAGTTGAATGAAAGACTATTGTAGCAATCTCTCATAGCTATATCATCTGATATTGTAACAGTATTGTAATGATATATTATAGAAAAAAATTAAGCATTTAAAAATGCTAATTGTTATAGATGTCCCGTGTATAATTGCTTATTTCGTCCTTCACTAAGCTTATCAATGGTCTTTTGAAAAAGAACTTTTGGAACAAGCACACTGCTTTGAGAAGTATAGTATGCAAGGAAATTACCTTATAGCTATTCTATACAGATATAAGTGGTCAGAAGAAAGCTACTTTCCGAATTCCTGATTCATTAAGAGACAGTGACAAGACATGCACATAGCGTACAAAATGTAATCTAAAATTCCTCCGATATCAGAGGTACCTGCTGATAAATTATATAGTAGTAAATCTCTTGAAATGTTCATGATTTGGATCTTAAAAAAATAATCATTTGCACTTGAAGCATATGGCAAAGTTACAGTTTAATTAGAAGGTGAAAGATGATGAGAATAAAAGATCTGGAAGGATCAAGATTTTATGAAGAAGGATGAAGTCAAGATCAGGGTTCTCTAAAATTAATATATCCCTGTGCAGGGATTTAAGCTATTCTAAGCCTTGTAGAAAGTATATTAAGGGTAACAGACTATAGGCAATGGTGTTGGTGTGTTTAGCTGTGGGGGCCAATGACCCTTTGCCCCACCATAGTTTGATTTTGCATTTGGGAAATCATGTCTCCTGTTTGCAGGGTCAGGAATCCCATTCGTTTGGATCTAGATTTAAGTCATGTTGAGAGTAATGAATGACTTGAATCTCATTGATTTCAGTGTGTCTTCTCTAAGGATAACTACTTTTGTCTCTGCGTACTACATTAGAAATAGCTATTGTGAGATCCACCAGTTTAGACTGGGATCTTAGCAGGGGAAAAGAGTTAAATAAAACCTATGGAGACCAGATACATTATGATCAAGCTTAGATTAGAAGACTCATGAATGCTGGGGTTTAAGATATTTTTAATACCAAGTCTTGTTTGGTTTTAATCTAACTGTATTGGGAAAACAGTACCAAAGGCCACTCAAAATCTGAGTACCCCAAAATGATTAAAACAATAAAATTCAAAGTCAGTCTGATGTTAAAAAGAGAATTCGCATTACTATAAATTGTATCATAGTTCCTTATTTTGCTTAACAAGCAACTGGATAAACAGTTCCAGAGAATTGAAGTTTGTTCTCTATTTTGTGAAATTTATTTGGTTTACTAAGGATATTGCCCTGCTGTGAGTTTTGAGAAAAATAAGAAACACAAATCTGATTTCTAAAATGTGCTTTTCTTTTGCAGATACTTTAATAGTGGACATTCAAAAGAAAATCACAGATGCTTTTGAGGTTTTTGACCATGAATGCAACAAAACTGTGGATGTCAGGTTTGGAAGATCCTTCTTTCAGAAATATCACCATGTTTTAGGCCAGTGGTTCTCAACCTTCCTAATGCCGTGACCCTTTAATACAGTTCCTCATGTTGTGGTGACTCCCAACCATGAAATTATTTTCGTTGCTACTTCATAACTGTAATTTTGCTACTGTTATGAATCGTAATGTAAATATCTGATATTTAGTTCACCATAAATGATATAAAGTTTGAAGATTTGGTTTCACTGCATTCAGACTGAATTAAATCCAAAAATAAATCTGGCATGGGAATAACACTAGATTTTGTAGGCTTATTCCTTACAATTGATGCAACATTCTTGTTTTTATCAATATCTGAAGTGGCACTCTCCAGAGTGTCCAGTCCCAGAGTTACCAACACCTTTTCCAGCAAATTTTTAAAAGAATCTGAGGAAAATAATCTTACTTTATTGTCATCTTCTGCATCCTCCTCCTCAGAAATAGAACCATCTGATTTAGAATCATTATCCCCATGAGTATCTGCCAAATCTGGTTCCTCATCACTTTCAGATTCAGTGTTGATTTGTTCAGAGTGCGACAAAGCAGATTCCTCAATTTTAGTCACTTTGGACCTACAGGTAGACTTTTTTGGTAAACACACATCAGCATCATTTGATTCAGCTTGGATAACTTTTGTATCATCAGGAAAATCACATGAAAATGAAGGATTCATTGAAGTAGTTTGTTGACTTTTTAATAATGACATTACATTCAAATTCAATGAATTGTCCAACTTGCAATACATTTTTTAAACTTGTTATGTATTTTGTGAAATCATTTCACTAATACTGTTTGCCTATTAACATGCACCTCCATTTCTTCAGCAATCATTTGTCTTATCATCTCCCTACTACACTCAGACACATTCCCCTGGGAAGACACTGAGGACATAGGAGGTTCAAATCTTACTTCTTTACGTTCCATAGACATTGCAGTTTGACTCCTAGTGAATAATGACACCATGCACAAGGCTAAATTTCCCCGCGCTACTGTATTCTCTCATACAGAAGGGCAAGGAACTACTGACTGAGAGGTGGCCATTTCTCCTGGCAGAGGCTGCTGGCATGCTTGAGTGTGATTGGTTGTGTTGCTGGCGAGCTTGGATTGGTCAGGAGAGCTCCTTCCTCTCATAGCCCCCTCCCTTGCTTTCTGAACGCCTCTCTTCAACATGGCGACCGGAAGTTAAAGGAGCGGTTGGGAGCCCTTCCCCGCCCTTAACAGACTTAACTGCATTACCAGGTAATTTTCCTTTCACCTTCTTTTTAATTCTTGCCTTCTCAGACTTCCTTATACTAGATGTTTTTAGCTTTGTTTGAGCCTCGGAGTGGCTGGTGGGAGATTGCCCTTCCAACTCACTCTCGCTCGATGCCAAGAAAATTTTCTTTAGTAAGGTACTTCAAAGGGGGCAGGAGGATGCGAGCATGTGGCTCATGCTTGCGCACCATCACCGAGGAGGGAATGGAGCCTAAGGCCATCGGAAATACGTATTTTCCGATGGTCTTAGGTGACCCCTGTGAAAGGGTCGTTCAACCCTCAAAGGGGTTGCAACCCACAGGTTGAGAACCGCTGTTTTAGGCCAATAGTGAAGAGCCTCTTTCAACCCAAAGGTCAAATTCAATTTCAGAGAAGCTGAGGAGGGAGGAGGATTTCATTGGTGGATGGGTTCACGTCCAAGTAACTGGACAAAAAGATTCCAATATATTTTCTCTTAAAGCTCTTTCTGCCTGTAGCAAACTGTACAGGCATTTCAACCTTCTGGAATGGGGAAAACACTCTCACAAAAGCAAACCATTAAGGAGTTGGATTGTGACCTGTGGAGAGCTGAATTTGGCCCTAGGAACTAAGGTTTCCTACCTCTGCTTTAGATAATGGCAACACTGTAAATTTTAATAGCTCTAGCAAGAAATCAGTGTTGCTATATAGTGGTTAAGAAAGAGATATATTTATTTTACAGAGATACAGCAGTTACATACAAAGCAACTAAAAGTTCTAGGTGATCCTTGCAATATGTGATATGATACTAATATGGTCAAAACCACAGAACTTGTTGCAGTTAGTAAACTAGAATGTAGATGTTGTATTTTCTAGAGCAGTGGTTCTCAACCTGTGGGTCCCCAGATGTTCGTGGACTTCAGCTCCCAGAAGCCCTGAGCATTGTCCGTAGTGGCTGGGGCTTCTGGGAGCTGAAGTCCACAAACATCTGGGGACCCACAGGTTGAGAACCACTGTTCTAGAGATATTAAGAATATTTGTTAAACTTTTCACCTTTGACTAGAAGGAGTTTCTGAACACATTGGGACACTGTGACAAAAAGTTGCTAGTGCCAGCAAGTTTGTTTGCTTCTTGGGTGAAAGTAAAAAGATAAATGCTCACATCTCCCTGTCAGTTTCCCTGTCAGGCCAAACTAGCTGTTTCCCTTTTGTCAAGCAAAAGTACATGTACCCTGTGCAAGCATGGAAGGACAAGATAGTTAATTTTAAAAAGATGCAGACAATTCATCTGAAGCAACTATTTTCCAAAAAAATCTATATAACAAGGCAGCAACAGTCATTTGCTCAAAATCATTTGTGCAGTTTGTGCAAATATTCACTTGAAAAATAAATATACAGTAGATCCTCCACATTTTCAGGGTTTAGAGGCAGAGGACCCTCATGAAAGTGGAAAACCACAAATATCATAGCCCCTACCCCATGAAAGCTGCAAACTCCTTTCCACCCATCCCATTTTTCATTTTGTCACCACAGTGCATCAGCCAGATTTTCATACCCCTATCAGCAGATCCAGCTCCTCCCTAGCATCTCCTTCTGCTTCCCCTCCTCTTCTGTCTTGCCAAAAATGCCAGTTCCTCACTCCCTTTCCCACCTGGCTGCCACCAGACCTCGGCCAGATTTTAAACCCCTTCAAGATCTTTGATTCCTTCCCTCCACTCCTCTTCCTCCCCAACCTCCTTTATTCTCCCTTTGCCTCAGCCAGATTTTAAATCCCATCAAGACCAAAAGTAGCATGGGTACTTCCAGATGGCTTTTAGCAGTATTAGTCAAAAGTCATTGTACAACTGTTCCATTTTTCTGTCCTTAACAGATTTTCTGTGGGCAGAAAAAAAAGATGGAAAAAGCAGGAGGAACCATAGCAGGGTACAACTGTAGATGACATAATCTGGATATGTATAAAATTTTATGCATGTGGCAAGGCAAATGAACAATAAAAGCCTAATCTGAAAGCACTTCTTGCCTTTGTGAAGCTGTCTGCCTTGATGTGACTTCTTGCTATTTTTATCTACTCAGTTTTCTTGCTAATGTCATTGTCCATATGTTGATGTGCCAATGGAGTAAGATGTCTGATTTACAGTACTTCCCTTTTATCACCAGCAAAAAGGTTATTTGGTATAACTGTTATACTATCAAAAATCAGCAGTAATTCTGTTGGGATTGCAGTTTATCTTCTATATGATTATGTTATTTGTTACATAATTTATCCAATCATCTTTAAAAACCTTGCAGACCTATGATATGTAGAAATATATTCCCACTTTACCACTTCCCTGCCAGCACATTGGGGTAGCTTCTTTATAAATAGAATTAAAGGAGAATTTTCCATATTTGGGGCCAAAATTGCCTGGACTATTTTCTTATTCCTAATAGTGTCTGTTCCACTGGTCTTAAATACTTTTCTTTATTTTCAATTGTTCTGATAACAAATATTTAGTATTTTTGATTTTCTTGGCCATTTTATGTTGTTAGCCATTTATTTTTAAAAATTAATTTGATGAACACTCACACCCAAATTGTGCACCACTTTTATTTAACAACTACATTTGGTCTGATTTAAAGGGAATGGCTTGTACATACTTAATCAGTAAGTCTCAGTCCAGAACCAGAGTGCTGAATGAACCTGAGATGCTTTTAATCAATGTGGTTTGGAACTAAGATAAGCAACTAGAAGAAAGCCTAAGGAAGGAAAGGTTTCCTATCCCTTTCTCTCCTTCTCTGCAGCTACTTGCATCCCCAGAAAACTGAGTTCTGAGGGTTGCTATATCATTCAGATGTGGGTCATTCAGAGCTGGTGGAAGAGAGGAGAATTGATCAGAAACTGAATTGAAGAAAATTTACGTTACACTGTGGATTTACTAACACATATATTTTCTTTCAGGGAGATTGGCACAATCATTAGGTCATTAGGCTGTTGCCCAAGTGAGGGGGACCTACACGATATGCTTGCAGAGGTAAATTTATGTTTACATAGGTTAGATTTTGTATTTTACTTTATAATTCTGTACAGGGAATTGGTCCTCTTTTCCCAAATTAGAAAAAGTTAGAAATAGGATACAGAAAAACTTCATTCAGCAAAAGGAACATCTTGGTTTGCCTTTTAGCCCCACCTAACAACCATGCTACACAGTATAGCAGAGAGTCACTGTTTTGACACTAATCTGGTAGGAAGGACTACTGGCAACATATCTTCCACTGTGTTTCCACTGGTACCAATTGCTCCTAGTCAAGGCAAATGTTCCTTCCGTGGTTTATGGTTTATTTATTATGGATAAAACAGTGGCCATCAGCTAAGCTTAAAGTCTACTTCTGCCTATGCGTTAGCTCATCTTCCTCTTATCACCTATTAACTAAAACCTATAAGGCAATTCAAACGGTCAGAGTACTGTGGGGGAACTCTGTCCTTTGGGTAGCACAGAAAATTGCCCCAGCTTTCAGGAGCTACTCACTCATGAAACCAATGGAAGCAGAATAATGGTTCAACAATGTTACAATATATGAGATTTGGATGCAATAATTGGATCTTGGACGTTTAACATCACTTTTGTAAGGAAATCACTTTTGCAACAAATCATTAGCCAAAGTTTCCTATCCAAGGCTCCCACAGATGGATAAAGAGAGAAGGTTCAACATTGCCAAGCAGGTCATTGCTAATTTTGCTTATATGCAGGTACATTTTTACAAAACAATGAAAACGTAGAATGCATTTCATTATCATCATCATCAAATCTTTATTGAATCAATCTACAGACTATATCAAACAATTAAAATGAGGGAACAAAACCCGAAACATGGAAAAGAGAACAAAAGCAGCAGCAGCAGCAGCAGCAAGAAAACACATTGACAAGTAATATGACTATAAAATATAAGATACAAAACAATATATACAGATAAAATAGCAATTTTCAGATTAAACAGACCAACCCCTCTGAATCATAAGAACACCCCTGAAGTGATTAAAAGTGATTAAAAAGAGATTACCTAAGAGCCGGCAAAGCAGACCCTTTATCTAGTACTTTCTTCCTCAATTTAGCTGCATAATATGCAAAGAGGGTCACTCTTTGAGTCACAAAAGGATTAACTCCTTTCAAAAAGAAAGTCAACTTAGACTCGTCATCCCACTCCCTCCAACTAACTAGAAATGGGTTAAAGTAGTGGTCTCTAATATTAACATATAGCTGACAGTGCAGTAAGTAGTGGGCAAGATCTTCAGTGGCAGATGCCCCACATATGCAAATTCTATCATGCACAGGAATACCCTGATAATGACCTTGCAACATCCTAGTTTCCATTTGCTCAAATCGGAGCTGTATAAAGGTGATGTCCAAGTCCCTTTTCATTGCAAAGGACAAATATTTTTCCTCCTGAAAAAGAGATTTGGCCTTTGCTAACCATTTCAGGGATCTTACAGGGGACAGCGCAGCTAGATCTAATTGCATTCTAATGTCCATCACTCTTTGTTTAAACATGTTTCTGGTATTGGACTTGCACAAACTAACAGCCTCAATGCTCCAACCCTGCTTTCAAAGCATTTTTGAAAAACTGGAAAGCCAGGAGTTACTTATAGGCTTAAGTGCTTGTTCGTTTAAACAGATCTTGGGCAATCTGTCATCATTCATTTGGGATAGTTTAATTCAGAAGTTAAATAACCTAAGCAGACATAGATCTGAAATTGCTGCCATACCCAATTCAGCTCTAACTGCTTGGGCCGGGGAAGTTTTTCGCACTCCCAGTATCGGTCTTAAAAATTTGTTCTGGATTCTCTCAATATTCTTGATTGAAGCAAATCCCCAAATTTCTGCTCCAAAGGTTAACACCGGCAACACCTTGGATTTGTTCACCTTTATAATCGGGAAAAGTGAGCCAGGGTATTTATAATTAAATAATTTATTCAATGTATGGACACTGGCTGAAGCTTTTAATGCATTCCTCTTTATCTGAGGAGACCAGGAACCTGAGGCTGAGAAGACAATACCTAAATAATTATAGGCTCTTACCTGTTCTATTTCTTTAGAATCGATAAACCATTTATGACAGGTCCTTTTTTTTGCCAAAAATTACAATTTTAGATTTGCTGTTATTAGTTACCAGATCATTTTGCTGACAGTAAACAGTTTTCTCAACTGTCTGCGCAGGCCTGCCAGAGTTGTAGAAAGTAGAATCATGTCATCTGCATACAGGAGCACGTTAACTGGTCTGTCCAGAACCTTGGGCATATGAAAATCAGAATTGTACATAGTAGAAACTGCATCATTGATATAAAAATTAAAAAGAAATGGAGCCAAGATGCAGCCTTGATGCACATCTCAGAATGTAGGAATTTTGTTTGTTAAGGCTTGGTTTACACCTGATCTAATCTGTAAACTTGTATACCTGTGGAGAGCCATTATTAGGTGGAGAAGTCTCCTATCAATATTTGTCTTTGTAAATTTTTTCCAAAGGAGCGTCCTGTTAATTGAGTCAAAGGCTGCACTTAGATCCATAAACTCAGTATAAAGTTGTCCACCCCTAGCTGTGTATTTTGAAATCAGATGCAGGAGAGTGAAGCAATTATCAATGGTGCTCCTTCCCTGTCTAAAACCTGTCTGTTCTTCCACTAGGATGGAATTTTGTTCAGCCAATCCTCTAGTTTCTGCAAAATAGACTTAGCATAGATTTTGGCTGCAATATCTATTAAACTGATCGGCCTATAATTTTTAGGGTCCCTTCATCCCCCTTTTTTATAAAGAGGAATAACTATGCCAAGCTTCTATTCATTGGGCATATATCCCATGTCATTTATATGCGTGAATAGGCCAGCCAAAAGGGTAGCCCACCAATCTATATTGCTCTTAAATAATTCCGGTGGCGTGAAATCCTCTCCTGCGGCTTTACAGTTCTTCAAAGACTGAATGAGGGCTCTGACTTCCTGCCTGGTAACCGCGGGCCTTTTGGGAAGTCATTTATGTTCCCAAAAGTCTCTTCATCCATCAAGTAGCTATCCGTTGTTAAGGGCTCCTTATAAAGGTCAGAGTAAAAGGCTTCCCAGGTTGAAGCAGAAATGGGGGTCCCAAGATCGTAACGATAGTTACCCAATTTTCTAGTTACTAACTGCCAGAACTGAGTTGAGTTTTTATTAATGGCCGCTGCTTCCAAATCTGCCCAACATCTGGCAGCATAGTTGGGGTTTTTTTACTGTAACTAGTTTTTTATATTTTCTCCTCGTAATAAGCATAGAAAAATATGCACTGCTGTTTGGGGAGTTTTGAGCCTTTCTTATTTGTTTCCTCAAGAATGTCCTCATTCTATGACATTCAGCATCAAACGAAGGATGCTTTTTATTCCAGCAGCCTTTTACTGTTAATTGGGATAATTATGAAGGTTTGATCTGAGCACAAATGGCATGATATGCAGCCAGGACATGGGTAATATTTGCCTCCGGGCAGCAAATCATACTACCAGGGACACCACCCACTTCTGACTTATAGAAAGAGCTAAGTTTCTTCACATTCACTTGCTGCCATCTTAGTTGTTTTTCTTGCACGATGTCAAGGCACTGACTCACCTGCCTGTCTACCTGTGTTGATTTTCTTAAATCAGATTAGAGCATTATCCAAGTGGATATCGGTTGGTGATTGCTATTCTCTTGGATATTTACAGAAATACCTGAGAAAAGATGTCTCTTATGTTTTGAGACACATATATAATCAATAGCACTCCCAGCCTTGTGGGTAAAATAGATAAATAGATAAGGTGCTCTGTAATCACTAGGGCCAAGGATCTGGAGATCAAATGAAAGCAAAAGCCCTAGAAATTTTTGCCCAGCTTGATTTGATTTTTTATCACTAGAAAGCCAACAAAACACATCTTGTAATTCCTCCTGGAGGCCTCCCAAATCTGAGAATTTTTGGGATGATGTACCTATTCGGGCATTAAGGTCTCCCATCAAAATTATTAAAGCAGTTGGGAATCCCTTGCTTAACTCGACCAACAGTTGCTCCAGGAGAGCCCACACTTCCTTAGAATAATATGGGGAATTTACTGGAGGGATATAGATGTTAACCAGGATGACAGTTGTACTAGGAGAACTCAGCTTGACTATTAAGTAGTTCTGTGGTAAAATAGAGAGGGAAACCAACTCTCCCTTCCAGCCTAAATCTTCTTTGACTGCAGTTAATAGTCCTCCAGAGGCTCTACCCTTATTTTTAATTTTCTGTGCAGGTTCATACCAGGTTTTGTACCCGGACAATACATTCCTGTCTCCAGCTTGGAACCAGGTCTCCTGGAGGGCAGTCAAATCAAAATTGGATAAAAATCCAAAAAAATCCTCCCCATAAAGGGAAGCCTTCCAGCCTGCTATATTCCAGGAGACCAAATTAACTGGGGTGATGGGGCAATGACACTCATTTTTCAGAGTTAAGCCTAAAATCTCACTATGCGCTGAGTAACAAGGGACCGAATAGGCTAACAAAGGGGCCCGGGACTGAACCTGATAATCCGCATTTGGTCAGTCAGATTTAACTGACCTGGCTGACTGAATAAGGGGCTGTACCTCTTCGCAAACAAGGTGAATAAGCTCATCTTCCAAAGGACTCAATTTGCTGACATTGGATCTTATTGGGTGAGTAACAACTGAGTCAGAAGGTTTTGCCCCACATGAACCTTGTGTTACCCTGTTTGCTTAGGACTCCACCAATCTGTTTGTGATACAAGGGCTTCCTTTAAAGGGATTCCCAAAAACTGTCAAAATTGTCTCTTGTGGGGAAAAATTAGCTCAGCACTGCTTTAGACATGCAGAGAGGACAGGGTAATTAATTAAGGATCGTAAAACCCAAATGTATACCAGGTCCGGTCCAGTCAAAATCACACCAATTGTTCAAATTTAAGTATTTTATTAACATAAATGTAAAAATCCCTACAATCAATTAACTACACTCACTACAACAAGCATGAAAAGTTAAAGTTCTTATAATCACTCAACTTCACACCCTATAATCACACATACAAGACTATAAAGTTAGCAAGAGATAAAAATTAAGAAAGAGAGAGAGAGAGACAGAAAGGATTTGATGACATACAATGGCAATCCAGAAGTCTTCAGCTGGGAGAAAACATCTCAGCCCCCCCCCTTTAAGGGCTGAGGGGAGTTAGCTAGCTCCACTGTATTGCCGATCTGAGGTAACTTCTTACTCTCCAACAAGAATCTCTCTAACTCCAACAAAAATCAGAAACTCTGTCCAGATATAGTGTCCAATCTCCTGAGAAGCCACATGGTTCCATCTTTTTTTATGAAAATGGATTATTTTCTTTTATGTTCAAAGAGAACATACAACCAACCATCCTGTTTCCTGTAAGATAGTATCTCTCTCCGGAGATGCAAGCCTTAGGTGTCAGATTCCAGCCTGCTTTGCATTGTTTATTTTCTCTCAGAGAGTAATGGTCTTGATGGCTGCAGAAACTCCTTTCAAGTTGCTTGTTGAGCCAAAATTGCCATATCACCCCAGGATGTAAGACAGAAGACAGAGATCTCCTGTTTACATGGTCCTTCTGGTATCTTCCATGGCTCACTTATATTTTTCTATAAAATAATTAGGATTCTCAGGACATGGCTTTGGGGTGTCAGGGGTATAACACTGGTACTCTGCCCCACTCATCATCATCCAGGTACCTCATTTTAACCCAATTATTGTTGTTCTGTTGACTGTTGGCAATAAGTTTAGATAGAACAGAAACTTCTCCCTCTACTTGGTTCACGTGCAGTGAAGGTGACCTGTGATTTATCTCTACTGAGACAACCTGAGTTCTCCCATTTTTGACTGTATCTATACTTGCTACACCCCCTGGCTCAACTACTATCTGACAGATCTCCTGGACATCGCTTTCTATATTGGCATCTATCTGTTGCAAACAAGTAACTTGACTCTCTTTAGCGACAACTGACATCTTTGAGGAGATAGATGGTTTATGGTTTCATTAAAATAATAATTTCATTAAAATAATAATAATAACAACAACCAAATGAAGCAGTTAACAATTAGATTACCATGACAAAATACTAAATGAAATATTACAAATCTGAGTAAATAAATGCAATTAATATATCAAGCAAACAGAAAAAATACATAAGATCCCCCTTAAATGAATGCAAAGGTGCTTATTGTCAGCGGCGGGCGGTGGTCAAGCAGACGCGGGACAAGCGGCTGGAGTTGGCAGTGTTTATTGGCAGCTGGTAAACAGAGGGTTACAGCACCCCCGTAAACAGTCCCAAACACAAGTCATGCCTCAATAGGCAAGCAGGCTAGTTCAGAAAACAAAGGAGGGTTACTTCACCCCAAACGCAGACCAAGCGCTTGGCCGGCAAGGAGGCTGGACGCGGTCACTGGCGGGAGGGGCTGGATCCAGACACAGGCGGAGGAGAGCGCGGAAGGCTGATGGTTGTTGCTCCGTGGCTCTCCCCGCCCAGCGCCCATCTTAAGTAGTCCCCTGGACCGGCAGTGACCAATCCGGCACTGCTCACAGCTGAGGGCTCCCAGCTCGGCTCACAGCTGGGAGCTCTCAGCCCAGAGCCATTTCTTCATCAGCTGCCGGGACCGGCGGACTGCCTCTTTTCCTTGCCGCTACTGCTGGAACGTGGGAGGAGGGGCAGTGGTTTCCTCCGAGTTGGAGCCGCAGGTGGGCGGAGACCCCGGGCTGGGACTGGAGCCTACCTCCCCCGTCGAGCCACCCCCGGCGCTGCCAACGGGGCCATTTGCATTGGCAGCGCTCTCCGAGGCGTCTGGGCCCTCCCCCCCGTCGGCGGCAGCCTCCACGACGGCCAGACCTCCACCCGCGTCAGCAGCGGCCTCCGAGGCGTCCAGGCCTCCCCCGTGTCAGCGGCGGCCTCCGAGGCACCCAGGCCTCCCCCATGTTGGCAGCGGTCTCCAAAGAGTCTGGGCCTCCCCCGCGTCAGCAGCAGCCTCCAAGGCATCCGGGCCCTCCTCCGCGTCGGTGGCGGCCCCCGGGACGACACCGAGCTCAGCCGAATCCGGGCCCATGACAGCTATAAGGTTTCCTAACACATCTGCTTCTCTACCAGACTACTTTAAAAACAAAACTTGTGGTGATATCTTACAAGATATAGGATTGTACACATAATACTCTAAGAAATACAAAACACATATACCTTCCAAAACTATGGTGTAGAGAATTCACTGATGGAAAACCTAGAGTTAGGGATGTATAGTGAGACTGCCACATTTGCTGATGAGAATAAATGATTTAGTATAGTGAGAACAGAAGGAGATTCTAAAGAGTTCTAACAGGATCTCAGCAGACTGGCAAAATGGGCTTTAAAATGGTAAATGAAAGATCAGTAACAGAATGATTGAGGCTATTGAAACAAAAATTCCAGCTTCACATATACAATGATGGGATGTGAGTTGGTGTTAACTGACCAAGGAATCTGAAGTCATAGCTGGTATCTTTATGAAAATGTCAATCTACAGTGTGGCTTTAAAAATGGGCAATTCCAAGCTGGACATCATTAGAAAGGGAATAAGAAACAATACTGCCAATACTGTCCTTATAGAAAGCCATGGTGCAACATATTTAGAATACTTTGTAGAGTTCTGATCATGGCACTTAAAGGGATATTTAGAAATGGAAAATATGTAGAAAAGAGCAACCAAAATGGAAAAAGGGCTGGAGCAACTCTCCTAGAATGATAGAATGTAATGTTTGGGCTATTTTCCTTAGGGAAAAAGGCAAGTAGAGTTGTGTAAAATTAGGTATCTTTAATACTAGCTCCCAGGGTGATCTACTTAAACTGAATGGTGGGATATTCAAGACTGATAAAAGGAAGTACACAGAGCATAGTTAAAGTGTGGAATTCCCTGCCATAAGATGTAGTGATATTTGCCAACTTGGAATGCTTTAAAGGAGGACTGGATCAATTCATGGACGATGGTCCCATCAGTGGGTTCTAGTCAGCTCCAGTATCAGTGGCAGTATGATGCTGTGTATCAGTTGCTGGAGGCTGTAAGATGGAGGCTTCAGTTACACTCATATTCTGCTAGGCTTTCCATCAGAAGATCATAGAATCATAGGAACATAGAATCTTATTGCTGGAAGGGACCACAGGGACCATTGAGCCCATACTCTGTCATGCAGGAATATTAAACTGAAGCACTCCTGGGAGATGCCTATCCGGCCTCTGTTTCAAGACCATGAAAGACAGAGATTCCACCACTTTCCAAGGAGATCTATTTCATTGTTGAACCATTCTTAAGATTAAAAAAAAATTCTTCCTGATATTTAGGTGGAAACTTCTTTCTTGCAATTTGAATATATTAGTTTGTTTTCCAGTCTTTGGAGCAGCAGAAAAAATAAGCTTGCTCCAACTTCTACATGACATCCCTTCAGATATTTAAATTTTGCCAAATGATCATGCAAAACTGGACTGTCATGAATCTTATGTAGCTGACACACACCCCTTGCCCTGAATTTGAAGTTCACACTGGGCTTATAAGAGTCTTCATGTTTAAAAATGATTGAAGAACAATGAATGAGACAAGCAATTTGCCTCCTTCTGACAGTGCTCTCAGGTACTATGATAGCTGTTGTAATGGACCAAGTAGAGATTTCAAATCTCACAGGAGGTAGAATGTCCTGCTCTCAGAGAACCTTGGAAACATCTGTGCTTTTTAATTCTGTCATTGAGACAAAGATGGGCTTAACTGCTAGAGTAGGAGAATGGGCAGAAGAGCTTGCAGTACCCATTCTTACTTTGTATGCTATAGAAATTCTGAAAAAAAAGGTTTACTACAACATTATGATTCAGTCATCCTTGAGTAAATTGCACCCACAAAGTATGTGGGGGTATTTAAATCAATTTTTTGTACTCTGAATATGCTCTGCAGCTAGTTTCTGTC
The DNA here is from genome assembly GCA_948472985.1 of Iguana delicatissima. Classification (NCBI taxonomy): domain Eukaryota; kingdom Metazoa; phylum Chordata; class Lepidosauria; order Squamata; family Iguanidae; genus Iguana; species Iguana delicatissima. The sequence goes on along the minus strand of CAOKZL010000048.1, from coordinate 1,404,141 downwards.
TGTACTTTAGGACTTTGAACACTAATAGCTCAAATCTGAGCAATAGAATCATACAGTGAGAAGAGACCCCAAGGATCATCTAATCTAACCACCTGCCATGGCCTTTAGGAATGCACAGCTAGAGCATCCCTGAGAGGTGGCTAACTAACCATTCTTTAGAAATTTCCAATAAAGGAGAGTCCCCCACTCTTGAAAGTAATTCTCCAAGGACCTTGTTTTGCATAATATAGGCAAAAGAGCCCAATGTTCTGTTCACACAGTGATCAACCAGTTGTTAATAACAACTAGTCTAGTCTTAGGGGATTTAAACCTCCCTAAATTTTTGTTCCAGGGCTCATGCTTCTCTCCCACTTTAAGTCTAATGCTGCTTATGGGCCTTCTACAAAAATATGGTCCTGATCTGTCTCATTTGTCATGGAATATTTTCTCCAAGAATAATAACTATTTTAGTAGGAGTGGTTATATATAAAAATGTGTTATTTTTGCAAATGTTGTTTCAAACTCTTATTTTATGCAAGCTAACAAGTAAAAAGGGAAGTAAAATTAACTTTGTGATTGGTAAAGTAGATTAGATATACAAAGAGAGCAAGTGGGATGATGAATCTGCACTGTTTTGTATGGTCTTTGGTACTTAAAACAAGAGTTGGTCTTTGGGACTGTTTTATTGTGTGACTATTTAGTTTGACTGTTTTAATGTTTGGGTATTAAAGAATGCTTTATTATGTTTTTAGCTGTAGTAAATTGCCCTGGGAGACTTGACAGGTTGGAAGATGATAAACAAATACCTTAAAAATCATTTCAAAATGAAAACTATGTGCAACAGAGGAAAAAAGAATCTGTTTTGAAATAATTTCCGGAGATATAGCCTTTTTATTATATTGTGGGAGAGGAATATCTTAAAGATTAACCAATTTATTATGGCATAAGACTTTGTGGATTAGAAACTATTTAACTGGATGCATGAAATGTTTTCCTGAGAACACACAGACATATACATGATACTGTTGTTGTATGTGTTCAATTCCTTTCTGCATTACAGTGACTCTAAGGTTATCCTGTCATGGGGTAGGGCTACAAGACTCGTTTTTCAAGACTGCTTTGCTTTTGATGTATTATTACCACTAGAGGCCAATGCTGAGTTAATTAAAAAGGTGCTCTTATTTTTCTTATTTTGGTTTGGGAGTACAATGATAATTGGTTAAGTAAGTGGGCAACGTCAGAAAAAAAGGAAATGACTCTTATAATTGTTAGAACCGTATATTAATCAACATTTTCAAGTTCTGCAAAAACATCCTATTAATTCTTTCAATGATACTCCAACAATTTTTTCCAGTTTTGCAATAGGAATGTCTGTCTGAACTAGAAGTGGGAATTGTTTGACTCTCCAGAAGTTGTTGGACTGCAGCTGACATAATTTCTCATTGTTGTCTTTGGTGGTTAGGGCTGTTGGGAGTTACAGTTGAGCAGCTTCTTCACAATTCCTACCTTTGCATGGAACGCAGACTTTTCATTTCAAAATGTAATCCCTGGCATATCCAAGCAGGTGTATGATATACCTGTGCCTGAGCTCTTGGGAGGTGATGCCAAAAAATATGTAGAAAATACTGAGTCAAATGGGGAATGGTCCATCTTTGGTATATCACAGTTTCGTGTGTTTCTAAAATGGCCTCAGAGAACCTCAAAATGCTTTATGCCCATCCAGACTGAAAAGCTATCTTAAGACTCTGGTACAAAACTGGCTTAAAAGAAAAGTGCTTCTGATGCACTTTTAGCTTCCCCATGGATTTACATTCAAGTCTTGGCTGAGGAACTTCTGAGCCTGCATACAGTCTGCAGCTTTGATTCTCATGAAAAAGGGCAGAAAGCAGGGGGTGGGGGTGGAAAATGGAATGGGTTTGCGCAGAGATGAGTGGTGGTAGGGAACTATGCCATGCTTCATGTTGCAAACTCTGTTCACTTTTGGCTCTGATGCCATCTACCTTTGGTTCCACTCCATCCACCCTCAACTGTGGCAGAAACCACCACTCCCTCTTCCACTGTTGATTTTTTCTGTCCCTGTGTTCAACAAGCCTTCATAGGAGAATCATCCCCGCTTCAAGCTATTCTTATACCAAATCCCAAACTGTATTCAGGAATTTAAATGGCAAAAGGGGGAACTTAAATGGCAGTTTGTGAACAGCTTCTGAACAAGAAACTTTGAAAGAAATGAAATGTTGATGCATGCAGAATATGTTCTTTTGCATCCTTTTGCTTTTAAGAACAAACAAGAACAGGGAAGAAGTGTACCTCCAGATGTTGTTGGACTGCTGCTTTCATCGTCCCTCACCATTGATTCTGCTGACCAGGACTGTTTGGAACTATAGTCCAGAAACATCTGGAGAGCAACACATTTCCCATCACTGTTTTAAGGCTGCAATCTCTTTGCATTGCTGAAGCCACTCCTGGAACCTATCCCTATCCCACCAAGACAAATTGTGGCACATGGTCCACAATGTGACATCCTGAACTGTTCTTTCCATGAGTCTTCTTCACTGACCCAGACTTAGTGCCCCCAGGAGCAACCATGCAATCCGTGTGGAGAATCATAAGACATACCTGTGGCCAGTGTTACTGGCCAGTTAGAAAAAAAAGGGGGGGGATGAGGAATAATCTTGACTATTTTCTCTCCCCTTCATTTCTGTCTGTTTGCACATGCATGTGTCTGCATGCCCAAATTCTCAGCATGGGTTTATGGAAATTCAACAGTTATATGGACAACAAGATCATTGCCTTGCTTTTAATATATCATGCCGCCATTCCAAGTCAACTAGCTTTTTTTTCCCAGCTTTCTAGTGTGTCATCTAGATAATAAATTGATTTTTGTAGTTTATAATTGTTTAGGTAGAAGAAGAAGAACCAACTGGATTTATTCGTTTGGAAAAATTTCTTCCCATGATGACTAGAGTATTACTGGAAAGAAGGTAATAGGAAAAAGGAGGTTTCAGTTTGTATAATTTACTCGTATGTTTATTGCTGATTTTAATTAAAAAATTTTTATAGCTACAAAGGTAAAACCAGTTTTAAAGAGTAAACTTCATAGTGATGGAAAATTGATAGCTTTTGTTTTCAAATTATTTTTATACAACCACGAGAATGGTTGTGGGTGGGAGGGAAACCAGATCTGTCAAAACTAGTTTATTTATTATGCTTTATTGACTATATATTGTATATCTTTGCAGAGCTCTTAGGTTAATTTAAAAGTCTGCAGGATTTTTGTTTGCTTTAGAAAAGAGATCTGTTGTGATTTTTCACTTGTCTACATATCCATCTGTCTTAAGAAATTTACCCACTATTGCCCAGCTTGATATTGATTATTTTTCTAATGTTATGAATGAAATAAAAGTTTGTGAGGTTAATACTGACAAATCTTTAAAGCTTGTTTCCTACTCAATTGGACTAAAACCAGGAATTTCAAAAAAGAAGAAAATCAACGGACAGTTGGCCCTTCACAATTGCTAGGGTTAGTGCCTCAAGCCCCTTGCAAAAGTAGAAAAAACAGAAATATCAAAATGTGTGTGTATCTGTGGGAAGGGGACCAAGGCATGGTAGGGAGAATGGGAGAATGGGTACCCAGAGTTCAAACTAGGCCAGGGAAAGGAGAGGGAAAGTAAGTGGGTTGGCATGATGGTCCTGTACTTCTTCTCTCACCCATCTCCTTCCTGGGGTTTTGCAGTGGGTGGGTGTCAGGAAAGGGTTTGTGATGCTGGGAAATGGGGCTGCAAGCCATCCTTAGCTGGCCAGGTGGTGGCTAGTGGAGAAGGAAGTGGACCAGAGTTGGTTTTTTAAAGGGCTGCACAGCCTGATTGGTATTTGCTGAGAGGAAAGTTCCCCTGAGAAAGGAACACCTGAGGTTGGGGGGGGAGGACTGAAAAATTTACAAATACACCATGAAAGTCAAACTCACAATTGTGGAGGGCCGCCTATATTTGGTCCCAAACTTGCACAAAAATGTTGAGAATATCACTCTAAATATAAAAATCAAGTCTGGTCAAAATCAAATTCATAAATCTGTGTTCTAGAGCACAAAATATGGAATTCTGAAGTGCTTTTTAGGAAGATATCCAAAGTAGTTATTTGCTTAGGTCCAAAAGCTTATTATAGTCTTTCTTTTGGTCTCATTAGATAACACACCAAATTTGTCGGCTCTGTGATCAACATGGGGATTTCTATAGCAGAACAGACAGACATTTAAAATTATAGCACCAATAATTCTATTACCATTTTGAATTGTAACATAGATGATATGCTGAAAATATTTAACACAGAATAGTAAATCTAAATAAGACAGCTGCACCATAATGCAGTTTAAGAAGTATGAGCTATATAAATTGGGATCCTTGTTATTTTTTTAATTTAACGATTTATATTTTGTATTAGCAATAATAAGTGAAGTTAATTATAACTTTACACTAAGCACATGCAGTTTTTTCGGTTATCACACTAAATTGGATATTGCAAATAATGTCTACACTTCTCTAGAAGTGTCTTTTCAGATTACTGTAAAACTGTCAATACCTAATTTCTGTCCTGAAGTCATTTCTTGCCCTTCAGCCAGGAGTACCATTGGTGTGGGGATGGTATGTGAAATCTGCTGTCAGGGGAAAGAAACTCAGGATAATCATCTTTATTAGAATTATTCAACATGTTTCAAGGCTGAGCCCTGAAAATGGATACGAAGGTAAAGCTTATTAGCCCTGCATCAACTTAAGCCTAGTGGTTCTTAATTCTCTTTTGATATTGTATATTTTTTTAAAAGAATTTGAAAAAATTTATTACTAAACTGAATGTTCACTGAAGTGTTTCCTTTCCTCAGTATTAGTGATTATGTGTGTTTCCCCCATGATTTGTCAGTCCATTTCTAAGACATGGCTTGTTGAGGGATGAACCATAAATTAAGTCGATGCAGGTTCATAGAACATGACATTAAAATGGTGTTTACTGTCATGATTTTATGCTGATTGCAAAGGCAAATATGAGTGGCAAATCTTTACAATTCGAGGGAAGAGGCAGGCTTGTGAAGTAGTGGAGCAACTTTTCAGATGCACATTGCAACACAAATTTTATTAACTGAATAATTTCAGATTCCGGCCAATTCCAGAAGATATTCTTTTACGTGCATTTGAGGTACGTATCAATAAAATTTTGCTTAGGAAGACAAATAGTTCTTACACATTGAGGTAGTGGAAGTAAAACAATCTCTGTTCTGTGTTTCTTTTTTTAAAGGTTTTAGATCACAATAAATGTGGACATCTTACTAAAGATGAGTTGGTCAAATATATGACTGAAGAAGGTAAAAATATGTTTACTAAAACTAGTTTTACATTTGAGAAAATAAGGTAACCATTGTGTAGTACCTTGAATATCTGTATGTGACAGTTAGCAAACACTAGAGCAGGGGTGTATGTTAATTGGCACACATGGATACTCACATGGGTGAAGGCACATACAGACATACACAGGACAAGGGTGAACAAAATGCAGCCATGAGTCATATGCTGCAAAATAAGGCCATTTTTTCAGACCCCAAGATTCCCCATACCTGCAACCCAAACTTTGGGGGGCAATATTTTACTCCCAAAGACCGATATCACCCCTCAGCCTTGGACTGGTTGTTCTTGGCCATTTTGCTGCCACATTTTTGTGAATTTTTGCTGCCATCTTCTTTTCTTAGGCGTGTAGAGGTTTTTTTTGTCTTTGCAAGTTGTTAAAAAAAACAAAACTTGAATAGGAACAGGAAGTCTGCTGACTTTCTCATCTGAAAAACAACAACAACAAAAAAATGAATAGAGGCTTTAAAAAACCAAGCTGGCCAAACCCCTGAATGTCTGGTTAAGTGATCAACAGCATCCCCCAGAGGATGGAGAGCACTATTAGTTATTTGGGAGCAAATTTTTCTTCCGGTAGGCACAGGGATGACAACATGGGGTGTTCAGAGTCTTGTGGGGGTCCAGTTCAGAGTCTTGTGGGGGTCCAGTCCAATCCAGTTCTCTCACTTTAATATTTTTAACTTTATTTATCTGGGAGATGCAAAATGTTATTTCATCTATATTTATCTTCAAATCTTGCTCCCATATTCCAACCTAACTTTCCTTAATTCTAAATTTTTTTTTCATCATAACCCAATCCTTAATGCTCTTATCCCAATTTCTAATCACCTTAGGGGGATTAACTCTTGAATTGTTTGGAAAAGATGTAGTAATTTTGTGAACAACATCATTTTAAAGGATTTTATTCTAGTTAAAGTGTTCCATTTTTATGAAACCATTTAGATATCTGATTAGATATTTTCTTCAAACTTGATTATAATTGCTTTGTATCATATTGTTAACATAGTTCATTATATATACTCCCAAATACTTCATTTTTTTGAATCCTAATTTTAATTCTATTATATCTTGTATTCTCTTTTATTCCTGTCATTTAAGTATTAAAAACATTATCTCAGATTTTCACATATTAATTTTAAAACATGATATCTTTTCAAATTTTTACTACATCCATTAATTTTTTAATTGGTATAGTACTTGTGTAGTTACCAAGGCATCATCTGCAAATAAATTTATCTTCATTTCCTCCTTCCCAATTATATAACCTTTAATTTCCTTATAATTTCTTATAGCATTGGCTAAAGGTTCTATTGCTAGAACAAATAGTAATGGAGATAGTGGATAGTCCTTGGCAGTTGCCCAGCCCTGAATGAGCAATTAGCAACTAGAGGTCTGAGAATGAGTCCAGCCTTCTGACTCCTCCATTGATAACCCAGATGGAAAAGTAATGCATAGGGGGAGCAATGGCTGGAGACATGGAATGTATCTCACTTAGAAAGTGTGGGGTTCACTATTTTCCCTTCTCAAAGTAACCCTCTGATAACAGCAGCTGATGATGATGTGTAGCATACTCAATATAGGCTAAGTTCAGCACACCTTTCTACACTTGGATACAGCAGACAATTAAGCTATGGAAGTGTAAGTGGGAGAAAGAAGCAAGGTCACCTCTAATTTGTATGACTTTCTTGCATATGAATTATAGCAGTATGTTCAGTCTCTTTCTTTGAAGCCATCGTGCATTTTCAGTTTTTGAGTTGTATATTCTTTTGATTACAATACATTAAGAATTTTTCAACAAAAAGTATCTTTACAAGCATTACCAATAATCCAGGTGATCTTTAATCCCATAAGATCTTCCTTTTTCACAAAGAGGAAGTGTTTTTTCTAGACTGAAAATACAGTTGTAGGGGCACTTTTGGGTGGCAAGCTTCTACACTGAAGGTTGGTGCAAATTGGGAAAACAAATGTGAAATGCCTCATGGAAGAACTTCCTGTTATACAAGCAGGTCAGTGTTTCACAATAACTCCTGGAATCTGTTTCAGCTTTACTTTATTTTAAGAGAACTCTATGACTGCTTCATTAACATGGTGGCAAAACCCTATGTTCATTACTATAGAAAGCACATTTATAAAGGAGTTTTTGGTCACTAGTGAATACGCCCTGTATATTTGATTTTGTTTTTGTAGAAATATCCTGCTCTTCAGACTGTTCCCAAAGTAGCTTACAAAAGAATAATAAAACAGTGACAGAGCAATAAAAATCAATAAAACAATTCCAAAAAACTTAGAGTGAAGCCAACATAAGGCAATATTAAAGATGGTTAAAACCTGCAGATCTAAGAATGTAGTAATGTAATGACATACAATGTTTTTGTTTTGTTTTTGTTACAATAGAATGGGTCCAGGATCCTACTGTGGGAAAGCAGGAAAATTGCAGGAGAGTAGGGAAATTCTGCATTTTTCTCACTTGCACAAAGAGGATCAAAAAACCCCTTGTATCCCAGCCCAAGGAGTTCCTGGATGAGATTATTATAATTTCATTATTATTTTGACCAAAAGGATGAAAATGGATTTGGTCACATTGGTAGATGACCTGTCCTGGGATCTGAGCAGAGAGAATGTGTCCTTGTTAGTTCTGCTAGACTTTTTACCAGCTTTTGCTACTATCAGCCATGATATCCTGTTCACTCTGATAGGACTTAGAGGTACTGTTTACAGTGGTTCTGTTCTGTCCAGAGAGAATTTACCCAGAAAATAGTGCTGGCCGATGTGTTGGCCATTGGCTTGAAGAATTCCTCAAAGTTCAGGCTTTTTTGTCCCAGTCTACTTAACGTATACATGAAACCACTACGAGTTTTAGGGTCCATTGCTACCAGTATGCTGATGACACTCAACCCTTTCCACCTAAATCAAGAGAAACTATTCTGATTCCGAACCAGCACCTGGCCTTAGTAATGGGTTGGATGAGAGCAAAGAAATGGAAGCTTGTTCCAAACGAGATAGATGTGCTCCTGATCAATCAGAAGAGATAACAGGGAATAAGCATTCAGCCTGTGCTGGAAGGAGCTAAACTCACATTTAAGACTCATTACATTTGGGGTATACTCCTGGTTCAGCCCTGAATCTGTATGCCCAGGCATGTGCACGGACCAGAAGTGTATTTGTACAATTAAGACTAATATTCCCAGCTGATGTTTTAAGTTATTGCAATGCTAGAAATTTAAGGACTAAAGGAACATTTCATTTTGTGGGGGCAGAATTCTTGTTGGGGTGTCAGCATTCTCATTTTATCCCCCCAAAAGCTATATCACTGAACCCATACATGGCTTGGATCTAGGCTGTCTGAAGGAATGTGTTCTCCCACAGAAGCTTGCCTTTGTCCTATCATACTCACAGACACATTTGGTGAAGACTTCAGAGACTGCCTTCTCAGTGGCTACTTTTTAAGCTCTGCAATAGAAGGATGCTAGCTTGCCTCCCTCCGTCCTATCTTTTCATCAGCAGGAAAATGCTTTTTTTAAAAAACAAAACAAAAGATCCCAGAGGCTTCTTGGAACCACTTGCTCTAAAAAGAAGATCATTAATGTAAGTGTCAAATCAAATGGTTCCTAAACTGACAAAAATTAATAGAAAATTGCAAAAACTGCAGTTGACAGTATGACCCATGTGTTGGGATATAACTATAAGTAATGATTTTTATTTTTAATATTCAGGTCTGTGTTTTACTGTGCTTAGTGTAATTTGAACAGATTCATAAAACTAAGAAAACTTGAGATACTTAAACAAGAGAAAGATCAGAACATTTTAAATATTCCTGTTTCTGCTACAGGTGAGCCTTTCACACAAGAAGAAATGGAGGAAATGCTCTCTGCTGCTGTAGATCCAGAAACTAATACTGTTCGCTATAAAGACTACATATCAATGATGGTTGTGGATGAAAATTAAGCCCTCTGTGTAATTCATTGGTCTTAACTTTTTGCTTTATCAATTAATGTCCTGGGACTCTAGTGGAAGCTTAATGCTGAAATTATTTTCTGTTGAAATGCTGCCCTTTTTCTTCACTGACATACAGCAGTTCCAAATCATAGTTTTAAAATGTCAGTCTGTTTGGATACATTTTACAAAATAAATGAATACAAATTTAAAATCCTCAAATTTAATATGGGAATCTTATGTATATGTAAGTAACTTACACTGATTTCAGCACGACATGCTCCCAGATGGTTGTGCATTGAGATTGCTGCCTGTGATTGCAATACTAAATATTTGCAACACTTATTAGGAGGTAAGTTTGATTGAACAGGAGTCCAATTTAACTTCCAAGTAAACATGAATAAAACTATATATATATATATATATGAAAAAATGATAATTTTGAAAAATATCAAAATAATTTAATGAATAATTTAATGAATACCATTAACTATAGAAAAAATTAGAAAAAGAAGGAAAATGCAAAAGATAAGCTATACACAGAGTGACAGCAAACATTTTAGATGAAACATACTTAGAAATCAAAATCTACAGCTGAAGTTGATCCTTATCTTTGTTCAGCCTGGGCATGAACTTGCTAGATTTACTAAAACTCTAAAGCAGGGATTGACAACTTCACCCCCTCTGCAGTGTTATTGGACTGCAATTGCCAGAATCCCTCAGCATGCTTTATACAAACTGGAGCTGAAAGATACAGTCTAACAACATCTTGGTGGCCACAAATTGCCTCCCCCAAAAAAGATGTGGCTTAAGGAATGCATGCAAAGTTTTGTTGATTAGCCAAACCCAACCTAGCTTTTTTGTTAAAGTCCAAAATTCTTGGGAGATTTTGTTGAATGGATTTTCTGGAACTAGAAGAGCACTTGGTGAGGGCTCTTAACTTCAGAACGTTCATTTTCCATATTCCAAAGAAAAGCAGTTTGTTGACCTTCAGGTATGTTGTAATACTTCTCAGTTTACACAGGGTATGTTTTTTTCTATTCATCCTAGTGGACTAATTTGCATTTAAGAAGATACTCCTGATTAAATTGTGCTAATGCTACAAAGTTCTCTTCAGATGTTGATAACATCACATTGTCTTGTTGATACTCTTTCATATTTATCTCAGTGTAGGCCTGGGAGGCCTTAGTTAAGAGCTGAGCTCAGTCAAAGACACCTTCCCCACAGTTAGCAAGTACAATAAAAAGAAAGCAGTGGATGGTATCCTAAGATGTGATGTCACAGACCGATGAAAAATAAAATCAGAGCAAATGACAATGGGGCTAAATCAAATTGTTAGTTCTACCAAGAGTAGGCTCATTGAATCTGAAGAACTGAGTAAAGCATATTGAATGAATGAGGCTTGCATCAATGGTAATTTAACAAGAGCTGCTCATTCAGTGGGTCTGTTCTGTTTTGGCATGGCAACTGGACTTAACCAAGTATATTTTATGAAGGCAACTAATGTTACAAATGCTGCTGGCATAAAGTTTTGACTTGCTTAGAAAGTTCTCTTTGCTTCCTTATCTCCTGAGCACTCTTGCCGATCACCTTCTCAACCAACAAAGTCAATACCTGTAGCTCCCATGCTTCTGTTTTATTTTCTGTTCTATAAACAGCACACAGTCTTTCTTGTTAATTCAGGCCTCTATGTGGACCTGTGTGGCTTCCCCAGGACTCTTTATGAAAATTCTGTGACATCATGGCATTCTGATGCACAGTTACCTAAAACTGAGACAAGACTTGACTATGTGCAATAAAAACAGCAACACGAGTCTGGTTGTTCCTTAAAGACTTAATTTATTCATTATACAATCATTTTCATGGTCCTGTAACTTAGCTCATCATATCTAACTGCTGTGAGCAAACAGTGGAAGACTACAGACCATGGCTCTGATGGTGAAAGAGTCATATGAATACTAAGTTTACACTGACAGGAGAATTTTTCAAGTTAATGACTTGTAGATTTCATTTCAGTATTGAGACTTGGCAACTTATGGCTGTATAAAGTTCCTGAATTCAACATATTGATTTGAATTAGCTAATTGTGTGTCTGAGGTTTTATTCCCACATTTCACTTAAGTCATCTCTTTTTAGTAACACATTTTACCAAACTTTCTAAAAGAGGGTTTTGCAGTGATGTTTTGTTAAAGTATTACTGATTTGGTTTGATTTATATGCCACTTTTCTCCAGAATGGGACTGTAACTGCCACATTTCAGAATTATGCTATAGTGGCTTGTTTAATAAAGAACTTACATTTCAGAGTCAGTATTGCATTGCTTTTCTGGAGGTTGGCTGTATACTATAAAATCCTAGTATGTGTTACATCTTTAAAATTAATCTAACATCTCATCAGTTAGCACTGTCTTGTGACAATAACACAGATTCCTTACGCTGGGGATAGTTCCATAGGTGGGAGGAGTTTCGTAGTAGGCCTCATTGCACTTCCGGATGATGATAATGAAGATGCCGATGATGATGCCACCGATGCCTTTTGCCAATCCAGAGGCCTTTTTGCCCAACACTGTTATAGTGCTATTCCATTTTCAACATCCTGTGGAATTGTGGTGTTTGTAGCTTACTGAGGCCAAAGAGCAATCTGGCTGAGACTTCTAAATGTCCCTCCCTGAAGTACAAACCCAGGATTCCTTAGGATGTTGAAAGTGGAATAATGGCACTATAATAGTTTAGTGTGGAAAGGCCCTTACACATCCTGCAAAGGTTAAAACACACACAATTAAAATCACTTACAAAGTCATAAAAATATACAAAGATATTTTAAAAATGCAATTCAATTATACAATGAAATTAAAACCAGTTAGAACAAATTCATTAAACACATTAAGATAAATTAAGATTAGAAGAACAGCACACTATTAAAAGCTCTGCCAGTCAGTTTCTAACAGGCTATGAGAACTGAAAAGCTTTCTCCTGCTAATGGAAGGACAGGAAGGAGGTAGCCATCCTAGCTTCCCTAGAGAAGCAGTTCCAAAACCTAGGAGCAGTTGCTGGAAAGGCCTCCTCCTTTGTTCTCTCCAATAGTGCCCAGGGAGGTAGTGGGACTATAAGCATTTCCACACCAGAGTGGAGGAGCATTTCACCACATGTTGTGAGTGATGTTTTTTAACCCGACTTACTCCAATTTTACCGGATTGTTATCTGCGCGCCCTCCGGTTTCTGTTGAAGTAATGTGGTGAAAATTGTTTGCTGCTTCTGCTCTGTCAATTCTCATAAAACTCCCATCCTCCTCCCACTCCCTCCCTTGCTCCACACTGCCACCTCTGATTGGTCAACTTTGTTAAAAAAATCAATTGCTACGTATCAGCGGAGGTACTTTAGTTCCTTCTTACAGAAGATGAGCCCCCACCTGAGTCTTGGAAAAGTATGTTACGTGTTATAAATAAATCATATGGTATCAGCTAGTAAAACTGCTAGTAAAATTGCTGTGCCATGAAATGATGCATGTCTAAAAAGTGTGTGACCAACATGAAAAGTTTGGAAAGCTCTGGTCTAGATAGCCAGAAATTGTAAAGCAACCATCCTGAGGATCCCAACGTATTTCATTGTATTCCAGCGCCCACCCTGCGTTTGAGGGGCGGAGACAGGAGCGGACAGAAATGACACCAGGGAAAGGTGGGAACGCCCACAGAGAACCACCTCTGTGTGTACACCTTCCACATGTTGTCAGAAATGCAGCCGAACCGGTTTTTGTGCTTTACATTGGAGTTTTTCTGGTTTTACAATATATTGGTTTTATGTCGATAGTAATCACGCTAAGAGCTCAAGTTGTGTGAATCTGCAGAGGAAACATCAATTCTAACCAGTTTAACGTGCAGACGTAACAGCAAGAATACGATACCAGTGCAATGTATTGCCCTTGTGTGGAAAAAGAAAAGAGCCTCTCCCAAAGATCTTAGAATCCAGGTAGGCTCATATTTGAAGACATGGTCCTTCAGAGATGTTGGAATCTAAGTTTGCTGAGTGTGATTGATTACTATTCTCCTAGATTAAGTTTCTGTGGAAGTTTACAACACTTACACCACATGTTAATGTAATAAAAGATATCCAGAATGGTCCAGTAGGGAGGGGAGCAAAAAAAAAAAAGGCTGTATTTCACAGCATTTTTAACCTGTTTTTCCTAATCAATCAATAAGATGGGAGAGATCTGGGGCTTTGTGGGAGTGCCTCAGGGTGTCCAAAGGGCTACAAATAACAGTTCGGGAATCAATGCATCTCACAGGCTGCACCTTCTCCACTCCATCTTACAGCTGTGCCAATAATTTGGATTCCTTAAAAGAAAAAGAAACAGTGATGTGGTGATAGCAACCCAGTTTTCCAGTGTATGGAAATGCTGCCCTAGGTCTATTTCTTTTCACAGTTGAATGCAGGTTATCTGGTGCTTGGTGACCAGAATTTGAACAGCAAGCTCTTACCTTTACTTTGAAAATGCTGCTTATTTATATAATTCTTGAAAATTGCTATTTGCATCTGAGACCATGAATACACCATTATCAGAGACTGGTTTTATAGCCTTGCTTCTGCTAGAACCCCTAATTAAGGCATATGAAATAATTGAGATTGTTGCCTTCTGAATCAGTAATTTTTTCTTCAATTAAAATTTCACTTATGTTTTTAATAACTCCCTTCCCTGTATACAGTGCTAATGACTAATTAGCCCCACTTTCATTTCATTTCTGCACAGTAAACAAGTAATGCCACAGTTTATTAATTTTTTCTAATAAGAGTAGCAGTAGAGCACCCTTGAATGCAATAAACAAATGCAAATCAAGTTCGACAGCAAGAAAGTAATGAGAAAAACAGTTCTTACTGGCTTTAATCTGCAAAACTACTGCTTTTGGGAGGTGGTTCACACAGCAGGTAGAAGGCCACACTTTCAACATGTTACAAGCAGTGCAGTTACCTGTAACAAGTTTCCCTGAGTTTCTTGGTAATGAGAACATAGTGGTTCCATTTTAGAATGTAAATTAACATTAATGGTATAATAATCTAGTTTTACATTTTGACAAGAATACTTCAGGTCTTATACCATTCTCTTACCACTCTTGAATGAGTTTAAAAAAAAACACAACCAAACCACCAAATGAGCAATATACTGAATCATGTAATTGTAGTCTAAAAAATTAATTTAAGTGAACTCCCTGAGCATCCATCACTACTGTCCACTGATTTTTTCTTGACTGGAAGGAGGAAAGTCTTGTCAGCCTTTGAAAGGATGTTAGACTAAGTCTCAGCAACTCTACCTAGCAACACTATCTCTCCCAGGCGTCTAAAAGCTATATTCTAGGCACACATAATGACAACTGTGTGATCCAAAGAGGGGATATGGCAGAAGAAGAGGATAGGCTGGAAAGCTGCAGTGAAATGCCAGGTGGAGAAAAGCTGAGCATCCAACTTCCTGTTTGAATTTTTCATTCTAAAAACAAAAATGTAATTTGTATTCAAATATGGTAACGGTCTAGTTTCGTTGCAAAACAGCAATGTCTTCTCAGAAACATTGATCTTATAAAAGCATATTTGAAGGTACTTAAATCGGTTTATTTCCCCAGGTATGACTGTTTCATTGGTTTTATTTCATGAGAAGTTGTCTGTGTATCTCAAAGAAAGCATATTTTATTAATGGGAAGAGAGCTCTCTTCTAATTTTGTGCCAATAATACTAGCTTTCATAAGTCTTACACTTTCCATAGTTAAAATCAATGTGTACTTATTAATATCCTATTGATATTTATTTCCTGAGCAACATATCACATGTTTTACACATTCAGATAAGCATGAAGGCATGGAACAAGAATGTTACCATCTACAGAGATTTCATGTATTTCATGTTGACCCTTTCTTCAGTTTACAGATTTATATAATGAACTTTGACAGAATACGGTTTCTTTATGGAGTGATTGTTCGTTGTAAATTCAGAAATATAGGGGAGTGGTACAAAATGAAAGAATATATGCAACAAAGAAAGGTATAGAAACAGTACCTGTTCATAAGGGTTAGGGTTGAGGCAAAAAGTGGGCATGAGATGGGAAAAGTTAAACACATTTAAGTCCCATTAATTTTTATTGGTGTTTTACAAAATACAAGTGTGACAGGTCCTTACTCCAAGGAGCTTGCAATCTAAACAGAAGGAAGGCAACTGCAGGAGAAACAGGGAACCTAAGCATTCATTAGCAAGGAAAGTCACTGTAAAAGAAATAGTGGTAGTACAACATCTTATTATTCTGATGTTTTTCTAGACCAGTGATTCTTAACCTTTTTTTTTTACCGTGGACCCCTTGTAAAGATAGTTTGTTGCCAGGGGCCTCCAAGACTTAAGTCAATATTTAGATTTTTCATATTTAGATTTAAATATTCAAATAAATATTTAAATAAAGTTGCTCATCAGCGGTCTTCAAATGAGAGAGTAGTTTGAGTGCATGCACGTGCCTGCCACTGTGTCCCTTAGCACCCACAACCATTGGGAAGCTGCCAGCCAAATTTTTTCCGCCACTGTGCTAATCCTCTCTGTTGGCCATAAATAAGTATGTTGTTGGAGCTTTGAACTGCACCAGTTGTGAACAGGGTTGTGGACCAATGCTTTGTATCTGATCAGCTTCGCACCCACACTAGAAAATTACAGTAGTTTGATAATCAGTTTAACTACCAGGGCTCCAGCCTACAGAATCCTGAATTTTATAGTTTGGTGAGGTGCTCTTCCCTAAACTACAGCTCTCAGGCACAGAATTCTGGGCACCTCTCCCCAAACTACACAAATCCCAGGAAACTGGTATCCAAGTGCTATAGAAGCTGAAGCTGCCAATGAATAAGGAGAACATGCAGACTTGGGAAGAAACATGGAAAGAGGTTGAGCTTGACATAATGATGAAGCACCCATGGAAAAATAATAGGATATTAGAGATGAAGAATGAGACAGAGGGTTAAATATCTGCTGCAGAGAGATACATCTGAGTGCCATCAGTTAAGCACACAGCTGGACTCTCATGGATGGGAGAACAACAGAGGAGAAGGGGACCTGCAAACAACGGAAAACCAGTAGCGAAAGGGTAAAACAGCCTGTTCCTCCCTGACCTGTCAAAATGGCTGCCTCTTGAAGCACCTGTTCAGTGGTAAAGAGGCTTCTGGAATTTTGTTTTATGACTTAGTTTGTTGAGGTTAGAGAAGGGAAACCATATCCTCACTTAGCATCAAGAGTACAGCATAGTGCCTCCATATAAAAATTCTGCTCCCTCAATTAACTTTTCCCACAGAACCCAAATCCATGGTACTTAGAGACTGAGACACTGAAAATCATTCCCACTTAGAACTCGTATTTGCTGTGTTCACAGACCCTTGGTCACTTTGCCTGTGCCTTTCCTTTGGATGCTAAAGTTCTTTTCAACTCAGCTAAAGTTTTAAGTTACTGCAGTGCTAGAAATTTGGGGAACTGAAGGAAAAGTTCATCTAGGGGACAGAATTTTTATTTGGGAGACAAGGCTCATCCCAGCTATATCCATGGATAACATCCATTTTAAGTGATTATATGGTATACATTTATGTCTTTATACTTGCCTGGCATATGATTCTGAGAGGGCAGATTATATACATTTGACGTGGATATTCTCCCAAATATCAAACATGCGTGTTGTTTTTAAAAGAACCCCAGCACCTCTGATTAACAAGGTCCTTGAGAATGCGTTTATGGTGGCTGCTGACTAGCTACTCATATATTTTACAATTAGTTCTCATTAAACATTCATTGGATTTTTCTTGTTACTCTTCTTTCTGCTTGTTTGTATGCAACCCTGTTCAGAATAACTGAGCTATCATTTCTCTTGAGTCACCCCCAAAAGGCTTTTAGCATTTTTATGAGACAAACAACCAAGGTTTATTAGAAACAGTGAGACCGCTGCCTTTTATGTGTAGTGTGCTGACTCTTCAAAATAAACCCGCTGTCACTTTTATATTTTACCTTGAAATATTTGTTTGAAATGTCAGTCCTATGCAAATTGTGCATGGTGTAACATTTTTGAGTACTAAGTGTTTGCTAGAGATATGAATTAGAGCAAGGAATTAAAGAAGACAAGGAACTTCAGGAGTGAGCAAAGGTACAAATCAATGGAGTACACTTTGAAAGTGTTTCTTTTACAGCTCCTAATTAGTCAAGAATGAACACACGACTACACAATTTCTAATATGAGATTAATTGGTTTCACTCACACTGTAGGCCTGTCTTGCTATAATTGGTCTTCAGTTTGGCACTGTTCTTCATTTTCTGTCAGTGTTTGACCTTGATTTCCATTTGATCTTGAGGACCAATTTCTCTGGACACTAGAGTCCAAGACCCAGGGACTGGTGGCAGGACTTTATTGCCTAACTTACAGAAGGAGCATATTACCAGTCTGATTTTTGCTGCACTGCAGATGGCTGGAGGATGATACTGAAGTTACCAATCCAGTGTGAATCAAGTGCCACAAGGACTTCATATGATTCTACCTGTGCCTATTAAACTGTTTTCTGGCCTGGTGTCATCATCTGAGCAGCATTTTGCTTAACTACTTGTCTGTCCATCCACACGATTTTGCCTAGCTATTTGACTGTCTATCTAGACTAAGAGCCATAATCTGGATGTGACATAATTTATGAATATTTCTTAAAGTGAGTCTGTCACTACATGCAATTAAAATAAAGTTATTTAAGTTGATGAAATAATAACTTTGCAAAGCTGGTTTATGTAATCTAAATATGTTCAAAGACTGGTAAATTTTCAGTACAGCTATGCACAGATTCTCTGCTTTGGTTTGTTGAATCGGATCTGAACCCAGTTAGATCCAAATGGATCCAGACTTAACCCACTCTGATTGGGACCCTGAATCCATATCAAGATTCAGAAGACTGCATGATAAGACCAGTCCTCCCTGACTTCCAAAGGAAGAACAAAAATGTCTATCACTTTTTAATTTTTTTTTCATACATCCACTCAAAATCTGAAAAGTTGGAAAGCCCTAAAAGGCAAATAAACCCAGCCTAATTTCAGAAAGGCAACTCTCGTGGTTTTTGTGCAGAGTGCCTATAAACTTGCTGTTTTTCAATACACATACACAAGCTGTTGACTGTACAGTGCTGGTAATTCATCTTGCCTTTGTCCTGGCAATCCCCTCCCCAAATCAGACTTGAGAAGCGGATGCTTTTGCATTATTTCTGCTAGCAGGCTGACTACTGAGATTCAGTGATGCAACACAAGGAAGCAGTGCACTGACCAGATGATGCTTTCCCAGCTGTCCAATTTGTGAAATCCCACTGAATACCCCATAATGCATTTGATGATCTGGGTGGAAACTGGGGGAGACTTCCCTCACATGGTTTCAGCCTCCTCTAACCTTACTTCTTCAAGAATTCTCTGCCTAAGCCTCTTGCTTAGGGGAGGGGAGACATACAGCTACTGCTTTCAGTGGATTCAATTCAGTTTGTTGCTGCTCCAGGGGTGTTTCTTTGTTAGAACTTTCTGACTCTTTCCAGAGCAAAACCAATTGGGACTGCTTCTTAAGATATTTCAGCAGGCTGCTGATACAGTGTACCCTGGCAATTTACTCCTGTTCATTTGCTACCTACAGGTAAAGCAGATAACAATCCCATCTTGAATAGTTCACTCACCTGTTTTTTCTGTATTGATGACACAGACTGTGTTCCATTCAACACTTAACAAAAACTACTAGGGGTAATTGGTGTGGAGAAGAGAATGTATTTTGTTTCCTAAAACGCACACAGACTCATAAACAGATAAATTAACAAATAAAAAAGGCAAACAGAAGATGAGCCAACAAGACCAAAGGAAACTTAAAAAAAAGAGAGAGAGAAAAATATGTTACCTGCATATTCAGCTTTGCATACAAACCCTCTTCCTCCCACTCCTACTGATCGTATCTAAACTGGAGCAATGTTGCAGAAATTGGCCATTTCCGCCCTTCACTGTCATAATGCTATTATTCTGCTTTCAACATCCTGTGGAATTCTGGGGTTTGTAGTTTACTGAGGCCAAAGAGCTCTCTGGCTGAGAATTCTAAGTGCCCCTCCCTAAACTGCAAACCCCAGGATTCCATAGGATGTTGAAAGTGGGATAATAGCACTATAACAGTGTAGGGCAGAAAGGCCCATACTCTGACCTTTTCCCAATCACCAGCAATGTCCAAATTTGGGTTAATCTGACTGCTTGACACTGTACCATCAGTAGTGTAGGGACAGGGGGGCAATGGAGGCGATTCACCCCAGGCGGCAATGTTTTTGGGGCATCCTGGCACATAGCCATCCCCCACGCACTCTGTCCACGCTCCTGTTCGCCCTAACATGCCCCCACGCATGGTGGCCATGCCCCCACACTATAACCCTGCCCCTCCTGCCCTCCCTCCACACACTCCAAGCTCCACCACTGTGTGCCATTCTGCTCTGGAACCAAATTGGAACAATCTGATTTGATCTGGAACTGTTACAAATTGTTCTGAATCAGCCTGATTAATTTTGTTGTTTGTGAATTTGGCCAAATTGGTTGCAAAGCCCTTATTTTCTGAATCTGAATAATTTAAAATGAATGAGTATCTGCACACTGCTGGCATAATTTAAGTGCATAAGATGATATCAATATGTACACTTGCTGGAACATGGTCTGCATTGAAGTCAAAGGCCTTATTTTCATGTGTGTTTACGCATACACATAGCGGTTTTAAGTAGATGTTACTTCAGCTTCTGCCAAAGCCCATTTTCCTAGAGTTAATGTTACCATAATGAACGGCTGGGCCCTTATCGAATTGTACTACTCAAACACACTTTAGGAAAACTTAGCTCTAGTTCATTCAGTGGTTTTCTCTGTTATTTCCCCGATACATGGCTTCCCCTATGGTTGCCACAAGATCATATTTGTGGGAGGTGAGAAAAAATTAAGTAGGACTAGAACTTCTATGGAGAGCCAGCATGCTGTAGTGATTTGTAGAAAGGAATGAAGGATAAGGGATGAAAATATCCTGGAAAAACAAAACAGGATCTCCCTCCCACATTTTGCTATTTACAGGTCTTCTCTAGACACAGTCTTGCAAAGCAAATATGTTTTTTTGTACCTGTGTAATTTCCAGATAATAGGGAACTCAATCAGATCCTAAATTGGGGAACATAATTTTTACATGCATCAAATCAGATCTGACATGGAATAGGGGATATGTCTATCTGTTTCCAATATACTGATTTAGCCTCTGACCTTTATTGATTTAGTATTTTGGAGTCACCGTTGTGAAGAAACTGTTCCATCCATCTCTTTGTCATTTTATGTCATTGGCTCTGTTATGCTGAACCAGGGTTTAGCTGATCAGCAATCCCACAGAAGAATAAGGTGTAATACATTTGTTTTTCTGGATTGGCTGGAGAGGAATAGCTGTCTGTTGTACTATAAATGCCATATATAGTTAGGGAAAAGTGGGAATATAAATTGATTGATTGGTTGCCGATATATGGTAGGAGTGAGCAAAGCACAGCCTTTCAGATGTTGGATGGCAGCTTCCACCAGTCCTAGCCAGCACAGCCAAGGATGAGGGATCATGGGAACCGCAGTACAACGATACAGTGGTAAACAGACAAATAGAGACATGTGGATAGACAGACAATATTTGAATCAAAGAGGCAATACCAATAAAATGAAAAAAAAAGTATTTTCAAGACCATTTCCCCTGATATAATAAGTTTGGATGCTGTATTTTCTATGGCTATTTCCGCACTATATTGTTACAATGCTCTTATTCCACTTTCAACATCCTATGGAATCCTGGGGTTTGCAGATTAGGGAGGGGCATATTTGGCCTTGGTAAACTACAAACTCCAGAATTCCACAGGCTGTTGAAAGTGGAATAATAGCACTATAACAGTGTAGTGCAGAAATGGCCTATGTCTGTCCCGAAGTGCTAGTAAGTTCCCAGGTGTGCTGCTGAAGCAGACTTTATAATCAACTGCATCAGGCAATTGGCAATGTTCCCCTACAATAGGTACTTTTTGAAAACAGTAAGTGTTAGTCATTTCCACCAGTTCATCATGTTACCTTTTCTTTCTTTCGGTATATAAGTATGGAATTTAGAAATTGGTTTGTTTTAATGTTTTGCACCAAGAAAATATGTATTTTTGTTGTGAATCTATATACTTAAAATCGTTACTATATCTGTCAATTTTTTATTGTTACATTTTGTCCATAAAATTATTTTTTGAGTAAAAATTTGTACTTTTTGTCCTAATCTTTTGTTACGCAGTTGTTTGGCCTCTTAGCATCCCAAACCACTTTTTTTTTTTTTGCAAAAAAAGAGGGTGAATTGGAGTTGTTTCTGAAAGCCTCCAGGTACAACCATTTACCTTCTAAATTGGTTGCAAGGCCCCCCTATACTGTTTACCATTTAAAGAATTATGCATATTTTTTGAGAAAGTGAATTTTTGACCACTTTGGGGTATTTGTTTTATTGTTTAGTTGTCCATGTGGCCTTTGGAAGGTCCCAGAGTATAAAGGTGCTCCCTGGACCAGCTTCAGTTACACACCCTGTGATAGAGGTACCTTATTTTGACTAGTTTTCTTTTGCAATGTAAATTATGAGCCACAACACAACAATTATGTTCTTACTAACAGAAAGCTAGATTATTTCACAACAGTGGGTCAGCAACATATAGTCTTAGATGTGACCCTTTAAAAAGGCTAGCCAATGACAAATTTAATCTTTTAACGTAGGCTTCTTTCTAACTATAGTAAGATAGAGTGGACTTAGAAAGAAACATTAAAGCACATACAGACCCAAAAGTTCAACACATGCATGTTTGAACTCAGCCATATTTTTGAGAACCTTCCTGAAAGTTTTAGAAAAGTCTTTCCCAATCTGGTGGCCCTCCAGCTATATTGGATTACAACCCACATCATCTCCAGCCAACCATTGACCATGCTGGTTGGAGATTATGGGAGTTGTGGTCCAACACATCTGCATGGTACCAGCACCCTCAGGGAAGTGCTGTTGTAGAAGATAATCTAAATGTACTACCTTCTTATCCCAAGTCTGAGAATTATACAGCTGCCCTGCTAAAGAGCTAAGGCCTTTTAAAGTCACTTGGCAATTCTCCAGCCAATCATGCCATTAACAGAATTCAGTCCATCATATGGCTATAAAGATTCCCACAAGGACAGTAGAGGCTTTTTTAATGATCTCTCTGGAAGAGTGCAAAGCTTTTGGCATATGCCCACTCTTTGCTCCACGGGCATACGGCTGCTAACTTAACATGGAAATGATATTTGAAAATATATAACCATCAGAGTAAACTCTAAATAACATTACTTTGGGGAGAAGGTATGATGTTAATACAATTTTCCAACACACCCCAGTCTTCCCACACATATAAAATACTTCTGTTCACTTAGCAGTTGCATTCTATATTTCTATTTTTCTGGTGCTCAAAGCCAAAATACATACACTTATGAGACTGGAATCAAAGTAATAAAAACAAAATAGGTGACTAAACCCTACTTTATTTGTGCAAGAACTTAGTACTGTTGCCAAATCAAGTCCCCATGTAACTGTAAGGAAAGGTAGTATAGTGGTGGTCACCAAAAACCAGAGATACCTGGTTTTGGCTGGGAAAGTTACACAGGGGATACAAACTGAAAGCTACAACTTGGGATGGTTGTGGGTGCATGGTTGGTGGTTCTGGAAAATTATGGATGCACAAAAAGAAAAACTATGTAACGGGAAGTTGTTTTTTTTAAAAAAAATCATGGGGGTTGTTAATCCAATCCTTCTGGCCTCAAATCAGCAACATTTCTCTGGACCTTTTCTCTGAAAGACTGAGAAAAATTCCCTCGATCATCAAGAACCAAAGGTTTATAGTCTGACATCTAATGAAGGGGACTAGAATCCACAAGATGTTATGCTAGACATTTCTTTCTCTTTGTCTCAAAGATGCTATAGGATTCTTTTATATCTTTTTATGCTTATACAGACTAACGTGATTATGTCTGCAAAAGGTTTAGGTGTTATGCCAAAGAAGACTCAGGTCATTTGCACAATGTTCAGTATTATTTATTCCCAGAGTTTAGCCTAATTTGCTTGGTTTGTATGCAACAGTCTCAAATATTATCTGTGCAAAAAGATGGCTATTCTCAGAACATCTTTTATTTCTGGGACATTGCTGTACCACTGTTTCGAAATGCCCATGGCAATGAATATTACATTGCTTCCTCTGTATTCTTTAGGCTATTCCCTGCCACACAGCAGTGTTTAAAGAGGGTGATTCATGAGAAGGAGATGATAGCTGCACAGATTGTTCTTGTGCACACCTTTCTTTCTCCTACGTACACCTCTGCATTGTGGGCAGGTTACCTATGATGAACACCTTGAAATTTCTCCCAGGAACCCAAGTATGCAGAAAGTCAAATAGGAAATCCATAGTGAATTGCCCACAAAGAATTGCTATAGGAGAAATAACAACTTCTCTCTTCCTCCTTAAATGGCAATGGTATGAAACATTGAACTCATACCTCACAGATGAAAACCAGAATATGTTTCGCCAAGCAACATCAGAGTGTGGTCAAGATGGCAAAATTTATAAATGAGGAAGAACACATAAACTAAGTAAGGCTAAAGCAGTTTGTTTTTGCATAGGCCTGCTTGGAAGAGCAAGGCCATTTCTGCACTAGACTGTTATAGTGCTATTATTCCACTTTCAACATCCTATGGAATCCTGGGGTTTGCAGTTTTGGGAGAGGAGGGGCCGGACCCTCCCAAAACTGCAAACCCCAGGATTCCATAGGATGTTCAAAGTGGAATTATAGCGCTATAACAGTCTAGTGCGGAAACGGCCCAAGGCTCCACTCCCTCTTCTGTTGCTGAGGTAATTGAGTACAAGCTACTTCTGTACTCTGAACATAATTTGCATCAATTGCAGCAAGCCAAGGACAAAGGGGGGAAGCGGGAGAAGGAGAGAGAAACTTTTAAAAGTCACTGAAAAAGTGAGAGAAGAAATAATCGGAACTGTCTCTGCCAAATTGGGACAGTTGGAGGGTATGTGTGAGTTCTGGGGATATAGGTCTAGGCCTGGTACTGAACTTTCTGTTTCTGAATACCCCGCTAATTTCCTGGTATCTCCATGACACACCTCACTGTTTGTTAATGCACTGTTTGAGCTGTCCACAAAATGGTTTCTGCTTAATCTAGTTTTAAAATATTGCATGGCTCATGTACCTCAGCAACAGCATGATCTTGTAAAATAACTGAATATTTAGCATAGGTGAGAAAGGTTAAGAAAGACAGGAAAAGTAATCTGTTCCTGTGTGCAGAGCTATTTCTGCAACCAAAGGGGAAGGTGTGGTAGAAATGGCATCTAATGATCAGAGGCGTATCTAGGCTCAGCAGTGCCTAGGGCAAGTGCAGAAGTTGCACCTGTAGGTGCTGCCGCCGCTGCCGCCTCCACTCTGGGCCAAGAAGGAACCCTGTGGGGGCGGCAGTGGCAGCAAGCAGGGGGGCACTGGCAGCAGGTGTGGGGGTGGTGTGTGTAGGGGTGGCTGGTGCAGGAGTGGGGGGCATGGGAGAGGTGTAAGGGGGTCAGTGGTGGGCCCAGGGGATGGCGATGGGGGCAAGAGAGGTGTAAGGGGGCAGTGGCAGGTGTGGGGGGCGGCAGCGGGTGATGGACAGTGGCAGGCAGGAGGATGCCCCCCAGCATTGGCGCCCAGGGCACACACCCCAGTTGCTCCACCCTAGATACGCCTCTGCTAATGATCTTCAGACTAAAATCAGCCCCAAGTTCAAATCTAACAACAGCCTGTCAACCTGTCCACATTATAAACACTCTCAGAGTAAAAATGCACGTATGTGCACATGCACAAACACAGAGAAAAACAGTGATGTAGACTCGAATTGACTGACTTGGACTCAAGTTGGATTTAAGTTACTTCAGTGACTTGACTTGGACTCAACCCAGCAATAAATGATGCACTGACTTGACTTGACTCGAGACTTGTGCAGGAGGCCCCTCCCCAAACTGCAAACCCCAGGATTCCATAAGATGTTGAAAGTGGAATAATAGCGCTATAACAGTCTAGTGCGGAAATGGCCGAAGTCAAACAGTGAAACCATTATACCACACTGGCTCTGTTGTTGCCTCATCAAAACAACTTAAACATACAAGTTAGTCAGTTTATTTTTGTCATGTTACTTAGAAGTATTTGTGTTAATTCTGAAACACTGCACAAATTGTAAATAGGATTAGTCCATGAATAATACCTTTGTGTTGTAAACTTTTATTTGACATGTCACATTAGCATAGCAGGGAGAGTTGCATTAATTTGAGCATTATTGCAGGTTCCTTTAGTATTGAAATGATTTCCAAAGAGACTAATTTACAAAATAAGCCAATACAGTACTGAATCAATTCAGTTATTATCTACTGAAAATTTTTTTGGTTGATTTTGGTTCCTTTGTAAAAAGGTTGCTATTCAGAAGGCAAAATCTTGCATGAATAGTGAACTATGGCAACATTAATGTGGGCATTTCACACTTATGCCAGCAGAGGGCACTCCTATTCCACAGAATCTCTTAATTGCATCTGCTTTGGGATGGAAATCCTTGCTGTCCCAACCTGACAAATAGGCAACATTTTTAGATTAGCCATTCCACCTCATAGGCTCAGTCATTCTCTAATCAGGCAAATAACATCACATTTCTAATTATACTGATATATCACTAGTTAATGCTAGTGACTTTCAGAAATATCTTTGGAAGATGTGCCGAAGCTGTGATATGAATGTCAAAATGTGAGATTTTAGATATAGTATTAATAAAGATGGCACTCCTATGCCTTTGCAGTTCTGCCAGGATTAGCTTTGGCACAGGCTAAAAAGTCCAGAGCCTAGATTTTTAACCGCCTTTAGGGCAAGAAAGGCAGAGAGATGGGCACTCTCATCTCAGAAGTTCTGTTCCATCCAAAGCTTTAGTCGAGTATCCGTTTTCAAATCTTTTTTTCCTCTCTGCGGAACTCGTTTTTAATTTTTATTTTAAAGGACACTGAAAGCAATGGGAAAGAGTTAAGTTAGATATGCTCTGAGACACATCTAAATTCACCCATGAGGGCTCTGGGATGCAGTGGATCTATGCCTCCCCTTTTTCCACCAAGAGCCTTACCACCAGGGTCAATTGGTGGCTTCCACGTCAGTGGTTCAGTGAATCTGCTTCAGGTTTTAATCTAGAGTTTAAAGGAGCTCTCTCGCGTGGAGAAATCTGTTCCCCAAATATGCATCTTGCACCTTTACCTATCTGACTAATTCCCAGAGAAGATTCATCAGTCCATTGACATCAGAGGTAATACAGTATGACCCCCATATCTGTGGATTCATAATCTGCAGATTCAGTTATCCATGGTTGAAAACAGCGGGTAGCGTGGGATCGCTCTGCCTGCTGTTTTCCCTCCTCCAGCCGCAGGCCCAGGGCCCGATCACCATGGCGTCCAGCGGGAAGACAGCGGGCAGTGAGGGATCGTGCTGCCCACTGTTTTCCCACCTCCACTTGCAAGCCCAGGGCCCAATTGCTGCAGCGTTTGGTACTATCCACGGATTCCCGTATCTGCGGGGGGGGCTAGAACCAATCCCCTGCAGACGTGGGGCTCGTACTGTAGTCCTCACTGCCCATCACACTCACTTTTTACCTATTTATGGGATCAGGCAGTCTGACCTCAGAAGAAAGACACTGTGAAAACCTGTGTAGTAGTTGGGGGAGAGTGGGAGGGACATTCATTATCACATCTCCTCTAGTGATGTCAGAGTATTGTTCATGATCTCAAAAGGGTTTCCATTTCATCCTATGACATCAGAGAAGCATTCTAAGTATCATAGGATTTCAGCCTTGGGAAGTTTCAAGAGCCACTGTAGTGCAGTGATTTCAGCATCCGACTACGACCCTGGAGACCAGGATTTGATTCCTCTCCAGCCATGGAAACCCACTGAGTGACCTTGGGTGCATCACACCCTCTATGGCCCTTTCTGCACCTTACCTTCTTCTGGCATTGGGGTGTGGGGATCGCGTGAGCAGCCTCTGGTGAGAGGCTCTTGCATCCAGGGTCCTTCGGCTCTGTACGAGCTGCCTGCTCCCGCGAGAGCCCCACCTCTTCCTTCCTCAGCACAGCCTGGGAGATTCCCAAACTGCGCTGGAGCAGGAGGTGAGACCGGTGTGGTTCCAGAGGCCAGGTAAGTGCGCATGGGGCCCGGGAGCAATGCGCGATTGTGCACCATTTTAAGCTTCTAGCCGAAAATGAAAAGGTGTGGGATTGGCCCCTGCCCTACCCTGGAGCATCATGCGATTGTGAGTATGTCATGCAGATCGCTCCTCACAATTATGCGACGCTCCAGGCGCCCTTTTGCATGGAAAATGCTGTGCGGAAAGGACCTATGCCCCAGAAAACCCCATGATAGGTTTGCCTTAGGGTTGCCATGATTCAGAAAGGATTTGAAGGCACACAACAACAACAAGAATATGTGTATGTATACGTATATAAACATATGTACCAGTTGTCACACTTCTGACTTCTAGTCTAACATGCCTTCTTGGTCTCTTTTCTGTGGTGGGCAACACCACAGAACACTGGGGAGGATATGGGCAAGCCCAGTGGTGGAGTTTGGAGTGTGTGGAAGAGGGGGCTATGGCAGGAGGGGTGTGGCCACTGTGCGTCGTGGTGTGGCTGCGGTGCATGGGGGCGTGGCCAGGATGCACGGAGGCATGGCTACGGGTCAGGACACCCCAAAAACATTGCTGTCTGGGGTGAATCACCCTCCTGCCCCCCATCCCTATGCAACTGGGCAAGTCACATGAATCTTTTCCACCAACGTATTGATGCTCTTTTTAATGTTTAGGTAGAATCTTTTCTCTTGTAATTTAAATCCATTGTTTCATATCCGTCTCTTTGGAGCAGCTGAAAAGAAACCTATGCCATCTTCTACATGATATGCCTTCAAGTATTTAAATATGACTGTCGTATCACCTCTCAGTCTTCTCCAAGCCAAACATACCTAGGCCATGATGACAGAGTAATTCATTAGCTGGTTCATTTTGTCTGTGGCACAGTGTACTTTACAAATACTGTGTTAATACTATGTGCTTTCTAAAAGAGATCGAAAGGAACCAAAATACTTACTTGTGTGTGATAAATAAATCACAGAAAAGGTGGGAAATGATGGAGAAAACCAAAACATGATACCATAATATTTCCCTGCAGGCTTACACCATCAGTGGCAACTAGGACAACTGATCCCCATTACTGTCTATTCCTGATGTCTTTAGAACTTTCCAGCAGATTTTTTTGGGCTGCTGCTGTGGTGTCTTAATATACCTAACTGTAGAAAACCAATGTGTTTAGCTTCATGTAACACAGCGTACCGTTCGATTGTTTTATGGAGAAGCCACTCAGATGCATGTGAAAGTGGTCCAGGCGGCATGAGAAAACATCTGTCAAAATGGATCAATATAGAAATTATCATCTTTGTACTTCTGGGGAATTATATATTATGCATCCATGAATATAATTTAGATCTTTGTGTATGGACAAACCCTGGATATTCATACTTATAAAAATGCTTTAACCATTTTACACATTTTATTTGGTTTTATTAATTGCTATACTTAGTTTCCTATTTTAACTTGCAAACTCCCTTCAAAATTGTTGAAAGGTTGGATAAAACCTGTTAAAGAAATCATTTATTCATACATTCCTGCATTCTTATTGATATTGACACTAAATTACCCCTAGATCTGGACTTCTCAGTGGTGCTTTGGCTTGGGGTTAATCTAAACATTAAATTTATTACATAGGTGGAACTTAGGACAGCTTTGTATGCTACCATTTGTGCATTGCCACAAACATGTACAACACAGATTTTCCAGTGGAATAAGTTTCCATGCTTGCACAGCACATTTTGTGGCTATTGCTTGCATGGATATGTGCACACCGTGATTGGTGTGAGAGGCATTGGCCAGAGTTATAGAAGACCCCATGCAGAGGCAGCTTCAGGCAGCTGCCACAGAATAAAAAAAATGCTGCTTGCTGGGCCTCACTGACGGCATTATCAGAACCTGCAGAAGGTTAAATAATGTGTCATCTGAAAGTGCTTCTAGCCAGAGGCGTTGGATGCAGCTTCTGTTTTGGTGAGCTGAACAGGTGTCAAATGATCCCAGTTTTCTTCAGCCAAATAAATCCCAGTTCGCTATGCCTCATAGTCCCCCTGAGTCCCAATTTTATTCCAGTTAGTGTCTTCGAAGTGCAGCTGCATTTCGATATTTTACTACCTGTCTTTCCTGTTGGGTTTTTTTTTTTGGTAAACAGACAGATGCTGCACTTCCCTGTAAGCATTTGTCTTTTCTGAATGGTGGCAACCATCTGATATTTAAATGGTCTTTTGTGGAGCTTGCTGCTCCACCAGTCAGCTGTAAAATATTGCCTCATTGACCATGTTTGAATTGGTGTCACGCATCCTTACTGTTCCTTGTCGGCAAACTTTCGAGGGTAACAGACACCAAGATGTTGCTGCTCCTCAGCTTCCTGGCCTGTAACAAGGCAGTGGGCTGCAAACTGGAATTTACAAGCATGCGGTCCAATCTGTTGCCTGCCTCCCTTTGAGCCTCATATGTCTATGATCTCCCATGGTAGGCATACCATTACACACAATCTGACAATCCCTAACACAGCAGATGCGGTTCGGCAGGGACATCTAACAGTGTGTTAATTAAAGGACCAATGAAGAACAAAGCAAACCTGCCTGTTCGTCTTGAGAACTGCTGATCCTGGAAAATTAAAAGTTATATACCGTGGCATACAACATGGCACGCGTCTGCCTCTGCTCAAAGTGACGGTGAATGAGCGGGAACCAGACAATAATAGTAATGTATCTCTCACCCTCCCCACTTTCACGACTTATTGCTGTGATCCCCTCTATTAAAAGAGAGGAAACACAATAGAGGCCCCAGCACAAGCCTCCCATGGAAGGAAGCCATTACCCACAAAATCCCATGCTATAGTAAAAATGTTAACAGGACTCTGTGCTTTTTGTTGCAAAAAACAAACATGGCTATCCTTTTGGAACAAGAGCCAGTGTAGTGTAGTGTTTTGAGCATTGGACTATCACTCTGGAGACCAGAAACCTACTCGGTGACCTTGGGCAAGTCACATTCTCTCAGCCCTGAGCATTGGTTTTACTGGTTACTCACGAAAGCAGTTGGAGTCCCATGCTATCCTGTGGTCCAAGAATTTCCCACAACTGCTCTGCTAAGTTCCAGGACTATGAACTTTTCAATATACCACATGCACTTTATTAATTTTATTAAAGAAAAACTTATCTTCTGGTAATGAAGGGAATCATATAAAAAAAAAGTTTTATGAAGACCTTTTTTTTATTTAAAAATAACACTCTAAAATCTGAACCTACTTCGTTGATCTCATGTTGAGTTCTAACACTGTAAGGAAGAGAAACTTCTATCTGATCTCACCATACCATCCCTGTTGTTGTTTCTTAAAACAATAGACGTGGCATCCCCCTCATAGGGTTTTCTTGGCTAGATTTATTCAGACAGGCTTTGCCATTGCCTTCCTCTTAGGCTGAAACAGTTTGACTTGCCTAAGATCACCCAGCAGGCTTCCATGGCTGACTGGAGATTCAAACCCTGGTCTCCCAGAGCCCTAGTTCAACATTCAATCCCCTGCACCACGCTTGCTCTACTATCTCTTGGTAAGGAGCATTCTGGTAACTCCTACTTTGGCAGAGATGTTCCAACTGACTCATCCAGTACTCATCCCATTTGGCACATTTCTTGCCTCATGACCTCTTTTTTAGAGAGGAGAACTGGGCAACTAGATTTTTATCTTAGGCTAGAAATGGCAAATGGGATGACTATCTTGCACATTTTATTGAGATGCTGAAGGTCTTTCAAAGAAAGCTCCAGGTGGTTCCTCCCATCTTGTGAGAAACCATTTGTGTGTGTGTGTATCAACTTGAAATGTACAAGCAATAATGATTTTCACACCAGTTCTAACGTACAGAGAGAGTGTCTCTCCCTTCAGCATGGAGGGAGCAGCCCAACCACGACCTGAACCATTCCTCACAAATAACTGCCCAAGCAAAATGGGAGCTTATCTACTTTAGTACAGTGGTTAAAAGGCAGAGCCTTTAGTTCCAGCCTTGCCTCTGTTGAGATGTGACTAATTAGTCATTGTCCATTAACTAGTGTGGTATGGCCAGCAATATTACGAGAGAGTGAGGGGTCCACCTCAGTCAGCAGATTCTTGCTATCATGAAAGGATGACAATGTTACTTATTTGTTTTTGCTATTATTGTTTTTTGACTACCAGGGATGGAGACAGGAGCTTGCGGGACCTTCTTTCTCACATCCCAAAATAACTTGGCTGGCTTTGAGTACTATGCACCTTGATTTGGAGGAATCACAAATGGGGTGGAGAGGAACTTGCTGTTTTGCCTCAGCCAGCAAAATGTCTCGGTCCAGCCCTGTCATGTTGACAATATGGGGAAAATAAGAATGCCAACCTATTTATTATACAGGGTTTAACCATTACTGAGATAATGATGATGAAGTGCTTTGAACACCAAAGTGGTATAAATGCTGTGTATTAATACGATAACCAGTGCCAGATGGAACAATTTCAAATAGCTTCCATGTGGTAACTTTAAGGCATAGATGGGCCTGAAGGCTTTGATTATGTAGGGAAAATAAATGCACCACACATTGCATAATGCTTACATGAGAGGTTGGGCCAGAAGCCAAGATCCTATCACACACGCTTACCGAGGGCTATTACTGTTCCATAAAGATTTGGTATGGTATGGGACTTGGTTTCTTGAACATTTCAGTGTCTGTGTTGCTGCAGAATGCTTACCCACCTCCCAATCATTTTATCTCTCACGACTGTGTGGATATGTTCACCACTAATCACAATACGTATTTCATCTCAGATCTACAAGAAGCTGCGAGGCTGAGATACTGGGTCTTGCAGGTCATTAGCAGAGCTCATGTAAGTTACTCTTCTGAGCTACAACTCCCAGAATCGCAGCCAGCATGGTCAGTGGCCACGTTGGCATAGAGATTCTGAGAGCTGCGGCCCCCAAAAGTCACCCACATTTGCAGGTTTCACTTGCACAGATTTTCCAGCTCTCACTCCGTACCACCTCAAGTGCTTCTTTTCCAGGGGAATATTTCCTCTCAGTAGCTCTGATCAGGCCATGCAGCTCTTTAAGAACCTGTCTCTGGTTGTCTTCATCATTGTTGTCCTCCTCCTCCTCCTCCAGCCACTGCCTGGCCAGCTAAGGACAGACGCAACCTGATTTCTCAGCATGACAAACCCTCTCCCAATGCCCCCCACACACCCAAGGAAGGAGATGGGCAAGGGAGAGGAAGTACAAGCCACCATGCTGAACACACCTTTTCCCTCTCCTTTCCTTGACCTGGTTTGGATCCTGGGTGCCCAGTCTCCCCATCATGCCTCGGCCCCCTTCCCCCGAACCACATTTTGATATTTGCAGTTTTTCCATTTTTGTGGGGACCCTGTGCCCCAACCCAGGTGACTGTGGAGGGCCAACTGTACACTGGTATAGTACTTTGATACCACTTTAACTGTCAAAGCTCCATCCTATGGAATCGTGGGACTTGTGGCATTGTTAGATATTTAGAATCATCTGCCAGAAATCCTGAGTGCCTTACAAAACTGCAAACCCCAGGATTCCAGAGGATGCAATCAGGATAAAGTGGTATCAAAGTGTCCTAACTGTGCAGTGTGAAAGAGTCCTGCTGTACCTGTAGGCACGTGTCCTTCCCTACTTACGTTCGATGCCT
The DNA here is from genome assembly GCA_948472985.1 of Iguana delicatissima. Lineage (NCBI taxonomy): Eukaryota > Metazoa > Chordata > Lepidosauria > Squamata > Iguanidae > Iguana > Iguana delicatissima. Next base: position 1,370,926 of record CAOKZL010000048.1, on the reverse strand, counting down.
CCAAATTTTACTGGATTTGACTGACAACAAATTAAAAGTGGTGCAGAATATATTGATTTTTAAAACATGTTTTGTTCCCTTGGGACAACTTGTGCTATCCCAAGCTACGCAAGCAAAACAAGACTTTCTCTTCTGCTCTCTCAGGCAGCTTCCCTCAATCTGTCCCAGAGGCACCTCTCAAGATGGGGCAGGGAAGCACAAGGAATTTTGGCCTGGTGAATAGGAAATCTCTACTGGTGGATGGACACTGTGAAACACAACTCAAATACTGGATTTAGGATAGAGGTGTCATGGATGAATAATTTATCAAATGTGCATCTTAGCCAATTTTTGGAGAGTGGGAGAGGTTCCCCTAATTTTTGTGCCAGCTGTTTGGGGAAAACTTTTACAGAAACATGACCCTTGCTTTTTACATTTTGCAGGAAAGGGCTCCGTGAAGCAGAAGACTAAACCAAAAAACAAAAACAAAAACACCACCAGTCCAAACCTTCAGAGTTTTATTGTTAACCACTCCACATTCTGCGGTCTTTGTCTATACATGAAAATAATATAACACCCCAACATCAGAGGTCATGCAACAGGGAAAGATGCCAAGGATTGTCACAGGTGAGCCAGACCTTGCTGTCGACTTTGCCCAAGAACAGAAGTATCTACACCCTCCCAGCTCCACTTCCCGGACTGAGAAGACTTGTACAACCTCAGATCGGAGCCTCCGGTGGAAAGCTCAACCATTACAAAAAAAAAAATAAAATGAAATATGCTTGGGTGGAATCACACCCATTGCCTTCGGTCCCACCTTCTCTAACAGAGGGAGGGCGACATGCATATTATAATACATAAATCTCCCGTGTCAATCAACAGATACTACTAATAAGATGGACCCTCCCCAGCCAGTCAATAGCCAGGCGCCTGTGGTTCAGCACCGGCAGCGTTTCCCCAGCTTCCGAAGGCGGCGGCGAAGAGCTCTCCTGCCTCTCTCCCCTGCCGCCGCCGCCGCTCAAGGAGCGCTGGGTAGACCAGGTTTTTCCCTTCCCCTTTGCAAAACTGTCAGGGGAAAAAAAATGGGCAGAAAGATATTGGCTGCAAGCAACTCGGAGGCTCCTCCCCGAGACTGGATCCCGAGATTTTTGGATGATTTCTTTTAACTCACTTAGGAACCCTGGCGAAGGAAAGAAGTTACCACCCCAACCCCTGCCAGCAAAGGGAGAAATCGCTTGCCTCCGAGGGGGGGACACCGGCTCGCTCTCTTTCTCCTTTTTTAAAATCTCTTTCCTTTGCTCAGAAAGGAAAAAAAAAATCTGCCTTGGATGCAGTTGTTCCTTTGAGTTGTGGAGGGAAACTGGCACTGTCGGCTTGTGACGGGGGGAAAATGCTGAGCCCTTGGATTTCTGCAGAAATCAAAGAGTGGAAGTAAACGAGACAGAAGACAATGAGGACCCCAATGATCGGAAGAATCAATATTCTCCTCTGACCCTCGCATTGCTTTTCGGGTTTTCCGAACCTTGCTGGGGTTCCTCCAGGCTTCAGGATTTTTTAAAAAATTATTATTTCGGAAGAAACGCCCCCCGCCCGCCCGCCCTCCCCAAACCACTGACTCCCAACGCAGCGCTTTTACGAGCTGGAGGTGCCCCTTCCTGGATAGCAACCCCCCGTCACCCCACCCCGGAATACAAATTTGCAGGCGATCCTCCTGCCTGCCCACCAAACATCACCATGAATTCCGTGGCTGGGAATAAGGAGAGGATCGCAGTCGGCACCCGAACCAGGAAATACGGGGTAGTATCCTCCACTGCGAGCCGAACGAGGATGCTGCAGACCTGCCGGCGCTTGAATACAAAAGGGCTGCCCGCCCGCCTGCTCGCTCGCTCTCCCGGCGAGGAAGGCGCACCCCCCCCCGCAAGCCGTCCCTCCCCAGCCCAGGCGCAGCGGCTCTCCCCGCGGCTCGCCCTTCCCCGGCAGGAGGGGATCGGGGCCGCCTCCCTCGCCCGGCACGCCGTCCTTTCCTCGGCAGCGGCGCCGCCAAGCCGCCTCGCCGGTGCTGCGCGCCTTAACTTTGCCAGCCCTCCCCGGGCTCCGTCGCCCTTGCCTGAGGCCGCCAGCCGCGCTCCCTTTGCAAAGCGGCCCGGGGATAACCTGGCCGGCAGGAAGAGACTCTGCACGCCTACGCGTGGCCCTTTCCGCACGAGCCTGTTATAGCGCTACCATTCCACTTCCAACATCCTGTGGAATCCAGCCGGCCCCTCCCTAAATTGCAAACCCCAGGATTCCATAGGATGTTGGAAGTGGAATCGTAGCGCTATAACAGGCTCGTGCGGAAACGGTCACGGTTTGCAAAGCTGAGACAGGGTGGGTGTGGGTGCATTGAGCGATCATACTCTCTCTTCCCTTGCAGAAATCGCTCTCCGGGGTAGGCACCTTTTTTTTTTGGCAACGTGTTGCCTGCTGGGGGCTATCGTTATTGCTAATCGCCTCGAGTCGCGGCGGAACTCGCCTCGATTAATAAATTAAACTTTGCTCCCCCCTCCCCGCCATTGATCCGCGCTCTCTCTCTCTCTCTCTCTCCTTTCGGCCCCCCGCCAGGGGAACGATCCGTGCTCCCCCACCAAGCCCGCCGCGCCTTTCTCGCCGGAGAGCTGGTTCAGGAAAGCTTACGAAGACTCCCGCGCCGGCAGCCGCCCAGCCCCCGAGGGGGCCGGCTCCATCCTGGGCTCCTCCGGCACCCCGTCGCCCGGCTCGGGCACCTCCTCGCCGGGCTCCTTCACCGGCTCGCCCGGCCCGGCTTCCCCGGGGATCGGCACCAGCTCGCCCGGCTCGCTAGGGGGCTCGCCGGGCTTCGGCACCGGCTCGCCGGGCTCCGGCAGCGGCGGCGGCTCCTCGCCGGGCTCCGACCGCGGCGCCTGGTGCGAGAACTGCAGCGCCCGCTTGGCGGAGCTGAAGAGACAGGCGCTGAAGCTGCTCGTCCCGGGGCCCTACGGCGGCGGCAAGGTGAGCGGAGGGGGGCGGGAGAGAGGAGGGGGCGCGGTGGGGCGTCTTCCTTGCACTGGGAGAGCCGAGAGGGGCAGAAGTGGGGAGCACCTTCCTCTCGCCTGCGCAAGTTCGCTTTGCAAAAGCTGCCAGGCTGCGCTCGTGTCTCGCCGGAGGGCGCTTCGGCCATCTGAGACCCCGAAGTGTCCGATGGTGGGCCCGACGCCCCCTCCCCACGACCGCGTTTAGATGAGGGGGCGTTGCTACTAGTCAAATCCCCTCTGCCTCTGAGGCCATTTCCACACTAGACTGTTATAGTGCTATTACTCCACTTTCAACATCCTGAGTCCGCGGGGTTTGCAGGATTCCATAGGATGTTGAAAGTGGAACAATAGCACTGTAACAGGCTAGTGTGGAAATGGCCTGAGTCTCAACTTGCAGGGAGCTAGCCAAGGTACTCAAGCCTGTCCCTAGAATAGATGCTGTACCTTGGATGGGGGCCTTCAAAATTTGGACTGTGTGAAAGCCAGCAGCCCAGACGCTGGCTTTTTAATATATTTGATTTGAAAAGAACAACAGTAAAAATGGAAATACATGTATGTTCTGGCAAGTTGCACTTTGGCATTTTAAATACACTTTAAAAAAATGGGGATTATAGCCCTTTCCGCAGGATATTATTGTCCCACACTTGGGATGGGAGAAGGACAGAGCCCCGACGACTGTTCTGCATGATGTCTTCCAGGTCCCATCCTTCTCCTGTCCCCAGGCAGTGCAATCGCACAGTAAATCATTGATGGTTTTACATATTTTACCCATCAATGACCGGCAATTGCTCCACCTGCACTTACCTTAGGTGAGGTGGTCCTGGAAGCACAATGGCTGCGCTTCCTGCCCCAACACAGCCTGGGACAGTGCCCAGCTGCACTGTGGAAGGAAGAGGGGGCGCCATGGTGCTTCCTCCATTCAGAGGCAGCTGGTGCAGAGGGGAGGGCTCCTGTTGTGCTCCCCTCCCAGCAGAGACAGTGTTGGGACCTGCACCAGAACAAGGTGGGCTGCGGAAAGGACCATAGTTTACATGGAAGTAAGTACAGTACCATTTTATTGTAGGAAAGGATTATACTTTTTAGAGTAAACATAAAAGGAGTATCTGTCCATGCTAGTCAATAGCTCTCTGACTACAGCATGGTGAGAAGAAAGACTACCTTTACAAGCAAAGTAGAAGAGTGGAAGAGGATTAATATTAGGTATGGACGAATCCAGAATTATCCAAATCCGGATCCGAATCCCTGGAAGGTTCTGAGAATCCACAAATCTCATGAATCTTGAATCTTTCAAGTCTTGAATCTTTTTTTTAAAAAAGAGTTTAAAAAAGTAAGGGAAAGAAGGATAATCTTGGGCAAGGCACACTCTCTCAGCCTTAGCAAAAGCTTAGGCAAAGGTGAACCTCCCTCTGAAGAAATCTGCCAAGACAATTGTCGTAGTTTTGACTCACGATTTCCCCAGATTGGAAATGACATGAAGGCCCTTTCTACACAGGCAGGAAAATGTGGATTAATCCTACATTTTCCTGCCTGTGTAAACAGGGCCACATACTACAGTACAGAGATAATCCAGGTCCAAACTGTCTTTTCTTTGCCTAGCTCCTTCTGGCATCCTGGAGTTTTAGTTTGATGGTGCACCAGCACACATTGGCAGAGAAGGCTGTGGCACCTTGTAAAACTAGAGACCCCAGAACTGTCTCTGAAAGAGCTTTGCAAGGGAGCTATGCAAAGGAATCTTTCAGCTGTCCTTGAAATCTCAAGCCTGTAGCTTCCAGTCAAGTTCTGAAGTTAAATATTCAAAGTTCAATTTAAATATCTTAGAATACAACCCAGATGTCATTTCTGAAATTGTTAGCAAAGGCCATTATTACTCCAAGGGAAAAATTCACCTACTTGCTATCTTTCCTTGTATGTCTGGTCTCCCAAGTTTTCAGGCATCCTGATCTCCCTGGTTTTCAGGCGTCTCCAAACAATCTATTTGGTTGGCAGATTCGAAAGATTCGATTTGCCTATTTTGGCACAGGGATTCGGATTTGGTAATCTCGAATCCTTACCCAGGATTCGAGGATTCGATTGGCCCATCCCTAATTAATATAACTAAGTTCACCCAAGGTGGTGACGCCAGGGCCTGTTTGGTCAGTGGCCCCTTCACCTGCCTGTGGTTATTTGGAGGGCCCTGAGCATGGAGCCCTGGATATAACTGCATCACTGGTACCACAGAATAGTAAAACAAAAAAGTATCTATGTATCTCTTTGTGCAAACATTCAGGCTGCACTCTGCTTGATGAATGTGGCTCAAGCTCGGCCATGTTTGCTGCGGTGTAACTCTGACATTTATTAATGAGGCTTATCTCAGGTAAGTGAGCCTAGAATTGCTTGGGTATTAGCTTTACAGAGGTCAGTAGGTCTTAACTGCCAGGAAAACACAATCACAGTTATATGAAGTGGTAAACTGCTGGAGAACTGGGCCAAAGTCAAGCTGGGGTAACAGTGGTCAACTCTGTCTTGGCCTTCACAAGTCATCATCTCTCATAGGCAAATTCTCTCTGAGTAGGCCACCCACCATTTTCAGCGAGTTACCAATGTCTGACTGCAGTTGCTCTACACATGACCTGTCCTCAGGTATTGGAAAGTATACTGAGATGCAATGCCTCTCACTTGAGACAAATATTTTTATTTTTTTCATGGTTGTGGGAATGTGGTACTTCAGCACATGCAGTGGCTGTCGAGGCCAGTATTTTGTTCCAGGACTCCTGAAAAGCTTACACAGGCTCCTAGATAAGTAAATAATCAGGAAAATATAGCTGTGAATGGCCAGAAACCCATTTCTGGTTTTGAAAAATGGGTATTTTTTTAATGTTAAATGGAGGCAGGTCACTACCAACTTGCTAAGATGAATTGCTGCACCTGGAAGCTTTCAGGAGAGAAAATTCACCCTTTGTTTTGCCAGAAAAATGATGGTCTGGGGAGTCTGGAGCAGTCAAGGGGAGAAACAATAGCCATGAGGAGGCAGCATGCCCCCTGGGTTGTACTTTGCTCACCCTTGATGTAGTTGCATTCAGCAGGTGGTGTTAGAATTCACAGTGGGTAGAGTAAAATAACTGATAAAATACAAATATGTTTGCTAAATTTCTGTGAAGACTTGGGTTGATGTATGTCACTGTTTAAAATGGTTAAAGAAAAGCTTCATCCTTAAAGAAAACCAGGTATTGTATAAGAGAGAGAAAGCCTTGCCTTCACTCTAAGAGGGTAGTATTTTATGTGTACAGCATTTTCTTTTATGGCCCAGCTATAGGTTTACCAACTTAACTGAAAGAGTGAATAGGTCTTACAATAGGCCTTTGTTTACCAAGGTTATAGATGGGAATTGCTGTGATCTGCCTTCACAGCAAGGCATAAATGCAAGATTGTTTGAACACTTTGTAAATGTAGAATGTACAATATGTATAAAAGAGCCATTTATTTGATAGCATTTTTGAGATTTTGAAATGACTGCATAACATTGTGAAATAAAAGTATACAGCTCATTACTGTATGCATGCAAACATTGATTATGTGTAGTGTATTCTTCAGAAGAAAGTCCCAGTGTGTTAAATGGGACTTACTCCCAGGTAAGTGTTCCAGAATTGCAGCTTTATTCTGCTAAGTACTATATTTTAAACAGCTGTTAGGCACCTGAATTCATGTTGTAACCTGTGTTTCACGGTTCAGAAGGCTGGCCATTGAAAGCAGCAGTGGCAGAGCTCTGTGTTTTTTGTTGTTTTATCCTTTAAAATAACCATAACTTTATGTTACCTTAATTTTTTATTTAACTTCATAGTTCCATGCCCTCATATATCTAAATCAAGCATTGCCTCCACAGCTGCTTCCTATTGCTATTCCTCCTCCACCATTTTTGTTTTGCTATGTGTATGGTACAGCAAGCCACAGTTTTGCCACATAGTTCTGTAGTGTACCTTTGGTATATTTCTTAAGCTATACCAGCAGGCACACACATTAAGGTTCTGTCAGTAAAATGGCATCTGGATGACTGGAGTGCTATTCCATTTGTGCACGAAGGGATATGTGTCAGGAGAAATCCTTGCCTGCCATACTCATCTCTACAATACAGTGGAAAGAAGGTAATATGGAGTAGTAGCTACAGTGCTGGATTAAGGCCATTTCCGCTCTAGACTGTTATAGCCGGCCAGCCCCTCCCTGAACTGCAAACCCCAGGATTCCATAGAATGTTGAAAGTGGAATGATAGCGCTATAACAGTCTAGTGCGGAAATGGCCTAAAACTAAGGAGATCCAGGTTCAAATCTACACTCAAGAAACTTACTGAGTGACCTTGAGTCAATCAGTATTCTTAACCTGATCTCACAGGGTTGTTGTAAGGATGAAAATGGGGAAGAAGAGAGAACCATGAACACTGCCTCGAGTTCATTGAAGGAAAAACAGCACAATAAACCACTGAATAAATTCTGCAGTAAACATGACCAGAGATGGGGCAGGGGAATGGAAGAACATCAGCAAAAGTGCAAATACTCCTCTAAGTTGTCAAGGCATGTCCACTGTTTATAGCCGTAACTGTTGCGTCTTATGCTGAGGAAGGCACAGGGTGTTTGTTGCTGTTATATGCTATCAACTTGGTTTTGACTTATGGCCACTCTGTGAGTAAGAGCCTGTTGTTTATTGACTGACTGACTGACTGATTTATTTATATTCCGCCTCTCCCAGCGGATCGAAGCGGCACCATAACAACACATCAAATACATCAAAGCAATTAAACAATACATCAAATATATTAAAAACAATTATAACATAACATAACCCATCCTCCCCACCCAGGAACCCATCTGCTGGCTAGCAGCAAGAGCCTCTTTGGTGTTCTGTCCCTTTTCAAAGCCAGGCAGGAGGGCATGGCTGTTAATAGCCCTGCTAAGAATGTGCCCACTCAGGACCAAAGCTTCCTACATTGGGTCAATCTGTCTGTACATGGGGTATCAATCTTTATAAACACACAATTGTAAATGTCTTGGGGCATGGGGTGGTGCAAATAGGTGCCATATATTGGCTAGCATCCTGTTGGTTAGTCCCAGTTAAACTAGACCTATTTGATTCTTGAATGGCAACTTAACAGTAGATAAATCTCATTGGTTGAATTGGTCTGCTCTAGGCAAGACCAACAACAGAATATATATTTAAATCTGAAGAATTGTCACAAATGGTTGATTGTTTATACCTTACATCAGCTAGGTGAGAACACCACTGGCAGACCAGGACATGTATCCATGTATCCTTCAAGCCTTAGGTTTCTATTGTAATTTCTTGCCTACAAGTGCTTGCACATGAAGTCTGTGGTTTCAGTCTCCTGAATAGCTGTGACCATGGAAAATTCTGAGCTTGGAGTGAGGGGAGTATGCATCAAACTACAGTGAAGGCAACACGAACATTACAGAGAAACAATAAAGCGTCTCTGGAGAAAACTGTAATTGATATTTTCCATTAAAAAATACTGCATTGCTCCTTTAACAGGAATGCTGGTAAACACACACAAAATATGGTGTATTATTTATTATCTCATGTAACATTCATGTGTTCATTATCTAGGAATATACAGATATTCATAGAGTAAGAGTACAAATTTGTTTGAAGCCGTTAGGTGTTTGGGTTTTTTAGGAAAAAAATGGAAATTTTCAGAAAAAATCAAAAATTGCAAACGTAACTTTCCCCTTTACAGACTGAAGTCATTTGTTTTTTAATTTAGGAACGTAAAATTTATTATGGATAACATTGTTTGGCATAAAATCATCATGTTTGATATACCAAAAGTGGAGATTATATTCAGAATACAATTACAAATTGCGTTTGATTTTTTGCAGTTTAGGGAGGGGTATTTAGAATTCTCATCCAGAGAGCTCTTGGGCCTCAGTGAACTACAAACTCCAGAATTCCACAGGATGTTGAAAGTGGAATAATAGCACTATAACAGTGTAGTGTGGAAATGGCCTTTGTCTCCACAGTGTCAAGCAAACATAGCACACTCATTTCTAGAAAAAGAGTTGAGAAGAGGAAACCAAGTCCAGGAATTGTAATGATCTGATATAATTTTACATAAATGTCTTCCACTTACATAGTTTTTAGAAATGATTTTACGGAAGCAAATAGGTGAACACCTTTTCTTAAACATTTCATTCATAATTCTAAAAGACAATATTCCAGAAAGAGCGTGAAAGGGCCTCTAGAAAAGGCCTCTGTTGGAGGTAAAATAGCCAAGCTAACCCCTGCCAGCTCATACCCAACCACCCAGTCAAGGTGCACAGTTTTCAAAGCCAGCCAGCTTATTTTGGCCCATGAAACAGGCCAGTAAACACTTTTCATTGTTTTTCACAGCAAACATACAGTAACAACAATAATAACTTGTTGCTGTCTTTTCATGACATCTTAAATCTGTTTCCTCACTGCTTGTTGGTAGGGAGGGCTAAATTTCATATGTGGGAATTCTTTATACTTTTGAGGTTGCACATGTATTCATGAGGAGGAGTTAGGAGCCAGTTCAAATATTCAGAAGAAGATAATGCAACACAGTACTAAGGAGTCTGTACTACTTCTAAATAAAGATGAGTGAACACCATTTACGTGATCCTCCTCAGCCCTCTATTTATGTTGACACATCAGGGAGGATGCATAAGGATGCTTTCAGTGTGCAAGTATTATTATGTGGAGATTATTCAGTGATGCTTGCCCTAACCTGAATTGAATCTATTCATGGTTCACTCATGACCTTCACTATAAGAGAGCAATAGTAGACTACTGAGTTTAATGTGAAGCCCCGTCTATTCATGCTACAGAATAAGATGTTAAAATGGGTTGCTGACATTTTAGACTGCAGACTGGAGGAATGTTTCTGTGAATGCCCCCCTGCTTTAAGTGTGTTTGTGCCATATTCCCTACAGGCAGAAACCAGCATGGTGGAAGGCAGAATGGGCTAAAACCTGTTTTTCTGGATGTACTGCTTTAAAAAACGTTGTAGAGAGCTCTAACCTGGGGAAGAGGTGCCTTCCAGTGAAAAACTGAGGTGGTACAGTCTACAGTAGCCATTTATTACTCTACCATTTCATGGGTTGGCCATACCAGAGATTAGGTTCTGGAGGGCTCTGCTCTTGAATAAAGACGCCTTCAGACTACGCAGTTCTAGCTCTGTGATTTCATTTTAACTTCCATGGCTCCATACCATGGAATCATGGGCTTTGTAGTTTGTTGACGCGTTAGAGCTCTTTCTCTGAGAATTCTAAATGCCCTTGCTTAAACTACAAATCCCAGGATTCCACAGGATGCAGCTGTGGCAAGTAGAGTGGGATTCTAGGGCTAACACTGTCCAGTGTGAAAGGACCTGAGCATTTATTTTATACGGCATTGGTACAACCTTGGATGGATTGTATCGTGACAATGGCCATTTCCGCACGAGGCTGTTATAGCGCTATGATGCCACTTTCAACGTGCTATGGAATCCTGGGGTTTGCAATTTCGGGAGGGGCCAGCCGGCCCCTCCCGAAACTGCAAACCCCAGGATTCCATAGCATGTTGAAAGTGGAATCATAGGGCTATAACAGCCTCGTGCGGAAATGACCAACATCTGCTAATGTGCTGAAAGAGTAGGTGAAATGTCTGCTTATGTGAATTACTTATACAGTTGGCTGTTCACATTTGTAGGTTTAACTTTCACAGATTTGATTATTGATAATTTTCTCCAACCTGTCCCTCTCACCTCAAATCCTTTTTTTCCAGGGTAAGATTCCCCCTCAACAGTTCTGATTAGGTAGCACAGCCCTTTAAAAAATCCACCTCTGGTCCTCCTCTTCTACCAGCCAGTGCTTAGGCAGCTAAGGACAGCTCGCAACCTGATTTCTCAGTGCCAGAAACCCTCTCCTGATGCCCTGCCCCTCACCCAAAGAAAAAGATGGGAGAGAGAGAGAGGAAGTATAGGGTCACCATGCCAACCTCCCTTCCCTCTCCTTTCCCTGATCTGGTTTGGACTCTGGGTGCCCACTTTTCCTACCATGCTTTGGTCCCCTTTCCACAGACACACACACATTTTGATATTTGCGATTTCCCCATTTTTGCATGGGCCCTGCACTCCTAATCCTAGTGAATATGGAGGGCTGACTATAGTCTTAATGAGAGAGATTTGAAGTTCTGATACTTTTCTCTCTTTTTAGAAAAAAATGCACCTTGAGAAAGTTTCTATGTTTCTATAAGAAGAGTTCTGCATATAGTATTTGACCTTTTGAACATTGTGTTCTTTATTTAGACTGAATATGGAACTGTTGGGTGAAATGCGGCCCCCACTGCAGCCGCTCTCTACAAGTAGTGGGAAAAGATTGCCACATATATTGCACAAAAGGTTTTAACAGTCGCAAAAACTCCATCGGGGGCTTTTGTGCTAGTGGAGTGTTAAAGTCATTGTAAGCATGTCTCTCCTCCATAGTAACCCTGTAAATGTTGTAGTGCCAGTGGGTTTCATGAATGTGACACACTGCCACTCAGTTTGCACTGTCAGGTCCAAGCGTTATCAAATGATAATATTTACTCTTCCACTTCAAAGAGCTTTCCTTGGTAGTTTGCATCAAGAGGTATTAAGTGAAAACAGGGAGAATGCAGTTGAAGGACCTTTAGCACTTGTTTCTTGAATTTCATTTATCACTATTTATTTATGGTGCTCTTTGAAATAAAAATATGGAGGACCTGACATTTCTGTCTTGAGTAGGATCTTGAGGCTATACAGCAAATCTTTATGAAATATCCATAACCAGAAACTGTTATTTCCAAGTATTTACTATGAAACAAAATAAAATAAGGTTGAATTCTAAAGAAGTGGCTCCTTGTGTCCAAGGAATGGCTGCAATATTGAAGAACACTTGCCTTATAGAACCAACTAATGCTGAGGATCTTCCAGGAGTTCTTGAATATACAAAGCATAGGAAGTTTTATTGTAATATATATCCACAGGTACAGAATATATTGGTGGATGATATCCTACAGTAAAATCTGCCTGATAGGCAGGAACTGGTCAATGTTTTCTTCCCGCAGAGTCAAAGAGGAAAACACTGCAGTGGAGCTCTTTGGGGATTGTTTTTTAAGTTGTAGAAGTACAAACTGTTGAGAATGGTCAAATGTGGAACTTCTGGACAATGGCTACTACATTGTGTTTATCAGATATTAGTGGAAATAAAGAAAATAATAAGCCAGGATTCCAAAATGGTAAACCAGATACAAAATGTGAATCCAGGCTTTAGAGGAATCTTGGTTTATTGCTCATTTATCATTGTTCTGATCCATGTTGCTTGGTTTCTCTAAGTGGATATGATAATAGGAAGCTAACAAGAACAAAGAAGTGTATTATTACACTTGAATGGGACTTCTGACTTTACACTTCTTAAACACTGTTAGAAATTAAAATAATTCGTTTAAAATGTACAATGAGAAAAGTTTGTTTTATCTGTTGGAATTTCAATAAAATTATTAAAAAAAAGAAATTAGAATAAATCTACTGATTCAAGAGAATTTTCTTAAGTGTGCCTTTACCATGTTACCATTTACTGTAGCTGAGACTAACAATTGGGCTAAAGTTTCTTTCTTCTTGATGAGGCACTGGTTACTGTAGTGGCTTCAAGGACTTGCTGAGCAGCATGCCTTAACATGTTACTTGTGATTGATAAGCTGGAGATCTCCACCATGCTGTTTTTTCTATTTATTGGGGTGAATGTGGCCATTATTGAAAACTACTTGCAAAATATTCAGCTTGACCACTTTGCCTCCTGATAGAAAAAGTGTTGTTTTCTCTAGATATTAGGTTATATCGTATGTGGCTTGTAGATCTACCTTGTACTGTTTGTAAGTATACGCTACCCACCTGTCCATACTGTGACATGACATTTTGAGAGTGTAGCGGGAACATAGAGGCAGTGAGACCTCAAAGGTAAGGAAAAAGAGTTTATTAAAAGAAACGGCCGGGCTGCTTGACTGGAAAGTGTCAAGAGCCCCAAGTACAGTTTGCAAAGTGATTTTATAGCATTTCTGACACACAAAGACATTTCCTCTTGCCCCTCCTTCGCAGAGGTTTCTCTGTAGCTTTCACTTTCCCTTTATCTCTCAAGTTGTTTACATTTCAAAAAATGGTTTATGAAACATCTCAGGCGACGATGCACACTGTGACCTAACATTGTATTGAAGACAGGAACTCTGCTGAGCCTTGCTGGCGCAGCATATTGCAAAACACTCTGACTTGCCACACACTTTTGGAGGATTTCTTTTAACACTTTTATAGAGTCTTAAGGCTACCTAGACTGACCCTCCTTCAAAGTCCACTTCAGGAGTAATCAGGCATCAGCAAAATCAGAGCTTGGAAATGCGATTTTTTGGACTACAGCTCCCAGAATCCTAGCTGTGCTGGCTATGCAGTTCAGGGGGATTCCCAGTTTTGAATCAAATAACCAGAATTAGTGATTTTGACTAGCAACATATGAGCCATTTTGGTCACTACATTGCCTAAGGGAACAAAAAGATACAGTGAAAGCTATTCCCCCCCCCAAAAAAACATTTGAGAATGTTGACTTTCCCAGTTCTCAAAGATTTCCCAACTAGAGTAGACACATTGAATCAATGGAATTTAGACAAGAGAGGACTCACAAAGTTCTCATTGATTCTGTGGGTTTATTCTTGGGTTTACCCTAGGAAATAGCAATTGTACTTATATACTAGTTGATTATAAGTAATCTTTTCCCCCTGGTGAACTCCTGGTTGTTGTTTTTATTATTATTGTTGTTGTTGTTATTGATATACAGGGGAATGTGGCTTGTATATGATAAAATAGAATTCTTCATAATAACAGGCAAAAATTATAAGCCAGATTTCTTCACAAGGGGCCAAATGGCCTAGTGCAGCATGAGTTGGGCAGCTAAAAAGCAGTGTCGTCAGTGCTGTACTCCTTGCCTTCCATTAAGTCACATATTTCAAAGCAGAGGGCACGAGAACCAGACCTTTGATGTGGGTTTATGAGAGACAGTTTTCCTCTTTTTCCTTCTGCTCCCTGGCTTTGACTGACGCTGCTGTGATTGCCCACTGAACTTCCTATCTCTGTTATATATGCCCACAGTATCATGTTCTCAGGCCCTGGGCTAGTAAAATATCTGAGCTGGTGCTTTAGTGGCAGAAATTGAGTGAGGGTGGTCAGATAATAAGTGTCTGTGTTTGGGTGTGCATATCTGTGACAGGTGTGTCTAGCTAGTTGGTTTTATATATTTCCTTTGATTTTAAATGTGTGGCTTGCTACTGATTCCAATAAGAACAAGATTAGCTTGATTTATGCAAAGTATATTTTCCTTCATAATAGAAGTTATTTCTGGCTGGTAGTACACAATTGTAGGGGTAGCCTATAGGAAGAATAATCAAATATGTGTGGTAATACTTGGCCATTTATCATTCATGAATCCAGCTGACTTACAAGGTTTTTTGGGACTCCTGCTGATAGAAGCCTGGAAATTTCATTAGCTCTCATAAACTGCTGTCAGCAAAAAACCCTTATTACCATAGTCAGCAGTATATATTTTACAATTTGCACTTACTTCTTACTTAAAATTCATGTTACTTGGATATGTGAATGGGATAGTGAAGATACAGTAAGAATGAATATAATAATCCACTAGCAGTAAGAAATGTTATTTATTAAGTGTGTACCTATGTAGCTTCTATGTAATATGTAGTAAAGCAGTCATGCTTTGAAATGTGTGTATGTATACATAACATGTGTATGTTTATTTATATACCCTATCATCTTATAATAGTGCTTTTTATTGTTTTCTGTGACCTGACTGACCTTTACATATGAAACTATGCAGCTAACCATTACATTTGACATAAAGAAATGGCTGGTTAACCTGGAACATGGATCCCTTTGACTGGCTCACAGTTATCACTGAAGTGTGGAGCATTAACTTTTAACAAGAAACATGCACTCACAGTATGTCAACTTGCGTAGAATTTAGGGACTTCAGTTTTAGTTGTGTCACATAAAGCTGAATTCTAATTACAAAATCATTTTTAATTTAACCATTTTACATTTGAAGGCTCAGTTTCCTAGCATGGCTTAGAAGAAAGGAACATTCCTTCTTACCTAATGCTATTAAAACATATATGAAGAAAGTATTTGATATGACAGAGGTAACTATGGCCATTTTGACACTAGACTGTTATAGCGCTATTACTCTACTTTCAGCATCCTATGAAATCCCGGGGTTTGCCGTTTAGGGAATGGCCTTTGAGGTGCCTCCCTAAACTGCAAACCCCTGGATTCCATAGGATGTTGAAAGTGGAATAATAGCGCTGTAACAGTCAGTGCGGAAATGGTCTTACGTTTAAAGAATATTTAATCAACTCAGTTTGCATGTCCAGTGGAAAAAAATGTAGGGAAAAAAAAATAAAGCTCATGGCTCAGCTAGCCATGCTGGTTGTAGGATTTTGGGAGATGTAATCCAAAATACAGTGACAGCCATTGGGGTATAGGGGTTTGAGTGCTGGACTCTGATTCTGGAGACCAGGATTTGACTCTCTGCTTAGCCATGAAAACCCATTGGATGAGTTGGGCATGTCATGCACACTCAGCTGCAGAAAACCCTATGATAGGTTTGCATGGCGGTCACCCGAAGTCAGAAATGACTTGAAGGCACACAACAAGAACAACAACAGCAATCCACAATATAATTTTCCCAAGCTTTATTACTAAACTGTGATGGCTCCTGCTAAATGCCATGGATGGGTGTTGGGGGAATGAAGCTGGTTTATTCTCCTCTCTCTTAGAAAATGTGTGTTATGGAAAGCAAGTCATTACACATTTTTGAAGCTTTCTGTCATTTTTTGCTCACATCTTCTTAATGTAGGCTTTCCATTTTAGAGGTGTTCACTTGTCAAATACTTGACTAATGCTATTAATAATGAAAGAAGCCCTGTGGCTTACATAATAGAAAATAGGTCTTTGCTAGTTTGTGCCTACTTCAGAGTAATATTAGTAGCCAAGACAGGATGATAATGTATCACTCCTGATAGCTTGGAAAGTGGCAGAATAATGGAATTTCATTTCTGTCCAGAACTTTAATTTGTGAATGCGTACAGCCAAGTGTATGTGGACTTAATTTGGTAGTGCAAAATCTCAGTCACCTAATCATTTTATTCCAAGTCAGTGTAATGCAAATAGGATTATTGCATTAGAAATGTGATTTTAAATGGCCCGGAGCAGTAATTTGTCAGCATTTGGAAGATTAAGTCCCTTAGAGTTTAGGCAGCAACACAGCCAGTCTTTTGTATTGGATCACAGGTCACAAGACCAAACATTAAGCATAACTTGTGGAACACAGCACATTTGCAATTGTATGTCTCCCAGTAATGAGAGTTCCTCCAGACTGTTGCTTTTCCTTTGTGTTGCAGCACCTAAAATTGCTGAGATTATTGGGAAAAGTCCAACAGAGGAATCGGAACAGCTCTTGGCCTTGTCCATTCTTACTATTTCTATTGTTAAGCTTTTTAGATCTTTTGTTAGAATCATAAATATTTAAATCATGTCTTTAATTCTTATATTTGCTTTTCCCTAGGTATTTATCTGTTTATTACAGGGGGATAATTCATTAGAAATCTGAAAATAACACTTTCAAATGTTCCCGTTTGATGTGCTTGATTCTCAGTTATAGAAGTCAGTGAGGTACAACCAACTGGGGCGGGGAGAAGACACTTTGACTAGTTATACCCAAGCTTAGTCTTCTCTAACCTGGGAAACTTCCAGGTGATTTTGGACAACAACACCCTTTAACCCTAGACATTGTGGCCAGTAGTCAGGGATGGCAGATGCTCTAATACAGTGGTTCTCAACCTGTGGGTCCCCAGATGTTTGTGGACTTCAGCTCCCAGAAGCCCTGAGCATTGACCATAGTGGCTGGGGCTTCTGGGAGCTGAAGTCCACAAACATCTGGGGACCCACAGGTTGAGAACCACTGCTCTAATATATCTGGAAGATATATTAGAAAGTTGACCTAGGGTCATTACCTATGTTTACCAGGTACAGTTATTGAAATGTACCATATATACTTTTACATAACTGTAAATTGCCCGTTTGCTGGGATAATACAACTTCTCCACTTAAGTGCAAAATATGATAGCATTGCTAGTGTATGGTGACTTACGTAACATTAGAAATTAAAGAGAGCCAGCATAGTGCAGTGGTTTGAGTATTGGACTTAGACACTGGGAGACCAGGTTTTGAATCACTGCTTTGCCATGGGTGTCACCTTGGGCAAGTTATACTCTTTCAGCCTCAGAGGAAGGCAAGGGCAAACTCTCAATGAGTTCTGCCAAGAAAACTGGCTTAGGATTGCCGTAATTCTGAAATGACTTAAAGCACACAACAGCAACAACAACAGCAACAACAACAAGAAATTAAAGCCCTTGGGCACCAGAACTGTGTGAGCTGCTAAAATATGCAATAAAGCATAAAACAAGTGATTTCTAGGAAACAGAGAAATGGACAGTTTGGCATTCTACTCTTCCTTCCTCTTGTAAATGGTATATGCCAAATGCATATCATATTCTCGTGCTCTGTTATAGTGAAGAATGTCCTTGTGTAATGTAAAAATCCCCAAATTACTATCATCAGATAAATGTCAGAAAAAATGGAATGGATAACAACTTTTCATTTATGAAGAGCTATAAATTTGTCAATGCTACTTCTACACTTTAGACCGTGGGACTCCTGTACAATGATGTTTTGATGATCTCTAGTAACAAGGGCAGGTGACAGGGTCCTTTAAGATATTTTTGCCAAAAACATTTCCTGAGCCCTAGTCAGTATAACCTTTGGTGATGAAGTATGAGACTTCTAGTCTAAAAACACCTGGGGGTGCCGCACTGTTGTTCTAACCAAGCTTGTACATCCTGGCTTTGCCTGTTGAAGGCACTTTCCTGGGAAGCAGTAGGTATGTGAGGCAGGCAGAAATGATACAGGGGATGCAGAGGGAAAGACACCTTTTATTCATATTGTTAAAGTTCTGGCGATTACTCTTACAATACAGGCAAACCTCGGATAAAAAACCTCAGAAAAGAAGATCTTAACAAAATTTTCTTATGAGAGCCCAGCCCAGCTCCCCTTTCTTGTCTTCTGTTTAGCTGGAAGTTTTTCTTTGCATTGGCATTGGGAGGCTGGTGAAGGGGAGCTGGAGAAGGACGGGCATTCAGTGCTGGGTAGCAGCAGCACATCTGCAGTAAACAAGGCAATAGAGCTTGACTTGGGGAAAAGTGGGATTCATGAGTTTATGTACAACAGACAAGGTAAGCAGCTCCCTCTAGAATCGCATACTGTGCATGTGTGAATAATAAAATGGAAAAAAAATGGGAAAGCAGATTAGCTTGCTTCTATCTTGGCATGTTGAAAAAGCATAGATCTATAAGTTTTGCCACCAAAATGACAGAAGTGGAGGCTCTTGGAAAAAAAAAAGAATCATCCTGGGATGCATTTTGGAAGAAGCTTTCAAGTGATTTTTTTTTTTTTTTTACTTATGGGAGGCTTACCTGACCTGGTTATTTCATTCCACCTGTGCCTAATTTTAGTTTTGAATAAAAAGTTTGCTGAAACATGATTTCACTCCTTTTGTTTGTCATTTAAGAAGCTATCTCTGTTCTTTCCATGTAATTTCTACCCCTGGTACCAAAATTTTTGTTAAAGAAGTCATGTCCAGGAACACATCTACTTCATTAAACTAAATTACAGTAGGCCCTTCACATTTGTGGGGTATATGTGCAGAGAACCCCCGCAAAAGTGAAATAACTGCAAATAACCCCCCCCTCAGCACCCCTCTTTCCCTGCACACATGCCCACAGCAGCCATTGTCAGCAGCAGGCAAGAGATTGGAGTGGGAGAAAAAAATCTTTCTTCCCTTTCGCCCTCCCCACTTCCCCGCTGCTGGGGCGATCACTCCTGGAGCTGCTGGCAGGAAGATGGCAAGCAGGAGGAAAAGATATTTTCCTCCCTCCTCGCCATCTCCCCTGCTGCTGCTGGGGCAATCCTGCTGGAGCTGCGGGCATGCAGATGGCAAGCCTGATCATACCGATGGTGGCCGAGGGTGTTCAGATAACAGGCGATTGCCCACTTGACACATCTCTGCAGGCCGCCTCCTAAGCAATCTCCCACTCTGCACGTCCCTGCAGGCTGCTTCCGGGGCGTCTATAGTGGAGGGCATCCAGAGAAAGGGTGATGATCTTTACCCCTTCCTGCCCCTGGGCAGGAGGCCAGGGGATGGGGGAGATGGGGGGAGGCAAGCCCACCCCACAAATAATCAAATCTGCAAAACTGAAACCCATGAATGTGGAGGGAGAACTGTATATCCATACCAAGAGCTTCTGTCTGTGTTGTTCTTAAAATCTGCTGGTTTATTTGCATCAGATTTGAAAGCACCATGAAGACATAAGGAAGCATAATATTATACCCATTTACATCAGGGAGAAGATATGTGGAGGACAGAACACTAAAGAATGCTGTGTGAACAGTCAGCCCTCCACATTTGCAGGTTTCACTTTTGCAAATTTGATTATTCACAGATTATTTGTTGTCACCTCTGCTGCCTTCCTGTGCCATTTTTAAAAGGGATTTCAAGCCTTGTGAGACTGAGAAACTGTGAACGAGGCTTATAAGTCCCTGTTAAAAATGGTGTGGGGCGGCAGTGAAGGTGGCAGTAAGTCCCACCAGCCTCCCACTGCTGTCTTGTGAAGGAATCCGCAGTGGGTTGAATATGCTGATCATACTTTTTTTTGTGTTAAATATGGTTTGGGAGGGCCTAGAGTTATTCACATTTCCCCCCCACTTTCATGGGGGTCCTGTGCCCCTAACCCTAGCGAATGTGGAGGGATGACTAGTTTGTGCATCCTTCTTTGGATTTCCTGAAATTATTTGTTTTTGTGTGCCTTCAAGTCATTTCCAACTCGCGACAACCCTAAGATGAACCTATCATAGGGTTTTCTGGGGCTGAGAGTGTGTACTGTGCCCAAGGTGCTCCAGTGGGTTTCCATGGCCAAACTGGGAACTGAATCCTGCTCTCCAGGGTTGCAGTCAATGCTCAAACCACTATACCATGCTGGCTCTCGCTGAAATTATAACTGTGCTTTTATTAATATTTCAACCGTTGACCAAAAATACATTGTTGATCTGGTTGGTGGCATGGGCTTGCATGAAAGTTTCCTCAAAATGCACTGCCAGCTGTTGGTTTTGAATGTCTTTGAAAATATTTGAGAATTCTGGGTGACTTGTATTTCCAGTGATGAATAGCTTCTTGGCTTGTACTTGCATTTTATTCTGCAGGAAAGAAAATCTTATTCTTTGTGGCATTTGCCTTGCAGAGAAAGGGAGTATTTTACTTAACTTTTTGGTAATGACTTCTTCTTGATTAAAAATACCATCCGTCCCAAATGTTGGTCAGCAGTATGTACTGGGCATGCTGCCCGAATCAGAAGACTGTTAGAGGCAAGGTAGCTTTGTGTACATAAGAAAGAAAGCAATTCACACAGACTCAGCCGCATCAGCAGTCTAATACCCTGGATTATTTTAGGGACATCAGATAATTGGGATCATTCCAAACACCAAACTGAACAGCTTGCTGTGGTTTTCTCGGCAGAGCATTTGACTATTATGTCCTGCATCTTAATTCAAGCCTGCTTTCAGTGATTTCTAATATGTGACTGTCACAAATGTCAGAAGTGTTAAAACCTGTCAGATGTATTGGGATGAAATCTGTTTGCTTTGTAACAGGGGTGTGTATGTGTGTGGCCAGATTTCTCCTTCTAAAAGCTAGGTACTGATCTTGACATGACAAGACAGGACACAGTACTGTTTTTCTTTGTATATAGTTACTCCACAGCATGCACCTTTTCCTTTATCCTCTTATCACTGTTTTCTCACCCTACAAGAGCTAATATGGCAACCCTTTGTCCCTGTCTCATGTATCTTGACAGTCTTTCTATCAGACCACCCTTTCCTCTTGGGTCCTTCTCGTTTGTAGCTTTGCTTCTTCTTCCAAGTGCAGTTGTTCTTGCAGAATGGCAAGGGTAGGTCTGTGCATTCTGTCTTTATTATGTTTATATGTGCCTTCAACTCTCCAGTCAACTTATATTGACCCCATGAATTTCATATGGTTTTCTTAGGCAGGGAATACTCAGAGGTAGTTTTGCCAGTTCTTTCCTCTGAAATATAGCCTACAGCACCAGGTGTTCGTTGATGATCTCTCATCCAAGTACTAACCAGGGCTGACCCTTCAAGATCAGACAGGACCTGGTGCCCTTAGAGCAGAGCTTTCCAAACTTTTCATGTTGGTGACACACTTTTTAGACATGAATCATTTTGCGACGCAGTAATTCAGTAAGTTAAGACAGCCCCTCCACCCATGCCTCACCTGCTGCTGCCGCCACCCTTGCTAGGGTCCTCCTCAGCCTGGGGCAGTCATAGTGGCAAAGGCAGCTTCTTCACTTTGGCCTGGTGCGCCGCAGCATCAGGAGAAGCAGTCCCTCCACCTATTACACGTGCATGACACACCTACACACTGCAGCCGACACACTAACGTGTCACGACACACAGGACCTTTTCGCACCTTACCTTTTTGCGGAGGTGGGGGGCGGCGCTCGCGCAAGAAGCCTTCGGAGGAAGGCTTTCGTATCCCTGCTGCTTAGGCTCCGCAGCAGCTTCCTGGTCGTGCAAGCTCCCCACCCGCACCCTGCCCCCTCCTACCGCAGCGCAGCCTGGGAGTTGCAGGCTAGCGCTGAGGCAGGAAGCGTGACTGGTGCGGCTCAGGAGGCTGCGCATGGCAGGTAAGTGCGCGCGGGGCCCCGGAGTGATGCGTGACCGCGCAACATTTTCAGCTTTGAGCCGAAAATTAAAAAATGCATGCGCGGTCCACGCCAGGCCCTTGAACGTTGCGCAAATGTGAGTGCGTCGTATGGACTGCTCCTCACATTTACGCGGCGCTCAAGGGGCCCTTTCGCTTCAGAAATTCTGTGTGAAAGTGTTTACAGTTTGGAAAGCTCTGCCTTAGAGTATTTAATTTTAGCTGCATGTTATTTGGGATGAATATTTGTTATATGTTAGCCATCACATAACATCACTCTTGAGTAACATCTTAGGACCAAGGTACATCTTTGAAAATACAGGATACTTGGGATGGGACTTTTTAAAAATGTGGGCAGGTAGCCCCTAACTGATGGACTTTTATGTCAGGGCCTCTGTGTACTAGCACATGAACGTGTCAGGGGCAATGATGGACTAAAAGGTCTTTTCTGGCTTTCTGACATGAAGAAGCATTTCATCATAAGATTTTCCCATATGCATTCTAAAAGTATAAAAATTGCGAGGATAGGGTTGCTCTTTGCTTGTGTTAAGTTTGACTGAACAGTCATTTTTGGTTTACAAGTCCCAGGATCCTCCAACTGGCATGGCCATGGGGGAATTTGGGGGTCCTAAAAAGTAGCCATTTCAAGTGGTGATTTCATTATATTATCAGTATTGACTGTATTCCAGCTTTAATTGTATTTATTCTAATCTTGTCCCAATATATTAGGTATTTCATGAGATCTTGTTATCTTAAACTTAATGTCACTGTATCACCTTATCTAAATAAAGCTTTGTTTTCCTCCTACGTTTCAAAGGATGAAACAACCCAATTGCCCTCCACTCACCATCAAACGATTCCCCCTTTTCAAAGTCCAAAAAGCATTGCTGCAGTAGAGTGGGCCTGGGAATCCTACAGCCTTTCAAGTGTTTTTAGATTGTAGGTCTCAGCATTCATCACTATTAGTAATGCTGGCTAGAGCTGCTGAGATTTGCAGTCCAAAAATATTAGGAAGAGACTTGATTCCTCGTAATGCCGTAGAGCAGTGCTTCCTGAGCTCTCTGATCTATGGGGTTTGAAATTATTTTTTCCCTTAATGGGCTAGGGACCAGTGCCATATTTGCGCCCATTGGCTACAGTAGTTTCTTTCTTTCATGGAGACTCACTGACTCAATGGCTCACAGTCTGGCAGTGGTCTATGGACCACCAGTTTGAGTAGTATTACTGTAGAGCCACCTTGATTCTTAGCTACAAGATTGCCAGAACAAAGGCTGTTACTAGTCATCTCTATGTTAGTTTCTTTGCTGACTTAACAGTAGCTGGTAAAAACCCCCCCCAGTAAAAGCCCATTCTGTGGCAGATTGGAAGTCATGACTCATGTGTTTCTCATTCTCTAATGGATGTTATTAACTGTTAACAAGTTCTCTAAGTCAAGTTAATATTGGTGGCATCACTCAGAGTTGCCCCATTGGAAGAATTAGCTCTCTTTAACCTTGTATGTTTTGGTGTGAGTGCCTTTAAGTGGGAGTTTTGAGATAGAGTGAGGGTTATCTCATCTTGAGTGTCGCTCAAGGAAAAATATAGTAGTTGTGCTAGCAGTGATTTTAAGATGGCTTTGTTTGTTCGTAGGCACTGCTTTGAATATGAACCTTTCTCAGCAGGCAGAGGCTGCCTGTGAAAACTCCAAACCTGTACTTAGTTTAAAATATAGCTGCTAAGCTATTAAGTAGGACTGGCTTCTGGGGACATATTACTTATTTATTTATTATATGTATATCATTTATATATATATATATGCGTGAGCACACACACTCTCTCTCTCTATACACACACACACACACACACACAGAGTCATCCCTCCACATTTGTGGGTTTCACTTTTGCAGATTTGATTATTCATGGATTATTTGCTGTCACTTCTGCTGCCTCCCTCTGCCATTTTTAATAGGGACTGCAAGCCTTGTGAGACTAAGAGACTGTGAACGAGGCTTGTAAGTCCATGTTAAAAATGGTGTGGGGCAGCTGTGGAGGTGGCAGTACGCCTCACCAGCCACCCACTTCTGCCTTGTGAAGGAACCGTGAGACCTCAAAGGAATTATGGTGGGTTGAATATGGTGATCATATTTTTTGTGTGTGTTAAATATGGTTTGGGAGGGCCTAGAGTTATTCACGGTTTTTCCACTTTCATGAGGGTCCTGTGTCCCTAACCCTCATGAATGTGGAGGGATGATTGTATTACATATCTTCTTGCCAAGGTCTAAAAAGAGCACTGCTGGCTTCCAGTCCATTCCTAAGTACAGCTCAAAGCTGTGGTGCTCACATCTCATAGTTCTACTCATCTTGGGACTTGAATACATCAAGGAATGCCTGTTCCATTCAACCTGCCCATGCAGTGAAGTTATCTTTTGACTGAGCTTGGAAATACTGCTTTATTGGACCACAGCTCCCAGAATCTCCTATGCTGGCTTGGGGATTCTGGGGGCTATAGTCCAAAAAAGGAGAGTTTTGAAGCTCTATCTTTGGAAGTCTTTGTATGAGGTGGGATGGGTGGTAAGTACAGCTGGGCTATAAACATGAGGTTCTGGACCTGGTTCATTTTGTAGAAATCTCCAGTAGGTTTTTTCCTCCCTGAAGAACATTTAGAATTGCGTGGTGTGATTTTTTTAACAATTTATCTGTGGAGGTTTTTTTGCATATACTTTTTCACTGAGAATTATATTTCAGAGTGTTTGGAAGATGCAGAGTGAGAGAAGACTCACAGAACTGGGAATATGACAGGACTAACGAAAGAGAAGAAAATATGTTTAAAGTACATAGAGAGTTTTGTTCACTGCTGATCTACCTTTTAATTTTTTTTTTGAGTTCATTTCTTCCAATGTTGTCAGAATTAAACATGCCTATTTAGTTCAAGGTAACCTCACTTAAGAGTATTCATTTAGTAAATGTATGGACGAACTTGCCATGAAAACATCGCTAAAGAAATGCGCTGTCCAAAATGAGGATGTAAATGTGTAGTTATCAATGTAATTTTAGAAATAGTTGCTAGATTTTAAATTTCAGAGAAGGTGAGCCTGTTAATTTCTCAGCCAGATCTCTCCACGTTCTTGTAATCCATTCACATTTACTTCAGATTTCCTAAAATTTCTTTAAGTAATTTGACCATCATTTAATTTCCTACTCCATGAATCCCAAGTCATTCTTCAGCTGATCAAAAGTTGGTTAAGATCCCCAGATCTTGAATCTTCGACTAATTATCCTCAACCATCAGGTCACTATCTCATCCCCAAAATGACAAGTTCAGGATGAGTGAGCGAGTGTGGGTACCTCTCAGGGAGGGAATGGGGAGAGTCTTGTAAAATACAGGCAATGATGGCAGCACCATGTGCTCTTAGCTCTATCAGGAGCTATTTGGGTTACTGCCTGCTAAAGCAATGTCATACGGTATAATTTCCTGATTCTTCCTGTGTTCTGAATATATATAATAATTATATTAATGACTGTTGAACTGAAAGGAGTGGTTGGACTGAGGAAAGAAATGTATTATCCCAAGCATGTTGTACAATACCATTATTTGTTTTTACGGTATTTTTAAAAGTAATGTCTATACACAAATATTTTCTATCAGTGGGTAAATATAAGGGTAGCTAATGTATCTTTATGACTATAATACATTTAATGATTCCAACTGTAATATAGTTATTAAAATATTACTGTAATTATGTGGTCATTTTTTTCTAAATAGGAGAACTGCAACATGATTTATTACCGACTAAATTTTTCATTTCCCCCTGACACATTTAATATTTATGTTAAGTTTTGAGTATTCAATTACATCTGAGTTTCTGATTTAAATTATGCTTTTTGATAGTGGCCTGTGCACTAGAAATGATATGCAATGATTTTTGTATAGGAGAACGTTCACAAGTTCATTTCAACGTAGGGGCTTTTTACAGTGCAGTTGTGTGCATGTTCATGAATAAGCATTTATTTGGACTTATGCTTTGGCCTCCTTCCCACCAATACACACACACATTTTGATATTTGCAATTTTCCCACTTTTGCAAGGGCCCCATGCCTCTAACTCTAGTGGATGTGAGGGGCCAACTATAATCTTATCTTAGTGAGGGAGATTTGAAAGCTAACCTATGTGCTTGTCAATCTGCTGTTCAGCTGGTAAATGTGGGGCAGAAAAATCATTGGTCACTGCTCTACCTTCTCAGGGTTCTTCATGTTCAGATTCTTCAAAGAAGAAACACAGTCAGACAGGTGACTGTTCTCTCTGTATGACCACTGCTGTATTTTTATGACAAGCTTGATCAGTGGAGGCTTCACCAAGACTCAGACCCATTCCGCATTGGACTGTTATAGCGCTATTATTCCACTTGCAACATCCTATGGAATCCTGGGGTTTGCAGTTTTGGGAGGGGCCAGTTGGCCCCTCCCAAAACTGCAAACCCCAGAATTCCATAGGATGTTGCAAGTGGAATAATACGCTATAACAGTCCAATGCGGAAATGGCTTCAGTCTTGACATTTGTTTTTGGTGAAAATGCCTCTGTAGTGCTTCCAGATGAATGGTATCTGATGTTCATGCTTGGAAAAGTTACTTTTTAAATTCAGCTCCCAGAATTCCTCAGCAGAGGTTTCTCCCAAACAGATTTTCAAGCTCTGATACTACCATCAGTCAAAGGCATTGTACAGGTATTCTGCTTTTCCCTTCTTAATGGACTTTATATGATGAGAAAAAAAGCAGAGAAGATGATGGGAAAATGTAGGATGTTTACGATAGAATAGATTTGTCATTTAGAGCCTTTTCACACAAAAGGGCTCTGATTCTACTTTAACTGTCGTAGTTAGGATTTGCATTTTAGGAAAGGATATCAGAATTCTCAGCCTGAGAATTCTTGTGTCTGTTGTTGTGTACTTTTGTTTCTGACTTGTGGCAACCCCAAGGTGAACTTATCGTAAGGTTTTCTGGACAAGATTTGTTCAGAGGGCATTTATCTTTGCCCCTCTCTGAGGCTGAGAGAGTGTGAGTTGCCCAGAATCACCCTGCAGTTTTCCATGGCTGAGTGGGGATTTGAACTCTGTGCTCTAGAGTCATAGTCCAACACTCAAACCACTGCACTATGCTGGCTTTAGTGTTTCACCAAACTACAAAAAACCCAGAATTTCATAGAATATTGCCAATGGCATATAATGCTATAATTGTGTAGTCTGAAAGGTTCTTAAGCAAACTTCATTTACAAACAAGCCATCGTGTTCAGTTAAATTCCCCAGCACTAGAAAAATAGTTCTTTTTTCATATATATTTCTTTATACATAGGACTCTGTAGCTGTGTTTAGTGGAATGTGGTTACAGAATTCCCATGACAAGGTGCTCAGCCTCATCAGGGTTCCCAATTATGGGAACTCTACGACTGCCTTTTCACAGTACTCAATTATAGCATTATGATTCTGTTCTAGCTGTCATGGTAACATCCTATGAAATCAGGATTTTCAATTTAGGTAGAGACAATGGTGTAACTGAGAGCCAGCCTATAGCGGTCTGAGTGTTGGACTATGACCCTGGAGACCAGGATTTGATTCCCCTCTCAAGCCATTTCCGCTCTAAAGCAGGGGTGGGCAATTATTTTTTCCATGGGGCCACATGAGAAACTAAAAATATTGTGGAGGGCCGGGCCAAAAGGCTGAACTCAATTCTGCATAATATTAATTGTACTTCTTTATAAAAAGCAGTAAATAGCATTGTTTTGACAAGCTGGTACGAGTATATGTTATAGTTAAACAATGAAAAAGTGAGGTTACCTTACAAAAAAATGTAATTTATTAAATAAAATTTCCCAAAACAGTGGTAAACAAAATGAACATTTTTCACTATTTGTGACTCATATTAGTGAAAATTTCCAGTCACATTCACTCAAACACATTTTGAGTTTCATTTACTGTTGGAAAGAGGTTCTTAGCATTCTCAAGACATCTCAATATTGTCTTTGTACTCCAAATATTAAGCAAGATACATCATATTGAACTGTCACTAAACATCACTGAACTGTGATTCTGAGAAAAAGGCTTCCAAAGAAAGTGTCCCAGTTCACTGCTAGTTGGTGCCTTTACATGCCAACATTTGTAGTCTAATCACCTCATTTGGTGTTTTTAAGTTCTCTTTTCTTGTTCAGTGAGAGAAATCTAGTCTCTGCTGGGCTTTAACAAGTGCATCGAAGTCAGGTTGAATGTCTGAGGTGGAGATGCGAAGCACAGCTGACAGATGATCATCAGTGAGAGAGGATCTATACCTGGATTTCGTGAACTTCATCATTGAAAATGTTTGTTCACATATGTATGTAGAGCCAAAGAGAACCAACATCTTCTGAGCATGTCTCCTCATGTTTGGAAAGTTCTCCTCCTTGAGAGAAGAGTAGAAATCTAGCAGAGATCCTGACTTAAAGTGCTCTGCCAGTACTGCATCAGACTGCAGGTCGATGAGTTCCAGCTGAACATCACTGGGTGCATTATCCACACTGCAGGTAAAGGGAGAGGAAATCAGGTGCATTTCATCTTCGATTTTTCTGAGATCTTCAAATCGCCTTGAAAACTCACCATGCAATGCTCCCAACATGAATGAGTACGTGCGGAGGTGATCAGCTGGTGGTGTGACTTCTTTCAGGGTTTGCATGTGAGTGAGAGTGTTGCTCTCCTGTTGGCTTGAAAGAAACTGTATCTTCGTCATGAAAGCCTTCACCAGGCTGTGCATTTTATGAACAAAAAGGCCCTTGCCTTGCAGTTTGGTGTTCAGTTCATTCATCAGTGCAGTCACATCAACAGAAAATGCAAAATCTGCCATCCAGTCCTCATCTGAGAGCTCTGGGAAGTCTTTGCCTTTCTTCTCACAAAACTCTCGAATCTCTGCTTTCAGGTCCCAGACTCTTTTTAGCACTTTGCCCAGGCTGAGCCATCTGATAGCTGTGTGGTAGCCGATGTCACGATGCTCGGTCTCATGCTCCTCCAAAAGTGCGACAAACTGTCTGTGGTTCAATGCTCTTGCCCTGATGAAGTTTACTATTTTAGTAACAACATCAATGACATGGTCAATTTTTAGCACTGATTTGCATAACACATGTTGGTGTATAATACAATGCAAAAATACCAGTTTCTGATCCACGTCGATTTCAGTCACTTTATCTTGCATACGTTTCAAAAGTCCGACATTTTTTCCGGTAAGATTTGGACAACTGTCCGTTGTGACGCCTGGCAGTCTGTCCCATTTCAGTCCCAGCGTGTCCATGCACTCGTTTACCTCCGTGAACAGATCGCTCCTTGTCATCGGTCCTTTCATTGACCGCATTGCTGCCAGCTCCTCCGTAATCTTGAAGTCCGGTGTTATCCCGCGGACGAATATGAGTAACTGGGCTGTGTCGTGGACATCACAGCTCTCGTCCAAAGCCAAGGAGAAAAAGTCGAAACGTGCCACTTCACGTTGCAGCTGAAGCTCCAGATTCCCCACAATGTCCTCGATCCTTCTAGTCACGGTTCGCCTGGACAGCGGGACTTGCTCAAATGCCGCTTTTCTTTCAGGGCATATTAGTGCTGCAGAGTCCACCAAACACTCTTTGACAAACTCCCCCTCCGAGAACGGCTTACTGTATTTAGCGATTTTGTGGGATATCACAAAGCTGCTCTGGGTTGCTGCATCCCTGGCTGCGTGAAGTTTGGTAAAACAGTCTTGCTGCTTTTGCAGCTTAGCTAGCAAAGCTTCAGAAGTCCACGCCCTTTCAGTGTTAGTCAAGTTTTTATATTTTTCAGCGTGTTTCGTCTCGTAATGCCGACTCAAATTGTAGTCCTTAAACACGGCGATCTGCTCCCTGCAAACTAAACACCCAGCTTTACCTCTGACTTCGGTAAATAAATACTTAGCAGTCCAATTCTTTTTGAAAATCCTGCATTCAGCATCTACCCTTCTTTTTTAGCGGACATTTTGGGGGCTAAAGTCCTCTTGTGACAAGGATCCAATCATGTGCACGTCTGTCATTATGCACGTGAATAAAAAAAAACTTCAAAATAAAAGCAATGCAGCTTTAGACCATGCATGAGGTAAAGTTAGAAAGTATGTTTATTTTGTAATTTCCAATTAGCCTTACACGGGCTGGTCAGAGCCAGTCAAAGGGCCATACGTGGCCCGGGGGCCGTCAATGCCCAGGTCTGCCCTAGACTGTTATAGCGGTATGATTCCACTTTCAACATCCTGTGGAATCCTGGGGTTTGCAGTTTCGGGAGGGGCCAGCCGGATGTTGAAAGTGGAATCATACCACTATAACAGTCTAGTGCAGAAATGGCCTTAGCCATGAAAACCCACTGGGTGGCCTCTGGCACATCCCACATTCTCAGCCCCAGAAAAACCTGTGATTGTTTTGCTTTAGAGTCACCGTAAATTTGAAATGACTTGAAGGCAAACAACAGCAGCAGCAGCAGCAGCAACAACGAGTGTAAATATTGTCCCCATGTAAGAATTCTGAGCTCCTATGAAATTTTCTTCAAATCTCCAAATTCGTAGCATTACTGAAAGTGAAATGATGACAGTTGTTCATGTGTAGATCTCTTATATTTGCCGAGTTCATATTCCTTTGGTTAACTTTGCTGGCCCCTTTTCTTTGGATCCCTAAATTGTATTTCTAAATACTCAACTGAAGTTTTAAGTTACTGCGATGATAGAAATTAGAGGTTGGAAGGGAAAAATATTTATTTGTTTAATAACTGTGAATATTCACATTTTTTCCAGCAAGAATCCCCAAATTTCATTGGAGGGCAGAATTCTTATTTGGCCGGTGGTGCCCTCATTTTGTTGCCCCTTAACTACACACCAAAGGAGGAGTATTTAGAATTCTCAGCTGGAGAGCTGTATTACCTCACCAAACTCCAAACGTAGTATTCTGTAGGATGTCACCATGGCAGTTAAAGTGAAATCATAGTGCTGTAATTGTGCAGTGCAAAAGAGCCTCTGGACCCCTTGTAGAATTCCATGAAATTCTGTGACAAAAAAACTTTTCTGGACGCTCCCTGAGTGGATTAGAGTGCATGTCCTCCATAACTTCATCTAATAACTTCAGTGTTATGACGTTATGGTAGTGGTGGGTGCAGGGTTGCTCTGACCGGAAGGTAGTCTTTTCAGGCAGAGCTGAGCCACAGCATCTCTTTTTGTAGAAATCAAGCACTGGATTTAATGTAGTCTTGCTTGCTCTGAAGCCTACAACATATGTTACAGCTGTACATCCAAGGGCTTGTGAAAGTTAATTTTGGGGATGACAAACCCTAGAATGGCAGCTGTAGTCTTAAAAAGTAACTCCCCCAGTATACTTTGTATCCCTTCTATGTCTAATACCCTGATAGGAGACCAGACTGCTTCACCTTAAATTATTTGCTTTCTCTGCTGCTGATGCAGTGGCTGAATAATGGATGATGGGTGTTTGAGTGCTCACTTATAGCTGTGTGTCTCTCTTCATTGCCTGTTTAATATTCCATGTAAGTTTGACCAAAGAAGAATAATGTAAAATGTATATATCCTCTAGGAGTCATTTTCACAGAGGTGAATTCTTGTGATGCTTCTTTATGAGCACAGTGCTGCATATATAAAGGGAAGAGAATGAAGAATGGTGGTGGAGGGGGGGGATTTTTATTTAAAAACCACCCTATTCTATCTGTCTCTCTGCATAGTACTGAAGTCTCAACCCTCTCGCCACCATTTGCTAACAACCTTGGAGGAAAATGCCCCAGTTTGGACCATGACAACCATTGCAATATGCATGTATCGAGGTAGCAGGGTAGCAAGATAAGGGCTTTTTTGTGTCTGTAATGTCAGGGGCCAGAAAGTGGCATGTGAGAGGCAAGGGCAGGAGCAAAGCTGCCGAGAAACTAGTGTGTAGCAGTGTACGCAGATGACATTGATAAATGGCTCCTCTAAACCAGCATCTGCAGCAAACTGTCAGATGGAGAAGAGTTCCCAGCATACCCTGTTCCTCTGTGTGAATGAAATCTCTGTTGAGCTGTTATTTACTCATTTACCTGTGAAATGGGGGTGGGAGGGGTTGGATGCTTTGCATATTGCAGCTTTTGATTTGATTTTCCTTTAATATACTGTATGTGCATGTTTATTTCTTTTTCTCATGTTGCTTTCTGCACTGATGGATGGTAGCCAGTCTGTTTCTGATTAAACACTCAGCTGTTTGGGGTGGGGTAGGGGAAGCTAAGGGGTTTTCTGGGTAAAGTGCCATGTAAAAGGCTGTCTAAGGTTTGCAGTTCTGTTTCCACTACATGAAATGAATTTAATGGACTTTGTTCTTTAGTTTGAGAGAAGTGGATGCAGTTAAACAAGATAAGTAAGATATTCTGAAGGCTTATCTTTCCTAGCATAGTGAAAATGGAAGGTTTTTTAAAAAATCTATTTATACTCTGTGGATCCAGGGTTCTTTTGAAATGTGTAATAATAAGGTTCTGAGAAGATACAGTTTCTTTTATAATATTTACCATGGTGGTGAGAAATGACATGACAAAAGTCTCTGTTGCCACAAGATAGGACTTGGGAAGTAACCTAAGAGCTGCAAAAGTTGTTTCCTGAACTAGAACTCTCAGAATTCCTTAACCGGTATGACCAGCAGCTGGAGGAGTCTGGCTGTGAGATTGTGTGAATTGTAGTCTGAAGTAGTTGTAAATATTTTGAATTCTGCTCTTGGTCATTAAAACCCCCCCACTATTGTTAGTTGAATAGCCTGTTTATATTCCTAGCATCACTAGATCATTTTGAAACAGAGTAAAAATTAAGTCTTCTAAAAGTCACCTCTTGTGGAGTATCAAACAAAACCCCCATGTAATCCCCATGGCTTTACAAATATATTTGTGATGTTGAGTTACTGTATTTGCTGGCATACAAGACTCACTTTAAAAAAAAAACTGTTTGAAAATGGGGTGCTTCTTATACACTAGTGTGTTTTATATGCTGGCAAATAGTAATTGCTCTTGTATAAGTGGGGTGTGCCTTATATGCCAGTGCGTCTTATATGCCAGCAAATATGGTAACTACATCTTGTGAAATATCTTGAAGATGCTGAGGTTCAGAACTGGGCAGTACTCCACAAAACTAAAACAAATTGCTGACGATGTGTGGTAGTTTCTTTTTGAATGTATTTGCTATAAAACAGTCTAACAGGTGCTCAGTATCAGAGATAATGACAGGATTCAGAGAGGATGTGACCTTAACTCAAACAACCAGTGAGAGGTACATTAAGGAAGAAGAAGGTAATAAGCAAACAAGTAGACTCCCTTTTGTGGCTGGAAATAGAAAAGAGTTAAAATAGAAAATAGAAGGAAGAAGCCATTTATTGGACTCTTTGCATAATAATCTCATGCCCTGAGTCAATATGATCCAAGATGAATTCTTGATTGTAAAATGCACCTTAATGTTTCCGGTTTTTCTGAATGAGGCAGCACTGTCTATGTTTTCTTGGCTCATGCTCTGCTTGTCCCTGGTTATTTTGCATTCAGCTTGTATCTCCCCTGAGATCAAAGAGGTAATGCTATGCTTGACTTCATATAAATGCTAATAATCTGTATCAGGAAGAGCAGTGAGGAGAGCTTTGCCCCTCTGAGTTACTACTCCAAGCTGGTGAAATAGTTTCTTCACATATTGCCCATGACCAACCCTCCCCTTTACACACACACAAGGGAGGAGAGAAAAGGTCATTCCAGAAGATGGATATGTATTGTTCACAGATATATTGAACTTACTGTCTTTTATAGCTGATGATTAATTTATTTGGTTTAACTGACTGATTGTTCTTTCAGCCCCTTCTGCTTTCACGTATTATATCTGGTTCCTCCCTCCCCCTTTAAGTACATTTAAAGATTTGGGATGAGAATGTTGGTGATGTGGTGTGTTGGGAACTTCCTTCTTGTTTGGCATTTCTGTGATTATATTGCCTTGAGCCAAATACTGAGGCCAGGGAGTGTTTGGACTTCAAAGCGAAGGGAGGGAGTTTAATCCTACCTTTTAAAAATGTTAGAAAATCACTGGTGAATATGCCTAGTCTTCCTGTATCCAACTGCAGGGCACAAAGAGCATCATGTACCCTGTGGAAGTCATCTATATACTGGCTTAAGCTATGAGTAAGCCCACCTTTTCCTTTATGGCAGTGGTTCTCAACCTGTGGGTCCCCAGATGTTCGTGGACTTCAGCTTCCAGAAGCCCCAGCCACTATGGTCAATGCTCAGGGCTTCTGGGAGCTGAAGCCCACAAACATCTGGGGACCCACAGGTTGAGAACCACTGCTTTATGGTGTGCTAAAGAGTTCTATCAAGAAATCTGAAGCTTGTTAGAGCAATTAAAACATGAGAGCCCCTAATTTTCAACAGCTCTCTGACTTCCTTTATGTATGGCTTCTTTCCCAGCTTCATTCTCTCAAACATGCGCACTAAAACTTTCAACTTCTTTCCTTTTGCTCTCCCAGCTAATAGCTCACCTGGACGTGATTGCCCCTGGCTCTCTGAATGTAGCAATTAAGTCTAACCCTGGAGATAGCAGCCTGCTGTATTGCCTGGCAGCCTTTGACTTTATAAGAGTTGATAAAAAAGAACAGCTTAGAATTGTCATACTTTTAAACCTTGTCATACATTATTGTGAAGGGCAGATTTCTAGGCAGATGTTAATTGGTACTTGAAGTGACCAGACAGTTCCAGAATCTAGCCGCTATATTTCTAGATCAGCTTTGAGTAGTGACAGGAAAATGTTTGACCTAGTATGGATGCCTTGTGGAATGAGTAGTGGAGTCCCGTTGGTGGTTGTCTTTTTTTAAAAAGGGATAAATGTCAACAGTTATTATCTTCTTAATATTTTGTATTTAAAATTGAATGGCATGTGCTTTATCTGGGTACTTTGAAGGACATCCAGAGCATTTAGATAACCAGATGTTCCAATAAACAAAAGTACTCTCTACAGAGTCTGCAGTCCGGTACATGCATACATCCTGCTGATCTAATCATTGTACAGTTAATTAACATGAGGCATGCACTGAATTCAGATAATCAGAGTTCCCTGATAACTGAAATAGGTCTTTAGTATGATGTATAGAACACAATTGGTAGTATACAGGCCATTGTAGTACACTAAGTCATTGATTTCAGTGGAAGCGTTAAGTATGTATGATTATGCAGGCTGTAGTTGTTGTTAAGAGTTGTCAGAGCTTGGTAGTCTACAGCTGCAAAAATCCCAGCCAGCATGGCTACTGGCTGTGCTGACCAACCACAGCATTATTTATAATGAATTCCATTTAAAATTCGTTTTATTACTGTCCATCGCAGTTTAATAGTTGATGAGCCAAGAGAGTGAGAGGTCTGTTAGGGGCGTTATTTGTCTGAATAATTTCTGCTCACAAGCCTACATATTTGAAACTACAGCCAGAATCTGTGTTGGAGTCATATGGCTTTTTTAGTTGTTGGGCAGAGGACATGTTCAGTTCATGGTTGGTTTAGTGGAGTTCCTCATGTGTGATGATTTCACATGGGCCTAGATGCAGATGATACCAAATTGGGAGGGGTTGCTAAAACACCAGAGGACAGGGTCAAAATTCAAAACGACCTTGACAGATTGAAGAGCTGGGCCAAAGCTAACAAAATGAATTTCAACAGACAGAAATGTAAGGTCCTGCACTTAGGCAGAAAAAATGGAATGCACAAATTTAGGATGGGGGACACGTGGCTGGATAGCAGTACGTGTGAAAGGGATCTAGGAGTCTTGGTAGATCACAAGCTGAACATGAGTCAGCAGTATGATGCAGCAGCAAAGAACGCCAATGTAATTCTTGGTTGCATCAATAGGAGTATGGTATCTAGATCTAGACTGGTAATGGCACCACTCTATTCTACTATGATTAGACCTCATTTGGAATACTGTGACCAGTTCTGGGCACCTCAGTTCAAGAAGGATATCAACAAGCTGGAGCATGTCCAGAGGAGGGCGATCAAAATGGTGAAGGGTCTGGAGGCCATGCCCGATGAAGAATGCCTTAGGGAGTTGGGTATGTTTAGTCTGCAGAAAAGAAGGTTAAGAGGGGACATGATAGCCATTTTTAAATATTTGAAGAGAGGTCATGTTGAGGAAGGAGTGGGCTTGTTTTCTGCTGCTCCGGAGACTAGGACAAGGAGCAATGGATTCAAGCTTCAGGAAAGGAGATTCCACTTGAACCACAGGAAGAACTTCCTGACAATCAGAGCTGTCAGGCAGTGGAATATGCTGCGTTGGAGTGTGGTGGAATCTCTTTCTTTGGAGGTTTTTAAGCAGAGGCTGGATGGCCATCTGTTGGGAGTGCTTTGATGTGTGTTCTGGCGTAGCAAGGGGTTGGACTGGATGGCCCCTGTGGTCTTTTCCAACTCTATGATTCCTTTGTTAGTCTTAACTAGAGTAGATGCATTGAATCAATTGAATTTACTTATGTATGAAATCATCATTGAACCTTTGATTCAGTGGGTCTACTTTAATTGGGACTAGCCAGCTGGATTCCAGCCATGCAGTTGTACATTCTCTGACAGTGCATAACTGTCAGTCATTCCCTTCAGTGTCCCAATTTATTCACTGGAATTGCAGAAACGGACACTCTGCATTCCACATTGTGCAATGGGACGACAAGCAGGCACATTGGCAAGTTGTACTGTTAGTTGCATAACAGCTTATTTTGTTCTTAACGGCCACTTTCTGATGATTTATGGATATTCTGTAAACTGTTCTGGAATCCACTTTGTGGAAGAAAAATAGTGTATGACGATATATGTCCATAATCAGTCTTTTCATTTGAATAATTCAATAATTTTGGTTGAAATTATGTATGTCAGTGCTTAGTTAGTCAGTACCTCACCACAATGAAAGGGCAACAGGAGAAGCAGGATAATGAAGCAGAGGCCTGAGACTGAAGGGCCATAAGATTTATGGATGTTGGAGATTAACACTGCCATTCTGTGCTTTGAAGAAGGGTATACTTTGTTCAAAAGGAATAGATCAAGAGGAAGGGAGGGATAATAGTGTTATATTGAAAGAACATATATGCCCATTAAAAAATTAGTGATTCTGAGAAAAGGCTGGGTCAATCAAGGCAGTGTAAGGGAGAAACAAGAGTTATATTATTGTAGCACTATAGATATTCAACCAGTCAGAAGACATTGGTGGTGCCTTCCTAGATCAGATGACCAAACTCTGCAGAAGCCAGTAATAATTGTAATGAGGGATTTTAGTTACGCTGACCTCTGTAGAGAAGCTGAACACTGCTAAAAGTGGAATATCCAATAAGTTTTTTTTGTTGTTTTGTTGATGATTTCATTTCTCAGAAAGTAGAAAAATAACAAAGGGATTTCTTTTCTGGACTTGATCCTGATCAACAGGGGAGAAATGATAGATTAACTCAAAATGGTAGGATCTTTAGGGGTGAGAGACCATTTGTGGAGCTTGTGGCTGTATGGGAAAACTGAGTTTAATTGACACATACTTTGGGCTTTCAAAAAGTCATTTTTAAAAATCTAAAAAATTGGGTGAGATTCCACAGCCAGAAATCCTTAAAGAAAGAATGAAAGAGTTCAAGAGGGTGGGAAATCCTGAAAACTAAAATGTTGAAGGAACAATAGGAAATTACTCTCAGGAGGAATGTTTAAAGAAATAGGGATCTCTCTGATGAGTGAGACTTGAAAGGATCATGGCTAGGAGAAGAAAACCAAGGAACAGAGCAGAGTTGCCCAAACCTTTAAAGACAGTGGCTGGAAAACAAAGGCCAAGAATGAACTGAAGGTTGCAAGAGAAACTGAAAAGAATTAAAAGGTTTCCGTTAAAAGGAGATTTTAAAATTTTTAAATTAAAAGGTCCCCATATTAGGGACAAGAAGAAGACTGTGGAAAGATAGGCCTACTGGATGGTGAATTATTAGCTGGTGATGAGGATACATAGAGCTACTCAACAGTTTTGTCTCAGTCTTTTCACACAGAGGGAATTGTATTCAGTCTAAGACAAGAATGACACATAAAATGAAGGCGGACTTACAGTCTAGCATAGGCAAGGACATAGTGGGCACCTCCCTATTTATAAGTTGAAATCTCAAGAGCAAGACGAATTACTTTCCTGGGTACTGCAAGAGCTGGCAGACGTTTTATAATCTTTAAGAATTCCCAGAGAACAGGTAGATTTCTGAAATGCTGAAGATAGACGAATGTTCCCATCTTCAAGAAGGTGTAAGAGGTGTTTCCAGGAAACTATTGACCAGTCAGCCTGATGTCACTATTGGGCAAAACTCTAGTACTTATTATTATGGTTAGTCTGAAAGCATGTAGAAAATAATGGATTGATTGTGAAGGTTTAGTGTGGGCTTGTTGAGAATAAGTCATACCAAGCCAATCATATTTCCTATTTGAGAGTTTATAGATCATGAGAAAGCAGTGGAGACAGTGCATCTTGCCTGAAGCAAATTTTTTGACAAGCTTTCAGATCATGCTGTGCTTGACAGTAAGGTAATATCTAGTTTGGACAATATTACAATTGGGTGAATTTGCAGCTGGTTGAGCAACCGTACCTGACAGGTTGCTAATTTATGGCCGTGCATCTTTATGGACAGAGGTCTCAAGAGGACTGTCAAAGGTCTTTGTCCTAGGTTCTTTTTTCTTTTCACATTTTTTTAAAAAGATGGCTTCTATAAGAATGAAGAGGGTAGGTTATCCAATGAGATTACACAAATTTGGGGGGGGGGGTGACCAACAACATAGAAAACAAGGTCAAAATTCTAAAACATCTAGGTTGACTGGAACACTGGCTGAAACCAACAAGAATTTCCACAGAGGTACTTGTCCATAAATTAAAAATACAAGGATGGGGAGGCCTGGCTTGGTAGTAACATATTTTAAAAAGAATAGGTACTTTAGTGAATAAGTTGAAAATGAGCGAGCGGTACCATGCAGTAGTTAAGTAAGGTAATAGTTAAGGGAAATATGATGTTTATTTCATGGGAAATAATAATTGCATGTTATTCTGCATTAGCCAATTTGCATGTGGAATAGTGTGTCTGGTTTTAAAAAGGTCATGCAGAAAATACAGCACATGTTGGAAGGAGCAACCAGGATGGTAAGGAGTCTTAGGCCCTTTCCACACGGGGGAAAAAACATGGGGTAACACGGGGTAGGACGACCTTACCCGGAGGTTGTCCACACCGTGGAGTGCGCTAGGGCGGTTAGAAATGTGGAGGTTCCACACCTCAAACCGCCCTCGCGCGGCCGTGGGGTTGGTGCCGCGTGTTTTATAAAGACCACATTTCATGTGGTCTTTATGAAACGCACGCGCTAGCCCGTCGCAGCGCCCTGTGTGGAATTGCAGGGGCGCGCAAGTGCATCCCTGCAGAGCTGCCCAGGGGCAGGCTTCTGGCTGGCGCGCTTCTCCGATTGGCAGAGAGCCGCCGGAAGCCGCCATCCGCCATTTTGGGCGCCGCCAGGCGCCGTCGGGCACCGCCGGACACCACTGCTATGTAGAGGGGCGAACACGCACTGCTCCCCGCGGCGACGGATCGAGATAAGCTCCGTTCCCGCGTGCACTGCCCCGTTTCCCTGCGTTTCACCCCTCCCCCCAGTGTGGAAAGGGCCTTAAAAGCAAGTGATCTGCAAAATGGATGAAAAGGTTGGGTGTGTTTAGCAAAGGAGAGAAAATTAAGGGGAGGCATGATACTGATCTTCTGGTATTTAAAAAGCTATCATACAGAAGATGGTCAGACTTGTTCTCTCTTGCTCTATTGTGTAGAACCAGCACAGTGGGTAGAAACTGCAGTGAAACAGAACATTTGAAGTTTCCTAATAGTGAGAGCTGTTCAGCAGAAGAACAAGATCTAAGAAAGTTATGGGTTCTTTTTTACTGGAAGGCTTGATGATCAGCATTGCAGGGTGTAAATTGAACAGGCAAGATGACATCCAACCTCTCCACAGCTTCTTTCCATAAACACTTTCCTTCTCAGCTGAGCTCTCATATTGGAAATGTGCTTGACTAGACATATCTACATACATACGTACATACGTACATACATAAAAGGAAGAACTTCCTGATGGTCAGAGCTGTCCGGCAGTGGAATATGCTACCTCAAAGTGTGGTGGCGTCTCCTTCTTTGGAGGTTTTTAAGCAGAGGCTGGATGGCCATCTGTTGAGAATGTTTTGATGGGTGTTCCTGCATAGCAGGGGGTTGGACTTGATGGCCCTGGGGTCTCTTCCAACTCTATGATTCTATGAAAATCAGATAAATAAAACTGCCTTTATTTAGTTGGCTGACTGTTGTGTGACCTTTCCTGTTCAGAATGATGGTATTACAAGGGAAAGATACATTTGCTGTTTTTTCCCTCCTGTCCTCTCTTCTTCCATTTCTTTTTTGAGTGCCTCCGTTCACATGTATAAGAGGTGATTAAGTAAGGCATGCTCCCTTTACAGAGATGTTGTATCATATTTATCTGATAATATCTTTAACTAAATGCTTTGTTTTTTCCAAATTTCAATTGCCCTGAGACCAGGGATCCATTCACAATACCCAATTATAACGCTGTTATTCCACTTTAAATGCCATGCTTCTGTCCTATGGAATCCTGGGATTTGTATTTTGGTGAGATATTAGCGTTCTCTGATTGGACATTCTAAATGCTCCTTCCTATAATGCATGGAGAGCCAATATGGTG
Organism: Iguana delicatissima; assembly: GCA_948472985.1. NCBI lineage: Eukaryota > Metazoa > Chordata > Lepidosauria > Squamata > Iguanidae > Iguana > Iguana delicatissima. The sequence goes on along the minus strand of CAOKZL010000048.1, from coordinate 1,330,314 downwards.
TAGTGGTTTGAGCACTGGAAAATGACTCTGGAGGTCAGGGTTTGAATCTTCAGCCATGGAAACCCAGTGGGTGACCTTATGCAAGTCACATTCTCCTAGCCTCAGGGGAAGGCAATAGCAAAGAATACCCCATAATAGGTTAGACTTCAGATTGCTATAAGTTGAAAACAACTTCAAGGCACACAGCAACGATACTGCAGATCCCAGGATTCAGTGAGATCTTGCTGTGGCAATTAATGTAGAATATAACAATATAATTGTATATGGTGAATAGGTCCTTGACCCAATGGTGGGGAAAGGGCATGCATAAGTGAAAGAAACCTAGTTGGAAGGTATGCTATGCTTCTTTGGATGGGGAAAAGCTTAGTCTTACTTTCCCCCAAATGTCTGCAAAATTCAAATTATAAAACAAATGACAATAATGAACAAATATTTGGATGCTAAACTTATCAGAACAGATTATATTCTTTCATCCAGAAGTAATCATATTGAAAACTGAGCAGTATCATGGTTGCTGTCATAAGGAGAGCTAAAGACTCACAGCACCATTTATGCAGTCTGTTCCAACCAGCTGAGTTCAAGGGAGTTAAAATGTCTTGTATGTTTTAAAATGTGGGTATGCAGTGTGGTGGGATTAGATGGAGGCAGGTAGAAAAATACTTTCCAGGTAACATACAGTTATCCTTTTTTTTTTCTTTCAGGAAAAAGAAAGATAGGACAGGACAGCTTGTATGGGAAATGTTTAGAGTAATGATTGAATAAAACTTGGTTTCTGAGACATGCAGTAAAAACAGAACTACAGAATTATCTTAGAAAACAATCAAACCCACATTATATTCTGTAGGACAAAGGTGGGAATCGCCACCCTTCCAGATGTTGTTGGACTGCAAGTCCCAGCAGTCTTAGCCAGCCATTCCAGTGGTGATTTCCAAACCTACATATCCTATTCTAGCTTTTACATATCAGATAAGTCCATTACATTCAAGGGCCAATGACTCTTAACCACATGAGAAGTAAATGATGGATTGATTTATGATAATCCCCAGACTAAATGTTTCTCTTGTGAGTAGTGTAACATTTCTGTAGATGGGCTTGTGCTAGTTTGGCTTTAGCTTTAGCACTAATTGCAGCTGCTATCTCATGCCTAACTTGGCCCTAATGGATCTGCCTCTGATGTGTCCATTCCTTGAATACTGATCCCACCTTCTCCAGAGGCTACAAATGCAACAGAAGAAACCAACCTCCATTTTGTCTGAATCACTACTCTAATCTGGAGTAATTCAGTTGCATCTAACATTGTAGCCACAAGTGGGGGATAGGAATGGTCTCTGATTCTGGTCTCTTTCTTTTGAAAAAGAAAGGAGCAAGTTTCATGACCTTTATGTGAGGAGCAAATCTGATTCTGTCTTCAGCCAAAATGTTCAAAATATCCAAAGACAATGGGGTGAAAATGATAGCATTTCTGGCTAGCAAGGAAGTTTATTACCTGGTTTTGTTCCTTTGTTCTTACTCAGCAGGCTTTCCATATGAACTCCACTATACCCTTAAGCCTCCTTGCCACAGAATTGGGAAACACCAGAATGTCACACCACGCTGGGAAATCCAACTGCCATGGGCCCTTTCACACTACACAGTTATAGTACTGTGATTTTCACTTTTAACTACTGTGGTTCCATCCTGTGGAATCCTGGGATTGGCAGGATAGGATTGTGTTGAACAGCACTGTATGCCCCCCGGGGTCTCACTCGTTACAAGTGACAGGCATAGGATTGAGGTTTCAGGCTATAATCCAAAGAAATGCAGAACAATGAGAGTCTACTTTTTTGGAGTACAGCTCCTAGAACTTCCCAGTCAACATGGCCATGATTAACTTTGTGGGCACACCTCCCAATTCTGAAAAACAGCTTATTATACCACATGGCAAATCACATTTAAAATCCAGGAGAGACTTAAAATGTGATCAGCTGGTCAAAAAAAAAAATTGATCAGAAGTTCTTGCTGCCTGTAAGCTCAGTGGCAAAGCCAGTGCTATTCTATGAATTGCTGTCTAACTTGAAATCTGAATAGGCATGAGCTTCTGATGTATATTGAACAACAGAAACTTGACTCACTATTCCAGCTTTCTGCACCTGGGAGCTTGCAGGTGTCTTAGATAGCAACTCCCATTATTCTCAGATGGTATGGTTGTTGGCCATGCTGACTGGGAATGATGGGAGTTATAGTCCAATAGAAGTAGAGGGTAGCAGGTTGAAGACACCTGCAGTAAACTATCAAATACTGGAATATTTCAAACTGTATGTGATGACTTAAAATTTTTCTCTGCCTGTCAACTCCAACTGTATTATATTTGAGTTGCAGACTTCAACTTCTCTCCATATAGTAAAACAATACAGAACAACTATGTCAGAAATATTTTTATACCTTAAATGTTGTCTATTATTTATTACTATTTCCTCAAAAATATAGTTTATATTTCTAAAGTGGCATTCTATATATTTCCAGTTAACCATATGCAACCTTTCAAAAACCTGCTTTGTTTAACAAAGCAGTGCTCTTTACCTTACTTAATGAGGGATGGGGGATGGAATTCTTCAACATATTTTTGGCACTCCCCTTATTGGGCTTCCTTCTTTTCTTCCTGCACACCCTTCTTTTAACAGCTGTTTTTATGACCAGTGGTAAACTTTAGCCTTCAAGGGCTATTTGCCACCTGGATAATTATAACTTTATAGCTGGTTTAGGACATTTTGCCCCCAAGGCAAAAAGAGGCAACTTAGGTCAATGCCCTATAATTTTAAGTGATAGATCTTTCACCTTGGCACATGTGTGGGATAGTCCTTCAGAAAGAAAGGGCAGGATGAAAGGCATTTCTTTGAAAAATCAAAGCAACTTGCCATTCAGTTGTCCAAGGATGGTTTGAATGGTGACGTTCCGGAACTAATTTGGAGCAGTAGAAGTAATGGGCAGCTTGCTGCAGACTATCTCTTCATTTGAAAATGCTTAGATATTCTGATATATCTATTAGAGGAGTGGGCAAAGTATAGCCTGCGGGCTGCATGTGGCCCTTGGGACTACAGAGGGGGCCCCTGAAGCCCCTCTAAGCCTTAGGACTCCCTAAATATTTACACATTTGTGATTTTTGACTCCAGCTCCTAAAAATGACTCCAAACTACTATAAAACATAGTTATATTGCTTTCCTGCCTCCCCCCCACATATCCTCCAAAGCAAAAGAAAGGCCAAAAATCAGCTGAAATCAAAACTGGAAGTGACATGAAGTCTGTGGGCTGCCAGCAGGACAGAGTTGTGAAAATAAACCCGTGTCAGTTGAAGTTGCCTGCCTTCATCTATACATCCACATCTGTCGACAATAGGAGTGGGAAATGTCTGCCTTACCAGCAGGCCTAGCTAGCTGAGCCAGTGGCAGAGAGTTATGGTGGTTCAACAACAACTGGAAGACTACGTGCTTCCTTGCTCTGCAGGGCATACTGAGGGTTGACCACTTTTACTTTGGTGATGCTAAATTGAAAACTGGAGAGGGTTCTTCTACCCTTAATGGTTGTGTAGTGTGGGAAATTTCAGCAGGTATTGCTTGTCACACAACCAGGGCCATTTCCATACTAGTCCGTTATAGTACTATCATTCCACTTTCAACATCCTATGGAATTCTGGGGTTTGCAGTTTAGGGAGGGGCCTGCAAACCCCAGGATTCCATAGGATGCTGAAAGTGGAATGATAGCACTATAGCAGACTAGTGCAGAAATGGCCCAGGTCCTCTTCTATATTACAGCTCCTCTTCTATATCACAATCAACAGGATAGGAACATTTCCAGTTTTCCGTGTGCTGTGCTGTCAGCAACCATGTGGCATGCAGTCACTGGAGGGGAAAACTAGTGTAGTGCAGCTAGCAGAGTGGATTTATACTCGGGAGACTTCCCTTAAGTCTCCACTTGATCATGAAGCTCCTTGGAACAGTGAAGTTCTTCCCAGGTTCTTTGATCAAATTCCTTCCTATGTATCTTTTTCTTACATACTTTAAACTTGCTGCCTTGCAGGGTTGTTTTCTGGATTTTCCTAACTATGCTGTTTGGAGTATCCTGGAGGAAAGAAGGAATGCAAGCAGTGGTTATAGTCCCTCAGCTACTTGTAAATCTAAGGAACTGAGAGGCTTGGCCAGGGATTTTGACTGGTCGTCTCAACTCCAGTCAGCGAGACAAGGCTTTTATTCTTTGAAGGAGGCAATAAACAAACAAACAAACAATGTAGAAGAAGTGAAAACTGAGCAGGTGAAGCTTTTCACTGAAGAATGAGGGAAAGATTCAGCTCTTCATCTGATTTCTTTTTTTTTTTTCTGCTAGAGTTGTGTTCTTCCTTTTCCCTGTGGAGTTAGCCCCCTCCCCATAAAACCTGTGAGGTGGGTTAAGATGAGAGATACTACCTAGCCAGAGGGCAGAGGCAATTGGTGGAAAATAGAAGGTCAGGGAATTTTGAAGTCTCTTCTTCCTTTGAAAATGGGCATTTGGAAGTACCCAATCAATAATGTGTAGAAGGTTGAAAATAAAATGAATAATTGAAGAACCAGAAGTATGGATCGTTGCAAGTGGATTATTGCAGTACTTCTTCTGTGGGGCTGCATTTGAATGGAAGAATATCTGTAAATATCAGGTGGTAGAGTTGTGAGATGGCTATGTTCCTAATTTTACAGTTTAATATTATTTTAATATAATTTTAATCTCAACTTTTCTGTATATTTTTAGCGGTATGTGGTTTTAATTGTCTCTCTTTTTATTCTGTAAGCCACCTTTAGTCCTACTCTTGGAAAAAAAGGCAGATTGCAAATAGAGTGATTTGACTGATTGATTAAGACTTCAGACTGCAGCAGGACATTCAGGGCCTTCTGCACTACACTGTTATAGTGCTATTATTCCACTTTCAATATCCTGGGGAATTCTGGGGTTTGTAGTTTACTGAGGCCAAAGAGCTCTCTGACTGAGAATTCTTAATACCTCTCCCTAAACTGCAAATCCCAGGATTCCGTAGGATGTTGAAAGTGGATTAATAGCACTATAACAGTGTAGTGCGGAAAGGCCTTCATAACTTTGCAATTTCTTTTGTACCAGCTCACTGGTTTTGGGTCTAATTTGGAGCTCAGATCCAAGTGTTGTTGCTTATTACTTTTAAAGATGTAAATAATATAGGGGCAAAATTCCCTTTTTTTAAAAAAAAACCCTCATTCCACATCAGACAACTTGAGGAAACCATGTTGTGTGTTGTAACACTCACAAGCACTCAGTAGGAAAGCTTTTGCTTTGTATTTTTTTTCTGTTTCTTTTCCCCCTTAATCATGTTTAGTTTCTTAATCATATATGTGTAGCAAGCTTAGGAAACTCATGGCTTACCAGATGTTTTGGACTTCACCTTCCAGGAGTCCTAGCACAGATAATGGCAAGTGATTGTGGAAGTAGTAATCTAAAACATCTGACAGAATATAGGTTCTGCATCATCTTCTATAAACTCCTGCTGAGTCATGCCAGAATATATCAAATAAGCTTCTTAAGGCTATTCTGAATGAAGCCTTCTGTTACTGGAAGACTGCGTGCAGTGTTTTATTCAAAATATTACATTGTGTATCTTTTGCCATTGTCTGCATTGCATTTGGCAGGATCACATGAGAGGGCCATCTCTGTTTCTGTGCTTAGATCATGAAGTGCTTTGGCCTCTTCGCAATGAATTTGAGAGCTGGAGACCTCCTTGTTCAGACAGCCCTTTAGCCTCCTGGGTGTTTGATCCCAGATTTATTCTTCCTCATGATTGCCTGATAGGTTTACTTTTATATTATGTTTGTTTTTCTCTTAGACTTGTGTGTGTGTGTTTGTTTTTACTGATATAATCGGCCCCAAAGGTCACTGATTAAGATAAAAAGGAGGTTGTCTTGTGTTTGCCAAGTAAATAAAACATACATATATAAATGAGAAGAGACATATAAATGGCTCCCCTTCAGCAAGTGGGATGTGTGGGTCAGAGTTATTTAGACCAGTGGTGTCCATAGACCAGTACTGCTCTGTAAACCATTGGCTTCTGGAGCATGGAGAATCTCCAAGAAAGAAAGGAACAGGTGTACAGATGTGGTACTGATCCCTGGCACTTTGGGAAAAATCTTCCCACATTAGATGGTCTAAGAGTGGTAGTGTATGAACTGGTGCCAGTCCATGAGCAAATGGCTGCTGGTTCACAATGAGTTTCCTGGAAACTATGTAAATATGATAATAATATGCACAAAAGTACATCAGGTAGCATACCCTCCAAGTATCCTGAAAATCATTAGAATTGCCCTGGGAACTTAACAGGGGTTCTAGTGTACTGCTTGTCCTGGCAGAATCCCCGATTCTGAACTCCAGCATGAGGTCTTCCCATCTCCACCATTAAAGGTACTGGATGTTTTCATCCAGGGTGTGGTGAGAGGCAGCCTTGCAGAGGGGGGGAATCCTCACCAGCCCATCAAAGGTAGGCTCTCTGTTCCCTGTTGCAGAAGGTGACTGAACTGGGAAGGAAAGGAAGACAGACACAAAACAGCAGAAGGCAAAGAACAATTCAGTTTTTCTTCCAGCCTGTGGATGTTTTAGGGAAATGCAGGGATGTTCGTTTATGTGTGAATGTAAAAGCTGAGGAGAAGACTCTGTAGTTGTGAGGATTTGTGTAAGAGAGATAAAAGGAACCTGTATTTGTGAGGGGAATAGTGTGTGTTTGTATGCAAACAAAGAGAGTAAAAGAGGGAGAGAAAGGGAAGATAATTTTTTCTTTATAGGACAGCAGTTCATTTTTGTTAACAATGCAATCATACACATGTCTACTTAGAAGTAAGCCCCATTGTATTCAGTGGAAGTTACTTCAGCGTACATGTCCTTAAAAGCCGTTGGAATGCATCCTCCAACTTCATGCATTTGAACTAATTTTATTCCATTCAATTTACTTGCTGGAGCTGAAAGGATAGTGTATGATTTTTCTCTCTGTTCCCACCCCCATTTTTGTCTTAAAAATCCTGTAAAGTGGGTTAGACTAAGAGGCTGTGACCACATGAGCTTCACAGCAAAGTTGGGATATATGTGGCTCTGATGTCTGTTGAGCAGATGGGATGAGTGTGAACATAAAGCTCAGGCAATGATCACAAGTCTGAGAGAAAGCTATCATTCTGGGTGGGTTGATTTTACGTTAATGCATAGTACGATATTTATACACATGCTACACAAACACATATAACATTTATAATCATGCTGTATGCATGTGTCTGCACATAATATTGTATTTATTAATTCAGTGTTTCCTCCTCCCAATTCAGTACATAAATCTCTGCTTAAATTATTACAGTTTGTGTAACAGCACTTGAGCACGCACTTTTGATTGCATCCTCATGTTGCTCAGCCACATGCCTCACAAATTCACATGGGTGTCTCTATTTTCTTATGTGAAATGTTGCAGGGTATGAGATAGCTTGAGAAATACTGATCTAGACCACGGATGGCTGACAGTCCACAGGCCACCCCCAAAACAATTTCATATGTACTTACACCACTAATTTATATCAAGTGATTAAAAAGGCTGCTCACATTTTTATTGGAAAAGAGAAGACTACTGTTTTAAAGTCATGAAAGATAGGTGTATTATTTCACACCACAATGATATCTCTTTCTTTTGCAGTGGTGTAATGGTAAATTTTGAAATGCAAGGCTTCATCATGGCAATTCCTATAGTGCCACCCCCATAGAGAGCTGTGTTTATCTCCCTGTATATATATTTTTAAAAATCTAGCAGTTTTTATCTCCAGCAGGATCAGGTCTGTTACCAATCTAATGTGTATGGGCCACCCCAGAATGTTTTGGATTACAACATGCATTATTTATGTCAATACATTGTTGCTGAGAAAATCTGTTTCCCTTCCAGCTATTGTGGGTTTTTCAGCTAATCTCAGAGGGGACAGGGGAATCCAAGGGAAGTGATAGATGATACTGTGGTCCTTGCTAATCCAGAGGTCCTGATGCTTTGACCTTGTGAGCTTTGAATCTACCACCTCGGTCCTCTTCTGTTAAGAGTTTTTTTTTAATAGTCAAACAAGTATCCATTATATACCTTTGTTTTATATACCTTTGAAATCTTTATTGCTGTATCCAGTTTAATCGAACAGTCTAGTTACTCATGCAAAGATGTGCTTGTACAACAGATTATACCTCTAATCCTCAGACCCCCTACCTGGACATTCCTCAGAAGTCATAAAACTATAGAGTTCGAAATGATCCCAAGAGTCATGTAGTCCAACGCCTTATCAGGAATCCACAGCTAAAGCTTGCCATCTCACTTTTGTTTAGAAATCTCTTGACATTGGCCATCTCTGATCTTGGCAGCTGCTTTTTCAACTGGTACTACCTATATAATTATTACCTTAAATCTAGGCCTTGGAGAAGTTGCTACAATTACCAGAATTCCCCAGTCATACTCCTCTAGCCAGTGTCTACACTACCTGGAAGGATTGTAGGAATTGTACTCCAAATAGTAACTTTTCCAAGCTTTGCCTGTATAGGACATGCTCTGCTTATATTTTGTGAAGTTGATAATTTAATTCAATTTTTAATCAAGTAAATATTAAGTAAATATTAGTTTGTTGTTCTCTGGCTATAGTAAATTTAGGATTCCATCAGAGGGCTCCATTGTATCTTTTTAACAGCTTGGAAGCATTAACCATGTTCCAGTATTTCATATGAAAGTGCTCTAGAAATCTAAATCCCATCAGTTCAAAACAGGATGCAGAGTCGCAGTACAGTCTGTTCAACCAACAGATAGATGTCGCTCCTCATTATTTATTCTTATTTATTGTCATCACAGATACAGAACATCCATCCATCCATGTCTTTGTTCAATTTTTATCTGCTGTGTATTCTTTTATTATATATCTGGTTTTTCACCTAGCGCTAGGAATTCAAGTGTTACCATTTTCTCATCTAAATCTTTCTACTTCTGATATCTGCAAAAATCCCCAACCTCATTAGGTACAGGCTAGTGGGATCGAGATGTTTCTGGATTCTGCAAAGGTATACCTGTACAGGTAAACTTCCATTAACAAAGTAGGCATTACTTCTTTAACAGAAAATTTGGTACCAGAGGCACCCCAAAACACAGTTCAACACATTTCGGCAGACATTTGATTCAAAACTAATAAGATACCCATGTAAAACAAAACAACCGGATAACCTCAGGTAAACCAAAACATTTTGAACCTTCTTGGGACCACTTGAATGTGTCTTCCAAAATGTGACCAGGGATCACATTTTCTTTCACCATCCTCTGCTTTTCTTATGATTTCTATTTTGGTAACCAGAGAGACCATCCACACACACACGTATAATATAATCATATATGTACGTGTGTGTGTGTGTGTGTGTGTGTAAAACACACTGAGGGGTAGATGATGAAGCAGGCTAATCTGCTCTCACATTTTCTCTCTGTTTTGTTGTACACATGTGTTCCATAAGGGATTCTGGAGGCAGCTTCTGTTTACCTAGCCTGTTGTGGGCAGCCAGACACAGCGACAGAAGGATTGACTAGAGCAGAATCCCATTATTTCCCATGTAAAGCTTTATTGAATTATTTACTGTAGACACATTACTGGAACCTGATACCAAAACACTGAGTTTCTCCCACCCTCCTTCACCATTCTCCTGGTGGCAATGTAGCTGAAAAACATCAAGCTAGAGGATGAGGAGGAAAACAGGGAGCTGGGCAGGCATAAAAAGATGGTGTAAAAAAAGTGTTTTACTGTCAGATGTCTTGTTAATTGTGGTATGCCTGTATATCAGTTGCAGGCAACAAAGGTGCAGTGAGTATCCAGCTGCTAAGCGTTTCATAGTCTTGAAAATATGCTTGGAGCCTATAGCTCTGATTCTAGTTCAGGTCAGCACAGTTCCACAGTGATAAAAACTAATTACATTCTAATGGACATTTCATGACTTATCTGAAATGAGCTGATGGTTATCAGTGAGCTCTCATTGACTAGGATTAGGCTGTCCACCTGGGTGGTTTATAACTTGTCCAACCATTGAATTTATTTTTCATTTTTTTTAAAGTTTTGATCTCAACATTAATGCTAATTAATAGGGAATTTCAACTTTGTATATATTAAAGTATATTGGCCTGTAAAAGCTCCTCTTTTTCTTTTTAATTAAATAGCAGTGAGTGAGAAAAGGGACTAGAAAGGCTATCTAGATCTTGGCAGCACAAACAGTAACTTCCACCTCTAAGCAGCAACACTCTGTGCTTGGCAAATGAGGCTGAGCTATTCAACTGTTCTTACTACCAGCCATTCTGGGCAAGCTCTCACCTGTCAGAAATCCAAAATCATGTTTCCCTCATCTGTTGGCAGTCTATTTTAAAAAATGTAATTCAATTTTATGTATTTATTAAAAAAAATTCTGAGTCAGTTTTTGGCCAGAAGGACTTCAAGGCAACTTATAAATTAAAACTTGAAAAAAAAAGCCCAATTCAGAACAGGAAGAAAACAGCTCAACAGAGTGCAGGGCCAATACATTTAATGTTACTGAAAGTAATTACATGTAGAAGAAGAATTATTTTAACAACCCACCTAAACTAAGCAAAGGTGGAACCAGCCTACATCTCTTTGGGAGAAATCCACAACTGGGGTACTACCACAGAGAAGATCCTATCCTGTGATCCCACCATCCTTACCTTTCTTAATAGAAGGACATATAGCCAGACCTCCAAAAAGGGCATGTTTCTAAAGGAGAAAATAGCCGTTCTGATATCCTGCTTCCATACTTAGGACTTTGGAGGTAAAAATTGGCCCCATAAAGTGTGTTTCAAGAGACATTTTTCACAGAGTTTTATGGACTTGTAGCAAAGATTTCCTGCTGTTGCAACAACTGCAAATGTGTGATTTAATTACTAAAGGGAGTGAACTTTTCACAAACAGTCCTATGCACTAATAGCAGAGTAATTGTATGAACACCAGCTCTGTGTAGTCAAAAAGCCCAGCTTCCACACAGGGACTCTCAAGATTTTTGAAAGATTTTCATGTTGGCATTCATCTCACCAAGGTGGTGATCACAAGATTAAAATTGGACAAGGATCGCAAAAAGATTTTGGAATGCAAAGCAAAGTCTTGCCAAGTTGGCAAAGAGAAAGAAAGTACAAGGAAGAAACAGTTGAAAAGATGCTAGAACAACATGGGCTCATTTGAGAAAGCCATTAAAATTCTAGTGAAATAACAAAAAGTACCAAAATAAAAATAAAAATGGAAAAAAGCACAAAACAGTTCAATAATGACTGAGGCCATTTCTGCACTATGCTGTTATAGTGCTGTTATTCCACTTTAAACATCCTATTGAGTCCCAGGGTTTGTAGTTTAGGGAAGGGCATTTAGAATTCTCAGCTAAAGAACTCTTTGTTGAAAGCGGAATAATAGCACTATAACAAGGTAGTGTGGAAATGTCCTGAATATGTTCAATAGCTTCAGAAAATCTAGATACAGGAGTAGACAATCCAAAAAGAGGCGAGAGCAAAGAAACAGAAAGGTGTATCCTGGAATTCTTAATAGGAACATTCCACACTGCAACCTTGTTGCAGATTCCATTTATTAAAAATGCTATGAAAAAAGTAGTTTAAGGGTTCACCAAGTGTAGGCAGATGCAGATAGTTGGATTTCATTTTCTTTGCTTTATGTTTTGTTTGAAGCTTCTCATTTAGAGGAATGACACGGACTTAGCACAAGTCTTACACAAAGTTGTGCGAGCCAATTTTTATTTCATCCTCACCCTTATCACCACTTCTATCATCATTGAGACCTATATGTTTTTGTATCTGTTTTAATTGCTGAGAGCCCTGGTGGCGCAGTGGTTAAATGCTGGTACTGCAGCCACAACATTGTAAATCTGATCCTGCAGGGCTCCAGGTTGACTCAGCCTTCCATACTTCTGTAGGTCAGTAAAATGAGTGCCCAGCTTGTTGGAGATGATTAGCTGAAATACATTATAAACTGCTTAGAGAGTGCTTTGCACTGATAAGCAGTATAGAAATGTAATTGCTATTGCTATTGCTAATTGCTACAAGCTGCCTTGAGTCCCAGTTCTAGGGAAAACTGGACATAAAACCCTTTTCTTCCTCCTTCTCCTCCTCCAGGTGGAAAATGTAAGTTACCTCTACTTCTATTTCCAAACTTCTCCTTTAACCTTTCTAGCTCATTTTCAATCTTCTCTGTATAAAAGTCAGTTATTTTGTAGCAATAGTTTAGTGAATTTCCCCTTTAATTGCTTTATTAGTTTTTCTTTTCCTATGAGTAGGATCAGGCAGTTCATGTCACATTTGTAAGCCTCCTTATTGATTGGCAGTCAGAAAGCTTACTTGGCATCCTTCTCAGTTATATTTTCAGTCTTCTCTCCACATGATTTAGATCTTAGCTTTATTCTTTGTGCATCCATTGATCTCATTCTGATTCTCAGCTTTTTTTTTAAAGTCTTGCCTACTTTCCTTTTTCACAAAAGCCTCCAGACATACATGTAGATTATATTTAGGCCTCTCATTAAGGGAAGATGTTGTGGATACTTTGATAGCTGCATGAAGTGACAGACCAGCCCTTTCTGCCTTCTCCCATTGTTCTTGCTTATTTATGATGGTTTTTTTTAAAGAAAATTTTATTAAATTTTACGGTTGTATAAAATAGAGTGGACATACACCGTTTCAGATATATCCCACTCCTCCCCCACTTCCATGTATATATTCTCCAGTTGAAATTAAAATACATTGTTAACTAAGAGAAAAAAAAGTTTTAAACAATTCTTTCTTAATTTTTTTGTATATCTATATTTTTAACCATTCTGTAACTCCTTTCCAATCCCGTTGAAAATTTGGATGGGCTTGTTTTTCAAGGAGTATGCTAATTTTTCTGTCTCAACCATATCTAGAACCTTTAGTTTCCATTCTTCTAAATCAATATCATTCTTTTCTTTCCAATATTGCACATATGTCAACCTCACTGCTGTTACCAAATACAATATTACCCTCTGATGACATCTTATCTCTTTTTGCTGGCCTAACATATTTAAAAGATAAAATTTAGGTCTCATTTCAAAGTCCTCTTTACAAATTTTTTGAATTTCATTGTGTATTCCCTTCCAGAATTTACTTGCCCTCTTACAAGTCCACCACATATGAGAAAAAGACTCAATCTTTTCTTCACATTTCCAACATTTTGCATTTCCATTTTTGGTTATTTTTTGTAATCTTTCCGGGATCAAATACCATCTATGAAACATCTTATAGAAATTTTCTCTTAAATTTAAATTTGGTGTTAATTTTATATCTATCTTCCAACCTTTTTCCCATGCTGCTAGTTCAATTGGGTGCCCCACATTCTGAGACCATCTAACCATTGTGTCTTTAGTAGTATCTGGTTCCATTTCTCTCTTCAACAATAGTTTATAAAGTTTAGAGATTCTCTTCTTTTGATCTCCCTTCAATAATAAATCTAATTCATTTTCTTTTCTTTCGAATCCATACAATTTTTGATCCATTCTAAATCTTTCTTTGAGTTGTCACCAAGGGAACCAACAGGTCACATCTTAGGTTTATCTCCCTCCCATATCAATATGTCTTGATATGTTAATAAGTTTCCTTCTTCTGTTGGAGCAATTTTAAAAGCTTCTTGTGGTGAGCTCCAAATTGGAAGTTTCATGTAATACTTTCGCTTGACTTGTAGCCAAATCTTTAATAGTGTCTTCCAGATGCAGTAATTGTTGAACTCTTTATTCATCACCAACTTATCATAACATATATATCCATGCCAGCCGAATCTGTCACCTAGTTCCTCCAATTCCTTGGTTGATGTTTTTTCTGATTGAATCCAATCTTTAATCCACTCTAGACAGCAAGCATAATAGTATATTTTAAGTGATGGTAGATCAAGTCCTCCTCTCTCTTTTGCATCTTGTAGTGTTTTGAATCTTATTCTTGGCTTTTTCCTTGCCAAATAAATTTTTGAAGATCCTTTTCCCATTCTTTGAATACCTTGTCACTTCCTATTATTGGTAAATTCTAAAAGAGAAACATGAGTCTAGGTAATAAAGTTATATTAAATGCATTTATTCTTCCCAGAAATGATAGGTTTAATTTATTCCATTTTTCCATGTCGTTTCTGATCTCTTTCCATATCTTCAAATAATTATTGACATATAGTTCTTGATTCTTATTTGTGATAACAATTCCTAAATATTATGTTTTCTTTGTTAGTTGGCATCCTGACCTTCTCTCTAAATCAATTTGCTCTTTCTTTGTCATATTCAGTGTCATTATCATTGTCTTTTCTTTATTTATCTTGTATCCTGCCACTTGTCTGTATCTCTGCAAGGTTTTGAGCAACTCTTGCACTGTTTCTTGTGGGTCTTCCAAAAATATGATAATATCATCTGCAAAGATCTTTAATTTCAGTTCCTTTTTTATTATTATTTTCAGACCTTTTATCTGTAAATCCTCATTTATTATATTTAGTAAACTTTCAGAACTGCAATAAATATTAGTGGTGATAATGGACATCCTTGTCGTACCCCTTTGTTTACAACAAAACTTGTCAAAATGTCTCCATTAATCATTAGCCTTGCAGATTGTTCTTGATAGATCATTTCAACTCATTTGCAAAAGTTATCCCCTAAATTATATTCTCTCAACACCCGATGCATAAAAGCCCAGGAGACGTTATCAAATGCCTTTTCTGCATCAAGCAAAATAAGTGCTGCTTTCTTCCCTGGATTTTTATCATAGTACTCAATGACATCTAAAATTGTTTGTACATTACTTCTCATGTATCTACCAGGGAGAAAGCCTGGTAGATCTTCTTATGTCTTATCCTGTAGAATCCCTCTTAGCCGTTTTGCCAGCAGTGCTGCAAAAATTTTATAATCTATATTTTAGCAGACAGATTGGTCTATAATTCTTGACTTCTCTTTTATCTTTCCCCTCTTTAAGTATCAATACAATATTTCATTCTCCCCAAGATTTTGGTTTGCCATACTTTTCTGTTTCCTTCAAGGTTGCATAAATTGGTTGAATCAGTTCTGTTATAAACCTCTTAAAATATAACGCTGTGAACCCATCTGGTCCTGGTGCCTTATCAACTTTCAAATCTTTTATTGCCTGCTCTATTTCGGAGACCATTATTGGTTTATTGAGCTGATTCTGTGCTTTCATTGATATTTGGAAGTGTTTATTTTTGTGAAAAAATCTGACAGATTTTTCCCCTGTTGGTGTTTATTTATGATGAGTTTTATTTGGATTGTTTGCATTAATGACAGTGAGTTGGAGAGGGAAGTCTAAGACTCAAATCTCACCTGTACAGTCCAACAGGTACTCATGAAACCCAGGGAATAACTTCTGAAACAGTGCCAAAACTAAGAATGCAAGAAAAAGAAATTGAGTTAACCTGATTCCCTGTATGTACAAAGGCATGCTACATAATGGTGGTAGTTTTTGGTTCTTTGGAGCTTGGCAGATAATCAAGAACTCTTTTCTCCTTACTTTTGACTAGTTTAGCCCTGCTGACGTGTGGATCCTAGAAATAATCCTGAAACTGATGTATGTTAATGGACACTTGTCTCAGGAAATTTGCTGAATAAACAATTATTCTATGACTGTTTCACTACCTATTTTTTAAAAACTCCTCAGTGTTCCTATTCCAGCTTTGAACAACAGAAGGAAGATTTAACGTGCAATGTGCATTCTTAGAATGCAATGGATTTATTTTAATTATTATTCATATCCTCTTAAGTGACATTTCTGTTTTGATCAGTGAAGATGAGTATAGATATCAAGTACATGAAGTGTTTGCAGGAGGGTGGGCGGGAGAGCTAATTAAGCAGTTAACTTTCTGAACAAGCAAAATTTCCCTGGGGACAATCAAAAGCATGATGCAAGACATTTAATACCTGATAGGATAACCACTTTACAAGAGAAATAATAATAGGAGTTTGACAAGTGAATGAATGATCATATTAACAGTTCATTCAGGAATCATGTCATGGAGCGAAGAGTTTCAAAAGGCCAGTGTTGTAAGACAACAAATAAAGGGGCAACACCCTGATACAACAAGTAGCAACGCATTCCTAGAAGTGAGCAGAGATTAATTGGAGCTGTTACAGAGCTCCCAAGTTGTTCTTCTTTGAAGGAATACCTTAAAATCAGAAAACATCTCAGTTAACAATTGAACACACACTTCTAAGTCTGGCTGAGGATCACTCATTACAGTCTGTGCAGTCTGTACAAAAAATGAAAAAGCTTGTTACATTCAAATGGTGCAGTTAATGGTAGATTTCCTCTGTCATCCCGCCACTCCAGTCCAGTTCCTTTAAACAATTGTAAATTATTTCAGTTTGTGATGCATAAACTAATTAAGCTGGAGTGTTTGGCAGTCTAATCCAAAATCCAGTTCAGCTAAGGTATGTGGATTTGATCCAGCTGGTGGCACAGAGCCTTTACTGCTTTTATAGACAGTTTTTTTAAAAAATGTTTCACTAAGTGCTGATCAAGGACCCATAGTCTCCAAATACTGCAGCTCTTAAAGCTGATTGGGGTGCTATTATGTTGAGCCGGAGCATGAATTGCCAAGCTCATTGCATTTGTGGTCAGGTGTTGTTGAGTGCTTCACCCAGCTTAGATACACATCTCTGGCAAGCCTGGGATGAGCAGAGTGAGCTTTCAAAAATAGATTTGCCTCTTATTTGCTCCTCTTACACAGTGGCTCATTCAGACTTCACAATCTCAGATTGACAGACCATGGGTTTTTGGGCTTGAAGATCAGACTCTGGTTTCATACTCTGGTTTATGAACTGTTACAGAGAAGCTTCATGTGCTCTGCATTTAGTGGATGTTGCCCTGACCTCTTGGTTCTGCAGGGCATGGTTTGAATGTAGCCTGGAATTAAGATCCTTCTTGATTTAATAAAAGTACATTGTTTTATTTAATTATATCAAGGAGAAATTGCATAGAATAGGTGTTCCCCATACCTTTGCAACATTCTTCATTTTAGCCTTATTCCAACCTTGCTTCCTTTGAGACACAAGATGGTGTTGTGGTGTGAGTATTGGCCTAGGACTTCAGGAGCCCAGGAATCAAATCTTCATTCAGCTAGAGTGACCTTGGGCAAGTCAAATTCTCTCAGCCTAAAGGGGAAGGCAGTGGCTAAATTCCTTTGAATAAATCTTGCCAAGAAAACCCAGTGATATGGTTGCTATAAGTCAGAGTTGACTTAAAGGCACATAACATTAACAATTGCTCCCCTGCACCCAGGAAAGTTGGGCAAATGCTTGCATAATTGTCATGTTACCACATTGCTGCTAACAATTGAGACTGTTCTTTGAACTGGCCAATCAGAACTCCTGGCAAGGAGGAAAACACCATCTTGAAGCTCCTCAACCTATCTACTATTGTTGTGTGCCCTCAAGACATTTCTGATTTATGGTGAGCCTGAGGTGAACCTGTCATGGAATTTTCTTGGAAAGATTTGCCTTGGCCTTCCTCTGAGACTGAGAGGGTATGACTTGTCCAGAGTCACCTAGTGGGTTTCCATGTCTGAGTGGGGATTCAAATCCTAGCCTCCAGAATCATAGTCCAGTGCTCAAACCATTACACCATGCTAGCTCTCCAATCTGTCTATGACTGATTGCAGACCAGCCTGATCAACTGCCCTTGATAATCCCTTTTTGTCTTAAATATACTGTCCCCTAAACAGCTAGCTTGGTTGCACATTAATCAAGAGGGAAGAAGTCACCTGGAAATTTCTCCTCAAGACTTTGTCTCAACTAGTTTTAGTTCTAGACTCTGATCTGTTTGGAAGTAATGTGCTACAAGTAACAAAGTTGCTTGTAACATATTTCTTTATGGGCTAATGAAGGGATAATGCCGTTAATTTGCAACATAAGCTTAGTATATTGTTAGTGGGTTTTTAGCGTAATGAATAATGTGTACTCAATGTTTCTAAAACATTTACACAGGCTTTCTGATGACAATTTTGCCTTTCTATTTTTAAAATATATTTTTATTTCAAAAATTAATTAAAACCAGCACAAACTGAATACACTAGTCTTAATACGTAATGGGTCAGCCTTTTTAAAGTAATGATAAATGATGAAATATATAGGAATGACATTCAAAGCTGTGCTGTGGTATACAGGGATCTTTGTATGCTTCGTTTGAAACACTATTGCTGCCCAACCCACGAAATGAAGAGACCACACACAGGGCTTGGGTTGAACTAGGGCAATTTATTAATGTATGCCTAATTAACATAAAGCTGGAAGTGAACTTGACCTTGACCTTAAACTTGACCATGAACTTGAACTTGGATTTATGACCTGAGAAGGGGGGGTCAACAGCATGGGTAGGCTAAGGCAAGGGTCAGCTCCAGACCTCTTCCCCAGCCCTCCTTGAGCGAGGTACCGGGCCCCAAAGCCAACCCATGAGGCTGGATTAAAACTTTGGCAGGCCCTTTTCTGGAAGGCGAGCCCACAAACCGCAAGCCCCCGTCTCATGACGGTAGGGGCAAGTCCCGGGCCTGCCTCAAGGACAATATTTATCCTACACCAAAGGGTGCCATAGGTACTCACCAAAACCCTTAGGACCCCCCCCCCCAGCCATGGATAAAGACAAGTGTGGCTGTGGAGACCTATTTAATACCTAGCTGAGACACCACCTTGTAAAGCCAATTGCCCAATCCCTTGGCGCAGTGTAGGGTAGGCGAAAACCCTTCCCAAGTGGGGAAAAATTCCTACCCGGCCCTGAAGCAACCAGCAATCTTACACTGAAACCATAGGGTGGGAGGGTGGGTCGCCAGCAAACAAAGAGGCTGAGGAAGGGGCGGTGCAGCCCTAAAAGGGGTCTGCAGACCCCTCCCCCTCCCCATCCCACTGTGCGACCCTTGTGGCATGGTCTCTTCTTCGTGGGAAGGCAGCAAAGGTGTGTCTCCCCCCACCACTTGTGGTCACGCGGGCATTGGGAGACGAATTATACAGCCAGGCAGATACTGTTCATTCTTTTTGCTGTGACATGCTCACCCTGCTTGAATCAGTTGCAGAAATTAACTTGAGGTATGACTGACTTCTATTATTATTCCTCATGACTTTTTCCAGCATGCTTCTCTGTTCTATTCTGTTTTGTTCTGCTGTTAAGCTCATGGTTCCTAAGCCAGAGTTCCCTTTCCATTTCCCCACTGAACTGCTTTACTGCTGGGTTTTGCCCAGAAAGGCATGGCATGCCCAGGGAGAATGCTTCACCCACCCCTGTAAGATGCCCAATGAGTTCCAGGGCTGGAATCCACATGAGAAACAGTACCTTGAGGTCGAACTAGTTGTCTCTGATTCTTGTTTGAGTTGTCAGATTAGGAGTTCAAGGGAGGTGTTCGAAAATTGAGCTTGCTGTATGGAGAAGTGGCTATCCAATGGTTTTAACTGAGCACAAAACCCTCTGTTGGAAATTTCTAAGGTGACAGTGGATGAGTTGTGGCCCCCATACCAAATATGACCTGATATCTTAAAGTAATTTCAGAAGTCCTCTGCAAGTAATCAGTCCAGCCCTTAGGGAGATTAGTTGTTGCCCAGTGAATGAGAAGGAAGAGGGAAAGAGAGAAAAGAGTGGCAGGAAAAAAAAAGAGGGAGCTTACCTCTTTGACATCATGATCCTTCTGCTTTTTAGCTTAGGCCAGAATTTTGTTCAAGCTTAATACTTGTGTAACTGGCCAGTTGGGCAGGTAGTAGGGCTTCTTCCCAGCTTGCACGTAGAAATGTCTGAAACCTTATTATACACCAAGGAGTCTGCAGCACTCTTTCGAATCTGCAGCATTCTCAGAAAGATGTGTGGGAACAGTTCTGCCTCCCCTCACTGGCTAGGATGCCTTGTTTCCTCTCAGTCCTACAAAGTTACATAAATGTAGTACTATAGGTTTTTGTGGGTTTTCCAGGTTTTGAGGCCGTGTTCTATTAGTATTTTCTCCTGACGGTTTACCTGCATCTGTAGCTGGCATCTCCTCTGAAGATGCTAGCCACAGATGCAGGCGAAACATCAGGAGAAAATACTAAAAGAACACGGCCTCAAAACCCGGAAAACCTACAACAACCTATGGATTCCAGTCCTGAAAGCCTTCGACTTTACGTGTAATACTATACTCTGTCAGATCTCAACTTAGCCTTGGGGTTCCATAGAATGAGTCCCCTAGCAGAAAAGGCAGAAGAGGTGAAGCAGAGCACTGGAAATGTGTTTTCTTCAGCATAATAGAGGTAAACAGGAGAGGCACTGATGGAAGACAGAATTGGATCATTGATGTTTGGGTGGACCAAACACTATGAGAAAGATATATTGTTTATCATGAAACTAGGGGTGAAGAGTGGTAGTTCTGTTCTCTGAACAAACACAGCAAACACAATTTGTGGATTCTTTTTCACAGCCAGTTCTTTGCATAATGAAATTTCTTTCTTGCTGATATGTTTTCCTGTGTCAGTGGGATGCAGCTCCATGTCTTCTCTGCAGACAGGATGCTTTCCTTGGCAATCTGAGAGAACAATTATGTGTTTGACGCCTACAGTGAAGGACGATTCTTGGCCAGTGATAACATGACAATGATTGCACATAATTGCTGAAAACAACTTTTGAGTTTTATTAATGAGATGCTACAAACAACATCTTGTAGATTATTGTCTCATTTAACAGCCAATTCACAAAAAGTTAAGTGTCCTATAATTTGCATTTATTTCCCCCTGTTTGTACTAGATTGGCAGTTACTGTCCATAACTGCCCAAGTTTCAGATATAAAACTGCCAATTAAATGAGTTTTTCTTTCTAAAGAAAAAAAACAACCCTCCCAATAACTTTAGGTGATTAGTACGTAATTGATTAG
The DNA here is from genome assembly GCA_948472985.1 of Iguana delicatissima. NCBI lineage: Eukaryota > Metazoa > Chordata > Lepidosauria > Squamata > Iguanidae > Iguana > Iguana delicatissima. The sequence continues at coordinate 1,309,384 of CAOKZL010000048.1, read as the reverse complement.
GCTGGTCCAGGATGAGATGCTTGCTTGTTTTATGTAGCATGGTGACAAGAGAGTGGAAGAAATATCTTTGACCTGTTTTTAAAAAGACTTTAAAGTATATGAGGAAATATTCTTTAAAACTGCTGTGGAAACCTACAAGATCAGGTCCAGGAAGCAATCTAGAGAGGATACTACAGTCCTCCCTCCACATTCACAGGTGTGACCTCCAAAAATTGATTATTCGCAAAGCATGTGCTTGCCTTTCTCCCATTTTTTTCCTCCTGTCCCTTGCATTCCTCACCCCAGGCTTGTGAGGCTTGTGTTTAAAATGTAGATTTTTTTTTCCTTTTGAGTGAGCATTGCTGAAAGTGTGGCCTCTCTGCCCTGTAATTGCATATTCTGTTCTGTATTGGCTGCTGATTAGCCAGGTGCTCCTTTCTCAAGATGGCTACTGGAAGTAATTAGAACTCCAGAATTCCCCTCTTCTCTCTCTGAGGGGAAAGTACCAATAAGCCTTTTAGGTTGTCTTTTTCTCCCCCTCCCAACCCTGGGCCGGAGGCAGAGGAATGGGAGGGGCAAAGCTCCGGAGGGGAATGGGAGGGGAATTGCTGGGGGAGGGGTTATTTGCGGTTCCATATAGATTCTGTGCTGCAAATCCTCATGAATGTGGAGAGGCTACAGTATTTTGCCTCTTTGCACTAAGAGTTGCCATTAAATAGGTAGCTTTTTATTGAAATGCCTTAGTTATGATCTGTAGAGTTGAGTTTCAAACCCTGGTTGGGCACGTTTAAAATTGAGCAGGTTACCATTTCCTTTGAAAAGGAAATCCTGTTTAGTTGAACTAGGACTGTGGAGGCCCAAATGAAGCTCTTGGCTGGTTGTGATTTGATATCTTAGGCTGAGATTTCTTATGCATCAAATCTCAGCCTAAGCGACATCACAGGGCTGTTCTGAGGATATGGGAGTCGGGGAGGACTCATGGCTATTCCCTTGAGCTTCTTGAAGCAAGACAAGATATGACTACAATAAATGAATGGATAATGAGGAATTGTGTGGGTACATGCTTGGCTGTGGGGGAATTGAGATAGTGCTATTTATTATCAGAAGTATTGAAACCATCTGTGGTAAAAGGTTTCAAGTCTTAAAATGTTTTCTAAATTTTAAATAATTGTGTTCTGCCTTAAAAATTCTGCTTCCTTTTTCTGTTTATCCATGAAGATGTTACAGTTAATAGAGTGTGTTCATCTGCGTGGAAATGGACCATAAGTGCTCTGCACTCCCAGTTCCTACATTCCCAGTTCAGTGTCAGCAGAGCCAGAACTACAGTTAGGTAAAGCAAAGCACCTGCCTTGGGGAAAAGTTTTTTGCTGTCATGAGAAGGCAGTTTATTGTGAGGCCATTTCTGAACTACACTCTTATAGTGCTGTTGCTTCATTTTCAACATCCCATGGAATCCTGGGGTTTGCCATTTATGAAGGGAATATTGAAAGTGGAATAATAGCACTATAACAGTGTAGTGTGGAAATGGCTTTAGTTATGTATTTATTATTGTTGTCTGTTTATTGCAGGGGAGGATCTTATACAGTCTCCTGCTTCCAGTACCAAAATGCTTGGGTTGGCTATGAGTATTACATGCCATAACTTTGGGAGTGAGGGCTGGAGTAGAAAGATGCACCATCTAAAGTTGTGCCTCAGGCAGCAGAAAACTTGGGGCTGGCCTTGTATGCCTACAACTAAGTAACACAGATATGGTCAGTGACTGCTCTCCAATGGCACCAATCACAATTTTTTGATTTGATTTTATTGATTTTCAGATTTTAATCTGTCCCAGCTGATATTTACTCCCTTAAGACATTATTAATGCTTTTAAATGTTCAAATAGCAGGATGGGAAGAGCAAGAATTGTATTATTTGTAACACCTGTCTGCTGAACAAAACAACAGCTAGGAGGATTTAGGAAAAAAAATATCTATAGAGCTGCAAAAGTTGTAGCTGCTTGACTGTCCATAGTCAGTTGGGCAGAAAACTCCATGTAGAAGTACAGAAGTACAGGGACCCATGTGGGAAGAAAGCCAGGATATACATGTAATTAATTGATTAACAAAAATAAACAAATAAGGCACAGTTTTCCCTGTGTCTGGTCATCTGAGTGAGTGCACCTTGTTAATAACATGAACTAACTTGAGAAAAGTTTCTCCAGAATCCATCATGGACATGGCTGTTGTGGATGGGGAATTCTGGGAGGTTTAGTCCAAAAAAGTAACTTCTGTAATCTCTGCACATGAACAGTGATAATTTAAGATGGAGCAAAGACCTGAGCAGGGTTGTTGATGGCCAGGGCTCATGTAGGTTTCTCATTCATAGGGTCTCCATAAGCTGAAACTGACTTGGCTGCAGTTAACAAGAGCAAAAAAGAACTAGTACCCACCTTGGATACAACATGTATCCCTGCATAATCACAGTCCTGGGTCTGTTGAAGTGCAGGGATACAACAGAACGTCATCCAGATGCAGTTTTCAACCTCCTTCTGCAAATTGGGCATTACTGCTGTGGACTGCAGGATATATTACTGAAATGCCACCCAGAGTGATTAAATATGAAAGATAGATTTTCTCCTTACTTCCTGTGCTTTCAGCTGCAAGTCTTACCTTTGTGCTGTCTTCTTCAAGATTTATAAGAATTTGAAATTCCAGAATCTTTCTCCCAAAGGGCTCTGTATGACAGTTGAATCTTTGAAGTTGGAGATAAAAGGCTTTGGTGTTGTTGGCCTATGCCAGAGTACGTGATTTGCTAATGAATGCTTTAACTTTATCTTCCTGCAGTGTTGTAAAGAGAGATGGAGTGAACTAGCCTCGGTTAACTATAGAAAGGGCAGGATGAATTAAGACACCAAAATAAAACAGTGTAGGCTTAAGGATTATTGAACCTGAGTGAAACTCATATATTTCTACCAATTGGAATATTATGGCTGCTTATATAGGGGAAGGAGAAGAACAGTTTGTTTGGTATATATACAATTTTACTGAAACATTCACATGTTTTGGGCATCATTACACACTGCTCAATTTTTGTTGTACAAAACAAAACATGGACTTGACACTACAGATTGGCTATTTCTTCAGGTACACTGACCCTACTTCTTTATGGTGGTAGTGTTCCTTTAGTTTCTGACTGTAGAACTGAAGAGCAGGTATAATTAAAGGCTATTCATTCAGACTTGTAAGCAGCAATCATGGAACAAGAGAAAATAGCTGTGGCATGTGGTTTGAAACCAAAAGGAGTGACCTCAGATTGTATTTTTGAGCATACATGTTTTATGAAATGGTGTGGTTTGAAAACAAAGCCTCTTATACACTCATGCGATCTTGTGCACTTTGTCTGAAAAGAGTTTTTCTGAACATCTATTACATTTGGCATTTCTGTGAATGAAATATCCCTGTTTTTATTCTACAAAATGAAATCTCATCTTGTAGGTGCATTTCTAGTAGTTTTGAAATCTCCTATTGCAAATTTTTGTGAAATTCTCTTAAAAAGCAACCGTAATTCTGGCTATAAGAAAATCTCTTTCTGCTGAATACTTTTGTTCCTGCTTATTATGAAAGGAAAATCTCAGTTTTTAAAGCTTTTCACTGTTTATTATGTCTGGCATTTTTCAGAATGTGTAATTGCCTCTTCAGATGCCTTTAAAACACCCACTACAAATAATTTTTCCACCTTCAATAAATGTGTTATGTTGGTTATTCAAGTTTACACCCAGAACATGTCTGCTTACTACATGGCATCACTTAACTGAAAAATGAAGAAAAATCAGGACTCCTTTATTTTATAATTCATTAAGAAGAAATTCGAATACATTCTTTAATTTTTAAAATTCAAGGCCAACTGAGATCTACCCTTCTAGAAACCAAACCAGTCTTCTGTACAGACACAAAGACGTAGAAATGCTAAATACCCACCTGTAGACAAAGGAAATGGAAAGCTTCATAATGCTATTCATTGTCCTTATTCTAGAACTTGGAAAATTGTTTTTCTTTATTAAAACACCTGGAATCCTCCTGCTAGCACAACCACTGACCATGCTGAAAAAGAAATCAAACTTAGTCTTTTTGGTAAGATATATAAAAAGTAATTTTATTCACAAGTACTTGTGCATAATAAATAGAGATCCACCTTCTGGAAGAAAGTGAGAAAAATGGTAGTGCATTGTATCAGAAAACTGGAGCTTCTCATCTTGAGAGAGCTCTTGAGGAGCACATACTTCATGGAGGCAGGCAGAGAGAGAGAGGATGGCGTGAGAAGATGAGAGCTAAGGGATAGTGTCTACTTGATGCAGGAAGAGACTGGGTGTGAACAAACAAAGAAAAAAACCAGGAAGTAGCCATAAACATGCTGTGCCTAAACTCTTAGAGAGTAATATGCAGTCTAACTACCAGTGAGTAGAAGCATGCAAAAATCGCAACCTCCAACATTAACATCTTTGCTTGATGAAGAAGCCAGGAAAACTTCAAAAGCAATAATGGCATCGCTCTGTAGTTAGGTAATACAGATGTTTCCCCATCCACTCCTCCTCTAGCATGTGCATTAAAGGTTCCCATTCATGTCATAAGGCCTCAGGCTTTACTGGGATCCTAAATCTTCCTAATTACATTTGATATAGCCAAGTCATATTTTTCTTTCATTTGTTTTTTTAAGGTGTAAAAATTATATAAAAAAGGCTGGCAAGAAAGAGATATAACCTTCAATTTAAAAAAAAACTTGGCAGGAAATGAAAAGACAGCCATGAAAACAAATTTGTGTGTAAACTTCAGTAAACAACCAGCTGATCAGATAGATACTTGTAAAAAGCTGATGTCTGCATGTCACATTCAAATGTAGAAAAGATCCACTGAGTAATAAGAAGTGAGCATTTATCTTTCCAAGGTTGCAATGTAAGCTGCTTAGTCCCCCTGCAAATACTCTTGAGTATCTGCTCCCACCTACCACTAGTTAAGTTCCAAGAAGCAGGTAAATAATTTAAAGGCACCTGCCCATCCACAGATTTCAAAGATTGCTCCAATATTACATTCATACAGGTTAATACCTCTTTTCCAAATGAAGCTGCAACAGGACATGTCCAACTAATATACTTTAAAGAACCATGAGGCGAATGACCACACAGGACACTGGTAATCATGGGGAATTATACCTCCTATTGTGTCTTACCACTTTGACAAATCATACATGCTTGGGCATGACCAGAGCCCAAGACTCTGGCCATAAGCCTTCCTTGGATCTGCTCTAGATTTCTTGTAATATGATTTTTTTTTTATTTGAGAGGGTTTATACACAATACAAGTGCTTAACATTATTTCTATATTATACAACAATCTTACATTAATTCCCCATTAATTCCTTTCCCGCTTTGTTATCAAATGTACATATTAATTTATATGTTCCAATCCCCCTTTCCTCTCCCTCCCTGCCTTCCCTTCCCTCCCTTTCCCACCCTCCTCCCTTACCTTAATAAAAACCATCTTTCCCCTCCCAATCCTCCCCCTTCCCTCTCCCTACCTTTTCCACTCCTTCTTCCACATTTTCTCCATTCCAAACTCTTTATTCTCTTTCTTAAACTAAACCTCCTTCATGTGAAGTCTTTTTTTTGTTGTTGTCTCTACTTCAATTAATAATATTTTCCTCTCTCTCTCTGAATTCCCACCTTACCTTAGCTGTTACCCTACAATTCCTTTATTGTATTCTTTACCTCTTTTCTCATTTCTCTTTCACCCATCTAATAATACCTTGCCACTGCCTTTCGAATTGTTGAATTGAATTACCTTTTAAACTGTTGGATAGTTTTTCCATTTCCATGATGTCCATCACTTTTAATTTCCATTCTTCTTGAGGGGGCTCTTTTTCTTCTTTCCAATATTTCGCATAGTTCAACCTCGCTGCTGTTATTAAATTTAACAATACTTTCTTTTTCTTCTTCATTTCACTCTTCTCTTCAATCATATTTAATAAGTATATCTCCGGTTTCATCTCAAAATTCATTTCCAGCAACTTGGTTAAACTATCATGAATTTTTTTCCAATATTTTTTTGCTATAGGGCATAGCCACCATGTATGAAAGTAGGTTCCCATTGTTTTTCCACACTTCCAGCATTGCCCACTTCCTTTTCCTGTTATTTTCTTTAGTTTCTGGGGGTCATATACCATCTATGCATTGATTTGTAAAGGTTTTCTTTTAATGCCAAACTCTGTGTAAATTTTATATCTTCCTTCCATACTTTTTCCCATTTTTCCAATTCTATATTTCGACCGAGGTTTTGCGCCCATTTTATCATATAATCCTTAATCTGTTCCTGCTCCAATTCTCTTTCCAATAAAATTTTATAAATTTTTGAAACTGTTTTTTTCTTTTTTCATTAAGATTTCATCCAATTTATTCTTTTCCCTTTCCCATCCTCTATTTTTCAAATCCATTTTATACCTTTCTTTTATTTACTGATAAGAGAACCAATCTAATTCTATATTCTGCTCTTTAAATTCTTCTCTACTCTTCATTTCCGGTATTCTTCCTTCCCATCTTATTATATCCGTATGTCTTAGTATTCCACCTTGTCTTGGTCCTGTTATTCTAAATGCTTCTTGGGGTGATGTCCAAATTGGTAATTTATTGTAAAATTTCTTGTTGATTGTCTGCCACACTCTCATCAAGGCTCTTCGAATGTAGTGATCTCTGAATTCTCTATCTATCTCCGCCTTGTTATAACATAAATATCCGTGCCATCCAAAATTTACGTTAAATCCTTCTAATTCCAATAATTTATCATTTTCCAATTGTATCCATTCTTTTATCCATTCTAGACAGCATGTTTGATAGTATATTTCTAAATGTGGTAGTCCGAATCCTCCTCTCTCTTTACTATCTTGTAATACCTTCATTTTTATTCTTGGTTTCTTCCCTGCCCATATAAATTTAGATATTTCTTTATTCCAACTTGTAAATGGTTTTTTATTATTAATTATTGGGAGATTTTATAATATGATTCTAATTAGAATGTGTCTCCTATTTTAGTGAAAATTTATCCTGTAAGAGAATCATATTTTTAAAAAAGAGAGAGGTGTAGGTGATATCATTTGAATTTTGGTTTTGACTATTTATATAATATCCCAGTAATGATTTCAATCATCTAATAGCAACATAATGAAATGTGTGGTACAAAGGCTTGGCAGAATAAATGTGTCCTTCCAGAATATATGCTTGATGTTCTGTTTTGTTTCTGTATGTGTTATAGAAATTATTTTGTTTTTCAGCTTGTTTCACTGGAAAAAAAATTAGTCTTGGCCATTCTTCCACCAAATCACTTTCAAGATGTTCCAGAATACAAAAGAGTGTTCACATTAGCAGGCTGTACAGTTTTGACGTTGCAACTACAAAAGATTTGAAATAAAACAATTCCTCAAGGCAAAACATTTAATTTATTTTCCTTTGAATGAGTTACTTGTTTATGAAGATTAACTAAGTGGCTAATGCCATACTGTACTGCAGCCAAGCAAAATTGATTTAGTACAGCCCTTTTGTGCTTGTATCTCATATTCTGTGGAATTCTCCTGATTTTAAATGAAGCAAAATACAGTTCTTTAGTAGGATGGAAACCATGTTTCTGCATTGAAATCTAAGGCAGCCATTTAGTCTTTGACAGTTACAAAACCTTTTTATAAGGTTTGTGTTAGCCATTGTCATTTCGTGTTTGTATAGGAGAGATGGCCTGTGTGTGTAGACAATGTGTAGCTCTTCAATTTGTTTATGTACAATTTCATTTTCTTTAAATGAAAATATATTGGTTCTGTGTCAACAAACGGTAATAATAATAGCAACAGCAATAACAATGTTGTAGTTGTTGTTATATTTTTTTGCGGTGCAATTACAAACAAACTGACAAAATAAATGAATGAAATTGCTGTAAATTGCCTCTTGATAGAACAGTGACAAAAAGTGACACTGCTTGGTGGAACATGGCATATTATCTAATGATACTGTCAGTGATTTAGATTCTATCCAAGAAGTGAAGAGTCCATAAGGTCCAAAGCTCCAATCACTAATACCTGGTTCACTGTGAAATTGGTGGGGCGGGGGAAGGGGGAGACCACAACAACAGCAACAACAATTAATTGCAATCACTCAGTATCAAGTTTGGGGAATGTCTCTTTGTCTAGATGTTGTTGTGTAGCTGTCCAGAGCATGTCCCCTGTCATCCTGAAACCCTTGGCTAAGACTGATTGGAATAGCAAACAACACCAGTGTTTTCCATCCCACCAAACAACATAATATAGTGCTGTAAGCAGGGGCTATGATCCTGGAGGCCTGGGTTTGAATCCCCACTTGGCTATGGAAAGCCACTGGGTGACTCTGGGCAAACCCATTGGGTGACTCACACTCTCTCAGCCTCAGAGAAGGGGAAACGCAAACCCCCCCTTGAAGAAGTCTTGCCAAGAAAACCCCATGATCAATTCACCATTATGTCTCCGTAAGTCAGAAATGACTTGCAGGCACACAGTAACTTCAATAACTGGCATTAAAATATTGACACTATAGGCAGATCTCTGTGAAGTGAATATTCTGTTATTGGCAGGCTCTTGCTAAAAGATCCAAGGGTGTATATGCCATGGTTCAGCATGCAAGGACAGTCAGAATGGGGCCTCTGATGGTCATCTCAGGTAGGCATACATGGGGGACGCACTCCCGCAGAGACAGCGGCCTCAGTCTGTGGAGGGCTTTATAGGTTGATGCCAGGCACTTTGCATTGGGTCCAGTAATTAATTGGGAGTCAGAGAAGATGATACAGAGCTAGAGTAATATGATCATAACAGCCAGACCATTCAGCGCCCTGGTCACTGTTACGATGTCATAGTAGCTAAAATAGAAACTAAAGTAGTGCCCTGCATTTGGAACTGTGATAGACATCCACATGCCCTTTCTGTCTGTACATAGTCTGTTACAACAGTGATGCCTAGTTGTGGTGTTTCATTCTTTGAGAAGAATAGAATGTATCATAATGAGCAATTGTCGTTCAAACCCTGAGCTTTGACATTTTAGTTTTTTGGACTACAGTTCCCAGAATCACCATGATGACTGGGAGATTCTGGAAGTTGTACTCCAAAAATTTGTTTGACATTTTCAAATTCTGCTCTTATCCAACCCCAGAAAAACTCTGTGATCCATGAACTGTACAGATGGAAGAGCAGTGGTACACAAGATTAGTAGTCCCTGTTGCACAGGAATGATGAGATTAGGATCTTGATATTAGGAAGGAAGGAATTAAGGTCTCACAGGATACCTGCAATCTTATAGCTGATCTTTGATAGGAATAACAGACACTGTGGGATGACTCCCATGACTGGAATATAGCAGTTGAATGGTATAACTTGTTCAAAAAAGAATAGATGCAAGAACTGGAGGGGGAAATAGTATTACGTGTGGAAAGTAAAGTAATGTATGCTGAGAAGTTGGGCTGGATTAATGACAGTGATGAAGTGAAAAAAGTGGAGATGTGCTTGTACTTTCTTTGTTCTGCAGAACTGAATCTTATGGTTTCAGATAATGCATAGATGTGAAGCTGCGGAGAGAGGTTTAGTTCTTAGTTTCTGTTTCACTTGAGGCTGGGCTGTCTGATGAAAAGGGCACATGGCATCTAGCACAAGATGTCAGATAATCAAAACAGATGCTCCCAGAATGTTTAACCACCCTCCCCAGCTTGCAGGCAACCTAGGTCCATTTGATCTTGCTGCAGCCTGGCAAGCTGGCTGTTCTGGAGCTGTTCAGAGGAGTTCTCATAAGATACCTGCATGCTGTTTTAAATGGCCCCAGATGACCAGGTCAGTGCTGGGTTGACTGAAAGACAATGTGACTCTGATCTTGTTCCCTTCTGGTTGACCTGAAAGAAGCCTGGGTTGGCTGGGAGGGGCTACCTCCTCCCTATTGCTGTGTGAATCCCCACCCCATCCTATTAGGTCTCAAAATGACTGGATTTATCTGGGATGCAAAGTAGATCAATCTGTTGCCTCATTAGCTCTGTCTGGTTATATTCAGCCATTTACTACAGGGAATTGTGCGGAAAAAGAGGCAAGGTGGGGTTAAGTTCACTTTTATTTAGTGGTTATTTTGGTTCGTTTGCAGCTAAGCTCTGAATGGAAATCAGTCAGCTCACTGGGAGGGTGCTTCACTGTGTCTTGTGATGTGGGCTTGCTGAGTGTTTCTTACAGATTGAAAGCATGTTGTGTAATAACATGGTGTACGTATTTAAGAAGCTGCATGCCTCCTATCCAATCTAATAGGCCCCACGTGCCTAGATGGATGCTAGAAGTGCTACTTTCCTTTCCTTTAGATAAGCAACGATTTTGTTTTTGGGGATTCTGAATTAAAGTTCTGTATGCTTCCTCCCCCCACCCCTGAAAGAAAACATGGAAAAAGTTAAATGCGCACAGAAGACGTTTCTTCAAATTTAGGAGAGATGGACTCTGGCAGCACCATCGTGAAAACCTCCTCAAAGTGCCAAGTCACTTGCAGATTAATGTATTTCAGCCAGGGAAGATAGCATCGTGAAGGGAAGGGTTGAGAAAAATAAAGCAGAAAGCTCTTCTTAGGATGAGGACTAATTGCCTCCCCAAGTTGTTAGTAAAGTCTCTCATGAGTGACCTTTTTAATGGTTTTTCTTTTGAACAGAGTACTTGCCTGGTTGTCATCAGTGAAACATTTGAGCATCTGGCAATCATTAGTGTACTCTACTCCCAGCCACCCCCAGCTTCCCTGTATCTCTGTGTGGAGTGGAATCATTGCTATGTCATTTTACAGATGGTGCTCTGAAGCAGAGGCTAAGTGACCTGCCCAACGCCATGCTAGAAGTTTGTGCTTGGATTAGCAATGAACAATAAAGGTGTGTCTTTTGTTTGTTTGCATAAGAGAATGATTCCTTTTTGAAACCTCTTTGCGTAGGTCTGTCAACCAATTAAATTACTTTTGGCTGATTTATGTATCTGTCTACAGATCTGATTAGTCAAATACTTTAGCCGATACAATGTAAATTGCATATTACTAATGCAAATTGGAAAATCATGCATCCACATTTCAGTTTGTCCATAGGTTTGCTGCTAGGTGACATTTTGCCAAGTACTTGTTCTCCTTAACATGGCTTAGCTCACATAAGGTGAATGCTGTCTTACTTAAGAGCAGTGATTTCCAACTGGGCTCATCAAATGGGGGAGTGGAGAAGGGTATAATATCAGAGTCTGTGGGTCCAGAGGGTCTCAGAAGTCAAAAGATCCTGTCTAGAGTCATCAGATTTTACGCCTTGGTTTTGAGTCTCAGGACCTGGACCTTCTCGTTCATTTCTCAGAGGGATGTGGAGGAGTCTGAGGGTGAAAGCACTGCCTTGAAAGGTGTGCATGTGTCTTTTCCTCATTTGTTAGAATTGTTTTTTTTTAATTTAGCACCTTCAGTGAAGTTTTGGTTGATGCTTAATGCATATCCTCCAACTGTTCTGATTTGGCAGGGATAGTTCCTATTAATCCTTTTTTACCCCACTTTTTGAGCTGTTTTAAAGTGTCCCAGTTTCTCTCTTCTCCTCCCACTTCCTCCTTTGTCCTCAAATTATTTCAATGGCTGAAAACTGAGTTCAAAGTGAGGAGGCTTATGGATCCAGATGGATTCCTGGAGGTTCTTGGGGAGTTTCCTGTTGCCTTAGCAGGTGATCCTGTTGAAGCCTCAGCTGATATCTGGAATAGGGAATGGTCAGGGTAATGGATGTGATTGCTCCTAAGTGTCCCCTCTCACAGACCGGAGCCAAGCAAGCACCCTTGTTCACTAGGAAGCTGATGGTGAGGAAATGAGTGGGATGGAGTCTGAAGTGATGATGGTAGAAACCTCGAAGTGAATCTGGATGAACATGGGCTAGAGCTCATTGGAAGGCCTATGCTAGGTGTGTGTGTGTGGCAGCAAAGAAATCTCCATCATTGCCACCATTGCATCACACAGTGTCATCCAATGGAGTTGTCTCAGGTGGTCAGGGGCCTTTTACATTTTGCTCCACAGGAATGTAAAATGGCAGTCTATGGTGAAGAGTTTGCAAACACTTTACAGATAAAATCACTTGGATCTGCTCTGACTTGGATGAAGTAGTTGATACAGGTCAGGTGGTTGTAAGATTGGCCCATTTGTTCAGTGTTATTCAATATGTTTCAGTTTGTGCAACCTGAGGATGTGGACAGGATCCTTGGGGCAGTGAGAGCCATCATATGCATATTGGAGCCATTCACTTACTGACTGTTGAAAGCAAGTTAGGAAAGGGGACTAGTGAATGCCTCACTACAACAAGGCAAATTTCCATCTTGTCTAAAGAAGTTGTGATGAGGCTATTATTGGGGGAAAAAATCCTCCCTGAATCCCACCATACCAGAGAATTATTGGTCAATCTCCAATTTCACTTTTTGGGACAAAATATTAGACCTTGTGGTAGCTTCCCAGATCCAGGCATTCCTGGATGAAATGGATTATCTAGATACTCCATGTCTGTATGCCATGTCTGAAGATATTTATATTTATAGACACTGATTTACTTGTGTATCTATACTCCAAATATGGAGATATTTTGTGGAGCCACTCAGAAGCAATTTGAGCTTCTAGGCCATATGGCCCAGCCCAGCCTTAGAACAGAGAGTTTGTTATGCAGTTAGATGGGAGACTGAGAGATTTGTTTTTCTCTGCTTGACACATTTGATGATATTAAGAACGGCAAGTCCCAGAGTTCCTTGTGCATAGGAGGGATGGCTGGTGGGAAAGGCTGAGCAGAATATCATAAGATAGTAGGATCATATGCTGTTCTTTCTTCTGAAAGAATTTGTAGGTCCTGTCTAAGTCTAATTCCAGTTGCAGTTTTGATCCAGCTTTGGACAATGTCACCTCTCATTAGAGCACAAATTCAAAGCAACCAATGATATATATATTTTTTCATTTTGCTTTTACATTTAGTGTTTATCATTGCATCTGTCCATTTAAAAAAAAAATCAAGACATTGACGGATAATGGCTTTGTTAATGACCAAAATGAACTGTTGTTAGCAAACCTGTGGAACTTTCAGGCCAGGGTGTTACTATTTAAAAAAATAACAAAAACGAGCATTTTTCAGAAATATAGAATGCACAGTAGTAATTTCAGAATTAAAACAAACTGCTTTCGTGGCTCATGAAATTATATGTATGGGGTAAGGGACTGTAATGTCAGTGTGGGAAGGGGGCCATCCTGCAAGTTTTACTAAGCCCCCCCCTCAAAAAAAGAAACCCTAGCTGGGCTCTATTCCCAATCTGTAGGTCTCCAGATGATGTTGGACTACAGTGTGGAGAATTCCACAACAATGGACATGCTGCCTGGGGGTTCTTGCAGTTCAACATAATCTGGAGAACCAAGTTTGGAAACCATTTATTAGCCTTCGCTTCCAGATATATTAGGCAGCAACTCCTATCGTCCCCAACCAGCATGATTCCTGCTGCCTAGAAATGATGAGAATTATAATTCAAGACATCTAAAGTTGCCACATAGGGAAAAACAGCCATATATCAAGTGTGCTGAGCATTTGAAACGGATTATATTAATTTTAAATATTGCTGTCAGTTAGCATTCTTTTAAACTCTTTCACTAGCTGTTTTGATTTCTCTATAGTTCTGCATTTGTTTAAACCCATGAGTCACAAAGGATCAACAAACCAGCTTCTAAAAGTCCTAGGAACAGATAGACAGATATCTAAAATACTGGAATGTATGAACCAGACATGCCTAAATCTGAGTAGCGCTTAGGCTTTCAGGATGAATGCCAGAAATGTTTCTGCCTTTAATTACATTCAATACTCTTTAGTCAATATAATTTTTGGCACTGTCCACAGTTACTTCTGTAAGGATAGCAAACACTGGCAAATATTGCAAAGTATGGTTGGCTGATTACTATGACAACCATCATTATCATCATAGACAATATGTATTTCTGCTTCTGTTCCACTACTTGAACTCTTGGATTAGAGAGCAAAAATATATGTTTGTCTGGTCTTTGGGAAACAGATCATTTCTATTAAAGATTGTTTTTTTAAGCATTATTTTAAATTGAATCATTTTAAATTGTTTTAATTGTTTATAAATTGTCTTGTTTCAAGTGTTAAATAGTTTATTATGCTTTTAATCACTTGAAATAATTCGTATTATTTTATACTGGATTTTATTGTACCCTGCCTTGAGATCCCCTATATAGGGTGGGAAATAAGTAAATATTAAATATTAATGTAAATAACGATAAAGTAGTCCTGCCTTCCTAGCACCAGCCCTTCTCTTTTTGATACATTTCATTACATTTTGCCTTATATGGTAGGGGTGGGAATTGTATAGTCCTCAAGATTGTTTTGGATTGCAACTCCCAGCTGCCCTATCCAGTGAAATGTGGAGATCTCTTTTCTAGCAATCTTGGTGCTGCCACCATATTTTTCCCTCAACCCTTATCCCAGCAGCTTTGGGATTTTCCACTCAGATAGTCCCACCAGTCCTGCTAGGTGTGAGCTCAGGCAATCTCACCATTGTGGCCAAATGTGGGATTTCTGTCCTTTATCCCACCAACTGTCAAGACTTCATGGTGTTCACTGCAGTTATCACACATAAGGAATGCTGGGAGTTGCCATCCAACAACATCTGAGTGCCACATGATTCCAATCTCCATAACAGGGTCTGTGTGACACTCAGAGCGGCTCATAAATAGATAAAATTTACAGTATGAACTAAAATGTCTTCTAAAGGTATTATAAAACAGCACATATTAGTTGTAGTAGAAAACTGCATTTATAAAATTGGCAACTTTGCTTATGACCAAGTACCAAAGAGCAGTACTCGTACATAGCTTCTCTTTATATGGTGAAGGTTATTTATATGGTGAAACTGTACAGGAGCACAGGTAGGCCAGTGTGGGGACAGCCAGCCCATCAAAGCCTACCCCCTCCCTTACCATGAAAAGAGGAAGAAGAGAGGATGAGGAACAGTCTGGTGGTTGTGGCCCTTAGTCTGTGGGGTTGTCCAGTTATCCCACTTTTGCCACCAAATGTGGAGACCTGCACTTTTCCCTGCTGCTATGGCTACATATTTGGAGAACTTCTAGATGTCCTTGTGGTTTTTGTGTTTTGTTTGATTCCTGTAATCCCACGACTGGATACTACAGCCCTTGAAGTACTACTGCCACCAGGGACACTGTGTGTTTGAACTCAACCACTTCAGTAGCACTGTTGAAGTGTCCATTCAGGCACATGTGTACAATACAAAAATAATTTATGAAACAGAATTTTTAAATATAGTTTAAGATTAGAAATTTGTGGTTATGGAGGCTAATGTTACTTACTGAATTCATCCAAATCATAATTGACTTTTAACACATCTCACTAACTCTTTCCCTATCTCTCCATAATCCTTGCTCTAACTAACTCTCTTAACTGACCCAAAATATAAACTCCTTCCTTTTTCTGTCTCATCTGTCACTCTACTCTTTTTGTCTTTTCTCTAAACAAACTCTGGCAAGCTGATATCTCAGAGTCTTATTCCTGTCTCTGGCTGGTTCATATCTTTCATTCTGACTACCTGTCAAACACAGCCTTTTAAAAATCCAATTCAAACATTGATCAGTGATCTCTAACGTTCCATGTTCTCATCCCTCCTAACAGATCACCTGCCTTATTACTTTATATACTATACATCACATACATAACCATACTTCACCTTAATTTCTCTAATAGCTTTTTTTTATTTTTTACAAAAGTTCAGAACTCCATATTGTCTTCCTTTTCTCCTCCTCCCATGGCAGGGAGAATGAACAGAGATGTGTGTGTGCACATGCGTGTGTACGCACACATATGTGTGTTCAGGAGTGGTGGTCCACTGAACTTTTTTCAATAGAATGAACCCTTTGAGGGTGGCAGCAGCAGAGAGACCTGAGGGCCCCATTTCAATGTTTTGTCTCTGGGGGTCCAGCCCCTAAAGTTTTTCCTTTCTAGGCAGAATAGATGACTGGCACCTTGTAAGTAATCCAGTTTATGCCATTGTAACTGATTTTTTGGTTAGTGTAGGGGTTGGAATTTTGTAATAACTATGTGATGACCACAGTCCTTGTCCAAACCACCTTTTCTTTGCTGCAGCCCTCCTTCCAGAATGGCCATATTCTGTCTGTTGAGGGAGCAATAGAAGGATCGCCCAGTTTTGTTGCTACAGCTCGATGGACAACAGTGACATCTTCTTCAGGGGTCTCCAGACGACCCCTGACAGGTTTTGGTGAATACCAGTCCTGTGCATTCAGCTATAATGAAAATACCTAGTTGCCCCTCTGCTGTTTCTTCCTCTCTCCACTGACTCAGAAATGATCATGCTGGGAGTGGTAGCGGCAGTAGAGAAAAAAATGGGTTTTGAGGGGTTCGGACAGGAGGTATATCATAGTCACACAGGTGTAGGGTTGCCAGACTGAAAAGTGAAGAAGGCTCTGGTACCTGTAATGGTTATGTAGAAGAGGGAATTCAGCAGTCTTGCTGCTGGCTGGGTGACAAACATCAGCAGCTGAAACTTCTCTTCCACACAACCGTTAAAAGTCCAGGAGTCCTCTCCCGTTTTCAGTCTAGCAAATATACACATGTGATATGTGTCCAATTTATTTGTGTATATATTGATATATATGTTGGAAACAACTTGAAGGAACACAACAGCAAATATACATATATATAGAGAGAGAGAGAGCAAGAGAGAGAGAGCGCACATCATCTGTTGTAGATGGCACTGCACAAGTAAAAGAATGACAAAAAACAGCCAGCCCCACCAAAAGCGTGCAATTTAAAATAAAATTTACACTGTCTTTGTGTCAAACGTTTAGGTAAGGCAGATTCTATCTGATAAAAGCAAAGAGTGAGCACTTCCCTGTAAATATTGCTAGTATTGTCTAGATTAATCTGATTCTTCTGTTAAATGATTTTTACTCATTGCCTCTGAATTCACAGATTCGGCCCTGGTATTGTGCAAGTATAAACAATTAAGACAACCAGCACCTAAGTTCTGTTGGAGCGTAATGTGAATGCAACATTAGTTGCTCCAGAAGTTGTAAATTCTTCTCACTCAGGCAATAAGGCATTTCTGATGTCCTTGTGCAGCAGTTGTTGGCCGTTTCGAAGTGCCTTGGGGCAAAACAGACCCAACTGATCTGCTAGTAGAGCCCTGACTGGATGCCTCAGGACAGCTCCACCCCTTCCATGAGCTGCCACTCTGGCATGCCAGTGTCATCTGCCGTGTTGGCTTAATGCCATGTATCTCCATTTCTGGCTGATTCTATGTTATGCTTTGCTAGTGAGGCTTTTCGCTCTCCTGGCTTCAAATAGGATTTTGCCTCAGGTATATTTCAACGCAAAAATTCCTGCTACTTTCATATATAGCAGCATGAAAACAATAAAGGATTTAAATCCCAAGATTTAAAAAAACGATCATACTTCAAATTTGTTCGGGGTGATTTCTTCATGGGTAAATGTGTGCTGCTTTCACAAACATTTTACTGGGCATTCACATGGTGCCATCATGATAAATTTTCCCTGTGTTCCTTTTAGAGCTTATAAAAGTTCCTTCTTTTGGATGGGAACTCAGAATTTGTCATCTGAGTCATATTGGTTGGAGCATTCTGGAGTTATAATCCATAAAAGTACTTTTTTTCCAAGTTATTTTCCCCCCTTTTTTCAGTACAATAGTGAATTCTCCACAGGTGTAGATTTTTGTGCTAGTCTTCCATCTTTTTAAAGACTTTGACATGAGAAGTGATGTATCAGGCAGGTGAACCTATTACAGCTGAGCACAAACTTATTACCACATTTGCAAGTGTCACAATTTCATCATCCTGTTAATTTTTTAAAACCATTGTTTTAATTCAGTTGTAACTTATTCTGCAGCTATATTTTTATAACATTAAGATGTTTAATATATATGAATTATTTGTTATGAATGGTGACATATGAAAGTCGGGAGATTAATCTAACCTTCTGGTTACCAGCATTTTGAGAATGTGGTTAACTGAGTTGACCAGAAAGAATATCTTTCGATAACTAAAAAGAAGAAAATACCACAAATGCATTATAGTAGTGTGGAACTATAAAAGTCTTTATTGAAGAGCATTATATCTTACAACAGCAGAGGAAATAACGTTAGGGCAAGGAGCAACCTCTTTGAAAGTAGCTGCGGAGGTCTTTTCCTCAGTCCATTCACAAGAGATACCACCACAGTGCTTCAGGAAAGGGTTGAAGTATGGGTTTATCCCCTCCTAAAGCAGAAATCAGGCTTTCCCAATAGATCTATCTTTGTGGGGGTTTTTTTCCTCTTCTGTAGTCTGAATCTGAGGATTCATCTTGACCATATTTTAAACCATTGGAGTTGTATTTTCTGTGAGTGGAGGACTATACAGTATATTATGCACAACATACAAGACGTTTACTGTGTGGCTTCATGGAACCTGTGGAACAGAACAGTGAGATGTCAGGCTTTCCTCAGCTCTTTTCATATGAAGCAATTGCCTTTCCCTGGAGACCCTTGTGTTTCTGTCAGGGCTAAGTGAACATTTCATATAATTAAAGGGGGATGGGGAATGCTGTTTCAATACAGCTTTACAAACAGCAGGCAAACGAGTCTGCTTTTCTCTTTATCTGCAGTGGTGGAAATGCCTCTTACAAGTCACTGGTGCCAATCATTTCCCTGCACTTCTTAACCTCTGGAGAGGCTATTACTAAGACTTCTGTTGAAAAGAATGGGAATGAATGTTTACCAGAAAGAAAGAAAGAAAGAAAGAGAAACCCCAGCATTTTAGAGCCAGAAGAGCCTCAGGTGTAAATTGCACAGCTTGTGAAGTATGCAGCTAGTGTCTGAAAATTTTCCAGATCAAGGTTTAACAAATTGTATGCTGCTATACTGTATGTAAACAATCATATTTGGGTTGGAATGTGATCAAAGTGCTTGCACTCGAAAATGGCTGAAAAATGAGCAAGTCCAATGCCTGGAAAACATAAAGGGACTAAATGAAAATTTTGTCTTGGAGGATGATTAGCAGCTGGCTTCTTCCCAAGCCCCACCTGCTCGGCATGGAGCTGAATTTCTTTCAGAAATGTTAGGCAAGGAATGGGACTGAAGCCAATAAATAGCAGGCTCTCTTTTCAAAACTCTGTGCTGCTAATGTTTACATGGAAAATCTGATTTAAAATAGGAGCCTCAATACAGAACTTAAGTGTTCATCTTTATTCCAGTTCTTTTTCTTCTTAGCTGTTTGCACTATGTTACATGGTCTGTGATCAGCAATTTTCCTCGCTACACGATTTTTTGTTGTTCACAGCTGTTAACATTTTTATTAAGAAATAATCTTCTTATTATGAAATATCATTGATTTCTCTGAAAAAAATCAATTTATATTTCTCCAAAAGATTCAAAAAAGCTTTAGGACATAAACCCCTTTTATGCATGTTATGCTCTGATGGTGGTTTGAACAAATCTATTTCTCAGGTGGAGCCTCCTGAAAAGTACAACGTATGGCAATTCTAAGTACCATCTTTCCAGCTCATAGTTAAAGCCTCTCTGGTCTTATTCAGAAAGATTTAATAATCTGTGCTAGCTGGTGTTCTCTCTCCTCAGCTGCAGCATTGTTGTAATAGCCACCTGGGATGGAAAACAATTCAAGGAGATAAAGAGACAAACTTTGCAACGTTCTTAGCTGAGCCAGTTAAGTGGTCTTGCTTCCCTTCCCTGCTTCTGCAGATTGATGAAATACCTGTTGATAATGACAGTTGTGAGAGAGGAAAATTTCTCTTTGCTTTCAGCCTTTGTATGATACTATACGATCCCTTCTTGTAGTTTGCATCCTATTTTCTGATAAAATTTCATATTAGAACTAATTACTCAGGCCAGCATAGAATTCCATGGGAATTGTAGAGCAGGTGTAGAACTCCTAGATAAATAAGAGGTTCTTCAGCATTTATTTACAGTGGGGATTTGCAAGTGGGGATATTATAGACCTGGTATGATGGCAGCTGGAAGTTTCTATGTCAATGGGATGGTGAATTTGCTCTGGGTTTTAGCATGAACTTCAGAGAAATTACCTAAGATGCCATTGTGTGTGTGTGTGTGTGTGTGTGTGTGTGTGTGTGTGTGTTTAGGGAGGTAGGGTCCAGCACTTTAGGCAGTCCCTTTTCAGTCTGATCTGAAACACGGAGCAAACACACTCTGCCTCTGATTTAGAAGCCCCCAGCTGTCACTTTTGCCTCCACAGGCTAAAGAAGAAGGTCTTCTAGGTCTTCTAGAAAAGCCTTATAGGTTTAGATTTTAACAACTGACATTAAGGTGCGCTTCACACATTACAACTAAAGTTGAATCCATGCATTTTTACCATTATTAGAAGACATTTGTGTTTCAAGACATCATCAAGTGAATACGTACACCCAGGAATCTTAGCCTGTGGATTTACCCAGTTTTTACCAAGCTACTATTTCTTTGCTGCAGTATTATAGTACTTCTCAGGAAAAGTGATATACCTGTTCCCTGTGACTTGGGGGTCCCGTGAGGGGCACCCAAATAACCACAACAAACACAACAAGATGGAGAAATTAGCCTGGAGCACTCTCTTGGCTAACGAGAGGCAGGGTAACTTAGCGGGGATCTTTTACCCAATGTTTACAGTATCAGGTCAGTGAGTAGGCAAATGGTTCAAATAACAATTAAGATTTATTAAACAGTTATTAAAGAAAAGCACAAACACACTCCTAACTAGAAAAGGAAAATAGAGTTCAAGGGGAATGGGTGATACGCCACCTGTCCTGCAGTCCTGGGGAAGCCAGTTGTAGAGGAGGAAACCCGGCGTGGCGGCCGAGGGGAATCTGCTGAACCGAGCGGCAGCAAGGCAGAGTAGAAGTCCAGAGCGATCCAGCGAAAGTTCCAAAGAGCTCTCAGAACTGGGGGTTTTTATCAGGGAAAGAACGACCGTAGGCTAGTCTGGTCTTGGGCGAAAACAATAAGTTTTGGGTTGGAGACAATGCCTCCGAAAGGTCAGAACTTACATGATTGAGTTATGTTCCGAATTGACAATAGTATGGCTGGTATGTAAATGCGGCTAGCTCGGCAGTTAAGCACCTAGCTCGCCAAGGTGCCCTCTCAGGGCAGAGGGTCTCTTTGTTTATTGAATGAGGGTGTTTGTTTCTGGAGGTCCCCTAAAGCAGTTCTGGCTATTTCTGGCTTGGTTTGGTGGGAGCAACAAATAGTAGCCATGCCTAGCTTTGCGCTTGTACAGTGGCCTCACAAACACTTGGCTGGTGGCAGAGCGGGGCCGAATTGTGATATCAAAATGATATCTTTGGTTCACCAAAGTCCAGGCCAGTACACGGTGGTAACATACCTTATTATATTTAATGGAAAATATTGTTTCACAAGATTGCAAAGTATATTGATAGTAATCTTTAATACAAGGGATCTTTCCAACTGCATTTTAGAAATAAGTTAAGATGTACTTATTTAATGATTTTATTATGATAACATTTCTAAACCATCCTTCCTTCATCTGGGTATCAAGGGAGTGTATAGCAATAAATGGAGTAATAATAATGATAGTAATAATGGTAATAATAATAATTATAGCGTTAAAATGAAGATGACATTATGACTGAGAAAAGCATCAGAGTCAAGCCAAAATAACCTAATCTTTAAACTGGAAGTGAGGAACTGATTTCTTGATGAAGGCCACATTCCACTGGAAGCAATGTGATGACTGTAGGCCAGTGGCAAGTGAGCCAGATACTCCAACTGCACAGATTCCTCTACCTTAAAAAAGAAGATGGTGTGGGAGGAAGAGAAGGAAAGCCAAAGAGACACAAAGCATGTTTTGATCCTTGCTTACAACTGTATCAGCATTAGTTCCTCCAGCAAGAAGCAGTAGTTTTTCTCCACCACACAGACGCAATTCATTTATGAATCTGCTGTATTTGTTAACTAACAGGACAATTCAGTTGTGCATGCTTCTGTGTAAATCCCAACATAGTGACTCTTAGTTCAGTAGCCATTCTTGTTGCCTCATAAAATCTATGCTGCAAAAATCCATACTTCTAACAAATTAGGCCAAAGAGGCCATATGAAATCAGTCCAAGAGCCATGGATTGCCTCCCCCTAAAATGAATAGTATGGAACTGTTAAAATATTGTACATCCTGTTAATTATTTTGCAGATGTACCAATCCTTCTGTCTGTGTAGGCATGATTTCAGATATCTCAGTATGTTATAAAATCATCATAATCAACATCATCAAACACACAGATTATAACTAGGATAAATTACTATGGAGGAGGCCAGGCTTGCTTTTCCTTCTCTCAGATTGGATATGACAGCTCCCTTCCAAGCCAGCTATAGCACCCTGCCACCTTCCTTATACAACCCCTGCTTTCCCCTCTTATTTCCACCACCTTAGTGAGAAATGGGTAAAGCCTCTCCGGTCTTATTCAGAAAGATTTAAAAATCTGTGGTAGTGTGTTTCTGTAAAATTAAAACTGATTAAAAAGTACTCCATTAAATCAAAAATTATAAGAATAGAATGTAATCTTTATTAAAATAACAGGGAAAATGTATTGGGTGCTACAACTATATTCAGGCAAAATAAAAGTTCCAAAAAGATTAAACCAGTTTCTTCAGATTAACACAGTATTCAGGTTCAGAGCCTTTTTACACACCCAGGCCTTGGGCTACCTTTTCTGCTCAAAGGCTAAATTCCCAAGTTTAGGTCACCCCTTCTGATCCAACTCAAAGTAGATTGGTCTCTTTTCTGGATTTAACTAGATCCCTGAGAAGATAATCCCACTTATTCAAACAACCTCCCTCAGCTGATTGAAAAACTCTCACTCAAAACTCTCTCTGAAATCCCTCTGAAAGAATGCAAGCCACCATTTTATATAGAGCAACTCCTCAGAAAGCTCAGTCTCTCCCATGCACCAATGGGCTGGGTTTGTCTCTTACCCAGAGCCAATTGCGCTACATGGCAACCTGTTGCCAGGGCTGCCCTGTCACTCAGACTGGCCACACCTCCAGGCTCCATCACAGTGACATCCTCATGGTAGTAGTTTTCAAAGAAGTAGCCATATTAGTTTCTTGTGACATAAAATGGAGGAAGAATTGGGGAAGAAAAAAGAAAAATTATTCCTACAACTGTGTAGGTGAGCTTTATACCTGAGCATTTATTATCACTCTGTACTGTATCCAAAGAAGTATCCATGAACGCTCATGCAGAAATAAAAACTAGTTAGTCTTAAAGGTGTTGCCACATTCTTTTTTTCCCCTTCCTTCCTCCTTTTTATGACATTCCCACATTTCACTGTAAGCTCTGTACATGTTAAGATTTCAGTCCATCCTGTAAATAATAGAAAAATCTTAAGTGACTCACAGGATCATCCATGAATTTTGAACTAGTTAAGATAAGAGTCTCTGGTGGGACTTGTATTAATCTGGGAGCCAGTCTGTTATTTATAATTAATTGAATCAGGGGAGCCAAACTTACTGGCGTCAGATCTATGAACAATTGATACATCTGTGAAATAATCAATAGGTTTATCTGAATGGTGTTCATAAGGTAAAGAAAAAGAGATCTTTTTGAGAGAATCATGTGAAGATAATATTGTGCCTACAACCTTATATTTGATGTTAAGAATGTAATCTCATGCAATTTGTCATTTACAAGAGATATTTGTGTTTCTCTGAGTTTTCAGTGCTCTCTCTCTCTCTCGTTATGTACACTCATAGGAAAGAGACAGAGAGGGAGAAAGAATCTGACATGCTATTAATTTTGTCCAGACTTTAGCTTAATCAGAAAATTGTATATTTTTTCAGTAGATCTAACCTTGAACAATATTTTTGAAAGTGTAGTACTAATGTACAACTGGAAGAGACTTCAACAACCTCTATCTTAACTCAGCTGTCAAAAAGACAAATTTTCCTCATTCCAAAATCTCTTTTATCATTCATCACTTCTGATATTTTCAGCTTGCATTACCTACGAAGAGAACTATGTATGATAAAGAGTGTATCTGTTGCATTACTGTTGGGAATATATCTAGAGAGAAATAACTGAATGCTGCCAACATCCAGTAATCTTTAAAATATCATTTAAAAGAGAAAAATTGCAAGAAATTGTACAACAGGAAAAGCTGTCAGAAACTCCTAAGAAATTATTGAGCGCAGAGAACTTCCAGAGAGTGAGCTGTACCTTATTTGCTTGTAGAAACTTCAAGGTTAACAAATTAATTAAGAGCTCACTTCATCAGATGCACACAGTGGGGTCCTGAACTGATGCACGTATTGGTACAGGGACAAAAAAGTGGTAACATTGGGATCAATTGACAGTGTAATGCCATTTGACCTTGCTGTTTCCATTGCTCCTTCCCTTTCCTTGCTTACATCTGTGCCAACTGAGAATAATCCTTCATACTTATGATGAAGTGAGCTATAGCCCACAAAACCTTCTCCGTAATAAATGTGTTGGTGTAAGGTGTTGCAAGACCCTTTGTTCAGTTCAAGTGAACAACTATCATTATAATAAATATGTTCTTGTTAAACTGCTGTCACCTCTGCTTTGACTAATGGAGACCTTATGAATGAGAGATCTCTGAGACACACTGCCATCAAAAGCCCTGTTCAAGGCTATGACTTCCTTGACTGAGTCTGTGCATCTGTGATGCAGTCTTCTTCTTTACCAATTGACTCTTGCTTTACCAAGGATCATTTTCTTTTCTAATATGACATGTCATCTCATAATATTGCCAAAGTGCAATAGCCTCAGTTTAGCCATTTTGGCTTTTAGGCAGAGTTCTGTCTTGATTTGCTCTCAGAAACATTTATTGGTCATTTTAGCAGTCCATGGTATCCATAAAGCCTTCTTCTAACATTATATTTCAAATGATTTTTTTTCTTCTTGTCAGTTCTCCTCATTTTCCAGCTTTCAGAACCATACATAGAAATTGGCAATACTAGGTATGGAAGATCCTGATTATGGTATTTATTGATATATATTTACCCTTGCTAGTCTTTTTTAGTTCCTTCATAGTTGTTCTTTGAAGTCCTACTCAACCTCTGATTTCTTGACAACAGTCTCCATTTTTATTTTTGACTGAGCCAAGGTATAGAAAGTCTTTGACTATGCATGGATTCCTTTATGTCTTATGGATCTTATCCATAGGTTACGCATAGGTTTGTTACTCATAGGTTTGGACTGTGTGGTTTTATTTGAACAATTGATTCTTTCAGAGATTTATTATATCTTTTCATATTCGTTATATACCTTTACACGCACGCACTCATGCGCACGCACGCACACACACACACACACACAACCCTTCTAACTCTTGGTTTGTATTTTGTTGAGTCTGGTTGCATCATTAGATACTCATAATTGTTCTCTGCTCTTCCCCAGCAGTTGGTTGAGTGCCTTCTGAACTGGGAGCATCATCTGCCAGCATTATCTCTTGCTTCATTTTAGATTGTCTCATCGTAGAGTTTTCTTGGTAAAAGACATTCAGAGGCAATTCAGAAGTGCTTTACTGATTCCTTCTCCTGTGCAGTGGTAACAAGAGTTAGTTAAGGTGTCACTAGCATCGTCTTGGAGACATCCTTCACCAGATCATTCCCTACTCTTGTTGCTGCCTGATAGCTGTTTGGCACATTTAGTTCGGCTCTTCAGTGAAAGCCTGTGGGAGACCCTGTCAGTAGCGATTGTAGTATGAACATAGCCTCTTTCCTCACAAAAACATGCAGTCACAACTGTGATGGAAAGATAGTGTCATTCTGGGTAGCAGGTCAATAACATGTTTGTACAGTATTTAATTGTATTCATAAATGTATTAATAAATGTGATAATATTACTCAGTTATCAAACTTTTCTTAGCTGTTAGTTTCATATGAATTGGTATTGGCTTCTTTCCCTATTTTATCTGCCTGCAAAGTTCTCTAGTAAGTTCCTGCTATCACTTCAGAGAAGAACATGAGATACTCCTATGCATGAAAGGTTGGAGCTGGGAACACAGTACAGCGAATGAGCAGTGTGGCTTGACAGATAATGATATGGCCAAGGCAATCCAAATTTAAGCATATCACAGGAGAGCAGGAATCTAAAGTGCTTGCAGGCAAATGGCTCCAAGTAGTAAAAACAGAAAGAAAATCACAAACTACATGACAACCTAATGCTGAGGAATGGAAATACATATGTTGGGCATATATATTGCGGGGGGGGGCATAACTGATATCACCACTAAAAATATTGAGTAGCAGATGATGGGAAAGAGTGGAGATAACTCTTGTCATTAAGTGTAAACAATACTAAGCGAAATGAATCTGAATGGATAAGACAGTTCACTACATAAATCTGTGAACTGATAGGAGAGCTTTTTGTGTACTATATTGTGGTGATATCATTTAGAAGACACCAGCCTCATTCACATTTAAGAACTGAAAAGACAAAACAAAAAGTGACTAATCTAAGAAGTCAGTGAATATAAGACAGAGAGTTCTTAAACCAGAATAACAGTTGAATAGTTGAGCTGAATAGTAGATTAGATGGGGCTTTGATTGATCCAACACAGTTTGTCTTATTTTCTTATATTTTTAATTCAGTAGAGCTTCTGGGGGTCCTGGGAGGGGCGCCCAAATAACCAAACCAAACCAAGCAAAGATGGAGAAATTAGCTAGAGCACTCTCTTAAGCTAACAAGAGGCAGGGTAACTTAGCGGGAATCTTTTACCCTATGTATACAGGTTCAGGTCAGTGAGCAGTCAGACAGTTGAAATAGCAACAATAACATTTATTAACAGGCAAACAAATTATTAAGAAAACACAACCACACAGCTTACTAGAAATAGGAATGAGAGTTTTGGGGAAAATGGGTGATACGCCACCTTTCTCGTAGTTCTGAAGAAGTCCAGTTGAAGAGAAGAAGCTTGGTGTGGCAGCCGAGGGGAGCTCGAAGAACGAAGCGATGGCAAGGCTGGGTAGCACTCCGGAGCGGTCCAAGGAAGCTCTCGGAGCTTGGGGTTTTTATTAGGGAAAGTATGACCGTGGGCTAGTCTAATCTTGGGCAAAAACAATGAAGTTTGGGCTTGAGACAATGTCTCCAAAACGTCAGAATTTACATGATTAAGTTAAGGTCCGAATTGACAATAGGATAGCCAGTATGCAGATGGGGCTAGCTTGGCAGTTGAGCACTCAGCTCAACTGCCCATTCGGGGCAGCAGTCTCTTTGTGTTAGCGTGCATACCTTGATTAAGGTGTTTGTTTTGGGAGGTCTCCTAAAGCAGATCTGGCAGTTTCTGGCTTGCCTTGGTGTAAACAAGTATGAGTCAGCATATAATAGCCACGCCTAGCTCAGTGCTTGTACGGAGGCTTTACAAACACATGGCTGAGGGTGGCAGAACAGGGCAGAATTGTGATATCAAAATGATATCTAAAGTTTACCAAAGGCCAGGCCAGCTCATGGTGGTAACACCTCAGCAAGTATAAATGATGACTGTTTTTGTCCTGAATCTCAGTGTATCTAGCTTTATGAAAGAAGCTGGAAACTCTAGAGCAGAGGTGAACAATTTGTGTGGATCTGGGGAGTAGAATTGCCAAGTTAGTATTATCCCAGGTCCTGAGGTTTTAAGGCCAAACGTAGAGACCAAGGGAAGGTCCTTGGTTATGCCATTTAGCCTGATACTCTTTGCATCAGCCATAGTTGTTCAGAGTAGGTCATTAAAAAAAGTAACAAAAGAGAATGTGTACACACACACACACACACACACACACACACACCACTTTTCAAGGCAGTGCTCTTACTGTGAAATGTCTCCTTGTCATCCTGAGAATAGAAGAAGGACCAGGCCCTGAGACTCAGAGCAAGGTCCAGAGGTCTAGGAACTTCCAGAGAGCCACCCTTAAGCCCAATAAGGTGTTGTGCGACTGTTAAACTTCAGTGCCTCAGCAGTGGCTGCCAGACATTTCCATTTGAAAGGACTCCTCTTTAGAGCAAGGCATGTAAAGCACACACACTTTATTTTAAAGCAGATTTTCTGTTCTGGCAGATTCCTGGAACCACGAGTCTGCTTTAACTTACCACATGTGCTCCTTGCAAATTCAGTTGTAGTGGCAAAGGAGGTGGATGAGGATGCATGCAACCCACAGTTTGTGCTGGAGCCAGGGTGTGTGAGGTGTGCTTTATACAAACCAAACAAACATGCAGATGAACTGTGACATCTTATTTTTTAGCTATGGAAAGACACATTCCCACCTTGTCACTAAAGTATCTTCAACCTTTGTTGAGCTAATCATGTGACCTAATTCACAAAGGATAATCTGTTGGAAAGGCTGTCAGAAGACAGGCTTCTGTTTGAAGGCATCCACTGTCTGTTTGAAGGTTTGTCTATTCCAAGTTTTGTTTAAAAATAAAAGAAACCTAAGAAGGATGATCAGCATTAGCCAGGAGTTCATTGCCTGTTATCTGGTGGAAGGCAGACTGTGCAGGCGTACAGATGAATTGCTTGGTCTTCTTTATTACAGTTAGATGTATTGCATTTCAAGTGTCACATGTATAGACATTTCTGATTTTGTACCTACACGTATAAATTAGTAGGTGTGCATTTTATGCAAATCCAGGTCCTCCTCCTCCATCCATCTTTTTTTTTGATGCATTTCCTCTTCTTTGACAATATGTATAGTCACCCTAACCAGCAGTTGTGTGATTATAGAAAAAGTTAGTAAATTGTATCTGATTACTAACTATTAAGTGAAATAAGATTTTTTTTTCTGGGTTTAAGGGGACACAGCTCATGCCAACTGCATTTTGTAGAAAAGAATTTTGGAATTGTGTAACAGTTATTCATGTGTGAATGGCAGTCAAAAGTTATAGGCTGAAAAATAATAGTTGGTCCTTCACATTTGCTAGGGTTAGGGCCTCAGGACACTCACAAAAGTGGAAAAATCACAGGTATCAAAATGTGTGCATGTATCTGTGGGAAAGGGTCTAGGGAGAAGAGACACCCCAGATCCAAAATAGGTCAAGGAAAGAAGACAGAAGTGGGGGCGGCATGGTGGACCTGCATTTCCTCTCTCACACCCATCTCTCATCTCCTTCCTTGGGTTTGGGAGGGGTATTGGAAGAATGTTTGTGGTGCTGAGAAATCAGGCTGTGAGCTGTCTTTAGTTGGCCAGGCAGTGGCTGGTGGCTGAGGAGGAGGACCAGAGATGGGTTTTAAAGGGCTGCGTGGTCTGATTGAAGCCGCTAAGAGGAAAGGTTTCCCTGGAAAAGGAGCACCGGGGAGGAAGGGGTTGGAGAAACTCACAAATAATCAAATCTGTGAAAGTTAAACCCACAAATGTGGAGGGCCAATTGTACCAGTTTTTTAAAAGCATAGCATTATGTATTCTGTTCCATTTAATTTTATTGCTTTATTTACTGCACAAAGTCATAGCAAACCTTGCATGATCATACTATGGCTGAGGTTTAGGAAACAGCTGTTGATCTGCAGTCTTTGTTTTGAAAAGTCCAGATTAGGTAATCACCCATTGTTTTATGCCTCTCATACCACACCATAAATAAAATAACATGTATTATAAAATAAAAGAACTTTATTCCAACTTTGCTGTGGTCTTTTTGTAGAACTTCTTTGAGTGTTAATTTTAGTGGTGTGAAGGCTGCCAGAGAACCACTCCTTTCCCTGCTCAGTAGTGTTGAAAATCAGAGACAGTTTAGGAAGAGGGAATCCATAGTGCTTTCACTTCAGTGTTGCCTTTCTTAGGGACAACCATTGGCCTGGGAAGAGGCTATTCATAGCTCCATCCAGATGGCTTAATTCAGAGGTGAAGACATTTTGCCTATAACTGCCATCAGTCTCACCCAGCATGGTCAATGGGAAGAGATTATTTGAGTTGGCATATAAAGCATCTAAAAAGGTAAAAATCCCCACTTTTGATCCAGCTCTTGTGATATTACTGTGTTTTGTGATAAGAACCCCTTTATAACCCCATCCATACCACTGACAAAACAGAAATATATTGGTGGTCAACAGGGTATAGGTCTTCCAGTGGAAATGGTCCTCTAGAAGTCTTGTGAAGATGGCACCCAGAAGGACATATTCTTGGCATTGATTATTACTGGGCATGGGAATGAGACAGTTTAGTCCCGTTTTGTTGTTCAAGGATCTTTATGGCTTCATATTTCTTCCTTTGTAAACTAGCTATAATATTATAGTTTCCTATTCCTTCTAGCATCATCTAATACACAGCAAGCTACAGAGTATAGAATTCGCAATATGTATGGACAATTCCTTTGTTCTCAGTTCATCGGAAGTATATATGCTAGGCTGCTTTTATGTCTTAGCAACTTGGTGTTGGAATTCACTTTTGAGCTGAGTTGATTTAGGCTTGTTTTGGTATGCTTTAATAATATGGGATTGGTTTCTAATGAACAGAATAGTGTACAGAAAAATTGCCTCTCTTAAGAGTCAATTGCATTGTGAAAGTTGAGAAAATAAATGTCTCCTCATGCTTACAAATTGGGATCATTTTAAACTTTGTTTGGGGCTGTTTAATCTTGGCAGGCTGCCTGTTTTATACACACAAGTTTCCTTTGAAGCATCACAACAGAAGCTCAGAGATAGCTCCATAGAAAGAAGTTCTGAATTTAATGAAATGTGAAAAAAGGAAGTCAGGCAGTAATAAATATTGCCTTAAAACTTTGACCAAAAAAGTGGCATAGAAAGGAACAAGTCTGAATTAAAGTGATCTGATTGCACAAACTATTGCCGTAGAGATTACATTTCACACTCCTAGCTATATATAAATCTTAGAGTAGCGATTTGTCTATATTATTCATTTCACACCACCAGTTCCTCTTTCTGTATCGCACATAAATCAACAGGTCTCTTCATTTACCACCGTATGGTATCCTTCTGTGTTCATTTCTTCCTGGCTGATGCCAAGCTTATTTATTTATTTTTTAACAGTAATGTGAGCCACTACAGTAGATTAGTTGCAACTCATTTTGTTGTGCTCACAATAAAAGCTCAAATATATTGTCAAATCCCCTTTGAATAAATGAGAATTCAGCACTGTAAGACCAAGTTAATTTAGCTTAAGAAAAACACGGGTCTAATGTGTATTTGGGAAGAAAGGTACAAAACAAGTGAAAAAATAGTATTTCCCTTCAACCTGTGATGACATCAGAACTAATGGCCATCTAGTCTTTGGTTAGACTTCCCTAACTTGGTGCCCTCCTATCATCCACAAAGAGCGCTGACCATACTGACTGTGGATGATGGGAGATGTAGTCCAACACATCTAGAGGGCTCTTGGATGAGAAAGGCTGGCCTAGATGATTGGCAGCATTCTTAAGATGGAGGCAAAGAAGTATTTCGTCACATACTGAATTACTTAAGAGCACAATTAATGAGAAGCAAGAGCTCTCTTATATAATAGTAATGGAAAATCACAGTGCTTCCAGAATTATAATCCTTTTACTAGCTGCATATCTTGCTAACCTTCTGAGAAGTTACTCTGCAGTTACCATTTTGGAAAGAAGAATTGCTGATGAGTTAAAGCAGTGGTTCTCAACCTGTGGGTCCCCAGATGTTCGTGGACTTCAGCTCCCAGAAGCCCCAGCCACTATGGTCAATGCTCAGGGCTTCTGGGAGCTGAAGTCCACGAACATCTGGGGACCCACAGGTTGAGAACCACTGGGTTAAAGGAAAAATGTACACTGTGTAGCCCTCCTGTCAGCACTGTTTTGCATATCCAGTTATGGGGGCTGATGAAAACTAATGCCTAACAACATCTAGAGGCCTTTCGTTCCTTTCTTTCACCAAAATTTTTACTCAGTTGACGCTTCACCACATTGATGTTAACTCAATATTATAAGCCTCAGTGTCTTTGCATGATGGGACTTCCACTTCTTCTCTTTCCTCCTTTTATGCCCAGTTTGGGAAGGAAGATAGGGATTGCAAGAGAGAAAGGAATTCCATTTTTTCCGGTAGTGTTCATTTCCTAATAGTTTAATGCAATCTGTTATGAGCTATTTTGTCTGTAGAGAAGCTGATTTTGTATGGAAAAAGTGATGTAGTGGCAGGACATGGTGGTGTTCTTACTTAGACGTTGTATTTTTCTGAGCTTTTAGAGCTTAGAAAAAAAATGGCCATCATTTTAGCACTTATACCAAACTCTAAGATGGTCAGGTTGTCCTGGCATAGAGAGTGTGAAATCTGTTAATGGCACTCCACAAAAATCTATGGAGCAAAACTAAAGTAGAAGAAATGTGAAAGGCTATGCCAACAGACTCAGAAGTATAGCATTAAACGTCTCGAAGGTGTATATCCAAGTCTGATTTATTGTGCAGGAAAGAAAAAGCAAAATCCTTTCAAAGGCATCTTGAATACTCAGCCTGTTTGAAGGGAGATTGGTCAAGAGAAAAAAGAATGTAAAAGATGGAATGATGAATTTCCATTTTTGAATTGGGCATCCTTTCCAGAAAGCTTTTTATGTGCTCTCTTGTGATTGTCACAGAGATACAAAGCACATGGACTCATGCAGTTATATTAGCTTGATTTTGTTTTTCATGTTACAGAGATCAGTTACTCCTTAACACAAAAGCCTGTGAAAACAGTGCAAATAAGTAAAAATGACATCAAACACAAGGAGGTGTATTAGAATCTAGCTGGAATTTTATTCATAGTGTTGGCTTTGCAGAATTGTGTTTAATTTTACATATCAAATTATAATATTAAAGAGTTTGTTACCAATGTAAATGCTGAAGGCATAGCTATGGAACAAATATGCTTTATATTCTGTTAACAGTAATGTTTCCCCCTCAGCATTCTGGGTAATTTACTGAGTATTAAGAATTCTGCATTATCATGATTCTCACACAAGAAAGCTACTGTTCCAAGGTACACGTGGCAATAAGGAAACTACCATTAAAATGGAGAAACACCTGTAGCTACTAAATTAGAGTAAATCAAGTATTTTTTTTTTGTGCTAAACAAACGATGTAGGTATACAAATGGGAGTTAAAACAGTCTCATTTATTTCTCATAGCATCTGCTAGAATGGAAAAATTCTTCTCCTTGCTTGATATCACAATCATGTCATTTACACTGTAAGCCATTTTGTGCCTGTAGGAACAGCTCATTGTCAGAAGCATCTGGAAGAGTGTGTGGTACCTCTGAATCTATGTAGACATCACCATCAGTGCAGATTTTCTTGAGTTGAGACAAGCCCTCAGGTTGTTTTGACGCATTGCAATTTCCCCGTAGAAAATCTCCCTCCACTGTCAGATACCCACTTCACCAGAGACATTTAGTCTGCAAATGACTGGGCCTGTTTTCTCCCTCCAGACTGTTCCACTGTGCAAAAGAGTGACAATAACCAGGTAGTCTGACAGAGGCTTCTTCTTCAGTCTAGATAAAGGAAGGAGCTTTTGTTTAGTGGCATGCTGTTTATTGTCACTGCTTTGCTCTGGCTTTGTGTGTTTTATGATGTCCACTATGGGTCATGTGTGTGTGAGGGAACATGTTGTCTGCATGTGTGTGTACTTCCTTTTGCCTTTTTGTAAAAATTAGATTGGTACATGTCTTTTAAACACTTCCCTTCAGAAGTGTTTACAACTGTTCTGTCACCCCACTACATCAGTAATATTACAAAAACAGTTGAAATTTTTCTTTAATCCTCATTTACCAGGTTTTTTAAAAAATTGAATACCCTAGTCTGGCCCTAGTGAGAAATCCAGTCTTTTGGTGGGGTATAAAAATGCCCTATATCCAAAGCAGTATCTGGGGTTGCAGAATTGAGAGTGCTCTACAATTCCCAAACACTCAGATCCATCAAACACATGTTCACACGTGATATGTTTGTTTTGAGAAGGTGTCAGACTCTCTGTTTGCCAGAACTGTAGTCAATACAATTTCTGTGTCTTAAAACTACTACTACTACTATTTCTGTTTCTCTGAACCAGTATCTGGCAGGTGGCTGAAATCCAGGAACACTGTTTACAGTTCTTTAGATGACAGTGTTTTAAGATCACTGCCTTATAGTTGTTTTCGAATTCTGCAACAAAATGTCATTCGGGGAGATTAAAATATGCCATGTGCCCAGATAAAAAAACAACAACCCTAAAATTAAAAACCTTTAAAATTGTATTCTTTCTTTCTTTAAACAACAACAACAACTTTAAAAATAGATACAGTGTTTGCATGAAGAGGCTTAGGGTTCTTCCACATTGGTCTGATGAAGTATGACTTTCCACGATATAGATGCTTGGGTTTTGCCAGGTTTTGCTGGTTGTTGTAGCCTCTGCACCCACTTGTGCCATTGCTTTGGAGGCTGCTTGCAGTAATTTCTTGGATTTGCACGAGCACTTTTCCAAAGGTTTTTAAAAACAGGAGTATGATTTGCTGAGGTGATCCTATAGTTTGAAAAACAAAACTTCTACTTTCTGAATATTAAAACTTCTGTTATTTTAGAGCCATAGAGCAAAAATGCTATTTCACTGAGGTGAAATAGCACTGTAGCTCTAAAAATGTGAGTAGTTGTAGACAAACATGTGCAGTACACATAGGAAGATTGCTGTTATTGTTGGTATTATAGAGCCCCATCAATTTGCATGGTGTAGAAAAGTACAAAGTCAGATGAATAAAATAGATAATGCTGCCCTGTGGGTTTACAAAGTAATGTTGAAAGCAGAACAGACAACAAAAGGAAGGGAAAGGAAAGGAAGAGAAAGTAAAGGGGTACGGGTGATAAGGGAATGCATATTTTCAAAATATATAAAATACTGTGTGCTAGGAATAAATTTCTTGCAATGACTTGAATTTTG
The DNA here is from genome assembly GCA_948472985.1 of Iguana delicatissima. Classification (NCBI taxonomy): domain Eukaryota; kingdom Metazoa; phylum Chordata; class Lepidosauria; order Squamata; family Iguanidae; genus Iguana; species Iguana delicatissima. The sequence goes on along the minus strand of CAOKZL010000048.1, from coordinate 1,274,493 downwards.
AATATTTCACTCTAAGACATAGTGGGGTGCCATGGATTTTATATACTCCAGTGAAAATCTTTGTTTTGGTGTGATGCATATAGTGATATTTTGCTCACCTGCTACTTCTTCCTCTGATTCTATTTATGAAATCAAAGAATCTTCTGAAGACCTGATAGGGATATCAATCACATTGTAGATTAGGTTACTACCAAAAGAGAACCATTAGCTTTAATATATAATAACTGTGCCATGAGGATAATAACATAAAATCCCAGAAATGCAATTTAGAAAGGCTTTCTGCCCCAGCCTTGTGACTTTATAATCCTGTCTCCAGAGTCAGAGAAAATCTTGTTTGCTGTATTCTTTTAACTTTGTTGGAGGCATCTTGTGTATCTTGAGCTCAGTAGCAGTCTCTCTCTGCAATAGCTGTGCTAAAGCAGATGGAGCTTAATGGTATATTTTCTGTACTGTTAAAGGGTTTTTTAAAAAGTATAATATAACTGCTGAGTCTATTCCATTTGTAATCCATTGACTAACCGTACATAGCACATCTGCCAGCTCTTTACAGTCATTTACGATGGGTTCCATTGATACATATGAAATAGCCGTTAGTTTTGAATCTTGATGTAAAGGATGCTTGACTCAGCAGGAATATTACTCAGATTCTTTTTTCTGGATGTTTAATATTGTTCAGTGGTGTTTCACGTGGTTCGGTGGACGTCAAACTGATCCAAACTTTCTGTATCCTGTTTGTTCATTTGTCATCCTCCTTGTCAGTGGAAGCTGATAGCTCCCATGTCAGTGGAGTGTTGAATCAGGTCTGGATTTTAGTCCATATTAAAGGGATCTTTCTAAGATTACTCGTCCTATTTTGGAAATAGGATTCAGTGTATTGGATAATACCTTTAAAATATGGATGGAAACCTGGAGGAAATTTACCACTGACATGGAAACCACCAGCTGTTCCTGCTGTTTGTGACTGTTTAAACTGTCTTCATGCAGCACATGCATGTATTCTAAATAGCGACAGCAGCTGATAATGGGTTCATTGGGTTGTGCTGATAATGGTATATGAACATTCATCTGCAATTAGGGACTGATAAATAGATTCAATGTATAGCTTGCCTTTCTTCCAAGTCTGGCACTTAAAGTGATCTATATACTGTTGCTGTTAAATACCATCAAGTCAGTTTTGACTTAACAATAAGAGACTTCAAAATTACGCCATCAGTAGCCCTTCTCAGGTCTTGCAGAGTCAGGGCAAAAGACTCCTTGAGTCTATCCACTTTTAATGTGGTCTCCCTCTTTTCTTACTGCCTTCTACCTTACTGAACATTATTATCTTTTCATGATATGTCTTCTCATGATATGTCCAAACCATGACAGTCTCCAATTCTGATTTGTGTGTAACCCCATTTATTTATTTAAAATATTTTAAAATGGTCTTTCAAAGATAAGTTTCCCTAAGTCATTTCCCAGAATAAGAAGTTAAAACAGTAGCATAAAATACTTACAATATCTACAACAGTAAAAGCTACACTATCAAAGATGGCCCTGCATTCAGTTAAAAACAACCAGGCCTCTAAAGCTTTAAAAATTTTTTAAAAACGGAGGCATCTTAGGATGAAGCATTCTATCAGAACGGGGCTATGACAGAACAGGCCCTCTCTCGCATGTTCACTAAATGGATACAGATGTGCAAGGCACAAGATCTTGTTCTTGGCAGCCACGCAGGGTCAGATCTGGTTAGTACTTGAATGGGAGACTGCCAACAAATACCAGGTGCTGTAGGCTGTATTTTAGAGGAAAGAACTGGCAAAACCACCTCTGAGTATTCCTGGCCTAAGATAATCCTGTGAAATTCATGGAGTCGCCATAAGTTGGCAGACAAAATGAAGGCACATATAAACACCCCCCCTCCCACATGCCTCAGTTAATGAAGTAGATATGTTCCTGGGGATGACTTCTTTAACAGAAAATTTAGCATCAGAGTTAGAAGTAACATGGAAAGGATAGGGATAGGTTCCTGTACTGCAGATGTGAAGAGCAATCCAACATATTTCAGCAAACTCTTTCTTCAAAACTAATGCATATGCATGTGTAAAGTAAAAAAATCATGTAAGGGAAGCCTTGCATAAGTAAACAAAACCTTTTTTGTCTCTTCCAAAATGTATTCAGGGATTTTTTTTTTCACTAGCTTTTTCTTAAGATTTCCATTTTGATGTACATATCTGTGCTTTTAAAAACATGATAAGGGTGGCTGGTGGGGCCTATTAATCTGGTTGCCCTTCATCTCTCTATTTTGCTGGCTGCACATGCTCTGCAATAGGTTCTTGAGGGAGCTGCTGTTTACCTTGTCTACTCTAGGCAGGTATACATAGCTACCATAGGATCAATTGGAGTGGAATCCCATTCTCTCCTAGCATTGATTACTGCAGACATACTGCTTCCACCCAGTACCAAAAGACGGCGTTTCTCCATTCCTCACACACAAACCACTACACCAAGCTGGCTCTCTTTTGCAGTTTAGAGAGGGTTATTTACAAGTATAATAAATACTTATTTACAGTTATCCGTCAGAGAGTAAAAGCTACACTATCAAAGATGGGCCTGTATTCAGTTAAAAGCCAGGCCTTCAGTTAAAAACAACCAGGATACCTCCCTCCCCAAATGACAAACTCCAGAATTCCATAGGATGCAGCCATGGCGATTAGAGCTGAATCAATGTGCTGTAATTCTGTAGTGTAAAAATGCCCAGCAGAGGTCCAGAGACATAACCTTCTCTGGAAAAAGACTATAGGCAGTAGTGGGGAACCTGTGACTCCCCCCCCCAGCTGCTGCTGAACGGCAGCTGTCATGATCCCTTGCCAATTTGGCCATCTTGGCTGGGAATGTGATGGTATTTGGCATCTAATAGTTTAGCCAGCATGGTGTAGTGCCTTAAGTGTTGAACTTGGACTTTGGGAAATGAGGTTTCAAATCTTCAGTCAGCCATGGAAACCCACTGGATGACCTTGGAGAAGTCATGAACTTTCAGCTTCAGAGGAAGGCAATAGCAAATCCTCTCTGAAGAAATCTTGCCAAGAAAACTCCACAATAGGTCCTCCTTGGTATCTCCATAAGTTGGAATGACTTGAAGGGATACAACCACCAGCAGCACCATCATCTGGACGACCCACAGTTTGGAATGTTACTTTAAAAAAAAAGTCCTTTGAAGAGGCGGGTTCTCTGAGGTAACAGTTCTTTATTAGTTCTGTTACCCAATGTGTTACTTGTTATTTTTGGTAAGGGGAATGTTGTTCATTTTAGGTGACTGAACTGGCAGTTGCTTTATCTTTTATTCAGAACTAGCATATATACCCTGCATTGCCCGGGATTTTATTTTCTCATAAGTAATCCTTGTTAGAAAGATTTGAGATCCTGTGTCTCTAATTCCCCAAACTGTCTTGTCCAGTACCTGTAACTTTTCCCCATGTTCCCCAATCCAATCTGTATTCAGAGTTATTACAGAGGTTGGGTTCCTGAGGGAATACACTGCCCTCCTTCTTGCTGCTAGGCCTCATCTCCATAGCAAGCGACCTATTCTCTGGCTGAGTATTCTAAAGCCCCCCTTCCCCCACAAAGTGCAAACCACAGAATTCCATACAATCTTCTTAGGCAACCGATCATATGAGGTCTTCTCTGCCTGACATGGACAAACAGACAAACTTTGAATTTTATATATTAGATGAGGATCCCATGCTTTCAGTATGCGCTAAAGCGTGGCAGAGCAAGCACTGTTAAAGAAGCAATCTCTTTGAACGGTCTAGTTTGAAAAGCCCATTTTTTAATGTTTAAACAATAAATTTTTATTCTTCTGGGCTTTAGATAAATCTCTCCGGGAAGCTGGAAAATGAGCTGAAAAACGGAGCTGGAAAATGGAGTAAAAATGCTTAAAATAAACGTGTTCTTGTCATCCCTGTCTCCACGGTCATAAAGTCATTGGATTTGCTCATGTATTTGATGTATTCATGTATCTGTGATTGTGTCTCATGACTTCCTTCTTAATGTCATTATCCTGACTTCACAGCTGGGTTTCACATGGTTCTAATTTTGTGACCGGACTGCCAGTAGATAAAAACATCTTGTGCTCTTTCCTCCATGTCCTTCACAAAGAAAATATATCTAAATAGAAACAAATGTAAACTAGATTGATTTAGACAATTAACCTAAATTGTTAATGGTTGCATTTTCTTTGCCATATATTAGATAATCTAAGTATCAATGTATATAGGAACACATGACAATCAACTGAAATTCCAGATTTACATATCAAATACATTGGGACAAGTGGGCTGCAGTCCACAAAAGTTTATATCGAATAAAGCTTATTAATCTTTAAGGTTGTTTGCAACAACATATTTACACTTCTCACTGTTTTTAATTCAGATATGCAGTTTGTATGTGGCAGGGGACTATATAACTCAGTGACAGGGCATGTGTTTTGTCAGTAGAAGGCCCAAGATCAGTCACTTGGGCCATTTCTGTACTAGATGTTATAGCGCTATGATTCCACTTTTAACATCCTATGGAATCTTGGGGTTTGCAGTGTCCCTTCCGAAACTGCAAACTCCAGGATTCCCTAGGATGTTGAAAGTGGGATCATAGCGCTATAACAGTCTAGTGTGGAAATGGTTTTGGTAATGCCAGAAAAATAGACTCTGAGTAGCAGTTGAAGTTAAAGATGACCGTATGAGATCCAGAAAAGTAATTGTCAGGATGTACCTGATAAGATGTACCTTCTATAGGACAGCATTCTATGTTTTAATTGGAAAACATCATCTTTAAATTAGTTTATAGTCATAATCTTTGTGATAAGTCTTGAGACATTTTCATGACATGTATGTGCACACACTTCTTTTCCAGCCGGACATATTTGATATGATTCTACTGTACTTGATCATAATTTGCAGAGAAATATATATGTCTGTTTAGATTAGCATGATATAGTGCTGTCTTATGTTTATTTCTTTCTGATTTCATAATCTTGCATGTTTACTTTGAGAGCCAATTTAGATAGCTTAGTTGAGTAAGTTTAGAGAGCTTAGATAAGTAAGTGGGTACCTACTCATTGCTTGCCAACTTATGTCGACCATGAATTTCATAGGGTTTTCTTAGGCAAGGAATACTCAGAGATGGTTTTGCCAGTTCCTTCCTCTGAAATATAGTCTACTACAGCAGCAGTTATTTGTTGGTGGTCTTCCATCCAAGTATTAACCAGGGCTGATGCTGCTTAGCTTCAAAGATCAGACAGGCTCTGGTGCCTTTATATATTGGTTATAGATCTGATGAGTTAGATGTGTGATAACATTTGAAGTTGGGGGGAATGTGGCAGAAAGGGAGTTTAGAGTCATCCTCATGTATCAGACAGGACATTTTCATCCTCCAGAGTCATCTTTTGTTACATAACAAAAATAGATCAGAACTAGATCTACAATATAGGTATTCTCTGCTGTTGTCACCTGCACTGTAGTAAACACTGGCCTTAATTCTATTGGTTAGTTTCAGCTAGAGTAAACCCTTTGAATCAATTGTTGAATAATGAATCCACACATAGGTAAATCCCATTGATCTACTCTAGCTAGGACTAATAGGATTCAGGCCAGTGTCTCCCGAGTATCAGCCTCTTGGCGCTGTAGCCTTGTATGAAATATCTGAGAAAAAGTTACAGACTCAGGTATGTACTTTTCTAAGAGTATAATAAATACTTAAGCCGAATGCCAGTCTCATTTCCTCAAGAGGTGAATGTCAGGTTATTTGTCAAAGAAGAGTGGAATAGGAGGAGAGGGGAGAATCACTGAACGAGAGAGCAAGATTATGGAGAAAGAAGAGAGAAAGAAAAAGTCAAAGAGGAAGAACTCTGGGTCAGTATAGCAAGCAGCAATGCCCACAAAGACAGAGTCACACAAAGTCACTTGTCTCATTCATTTAGGTGGCCAGCCTAAAAGAGAGTTGGGAGTGCATAAATAGAAAGCAGAAATTGGTGTGCAGTGTCCCATTGGCTTGATAGAGACGTCTTCTCAGAGTCCTAGGCATCTTTTATCTCTTTTATTCCCCCCTCCCCCGCAACAGCTCCTTTGATGCTCATACCTTGGTAATTCATCAGTTTTGACCTGCTTATTCTGGTTCCTCATGAGTTCCAGGTGCTTACTGTATTTGCTGGCATATAAGACTCACTTTTACCCAAAAATCACTGTTTGAAAATAGGGTGAGTCTTATATGCCAGTGTGTCTTATACACTGGCAAATAGTATTTGCCAGTGTATAAATGGGGTGCATCTTATACACAGGTGTGTCTTATATGCTGGCAAATATGGTATGTTGATTTTCTCTGAGACTGCCTGAGAGAGCTGTTTTGGTGCTCAGATTAAGTTCACCTCAGAGGCTTCTCTATTCTCACATCTTTTAAAGTATTCATCTTTTCTCTCCACCCAGTCAAATTCTCTCTCTCTCTCTCTCTCTCTCTCTCTCTCTTTTCAACCTTTAAAGTGTTGTTAAGGTCATCCACTCATTTCTCATGCAAGTATCTCTAACATACATATACGTGTACCTTCACAGACCCAAGCCAGCAGTTCAGAGGTGACATTGTTTCAACCTTCTGCTGATTCAGTTTATTTAAACAATCTCTCTCAGACTGTTTTAGGTTAACCTTTGCCATAAGTTGCACAAAATGCTGATTATTATGCCAGCTAGCATCACATATATGCCATAGTAACACAAATGACTAATTACAGAGCAGTGTTCCAAGTTCTTAAATCTGTTCATTGATTTCATAAGCACAGATGTTATTTGTACAATGTTTGGCAGGGTGGAAGGCAGGAGGAAAAGACTACATTAGACTCAACCAAGGAAGCCACAGACCTGAGTTTGCAACACCTGAGGAGGGCCAGTTGGTGGCAGGGTGACTTAGAGGTCTTGAAGTTGATCTGATGGCAGTTAATAACAGAATATAACTAGAATGGTAACCAACTATTCTTTCTGATATTAGAATCATATCTGTAATTACAGTAGGCCCTTCACTTTTGTGGGGGATAGGGAAAATGAATTCCCGTGAAAGTGAAAAAAATGTGAATAACCATGTGCCCCACCCACCACAGGTGGGGTGGGTGCAGGAGAGAAGCAGCGGGGACAGAGCTTCCCTGCTGGCTTTCTCCTCGCCTCCACTGGCCCGATTTCAATGGCACGGGTGAGGATGAGGGAAAAGCTAGCTTGGAAGCTCTTTTCCCCTGGCTGTCTCCTGCAGCCCCCCCCCCATGCCATAGGGATCAGGCAGGTGGAGGTGAAGAGAAAACTGGCATGGAAACTCTCGGCAGCAGCAGAAGGAGCTGGGAAATGGGTAATTGCCCTCCCTGCACCCTCCTGCTGCTGGCCCAGGCCAGGGAATGGGGGAGAAGAATGGGGGCGGGTAAGCGGGCACCTCGTGAATAATCAAGTTTGTGAAAGTGAAACCTGTAAATGTGGAGGGAGAACTGTAATGTCTTTTTAAGAGTAACTGCCCCAGTTTCCTTTCATTCTAAACAATATGGTCCCAAGGGAAGGCACTAAGTGGTCCAACTTCCTTGCCTACTTGTATTCCTTGTCTTTCACCTGCTGCTGTCCATTCTTCTATCCAGCCAAAATCTGCCCATGCAGAATGGCTTCCAGTTGGCACGGGGATCAGGGAAGGCTCCATTTTATTATGTCCTATTTGTCTGACTTGTACACTGAAATAGTCATATGCAAATCTGCTCCCAGAAGGTGTAGCTTTCAGAATTCTGGTCTGCTCACTTGCTCTTGCAAGTCATATACCTTAGCCTTAAATGCTCCAGGCACTGGATTGGTAAAATACTAATGGGACTCTTACGGTTACTGCTTATTTTGCTTCTGTAGTCAGCGGTCTTGAAAAGGAGTCAGCCATTTTACCAGACACTGTATTACTAACTTAAGATCATGAGTTGGCACTTGTAAGACTAGAGCTATATAACTTGAACCAAACTATGCAAAGTGTTCTTTGTAAACCAGCAGCCTTGGACTGTGTGTCTGCTTGTTCTCATTCACCACACAATGCAGAATATTAGAGACATATTAGCACTCGAAGATGGTGGCACCGCTACTTTGCTGTGCGGTAACCCATTTCTCTTGTTTGTGTGGATTTGCTTCTGAAACCCACTTTTACTGAGCTTTTTGATATCTTCTGCTAAGAGATTTTATTCTTTTTCCTCTAAGCTTCGTTGAGTGGGTTGAGGAGATTCAGTAATGTAAATGGTATGTACAGTTCCAATAATATCAAGACGGTATCTATGGTTAATGTTTCTATAGTTCCTTAACCAAAACATTAGAACAGCAGTTTTCCATATATTGTTGTTAACTGTTATCAAGGCTACTTCAGCTTATGGTGACCCTGTGAATGAGAGACCCTGCTGTTGACAGCTCCACTAAGGTCTTACAAACTCAGGGCTGTGGTATCCTTGACTGAGTCTGCCTGCAGTGCGGTCTTCCCCTTTTCTACTGCCTTCCATGTTACTGAACGTTGTCTTTTCTAGTGAGTCATGTCTTCTCATAATATGTCTAAAGTATGGCAGTCTCAACTCCGGCCATTTCCACACTACAGCAATAGCATGTGTATTTCTATACTGCTTATCAGCTAAGTGCTCTCTAAGCAGTTTACAGTGTGTTAGCTAATTGCCACTCACAAGCTGGGTACTCACTTTATCAACCTGCAGAAGGATGGAAGGCTGAGTCAACCTGGAACCCAGCAGGATCGAATTCACAGCATTGTGGCTGTAGTACCGGCATTTAACCACCGCACCACCACTACACTGTTATAGTGCTATTATTCCATTTTAACATCCTATGGAATCCTGGGGTTTGCAGCTTATGGAGGGACATTTAGAATTCTCAGCCAGAGAGCTCTTTTGCCTCCTACAAACCCCAGAATTCCACAGGATGTTGAAAGTGAAGTGATTGCACTATAATAGAGTAGTGTGGAAATGGCCTTAGTTATCTTGGTTTCGTTAGAGATATGAAAAACTACCAGTCTCTGTTTTCTTACAGTTCCACAAATCCCATGTTCTGTTTGTACCTGGCTGCAAGCCTTTGTTTTTCCTTCCTGTGTGTGCATACGTGCCTTGAAGTTGCATGTCTCCTTATAGCAACCCCGTGAATTTCATAGAATTTTCTTAGGCAAGGAATGGGAAATACATATGTATTTTGTACATATTTTCCTAGTGTATGCCATTTGGTAGGAACTTTTCCCATTGCATGAAGCAGGGGTGGGAACTGTGCAATCATCCAGATGTTGGTGAACTGTAATTTTCAGCAGCCCTAGATAGCCCAGCAAATACTGAGGAATGCAAGGGAGCTGCAGTACATCAACATATCCTCCAGCTGTCCCAGTTTTTTAGGGTTGGTCCCAGTAAATTCACTGTCATCCCACTTCCTTGGCTGTTTTTGAAATGTCCCAGTTTCTCTTCCTTCCTCCCACTTTCTCTCTTTGCCCTCAGCTTACCTCAGTTGCAGCAAACTGAGTTTGAAGTATAAAAGTGGTTTGCATTCAGCAAGGAGGAATGGAGAGGAGGGGGTGAAGTTTTACCCTTCCTTGTAGGCTCAGGCAAAAGCAAAAGCCTCTCCTAGCTTGTGTGTTCTTCTTCATTAATAGCTTTTGCCATCTTGACCACACTTTGATATTAGCTTGGGCCATTACCACACTACATTGTTATAGTGCTATTATCTCACTTTCAACATCCTGTGGAATTCTGGGGCTTGTAGTTTACTGAGGCCAAAGAGCTCTCTGGTTGAGAATTCTCAGTGCCCCTCCCTAAACTGCAAACCCTAGGATTCGATAGGATGTTGAAAGTGGAATAATAGCACTGTAACAGTCTAGTGCAGAAATGGCCTTGGTCTCGTACATCCTAGCTTTCATCTGTGAAGTGTCGAAGGGCATGTAACATATGAGGGAGGTATGAACATAGCAGCTGTTTCAAACTCAAGTTGTCAAATAATAATTAGACTGTCTAATGAAACCACCACTTCCAGCCCTGCCCTAAAGCATGGTTTTGTGTATTTTTCAGTTGAAGACAGTATTTGCCATGAACATATTTAAAAACACACGCGTTTTTGTACATATTTTATTTGTCCAAAGCATACTGCAAGCTTCAAAAATATGTAGGATTCTAAGACCAGCTCACTTTGCCTTGCAGTGGATTTGGGGGATGTAGATAGATACTTTTGCCATTGCTCTTAACTCTGACAAAGTTCTTTTCTATCCGTAGCCCTGACATAGGCAAACTCTTATAATTAAATATGTTTTAGTGTTTTAATTGTTTTCAATCATATTTCTAAAGTAATACTGTTGTTTAATCCGTTTTTTAATTTTGCAAACTAATGTTTTAGCTTAATTTTTTTTAAAAAAATTGTAAGCCGCCACGACTCCCATCTTGGGAGAAAAGTGGGATATACCTTCAATCAGTCAATCAGTCGATCAATGTGATTGCTGCCAGGGGAAGGTGTGATCATGAGCCAAGGGTAGATTCTCTTGAAATAGCCTTTTTTCCCTTGCTCAAACTGCCTTCCATAAGCTAAGATCATGAACCTAATCTCAATCCTATGGCTGCTTTTCAGCAACAGGTGCATTAAAGTTGAACACAGAGTGTGGTTTTGTCCTTAAAGATAATATAAGTTTTTAAGAATTAAAGATAATATAAGTTATTATTCCTTGTCTTTAATAACAATTTAAAAGATTTTGTAAAATGTGTAGCATTATAATTTTAGAATCTTGAGCTGGACCTCTTTCATTCCTTGTAACTTGCCTGGGGAATTTATTGCACCAACAGTTATTCCAACTCTTGTTCCTAATCAGCCCAAATGAAAGATTGGTGTGACTGTTTACAGAACTGAAATCATTAACTGAAAACAAGGGCATCCTTCAGCTCTCAGCTATGGTTGCTTTACATAACTTCACTATAGACACAAAGTGCATGTTCAGGCTTGTGCTTTAGCTTCCATCCATAGTGACTTTGTTGTCCAGCCCAGACAGGATGGATGGCTGTTGCTTAACAGCAGTAATAATGGGAAGGAGGCAGGCAGAAACACCCTTGTGGGGATGAATTAAAAGTAAACCTGCACAACAGGTCTGGTGGGGGGAGTTGTTGTCTGATATGATTCCAGATTTCAAGAAATGTCAAGAAAACAACTTTTTGTCATGGTCACATGGCAGTTTTCTCCCAAAGTCTGACAAAGAACCAGTATAAAGAGTAGGTTAAATCCAGCTTTTCGGAGGCTGATCTAGTCCAGCATTTTCTTTTCAGCAGTGACCAAAGGATTCCTCTTGATGCCTACAAGACAAATAGGAAACAGCATCCCACAATATGCTTTTTGGAGATATACTTGAGAGATTTTCATACATTTGAATGCACATACATACAAATTAAACACGTGTCCATCTATCCATCTATCCATCCATCCATCCATCCATCCATCCATCCATCCATCCATCCATCCTTTTTTTGTATCCTGCTTTTTTCCTGACTGGGACTCAAGGTGGCTTACAAAAAGGCAGAATATTACAATGAAAACAGATATAGTTAAAAGCATATAAAAGTGAGATCGAAATAGTATTAAAGAACAGAATTAAAACTGTTTAAAATCTTACCTTAAAACAGTATTAAAAACAGTGCAGCACCATAAAAGTCCCATCTCTTGTTCATATTCACTTTGATAGGTACACTTGTTGAACGTTGTGTGTGAATATAAATGTATACTGATCAATAGTACTGTACCTGTATTGAATGGAAGGTGTGAATACCCCGACTGTCTTCTCATGTGGACTTCTTCTTTTTTTTTTAGATAACCTGACTTACCTTTAGTTGTTGGATGAGTTTTTTAATGATTCTAGAAGGCTTCTAGTAGATTGATTTAACATTTGCTGGGTACCACTTCTCTTTAGCTGCTCTCCCAGCGACCTAAGTGGCACACGTAGCAAGTAAGTGGATGATGGGTATGTAAAGAATACTTGCAAATTTTCCTCACCGAGAAAGTGAAGCAGATTGAGAAATCCTACTGAGAAGATGGTCATCTGGAAGATTACTCATAATTTGGGACCTTGTATATGTGTGTGTGTGTGTGTGTCTGCATGCAAAAATGCATTTATGTGCAAAACCCATGTTGTTTTCTATATAAAACCAACTCACACAAATCAATAAAGCCTGCAAAAACTTATAATCTTACCCAGTGAGGAAAAATATTATTTGAAACTATTTCCTCTTTCTTGTATAAGCAAAATAAGTGAAAATTTACATTCCTAGTGGATTTGCTGTTTACTTCATTATAGATACTGATGTTGCTTTGTTATGAAAGAAAATGTATTCAGTCCTAAAATGGGTATAACACTTCAGTCCTGTGAAGATTTTAGTGCATCTCATTCTACCCAAGTTCAGATTCTTAATTATCTAGAGAATTTGTATTATTGTACTTCATTTTGTTCTTTTATTGATAGTGGCTCACATAATCTTCCTCTACAAATTATGTGGCCAGGTTACGTACGTAGCTCCTTTTGAGCTTGTATGTGCTTACTCTAAAACTCGCTTAATGAGTTGTTTGTTAACATATGAAAAAAGTTATAGAAAACATGAAAGGATATTCCTTACAGAGCAGGTGATTTTGATTTCCTATACAATTTTCCAGAAGCATAGTAGATGGCAAGCGCAAAACTGACTTTGCCCTTCACAGCCTGTTCCTTCAATTATTTTTAAAATCTCACTTTGTTTCTATTGCAAAAGAGGGAAATAAATGGGGAGCCATTCTGTGGTTAATTTATCACCTGTGGTTTTCCATAACTGTTTCTCATAGCCTCCTGGAGTAACTGTTTGTTTCGCGTATCAAAGGAAATGAGATAAAATCTTGTTATGGTTTTATGTTTGTATTAAAATTTCTATTAACTCTTTTCCACAAGTGCAGCTTTGGATTAATTAGTTCTTCAAAGACCTTGAAAAGTATTGCTAAAAGGCTGGGAGAAAAAGGAGCACTATTTCTCAACATTTTTTATTTCTATGGCTCGCCCCATACATAAAACAACAAAAAAGCAAATGAACAAAACAAAGGAAAAAACCTTCAAAAAACAAACAAAAGAAATAGGAGAGAAAAGGACAATTAAGGCTGCAGCCCTATATTCTTTTAGCTGGGATTGACCTCTACTTAATTCAGTGGGAAATGTCCTGTTGAAAACAAAAAGGCCTCTTCTTGGCCTAAAATGGCCCATGGGTACCTAAAACTTAGTGAAATTGCCCCCAGTGCCCTAGGAGTCATTGAGGGACATTTTGATGCATTTTTTTTCAGATATATGGAGTGACAGAGCAGGGTCCCATAATCCCTGACCACTGCCTGTCATCATTTATTATAGTGTTTCCCACTAAGGTCCAGGCTGCTGCAGTACAGTGCACGCGCAGGGTGGCTTTTGAAGACTATTTACAAACTACTTTTGGTGCAAAATACTGCGTTCAGACAGTTAAAGAAGACAGGATGAAAGGATCACATCTTGCCAGCTTTGAAACAGCTGCATTGGCTCTTCTGGGTGTTTAGAGAGAATTACATTCCTCATATGGTAGTGTGTTTAGCTTACACTTGTGTCTGTTATTTATTTATTTTTACTTTATTTTTTATAAGCAAAAATCCAAATGAAAAAAAGAAATTAGTTCATGAACTCAGCCCTAAGGTGAGAGAACGTTAAACTATGAAAAACAAAGCTTTTTTTTTACATTCATAAATTTCAGCTAATAAACATCCAGGAAAGGGAAAAAAAAAGAACAACAAATAAAAACAAAAGTGTCACTATTCAGTTTTAAAGTCTAAGTGGCCTGGAACCCAGTTATGTTATTTTTTTCCCAGATAAACCTGCCTGAACATTAAGATAATTCTCTGGAAACTTCTGAAAGTCCTAGCCTAATTGAAAATGAAAATGTAGTATGTGTGCCGCAAATTTTAGCCATCATCTTAATCAAAAAATACAATGCTTCCATCTTTCATATTTCCAGTTTTGCTTTTGCATTGCCTCATGTTCAGGTTTCAAGGAAATTGGGTGCTTTCTTCTGTGAACTCCTCTGGGCAGGAGTGAATTTAATTGCATGTAATAGTACCATTATCTGGGTAGCAGAGGAGAAACCAATCAAGGAAACCCCCTTGGTGGTCACTTGTCTCACCTTCACCATTTCTCTACTTAGATTGAAGAAGAAGAAGAAGAAGAGAAACACAAAATGTTAGAAAGATCATATCAAAGGTTTTTCTCCATGGAAACACATGCACATTAAGAAAAAAAATATCCACTGCAAGAAATATATCCTGTGCTTATCTGAGCAGAAATGGCCATAAAATTAACCTTTAATCATACTATTTGGGAGATTATTGTGAATTGTGACAAAAGTATATTATTTTTGATAGTGGTAGGTTCCTTCATTGCCACTGTGTGCTATTTCGAGATGCTGGGTGAAATCCATGAAAATATGGCCTGAAACGAAGGCTTTTCATTTTAAGTGGCAAACACCTGCTGGTATCAATATTGGACTCTTAATTGCAGACTATAGCTACATCTTATGGAAAGGAGTTTGAGCATCTCTTACCTCTCTAAATACTCTTTAAATTCAATCTATTCTGTGACCAAATTTATAGTGATATATTTGGAACGTATACTAAGGAAGGAATTCAGACATAGGTGCGATTATATTTCACATGGTCATATGAAAAACCATGTTTGTGTGTCTGTGAGAGGGAGAGAGGTGGAGAGGGAAGGAGAGAAGTGTTTCCTCCATTTTCAGACTGTTAGTCTGACATACTGTGGTTACGTATCCTGCCTTTTAGAGGAGAGTTCCTCTGTCTAAAGGTGTTCTCTATTTGAAAGGCAATCCAAAGGCATTATTAGATTAACAGCGTCCAAACAGACACCCAGGCCTAGCTTTTGGGCACCCAGTGGAGTCAAATGGATGCCTGTGATATAGGTAGGATGCGAAAAGCATCAGAAATTGTGCTGTTTCAACTTGTCTGATAACAGCAACACGATAGAAGCACAAATTAACAAACTGCACGAAGTAGTAAAGGATATAAATGAAGGGGATGATAGCTGGTGGAAGTGGCTCACATCTTGGTTACCAAACCTGAAATGGCTAAAAGCATTGTTTGTAATTTTGTTGCCAGTAGTGCTAATATTCCTGTTTCTGTGTATATGCTTTCCTTGTTTTATGCAATGTATAAGTAATATGCTTCAAATTACTTCCAGTAAGACAGCAGCTCTGTACGCTTTGATGGCTCAGCCTGACGCTGTTTTATGATATAACGTCACGAAATGCTATAATTGTTTAGAAATTATGCATTTAAGGGGGGAAAT
The DNA here is from genome assembly GCA_948472985.1 of Iguana delicatissima. Classification (NCBI taxonomy): domain Eukaryota; kingdom Metazoa; phylum Chordata; class Lepidosauria; order Squamata; family Iguanidae; genus Iguana; species Iguana delicatissima. The sequence goes on along the minus strand of CAOKZL010000048.1, from coordinate 1,259,124 downwards.
GATATAGGTATGAATTAGAAATAATAAAGTAGAAATAAAGTAGAAGCTGGGGGCTTAGGTCAGAGGAACGGAGAAAGATTTAAGAAGGGTAAAAAGGTCACGAGAGCCAATGTATCACGTAGCTAGGATGTTGATCACGTAGCCAGGGTGTTTATTTCCGGGGTCTGAGCTAGTAACAGCATGTGGTATTTGTGACCCCGGAGGGGCGGACCGAGACATGCCTGCGATCTTTGCCTGTGATCTTTGTGTATGCTGTGAACTTTGTCTATAAAAGAGCTGTGAAACTTGAATTCAGGGCTTTTGGTCTTTTGGAGAAATCCAGCCAAAAGCCTGCGCGTAATAAATTACTCTTTTTCTTGCTCTGTGGTCTCTGTGTTCTCTGGGTTCCTGCAACACCTGCAATTTAATTAGTGAGCCACGTGGTTTCCAGCCCTCTTTCAATGCCTTCTGCTGGTAATTTCCTCTCTTGAACTTTTTGAATTGGAGGGTGGACACCCAGTAGCAATTTATTTAAAATTGCCCTGGGAAGTCCAGTCCATGTTTGGTTTGAAAATAAAGGAGAATGAGAAGGGAAGGCAGCTTTGGCCTTGGGATTGCCCGTCTGTGTTGAGTGTCTGGACAGCAGACTGAACAGACACACAGTTTTCCTGGCTACTTTTAAATCTCAGTTAAAAAACTTTCTTGCTTTGAGAAGCTTTTGGAGTTTAATGTTTTTTTATAATTTTGTATAGTTTGATTACATGTACTTGTCAGTTTATTTTATATTATATTGGATATTTTTGTACCTTACCTGGATGATTTGTTTTACAATTGAATGGTGTAGTTTTATTATTCCTTCCTTCCCTTTGTGTTTGTGTGTATACATATTTTAGATTGTATGTCTTTGGCAGAACCCTCTATTTCTGGTTGCTTTACTTGTAAAGCACCATATACATAGATGACACTATATGAATAAATGATAATAGTAATAATAAAGTAGTTAGCCTAGCCTTATACCAGTGTATTATAGAATCATAAAATTATAAAGCTGGAAGAGACCACAAGGGTCATCTAGTCCAACCTCCTGCCACGCAGGACTACACAATCAAAGCATTCCTGACAGATGGCCGTCCAGCCTCTGTTTAAAAACCTCCAAAGAAGGAAACTCCACCACCATCCCAAGGTAGTGTATTCCATTGTTGAATTGCTTTTACCACCAGGAAGTTCTTCCTAATGTTTAGGTGCAGTAGTCTCTTGAACAGCAGAAAACAAGCTTGCTCCATTCTCCATATGACATCCCTTCAAAAATTTAAACATGGCTATCATGTTACTTCTTAATCTGCTCTCATCCAGGATAGACATAGCCAGCTCCCTAAGCCACTTCTCATAGGGCATGGTTTCTAGGCCTTTTACCATTTTGGTTCCCCTCCTCTAGATACGTTCCAGCTTGTCAATATCCTTCTTGAATTATGGTGCCTAGAACTGGACACAGTATTCTGACCAAAGCAGAATTGAGTGGTATTGTTACTTTCCTTGACCTAGACACTATACTCCAATTGATGCAGCCTTAAATTGCATTGGCTTTACCCCCTGCATCACACAGTTAATCCATGTTCAGCTTGCAGTCTACTAAGGCCATTTCTGTACTACACTGTTATAGTGCTATCATTTCACTTTCAACATCCTGTGGAATTCTGGAGTTTGTAGTTTACTGAGCCCCAAGAGCTCTCTGGCTGAAAATTCTTTTTTTTTTAATTATTTTTATTAAACAGAAAGAAAAAAGAAAAAGAGATGTATAGAGAAACAGACGTTTTCACAAAATATCATAGCTTATATCCACACAGTACACATATAACATACATTACATTACTATACACAAACATTAACATACACTAACAAACCAATAACACTTTAATAAAAAAAATCAACATGACATATCATAATGACATCAGTATAACAGTATCACACACTAATAAGAATCAGCTACACGATAACTAACAAACGAACATTCTGTAGCACGCCTGGTCATACCCAGTTGTATGAATACTTTGGAAACTATCACAGGCTTAGGATTTCACACAACATCTAATGTTGAACAAATAACATTAAAAGGGACCTCCCCCACTGGTAACAAAACAGCACGAAGCTAATTTTCTTATCAATCTGCCCTCCGAACTAGGAATGAGACTATATGTATATATGTATATTTTTAATCTAAATAATATTTTCACAATCAGTGCATATACAATTAACAAAGTATATACAAAAGTTTTCCTAATCTCATAATTACGAGATACCCATTCTCATAGATAGTGAACTGTAACTACCCTTGCTGACTCCTTTTCTTTATACTTCTCACTTTAAGACTCTTGTTAGCTAATTTCTCAATCAGATTTTCCTCTTGAATCATAATTGATATCAATTGTTGTATATAAGTAGCAACGATTGCCAAGTCTTTAAAAATTTACTATGTGGTTTGTTTTTTATCATACAGGTGAGCTTATCTATCCCAGCAACTTCTGCCAACTTCTCTAACCATTCTATCTCAAGTGGTATCGACTCATTTTTCCAATGTCTAACAAGAATGGTTCTTGCAGCCATTACCACATGCCAAATCAATCTGCCCAATTTTTCTTCTACTTCCTTGTACAAATGAAAGATACCCAGCAAGAAAAATTCCAGTTTTAAACCAATTTTAACATGCAGTATTTTTTGAATTCTGGAGCATATCACCCTCCAAATTTTTTTAACCTTTTGGCACTCTCACCACTGGTGAAAAAAAGTTCCAATCTCTTTGTCACACTTCCAACATCTATTCTTTGTGTGCATGAACATTTTGGCAATTCTCATGGGCGGGAGGTACCACCTAAACCACATTTGCAGCACATTCTCTTGCAGAATGTAAGAATGGGTAAATTTAGAACAGTTTTTCCACACCTTCTGCCAGTCTTCAAAATATATATTATGACCTAAATCATGTGCCCAGTTAATTATAGTTTCAGATTTGCAGATGACACCAAATTGGGAGGAGTTGCTAATACCCCAGAGGACAGGATCAAATTTCAAAATGACCTGGACAGATTGGAGAGCTGGGTCAAAGCTAACAAACTGAATTTCAACAAAGACAAATGTGAAGTCATACACTTAGGCAGAAAAAATAGAAAGCACAAATATAGGACGGGGGATGCGTGGCTGGATAGCAGTACATGTGAAAGGGATCTAGGTGTCTTGGCAGATCACAGGCTGAGCACGAGTCAGCAGTGTGATGCAGCAGCAAATAAAGCCAACGTGATCCTTGGTTGCATCAATAGGAGTATGGTGTCTAGATTAAGGGAAGTAATGATACCACTCTATTCTGCATTGGTTAGGCCTCATTTGGAATACTGTGTACAATTCTGGGCACTTCAGTTCAAGAAGGATATTGACAAGCTGGAACGTGTCCAGAGGAGGGTGACCAAAATGGTGAAGGGTCTGGAAGCTATGCCCTATGAAGAACGCCTTAGGGAGCTGGGTATGTTTAGTCTGCAGAAGAGAAGGTTAAGAGAGGACGTGATAGCCATGTTTAAATATTTGAAGGGATGTCATGTTGAGGAGGGAGCGGGCTTGTTTTCTGCTGCTCCAGAGACTAGGGCAAGGAGCAATGGATTCAAGCTGCAGGAAAGAAGATTCCACTTGAACTTCCTGACAGTCAGAACTGTCTGGTAGTGGAATATGCTGCCTTGGAGTGTGGTTGAGTCTCCTTCTTTGGATGTTTTTCAGCAGAGGCTGGATGGCCAGCTGTTGGGAATGCTTTGATGGGTGTTCCTGCATAGCAGGGGGTTGGAGTCGATGGTCCTGGGGTCTCTTCCAACTCTATGATTCTATGATTCTATATATTCTTTAGTGGTTTCTCCCTCTGAATCAATCCCTAATATTAATTTATACATTTTCGACAGCAGGTGGGTATTCCCACCCTGCCATTGTTTTTCCAAGGTGGTAATTCCAAAGTTATGCCACCCCGTTCCATGTCCTTTTTGAACTTCTCTTTGATCTGGAGGTAAAGAAACCACTGTATAACAATATCCTCTTGTTGAAGCTTTTGTTTGTCTTTCAGTTTAACTTCTCCATCCTCTAAGTATGGTAGGTCTTTATAGGTGAACCATTCTCCCTGTTTACCTAGACCTTTTATCCGAAGTGCTTCTGCTGGGGAGACGGAGGGTGGCAACTTAGAGTATAAAAGGGGTTTGTACTTTATCCATATCCTGAAAAGAGATTTCCGAATTACATGCTGGAGGAATACTTTCTGCACCTCGGCCTTGCCATACCATAAGTAGGCGTGCTACCCAAAGTGCAGATCATGCCCCTCCAGTGCCAAAAACTGATGATTATTCAAGAATACCCATGGCCTTATCCAAACAGGCATTCAGCCATGTAGTATGTTCTTAAATCTGGCAGAGAAAATCCACCTCTTTCCTGGAGATCGGTCATCGGTTTGAGCCTTACTCTTGGTTTTTCCCCATTCCAAAGAAGTCTTACTATATCTTTTTTGCAATTTTCAAACTACCTATAACCATGTCATCATCAGCATCAGCCTGGATTTTGTATTCATCTTTACCAGTCTTCACACCTTGGATATCCTCCTGCTTTCGAAGGTTTCTTAGAAGGACTTCTAATGCTAAAATGAACAATAGTGGAGACAGTGGGCATCCTTGCCTCTTCCCTTTCTGTATAGGAAATGTTTCAGATTGATTGGAGTTGATAATCAAGCATGCCTTTTGATCCAAATAGATACGCTTAATCCAGGTCAAAAATGCCTGCCCGAACTTCATTGCTTCTAACACCTTCAGAATAAAGTCCCCTCTAATGTTATCGAAGGCCTTTTCTGCATCTAGGAAGAGTAACGCTCCCTTATTTTCATTATGTGACTCAAAATATTCCAAAATGTTCATAACAGTTCTCATATTGCCCCTCAGTTGTCTCCCAGGAAGAAAACCTGTTTGATCTTCATTGATATAACTAGGGAGAATTGTTTTAAATGTTTGGCCAGAACTGATGCAAATATCTTATAGTCATCACTGAGAAGAGAAATTGTCCTACAATCTACATGTAGCTTCTTCCGACTCAGTCTTTGGGATCAAGATAATATTTGCTTTTTGCCAGCTGTTTGGAATCTGGCTGTTCTCCAATATTGAGTTCAGCAATTTCTGTAGTGGTTTCACAAGCTGGTCTTTGAAATGCTTATAAAAATTAGTTGGTAGCCCATCTGGGCCAGGAGCTTTTCCCAATTTAGCCCTACTGTATCATTTGCTCCATTTTCCCCATGTTGAGCACTGTTTTCCTTTTGGGAAAAGACCAAGGCAAAGAAGGTGTTGAGTAGTTCTGCCTTTTCTCTGTCTCCGTTAGCATTTTGCCATCTTCTTCAGATAGTGGTCCTACCATTTCCTTGTTCTTCATTTTGCTATGGATATAACCAAAAAGCCCTTTTTATTGCTTTTAACCTTTCTAGGAAGCCTGCACTCATTATGCGTTCTAGCTTTTATGACTTTTCATCTACGTGTGCTGGCTATTTGTCCAAGTTCCTCTTTAATTATTTCCCCCTTTTTCCATTTCTTTTTCATGTTCCTTTTAAGTTTTAGCTCAGTTGAAAGTTCTTTAGACATCCATCCCAGTTTCATTAGACATGTTCCATTTTCCCTCCTATTTTGGAACTGTTTGAAATTGTGCCTTCAACATCTCATTTTTCAGGATTTCTCTAAGGTTACTGAAATCAGCTTTCTGAAAGTGTAGAATGCATGTCTGACTATACTTGGCTGCCCATTTCTGCTGTATAACAAACTCCAAAAGAATCTAGGCTGTCCCACCTAAGGATCCCACCACTACTTCTTTGCGGTCTCTGTGACTTACACATATGGGATTATCTGTTGCCTGCGCAGTATTGACCTCGGAAACTTCTAGACCTCTAGGCCTAACATTTTGGCGGGAAATCCGCCCCTTCCCCTGAGGACCCTGGCACACTTGCTGTTAATTCCTTTTTTCCCACTGCGTCCACTGGCTTCAGAGCTTCTATTGAGTGTTTTCTCTACTGCCTCTTCAATATTGACCCTGCTTCACTTACTGACTCATGACTTTGGATCTCCTTTTTATGACATTGACAATGTTTTTCAAACACTGTCGTTCATGCAATGAGAAGATCTCAGATTACGATCGGCACACTCGGAGAAATTCATAATGTTGCCACCTGCTCTCATTGCCAGGCATTCACTCCACAGACTCAGAGGAACAGGGAGGCTAGGCTTCGCACCATCTTCTATGAGCAGGCCCTGAAACCCCCATCGGCTCCATCCACTTCAGCCATTTCAGCAGCCTCGACGCCTCCGAGTAGTAAGACCACATCTAAAAGGTCTTCCAGAATGGGACCCTGGAGAACTTCCTCTCATCGTGCCTCCTCCAAGGAGCTGTCCCATGATCCCTCGTTGAAGGAGGCGCAGCCCGATTGGTTGACCTTGGTACCATTGATCTCTTGCTCGAAGGATCCTACGACATCAACTGCAAGCAAATCCCTAACCGCCAGGTCAACAGCAGTGGAGGTACCCCTCACTCCAGGCCGCTCCCTCAAGAAGGACCTTGCTAGATCCTGTAGGAGGAAGACCTCCCACCCAGGAACAGATTGAACCACTGACAGTGATGACTGTCTCTGAGACAGACACCACCCTACGGGAACAGACCCCACTAAGACGAACCCCCCTACAGGCCTTCACACTAGAAGGCCAACCTTCTTCAGTCTCAGCCTCGGAAAAATCTCAGCCTTCCGACAGGGAGATAGTCAAGCACACCCCACCTCAGAATCTTCCCCGAGAATCAGGAGACGACATCTGGACAGAGAGTGCGACTGTTCGAGAGAGATCAGTGGGAGCCCATGCACCCCCTCCCTCCCTGTACAGCCTCTCCTAGGTCCTGGGCTCATGGGTCCAGAGGGACCGATGGTCTTGTTGATGTCAGACAGCTGTTGACTTCGAAGAGGAGAGCTTTGAGGTCAGCAGCTGTCCAACTTCAAGACTGTTGGAGTTCTCATCGAAGATGGACAGAGTCCAGCTCACGTTCCTCCTCTGGTTGATCTTGACATTCACAACACCGGCGACATGCTTACCAAGACTGGTCCTGCTCTCACCGCCATTGTACTTATGTGTACTATTCACTGTCCGGATCATCCGGTGAGTTCTCCTCCTTGGAGATATACCTACCTCGACATCGTCGTAGGCGCCACAGGTACTATGAGGAGGTTGTGTCTCATTGTCGATGTCATTCTCTGACACTGACTGACTCTGACTCCAGGTTCTCTCTGCCTCCCAAACAGCCATGATCACATATGGCCAGGAAAACAACTGCCCAGCAGTCTCTACCTCTAACCTCTCCCTGTCCCTCGGTCAGAGCCACGCCTGTCATCCGGGCACAAGGAGATTCTAGGGTGGGATCTTCTGACATACCCAGCCGTCAGTCTCCTTCTAGGTCTCCGACTCTCTCCACTGACTCTGTGGAACATAGGGAAGAACAGGCCCCAGACACCGCTGTTTCCCAGGGCGAGCCTATCTCCCCATCCAGTGATGTACGAACCTTTTCTGACCTAATATCTTGGATGGGAAAGAACCTCAACTTCACCACTGAGGCATCCAAGGAGACCATAGATGATCCTGTCTACCATCAGCCACAGGAGCAGGCCCCGTCAGTGTCAGCTATCCCACTCTTGACCTACCTGCTTCTCATCTTTAAGAAGCCATGGTCAGCCCCTCTCTCCACTCTAGCCACCTTGAAGAAATTGGACTCCTTTTACAAAATCATCAACATGACCAAACCGTGGCTTCAAAATCATCCCAAAGCCAACTCGTTCATTATCAATGTGACACAAGTGAAGACCTCACAGGCATTACATGCCATCCCTCAGGACAAGAAGGGAAAATAACTGGATGCTGTGGGCCACAAGAACTGCTCCAATGCAGCCCTCATATTTAAAATGGCAAATTACTCGGCATGGATGGCAACATATGATCAGTGGCTTTGAGACAAGACCAGGGTTTTTGTCTCCAGACTGCTGGAGGAGGAAAAACGTGTGGCAGTCATATTCCTGGAAGAAGCTCGATGCCTCAATAACCAATGTATCACAACAGCAAGGCATTTCGTCAACTGCGCTTCGAAAGCCTTTGTCTGCTCGGTATCTCTCTGACACCACTTGTGGCTTTGCTCCTCCAGACTCTCACAATCATCCCAGACCCTGGTTGAGGATTTGCCCTTTGACTCAGCCGGGTTGTTCAACAGTGCCGCGGGTGAGAAACTGGGGCATACACACAATGCACTCCTCTATAAAGAAATATGGTATGCAACCGCCGCTTCAGACCCAGAATATTGCTATCATCGATATGGACCCTCGACCCACCGTACCTGTAGCCCTTACCTTTCTCAACGTTCCTCTCAAACTCAACCAGGCCAACCTTCTTGCTGACTGCCCCAGCGCCCACAGAAGGTTGTCTACTTTGGATAGAAAAAATTCAAGATCTGTCTCAATACATCATTCAGTGATGCCCCAAATCCATGTTGATCACAGTGAATGTAACTCCTTATTTGTCCAGGTTTTTACTCACTTAATGAAGTCTTTGTGTTGTAACAGCCACAAGACTAGTTTGGATAAAGAAAGAACCCATTTTGAGCCTCCTTTATTCATGTATATGATGATGTGTCTGCCATTGCACTGCAGTAGGGAGTCTTGTCCATTCCTAGGTCCTTGATTCAAGTGTTAGACTGATAAATCCAGAAGGGGATTATCATAATGCTCATTGGTATCATGTTTACCCATACAAAACATAATCTGTGAGGTGCTTACCAAGTGGATAACCAAACTGAAAACTAAAGATGGTTCCTGTACCTTTAAAGGTTGTGTAGAAGAGAGGGTTTCAGAAGTTTTTGTTTGTTACCTGGTTGTATGACAAGTAACACCTGTTACAGTTTCTTCTACACAACCATTAAAAATACAAGGACCTTCTCCAGTTTGTAGTTTGGCAACCCTACTTATCATCCTTGAAGCTCAGTGAGAGGGCTTATCCAAGTGATTACCCAACCAGAGAGAGCTTTTGCAAGATAAAAGTTTTGCACCAAACTCTTTGGAAGAACAACAAGAGATAAAGATAACTAGTCTCTTAAGTACCAAAGTTATGGTTTGAAGTGTTAATTCTGATTACATTGATGTTCTGTGCACTGTGTGTCCCTTTCTCATTTAAATGAACAATAGACATCTGTGGCTGCTTTGACCAGCTATTCCAGCTTTCCGCAGATCACTCTGATTGTTATTTTTTTTTCTGTCTCTCATACTGCTGCTTTTATTGTTGATAGCTCCCTGCCAGAAGCTGTCTAAAGCCATTTCCGCACTAGACAGTTATAGTGCGATTATTCCACTTTCAACATCCTATGGAATCCTGGGATTTGCAGTTTTGGGAGGGGCCAGGCAGCTCCTCCCAAAACTGCAAACCCCAGGATTCCATAGGATGTTGAAAGTGGAATAATCGCGCTATAACCGTTTAGTGCGGAAATGGCCTAAGTTTCATACTGGGAAAAATTGAAGCTATCATAGTAGACCATCTAGTAAGTATTGCAAGAGGGAAAAGAGCAACGTAGTAGACCAAATGTATATATCAACTGGGAGCATAGTGAATTGCAGTTGCACTTGACATCAAACCATTAATAATTATTTATAGGGAGGGAGGAATACCTCTTTTCATTAATTTGTTTAGCATTACTTATTTTATCCTGTCCATGAAATAAATAGTTTTTGTAATTTGATGAGGTTTCAGAGGTGACAGATCCAAGTAAAAAAATGAAAGTGAGAATTTGGAATGAACGCTTGACAGCATGCATATTTTGTATCAAATTCTAAATTATATAAGCTGAAAAACAGTAGAAAAATATTCGCTTCTTCTCCTTAAACGTATAAATAAAAATTGGAAAGCAGGTAGAAGCCCTACCGAGGCACCCCCCCCCCAATCATAGTAATGGTAGCATCAGTCCACGACCCTTGCCTTCTTGCTTGAAGTCTGTGAGTTGTAGTTAAAGTAAATTTCCCAAAGTCTTTTCTCCTTGCATTCAGAGCAGATCTGAAGATGAAAGGCAGCTCTGCACATCTAGCTATTTTCACTGCCCCCATCCTGTGTTGCAGAGCTCTGATTGTGGAGATTTCACAGCTGGTGGGGAGCTATGTGCTTAAGGAATGGTTTCCCCTTCAGATCTTCCACACAGACATGAACAGGTGAGGGAAGCAGTGGGGAGCTTCTGGTGAAACAGCACCTCAGAAGGCACAGTTATTTCAGCCTCCATGCAATTAAGAGTGCATGTACTGTAATAACTAAACAAACAAAGGCTATGAGTTTCAAATGGAGAGAAAACAGAAATATAACTGAAGGTAGATTTCTATGTCCAGTCATATTTATGCCAACGTGGTATAGTAGTTTGAGCATGGGACTATGACTCCTTGCTCAACCATGGAAACTCATTGAGTGCCCTTGGGCAAGTCGCACTCTCTCAACCTCAGAGGAAGGCAAAGACAATTCCTCCCCCCAAGAAATCTTCCCAAGAAAACCCAGTAGATTTGTTTTAGGATTGCCATAAGTTGGAAATGGAGAAAAAAACTTGGAAATTATTAAGTAGGATATTCAAGAAAACTATAGACAGACAAGGATGTAATTACGATACCATTTTAGTACAGAAAGATAGTGTCATTCTAGAAACTGTATTTCAAGTCGTGCACCATTTCCGCATGACAAAGCTCTCCTGCATCATACCGTTGTAATCCCAACAGCACCTTTTCTGGGAAGGGAGTGTGACAGGAATGCTCCCCTCCACACACCCCCGCCTCCCTGTGGAAGGGAGTGTGAGCAATACTTGTCTGCCTTCCACAGCACAGCTGGGCTCTTTCTCATGTTGTGCTGGGGAAGGAAGTGCCTCCATCATGCTTCCAGCCCTTCCACATGGCAGATAAGTACATGAGTGTAGCGCAATCGTGTTTGCTTAACAGATTTAATCCATTAAGCAAATATCCCATGATCACGATGTATGGGGATGGCAGTGAGACTGCAACCATGTCATGTGAAAGGACAACTTGGAGACACCTGCCATCCTGTTCCCATAGCAGGATTGCAGTGCCATGTGGAAATGGCCTTAGTTATATGTCTCTCAAATGTCAGGGCCATTTTAATAATAATAATAAATAATAATAAAATTTATTTCTATCCCGCCTCTCCCAAATGGATCGAGGCGGCATTACAAAACATATAAATTAAAATATCAAAATGTAGCCCACCCTCCCCACTCACCAACCCTACCATCCCCCAACACACCAACAATTAAAACAAATTAAAATAAAATTAAAACTAAAAGTTAAAAACAAAACAATTAAAAACAATTAAAAACAAAGGGACAATTGATGAGAGGCAGTGGAACACTAGTCTGGGAAGGCCTGTCGGAAGAGAAAAGTCTTGACTGCTTTTTTAAAGCAGTCAAGACTGGTAATGTGCTGGGTCTCCTCCGGCAGGCCATTCCATAACCTGGGAGCGACTGAAGAAAAGGTCCTCTGGGTAACCGCAGCCAACCTAGTTCTGATTGGCTGCAGTAGATTCCTCCCAGAGGACCTTAATGTGCGGGGCGGATTATATGGGAGAAGGCGATCCCGCAAGTAGGCTGGCCCCAAGCCATGAAGGGCTTTAAAGGTAAAAACCAACACCTTGTACTGTGCCCGGAAACTAATAGGCAGCCAGTGTAAAGACTTCAATATAGGTGTTATGTAGTCAGTTTTAGATCTTCCGGTGACCAACCTGGCTGCCATATTCTGAATTAATTGCCCTATGTAGCCCTATGTAGAGCGCATTGCAGAAGTCAAGCCGTGAAGTTACCAGCGCATGTACCACTGTTTTTAGGTGTTCCAAGTCCAGGAAGGGGCGCAGCTGGCGTATCAGCCGAAGCTGATAGCAGGTGCTCCTGGCTGCTGCATCAATTTGAGCTGTCATCTGAAGCGCTGAGTCCAAGAGCACCCCCAAGCTGCGGACACAGTCTTTCAGGGGAAGCGTGACCTCGTCTAGAACTGGTTGACAAACCTCCATACCTGGGCTAGGGCCCTTGACAGCAAGTACCTCCGTCTTATCTGGATTCAGCTTCAGTCTGTTTTTCCTCATCCAGTCCATTACTGCTTCAAGGCATTCATTTAGAGGCGAGATGCCACCCTTAGTCGATGCTATTATCCGAGGCATGGAGAGATATATCTGGGTGTCATCAGCGTACTGATAGCACCTTGCTCCATGCCTCCTGATGATCTCTCCCAGCGGTCTCATGTAGATGTTAAATAGCATTGGGGACAGGACGGCGCCCTGAGGGACGCCAGATTTAAGCTCTTTTTTTGAGGAGCAGCTGTCCCCAAGCATCACCATCTGGTATCTACCCGAGAGATAGGAACGGAACCACTGAAGTGCAGTGCCCGCGATCCCCAGCCCTCTCAGGCGTTCCAGAAGGATACCATGGTCTATGGTATCGAAAGCCGCTGAGAGGTCCAAGAGTACCAGCAGGGTCACACTTCCCCTGTCGATACCCAGACGTAGATCATCCACTAAGGCGACCATGGCAGTCTCGACTCCATATCCTGCCCTGAAGCCAGTTTGAAATGGATCTAGATAATCTGTTTCATCCAAGACAGCTTGGAGTTGAAGGGCAACAGCCCTCTCGATCACCTTGCTTAAAAATGGAAGATGGGAAACTGGTCTGTAATTATTCATATCCAGGGGATCTAGGGAGGGCTTTTTTAGAAGCGGACGTATAATTGCTTCTTTTAAACAAGCTGGAAAATTGCCCTCCCTGAAGGATGCATTAATAACATATCTTAAGTGTGTCTTAATCGCAACTCCTCCCTGGACAACCAGCCATGAAGGGCAGGGATCAAGAGGGCAAGTTGTCCTCCTTACCTTTCCAAGGAGCTTGTCTACGTCCTCGGTACTCACTGACTGAAACTGATCCAGTATAATCCTATTCACGGAGTTGCCGGACACTTCATTTGTAACCTCTGCTATAACACCGGCATCCAAATCGGCTCTTATCTGAGAGATTTTAATGGTAGAATTAGACTGTGACTACATCATGATAAACAGTTTGTGCTTGGATGCAAAAATACTGGATCCTTTCAGTGTTCTTGGAAGTTATCTGGGGATTCACATTCTCAAGATAATAGCTAATGTGGTGGGATGTTTATAGTGTTTGAAAGATGGTTGTATATTATAGTGAAATTTAATTTAAATTTTTGAAAGATAGTTAATGTGGTTCACATTAGTGTATGTTGAGGTTTTGGCTTTGAGTATGAAAATAAATTTAAACAGTTGCAGAAAGTTCTGATTTAATATTGTGACATATTTTTCCCATTAACAAGTATAAGATAAAACATTGATTCATTTTTCACAGACTTCATTTATTGGTTTTGGGAAGTTGAATAAATGTGATCCAGAAGCTAAAAATTAGGTTAATTACTTGGCTTAGGGTGCAAAAGGATTTAACCAGAGATAACCAGAAGCTAGTTGCAAGTGCAGTGAATGTGAAAGATTTATTTAAATCACATCAAATAAAGATTATTAGTATTTATTATGAGGCAAAGGAACAACATAGAAGAAAGAAGAAGAAAATAAAAATGATCACATATCAATTGATTTTGTAGAAATACAGTTGAATGCAATATGAGTGTACAACATCTAGTATTAAAACATAAAGTGAAATTGCTCTTATAAACTAAGCTTACAATATGCAAAATTAGATACAATTACCTAGAAAAGCCTGGAAATCTCTCTGTCCTAAGCAGAGGAGACAGGATCATGTAGGCTCAGATGAAAGTTGGCAGAAATCAAATCACTGTCCACCATGGGCCAAGTCCTTCTATACCGTTTTTACCATTTGACTCTTCTTAAACCTGGTGGTAGTAGTGGTGGTGATGGTGGTAAGTGGGTTGATCCAGGTGAAGATTATTTTGATATTTCTCACGTAAAGACCCTAGTCATACAGTTGTCTCATGCACCTTGGAAAACAACTATTTCAGTCTGGAAAAAGCTGGCATACTATGCCATACTATGCCTCTCCAAACAGAAAAAATTCTGTAGTTTTCTGTAGGGTAGTTTTACCATGAGTAAATATTGTAAATAGAAGATTCTAAAGGCTTACATTCTGAAGTTTAGAAGTTACTTTTTCTTTTACTTGATAGTGCAAACAAGATTGTGGGAATATGTTGCTAATGCAATTACTTCAGCCTACAAGTGAATTTTACAATTTATACACACACTCTGTCTCTCTTATATCATGTGTTTCTACTGGCATCCAAGGTGGGTAACAATAATAAAATACAGAAAAAATAGGGTAGCTGATGGACACATAGTCATGAGAGCAGTGAATCCACTCTCAGTTTCTACAGCTGCTCTAGGTTGTACAGGAGCCATCCAGATGCTCAACTCTGTCCCCCACAGAGCTTTGGCCTCAAGACAACTCCACACAATAAAGAACAGCTGCGGGAAGAGTGGCCATAACAGTGAGGGTGGATTTGCCACACCATGGCAATGGATCCACCATCTGTCCCTGGATTAAAAAAAGTCTCAGTTAAAACATGAGAGCCAATGTGGTTTAGTAATTTGAGTGTTGGACTCCAGGTGAGCAAGGGTTGAATCTCCACTTGGCCATGGAAACCCACTGGGTGATCTTGGGCAAGTCTGTCAGCTTTAGAGGAAGGCAGTGGCAAGCATCCTATGAAAATATCTTGTTGAGAGCACCCTATTATAGGGTCACCATAAGTTGGATTCAACTTGAAGGCCCATAACAACAACAGCAGTGAAAACATAAAAACAGATTAATTAAAATGTAATCAAAGAATTATGGTATAGCACATGTCACAAAAATGATGTTCCATTTGTCCAATTTAATATACAATTGGCTACAATAAGAGCAACGCCAATCTAAGATGTTTACCTACAGTTTAGTCCTCATTTCTGCAAACCTGAATACAAGCATAGATTTTCATTTCAGAATTTTATCTGTCCTGAATTTTAAAATAACAAAAACTCTTTTCCTTTCTCTAGCTATTGAATATTGAGATGGTATTCTGATAAAATCACATAAAGTTAGAGCAGTGGCTTCTGCCAAATAAAACAAACAACAAATTCTCAGATGCGGTTTGCAATTGTACCACTTGATTCTCTATGGACAGCAATAACTGTGGGTTGTTGTAATATGAATACAGGGTGGTTAGCAGAAGAACTGAACCATATAAAGTGTCTAACAGATGTCTTAGCAAATATTTGGTGATGAATGGAGTCAGTAGCACTTAGTTCTTACTGTGATCTTACTCATATTTTGAAATTAGATGTAAGGAGTCCAGCCAGAAGTTGGCCAAAGGGGATCATTCCTTATAATTGTGTTGTTGAGTGTTGATAGGACTGTAGTCAAAAATAAACCATTAAGAAGCAGAAGAAAAGTATAAGTGTGGTTGGAAGACTTAAGGTTTGCAGAATTGGAAGAAGAAGAAAAAAAAATAAGGAGGCATCCTGCCCCCAATCAGCCCACTATGGACTGACCATACAGAATGCTGAGTGTCTTTTGGCAGGGGTGGAAGAAGAATGGAGTTTGGACAGGAAAGGGGCACAAGAGTGGAATAGATTATCTTGCAAGATGGCGTGCCTGGAATCCTTAACAGGAGCAATTCATAATGCAGCATTTTCTTGCAGGCCCCTCTTGTGTCTTAACATGAAAATTGTCAAACTTCTTTAAGCATTCTCTGCAGTTTTTTTATCACTTATTGATTTATTTTTTATCATTTATTTATTCACTTTGTTTATCTTATTTATTTATTGAATTTACACCCCACCTTTCTCCCAAATGGGATTCAATACAGCTACTTCCATCTCTTTTTCATTAGACCTGCCAATTTTCGTCAACTACAGTCACATACTATGTAAGGTTGCAGCAGACTGATATAAAAATATTAGACAAGTGGCCAGCTTAGACATTTAGAAATGACTTTGGGTGGAACATCCTGACTGTCCTAAGGATGCAGTTCCATTAGGGGAATAATGTTTCAAGCCCAAACCATATGTCATATTAAGCACACTATAGCAATAGCAATAGTGTGTGTATTTATATACCGCTTATCAGCTAAGTGCTCTCTTAGTGGTTTCCAATGTCTTTTTTAGCTAATTACCCCCAATAAGATGGGTACTCATTTTTCCGACCTGCGGAAGGATGGAAGGCTGAGTCAACCTGGAGCCTAGCAAGATCGAACTCACGACTTTGTGGCTGCAGTACCGGCATTTTTAAAATGCTATAAATACCTGACATTTCTCTTTATTAGCAAAAGCTGTGGTGAATAGCTGTCCTGTACAGAGTAGGTGGGTTAATCTCCCCCGCCTCTTTTCTCTTTGAAAAGTGTCCCTTCAAGCTGCTGCTTGTACTGGAAGGTACCATTTGGGCAAATAGTTGTGTGGGTGGTTTTCAACAGTGTGAAAGAATGGGTTTTTTCACCTCCGTAAGACCAATCCTATATGACTTGGGATCCCCATGGGTGCTTTTTTGATAATAAAGTAGCAGCCACTGATTGTGTTTTTAAAAAGCCGTGTTCAGTATAAGATAGTGTGTTGCCTGGTCCTCCTGCCCCACATTGTGTCATTGGTTCCTACCAATGTGCTTCCTCAGTGCATCAAGCAAATGTGAATAACTCTCTATATGGTGGTTAGCTGTGATTCTTTCCCAAAAAGATGAAATAGCTTGCTGTCAGAGAAGTCCTGATAGGTGTGACTGTGAGATGTATTTGAATCCAAGAAATTTGAAAACATTCAACCAGTGGTAAGGATAACATTTAATATCAACTGGATTTAAAGTTGCAATCCTGTACACATACTTTACCTGGGAATGAGTCTCATGTGAGGCTTTATTTTACAGATGCATGATAGACTAGTATAGTTATTACAGAACTTGGAAAAGTTTCTTTTTTTATTATTATAACCTCCAGACTATCCAAGCTAGCCTTTTTTCTGCCTTGGTGATTCTGGGAGTTGTACTCCAAGCATCTATAAGTGACATAAGATTATAGTCAGCCCTGCACAATCATGGGTTTAACGTTCACTGATTTGATTATTCATGGACCATTTGACACCACCACCGCTGCTGACCTATGCCATTTTTAATAGGGACTTGGGGCGGGGGGTGGAGTTCCTTTGCAAGTCTTGCCTCACATTCACAGTCTCTCTGTAAGCCTTGTGAGAGAACCTGAGAGAGACTGTGAACACAAGGTGAGGCTTGTAAGTCTTTATGAAAAATGGCATAGGGCAGTAGTGAGGAAGAGGCAAGCACTGCCAGCCAGTTGCTTCTGCATTGCAGAGGAACTCCGTCCACTCAAAGGGAGAACTGAGTGGCTGGCATGCTCCCTGTCAGGAATTCAACTGTACTGTGTACTATACATTTGAATCTGTTGTTGAATCCATGGATCAGACTGTACTGTTTTTACGCGTTACATATGGCTGAAGGGCTATAGATATTTGCAGTTTTTCTACTTTCTCAGGGGTTCTGAGTCCCTAATCCCTGCAAATGTGGAGGGACAACTGTAGATAATAAGTTTAATATAAATTTAATTTAAACTGCTATAAAACAGGTTGGATTTACCTCCTCCCCCATGTTTGTTTCTGTTACTCTGGCCCTTCCTCCACAGAGTGCCCTCTATTCAGCCCTATTAGTTGGAGATGTTGAAAGTTTCAATTCAGCACAGCTGGAAGACATCAGGTTCACGAAGGCTGCTATAGACAATGGCCAGCCTAAAATGCAAATAATTGGAATCAACATGAAAATTCAAGTTTTGGAGGGAAAGGGACAATGGTGATTTAAGCTTCATGGCCTACAGTCCACACAGTTGCTATATATTTGTTTTGTGCTGTTTCCAGTCACATGGCTTCTGCCAGTGAATGCAGGGATTTGTAGTTTGGTTGAGTGATCTGTGGCCTCCCTCCCACAGCTACTGTTTCCACGTTCCTTAGGTGTGACGAGCAAAACGTGTCTAAGTTAAGTTCGCCATCTAGATGGATATTGCCTAAAGACCCCCTGACAAATGGATTGCAAAATCAGCCTGGAAACTGGAGTACAAACCCAGTCATCAATATGTCCATCATCAGTATATGCATAATAAAGAGTGATTTTTCTTGGCTTGGAAAACACCCAGACCACAGAGATTAGATTGCACGCGATCAGGGCCATCAGTAGGAGCTTGAATTGATGTAGAGGGTCTCATGAGACCACCTGGCTCTTGTTATTATTTTTTAACCACAAAATCTATCTTCATTTCAGGGACTTTGGCTAGCAAGGATGCTGGGTGCCAAGTTTGATTTCAGCACTGTAGGAGCAGCAAGCCGGTGGAGGATAACCTGGTGCCACTTGAATGCAAAAAATGGGCTGGTTTCGCCCAAAGCTGGATTAATTGCAGAAAAGCAGGGAGAAGAGGAGGGAAAGTGGGTAGATTGAATCAGTGTGTAGCAAACAGCCCAAAGCTTTCTAACCGTAGCACTAAGAAGAACTCTTTCAGCTACCATTCTCTCTGTCTTTTCCTTTCCTTCCGTCCCTGCTGATTATTACTTAACCTGTGCACACACAGAGAGCACTGTCCGTTAAAGTTGAATCATCATGGCAGATTGTAATCTCTACAAAGAGTTGGGAGCTTGTTCTCTGAGCACCCCTCTCCCCCTCCCCTGTTTTCCCTCCCTAGCTGATTCGGGAACTTTCCAGCTGACTCTGTAACCCAAGTAAGAGTGTATTTTGATTTGAGGCCTAGGTGGGTAAGGTTACCCACTGCATTGAAAGCTTTTCTTCATGTTTTGTTCCACCACTGCCACCCTCCCCCAATTGTCAGGGGCAGGGAATGAGTAGGGTCACTGGGGGAATATTTGGGAAGAGATTTGTAATCTTAGTCTTCATTGGACCACACACACAAGTCAAGAAGCTATTTTCCCACTCCTTTGGGCTTGTCAGCAGTTGACTTAATCAGAGTAGAATGGGGCTGGGGTGATGGTATGCTTTCCACCCACACTTGGAGATAAGTGCTATAGGGTCAGCAAGTGTGTGCTGTTTAGTAACAGGAGCTTGTTTGGGAGCCTCTCCCTTGTGCCCTGTCTGCCCCAAGGATGTGGTGTATGTGTATGATGTATTTTGCGAAGCAAGATGGAAAGGCTCACTCATCTCTGAATGGTCCCTTTCAGTCCTGCTTAAAGGCAGCTTTCCAGAGGAGACCGTTTATACTCTGAATTACTCAAACAGGTTAAAACATAAAAAATAAAATAAAAAGAAACTGGGTACTTTGACAACAGCTAGTTAGAAGGTGGAGGTGAGGTATTTGAAAGCGTAGAGGTTTATTTTAAACTTTCTATAGAGACAAACCCAAAATTCAATGAAATAAGCCAAAGAGGGCAGCTTACAATAAAGAAATAAAAGGGTGATCTTGTCAGGAATCTCTCCCTGCCAGGCTGCAGCCAGCAAGGGAAAAGAGAGGCCAGGAACACTTGGGGAGTCCAAATATACCAAACACCAGGAAAACACAAGCCGAGCCAGGTCAAGTCCAGTTCAAAGGTTCAGGAGGCAGAGATCCATCCAGAGGGTTTCAGGGAGCAGGAAACACAAAGGTTGTGAAGCCTTGCTAACAATTTGCTGCGAGCAAGGAGCAGCCACGCTGGCAGGCTTAAATAGCCCCTGTGAGCAGGTGCTGCTCGTTATTGTTTCCTCAGCCTAGTCCAAGCAGCCTCCCTCTCCGCAGCCCATTTCAGCCTTCTGTGTGATTGAGGGCTGATGGGCACAGCTGGCTGCAACTCCTCTGCATCACTGCTGGTTCCCTCTCCATCATGAACTGGCTGGAGCAACTCAGTCTCTGTTTGACCTTCCAGTGCAGGGGATGTTTGCAGGTTGACTTGCTCAGTCGCTGGCTCAGCCCCCCGGACAATCAGTTGCTCCGCAATCACAGCATCATCATCTATCACAGATCTCATGTTGCTGTCATAACAGAACATTAAAAACCATAGTCCAGAATCATTCCTGTAACAAAGGTGATGTGGACATACGGAATAGTGGGAATGGATCTGAATCTGTCATGGTTATGTACAGAGACAGAGTCTGGCAACTTGTAAGATATGGAAAACTTGCCTCCCCCCCCTTATAGTGTAATATATTATGAAATGTACAGGAGTATTCTGTTGTATCTGATCCTCCCAAGTCAACAGCAAAACAAACAATGCATTTTCCTTGCAGAACATTTTCATGCATGTGTTTGTGTGTCTGTGCAAGTGATAATAAAGTAATGCCACCGTTCAGTTCCTCAAACGTCTAAGTAGCATTGCTTCTGTGACTCAGCCAATCCTTCTTTGGAATGTATGTGCTCAAAACATTTTACTCTAATATTGTCTTGACCATCTAGCTAGCTGTTCAGTCACTGAGCTACTTCCTGGATTCTGCTACACTTACATGCAGAACTGGGAAACTTTTATGGATCTGAGAGTCAGGCTTCTTTGCTTCTGAGACTTTTATGGCCTGAGAGCCACCTTTGGAGGGATGTGTGGACGTGGTGGGCAGACCTCCTACAAAAAAGTAGGAAGTCATCCACTTTTGCATGAACATTCTTCCATACAACCATATATAATAACCCACCTATCCACATCCGCTCATCCTCCCATTCCTACACAAGCTGTATCCTCTCTTTTATCTCCACATCCACAAACTCTGTGGATGTTGTTGCCTAGGTATACTGCTACCTTCTCTGTGTGCTGTGACACACACATGCCCACCAATCAGCCCCTGATGTTGTAATTAGGATTGAAATAAACTTCCAGCTGGCACCAATGGATAGCTTTATTGCTGAGCCCAATTATGGGTGGGTGGGGTGGCTGCAGGCCTGTTTTGCTATGGTTTCTCATCCCATCTGTAGGGTATCCAATAACTGGAAGCATGCTGGAGATGGACAGAAAAGTGGGATAGGCTTTTCAGAAAGAAACTGACAATGCTCTCTCAGTTTTTTATATGAGAAGGCCATGGGCTTCGAAATAACCTGTGTGCAGCAACCCATGCATAGTGATTCCCACAGTCAAAACACTGTGTCTGTCATTTCTGGCATTTAGCCTCCATCACAGCTGTGAGAAGCTCCATGGGGAAGTTGCACTTCTTTCCCTTTGATTAGTGCAATACACAGGTTCTAAACACCTTTCACTTGCCAAAATCTCAGAAATTTTACTAGAAATTTGCTACAAATTTTCCTGGTCTTGTCTGACTTGCTCTTACATCAGTGGATGTTGAACACACTTGCACATCATTGTCCCCAGGGCCATTAGTAAAGACAACACCAAGATATAAGTGATTGAACACTTGGTGTGTGGGTAGATGTGGATGTGTTGCAGTCTTGAGTGAAGGCTATAGTTTGCTGCAGCAGCATTGGATGAGGGGCTGATGAACTCCATCCCTGTTATACCTGTGGACCAGTTTTGTGACCAAAATGCCGTACCAGCTCCTTTCACCCTCACTGATGAACAAGGACCTGGGAATCAGGTGGGAACCAAGAAAGACATCCATACCCCATACCATGAAGCTTGGGAAAACAACAAGTGGTCACTAATTGTACATAAACGTTAATTGTCATTCTGCAATTTGATCATTAGGATTATCTGTATGATAACCCAGAAAACAGCTGTAATTAATCAGTGTAATGACTGTATGACTGTCAAATATGTTTGTGTGGGCAAATGTCATGAATTGTGAAGTACGGTCAGCCCTCCACATTTGCAGGTTTCACTTTTGTGGATTTCATTATTCATGCATTATTTGCTGTCACTTCTGCTGCATCCCTATGCCATTTTTAATAGGGATTGCAACCTCATGAGACTGAGAAACTGTGAATGAGGCATGTAAATCCCTATTAAAAATGGTGTGGGGCAGTGGAGGCGGCTGTAAGCCCCACCAGCCAACCACTTCTGCCTTGTGAAAGAACCTTGATGCCTGAAAGGAATCCATGAATATGGTGATCCTACTTTTTTTTGTGTTAAATATGGTTTGGGAGGGCCTAGAGTTATTCACTGTTTTTCCACTTTCACGGGGATCCCTTGCTCCTAACCCTAGCGAACGTGGAGGGATGATTGTAATGATAAAGTCTGTAGTATCAACATATAATGCTTGGATTTTCTGATGCTCAAATTACATACATAATGCAGTTAGCAATAAAACAATATAAAATGTTTGAACATGAATTAAAATCATTTTTTGTATATGTATTCAATAATTGAGTTGCGCTGAGGTTTTGTGGAATCTATAAATTAGGACGGCTTTGTACATCTATGGGGCTTTGTGCATATACCAAAACTGGTTAGATGTGAATGTGAGCAACAGATGTTTGCATTATATCAATTCATTATATTAAGTACACCAGGAGCCCTGGTGGCGCAGTGGTTAAATGCCAGTACTGCAACCACAAGGTTGTGAGTTCGATCCTGCCAGGCTCCAAGGTTGACTCAGCCCAGCCTTCCATCCTTTCGCAGGTCGGTAAAATGAGTACCCAGCTTGTTGGGGGCAATTAGCTAAAATACATTGTAAACCGCTTAGATAACACTAGTTGATAGGCGGTATAGAAATAAATGCTATTGCTATATTGCTACACTTCTTACAGAGGGGAAAACATCTCTGATTCCTTTTATATATATTCAGTGATAAACCCCAGTTTACTCCTGTATAGTGGCTACATTTGGTCAAAACACTAATCCACAAATACAATGCTAGAAGAAAAAAATAGAGGCAAGTTGTGTGCTCACGCTTGCCATCATCCCTGTCTTCCAGTGCAGCTGTGAGGAAAAGATTGAATGGGAAGGTTTAATTCCATTTTGAGCGGTATACAGTTATTTGTTATATATGAATATAGACACACCCTGTATGGCTACTCTTAATTATGATTTAGGGGAGCAAGCAAATTTCAACCATAGTTTGAAGCATTGTTTGTTCCCCAAGTTAATATTAACCACAGTTCTAGTTGTTTTCATGATAACTGTTTGTTAGTAGATGAAAATAAATGTCTCTTTCCTTTCTTTACATCAGGGTTCTATTGATATTACCTCTTATATAACATTGAATCTTAATACTCTTATTATATAACAATATTATTTATATTACATATAGTTAATATAGGCTAAATAGAATTCATATCTCTCTTCATTTATCTCACTCTTCATATCTCTCTCTTCAGTCTATAAAGCTCGCTACCATCAAATCTCCCCATTTGCCTTTAAAAAATTGTATAAGAGGTTCCCATTTTTTTAAAAAACTTCCCAAGAGAACTCCCTGTTACTAATGTCGTCATCTTATCCATAATTGCCATATCTTATAGATTTAATTCCCAATCTTCTGTGTTAGATGTATTTTATGTTAGAAATACTTTTTCAAAAAAGAAAAAAAGAAAAAGAAAATAAATGTCTCTGATGTCATCATAATACACTGTGGGAGGGAGAGAAGAAGGAGATATGGAATGTCTAAGCCCAAGATTCATGCACATAACAATAAACCGTAGCTTATTATTGCAGTGCAAACCAACTTCCTATTTGAAATAGGTCAGTTATGTAGTTGTCATTATGTAAGTGTGATATTCCAAACAAACACTGTGACAGAGCGTGGGGATGTGGCTAGCAGAGCAGCCCTAATAACAGCGAGTGATGTAATCAGATTGGTTCTCTGACTGAGAAGAACCCAGCCCTAGCCAGAGGAAGGGACTGTAGGTGAGGCAGCAGGAAGCATATATGCTGGGAGCATGGTTTAGAATCTGGCTCCTTCAGTGAGACTCATAGAGAGAATTCTAAGTCAGAGCATCCAGTAAACCAAAAGAGGGTTTTCTCGGTAAGCATTAGCTTCTCAGTGGCCAAGAGTGGAGGCAGAGAAGTAACCAAGCCACCTCTGAAAGAGTCAGATAGTGGAACCTAAGTGAGGAAACAGACCTTTGTGCTGGGAGGGTCAAAGGCTCTGTTGGTGAACACTGTGGTGTTTTGAAGGAAATAGCTAAATATCTTTAAGAAACTGTGATTTTGGTTGAATATTCTTGATTCCTCAATACCCTTTTCCTAATAAAGATGTCATTCTACTTTTCTATAAGTACAGCCTCAACATAGAATTTTCTTCAGTTTTGTTTTTATAACATTCTGCCACAGGCTATCCATTTCTTTTTGGAGTAACCATTAATAAGATTTTCCCTTTATCCACAAAGGTTGTGGGTTTTTGGAAAGCAAGGTTGTGATCAAGTGTGGAGAGGGAGCAAGGATGTGGTAATAAGATTAAAAGGGGTGCTGCTAGTCCAGTGAGGAAGAAAAGAAAATAGGCCTGTTTTGGCTGTGTCTGGGGCTAGCCCAAGCAAGCCTTCCTCAACCTGTCTTCCTTTACTTTTGTACCCTCTCCCCACACCACACACAGACACCTATCCATCATAAACACCACTGAAATACAGATAGCATCTGCAATGCTATATGCAATGTATATATCTGATAAATTTCCGAAATCAAGTTTGTTAGTAATGGCATGTCAGTTATAATTGTGGTGTTTATTACAAATTGAGTTAATGGTAGCCACCTCTACCAAGACTGGAAAATGATTGATGCTTAATTAGATAAGCAAGTGTTTTATGAGGATGCAAAATGAAGTGTTAAACAGCCAAGTGATTAAATGAAAATAACATGGTTTCCATTGAAAACTACTGCGATCTGAACCATCCTCCAGGGTACTAAAAGACAGTAGCAGAACAGTTCCGTTCTAAACCCTTTACACCCTCTCTCTGCTTAAATCTGACACTGTCAGTTAGTAGAAAACTGCTTGTTGTCCTTTTGGTGTTTTGAGCTACAACTCTCATAATACCAAACCAACATGGGAAATGCTTCAGGATTATGAGATTTGTAGTTCAAAAGTCTAGAAGTTACTAGGTTGCTTACCACTGCCCCAAATGTTCTGTGGCTCAGTTGATCTTAGCATTCCAAATGCCTTGAAAATAACTGGACATAGTTTGTATCCAGTATGGTTTAAAATAAAGTTTCTTTTAAATTCACAAATTAATGCACTATTTGTCCCTGAGCATATTCCAAATGTGCAGAAATAGTTGTCTTATTTTTGGGTGGTCCCATTTTGATAGGTACAGGACCACCCAAGTTTGGTATTAGAAAGAATTATGTCAGTAACGGTGTTGGATGATATTGGTGGATAGGTTCCATCATTTCACTTTCCCCAGTCTTGTTTATTTCTTCTCCAGGGATAGAAAGCGTTCCTTGAATAGCTGTCTAGGAGTCACCTCAAGCTGTGAAGCCCCAGTTGCTCTAAAAAGTTTTGCAAGTTTTTCCTCTTTGTGTTTGGGTGTATCTTTCTGCATCATTGCAAACTTCAAACTTGGGAATTTTATACAAATTTGCTTCTGGATGAATTTCTGTTAAAAGAACACACAGTGGGAAGACATGAAATAACTGTTCAAAAGGCAATGAAATGTTTCAGTCTGTACTGTTGACTTAACAAGTTCTGCGGGATTGTCTTTAAAAGAAAGAAAAAAAAGAAATAATGGGCTGAGTTATAATTGCTTTTCCACAGTGTTATAAGAGTGGACCACCAGGAGATCATGCCAAAGAGGCAGTTACAACATTGAGGAGGAAGAATAATTCTCTAATATGTCTTCCTTCTGTAATGTCATATCAATGTTGCTATAATGGGTTCATGCCATGAAACCACTGTCAGAGAAAGGCATCATTATGACTATATTTTATAATCTCTACATTTTGACACCTGATGCTATGCACAAAGATAGTTTTCTGTTTTCTTAGATAATGAACATCTGTCCAATTTGGGCATAGATGCCAGAAGTTACAACTGCCTGCTATGTTAATTGTTATGTTCTTCTATTAGGAGTGCTCACAGAACTTTGCATTGTGAAGCAGCATTTTTATCTTGGTCCAAAACACACCTCACAAGAGGCTGTTTGTTTTCTAACCATAGCTTTCCACTGAGGGCTACTCATAAAATGAATTGACGTCTCCCAGGAACTTGGTCTGAAGTTTTCCTGTGCTAGATTTTTGTGAGGTCACATTTTTGATGTGAACATTGCTGCTTGGAGGTGGAGGGAGGAGAAAAGGTCCACAAAAGAGTCTTGTGCTTTTAGCCCCTCCCCCTCGGCATTTACACTCTTTTAGCCTTAGAGGAAGGCCAGGGCAAATCCCCTCTGAACAAATTCTGCCAAGAAAACCCCATGATAACTTTGCCTTAGTGTTGCAATAAATCAGAAATGACTTAAAGGCACACAGCAACAAAGTATTTTTCATTATGGTTTGCAGCTCTTACTTTGAAAGGAGTTGTTTCCCACAGGATCCCAGCTAGCCAAGGAGCACATGGTGAAAATGGTGGGATGATTGCACCAGATGCCCAGTCATATTCACCTGATAATGTAATGGAGGGGAAATGAAGCACCTTTTGACAAGGCATTTTTAAAGTAACAGTTGTGAGTCCTAGTCTGTGGACACCCATTGGAGACAAATGGACAGGTACAAATGAATCAGTGAGCTGAGAATGATGATCGAGATTGGAAGCTACAGGGACTAATGCTGGGATAGAATGTGGGCAAATACATTTGCAACTCTGTGTTTACTCTCTGGTGTTCGTTGGTTTTTTAAATCACCTTCATCTCAATCAAAATATTGGGATTGTATGTAGCAAGAAAGCTCCCACTCATAATCCATTTGAATGAGAAAATGGACACCCACATCCAATTTCTTTAAAAATGCTGCACCTTTTGAGTAATTATAGTCCAGTCTCGGGGGAAAAAAGTGGGATATAAATAAAATAATTGATTGATTGAAACCTTCCCATCTGTGACTTTTCTCTTCCTGTCCCCCATCCAATTTTTCTGTGCGACTTCTCACCTTACCATGGGTACAGCATGCACTCGATTGGGTGAGTAACAGACTAACAGTAGCATATCTCTAATAACTTTCAGCCAAAAGGAAGAAGAGAGACTGGTCTTTTAATGACTTATTACTGGATGGGCGTTAAGTGTTCTTATTACAGTTGGCTGTGATGCAGGAAACTATGCCACTGGATTTGTCAGCAGATTCATCTTATGTATGTAGTTAAAACAAAGGTTGCATGGACATGGTAGATGCACATTTGAATTTATCATACATACCTTTATATAGTATAAGGTTTCTTAAAAGTAGAATTTAGAACTGGCAGATATTGTTTAGATTCTCACATTTCAGACTCTTGTTTGGTTATATTCTGCCTAAGTCTTCTCTAGGATCAAAGCTAATTCTCAGTGTGAGAACTGTCTGAATACGCCTACAAGTGTTGAGATTCATAACTTCCAAGAACATATGTATATCAAGCGCAGGGGGGTGGGCAACTGTGGGAGGCTAAAGGGGCATGTTATCTTTCTAGGAGACTTTGGGGGGGCACACCCCCATCACCACACACCTTTGCTGCCAATATTTTTCCCCTTCAAATTTCCCTCATAGTTCCTAGGGGCTGCGGGGGCATTCTTCCTTGTTTTTAGGTCCTCCTGTGCCATTTTAAGCCCAGGTAGGCCTCTTGAAAAAAATCGCTTCCAGTTTACTTTTGGTTTTAACAAAAAGCTATTCCCAGGCATAAAATGGTGTGAAGGGGGCAAAATGTCCCCATGCCTGCTAGAAGGCATTGGGAGTTTTTTGTTTTTACCTCGGAGGGGGACTGAGGACCAAAAATACAGCTTTGGGAGAGCACACTTTGCCCACTCTGATCTGACTAATATGTGGGCATGTGAATGCAGAAAGTTCCCTTCACCCAAAAGACTTGTGGTTCTGCTCGTTCCCATTCTTTACACAGAATGACTCTATGAGGTAAGTTAGACTTAGGCCCTTTCTGCACCTTACCTTTTTTCAGTATTGGGGTGTGGGGATCATGTGAGCAGCCTCCAGCGAGAGGCTCTCACGTCCCTGCTGCTTCAGCTCCACACGAGCTGCCTGCTCCTGAGCAGGCAGCGCGAGAGCCCCACTTCTTGCTTCCGCAGCACAGCCTGGGAGTTTCCCAGGCTGCACTGGGTGAGGATGTGCGACCGCTGCAGCTCCGGAGGCTCTGCACGCACGGCAGGTGCATGCGGGGCCCTGGAGCAGTGCACAATCGTGCACCATTTTCTGCTGAAAGCTCCTACCCTGGAGCATTGTGTGATTGTGAGTGCGTTGTGCAGATCGCTCCTCACAATTGCGCAATGCTTGAGGGGCCCTTTTGCATGGCAAATGCCATGCGAAAAGGGCCTTAGACTGAATCATTGGCCCAAAGTCACCCAGAGACTCCCTAGTCAAGAGTCCAATACTGTATCCAGTCTAACCCATTGGCTTTCCATATCAAAATAAAGGCATGGGATCTGTTCCTATCACTCTTCTTCTGGCTTCCTTCAATTAGAAAATCCAGCTTCAGTCAGATTTCAGGTTTGCAACAATAATGCAAACACCTGGGTACCAGATGTGTACAGCTGGTAACTTGTCATTGCCAATCCATCCTTAGAACAAGCCTGAAGCAGTCAGGAAACCTAATTTATTTTTACCTCAATGCATTGCTTGTAATATTCTTCTAATTAAAATGAGAATATGGGGATTATCCTGCTGTGTAGTACAGGGCTCTTTTTTTATCACTCTTGCTATTTAACATCCATATGGAGCTCCTGGAAATTTTGGAACACCATCAATGACATATAACGAGGTTACAGGGTAAATTTAAAGTGAACATGCTTCCTTCTCGTTGCTTGAATGTGACTGGGGGAAAAACTATTTTGTATGGGCCATTCCATGTGTTACTTCTCTTCAATGTACATCTAAAAACGCAGGGCCAGGACTTGCTTTAGGCATTGTGTTTCAGGTGTTATGAGAGGGCACCAAAAATATTAGTTACTGAATTTACTGTCGTTCATTGCAGAAACTTCAGTTGGCTGAGAGAGCTGCAGCCAGATTGTTAAGGGGGGCTAGCTGTAAGGATCATACAACTCCTTGGTTGCAACAGCTCCACTAGCTCAAGTTATTTGAAGAACTATATCTCCCTTTGTGAGCCGAGTAGAGCTCTAAGAAGAAGACCCTTCTCTCTGTCGTACCACTGTCTTTGGCTCGCTTGGTGAGAAAAGAAGGGGGCCTTCTTGGTAGCTGCTCCCAAACTTTGTTGCTCCCTCCTTAGAGAGACCAGCATGGACCCCATCCTTGCTCTCCTTCCATCAGCATGTCAGAAGATTTTTGTGCAGTCAGGCTTTTACAGATTTACTAAGTTTAGGCTTTTAATGCTGTGCAGTTCTGTTTTTAAGGTCTGTGTAGGCTTTTAATGTATTTTGATATTTTTAATGTGTAATATTTTAACCTCATAAATTATTGGATAGTTTTTTTAAACCTTATGTTTAATACATTTATGAATGTTTTTGATTGCTTTCAATTTGTGTTGAAATTCGAGTCCAGTGATTAGGAGAAAAGTGGGATTTAGGTGAAAGTAACAATGATAACAGTGCCAAGTGAGCAGGACAGGCCGTTGTGGAAACTTCTGTCTTATGTGTGAAAACAGTTCAACCTGCCTTGGAAGTCAGTTTGAGTTGTTTGGATGGGCACAGTTTGCTTCTCTACTTAAGTGAGGGAAATATATGTGAAAAATGTCTTAATTGTGTCTTAGGCCATTTCTGCGCTAGACTGTTATAGTGCTATTATTCCACTTTCAACATCCTATGGAATCCTGGGGTTTGCAGTTTAGGGAGGGGCCTCAAAGGATTTCATTGGATTTTGAAAGTGGAATAATAGCGCTATAACAGTCTAGCACGGAAATGGCCGTAGAATGTAACAAGATTTGGAAACAGCTCTATTGTAAGGAGGCACTTGTCAGGAAGCTGTGATTAGCAGTCAGTCCCTACTAAACTGGAACATTTCTGGAACACTGGCCTCCTTCTGTACAATGTTAACTTGAGAATGTGTTTGAAATGATAGTACAGAATGGAAATTTCAGACAAGTGGGATTTTACATGATAACTAGAATAATCATGCAGGTGCAGAGGTGAGCAGAATATTACGTGAGATGAAGTGGTATGACTAGATTTTAAGAAGTTATTTTTTTTGGACTTAACTTCCCTGAACCTCCAACCAGCATGACCAACATCTAAAGAAGTAACTTCCCCAGGCTTTAACTTGTAATTCACAGTAAGAGGAGGAAATGTGTGAAGGCAATCTGGAATGTAAGATTTGAGAAACAGTAATCTTCCTTGCCTAAGAAAACCCTAAGAAATTTCGGGGTTGCTGTAAGTTGACAGATGACTTGAAGGCGCACGGACACACATGCCATCTTTTCATCTTCTTGCTTGACAAAATAATAATTTGTAACTGTTGGTGGTAGAGCTTTTGCTCATTTGTATTCACCACCCTAAAACCACAGGCCCTGTTTGCACAGGGCTCCCACAGGTTTCAGTTTATTCCAGCATTCTGTTATTCCAACATAAATGGTGTCGTTTTAACAGTTGGAGGCTTCATTTTTTTCAGCAGTTAAAATCCTGTGGCTGGTGAAGGTTGTCAACTCTAGGCAGTAAATTCATTTTTAGGGGAAAGGGAATGTGTATTTTAGGTTAAGGTGCAATATCATCTGGAAGGTGGCCCAGATATATGCACACATATTAAAAACACACATGGTTTTTACTTAAGAAATAAATCACTCCATTCTTCCATTCTGTCTACTGAAAAGATGGCAAAGGCATTGCTTGAACAAAATTGCTTCTGTGCTCGCGAGCTAGAGCCATGAAACAGAGGGAGCCAAGATGTCTTCAAGTGGTAAAAAGAAACGACCCATGTGGTTCCTATCAAAAGATCAGCCTCCTTTGCCATCAGTGTTTCTTAATTAGTTCTCTTATCCCATGCTGGGAGTGGAGGTTTAGAAACCATACTTCTGTCAGGACAAAGATCTGCAGCCCTTGATCTTCACTCTTCTCCTATCTTTCCCATCACTTGGTATACCTGATTGATCACCTAGCTCAAGTTCTTGCTACCCTCTCTGTTTAGGGACTTGACACCTGCACAGCATGTCTCCAAGTGAGAGGCAGTTTCTAAGTCTCAGTTTTGCTTGCATCTTAACATTTTATTCATTTTCTGTTCATTCTGACATCCAGTTGGAAAGTATATTTGTTGATATTTGTATTTATAGGTCACTTTTCAATGCAGAGCCTTCAAAGAGGTCTACAAAATAAAATCAGAACTTCTCCCAAACAGAAATACTCAACAATATGAAATATTTAAAATATAAATAAAACATAGAAATCACAGAACAGAACATTTAAAATATAAATAAAACACAAGGAACAGTAGTAGATCTCAAACATCTAAAAAACCAGTGGTGCAGTACCAAGACAGTGAAGCCATCCATGATCAAAAGCTTAGCAGAATAAAAGAATTTATATATTGTGAGAAAAACATTGCAACATGGAAGCCATATAAGCCTCCAATTAAAAAGAGTTCTGCAAGTTCAACACTGCCAGTGAAAAGGCCTTGTATTCACTTTTGAGGTGCCACCAAATGTAGCCCAGATGGAAGTAGGACATAGGTTAAAGTCTAAGACAAGAACATCAGCAGACAAGCAGGATCATATGAAAGGAGGAAGTCCTTTGTTTATGGCAAATAACTGGATATTGCTTTAAGAAGTGAATTGGGGGGCGCTGTAGATCAGTGTGGCAGCAAGATTCCAATAATGGGAACCCAGAAACAGTCTGGTTGTAGTACACTGGAGCTGAAGAAGATGGTCCTTTATCTGAGGGGATGGGGAGGGCTTAACCAAAAATGTCAGGGTGTCCAGGCAGACCAGGCAGCCACCCAGCAGAGCACCAGAGTAGAGTTTTTCTCACAGTAGAGAGGAGGAGTTGTTCAAATAAATTTCAGGTCAGGAATTCAAAGTCCCAGGGCAGACAAATCCACAATGGGAAATCCAGATCAGCGTCAGGCAAGCAGAGGTCTAAGTGAGTCAGGATTCAAGAAGACATGGTACAGGGCTTCAACCACTGGGAAGATCAGTTGTCAGCCCTGGGGAGACAGGCCAGCTGTTTGCCTTTTTATAGGCTAATGTTGCCACAGGAGTTCCCTCATTAAAGCTTGTTTGTTACATAAACAAGCTGAACACCTAAGACCTTTTTTCTCATGTCGTCTTTTCAACAAGGTAGGAGTCTGTGTTGCTTTGTCTTCTGATACTTGTTCTCCCTGCTCAGGTCCCTGCTGCTGGTTGTTTTTTTTTTCCTTCTGGGCAAACTTCTGCCTCAGATTCAGAACCCTCCTCCTGATTGTCAGGGTCTTCAAGGCAGGGCATTACACGCAATGAGAGATTCTTCCCACAGTTAGGCTGTGAGCCATTGATGGAAAGTGATACTAGGACAGGTAATTAAACAGAGACAAATAAAACTATTTAAGATTCTACATACAAGTCAGGTTCTTGATGAAACACATGAAGACCGATCAAAATCTTCGACTTTTGAGGAGTGGTATGGGCACAACAGTTTTGTGTTTGTGTGTGTGCGCCTAAAACAGGCTTTCAGACAATTCATGGAAGTCAGGGCTTTACCCTTGAGTTTTTGAGATCCCTGACCAAATTAAGCATCTATCTGCACTCACAAATTATTTTGTATTACAAGCAGGGACAAGGTATGATATACCAGTCTGAATGTAGCCCGCTAGCAGTACGCTGCGGCACTTGAGATCGCAGCACCTGAAAGGTCACCATGCATGGTTGATACTTGGCATTTGGTTGGTGGGCCACAAATCAAATAGGACCACTGTATCAGAGAGCATTAATAATGCCATGAAGTCACTGGCTTTTGCATGACCCAAGATATCATTAGTAAGAATGTAGCTACAGACAAGTGGTGAAGTTGGAGTGGAAACAAGGTTGATTTACTCATAAAAAATTGGATCAAGTCTCAGTTTTTTGGTCTAGTGAGTAGAATGAATTGAAGAGTTTGAGCCTCTTTCAGTGACAAGCCAGAGCAGGTGGATGACACAAAACAAATGGGGAAAGGAAAAAAAAGAACAAGAAACAATATGGACAGCATGTTTCGCATATCCTAGCTGAATGGACAATATATAGCTTACCACCTGCCTAACTCTTTTTAACTTAGTAATTTAGAGTACAGTCGTCTTTGCAGTTCTTCCAAAAAGTGGTATCATCTGATTCTTTATCTGTACTTCTGCTCATAATTTTAGCTTATTCTAGTTTATGCTTATGCTTCTAACTTTTGGGTAGAGAAATCAGTAGCTTTACATTTGCCTTTGCTCAAAACAACTAGAACTTTTTTTGTTACAAAATAAACATTTGTTTATAACCTTGAATAATTGTCTTGAATTTTGAAAAGCTCTGAGCTCCTCTCCCCAGCTGGCACTTCGGAAATGCATGCCAAAATACCGTGGACTTTTCAAGTCGACATGAAGTCTCACAAGTGAGCCTATTTTTGTGATGCTTCCTGCTGAGTTTTAAAGCCTAAGGAGCTCAAGCAGTGTGTGTGACTTGGCATCCCCCTGTTGCTTATGCTGTGCAACCCAAACTGTACATAGTTTGAAATCCTTCTGTCTGTTTTATACACACCTGTGGGGCTAATAACTTGCTGCTCATTAAACCCACCAACATGTCCCCTGGAACTCATGCAGAAAGTATACTGATGCCAAAACATAGAAGTTATGCTATTCCAGCAATCTGTTTTTAGCAGCTTTGGTGTACATAACAGAGATCTAACTTCTCCATGCCATATGTGGTATATGATGGTCATTCCAATCTCCAGCAGCTTTTCTGCTATAACTTCATAAAATTTTTGCCAAGTGCAAAGTATAAACTTTATTAATTATTGATGTTACGGTTCTGTCCTCTCACAAAAGCTGTGTTCTTAGGAAATGCTTATTTCCTGTCCTGATTGATGTATGTAAGTATCTTTGCAGCAACCCTGAAAGTTGGCTGGGTTTTTTTTTATAGGATTATATATCACAGAAAATCAGTTAATGGTTGGGTTAATTTGAAGCCCATCTTGTAAAGGAATTCATGTCTCTAATATTATCTTTATTTTTAAAAAAAGATATGCAACTCAGATTACAGGATCATTATACCAATGAAACTGGGCTGACACTCTGATCTATTTTTGTTCTCTTCCTTATGAGAAGTGATTTTCCAAATGACTTACCTACTTATCCTTCTATCTGTTAAGGGTGAAAGAGGGGTGAACATCATAGCAGAGGGCAAACACAGTAGAGTAGAGAAGCCTGTACGTATTCAATTGAATCTCTGCACAGATGTCTGGCAGGATCATTGGCAAGTCAGTCTGTCAAGCAGAGAGAAAATGGAAGTTGCAGACTCCTTTGATGGAAATAATTGGCTGGATGTGGTAATCCAGCTGTTTATTGCATTTTATAGAGTTGCCAGAGTAAAACCTGATCAGGGATCATATACTTCTAATGGCGGTGCAGAAGAGGGCATTTCAGCAGGTGCTGTGGTTGCATGACAAGCAGTATCTGCTGAAATTCTCTCCTGTCTGTCTGTCTGTCTGTCTGTCTGTCTCTCTCTCTCTGTATATATGTTCCTTCAAATAACCTGTTGACTTATGACAACCCCATGAATTTCTTATGATTTTCTTAGGCTCTCATGCCGCGGTCCCAGGTCTCAAGTGCAAACACGGACAGGATCCTCCCCAGCAGCCACAACACACAGACATGAACAGAACAATACTTACTGCAGCCCAGCATAGATGAGAAAAGGAGAGCCCATGAGACTCAGACCATTTATATAGAGAAGATACATCGATTAGGCAAACAGCTGGGGAGGCTGCTGGCTAATAAATACAAGAGATGGGGAGACATCTGTTATCGAGTGAAAGCAACATGTTCTTCCTTGGATCCTTGGCTAGTATTCCTGGAAATCCTTGACCCTCATATCCAGTAATTGACTAGGCTGCTGGATACTCCCTTAAATTGACCCTCTGAATTTATTACTGACTTTGACTGTTGAAACAAAAATGGTAACTGACTGATGAACTTTTGTGAACCTTGTCTGTGGCTGCTGCTATTGACTCTATTGGAGAATTGTGAACTGTAGGACAGGACACAAGCAAGCAATACTCAGAGTTGTTTTCCAGTTCTTACAGCATCTGGTATTCATTGATAGTCTTCCATCCAAATATTAATTAGTCTGACCCTGCTTAGCTTCCAAGATCAGATGGGATCTGCTGCCTTTAGAATATTTATTACATGACCATTAAAAAGTTGTTTCCAATCTGGAAACCTTGTCAGCATTTATTTGAGTCAGAACATCTCTTGAGCTTGATGTTGCAGAGAAATAGGCTCTATGTAATCATCCAGAGGTTCTTACCTCGAAATGTAGTGCCAAATGATGTCAGAAAAGAAAACGAAGGTTGTTTCAATGTTGATATACAGCTGAACTTGTCAGGACACAGATCTCCCTGAAGCCACTGCAATTACTAGGATAATTATATTGCTTGGACAGTGAGGCCATTTCCGTGCTACACTTTTATAGTACTATTATTCCATTTTCAACATCCTGTGGAATTCTGGGGTTTGTAGTTTACTGAGGTCAAAGAGCTCTCTGGCTGAGAATTTTAAATGCCTCTCCCTAAACTGCAAACCCCAGGATTCCACAGCATGTTGAAAGTGGAATAATAGCACTATAACAGTGTTGTGTGGAAATGGCCTGAGTCTGCCTCTGTGTGTGTGTGTGTGTGTGTGTGCGCGCACGCGCACGTGTATCCCTTAAGATTTATTTATAGCAGCATACAGGGTCTTTCATGCTGAGCTGTGTCTTGAGATCAAGGTAAGAAGTCCCCACTCTCAGGTCAAGCACATCACCAGAGGGTGGTCAGGTTTCAAAGAACAACACCAGCCTGTGGTGTTAAGGAACTGAAGCAAGAGAACTGGCAATGGCTAATCAATCAGGAAAACAAATTATTCAGAAGGAAGTGGCCTCAGTCTTCTTGTTGTGGAGGCAGACAAACTCTTTGAAATGCTTTTTTGGGGAGAAAGGATGAATCTTGAAATATGAATGGGATATGAAAAGGTATCTTTGATTATAAAAATGTAATAAAATAAAATGGAGATAGTGCACATGTAGCTTCAGTAATTAGGTCATCTCTTGCTTGTGTGAAATAATGATCACAAATTTCATACCACCTGACACATCCTTCCAAATATTATACTTTTCATTAAAAGCATACAAGCTTCCACACCTACAAGCAGTTATTTAACTGAAGATAGGCATATGTGAAGATGAAGGGCCGGAGAAAGTGGTAAGAGAAGATCAAAGAACTATGGACAGGTTCGAACTTAGATCATACTTGGTTAGCTTTACCTAGGGTGAGACTCTTTCACTGTTTCTTTATATGCGCCAAACATTTCTTTATAACCTAAAAGACTAAAAATTTTTAATACATAAAGCTGAAGCGAGGTTGGCTTCAGATTTGAAAAAGCCTATGACAAAATGCTTTCTAGTATGTCCCTTCACATTACAGTGGGATGTGGCCACTGGTGATGGCAGCGGCA
This sequence comes from Iguana delicatissima, assembly GCA_948472985.1. Lineage (NCBI taxonomy): Eukaryota > Metazoa > Chordata > Lepidosauria > Squamata > Iguanidae > Iguana > Iguana delicatissima. The sequence continues at coordinate 1,222,555 of CAOKZL010000048.1, read as the reverse complement.
ACCACAGTAGTGGCTCCACTATAGACTGGGGCAGTGTGGCAAATTAAAATGGCAGCATCTGGTGGTACCTGATATGATCAAGGCTGAGGAGAGGGAGTTGGGATGGCCAAAATCCCCACAACCTGGATCTTTGGAGAGCCCAGGCCTCAGGGATCTTGGATAGTAAATAAACTATCTGTTTCATTACACTACAAAATTTTGGTACCTCAGTTGATCAGAGGTGCTTATAACATCTCACCAACATGAGATGGAGGAGGAGGAGAAAGATATGGCAAAGCACAACATTTACTTCTATACCAGAACTACTAGGCTCCATGGGAGAAGTAACATGTATGTTGGCCAGCTCTCACTACACTTGTTCATGATCAGACAATTAGCTATCAGGAGTTTTCCTTCTTTTTTAAAAAGGGGATTCCATAACAAACATTATCAATGGTCTTGCAGAAATTCCTGGATCCCAGCTATTGCTTGAGACCACTACACAGGACTTGAACCGAGCTTAATTTCTCAAGGTGTCAAATTCTGCATCAAAGCAAAATATTTGAGATCCTTCCACATACCCTTGTATTAATAGTTTTGCTGTGGTCTTACTAGAGACTGTCCGTAACTTAGAATGGTGAAATGTCTCTGAAATGTGTATCTTTCAAGCAAGAAGTGATAGTTGAAGTTAGAGCAGAGCAGGTTCCAAATGCGCTTCCTGCACAGAATTGTTCAGCGAATTGTTCAGTTGACTTATCTCTCATTGTCATGTAGGCTTCTTTTGATGAAGGTGCTTTTTAGCTGCTTCACACAAACAGCTATTATGATATCTTAGTCAGTTAGTGCCAGCATGGTGGCAGATAAACAGTGAAAATAAAAAATCTTTCAGCTTGTAATAAAGATAATGTGTAATTAATATGACCTTCCCACAGTGAATATTCCATTGTTCCAAAATATTCTGTTTTCTCCAGAAGTTGTATGCATTTTCCCCCCTAATATAGGATATAGAATTTTAGCATTGTGCATCTCTGTTTACTTGAGTACTGCCTCATTAACTTTATCAAAATAAAAATGTATGTCAAAGGGACGGGAGGAGAGTTACTCTTGCGGAAAGCAACAGAAGGTGGCCATCATCACATTCTCCTTAAGTCACTTTAGAAAATCATCTGACTGTTGATAGAGACATAGTGCTGAACTGCATACATCTTGTTCTAACTCAATAAAACAACTAGCCATCCTTAATTTTTCCGAACTAAGTTTAAATTTACCACCAAAAGTCATGGACTCTTCCAGGGATGGCAAAGACAGAGCTGGCATTTTAAAGAAACTGTGTGAGGTGAAGTTGTTTGAAATATCTAGAAACAATAATGATTGTTTTGTGATGGTCTTGCTTGTAAAAAAGAAAAGAAAAGGAATTTACATGTTCTTGCCATGTTTTTTGATACTTTGAATATAGGTTAACGTGTACCTTTGTCAATGTGCGGCTAATCTAAATCTCACACACTCTTTTATATACACACTAGAATTATAATTAGGAATTTAGACAAAAAGAAAGAATTTTCTACATTTTTGGCTGGATATAAAGGTACTGCCATGATATGGAGGTTCTTACAGCTCTCAGGGACATGCTTCCAGTGTGTGTGTGTGTGTGTGTGTTTCTAGGGGGACTCTGGGGAATGGGATGATTATACCTCTTTCATAAGCAAATGCAGTGAATGCAGTGTCACAATGGATGCAACCCAAACATCAACAGATTAATTTGCAGCCACAAGATGGGACAGATTTAAGGAAGGTTTCCTTTCTCTGAGGTTGTTGTCAGCCACATTGGTTGTACTGCATGTATTACCTTCCTAAATCATATCTTATTTGTTGAAGAAATTTTGTCATGAGACCACTGCTTGCTGTTTCTGCCTACTTGTCCTTTTCAGAGGTTCAGCCATCACACAGTCAGAATCTCATAGGGAGGAGTGGGAGAGCTGTTGGTGTCGCCCTCTCTGTCACATCCTTGTCACTGATCCTGAACTCTGCCTTGCATTGGACAAACAATTCTGCAGTGAATTTTCTCTTTGTATGTGATTTAGAACCCTGAACATCCAGGTTCTAAACGATATGGGAAGTCTATGTGGATAGAACCAGGTCTCATTGTAGACGTTCAAGCCCTGGCACATGGTCTGCTTGAGATGGGTGAAGATACAGTGGCATCAATAGGCTAATCTCTTAGCTCTTTCTCAGACAATTCTGATTGCACCGCAGGAGGGATGACTATTTAAACAGGGTTCTTGTGGCACATTAACCTAATGGGGTTAATTCTACATGGAGCATTGTGTGCAAGGCTGCAGAGTTTGGCTAGGTAATTTCTAAGGCACTACATAGTCTTTCGCTCTTAGTCACTCTGGTGGCTGCTGAAGAGAGACGATGGAGAAAGGCATCATGAGATAAGAACCAGTGTTCTGGATGAAATTTTTACTCTGTTTCAAAGGATAACTGGCAGTCTTTATTTTCTAGTATTACTTTCTTTTGGTGGTGGATAATGGGTTGTGTTTAAACTACAATATATGGGTAACATTATGTTTGTATTCACATTGACATTATTAAATACATGATTAAAGGCTTTTTTCAAGGACAGTGTTTGTGATGATCACTGAGTGGAGTCATTGATTTTGTGGGGGAGGTTATCAGTCAGTATAAAGCAATTTAGAATTGCAAATGATGTAGAACTACGGGTGGTGTAGATCTTCATCAGTCTTCTCACAGATGTATCTCTTAAAAGTTTTCAAGAGTATCATCCTAATTAAGATAGAGATTTTTACCTCTTAATTTTTTATTCCTACAATTTTAAAAGTCTTACAGATTTGATTTGTGATGCATTTGGGGAACTAGCAATGTCTAACAATTTCCTGTTTTCTTGTGTTCATTCTTAGGATCCAGCATTCTCTTCAGCAATTCATGACAAGCTGCAGGTGCCCAACACCACCCGGAAAGCATGGAACGAAAGAGACAACCGATGTGATGTTTGTGCCACTCACTTGAACCAGCTGAAGCAGGAGGCTATTCAGATGGTATTGACGCTTGAACAGGCTGCCAACACTGAACAGTGTGATGCTTCTCCTGGCTCCCCTCCACCCCTCCCCAGTATTCCCACCTTAGTGGGCTCTCGACATATGGGCAGCCTGCAACCCAGGGACTGGGCATATATGTCTGCTCCTTATGCTACTTCCAATTATGCTGGGTTTCTGCCTAACAAACTCAGCGGGAAATCGAACAACATAGGGATTGTTAATGGGGTAGAGAAGAAAAATGGCTCCTTGGGACACCAGGCAAAGGTCAGTGTGCAGATGGCCACCAGCCCCAGCAATGGTAACATCCTGAATTCTGTGGCTATCCAGGCTCACCAGTACCTAGACGGCACCTGGTCCTTGTCAAGAACTAATGGCGTTACTCTGTATCCCTATCAAGTAAGTAGTGTTAGAAAGGATTTTATCCCATTGGATTATTTCTGAAGAGTACTTTCTAGCTTTAAGTTGTATGAATTAAGTAATAACCTAATACTGCACTATCATATTATTTAATATAATAGTCTGAGATCCTGGATCAAACACATAGCCACTGTGTTGTAGCTACACTGTAACTCCTCATCCAACTGCTGTAACTCACCTTAAAAGCCAGTCAGCCAACTGGAGTGATGGAGGTTTGTGCTGCTGTTGAGTGAGGTAGACAGCCTGACCAGTCTCCTCCCACCAGTGAGGGATGTGGTGTGAAGAGTTACAACAGGAGTCCCTGCTCATAGTGTCACTCACTGGTGGGAGGTGCTGGTTGGCCCATTCTACAGCAGTGGTTCTCAACCTGTGGGTCCCCAGATGTTTGTGGACTTCAGCTCCCAGAAGCCCCAGCCACTATGGTCAATGCTCAGGGCTTCTGGGAGCTGAAGTCTAGAAACATCTGGGGACCCACAGGTTGAGAACCACTGTTCTACAGCACCTCACTTGTCAGCAGCACAGACCTCTGTTGCACCAGACAGCTAAATGACTGTTAAGGTGAGATGCCAGGTCATTTGCAGTTGTGGCAATAGTGCCAGAATCGCAAATTGCAAATGAGAATACAAAGCAGTTTTGATGACCTGAGGCTAACTTAGAACATCGTAACTGATTTTGGGACCAAAATATCTGAAAGACTACCAGAAATTTGAGATTCTCAGAGGAAGCCCTACTGCATGTCCCAAAACTTCATGACAGTAGGTTGGTGGGTACATGTAACAGGGCTTTTTCTGTCACATTGACTCAACTGTGGGACTCGCTACCCAAGCAATTTAGGTTGACCCCATCTCTTAAACTTCCGAAAGCAGCCAAAACAGTGCTGTTCAGCATGGCATTCAGTGTTTGAAATTGCTGTTTTAACTGTTCAAAACTTGATTCTCGGATTGTTTTTAGACTGCCTCCAGGAGTTTTCAAAGAACATTCTAAAGTGTTTTAAAAATATTTTTATCTTTGTATTGTTTTAATTGGTTCTTATTGGTTCATCACCTCAGGAGTCCTTATGGGCTAGCTGGCAATACAGAAATACCTTAAATGAATGAATGAATAAATAACAGAATGTCAGCCATAGTGTACCATGCAGGTAAGAGCAAGAGGTCAAACCACCAGAATGAAACATCATGTGTAGTCTTATTTTGGTAACCATCAGACCTGGCAACCATCTTGTGGTTCAGTAAATTAAAATTGCAAACACAGTACACTTGGCCTGCCAAATGCATGAGTGCAGGACTCACCAATTTAACCCACTGCAAATTCAAATGTACACAATACTGTACATTTGAATCTATGGTGGGGAGCACCCTAGCTGCCTGTTTCTTCCTTCAAGGCAGCAGGGTTACCTCGCAAAGTAAAAGCAGGCAGCTGGCACCATTTTTAGTATTGTAGGGTCTTATTGTATAAGCCTTGCCTTGCGATGCTTTTCAGTCACTCTCCAAGTCTTGTGAGCAGTGGCAAGCCTTGGCTGCCAGGAATGCTTCAGGGTCCCTTGCTTCTAGGGAGCCTGTCCCAGAGGTGAGGGATCCCAAAGATTGTGGTGTGTCTGGCAGCCAGACCTTGCTGCTGCCTCTACAGCTGCCCTATGCCATTTTTGATACTCTAGGGATTTACTGTATAAGGCTTTGCAGTCTGCAAACCTTGTGAGAATGAGTTGAGCATGCATGATTTTTTATATCTGTGAGGAGTCCTGGAACCAATCCCTCATAGATATGATGGTTGGTAGATATGGTGGGCCCATTGTACTTGCTCCTTATCCACAGGGGATACATTCCAAGACCTCAATGGATACCTGAAACTGTGGATAGTACTGAACCCGTTAATATATAGTATTCTGCAAAGCTAGAGGGCTACTTCCAGTGATGGTGGAACTATTTCCTGGGAAGGTATTGGTGATATTGGTGGAGGGACAGTTAAAGTCGGGGGCTGGCAGGCAGGCAGTCAGGACCTGGAGCAGGTCTCAAAGCCCAGATGCTGGAATTTTCCATTAAATATTTTCAGATCACAGATAACTGAAACCACAGAAACCAAGACAACGAATAAGGAGGGACTACTGTAGCACCAAAGAACCACGTATTAGTTCTCTTCAAAAATCCAGAACAGGGTTTTGCTCTGTGGCTGGAAGGACGATGTGCGTGGATTCTGACGGCTTGGTTATTTGTAACAGGAAATAAATAACAAGTTCAGTAGAACCATTTAGTATTAGAATTAGTATTGAAAAGTCTGGCTCAAGAAAGAGAGAAAAAGAGGGGAGGGGAGGAGAGGGGAGGGGAGGGGAGGGGAGGGGGAAGGAAAGGTAATTCTGGTGATAGTTGTGGGAATTATGTTGATACAAAGTAGGGAACAGTATTAATAGTGCAAGATTCATGCAAGCAGAAGTGAATGAGTATGGATTTCCATATTTGATTCCCTAGTATTTGCATGGTTAATAACAGAAGAATCTGATGAGAGAGATGGTGACAAAACAAGAGAGTCATTAACTGCTATTGAACTGTTGACTATTAAAAATTGTTAGTAACACTGCTAAGAATATGAGAATATTTGAATGATCAGTTTTCTTCTGTTTTTGTTTTTGTTTTTCTTTACAGCTAGGAAGTATTTTAAAGATAGTGATATGCCTGTTTGTAAGACCGTATGTGTTGTGAAGGGAATTAAACTGTTCTAGTTGTGAACTGAATATTTAATATGAGGTAGTAGTTTTGTAGCCTACTCCTACCAATGTTCAATGGTAATAACTGCCTAGTAAGAAAGTTAGGACTGCAGACATATGCTTGTATACATTACTTGCTTGTTTATGTTGAGCTTCTCTCTTATTCTGTTATAGCTCATAAGAGGAAGATATTTAACAGGTACAGCTTTTCACATCCTGGCCTGGAAAATCCTTCTATTTATTTACTAGCGTATTTACCCGGTGTTGCTCGGGATTTTATTTTCCTCTTAAGAACTCACCAGGCTGTCTTCTCCAGTACTTGTAACTTTCCTCATATTTTCCAATGCATTCTGTATTCAGAATTATTTACATATAGAGTTTGGGTTCCTGCAGGAATATGCTGTCTTCCTCCTTGCTGCTAGGTCTTGTCACCATAGTTACCAGCCTTTGCAGTACCTGAAACTTTTCCCCATATTCTCCAATCCAATCTGTGTTGTCTGGCGACATTGATGTACTGGCTTTTGATTTTTTTGTTTTCTGTTGAATTTGTGCAATGGCTTTACAGTTTTCTGGAATCAATTTTTGTTTTGAATTTCAACTTTAAGATTCCTCATATATGGAACTCATGCAATCTATTATGTGAGGTGAGAAGACCTTGTAACTGTGTTGTGTATGTCACTTTAATTTTTCTCACATATGCCTCCCAAATGCTTCCTGGCATCTCTATTGATGGTAGGCCTCATCTCCATAGCAACTGGCCTGAGACCCAAGAGCAATTCTAAAGGCCCTTCCCCAAAATGCCAACCCTAGGATTCCATAGAATCTTCACAGCCAGCCAATCATATGAGGTTTTCTCACCTCACCCAGCCAATCGTATGAGGTCTTGCCTGCCTGATGCAGACAACCTCACAGAAAAACATTGACTTTTGTATGGTAGATTAGAATAATTACATTCCTCCCTATATCTGTCCTGTAGGTCTCAGTGTGGCTTACAAGGAAATCAGTTTAAAATAGTAAATAATAAAATTACTTTTAGAAGCTTAGCTGTTTAATTTCAGCAAGTCATGAAGCTATTGAAGGGGTAAGAAGTGTGTTCCTCTAAAAGGTAAACCTTATATATGGAAGCCAACATGACTTCTTTTTTAAGCATCCCACCTTTATGTGATTACAACTGCTTATGATTGTGTCCTTGCGAACTCTCTTGTTCATACTGTCTGTCTCTCCATCTGTCTCTCCATCCATCCTTCCTCTCTTAACCTTTTCTTTACTGGGGACCCCCTGTAAATATAATTTGTTGCCAGAGTCCCCAAAATTTAACCCAAAATTGAAATATTCAAGTATTTATTTAAATGTTCAAATATTTATTTATTAATTAAAGGCTTCTGAAAACTAGGATTCAAATCCCTGCTCAGACACTGGGTGACCTTGGGCAAGTCATATTCTCTCAGTCTCAGAGGAAGGCAAAGGCAAACTCCCTCTGAACAAATCTTACCCTGTGGTAGGTTCACCTCAGGGTTACCGTAAGTCAGAAGTGACTTGAAGGCACCCAACATCAAAGTGCCACTGACAGGAAGAGGTTCTTTCTAGCCATCATATCTCTCCCTTTTGAAAACTGACTCACGGTGACCCTAAGATGACCCTATCACGAGAGTTTTCTGGGCAAGATTTGTTCCCTTTGCTTTTCTTTGAAGCTGAGACATGTAGTGTGGGCGGATGTGGGTGCTGAAACTGCTCCCTTGTTGAAACTGCTCCCTTGGCATCTGCACCCACCCACTGCTGTGTCCTTGTTGTTGTTGCTGCTGCTGTTGGTGTCCAGCAGCAGGGCTTTGTGGATCTCCTGTGAGGGCTCTGTGGACCCCCAGGCCTCTCTGAACCCCAAGTTCAGAACCACTGTTATGTAGAAGTAAACCATTTAAAATATTAATTTAAAACATAGAATAAAAGTAGTACAACATACTGTAAAAAAGTTCCAGGAATAGAAAGGTCTTCACCTGCTGATGAACTACCTAGAAGGGAGTTCCAGAGTTTGGGAGGAGCCACAAAGAAGGGCCTTTCCCATCTTCCCACTAAACATGCCAGTGATGGTGTAAGAATTGAGAGAAGTACCTTACATCTTGGTCAGGATCATATAGGAAGATATGATCCACATTAGGGAGGAACGAAGGCTTGAATCAAGGAGTCTTCTCTATATTCGTAGACTCCATGAATGATTTAGAACCCTGCACAGTACGATTTTACATCCGTGTGTAACAGACTTCTCACTTTACACTCGCCACTCCCATGTGGCCAGTGGGAGGTTGTGGCTGGTTAGAACTTGTTAGCAGAAATGGAAGAAGCCATTTTAAATTTGTTTGAGAAGGATTTTAGTCTGAGCTGGTAAAGCCGTGACCCTCCAAATATTTTTAGACTGCAACTCCCATCAACAGCGCCAATGGGAGCTGCAGCCCAACTATATCTAGAAGGCTACACACTCCTAACTCCTGCTTTAACAAGATTAGTATGAGCCTGCTTCTGTTTTTTATTTGTTGTCCTTTTTGTCTATGTGTTTGTAATCATGAATCTGAGACCTATATTGAGTGATTCAGGCAGCACTGGCAATTTTGTTCCAAAGTGTATCTTCCCTAGATGGCATAGCATCGCTCAATATTGTTTTGTTGAGACGAGGTGACTGGAAATTTCTGAAGCCATATAAAATCATACTGGAGGCTGCTTTTGAGAAATGCTGAGCTAATGGGACTGGGGGGAAAGCTTCATTGGATTAAAAGCACTGCAGTTCCAGCAATGGGGTTCATTGCCTTCTGCATCATAATTTGTCAGACTGATGCCCAGGAACAAGAGCTGTGAGACTGGCTAGACTCGGTGGCTCCTGATGTGGGCATCTCCCCATTGTAAATTAGCTTCCAGTTAGATAGTCTAGACAGCCTGCCAGAAATGGTTGAGTGCTTTGAAGGCTAATCTTATTTTTCCTACAGATTCCCTGCATCCTGTATAAGAGGAGACCATAGCATTCAGATGTTAGTGCTGCAGCTGAAAGGAGACTTGTATACTGAAAACACCTGCCACCATGCTGGCAAGCCCTGATGTCCCATGGAAAATAAGCTGCCTTGAGACCTATTTTTGAGGAAAGGCAGAATATAAAGTGATTGATTGGTTGACTGATATCTAGCATTTTACCTCTAACCACTAACACTTTACCAGAGCTTGGGATATTTACTTTTTTTGGGCTATAGAACCCAGAATTCTCCAACAAACATGGACAGTGGCTGGGAGGAGGATTCTTTTTCAGACATTGACTTCTGCTTAGTAAGATAGACAGGTTTTGAACTGGCCACTTCCCTGTAGCTACACCTTCAATAGTTTCATCTGCAGTTGTTACAACATGATAAATTTCATTTCAAACCATCAGGTGCATGCAAGCCAAGAGTGGACAGCATGTGAACTTCTAGATGTTGTTGGGCTGTAATGAACATCTCCATGCACCAGCAACTTTGCTGGGCAGGGCTGATGGGAGCTGTAGTCCAACAACTTCTGGAGGGATACACCTTGTTCACCCCAATATTGACTAAATGTTTAAGGCAGGAGGGAGCGTGACTGGTGTCCACTGCTTTAACAAAGTAAATGTTATGTTGTGGGATGCAGTGGCAAATTACAGGAGAACAGAACAATATGTGACGGGCCTAAGCCAGCTTGATGCTCTCGGTTGCTTTGGGGGACACTGCCCCATAGCCAATTTTAATGTAATATTTAGTTGCCAATCAAGTTGGTTTCTACATGTGATAGGATTGCCATCGTGGTTTTTGACTCAAGCAGTAAAATGTCTCCGACTACCCAGAGTACATATAATTATACCCATGGTTGGGAACTATGCTTTTTGCAGGATTCTCAGCCTCTTTGATGAGTATCCAGATATGTAAAAACCCTGAAGATGGCATATCCTGTCTGATCTCAGAATCTCAGGAGGGCCAAGCCTGGTTAGTACTTGAAAGGGAACCCAGTGGGTGACACTAGAAGCTGTAAGCTATATTCAGTGAATGGCAATGGCAAACCACTTCTGTGTAGTCATTATATAAGAAAACTGTGTGAAATTCATGGGGCTGCCATAAGTCAACAAGGGAGTTGAAGGCACATGCCACTATTACTAATGCTCTGTTTATTCCTTCCTGTGGACAAATGGAGCTCAGAGATGGAGGCATCAAGTGCAGTCCTTCCTCTCTCTCCCTTAAGGTGTATTGAGCCAACACAATTCTGAAGGCTTGACCAGAACTGATCTTTGTCTCTACACCATGGAAAAGCTTATGGAAAAGCTGAAGATGATGTCTTTTTAAAGGAGCAGGCCAAGCTGGCTTTTCTCCCTAGTCAACTGGCAATCGTGTTAACTAGATTTAGATTTCTGAAGAATATCACATTCTCATGCAGCAAGAGTGAAATAATTTGTGCCACTGTGTTATGTTGGATAAGTATCAGATAAGAATCACGCAGCCCTTCAGATATTGTTGGACTGCATTTCCCAGGAGCCCTTGCCAGTGCAGCAAATTGTGAGGGATGCAAAGAATCTCAGTTCAGTAACACTGGGGTAGCCGGGGTGGTGCTAGCTAGAGAGACACAGTTTCCATGCCATTTCCAAGCAGGTGTATATGATGCAGCTTCAGCCTGTGTTGAATTTACCTCTTGGAAAGGAATCTTTCTGTCACTTAAGGAATTCTTCAGGTTTTACAAGCATGAGTTTGACAAATATTGCTATCTATTATACCAAATGAGATTTGATTTATAATCTGAAATTCAGTAGACTGGAATGTGGAGATATCCTTATCAGTCACACTTGTGACATGATTATCATTATCTTTTGAATTGAATTATCTGTCTGTAAAATGGAAATAATTGTGATCAGAGATGATAAAGTAGGCAAAGATTGTGAAACAAAAGAAGAGAAAGTATAGATGGTAACATTTATCCTGTTTGTCACATAATTTTTGACCAAATTTAGTGAGAAAAGGATTGTGCTAGAAAACACAGATCCTATTTGTTATCTCATACAAGATTTCTGTCATAAAGTACATACATTGATGCCCTTTGTCATGTATTTAAACTGTGACTCCCAGTTTTTAATTCACCACTTCCAGGAAAACAAAGGTTTATTGAGGTCAGTGGGGAAATTCTTTTGGTAGCTCTCAATCCCTGAGGTGCAGTGATGTGCTAGACTACCCACACACTCTGTTCCTTCTACTCCCATTTTGCTATGCAAACTGGAGGAACATTACCAGACAAGGGGATGATGATGGCAATGATGACAGTCTCTGCAAACTTCTCTTTGGTGCGTACAGAACCATCTAGTTGTTCTGACATGATTCAAGACTGCTATATATTTCTGTAGTGAACTAGATTTAAGATATCATACTGGGGCTGTTTAAATTTATTCCTCCAGTTTTAAATTGGTTTGAACTGTTTATATTGATTTTATTGTTTGCTGCCCTGAGAATCTGAGAAATAGAATGAGGTAGAAGTAGTTTAATAAATAAATAAATCAGTAGCATTTTCGAATTTAAAAAAAGAAATCTTGTAGGTCAGATGCCAAATAATGATAAATCTAAATCATTTGCCAATTGAATTGCAATTTTTTTTTAATGGCCAGTGCTGCGGATCCATAGTCAAACTCACAGTTCCAGGAACAAAATGGAAAGTAAAGGCAGTATCTCACACAGTACTAAAGAACTGATGCACAATTACAAAAATGCTCGTATACTGCTACATCTATTGTGAAGGTTATCTGGCAGAATTACTCACCAAAAGTTGCTCTGCACAATAGGCAGAATTAGCAACAAGGAAAGGCGAATAATACAGGCATGCATAATATGCAGGCATGCATAGTCACTATAGAAAACACATGCATAGGTTAGAGGCTCCTCAGAGAACAGGAGGCATTTCAACAAATCATTTCAAATCATTTAGATTTTGTAGATCGTGAGTTGTTTTAGATGGAGGACTGCTAACATTGCTGATCAGAAGGCATTGTGTAAATTTTTCACTTGTTCCTCATTAAGAGATTTTTTTGATATAAGAAAAAAATGGACAGTATTATAGAAAGAATAGGAACATTAAACATGGAAGATGACAACATTTTCTGTAAAATTCTGTGAATGAGGTGGGATGCACCCCTAATTCAAAATTGGCTCCTACTTTTTTGTAGTTGTTGAAATGTGTGTGATATATTTCAATGTTCCACTTACTGATACAGTTGGCTGTCCATATCTATATCCAGGCTGTCCTGCATCCACAGATTCAACCACCCACGACTCAGTTGTTGAAAAAATGAATGCCAAAAAGCAAAGCTTGATTTTGCTGTGTGCCGAGCACTGCACTGATGTTTGGGCATACTCTTCTATAGCCTCTACGATTTTGCAGATCCGCAGGCTCACTCCAACACGTGTTTGAGTTGTTCACTATCTTATAGGGCCACCATTTTACTGTCATTGTATATAATGGGACTTGAGCACCCATGGATTTTGTTATCCATGGGGGGTCCTGAAACCAAACCCCAGTGTATACTGAGGGCTCACTGAATTGTGTGTTTGTGAGAGAGGAAATTAATTCTGTTTTTCAGAGACCCTAAAGTTAGGAGACTGTCCTGTCTGTTAGATTCTACAGATGGTGGGGCAATCTGGATCCAAGTCATGGATTCTTGCCATGACTTTGTGTACAATCTCTTCACTTCACTTCCTTGTCTGTAATGGCATATTCACAGGGCCATTACAAGGGTAAATTACACATACAGTCTAAAGCAATTTCCATTTTAAAAGGATTATACAAATGATAAAAAATGTTAGACAGCTACATTGTTCTGTTTATATGTGAAAGGTAAGGATTTCCAGAACCTCATAAACCATGTCATCATGTATCAATCAAGCCCTGTTACGACCCATTGTTCCATTTAACATATGGTGGTGATTTATGAGATGAAAATTTTATGAAGACAAAGAGTGTTTTTCCTCCTTTGCCATATCAATGCACTGGGTATTAAACAAAAGAGTTCTTTGAACTGGCTAAAATTTGTTTCCATATTTTTGGAAATCTTATACTGAAATCAGTTGCTCCAATGGTTTAAAAGACATTGCTTGTGAATTTGAACGTTGGGTCTTCCCAGAAAAATACTGCTCATCAAGAAGTTCTCAGGGCTATCTTGCACTGTTATGTGGACACTAACAAATTAAGAAAGCTTGATATGTAGAGCTATGAGGGGGAAGGGATGACAAATGCTTGGCATGCAAGACAGTCATTTTTGAAGTGGGCTGTAGACTAATGTCTGAAATACCATTAAGCAACATGAATCAGTAGATCGGTTTTGTTCAGCAGGGATCAGACTGTTACATGGAAACTGGGTATTATATGCAACTGGTATCACATAGAAAGAAACTACAGATTTAGTTCCCTTTTAGACTGAGACAGAATTGGTTTATCAATTTTTTATAAGGTTGTGATGATGGCACATAATGGCTACTGTCCAGCATCATTGCCAGCTGTGTTTTATCACTGACAGCACCAAGCCATAGTGAGTCTTAACCTTGCATGCTCCCTCTTCCTCTTCCTCCTCCTTCTCCACAGTGGTTGCTAGAAGATGTGATGATCTCATCTCATGTCACTACCCCAGGCACAATGGCCTGGGTCCTACATTCATATGACGGAAATGATTTCTACACACTTCCTTATCCTCTCTTCAATATCTATAGTGTATCTGAAATAATTCCCAAACTCTGGCCCTTTCTGCATGGTGACGGCATCCCTGCATGGGGACATGAGAGGAGCAGGACTGTGATGCTTCCATATGATGTCATCACAGTCTTGTCCTTTTCACACTGCCAGCTGGTGAAATCGCGGGCTATATCATTGATGGAGAAACTCTGTCAATGAACCCTGATCGTGCAAGCCTTCCATTGCAGTTGGCCATGCAGAAGGACCAGAAGCACAATCTATGTGCTTCCTCCCCTACTGCAGCATGGAAAGAGGCTGGCTACAGTCTGGAAGGCCAGACCATGTCCCTCATGGTCCCTTTTGCAGGCAGCCAGTCACGTGCGGAGAGGAGCATGTGCAGTGCCAGGATGATGTGGGAGAGCGTTGTCATACAGAAAAGACCTCTCTCACCTTCCAGGTGCATTTTGGAAGGCTTGTAAGCAGACAGTGCTTGTTTAAGTTTGGTGGTCATGCCACAGTAGCTGTGTTGGATGGAGAGTTCTAGAAGCTGTAGGCCCTGAAAGTAAAGTTTCTAATTTTCAGGTACTGAGAGACATAGAGGGGAGGAGGGTGGGAATGAAGACATCATTCCATAAATATATAGGAATATGATTTGTGGAACTGTAAAGCCATCATGGTGTAGTGGCTTGATTATTGGATTAGGATACAAGAAGAGCTGGAGCCCATTCACACTACAAAATTGTAGCACTGTTATTCCACTTTAATGCCATGGTTCCATCATATGGAATCGTGGGAGCTGCATTTTGGGGAGGAATATGTAGAATTCTCAGGCAGAGTGCTCCAGTACCTTACTAGACTACAAAACCCAGGATTCCATAAGATGGGAACCATGGCAATTAAAGTAGAGTAATTGTACAATAATTGTGTCGTGAGAATAGCCCTCAGGGTTTGAATTGCCCACTTAGCCGTGAAAACCCACAGAGTGACTTTGTGAATGTTATGTTCATTCAGCCTAAGAGGAAAGCAATGACAAACTTCCTCTTAATAAATCTCGCAAAGAAAACCGTTAAGTCAGAGTTCACTTGAAGGCACACAGCCACAACAACGACAGCACTGTTCATTGCAATAGATTAGTGTTACTACTAGCTACAGTAGACCTAATTAAATCAGATAGTTAAGTGATGACTAACAAGTCCCATTTGTTTCAGTGGTTCTATTCTTGCTGGTCTAACATTAGATTTTGCTCATGTTTTTTAACAGCGTCCAGCCACACATGTAGTTGTCAATCATCAAGTGCTGAGTAACCAAGCAAAGACAATTCTGTGGGGTTGATGCATACATAAACCAGCTTGCAACCAATTAATCTGATTTCTTGTTTGTGCTTTCCACAGAAAAACTTTTTTTGTTGTTATTGAAACAAGAACCTCTGTTGTTTCTCCCTTGCACTCACTTGTGGTTTGAAAGAAAAACTTCCTTGATCAGAGTAGAGGTCTTTTTTTTAAAGTAAGATAACTAATAATTAGCCTTGGTAGAGTCATAAGTTATCAGCTGACCTTCTTGCCATGAACTCAGCAATTGAGCCTGTGTATTACAGTAATTGGCTAATTATACTTGGCTTTCAAATTAATAGTGTAGTCATGTCCTTAAAAAAAGAAAACAAATTTTACACCATTAGGGAAAGTTGGATTCCATACTAATTGTCTTTTTTTTTTATAATCATTCTGGTGTGATTTGATTTCCCCTGGCAGTTTTATGTATGGCTTAATGACTCCTAGAATCATTCATTTTTCCTTCATGATACCCAACTGAACACGGGAAGTGAGAGGGGAGAAGTATCCCAGCAACTGAACAGAGCTAAGGAGGCTTATCCCGTGAGTATGAGAGCCTCATGACTCAGCTACGATGGGACGAAGCTGTCTGCCAGCCCTTTAAATAGAGTGAGATAATCCTTCAAAATAGTGCATGGCATGAGATCACAATTAGTAAGGATTTGGATTCTTGACTTTCTCCAGCTGAGCTTGTTCAGGTATGAGACTGTCTCTTTCCTGTGAGATGATCTAGAATAATCTGGGCCTGGGAAAGCCAGAGCAAAGGGAAGCAACTCCAAATGAACTTTGATCAAGGTGTGTTGCTACTTTCCTGGTCAAACCGTCCTCTAAAGAATGATACCTTTATAAAAGAACTTGCTGGAGTGAGTCTCACTTACAGTATGTTTTCTCTCTCATTTTAGATATATGCGGTTCAATTTGTTTGATTGTTTAATTTGTATCCCATCTTTCTCCTTATACAGGCTCCAAGACTGCTTACAAACATATAAAAAAACAGGTTTCAATTAAAAAAAATCATACAAAAGTTAAATACCAATGAAATGACAATTCAACTAAAAAAACACAAAATTAAAAGAATGTAATACACTGTTAAAACATAAATTAAAAAGATAAAAACAGATAAAAAATATAACATAGAAAAAATGCCACTCCATTAAAAACTCTTTCTGCCACATAAATTATAAGTCAAAGGCCTACCTGAATTAAAAAAAATGTCTGCAAGTAGCTGAGTTAAAACAATTTGATACTTTCTCATTATATTTAAAAGGAAAAGTGAGTGGTATAACTGGTACAATGGGAAACGGGTGGCAACAAGTGGAACAATACATGTTGGAAAAAGGGTATTGGGCATGAAGGAATTAGTATAAAAATGTTATTCATTTAGACTGAAGCTAGTTAAAGAATAGAGGAAGTAATGGGTACTGCATGAAGTCGTATATATGGTAAATGTATAAAGGAGAGAAGACTAGATAGAAAGGTGAAGTCAAAACGTTGTTAGAAATTGAGACTATTAAGTTTAACTTTTTGGATATTTGTTTTAGGTATTTAGGGAGCTTCAAGAAGATATTTTAGTCAGTAATTAATTCCGATCGAGTAGACATGGAAGTCAGGAAATGTTTGAAGATATCTGGATAATAATGATAGTAAAGTAGTATAAATTACTTAAAATACATTTCCATGGGAATGTAAATAGATATAAAATGATATTTGTAATATACGTTTGATAGAATAATGTGTATGTTATGGTTTTATTATATATCTGTATATGTAAAAATAAAGTATAAAAAAAAAATGTCTGCCAGCAAAAGGAGAGGAGAGAGGGGACCAAATGAATTTCTTGTGGAAGGGAATTCCATAACATGGGAGCATCCACTGAGAAGGCTCTCCTTTGTGTCCTCACCAAATGTGCCTGTGATGGTAGTGGGACTGAAATAAGCCATCCCCCAAAGATCTTAAAACTTAGGCAGGCTGATACAGAGAGACACAGTCTTTCAGATAGAATGGACACAAGCCATATAGAGCTTTAAATGTCATAACTAGCACTTTGAATTCTGCCTAGAAACAGACTGGTAGCCAGTGAAGCTGTCAAATGTTTTTAAGAACATTTCTAATATATTCTGATTTTGTGGGTGAATGTATATATGTTTGGAAAAACATTCAACTTATTCTTCTCAGAGCAAGGAATTAATTCTAGGCTCTTTTGAATAAAAAGGGAAATAAACATTCCCTGGATATCTTAAAGGATTTCGCTCACTTTTCCCTGAGACAAAAATGTACTATTTAGAGATATAAAACACTTTATGTTAATGAAATCATTAAAAACAAGTTTTCCCAAATGGTTCAAAGTAGCGAAGTACCCTGAGATCCCCCTATCTGTGCAAGACATACAAGCCTGCAACTTTCCTCTTTAAATATTACATGTTGGCAATAATCTCCTGACTTTGGGCTAACCAGTTGTAAACATCTTTTTAGCTCCAAGGTTTTGACGACCTGGACCTTAGCCCATGAAAGTTTATGACAGCTTAGTCTTTAAACAGCTTGAAGTTCTTACAGCACAGTCCTGTGCAGGTCCGAAGTAAGAGTGTATTCTTAAAGTTGTTCTAAACACACACATGCAAAATAAAGGTGTGTCTACACTGTACAACTATAGCATGTTTGATACTACATGCCCTCCACATTTGGTATGATAAGGAGCTCAGGACCTTTGCAAAAGTGGAAAAAACACAAATATCAAACTGTGTGTGTTTGTGGGAAGGGAGGTGAGGCATGGAGGGAATAAAAGCACTCAGGTTCCAAAGCAGGTCAGGAAGACGAGAAGGAAGAGGGTGTGGGTTGGCCTAGTGACCCTATACTTACTTTCTCTTCTTCCCCCGCCTCCCTCTCCCATCTCCTTCCTTGGGTGTAAGGAGGTATGAGGAGAGGGTTTGTGGTTGTTGTAGGCGCTGGCTGTCCATTGTCAGGCAGTGGAGTGCTAGGATACTCAGCAGGCAAATGGATACAGCTTAGCAGACTTAATAAAGCCTGCCTCATCAGAGTGAAGCAGAAGCAAAGTCAAGTGTCAGTCAAAAGGTCAGGAATCCAGGGGGCAGCAAGGTCAGACAATCCAAAGGTCAGGGAAGACAGACAGACAGCGAGCAGGAAATCTGTAGCATTCATGAAGGCAAGGGCAAGCAAACATATGAATTGTTTCTGGTGTCAAGGCACCGCCCTCTGCCTTTTCTTAAGAAGGCTGGAGCCAGTTGGCTCTCATCCCAGCCTGATTATTACCTGGTGCACTTGTGTCTGCTTGTCCTCCTCCGAGGCTGCTGTTCCCCTGGGAAAGCTGAGTCTTGGCCATGACAGTGGTGCTGAGAAGTCAGGTTGTGAGGTGTCCTTACCTGGCCAGGCTGGGGGTGGGGGAGGGGGAGGGGGAGGGGGAGGGGGAGGGGGAGGGGGAGGTTTTTAAAGGGCTGTGTGGTCTAATCAGAGCTGCAAAAGGGAAATTTTCCCTGGAAAAGAAGCAAGTAGTTTCTTTTGCTATCAACAGATAAGGATATTAAACTGAAAAATTCAAATAGGATCTTACAGTTGGAAGGGATCACAAGGTCCAGCCCCCAGTCATGCACTCCTAAATGTCTATCCCACCTCTGCTTAAAAACCTCCAGTGATGGAGATTCAACTACCTCTGAAGCACTCTATTTCCCTGCTGAACACCTTTTAAAGGAAAAAGGTTCTCTCTAATGTTTAGGTGAAGATTTTTTTTTTTTTGTAATTTGAATCCATTGGTTCATGTTTAGTCTCTGGAGCAGGAAGAAACAAGCTTGCTCCATCTTCTACATGGCATCCTTTAGATATTTAAGGGTAACTATCGAGTCACCTCTTAGTCTTCTTTTCTCTAAGCTAAACATACCCAGCTTCCTCAGTTGTTCCTCCTAAGGCTTGGTTTCCAAACCTTTGGTAATCTTGATTGCTTTGCTCTGGATGCATTCCAGTATGTCAATATCCTTCTTGAATTGCACTGACCAGAACTTAACACAGTATTCCAGGTGGGGTCTGACCAAAGCAGAATAGAGTGGTGCTAGTATTTCCCTTGATCTGAACTCTATACTCCTGTTGATGCAGCTCAGCATTGTATTGGTTTTTTTTGGCCACTGCATCACTATGTTGACTCTTGTTAGTTGTGGTCTGTCCTGTGCTGGCAGCCAGCCAAGGCTTCCAGCTGTCTAGTTAGCCTGTTATCGGGAGCTTAGCAAGCAAAGTTTTTCTTAGTCATTTTGCAGCATGAGTTTCCAGTAGATTTAGAAAAGAGACTCCAAGTTTACCATAAGTCCAGAAAGAGAGAAAGCCCAATGGCAAGGTCCATAGATGAGGCAAACAAGGTCAAGGATTGTAGGAGCACAAGCAGGGATTTTAGGAGTAAGCTAGGCTTTGCCTCCTGATAGGATCAGTTGGCTACAACAGCTTCCTCCCATTCCAGCCTCTTGTTATATAGTGTCAGAGTCTTACCCAGCTGTGGGCCTAATTAATGGATCCTTATTATATAAACACTGCCTGTGCTTTGTGGTTTCCACCTACACTGGCTGCTATAAGTACTGTGCCACTCATGTTTCTAGGGTGTGATTGTTAGGAAGGGTCCTGGGACAGGGCCATGACATGGTCCACTAATCAATCCAGGTGTCACCCTATATTTACACATTTCATTTTTCCTGCCTAGATGTAATACTGTACATTTATTTCAGGTGAAATTAATTTTGTTAGTTTTGGCCCAGTTCTCCAATCTGTCAAGGCCATTTTGAATCTTATCCTTGGGGGGTATTAGCTACTCCCTTTAATTTGGTGTCATCTGCAAATTTGATAAGCTTATTTTCTATTCCATCATGTAAGTCATTTATAAAGATGTTAAACACCGTTGGACCCAAGAAAGAACCCTGAGGCACCCCACCTGTTTCTCTCCACAGTGAAGAGCAACCATTGGTGAGTGTTCTCTGGGGTTGGTCTGTCAACCAGTTTACAGATCCACCTAATTGTAAGTTGTCCAGACCACAGTTCACCAGCTTGCCTGCAAGGATATCATGTGGGGCCTTGTCAGAATGTTGGTGGGGTTTTTTTTTTCATTTAATCAGGCAAAAGATTAATTATAGTGACAATGGTAGGCATACAGAGTTGGGTACAGAGTAAATTCTGCTGAGAGCAGACACATTGAAGCCAAAAGTATTTAGGTTCTATCAATTTTAGTCAGTTTTCAGCATGACAGACTGGATTCAACCTAAAGAAGAAGCAATCTAAAGGTACAGTTTACCAAGAAAGTTCTCACACAGAGATCTTGTGGAGCGGAAACTAGACAGCTGGGTACCTTTGGTTGAGTATGTCCTCCTTTTGATTTTGAGATAAAATTAATTGACATTATTCATGTGTTTTAAACATTTCAGAACATGAGCTTGGAAGCTATTCATTTGGCTACAGTTCTAATAATCCCTACAGTGCTTAGAGTTGTTGTCCAAAAAAGTAATTTTTCTGATCTTTGATCAGAACCATTATTAAAATATGAGACTACTGTAGACCACCAGAGTAACATTGTGGTTAAAAGAGTGTCTTGAATTCAGGACCATCTGTGTGTCAGATCTTGCCTATACCCTTCCCTAACTGGATTGAATGAGATAAGACAGATCTCTCTCTCTCATCCTGTTCCCCATCTGCAGTATGGTGGTTTGTAATACTTACTTACCTTAGAACAACAATATATTGCTTTGCTTTCTTCTTTGCTGTTGGGAACATGTGAAATCATAGCTATATTACATCAACATTAGTCCTAACGTAACTGGTGCCAGCATTACAGTACTGTAGCTGGTTGTGAATTATATCTCAAAATTGTATCAGGGAATAGTTATTTTAACCTGCTACTCTGAGCACATAATTGAATCAATACGTTTCATATTGGAATGCATGCTGACAATGTGTGTATATGTGAGTCTGTGTGTTTCACGCAACATTAAAGCCTATATGATGTTCAACTAAAGCAATTCAGTATGAGTTTTGTCAAGATTTGGCTTCAAAATATCATTTCAGTTTTATAAAGCAAAATAAGTTAATGAAAATGATAACATATTTCCATTCTTTTAAGATATATGTGTGTATGATCTCAGAATTTTCTGTGGCTATTCAATAAAATTTCATTATTAACTCTATTAATATATAGTTTTAATAAATTTTGCATATTTTCTTCATGAACAGTCATTTCTCTTGCTGGGCTTGTCTGTATCCCTTATCACTGTGTGTGTGTGTGTGTGTGTGTGTGTGTGTGTGTGTGTGTGCATAAAAAGTACACAAAATACATTTTCTTGTTGACATCAAAGGTAAGCAACTTTGGCAGACCTGTGAGCCATATTTTCATTCCTAACATGGATACTCAAAAATGGTAAAAAGTGAAAAATGGGGGGGGGGATTAAAACCAGCAATGATTCTACCTGCTAAGTAATCTAATGTGTGAACTAGCCTCTAGTTTGACCCTTAGCCTGAGTAGGTCTACTCAAATTTTCTGCCAGAACTGACTCAGTAGACTGTCTGATGGGCAAGAATGAAGAATACCAAGTGGCCAGCTGCTTCTGAACCCCTACACCCAGTCTAGTTGTCATTCTTGAAGAGCAAAGAGAGGTTACACATGGCCAAAGGTGATAGGGTATCAGCCACCTATAATGGGATGACTACTCAAAATGAGAGGGTGAGTCACCTTTCAAAATAACCTCACATAGTTAGTTATCCCCAGAAGAGTTCAAGTATTCAAGAATAAAGGGTAATGACCTGTCACCTTTGAAAGAGCTAAACTGTCGTTCATGCTTAAGATCACAAAAAGTTCTCAGCTGAACGTCTGTAACCCTGATTGAGAGAGACAGACAGACAGACAGAACTCTATTTTAATAATTCATGGCTCTTCATGTAGATGAGGCAGCACTTTTAATAAATATTTTAAAAGGCTTCCAGGTGATTTACATTTTAAAAATAATAATCAAAGAATGACCTTTTAGCTAATGGTTGAAATACTGGATTAAGTAATGTAGGAAAGATGGTTTCTCAAATCTGTTAGTATTCATGTCCGTAATGTTCTAAGCTGAAGAGTTTTTACTGTTCTTTAGCATATGCTATATTCTGCATGCTTAATATCCAACATTAATGTAGGATGGGGTAGACTGTAGTGAGGGGATTTATTGACAGCCAAAGGCAATTAATATTTAAGATGTTTTAAAAAATTAAGAAATACATAGGAAGCACTTAAGGACTTAATCCAATAATGTTTTTTTGTAGGATTAGATGCTAAAGCAGGGATTAGTTTGTTGTTCTTAGATAAAGGAAGTTCCTGGATTTTTTTTTTAAAGGGTGGGGAAAGGACCTTTTGTTGCCTCCTGCCTTACTTGCTGATCTTGTCAGCCACTGCAGGTGTCTGCATTCTCTGTAATAATAATCCTAAATGCCTTGAAGCAGTGTTAGCAGCCAAAGCTTAACTAGATCTCTGATTATCTCCCGAGAATTGTGTTGCACTTCAGAACCTGCCTTAAATATTTGACAGAAGGCAGTTAGTCTGACTCAGTTTGGATTGTCTGTAAGAGAAACCTGGCTAGAAAACAGGTAGTAGTTTGGATATCAGAATATTTTTTAAAATGACATTTTTTTTAAATGGTGGGCCTCTAGATGAATTAAGACTCTGAGAAGAGAGTTGGAAACTTAGTGAACTGGCTGCTTTTCACAGCTAATTTACAGTGGGATGAGATGGGGCTTTTAGTGCCCTAGCTATCTCCATTCATATGTGGCTATACAAACCAATGTTTGACCAGTGTACTGCTGATAGAAGCATGTATGCACTCCTTCAAGTATTGGATTGAAATCATAACATAAGTAAATAATGGGTTGGATCTATACATCCCTATCCACAAACGGAAGGCTTTTGTCAGAGCTTGGAAATGTTACTTTTTTGGAGTATGTGTCTGAGAATCTCTGGCTCCCAAACTGTATGGCTGCAAATAGATAGAAGTTGTCATCCTTTACACATTCAATTAATGATTAGATTGATTCAATTCTATCATTTATATACAATAGACAAAAAGTGGGAATATTTTAAATGAACTCTGTGTATCTGAAATGGGAATCTACGTACATACTGTATAGACTGGCATCCTATTAGTGCCTTACAGTTGTGTAAGATAGACTTATGAGATATGACATCACAAGTCTTTTGTTGTTGTCGCAGAGGTTGAAGTTCTATACTGGGGTCATGCAGTGACCATCCCCTTCCCCGATTAATCTTTGAGCTGTTGCATCTCTTTTTGCACAGCTATTTAATAGCCAGTGGAGCACAAGAAACATTGGGGAAGTGTCCCAGTAGCCAGACACAAAACGATAACATATCTGCCTGGGCCTCTGGAAGACTAAATGGCTGTGGAGTGGGGGTTACAGTAGCAATGCTTCATTTTCTCTTTTTGTTTTCCACTTTTTATATGGTAAGTCTAATATGTATAGTAAGGCTTTTTTATATTTATGTTATTATACTGGGGTGATTTTTCTTTGTGTGTATGTGCTTAAAATTATCTGTTGGTCTATTTTGTGTGAGATTCAATAAAAATGTATTTTACACAAAGTAAGTCCTGGAGGGAGATGAGAGGCAAGATGTATTGTAGTTCTGCCTATGCAGAATTTTACAGTATATCTCCTGATCCAGAATCTTAATATGAATTAGATCTGATTAGTAGAGGTTGGAGATCATCTCTGATAGTAAGTCTCTATGCCATCAAATCTAGATTTTGCTACAATGATTTCAGTTATATTCACTGTAAGTTCATTCCACATTTTCAGCTGGCTAATTAATTCATTTTTCTGATTTACTTATGGAAGTACCCATCAAATCCTCTTAAAATAATTTGAATAGTTGACTTTTTCCATAGGTTCATGTCAGGAATTCTGTTTACTGTAGCTGTTAAACTGAATTTTGGCTTAAGGTCTTTGGGGTCCGACAGGTTATATCTGAATGCAACACATGCTTAAGTTTTTATGACTGTATCTGTTCATAAGCAAATGCATAAGTATGGCAAGAATTTAAGTAAAACTTTGCATAACCATACCACCCGCTGAACTAAGCTCACAGAAAGACTTGTGAGCATTCCAAGAACTGGAAATCATAATATACAAGCATATGGTAGTTAAATAATTTCTGAAACAAAATACATGAAAAGTAAGGGTCAAAGTAGATGGTAGTCTTAGGCCCTTTCCACACGGGGAAAAAAAAACGGCTTAGGGCGACTCATCCGGAGGTCGTCCACACCGTGGAGCGCGCGAGAGCGGTTTGAATAGTGGAGGTTCCACACCTCAAACTGCGCTAGCGCGGCTGCAAGGGGTGGCGTGGCGCGTTTTTTAAAAACCACATTTTATGAGGTTTTTACGAAACGCAAGCGCGCTAACCCGTTGCAGCGCCCCGTGTGAAACTGCAGGGACGCGCTAGCGCGTCCCTGCAGAGCTGCCCAGGGGCAGGCTTCCGGCTGGCGCGCTGCCCTGATTGGCGGAGCGCCGCCGGAAGTCGCCGGCCGCCATTTTGGGCGCCGCCGAACACCGCCGAAACTCGCCAGCGTGTGGAGCGGCGAACGCGCGCTCCCCGCAGGGACGGAGCAACCCGTTTTCAGGTAAGATCCGTCCCTGCGTGCGCTGCCCCGTTCCCCCATCCCCCGTGTGGAAAGGGCCTTAATTGATGTTGTGTTCCTTTAAGTCACTTCTCACTTACAGCAATGCTAAGGCCAACTGATCACAGGGTTTTCTGGGCAAAATTTGTTGAGAGGGGTTTGCCATTGCCTTCCTCTGAGACTGAGAGAGTGTGACTTGTTCAGAGTCACCAAGTAGGTTTCCATGGCTATGTGGGGATTCAGACCCTAGTTTCCTGAAGACCTACTTGACCACTACATCGTGATTGTAGCATTAATTGTATGTAAGCAATTAACGTGCATGTATTTTTAATGTCAGTAGTCATGCGGGGGTGGGGAGTGGGGCAAAAGCAAGATCAGTACTGAGTTTTAAAGATAGGGAATGGCCAAATCCACTCTTTCATCCTTTTTTCCCCCTGGAACATCTGTGAACGTAGAAGTCTTGGTACCAGATGTAAGTCTTGGTAAAACTTTTTGGCATTTTGTTCCTTTGATATTTTAACAAAACTTTTGGTTTGTTTTTTGGTTTCTAAATAGACATTTGACGTTGGAGTTCACTTCTGTAACCACTTGGGAAAATCTCTTGACTGTCAATAAAGAGAACCAACTAGTCAGCTGTAGAACAGCAGCTGCTAACTTTTCCTGATTGCTACTGCTGAAGTGGTATACTGACTGGTGTGCCCCAGGGCAATATCACAAGGCATGACATTATGCTGGTACTACAGGCAGATATATGCCAGTAGCAAACCTTCAGGACTGCATTGTTAAAGCATCTACATTTCATGTTACGTCAGTAGAACACTGGCTTCTGTTGGGAGCGCTTTGAGTATCAAACTGTAAATCACTGAAACACCCCCCCCCCAATATTCCTTTTTGTGCTGGCTATGGAGGAGTCTTTTGCCTTGAGTCTTTTAATTAGTGAATAATAAATTCCAGTTGAAAGAACAGAGTCACTCTCCTTAATGTTCCCAGAAGGCCCAGTGCCCTAAGGGAGAGAGCAGGAATGTGGCATGTCTGGTGTTCAGATGTTATAGTGAAGATGGATGATGATGGTCCACGTGCACGCACACACACAAGCTTATGTACAGTGGAATAAGGCCATCTTCCCTACTTAAGGAGGTGCTATATCATATATCAAATAATTTAATGTTCAATTGCTGCAATGCTATTACAGTTTCACTGGATGCATGCATAGGTAAATTAGTAGCAAGCAATTATTTGCTGGAATTAGAAGTGTCTGGCTTTCATTACTGTTGAGGCTCAGTCAATGCAGCTGCCTTCCAGGCCCAGTTCATAATGGCTCACAGAGCAATAAATGGCCTTGACTCAGCATATCATAGAGACTGTTTTTGTTCCATTATGATCTTCAAGACCAAATGCGTTCCTGTGCTCATCATCTATTTATCAAATAACCAGGATAGCAAGAGCAGAGA
Source organism: Iguana delicatissima (assembly GCA_948472985.1). Lineage (NCBI taxonomy): Eukaryota > Metazoa > Chordata > Lepidosauria > Squamata > Iguanidae > Iguana > Iguana delicatissima. The sequence goes on along the minus strand of CAOKZL010000048.1, from coordinate 1,196,302 downwards.
GGCATTGGGAAGAGGCTTCTAGGTCTGGGTGTTGCTCCCTAATTTCCATTTGTTACTATCTAGTGTGAAGTATACACAGCTTTCAAAATAAACTCTGTCATACTAAGGCAGCAGTCTTGTACATGCTTTTTTGACAGTGGCCTAAATTGCTAGCCCCAGCTAGAATAAACTCATAGAAACAATTCCTGAATGGCGGTGGGGCGGGGGGGGGGGGCACTTACGTAAATCATATTGATTCAATAGCTTTAGTTTAGTTAGGACTGGCAATTGGATTTAGGCCAGTAAGTTCTATTAAATTTTAATGTTTCCCAAGTGCTGACACAATTAATTCCCTGCCACCACACTGAGAGGGACTAATCAAAGGGGGAATGGAAGGGTCGGGGGAATGAAGCAGCCCCATAGCTTCTGTCTTGACAGCAGAAAACCAGCAGACAGATTCTTCATTTCCAGAACTCATATCTAGAACTCTGACATGCTGATTCTAATAATTATCCCCTTGAAATTATTCATTGAAATGAATGGAATTTAGTTTCAGTAACTTGTGTTTTAGGACAAACTGAAAGGGAGAAATCTAGCAAGTAGTGTTGCTGCAGTGATCCTTGTTGATTTAAATGGAGTTTCTATATTCTTTGTGCTATATGTTGCCTTATAGAGATGCATGGAAATTGCATTGCAGTAAAACTCAACAACACCCTCCCAAAAGTGGTCTAAAGATGAACCTGTAAATTATGATGAAGAAGGGAAAATTTCCAATTTACCCCTATTAAAGCAATATGGCAAATGCTACATTAGGATGCCTGCAAAGAAACCAACATGTTGTTTCAAAGTAGTTTGTGGAATTCGTTGCCTGAAAAGGTCATGAAATCACACCATGTAACTGGATGGTTTTATGGCCACTAATTAGGTCTATAGCTGTGCAAACTGTGACAGTGATAAGAGCAATCAGACTTTCTGGAGTAGGTCTTAAGATGATCACTCTCAGGGTCAGGAGGGAATTATTTTCACCTCAGTTATGCTCACACTGAAAGACTATTGCTTATTCCTTTTGAGTTTTTTCTGTGTATTATACTAGCAGAAACTGATGGTGTCATAAAAATAAGATAATCCCTCAAATAGTTAAGTTAATACTTAACTGGCATCCCAGTAAGAGTTGCTAAGTGTAGTCAGAGGACAGAACATTGTGCAGTGTTTTAGTGGGAAATGTTGGTGGAAAATTGTCATGTTCATTATGAGGAGTTGAAAGTATATCCAACACTTGCTGGCTCAGGGCTAGAGGACCAATCGTATTATATTTTTCCCAAAATCACTACACTCAAATGTATCTCTTTTTTAGTCACAAAGCGTGCTTTCATCACAACTATACAGTAAATCTCAAGTCTATAGAAGACATGTTTTAAAATACCATTTGGTGTCCAAGCTCCTATGAAATGATACCTGTTCTACCTTGGCTTCTGTAATTACTTAGAAAGCAATGCCGTAATCACTAAAAGCCAGCATGGATTTCTCAGAAATGAGTCATGCCAGACTAATCTTATCTCTTTTTATGATAGGGTAACAGGCTTGATAGATGAAGGGAATGCTGTAGACATAGCATATTTTGACCTCAGTAAGGCCTTTGACAAAGTTCTACATGACATTCTTGCAAAAAAGCTAGTAAAATGCGGGCTGGACAGGGCTACTGTTAGTTGGATTTGTAATTGGTTGACCGACCGATCCCAAAGGATGATCACGAATGACTGCTTTTCATCCTGGAAAGAAGTGACTAGTGGGGTGCCACAGGGTTCTGTCCTGGGTCCAGTGCTATTCAACATCTTCGTCAATGACTTGGTCAAAGGAGTGGAGGGCATGCTGATCACATTTGCAGATGATATTAAATTGGGAGGGGTTGCTAATACATCAGAGGACAGGATCAAATTTCAAAAAGACCTTGAGAGATTGGTGAGCTGAGCCAAAGCTAACAAAATGAATTTCAACAGAGAGAAATGTGAGGTCCTGCACTTAGGCAGAAAAAATGGAAGGCACAAATATAGGATGAGGGGACACATGGCTGGATAGCAGTACATGTGAAAGGGATCTAGGAGTCTTGGTAGATCACAAGCTGAACATGAGTCAGCAGTGTGATACAGCAGTCAAGAAAGCCAACATGATTCTTGGTTGCATCAATAGGAGTATGGCGTCTAGATCTAGGGAGGTAATGGTACCACTCTATTCTGCATTGGTTAGGCCTCATTTGGATACTGTGCCCAGTTCTGGGCATCTCAATTCAAGAAGGATGTCGACAAGCTGGAACGTGTCCAGAGGAGGGCGACCAAAATGGTGAAGGATCTGGAAGCCATGCTCTATGAAGTACGGCTTAGGGAGCTGAGTACGTTTAGTCTGCAGAAGAGAAGGTTAAGAGGGGACATGATAGCCATGTTTAAATATTTGAAGGGATGTCATGTTGAAGAGGGAGCGGGCTTGTTCTCTGCTGCTCCCGAGATGAGGACAAGGAGCAATGGATTCAAGCTGCAAGAAAGGAGATTCCACTTGAGCCTCAGGAAGAACTTCCTGATGGTCAGAGCTGTCCCGCAGTGGAATATGCTGCCTTGGAGTGTGGTGGAGTCTCTTTCTTTGGAGGTTTTTAAGCAGAGGCTGGATGGCCATCTGTTGGGAATGCTTTGATATGTGTTCTTGCATAGCAGGGGGTTGGACTCGATGGCCCCTGGGGACTCTTCCAAATCTATGATTCTATGATTCTAAAAGCCGACAGAGTTTTGCAAGGGGGCTCACATTGTTGGTTCCTGAACCATAAGGTCATAAGAAGAATTCTGATGGATCACACCAATGCTGCACCTAGTTCAGTGTGCTGTTTTCCACACTGGGCTGGCCCTACCAATAGGCAGAATAAGATGGATGTCTTAGCTGATGATGGAAACTTGAGAGTGGTTGGTGAGTGTTGGAGGGCAGAGCTGTGTGTGCTACTTGTGGCCCGCTGTGTGCTCTCTAGGCTGTTTTGTTGCCTCAAGAGGAGGTTGTCTCACTGCCAGTGTTGACCTAATATTCAAGTGCTTATTTGGTTGCCTTCTGCATGTAGAATGGGGAGAAGTCATCATCTTATCCTTTACATCTGCAGCAAAAGATCTAGATCTAGAATGGTGTGAACCAGGTGCCACTGGGATGCCTAAAAAAAAAAAAATGCAGAAGATAAAAGAAACAAGACTCTCCTTTTGTTGCTCTCCAGCTGCTGGTGTTCAATAGCACAGTGCCTCTGTAACTGGAGCTTGTGTGGAAACCGCCATGGCAATTAGGAACTGATAGGCTTTCCCTCCATGAATTTCTCTAATCCTTTTTTGAAGGCGTTTTTGCTAGGAGCCGTGGTGGCGCAGTGGTTAAATGCCAGTACTGCAACCACAAGGTTGTGAGTTCGATCCTGCCAAGCTTCAAGGTTGACTCAGCCTTCCATCCTTTCGCAGGTCGGTAAAATGAGTACCCAGCTTGTTGGGGGCAATTAGCTAAAATACATTGTAAACCGCTTAGATAACACTAGTTGATAGGCAGTATAGAAATAAATGCTATTGCTATATTGCTATAGTGCATATCTTGTGACAGTAACTTTCTTTACCTTGCATGAAGAGCTCTTCTGACAAATCCTTACAGCAGGAAACCAGGGCTATTGAGCAGGCAAGGATTACTTTAAGAACAGTGCAGATCCCACTCAGGACAGCTGGTTGTAATCAGGTTGGATTCGGAGAGCCAACAACTAGCAAGAGGGTTTTGAAGCTTGTAATAGTTTGCCAGAAAATAACATGTGTGCAGATTTCATTTGGCCCTGCTGATGTGATGTATATGGAAGCTCTGAATCAGCTCAATGGTTCAGCTGGGTTTCCTGTTCCTTGTATACTTGAGGAACATTTGTACACATTCCTGTTCCTTGGTATCTGGGGAACCAGAATCACTTGCTGCTGTTGAGATGAATGTTGACTAAAAAGAGATTCTGGTTCTGTCTTAGAAAAAGGACTTTTTGGCTGAGTTGTTTTAAAGTAGTCTTGAAGTTTCCTCTGGTGGATCAAATATGTGTATGTCCCTTGTACGGCTGTGACAATAACATTTGGCTATTGGATCATGAAGCCATATATTTTATATTCCAGCCCCTCTGGAGCTCTCCAAACCTGAGGCTTTGGGGACATCATCTGATACAGATTGCAGAGGTGGTAGCCCATTCTGAAGTGAGCAACCTGTGGGAGCTGTCCAGCATTGGCAGGAGTCAGAAGACCTAGTGAGCTAAACAAAGCTCAGGTCTTCAGGAGCTATTTTCTTGGCATTTTACACAGTACAGTTGAAGGTGTGATCACTGAGCCTGGTATTGTTTTTATATTATTGTACCAGTTCTTTTTCACATTTATCAGCACCTGATCCATTGATGGGGCCCAATTTTTAAGGTGATAAAAGATTTAAGATTTAAATTTATTTATAAATTTATAAATTTAAGATTTAAAAAGAATTGTTTTGTGGCTAGCAACCTTGGGATGTAGGAGAGCACCTGGTCCCTTATGTACCTCTCCACACCTTAAAATCATTAATGGAATCTTTTTTCTTTTTCACTGGAAATTCTGAAGATGGCTTCCCAAAGAAAGGTCTTCTCTATTGTGACTCTCCTGTTATGGAAAGCAAGAGCCATGGCGTTTACTAGGTATCTACACTGACATCTGGACCACTTCCTCATCCATCCTCTCAAGTCAGTTTTTGAAGATCAAATATACAAAATCCTGTAGTGATCCTGCTTCTAAATATCTAGCAAGCACAACAGATGAAATCTTCCTGTCAGTTCCCACACACATCCAGTACATCTTGCTAGTTACCTTCTGATTGGCTGGGGAGAAGAGAGAGTGGGTATGTTAGTCTGAGAGAGAATGACTGGCATAAGATCACCCAGTCATCTTTGTTGATGAGTGAACATCATATTGGGGAACCTCTTAACTACTACGATGTACAACTTTTCTTACAATGTTTAAGATGGAGACAAAGAGTATATTGAATGGTGGATAGAATGTTTGGGGTCCATTTGTGTTTGCTGATTTATTTATTTATTAGAATACTAATATCCCACCATGTGTCATACAATCTGAAGGTGAAGTAGAATGAAATCAGTGTAACCAATAATGTGCAACAGTAGAAAATACTACAAACTGATGGTAACAGTAAGTACAAGCATGGTGTAGTGTTTTAAGTGTTGGATGGACTCTGGGAAATCAGAGTTTGAATCCCTGCTCAGAAATCTACTTGGTGATCCTTGGGAAAATCACACTCTCACAGCCTCAGAGGTAGGCAATGCCAAACCTCTTCTGGACCAATCTTGTCAAGAAAACCCCACCATAGGTTTGCCTTAGGGTCTCTATAAGCCAGAAATGACTTGAAGGCACATGACAATAAATACCAGTAGTTACTTTTCCAATTGCAAATAATCATGTTCATATTCTGAGTACTTTTGTCAGCAGTTCTGGGAATTTATAGTTTTTAGAAGCTATTGAAGAAAGTACCTAGTCCATTGTTCTTAGGGAGGGGAACCAAAGCAAAATTATTTTAAGAATTAGGCAGAATAAAAATATTTACTACATGCCTCTGGCTCCAGGGATTACTAGAGGAAGGAGCAACATCAAGCTGCAGGAAAGGAGATTCCACCTGAACCTCTGGAAGAACTTCCTGATGGTCAGAGCTGTCCGGCAGTGGAATATGTTGCCTTGGAGGGTGGTAGAGTCTCCTCCTTTGGAGGTTTTTAAGTAGAGGCTGGATGGCCATCTTTTGGGAATGCTTTGATGTGTGTTCCTGCATGGCAGGAAGTTGGACTGGATGACCCCTGGAGTCTCTTCCAACTCTATGATTCTATGTGTGGAGACTGACAGTGCTTGTTTACCCAGAAGTAAGTTCCATGGTGTCTAATAGGGCTTACTCCTTTGGAGGCATGTTAAGAATTTCAGTTCAAAGTACTGATTAGAACCAATCAGTTTGCGCTAGTCTGGTAATTTTCTTTAGAAAAACAGTATTTCGCTTAAGGATTTCATTTCTGTATATAAGGTATGATGGGTGTCAAGCACCAGGAAATATGATAGGGGAGTACCTTTTCCATTCAGTGGAGTTAATGTAGAAAACTGTAGGGAACAAGCCTTCCCTGTACTCTGCATTCAGCTCATGTCTTGAAAATACAATTCTGAACATAGAAAATAGTAATTTTCTTCCTGCCACTCTCTCTGCAGTAGAAGTTTGTCATTTTTCTTTTAAATAAAGACTAATGATGCAGTTTAAAATGCTGCCTGTATGGAGAGGTACTAGTTCTTTGTATTGCTTACTGTCTCGCTGGATATGACAAGGAGGCTGCTCTCTGTTTTAGTAATGCCATTTAGGCAGAAGGCTGCAAATGGACACACTTGGGTAGCTTTCAGTGCCATGCTTGTCAGCTGGGAAGTGCAAGGTCAATGTCTTACAGATTGCCTCTTGTGATGTGGCAGCACCTACAGTAAGATCTCAACTCCTTACAGTGTTCTGACACTGTTAACAGGTAGCTTACTTGCAGTAAAGTGAAATATCTAATTATAACACAGTGGGGCCTTGGTATCTGCTAGGGTTTGGTTCTAGAACCCCCCAAAGCTACTAACATTTATGGATACCCAATGTACAGTGGTATAGTAAAGTGGTGTCCCTTATATAAAGTGACAAAATCAAAGTTTGCTTTTGGGGGTTTTTTAAAAAAATATCTGTGTGTTTGTATAAATATATAAACAAACAAACATAAAGATGAATATTTTCAAGCTGTGGTTGGTTGGTTGAATCTATGGATACATAATCCATGGGTATGGAGGCCTGCTAGTAAATACGTCACACAAAAGTTGCACAAGTCATGGTAGCTGACTTCAGTGCTACAGCTATGAAAAGGTATGACTGGTAGTTTAAAGCTGCTGCCTGTAATGATGAGGTAAGGCAGTGTTGTAAGTGAGCTGTGCTGCTCTGGGCCAAAGCCCTAAGTTATTTTGATTAGCAGCAGTGATGATCTCAGCTACCATCGCCAACCCTCAACTTTCTATGGTCCAAAGTTTTCCCATCTTTTCCCCAAAGATGAGGGGGAAATGAATTTTCTTGCAACAGTACATGGCTGCAGTCTGTCCCTCTGTAATGCAAAGTGTGCATTAATCAATCAATCAATCAATCAATCAATCAATCAATCCATGCATATAGCATGGCCACACAGACATATGGATGAACACAGCTGTTTGCCTTTTTGTGCTCTTCTTGGCGGCATCGGTATGGGGCTGTCATGATGAATGCCTGCCCTTCAACGTTTACCACAACACCACCAGGTGAGGATGAGAGTGCGTTAGCTATGGATGTATACTATTTAGTAATTCATACTGGCCAGTGTTGCACATTTTAGGGTGTAGCACAGTGGACGATCATGTAGCACAAGCACTATAAACTGGGGAGAACTTACACTACACTTCCTTTCTGTTGGATCTCAGTCTTCATCAGCCATATTTCAAAGTCACAATGCATTCAAGCATATGCTGAACAATTAATCATAAAGACTTTTAAATTAATTTAAAAATGAATGATTTTAATGTATATAAACACTGCATTTATTTCTTTTTGCTTAGTACCCTCAAGGTCTTTAATGCAAGTATTTCAAAGGAAACAGTAAAACTGGAATGGCTCGCTGCCTCACAGGAGTATTCAGCTCTCCCTCTCTGACTTTTCCACATTTTGTTGTATTACAACCTGGAATGAAATGGATTTAATTGACAATATTACCACTTGAGGTACACAACATACCCTGTGAAGTTGCAAATTGTGGCAGAGAAGTTAAGAAAACAAAAACAATCTGACACTTGTTGATTACTTAAATATTCAAGCAAATTGGATCTGTTTTAATTATAGGTTGTAACACAACAAAATGTGGAGAGCAGTTAAATGGGCATGAATATTTCTGCAAAGCACTGTTTAGAAACAAATCTGTATTATGTCTTTCAGAAGCTTTGTAAATCATACAGAGATCGTACAAAAGATTAGGAAAGTTCTGAGAAAGTTGGGGCTCGGTAACTGTATACTCACCACTTTTTTACATGGACACTAATCTGGTTGGTGTGCACATCTGTAAAGATTTGAATGGAAACAAAGGCACATTGTAGTCACTTGTTCTGCAAGCAGTAAATTCATGTTCATCTCAAACACACAGAGCCTTTATTCCCAACAGATGTTCTGAACAGGGACAGAATAAACTATGGAAATGTATTTACATTATGATAGCAAGACCAGTCCTTCATAGGATTGTCATCTCTCTGTCATACCTCCCAAGTTATGTATATATCAAGAGCCAATATGTATACAGCTTGTATATTCATAACTCTGTTCACACAGTGTGACAGTCAGAATATGCCTAACAAGCATGGTCCTGATTCTTCCTGAACCTACCTTTACAATCAAAATGTTAGAACAGGGCTTTAAGGTCCCTCTTAAAAAATGTAGAAAAATGTAATTTTAGCCATGCACTGAAATGTGAGAATGTTTATATAAGATTGTGTGTTTATAAGTGCTTATATGAGATTAAGTGTTTATATGAGATTGACAAAATGCAATTCATTTATAAAACCTAGCGGCAAACTCTGGAGAGTAAGATCAATTATATTATCAAGACACACTGCTGAAACCCTGTGGTTTTCTCACCCACCTTGTCAACAGTGTTAGAATATAATTCATGCAGTTTCCTCCAATTAGAAACTCTGTGAGGAAAGTTGGGAGGTGGGTGTTTAGACACAGAAAATTTGAAAATGGCAGTAGGTTTAAACAGAGAATTCACACAAGCAGTGAGTTTATATAAAACATACATGTGCAAAGTGGAATTGCTATGGCATGCAGAGTACATATACATTCATTTGAAACTCTGATCAGAACTACGGTGACTTACCATTCACTAGATTCACCAGGGCAAATAGGAATTGAAGCTCAGTAAGGCCTAAATACCCTGAAGGCAACAGATCCTGTCTGATCTTAGAAGCTAAGCAAGGTCAGGCCTGATTAGCTTACAACCTGACACTGAAAGTCTGTATTTCTCCAGCCCTCCTTCAAAATTCTTCCAGTGCTGATGCTGCTAATTCTTCTAACTAGACAGACGATGAAGAAGAAAAGGCAGAGTCTAGCCAGGTATAAAAAGCCTTGATGAAAAGGACCTTCACAGGCAAAGACTTGATTAAATATAATATGCCTTTAACATTATTTTTTATAAGCAGTGTCTTTTTTAAACCGTTAACCATTTTTTCCAGGCCCATTTATATATTTTGGGAGATCATAGAATTTGGCTATTAAAATAATACAGGCACTAAGAGGGACACATCTTCTGTAACTATTTTATTGTCAACTAGACTTAATTTAGTGGCTAGGAGAACATCTTTTTCTGAATGTATGATCTGTTTCTTCTGAGAACTTCAATACCAGTTTATACTCAGTTACTATACGTAATAGAATACAACAGAATCATTCCTTGTTTATTTCTACACTCTAGTCAGTAATGGACCATTGAGACTGAGCAGACTTAAGTAGCTCGTTCTAAGTGTTCTCTTACACCGAAGCAAAAGAATGTTTTATCTACAATGTAATAATAGGAATTTGCATTATTTTATCTTAGTGTTCAACAGTAAATGTGAGCTGAATTGCTAGGTTGAAAAAGAAAAAGAAAAAACCAAAGCAGTTATTTGTAATATCCATAGGTTCATTTTTAGCACCATAACACATGGAAAGTGTCTGCAATCCATTTGTGGGTCAAACCAGAATAGCTAGTGTTCACATCTGTGTTTTCTTCCCATCTTAAAGCTATAGGACTAGAAACTAGGTTCCAGAATGAGTTATTCTGTTGATGTCAGGAAGGAGGCATAGCTCATACCCTCAGAGTTTGCTCTAGAAGGTTGGCATGCAACCACAAACTTCAAGGATAGCTGCATGTGTGGAGCTCATGGGTGGAGAACAAGCCAAAGTCTTGTTGCACTACCAGACATTTGCTAGCATCATGTTGGATTTAGGCCAGAGTTTCTAACAGGAAGAATAATGTGGCAAATCTGTTAGAACCATATAAGTAAGGCATATATTTGTGCTTCTGAATTTTTCATGACTTAATATATGTTGAAATATAGTTCACAGCATAGGTTGTATGTTCGAAGTCCCCAGTTCATATTAAGCTGAGCTGTGAACAGTTTAGGTAACTTTAGGCCAAAGATGGGGAATAGGTGATCCTTTAAATGTTGCTGGCCTGTAGCTGCTACCAGCGCCTAGCCAGTCTGGAGGGCTCACAAGTTCATCGTTTATGACTTTGCCAAACCACTAACAAATTCCCAGTTTGAGTCTAGTATCTGTAATACTATAATAATAATCTTTGCTTAACTGCACAAGATTGTTGTAAAGATTACTGAGATTGTGCTCATAAAGTGCTGTGAGTACTAAAGAAAAGCATTCAAGAATTGGGAACAGGAGAGTAAGAACAGCTGGCTGACTGAAATCCAATATGATGGCCAGACCTAGCCGTGTTGGTCTGGATCAGTATGCAAAGGGATCTTGTAGCCTCTTTGAAACTGAGAGAAGGAAGTCAATAATGTAAACTTTTGTAGGCTTAAGACTAGTTCATCAGATGGTATGTTCCTAGGTATTCCACTCAAGGCATCTGGAGAATTAGATTTAAGCCTATGATGACCAAAATGTGTGCTAGTGTCCATTAAATTAAACTTTTATTTTTCAAAATAAAGTTTCTAGACATCATTGTCCAGAAAATCCTGAAAACGTGTCCATGTTCACCCTAAGAAAGCTTTTCAACTGCAAAATACTTAAATGTAGCCACATGGGGGTGCTGTGATAGTGACTCTTCCTTTTATTGCATACCCAAACTGCTTCAGATGAGGGGAAGAGGTACCTACATTATCTCAAAGGTAGGATATGGCAGAAACCAAGATGAGTCAGAGGCTGAGAATAAATAATATAGATGTATTTCTAGACACTGGGGCTATTACGCATTGTTATTGCTTACCATTGGTACATATCAGAAAAATTATGTGAAGAAAAACTCAAGCACTGGTTATTTTTCTGGTACATTTGGAAGGGCTCTTAATACTTCCATTTCATTCAGCTGGCCTGCAGGGACTTAAGAGAGACCAATTTTCAATTATTGTTATTGTCAAAGAAGAGGTGAGAACAGGTTATTTGGTCCTTCTAGTTCTTAAGAGAGAACAAAGAATGGGAATTTGAGATCAATTTATGTGTTGCCCCTGTTCACTTTTTATTTTATTTTTTTTAAAATTTGGATACAGCATAGAAGAGGGCATTGGGTTATATTTTGTCTATTATGACTGAGTTAGACATTATGTCCTGCCAGTATATATACAAAGGTCCCCCTCAAAACTTATCCCTTTAGCCTGTCCCAAATCTTTTTTCTCACAAAGAATGAGCTTGGTGGCAGAATACATGGTTGAAAAAGTACTTGTCTGATTTCCCTTTTTAAACTAAAGCCTGCTCTCAGAGCCATTGCAGAAGATTGAGCAACTTTTTATAAAAAGTCTGTGCAAGGTGAGTTGTATGCAGTTTGTTGTTGTTTTATCTACCCTAGCGTGTAAGAAAGATACGGACATATTTCTTCAAGGGTTAGAATGAAATTGGAGCACAAAGTGAAATTTGTTGTAATGTAGAGCTATGGGCTTTAGTTTTTTTATTACATTAAATATTAAACTTCCATGTGGGTTTTTCTTGTTCCTTTCCTTTCAGCATTTTTTGGTCTTACTTCTGGTGTTCCACAGTTATACTTAGTGTGTTACACATAGGTGTTGCACTCTTACATTTATAGTGTCCCAAAAGATTACATGCATTCCACCATCATAGAGGCGTGGATTCGTACTGAATAGATGCGATTACAATTCTCAAAGGGGAATTCTTTATACATTCAAATGGAAAAGTTAAACTACGTCTGTTTAATTGCTTTTGTTCCTGATTAGCTTGCGATCATGGGAGGCCACTCTTGCTCTTCTGATACTTCCTTGTAACATCCAAAATGTAGATGCTGTGACCAAAATACCGTCACACTCTTTCCCTTAATGCTATTTTACCATGTTTGCCTGGTGAAGAAGCCTGTGAAGCTTTGAAAACTAGTGTGATGTGTTTTGTGTCTTTTGCTTGACTCTCTAGAGGTATCCCCATAGGTTGGATTTTGGAGTTTGTTGTTGTGTTTCTCTTAAGGTCAACACAGCTACCTCCCCAAGGGTCACAACTGGGTGCACTAGAGGCCGTTGTTCTTCTGCTGTGGAGGTTTCTAGCTGTCTCACTTAGCCAGGGAGAGAAAACCATATGTCTTTTTAAATTGGCTCCAAAATTTCTCAGCTTAACCCTCTCCATAAGTAATGGGACAAAAGGAAACAACTAACTCTATTGCAGTCGTGATGCAGTAATGTTTCCTGTGTAAGGGTTTGTACAGCTTGTAATGTAAAAATATGCTTATTTTCCCTAGTTCATCCTAATATATTAGGAAAAAATGTAGGTAGTAGCAGGAGCAGTATTAGTAATTCTTATGTAATTATCTCCTGTGGCATATTCTCTTGAATACACGTTCAAGCATATCATTTTGCTCATCTGTTGAAAATGCTGCTAAGAGCATATTCTGTGACATTTCAGTTTGTAACAGGGTAAATCAGTTTGTTTGCAGTCTGAGTTATCTCAATGACAGCGTATATCATCTTAGTGATCATCTTCATTATTCGATGGTGGCCTATGTCTTGGTAGAATTAGATAAGGGAATGATGCAAGATAAGTACCACGCCAAATCATTCCTGGGACTCTTTTCTTTCTTCAAGAGGAGGAAATTGTTGTTCAGGCTGTTCAGCAGATTGTAGTGTAGACTGGCATGAAGATTAGACCTGTATAATTTATGTTCTTCCAAGCTGAACATGGCCCATTGGCCAAGTATGTTGTTTTGCCAGGTGTTTGATGCCTCTTGGTAGGGGAGCAGTCCCAGGGAGGCAGAAAAACAGGAGAATTAGCCAGACTATGGTGAGCTTCTAATCCTAGCTGGGGAACTGCCCTCAGCTTGCTGGGTTGCACGTTGTCCAGGCCTGACACAGAGGTAGATATAATAGTCCAACAGTGCTGTGCTGGCTTTTCTGCACAGGAAGGTAAATTCAGGGCACACATGGAAATGATTAGAGTTTGAAAACCAGATGCTATCATTGTTGTCACTGTTTACCGGGAACTACAGTTCATTGATGTCAAGGTGATGCTTTTGCAAATAAATATGTTTAGGATTACAGACAGAACTAGTTTGCTAAGCAGAAGCAAAAAACAAACAAACAAACCCCCCCCAGCTATAAATGGAGTTAAAATGCTGGCACCAGTGTTAGCCCCCTCTCCCAAGAATGAGCTAGTAAGAAATAGAAGGACTTTCCATATTTTAGTGTAAGAAAATCCTTCTTATCTATTAGGTTGGCTTTTCTAGGGTTGGACATTTGTCTGGATGTCTGCCAAACTGTAGATTTATTGGGCATCAGCTGGTGAAAGTCGTGAGAGAGGGTCAAGCTTTTCGTTGAATGAGCTCAGGAGAATGGTCAAAGGGAGAGAGCCTGCCATTTCTTTTTATGAAAAAAGGATGTGTGTTAAGAATTCTTGTTTTTGAAGACCTGAGTTATCTGAAGAAAGACTAGGCTCTTGAGATACTTAAAAGATTTAGGTTTCATTGTTCCTTATTGCATTCCCGGTTCAAGGCCACAGGCTAACTGTTCTACCCTTCCCAAACACCCAGTGGTCAACCTGACATGGACTATCTATATCTAGTCCAATTGTTATTGTGTATGTTAAGGTTGTTTTTGGGTTAAGGTGGCTCTAAGGAGACCCTATCATGGGGTTTTCTTGGCAAGTTTAGTCCATAGAGGGTTTACCATTGCCTTCCTCTGAGGATGAGAGAGGGTGACTTGTCCAGCGTCACCTAGTGGTTTTCCATGACCGAGCAGGGATTTGAACCCTTGTCTCCTAAAGTTGTAGTCCAGCAGTCAAACCGCTACACCATGCTGGGTCTCCATGCCTAGTTCAGGAGATTCTTGAAAACCCAGCCTGGATCGAGGAATGGATCTGCTGCAAACAGTAGAAGCCTCAGATCCAATGTTATGGAACAAGTCCACCAGATGTTAAATGCTACCTACAAACCCAACCAAGTTTCACTTTTGGTGTGCAAAGTACTGATCTTGTAAGTTTGCTTTCCAGTAAGAAGAATGCATTGTTTATTAAACTGAATAAATACAATAGTGCAAACAATTCTTAGAGACAAGTGTAGGGGAGGGCAAAGATGCAAATGTGGCAGATGCTGGCAATGCTATTTGATTCATACAATAAAGATTTGTTTAACTGGCTGTATGTTCATATAACAAAATTCTTACTGCACTGTGCTTTCAACTCTGTAGGAAATTACAGCTTATAGTATGTGAGGTACACACTAATGTCCTGCTCTATTTATTATAGACTTAATGCTCAGAAGACATCGATCTGTTCAGCATTCTTCCTGGTTATCATTTCGACTGGCTTTATGTGCAGCTTGACATTGCAATGCTCATGGACGTTTCTGGAAGTTTCTTTTTAATAAATAGGCTTTGACTAATGTCTCTGAGTCCCCCACTGTGCTCAAATGGAGCAAGGATAATGCTTTACACTTTCTCCTCCAAACTCCAAAGACATAATGGAAAGTTACAGTGCCAGGAGGTTATTTTAGCTCATTACTTTTAATGAAAATGTGGTGAAGTCCTAGCCAAAGTGCTTCCAAATAGCATTGGAGAGTAGTAGTAAATGTATTAAAAGGTTGCAAAAGCATGCTGAATGCAGTACTCCTGCCACCAACATTGTGATGGAGTGAAATGGCACCCAATGACCTTGTTATTTCTTATTCCTTTTTCCTTTTAGATTTCACAGTTGATAACTGAGACGGGCCGAGAGGGACTAACTGAAGCTGTGCTGAACCGCTACAATGCAGATAAGCCTTCTTTGTACAGCATCCCTGCCTCTCAAAGCACCTGTGTTGCCAGTGACACATCAACAGGCACCTCAGTGGCAGCTTCCTTTTTTGCCAGGTATGTTGGCTGCTCTCTGTACTTATGGCTTGCCAGGGCAGAGCACAGCACTAGATCTAAAGTAAGTACACTTGCAAAAGGATTGAGGAAAGGATTGGATAATGCAGTCAGTGCTACCTGCTGAAGTTGTATCCTGTATGTATTTGATTTTCACAAGGTAATAACAACTTTATAAATTTAATATATATTGTTTTTTTGCTAGCGTGGATCACAACCTGTTTCCATAAGTTTAGTTGGAATTCTGGAACTCTATGCAAACTCCTCATGTTTAAAATTTCTTTGACAGGTAAAATTGAAGCTACAAAGATGGAAGGAAGAGTTGGAAGGGACTTGATAGGCATCTGAGAGGACAGATGGATTGTGTATACTCTCACAACACTACTAGTGGGGCGATCAGCATTTTTGGAAGTTTCCCACTGTAAAAAAACAACAACACCACATGAACCCCAGCTTCCTATGAGTAGGGTACTAGAACATCAGACAGTAGGCTAGAATGATGGTTCTTAACCTGGAGTCTGTGAAGCCCTGTGGTTGAACACCAGCTGCAGCAGAGACATGGCAGCAAGGTGTGTGTGTGAATGCCAGAAGTGCTCCCTCATTTGCCTTCAAGTCACTTCTGACATGGCAACCCTAAGGTCAACTTATCACAGGGCTTTTTCCCCAAGATTTGTTCAGGGGGTTTGTCTTTGCCTTCCTCTGAGGCTGTGAGAATGTGATTTGTCCAAGGTTACCCAGAAGCCTTTAATAAATAAATAATTGTTTGAATATTTAAATCAAAATTTAAAGATAAATCCATGTTCAGAAGTGCCTACAGGGGCCAATGTAAAATATTTAAGAATGCACAACAGGTGATGTGGTATCACTAGGTTTCAAGTTTTCTCACTGCTCCTCCATTTCACTAGGCAATGTTTGCAGAGGCAGGAAATGCAGAACACACCATACCATTTGTATTACTAATCATTGCCAGAGAAGGAAGAGGAAGTGGGGCAGCTATTTTTGGTGGTGCTTGTGAATTGGCTAGCATGTGTAAGTTTATATCACTTGTGTCCAGTTTTGGCATCTGGGAAAAGGGCTGGGGATTGGTGGACTGGGGAGATATCCAGTCAATCTGTACAATAATTTTCAACTCAGATTCAATGGACAATAGTCAAGGACTGAGATGGCTGGACATAGGAGCCTGTATACATCACACAGTTACAGTGCTGTACTCCACTTTTACTGCCATGGCAACATTCCTTGGAATCCTGGGATTGGCAATTCAGGGAGGGCACTTAGAATTCTCAATGAGAGAGCTTTAGTGGCTCCCCAAACTATAAAATCCAGGATTCCATGGTAGTTGAAGTGGAATGGAATATTTGTAGTGTGAGTAGGCCCTAGATTAAAGGAAGAGTAGAGGGAGAGGAGATGAGTGTTATGTGCCCGCTGCAGATGCCATACCTATAAACTTTTCTATGCTTTGCTAAGAATTATTCATGTTTGAATAAATTGTCTTAGTTAAATAAGCATATCTAGAGAAATACTTTGATTTCTTGCAAGTATACATAGTCTAACAGTATTCCTTTGAACAAACATCATCCAATGTCAAAATCGAGTGGGTGATTTTTCAAAGGAACTTTCTTTAACAAGTACAATTTTGGGATTCATCTGACTCTCTCTCCCATATCCCAGTAGCACACTGTATTGAAAATTTGTTGTTGTGTGCCTTCAAGTCGCTTCTGACTCATGGCAACCCTAAGGCGAACCTATCACAGGGTTTTCTAGTGCTGAGAATATGTGACATACCAGAAGTCACCCTGTGGATTTCCATGGCCGAGTGGGGAACTGAACCCTGATCTCCTGGCTTGTAGTCCAATGTTCAAACTGCTACACCATGCTGGCATTGAAAATGCATAGCATTAAAAAGTGCAAGAAGATCAATTTAAGTATTTTCAGAAATTCAGAAACTTTTTGGTAACATTCCTCCCTGGTATTTTAAAATCTGACTTTAGTATATTGCAATTGTAAAGGCTGGTATACATGATTTGATTTTTGTTAGTCTTAAAATAGTTTAAAATATGTCTGTCAAGGTTCCTATGCAAATATGTTGCATTTGATTTTTGTTAATATTTTGAAACTGAGCCTTGTAGATAGTTTTAATTTTATTTACAATTGTGGACATTATGTTTCCAACCTGAAAGCAAAAAGGAAACCGAATAAATCTAAATTAGGGATGCCTGTTGAAAATGAAAGCCTTTTTGCTGAATTCATTCATTTCTTGGAAGTTTTATAAAAATGGTTATGGCTGGGACCCTCATCCTTAAGCTGCCCTAGACTTGACATGTAAGAGACGCCTCTAGATAGGGCTAGATCAGATCAAACCAGCTAATAACATGCGGTTTACCCACCATCAGTTCAAACTAAAGAACTACAGAAGTGAAATTCCAATTTAAATGTTGGTTAGAAATCTGGCTGTGATATTTACTTTGGCATGAACCTAGTCATGTACTTAAGCCTTTTGATACTTCATGGTAACTGGGAATATTGTACATTGGTAGCAACTGATTTAAAATTGCTCACAGACTTTTAGTTTGCAGTTTGTATGCTGAATATGAGGCTGGGTGAACAGTACTGAAAACAACTTAACGCATAATAAAGCATTCCCTTGTATCTTCAGTATAAAATGATTGAAAGGACTGACAGGCAATTGTTTTCCCATTATTATGAGTAGCCTCATTGAGTTTCGCAATGCCTGGCATGATAACAAATGCTTTGCTTGAGCCTTGAAATGTCAATTTGTTCATTCCTAAAGTGATGGCAAATCCAAATTTACTTCATGGATTAGGAGACAGGATTTGTCCCTGTCACCCTTTAAGATAAGGTCAGGCAACTTTATGCCCTCCAGATGGACTACGGTTCCTATAACTCATGATGACCAGCCATGCTGGGTGGGTTGGATGGGAGTTGAAGTTGAAAACATCTGGAGTGCACTTGGTTGCCTGTATTTCCTTTATGAAATGATATCCATCTCCTGGGCTTAAACAGAGTCATGTTCAGACCTCGTAGCAACAGTGTTTTTAGAAAGACATTGGAATCCCAAAAAGCATTCATTCCCCATTCCCCAGTCACTAAGAACTAGAATATTAATCAGGTTAAATTAAATTGGTTGGGGCTGTAGAACAGTTCCAAAAAAATAAGTCCTCCTTTCTTTGTATGTAGACTAGTCTAGAAGTGATGAAAGAGAAAATGAACAATTCAGTAAATGAAATATAGTGTATAATGGACTGTGCCACTCAGGTCTTCATGTGTGAATCCACTGTCAGTCCTGCAACTTCCATAAGACTAGCTACCTGATCCTTTGCAGTTTATTCTGTTATTCAGACAATCTACAAAATATTGATGACAACAGAAGCAACAAGATGGGTTTTTGAGGGTGGTAGTATCAGAAGGTATAACTGTAGGGACAGAGCTATGTGAAATATGTACATCTCCTGATGCAGGACTCTGCCTTGGTATTATGCATTTTTGATTTAATTTTTTTAAAAAAAAATTTAAAATTTTTAAAAAGTTTTTTAATTTTTTTAAAAAAATTACTGTACAAGATTTTGAAATGTTTAGATCTAGGCAGTGTATAAATATTCATAAATAAATAAATAATCACAGATTCAGAAATTCATGGGCCAAATTTTTACAAAGCCCTCTTAACACTGCAGTTATCACACCTGTAAAACCTAAACTATCCTTTATTTGATAACTGATTTCTCATTATAATAATTGCTGAATAAGACAGTTGTTACAGCACAGCTGTAGGTTTTTTCAAATTCCAGTCAAAATTTACTATGTCTGCTGAGTACTGTGAACAAGACTGCAAAAGTAACCAGTGTTTTCTCAAGACAGCAATTCATTCAGCCAACTTTCTCCCTGCAATTAGTGGGTAAAAACGGACGGCCACATTAAAATCTACAGAAACCTCTGTGTAATGTCAAGGAAAGTAAAACATATGAGTAGCTGCTTTCACTGTGGCTCCAGAGTATATGTCTGTCCAGTATGGCTTTTACATTCTAACAAGACCTCACTATGCTAGAAGGGAAAATGGTAAAATGCCCATATTGTCTAAATACAGAGCTGGATTTGCAGCATACCACAACTTAATGTGATAAATCATTCTGTGTATTGACTTGAGATGGTCAGTTTATAGAAGAGAACTCCAGATTCCAGTCAGATTGTTCACCTGGAGGCACGTCCCTGGGATAATCAAAATCCCTTTAAGCAATATGTCAGTATCCTATTAGAGATATAAAAGAGAACAGCCGCCACCTTATGCAGCCATTGGCACGTGAATTGAAGCAGAGGACAGATCTTCTCTCTTCTACAGTGGAAGGCATCATTAATGTCTATATGACTGCGCAGTATACTGGAAGAATCATAGAATCATAGAAATGTAGAGTTGGAAGAGACCACACGGGCCATCCAGTTCAACCCCCTGCCATGCAGAAACACCCTCAAAGCACTCCCAACAGATGGCCATCCAGCCTCTGCTTAAAAACCTCCAAAGAAGGAGACTCCACTACACTCCGAGGCAGCATATTCCACTGCCAGACAGCCCTGACCCTCAGGAAGTTCTTCCTGAGGTTCAGGTGGAATCTCCTTTCCTGCATCTTGAATCCATTGCTCCTTGTCCTGGTCTCTGGAGCAGCAGTAAACAAGCCCTCTCCCTCCTCTATATGGCATCCCTTCAGATATTTAAACATGGCTATCATGTCCCCTCTTAACCTTCTCTTCTGCAAACTAAACATACCCAGCTCTCTAAGTCTATCCTCATAGGGCATGGCTTCCAGGCCCCTCACCATTTTGGTCACCCTCCTCTGGACTTGCTCCAGCTTGACCAGAAAATGGGGAGTATATAAATCATCCAAAAATGCTGACCAATGTGTAGAGGATAGGTGTATGCATGGAGCACACCCAGTAGGATGACCACACATGGACACCCCGCCTCCAGTCTTTTCCATGTGTAGGAAGAGATATCATCCTAAACATTGGGCAGGGCTAAGGAATGTGTAGCTGTCTAGATTTTGCTGGGCTGCAGTTCTTATTGCCCTTAGTGACAAGGTAAGTAGTGAGGGATTATGATGTTGCAGCCCAACACAGTCTGGAGGGCTGCATGTTGTCCACTTCTGGTGCAGACCTATAACTAATAAGACATGGAGAAAATAAAGGATGAACTTGGATGTGAATGCCTACTCAGTCACAAAATTCACTGAGTGTCTGTGCCAAGTCACTGTTTCATAGTGAACCTTTGCCTCAGAGCTGTTGTGAGGATAAAATGAACCAATCTCATTTATGACCAACCATCCTACCTCTCCCTCCCCCTGGAATTTCTAAGATGAAGTGTGAAATAGAAATGGGATGCATTAACAGTTTGATATGGAAAGGAGGTGTTAAGGCCAGGGTGTGGACCTGACCAGGAATTAAACATTTATCTTGAGCAGCAACATCTCTAAGAACAACTGTTGGATGAAGTGTCCTGAAGAAAATGACACCCAGTTGTGACGTACTTATATTCTTTAAAGGCTTTGTGTTTGTTTTTGAATCTAACACATGGCAATATGGTGCATTTACATTACTGTCAGCAAAATTCCTTAGAGCATGCTGTCAGGCCCAAAGTCACCTTGCAGCTGTAAGGAAAGCCCAAATTTGCCAGTTTACATAGCTCCTATGTAAGACTTCACACATACGTGTGGATCTGTTTGTTTGTGTGAGAAAGGGTTAAATCAGGACCAACAAAGCTTTGTCAGCATAAATGATGGGAATGTGGTGGCAAAGGCCTTCAGTGAGATTTACTTTGTTCACCTGTATGATAAGATGACCCCACCTGAGTCAATAGGATTAAAGCGTCCCATATGGTCTAAGTCAGCTTGTGTGAAAAGTGGCTAAAGCAAAAAGTATCTGATTTTTAGAGAGGTTTAGAACAGTTGCTCTTTCACATGAGAGTTAAACAGTGGGATTAGTGGTCTGCTTAACAAATAAAGTTCCATCTTGAAAGCTTCCCAAACAGCTTGAAGGATGGCTGTTCTGCTGTAGCTTTTGGCTAATGCTGTACATTTTTTAAACCTCAAGCTTAATTTTACTAAAACAGTTTCTTATTTTGTTTCATAAGTCCTGTTGAACTTGGTCAGTACCCTCATTTTCATTGTCTGCGGGAGGACTTTTTCTTTCTTCCTAGACATCATGGATTCCTTTAATCTTCCTTTTCTGTTTCATGTCTTACCTTTTTCTGTCGCTAAGGTACTTTGCTTTCAACTTTATCTTTTTAGGATTCCTTCTTTGCTTTCTGTTGATAGTGCAATGCTCATTCTTGAGCATGTACCTTGATTTTATCTCGTTTAGATTATTCTAATTCTTTCCTTGTCTTTGTCCTCATTGTATTTCTGTCATTCCTTCTGGTCATCTTACTTTTTGATTTTCAATGTTTATGATTTGCTGCTTTCTCTTAGAGTGTGCCCATGCTACAAAGTTATAGCAGTTTGATGCCACCTAAACTATCATTCCATTACTATGAAATCCTGGAATTTGTAGAAGAAAGATATGAGGAAGCCATACTACATACTAAATGAAAAAATAAATGTGTGTGTGTATGTAACATGTATATAATAAATTTAAAAGATCAGTTTCTGTTAAATCCATGTAAACTGTCAGTAATCTATATTAGAAGAATAGTCCATACAGTTTTGTATCACTAGAGCCACAATGGATATGACAGTCCATTTGATTTGAACCTTTTCACTGGTAGAAAACTGATGACTTTTGCCGTAAACAAGCCAACACTTGAACAAAGCCCAGATGCCTTTCGACACCCACTTTCCTCATCAGTGGCCAATGCTGAACGCATTCTTATCTGGATATCTTCCCATTCGTTCCACCAGTCAGAGCCTGATTAAGTGGACTCATGATCTTTGTCACCAGACACCTCTGTGGTCAACAGTTGGATTTTGAAACACAGAACCTTAGTCGCTAAACTTTTTCCTAACTTTTTCTTGGTGAGCTGACCTCCAAGATATGTTTGTTGGCTTTTGTTTAAGTGCTTGCACAACTCATTAGATTCCAGGGAAAACACAGAAATTAAGACATAATGCGTTGCTTAGTTTGACATGTCTGTGATGCGGTGTTTCTATGGCTGTAGCAGTTGATACTTTTTTGATTGCCATAGATTCATCCTACAGGACTGTGGGATTTCAAATTTGATGAGGAGCTTAGGACTTAGAATTTTCTGCTGCTCTTGTTACTTTAGTTCACTTGAAGTCCCTAGCAATGACACTAAAATAACTTTCAAAACTACAAATCCCAGGATGCCAAGGTTGAAGCCAAGACAGCTAAAGTGGTTTTAAATGCCTTACTTGTGTAGTATAACTATATTGTCAGTCTTAGAGATCTATCGCTTCCTTCGTGGCAACCACCGGTTATGTACACACGGCATGACTGGGGAAATACAGATGTGACACTGGAGTGGACAAATCATTGCATGCTGCCAAATTAATGTGGCTCTCTCACTGTTATTTATCTCTCTTTGCTGGTACTGGATCAGACTTGGGAACATGCCAATCTACTCACAAGATTCTGGTTGTCCAACTGGTTCTTCCCACCTTGACGTCCACCGCTTGCTGAGTTGGCCTGTTCAGGGAAATGAGTGCAGAACAGGCCAAGTAATCTGTAAAGCCCAGTTTACCAAGCAATGAGGAGTGATCTTACAAGAGATACTGACCTTAGTATAGGCATTGGAGACATCCTGAATCCTAAGAGGAGTTACTTTACTGCTGCTAATGGAGTTCAAGTTTTCATAGAATCATAGATTTGGAAGAGACCCCAGGGGCCATCCAGTCCAACTCCCTGCTATGTGGGAACATTCATCAAAGCATCCCCAACAGATGGCCATCCAGCCTCTGCTTAAAAACCTCCAAAGAAGGAGACTCCACCACACTCCAAGGCAGCACGTTTCACTGCTGGACATCTCTGAACCTCAGGAAGTTCTTCCTGAGGTTCAAGTGGAATCTCCTTTCCTGCAGCTTGAATCCATTGCTCCTTGTCCTAGTCCCTGGAGCGGAAGAGAACAAGCCCACTCCCTCCTCAACATGACATCCCTTCAAATATTTAAACATGGCTATCATGTCCCCTCTTAACCTTCTCTTCTGCAGACCAAACAAAGCCAACTCCCTAGGATGTTCTTCATAGGGCATGGCTTCCAGACCCTTCAACATTTTGGTCACCCTCCTCTGGACACGTTCCAACTTGTCGATATCCTCCTTGAATTGAGGTGCCCAGAACCGGACACAGTATTCTAAAAGAGGCCTGACCAATGCAGAATAAAGTGATAGCATTACCTCCCTCGATCTAGACACCATACTCCTATTGATGCAACCAAGAATCGCATTGGCTTTCTTGGCTGCCGCATCACACTGCTGACTCATGTTCAGCTTGTGATCTACCAAGACTCCTAGATCCCTTTCACATGTACTGCTATCCAGCCACACGTCCCCCATCCTATATTTGTGCCTTCCATTTTTTCTGTCTAAGTGCAGGATCTCACATTTCTCTCTGTTGAAATTCATTTTGTTAGCTTTGGCCCAGTTCACCAATCTCTCAAGGTCATTTTGAAATTTGATCGTGTCCTCTGGTGTATTAGCAATCCCATCCAATTTGGTATCATTTGCAAATGTGATCAGCATGCCCTCCACTCCTTCATCCAAGTCATTCATAAAGATGTCAAATAGCACTGGGTCCAGGACAGAACCCTGTGGCACCCCACTTGTCACTTCTCTCCAGGACGAAAAGCAGCCATTGGTGATCACTTTTGGGTTCGGTCAGTCAACCAATTACAAATCCAACTAACAGTAGCCCTGTCCAGCCTGCATTTTACTAGCTTTTTTGCAAGAATGTCATGTGGAACTTTGTCAAAGGCCATACTGAGGTCAAGATATACTACATCTACAGCATTCCCTTCATGTATCAAGCTTGTAACCCTATCATAAAAAGAGATAAGATTAGTCTGGCGTGACTTATTTCTGAGAAATCCATGCTGGCTTTTAGTGATCACGGCATTGCTTTCTAAGTAATTACAAACTGACTGTTTAATGATCTGCTCTAGGATCTTTCTGGTACTGATGTCAGGCTGACCAGGCGATAATTATTTGGGTCCTCTTTTTTCCCCTTCTTGAAGATGGGGATGACATTTGCCCTCCTCCAGTCTCCAGTTTTACTGTCCTTTGTCTTGTTCCTCACACAGCCAAGAGGGGAATGGTCTCTGCCTGCACTGAGATCCCTCTAAATCAATGGAACAACAGAAACACCATCTGATACAGAATGTAGGCCTTTGACTCTAACACCTTTGCTTTGCTTTGCTTTGCTTTGCTTTGCTTTGCTTTGCTTTGCTTTGCTTTGCTTTGCTTTGCTTTTCCTGTATGATTTTTTAAAACATTTTTTTGCCTGGTGAAGAAGCTTGCATGATGTGTTTTGTGCATTTTGGTTGCCTGATAAAGGTATTGCTGTTTTGTGGATTTTGTATTTTGCTTTATTTTGCATTGCAGAGTGCAAATATTAAAGAAGCTCCCCAAGGTGCTGAATCCGTTTTGGAGATCCCAGGGTTCAACTCCCTGAAAAGTTCCTTTAAAGTTTGGAACATAGCCCACAGCATATTCACTACCCAACTGACTGTCCTTAATTTCTCTTCTTTAAAAGAGTTATCCAAGGGGATCTGTTTTGGCTTTAACAGTTCATTGTATTGTATTTTGTTTGCTCTTTTGTTTGGACATATCATGAAAGAGCATGATTTACCAGAAAAGACAATAATGCTTGGCAAGGTGGAAGGCAGTAGGAAAAGAGGAGGGCTGCATTAGAGGTAGATAGCCTAAGTCAAGGAAGCCATGGCTCTGAGTTTGGAAAACTTGAGCAGGGCTGTTGATCATAGTTTGAGTTGGAGGTCTCCCATTTATAGGGTCATCATATGTCAAAGACAACTTGATGGCAATTAACAATAAATTTGTATTTGGTACTTCTGTTGAGAAAAATATACCGCTCCTTTTCCCCAGAGCTGGGACTCAAAGCAGCTTGCACAAAGGAGTACTGAAGGATCCTTGCTTCTTGCAAGAGGTGAAGATTCCTTGCAGGAATCTGGCTACTCAGATAGTGTGCAGTCCTCCCTCCACATTTGCGAGGGCTCCAGGCATAGAACCCTCATAAAAGTGGGAAAATTGTGATTAACTCCCCCATCTGCTCCTCCTCCCATTCCCTTCCTATTCCCATACAAAATAAAAGGGAATGGGCTGGAGGGGAGGTTCCCAAGAGCCTTAGTTTCATTCCCTGGTGTCCCCCTCCCATACATTTTGCTGAAGCACAGAGAAAATGGATGAACAGGGGGACAAACTCCAGAGGAGGAAAGGAAGGCTGTTTGGAGCCCTTCCCATCCCATTCCCTTCCATTTTGCCTCAGCACAAGATCTCCATGCTGGGGCAAAATGCATGAGAAAGGGAGGAGGAGAATTGGGGGGAAAGCATGCATGCTCCTGAATAATCAAATTTGAGAATGTCAGACCCATGAATGTGAAGGGCAGACTGTACAATTCTTAAAAGAAACCATTCAGCAGAGCAGCTGGTGGTCCTCATGATTCCTTTATCTTACTGTCCTGGATTTAAAGTCTGAGATCAGATTTTTTTTTGAGATGAGACCCTGTTGCAGAACCTGGACCTTTCAGCTTGGCAGGAATCATTGGGTAGTCTCAGTTAGAGTACATCCACTGATTCCAGTGTTGAAAGGTGACTCAACTCATAGGTGAATCTCACTGATCTGCTCTAGTTGAGTCTGCTCTAGTTGGAACTGACAGTAGGATTTAGGCCTTTGAGTTTAGTCTTCTTTTAGGGCTATTTTTTTTTGTGTGTGTTTCGCTTTGATTTCCAGAAGATTAGATTCCTCTCCACCTTTGCTAATTCTGCAAAGAGCCTTGCCACCTTTGATATATCACTACTATTTGAAAATCCTATTAACGTGTAACAGCAATGGGATCTGATAAGTATTGTGAGTGACACTGCTTATCTTGTAAATTGCAATAGAATGATTATCCAGCAATCTAATTTCCTGCATTGATTAAAGAGTGAAAGGGATGAAAATTAAGTAATCAAGAAAAAAATGACTAAACTCTGTATTTAATATGAACTTCTTTAAATCAGTATAAATGAGGGATGGGGAAAGTACAGCCCATAGGTCACATGTATACTTGAGACTCTATTGTTTTGGCTGAAAAATCATTTGAAAATGCCCCAAACTGCCCAAAACACCACGAAACATGACAGTTTAGATAGAGTCACCTCCACTAGTTTCATCACCCCAACCTGAAACATACACACAGACATGGACACACAGATCTGTTTTTCAGCAGAAACCAAAACCAGAAGTGACATATCACAACCTATTTGGGTATGGCATGTCTCTGCAGCCCAGTAGTAGGGCACAGAGGCACAAATTGGTCATCACCTGGCACAGTTGCCCATACTTGGAATATACCCATACTTAAATATCTTGTTGCCACAAAAGTTACATCTGTATGAGCTTTATACTGAACAAAAAAAATAAATGTTTGCTTTCTTTCTGGAATAGTTTCTCCTTCTAATAACATATAGGGCTCTGAGCACTCTGTTGGCATAAGATGTGGCAATATAGGGACCTCTACTTGTTAAGAGGACATCTGTTATATTTGCTTGGAGGCTGGGTCCATTTTGCAGTGGTAGCTGGTGGCTTCCTTGGCAGGGGGTCCATTAATTTACCCTGGATTTTAACATGAACTTTTAAGGAGTTATCTAAGGTGCTGGCATCTCTCCCCCAACAGGTTCACCACATTGGAAAGTTCCTTTAGAGTTCAATCTAAAACCCAGAGTGTAATTACCACCAGCCATCATTGCCATTAGGAAAGGAAGCAGTGAAGCTATCTACATCTCAGTGCTTGCTGACACGTCATGGCAGTCTTACTGACAGCTGTTAATGTTACTTTTTTTGTGTATGCAGTATCTTGTTGTTCCTAAACCATTGCTTATTGTCATTTTTGAGAATTTTGGGTCGTTTTTAAAAACTTGCTTTAATTTTTTAAAAATAAACAGAAAGTAGTGCCCTACTCCTAAAGTAATGTGCAATGAGTTTCCTTTGAAAAACAAGGTTTGCAGAATTTTTTTAAAAAAAGAATTATATTCCAATCTCCGAAATAAATGTAAAATTAATGCTACTTTTACTGTTCTTTGCATTCTAGCAGTTTATTTCCTTGTATTATGTATTTTTCAACAACAGAAGATGAGATCAGAATTTATTATATGAACAAATAAAAGAACACCCATCTTATTTTCCAAGTTAGCAATTGCAACAGAGAGTATTACAGGTGTAGCCGTTGTCCAAGAAATAAATAATGTGGTTTTTGTTTGTGTGCAATGGACATGGAGAAGATGATGTTTTTCCAGGCTGAAATCTAATATCCAGGTTCCTTTCAGAATCATTTAGGATTGATCTTAGTAGGATGCTGGAACTCCTGCACGTGTATTGACCAATTGGTTTACTCTTAGAATTGTGCTCTGTAAAACAAGACTGTTTGTCTTATTTGTTGTCTTATTGTTAAGAAGTACAGTTTTCTATGTAATCACCAGTGCCAAACAGGCAGAACTGTATTTGGAGTTTTAATAATGTTCAACACATGATAGTTGGTACCTGAGAATACAGTTTCTTTTGTTGTTTTGTCAAAAGGGAGAGCAATGGTTAGAGACCACTTTTATTGCTCCCAAAACCACTTATAAAACAGACTCATGAACAGTTCTTTCAGCTGAAGAAATCTATATTGTATATAACTTCTCCATTCTCACTGACAAGGGAAATTAAAATTATAGAAATGGTTGCAAACATCTGTTACAGACTATTTGCTTTTGGAATCAGAGCCAAAGTTAGGCACTTCACTAGCATTCCCAGCAGTTTCTGTCTTATTGCACTATCCTAAAGACTGGCTGCTTGGTAATAAAGATGTTTACCCTATACTGTAGTTATATAGTGTGAACTCAGCCTGGGCACTGCAGGTTTAGCCACTCTGGAATGATCAGTGAATTTTAAATAAGGAGCAAGGAGCTGGGACGACCTGTGAAATCTTCTGACAGACCCTCTTCTAGGCATTTCTTGCTTAACTGAGGTTTGGTGCATACTGACTGAAGAGGATGGGACTTCTGTACACCTGACCTAAAATGCGCTCCCAGGGCCAAATGCCTAGCAGCTACTCCTGTGGGTTTTATGCATCCAGACGCTCTAGTTACATCTCATGCCCCTCCCTGCACACTCAACCTTTTCCTACAACCATTCAGTGACTAATAGGGAGGACAGGGGAAGACAAGGGACAGTTAGGTATCCATCTGGCTCTTTTCTTGAAGCCTGCTTCAGGAAGATGATGTCATCATCCTGGACCCCTGAAAGACCCCCAGGAAATCCAGGATGGTGCTGTTCTGTTCCTACAGGCAGTTGCAGGAACAAAGCTGGCTGCCTGCTTATCTCTTATACTCTCCCACCCTTTCCTGGCCACTAAATGTCCAAAAGGAGCCCTGGCAGAATAAAAGTAGGTGCTCAGGGAGGGGTGTGAGATGTAAGGAAAGGAAGGATTGGGAGGACTCTGAGCAATGTAAGGCTATAATTGTCATACAAACCCACCAGTAAGGAGCAAACACGGTTTCTGTCACACTTTGTATATTACTCTGGTGTTCTAGCTGGTATCCTTTATCAGTAGAATGCATCACAGTTTTCAAAACACAGCTCAGAATGTTTTGTAAATGTTTTAAGTTAACTTGAGATCACCAAGAGCTTAATATTAAATGTGTAAGCAGACATTTTCTTCAGCATAGCTTTACAACATGGCCTTATGGTCAGTTTCTCAGCTTTCCTCTTTACACCACCATGATATCTAACGTGCATATGTGTACACACGCATGCACTTATATAATGAATAAAGCCTTTATTTCATATGGCACTATTGCTGTTGTCTACTGAAGGTTTTCCCCCTGTATATGGCGGAGCCTGTGGCTGAGCCATATCGTTGAGTCTGTGGTTTCTGAAAAGCTTACTAGACTTTGTCTACATGACAGAACTTTTCCTGAAATTTCCAACTATAGAGGGGCATTGTGGATGCTTTAAGACTCCTATGCGCTGGTAATACCCACAGATTCAGTCTGTGGTTTGAGTGTACTGAGTGTGAATCTTAGAGTATACCCCAGAATTCTCTGCTGTGAGCAGGCATTCAATAGTAGACACTTCGTGAATCCTTCAGCAGACAAGTCAATGTATAAAATATTCCCTTAACATGATCAGTCTGAAAAAGATTGATGCACTATATTCATAAAGAGTGACACCCTAATTAGTTTTTGTGTTAGCTGATTCTTCCCAGAGCAAGATGGGAAATTCCCATTTCCCATGCAAATAACTTAATGTTTACCTAAACCTTTGACCTGAATTTTGTCCCTTGGAACCCAAATAATTGACTGAATGCAAGACTTAGCAGTGAAGATAATTGTGCTGGAAGCATACTTACTCATTAGCTGTATATTACCATTATAAAATCCATAGGCATTCCTTTTTATTATGACTTTTGAAAAGTGTTTCAAGCCATTGAGCAACTATTTGAGTGCAGGTTGCCCTGAATCAATGATGCTGAACAGGGATTAGGCAAAGCCTACTTCTTTCTGGAGATACTTTTAATTAAATTTCAATTGACCTAACCAAAAAGAAGTATGAAACTAATTATAGTTATTAAGAGGAATTTTTTCTGACAGTAGTCTGTGATGGGATTATTTGGGGGGGGTGAGGAGACAATCTGCTATGCTTTGTGGTAACATAGTTTGCATTCATTGTCCACAATCCTTTTTTTTCCTTCCTTTTTTAAATTTGTGTTTGGAATGACTGGGGAAGAAAGTGGCAATTTGGCATTTTTTAAGTGCAAAAGTATATTTAAATTTCATGGAAATCAGTAGTATTTAAGAATTCAGTTTCACTGATATACTACTGGTAGTGAAGCTAATAATGATATCAATAGCAGTAATTTTGAAATGGAAGTATTATTGTTATCTTTACTTATAGAATCATAGAATCATAGAAATGTAGAGTTGGAAGAGACCACAAGGGCCCTCCAGTCCAACCCCCTGCCATGCAGGAAAACCCTCAAAGCACTCCTGACAAGTGGCCATCCAGCCTCCGCTTAAAAACCTCCAACGAAGGAGACTCCACCACACTCCGTGGCAGCACATTCCACTGCTGGACAGCCCTGACCGTCAGGAAATTCTTCCTGAGGTTCAGGTGGAATCTCGCCTCCTGCAGCTTGTATCCATTGCTCCTTGTCCTGGTCTCAAGAGCAGGAGAAAACAAGCCCACTCCCTCCTCGACATGGCATCCCTTCAAATATTTAAACATGGCTATCATGTCCCCTCTCAACCTTCTCTTCTGCAGACTAAACATACCCAGCTCTCTAAGTCTGTCCTCATAGGGCATGGCTTCCAGGCCCCTCACCATTATAATCCTACTGTTCCTCCAAATACAGAATAGATAAAGACGTAAAAAAATTATGACTGGCATCCTGTTAGTGATTTGTGAAGGCATCTACCCAACTTATGTCTGTGCAGCTTGTTTTTTTTTTTTTGGTCAGTGTGGAGGTTAGAGGTCTCTATTGACTGCTTTCCCCCAAAACTCACCTATTAAGTTACTGCAGCCTTCCCAGCACAGCCATTTACTGGCCAGTGGGGAGGGGTAGGTGGGAACTGAGCAGCATTAAACTATATTTCTTCAAGTGGTTACACAACGAGGACACCATCATACCTCAGAGCAGGGCTTTCCAAACAGTGTGTCGTGACACAGTGTGTCGCCTGAGGTATGTTTGTGTGTCATCTCCCCAGGCCAAGAAAGGCCAGGCCTGGCCCACTGCTGATGCTCTCACCAGGGTCTTTCCTCAGCGAGGGCAATGGCAGCAGGCCAGGATTGGGCAGGGGACTGCCTTTCCTGCCGCTGCCACCCTCACTGGAGTCTTTCCTCGCTGAAACATAGAAGCTTAAAAATGCTTGATAACAAAACATGAGTGTCTTCATCTAATATTCCACCAAATATTGAAAAGCTGTGTTAATCCTGTCAATCTGATACATCTCATTAAAATGAAAATAATTTTTACTCATAAGTGACAACAATCTTGGAAATGTATGTTATTATTTATAAGTAATATATTTTTAAAATATATGAAAGGTTTTCATGAGATATGTTGTATCCCCATACATTTCATTGTTACAATTTATGTATGTGTCAATATATCTTATAAGGGGTTAGTTTAACCTCTGGTTTGCTAGTAAAACTGAATTACTGTGTCACAAAATGATGCAGGTCTAAAAAGTGTGTCATCAACATGAAAAGTTTGGAAAGCTCTGCCTCAGAGGATGCCTATAAGGTCCCAGAGAAGGCCAGTTGCTCTGCATCCAGCTATAGGAACATAGCTTGAGACTGCTCTGCGCTCCCTCTCGGCCAGTAAGTGACCATATTGGGGAGGCCGCAGCAGCTTAAACTGTGAGGTGAAGTGTTGTAGTTTAGCCTGATATCTGGGGTCCCTTGGGGGATACCTCAGTGTGCTCCACGTGATGGGGAATGGAAAATAGCCAGAGCACGAGCTATAGCAATGCAAGAGGCAGGGTAACCTAGCGGAGTCTTTTTACCCAGTTTTTACAGGGTCAGGCCAAGCCAAAAACCAAACAAAAATGTCCAATACATGATTTTATTGAAGGAAAGTCTTATGCAGCAATGCAATCACTCACACACTCACTCTAGACCTGTTAAGAAGCAAAAGAAAGGAAACTGCATAGGGGAAAATTGAAGGGTGTAGCTGGGGTGATACTGCCCCTTTGTCCTGAAGTCCTTGGTCCGAGAAAAACAGCGGAGAAGTGGGGCTCAGCATGGAGAGGGCTGAGGGGATCACTCAACAGACAGAGCAATGGTCTGCTGGGATGATCGGGGGTGATCCAAAGAACTGCTCAAAAACTGGGACTGTTTGTAGGGGAAAAAGTACCTGGGGGGCTAATCCTTTCCTGGGGAGAACAATGGGTGTTGGAGCGATAACGAAGCTCCACCATGGTAATTTCCTTTGTGTGATGGGATTGCAAGGTGTTGCCAAAGTCTCAGGATCTTTGGCTGTGTTAGTTTGTGGTGTGACTTCATGTAAATAGTCCTTGCCTGATGGAATATTTGCTCAACTTGGGGCAAACATGCTAATCCCCTCAAGTTGGTATCTCGGGGCTGAGGACCCTTTGTTTACTGTGGATTTATACATCTTGAGGTCTCCTGGGGCTACGTGATTGGAGATTTTACTGGCCAGACCTGGTTTTTGATCTTTGACCATTGCTGCCTACGTGCCCATCCAGGTAACCTCTCAGGCACATTGAATCATATTTTAATATCAAAATTGTAGACCCTGGGATGGGTTTTTTCCAGTGGAGTAACATGTCTCTTGATCCAGGAACCTGGCCTATCATTCAAATATAATTAAACTATAAATAATATTGAAACCATTGCAACATCTTACTGACCTTCTGCTTTTCAAAGCAGTTTGTTCCCCAAAGCCTGCTGGAATAAAAAATGTATTTGCAGTTGGTGGAAGAATAACGTAGCCTCCCTTGGAAGGGAGTTCTATATCTCAAGAGCAGTCACCAAGAAAGTCCTATCTTGTGTCCCTGATGACAGTGAGACTGAAGGAAGGGCCTCTCCTAAAGAGGCCTTGGCTGCTTTGTATAGAAAAAGAACTCTTTCAGACAAGCTGGGCCTCTTTCTCATTAAACAAGTGCTCTTGTTGTGCGCCTTCAAGTTATTTCTGACTTATGGTGACTTTAAAGCAAACTCATATGGAGGGAATTCTTAGGGTTGAGACATGCCCAGAGTCACCCAGTAGGGTTCCAGGGACAAGCAGAACACTGATCCCCAGGGTTGTAGTCCAACCCTCAAATCACTACACCATGCTGGCTCTAATTCCACTTTAACTGCCATAGCTTCATCCTATGGCGTTTTTGGTTTTATAGTTCTATGAGGCTCTTGAGCTCATTGGCTAAGAATCCTAAATGCCTCTCCCTAAACTGGAAGTAGAAAGCCAGCGTGGGGTAGAGAACAAAGCTGATACAACTGAATTCTATTGTGTGTGCAAAAATTATATATACATTTTATTATAATAATTGAATTATAGATAATACAATGAATGTACAGTGAATATACAGTGACAGCAGTGAATTAAACTGCCATGAAATCCAACAGCTGAAACGTATATATACATGGTAGAACAATATCCCCCCTGCACCATTCAAAATACCTAAATATTAAGTATATATTTTTAAAGCGATAAAACATTAACAAAACAAAACAAAAGGAAAACACAGTTTAAAAAAGTAAAGCAAAATATAGGGGAAGCCAAAGACAATACAGGCACCCAGTAATATCCTATTTTATTCACCATCATATGCTGCCATGAAGAGAATCACATTTTTTTCCTTCCTATTTATCATTCTGTCAGTGTTTTCATGGAAAAAGAATTACCAGTTGTCTAAAAGTCAAAATCTTCCTAAAGCAAGTTCTCAGATGCTTCTGTATTGTCTCTGTAGAACCAACAGAAGTTGCCTTTACTTACTCTTTCAGGGAGAAAAGTCTTCTAATTTAGTTTTGTTTCCATAAACTCCACTCCCAGTTGACACACTTGATATGCTGTGGGAATTTGTAATTAGGCCTTTAATACAAATTGCCTAAATACATTTGCATTAGCAAATAGTTTGTAAAGCAGAGGGAATTGTGCTGGTGATTATTTGTGAGACAATTATCTATGTACAAGTTTTTGGAATTCGTATATTGAGATTCACAGGTGTATGTTAGCCAGTACGTCTCACAAGAATCTCTCAAATGAATATAGGTGCCAGTGTGTAAGTGCTGAGAATGAACATAATTTTTTGTTTGATTCATTTTGAAAGATAAAAAACACTGTTCTAATTAAGTTGGTGTTTTATTTGTTCTGTGTAATGGAAATTCAATAAACAGTGACCTTGTGCTACCATTGTAATAAACATTAAAAATAGAAGAGTGTGCTTTGACTGGTATACAGTTATAGCACTAAGATTCAACTTTAAATGCCATGGCAACATCATTTGGAATCTTGGGATTTGCAGTTTAGGAAGAGATATTTAAAATTCCTAGCCAGAAAGCTGTGTTGCCTTGTTGTTGTGTGCCTTCAAGTCATTTCCAATTTATGTCAACTCTAAAGCGAGCCTGTCATGGGGTTCTCTAGGGCTAGCCACCCAGTGGGTTTCCATGGCTGAGCAGGGAATTGGACCCTGTTGTCCAAGGTTATAGTCCAACACTCAAACCACTATGCTGGCTCTGTTGCCTTGCTGTTGTTATTGTGTGCCTTCATGCCATTTATGACATGGTGACCCTAAGGTAAACCTATACAGGGTTTTCTGGGGGCTGAGAGTGTGTGATATGCCAAGGTCACCCAGTGGGTTTCCATGGCCAAGCAGGGAATTGAACCCTGCTCTCCAGGGTTGTAGTCCAGTGCTCAAACCACTATACCATGCTGGCTCTCTCCAAATTGCAAACCCTAGGATTCTATACAATGTTGGCAGACTGAGTGATATGAAGCCTCTTTTTTTGGATTTAAATTATAAGAAGAGATATTCCACCTAAACATTAGCGTGTCTCTATCTACTCTCTCCATGGGGAATGGCACATCATAGCTCTTTAACACCATCAATTCACTACGAACTGTCAAGCCAAAGTATCATTTAAAATGATTTATTTGCTTGAACACTTAGCAATAAACAGAAGCCCTCCCCCAGAACTACCACATGAGGTTAGGGCCCCTGGATGGGTCTCCCAAAGCACTTGGATAAACCAACAATCTTTAGGTGGCAGCCAGGTAAGTTGGTGCAACACCTCTCACAGGTGTTTGCTCCCTCTTCCTTTCTGTGGGTAAACCTGTATCTCTCCAGGGAATCATGAGTTGTTCCTCATACCACTGCGTTGGTATCCTTCTGGGGTCATTCTCCTCACCATACTTCAGTCCAGCACCCCTTTCACAGGCTGGCTGCTTATACCTCCTAATCCCTCCCCTTCCATGGCTACAGTGTTAATTTTTATAGCTGGATTGCTTCTCCCCTGATGGGAAAGTAGTCAACATTAGCATGGAACTTTTGATGGTGGCGTTGTACCGTAAAGGTGAAAGGCTGTAAAGCCAAATATCATGAAGTTTGGTGGGGATTGGATGCAGCCCCTGTAGGTGTGCATGGTCAGTTATCAGAATGAAGCCCCCTGCCCCCAGTATAATAGCATAGGGCATGCATTGGCCATTTGACAGCCAGAACTTCCTGCTCTGTGCTGGCATATTTTCTTTCTCCATGACTGAGTTTCTGGCTCAAGTACAAGACAGGCGCTCATCTCTCTGTCCTCCTTGTTGAGCTAACACAATCCCCAGGCCCCCATTTGAGGCATGTGTCTGGAAAGCTTTGAAAAATCTGGTGCTCAAAGAACTGGGATGTGGAAATGCTAAGGCTTCAGGGCGTGGAAGGTTCCTTCCTTGCCAGGCCCCCACCTAACCCTCTGCGGTCCTTGCTTTCTGATGGGGTCAGTCAAGGGGGCTGACAGCATCTGATTCATGCCATATTAAATGATTATGGTGATTGTGATGTTGGTGGCAGTGGTGATCATGATCATGATCATGATGGGCATTCTAGGAGCAATTCTAAATGGACTGAAAAAAACATCTAAATGAAATGACCAAAGATAGGGTCACGATAGTGCAATTACAAAAACGGCACTACTTAGAATGTGATGGTGACGTCTCATTGCTTTCTTGATTCTTAGAGGGAATCCAAATCACCGATGACCCCAAATTCAGTCAATAACACCCAGTAGGTTGTGAACCAAGATAATGATCATAAAACACGCTTGCAGTCTCTTCTGCTCCTCTCCACAGTGTTGGTCACCGATGTTTCAGTTATGAAGAAAGCCATTTTAGAATGTTGGAACTATGTTCTTGATAAATCATGTGAAAATGGTAGTGCCAGTAAAATAAGAGATGAGTCCAGCAGTGAGCCATACTCTACGCTGCTTAAGGTACTAGAAACTTTCATCTCCCTTTGTGGCAAATGAAATATGTAGTAGAAGAGTGGCCTCCCTGACAGTTTCAGGATCTCGTACAGTCCTTGTACTAAGGAGGATGTGAGTTAAAGATTGTAGGCTTGCTTGTACAGGGTGTGCATATATATCCTCATCCTCCACTTATTTTTTTTTTAAAGAAACCTTAATACAAATAAATGGATATGTACATAAATGGATATGACATTCTTCTGTTTTATAAAGGCATACAGTATTATCACTTGATAAGTGGATATAACACCCCTTTTCATTAATTCTGAGAGTGATAGTCTGTTGCAGCAAAACCAGCAATGACTCTTGTGGCACCTTGAAGACAACAAGATTTGTTTGGCGTAAGCTTTTGTGGACCGTACCCAATTGCATGTGATGTTTTCAGAATGCACCTGATAAAGTGGACTGCAGTTAACAAAAGTTTATGCTTGTGCTTTGGATTGCATCTGATAGCATCTGTAATTGCATCTGATAAAAGTAGGTATGGTCCACAATAGTTTGTGCCAAATAAAGCTTGTTATTCTTTTAAGGTGCCATAAGATAGCCTTTTTGTGTGTGTGTGTTACTGATGACAAAATTCCAGTTCTGAGGATGCCTACTGCTCCTCCCCATTTAGCTTATAAATGACATGGAACCTGCCTCCAAGCGACAAAGCCCAGAGGGAATGTTTCTACCATATTACACTAGTCCGCTGGAGCTCTCTCTCTCAGATGACTCTTAAGTCCCTCACTACAAACCGCAAATTCCCTAGAGTAGAGACATGGCAGCTAAGAGGTGTCAGACGGTTATACCTCTGTAGTGTAGGTGCTTTCAGGGAAAATGTGCAAGTGTGTGTGATGATGTACTCTATGTGCACAAAATACAACCACATGCCACTGCACATTTCTATATTTTCCTTTGAAAACTTTGGTTTTTGCCCATTTTTACAAGAAGCTCAAGCATGACTTTACTGCAGTTTTTAACTGAGCCAAATATACTTATGTCATTTAACTTACTGGATAATGGCTAAGTGGCAGGAAAGGATGATACTGGTTATTTCCTGAGATCTCTAAACTTTGTGGGCAGCATCAGATGGGTTCAAATATGACAATTCCCCTTTAGAGTACACAAAGCACTGAGTTTGTCTCTAATTGCCCATTGTTCAGTCGTTTGATGTCAATATAAATCACTATTCAATATCATTGAGGGACTTAACTGAGTATGAGTGCAGAACTAGCCAACAATTTTTAAAAAAATTAATTTAATTTAATTTAATTTAATTTAAAAGGCTGTTTCTCTTAGCATTTTTACAAGCAACCTTCCATTTTATGAACTCAATTTTTATTTCACATCTTTGTGCAGCTCTGCCACCACTTTATACTTGTGATGGTAGTGAGAGGGCAAACATTTCATTAAAATTAATTGAAAAAAATTAAACTAAATACAGTTCCCCTGTTGGTCCATCAGTCCAAATGGAGAGATGGCTCTCTTACCTCTGCTTGGTATGGCCTGATATTTTGGGGTGTAAGGCAGTAGAAGTAATCAGTGCTGGCTGAGGAGCAGTGAGTTACCTACTTGCTATTACCCTTGCAGCTGTGGGTTAATTTTCCTTGCAACTCCGTAGCAGTTTGGGTTTGAAGAGGAAGGGAAGCTGAATTAATATTGTTTGAGAAATAGAAACACAGTGTCAATTGGGAGCTATTGCAGGATCCATGCAGGAATATTCAGCTAAAGCACTCTTTAAAAATGGCCACCCTATTTAAGTTTAAATTTTAAGTTTAAAGTTTAAAGATCTCTGAAGAGTCAGCACCCTCTGAAACAGTTTGTTCTGCCACAAAAAGTTCTTACAGCCAATAAGTTCTCTTTCTATGTAATTTGAATCCATTGGTTCATGTTCTAGTCTCTGGAGCAGAAGAAAACAAGTTTGCTCCATTTTCTACATGAAATCGCCTGAGATATTTAGAGATGGCTGTCAAGTCTCCTCTTACTTTTATCTTCTCCAAGCAAAATATAGGCAATTCATTAAGCCAGTGGTTCCTGACCTTTTCTTTACCATGAATTCCTTTCAAATATCTTTTGTTGCCAGAGATCCCCAAGACTTAACTCAAGGTTTAAAACCCAAAGGTGCCTTAAATATTTATTTAAAGTTGCTCATCAAGGGTCTTCAAATTCGGAGAGAAGGGAGAAATGAGTAAATTAATACAGTCCTATTTTTTTCCTTTCTTCCTTTCATTCTTTCTTTATGTTTTAACTATAAAAGATCATAACATTTCTTCACGCCTTTGTGGTCCTCTTGTGAAGATATCAGGGCCCCCTAGGGGTCTTCAGACCACAGGTTAAGAACTACTGCCTTAAGCCATTCTTCATAGGGCTTGGTTTCTAGACCTTTTATCATCTTAGTCACCCCCTCTGAACATGTTCCAGTTTGTGAACTTTCTTGAACTGTGGGGCCCAGAAGTGGACACAGTATTCCTGGTGAGGTCCTAGCCAAAGCAGTATATGCTGGTACTCATGTGCTTGTTGTTTAACCTTGATAGTACCATGCGCTGTCAGTATTACAAAAATGATTCTGTTAATGTCTTTGCGTTCAGAGAATGGAAGGGATTTCTATAACCACAGTCACTATAAGGTGAACTGACTCTTTCTCTTCACTAATTCTAAAATGTCCTTGTTTCTGTGTCTTGTCTCTTTTGGGGGAAAAATGATATTTATACACAGATAACTAAGGTGAAATCTTACGCAGTGGGATGTATTATGTTCTGAACTCAGAAATATTAAGGGCGTGGCAGTTTTCCTTAGTGTGCAAGACACTTTTGCTTGCTTTCCTAAGTGTGCAAGGCAAAGTACATTCCTCCAGTCATCAGTTTGGGAGAAGTGATTAGGGGCCAGACTGAGTCCTTCGCTACTCTTCCTCCCTCTTAGATTTCTCACTGACCAACTTCTTCTGTGTACCCTAACTGTATTGCTAAAATAAAAGGGAAAACGGCATATGTTGTCACCCAAAGCATGTAAAATATACCTTTTTGGACTACCACTCTCAGATCTCCCAGGCAGCATGGCTATGGCTGTGGCAATTGGAGAAAGCTAAGAATGATAGTTCAAAAAAGGTGCTCTTCCAATCTATGATTTCAGTACTACCCCAGTATAATTGTATGTATGCCCTCATGGCCCACCAGTAAGGTAGAGATTTGACTGCTGCCATCTGTGGGTGGTCTTAAGTCGTACAGGTAGCTTCTTGTGCTGCACAGCATGCATTTCCATCCTAATTACTCTTGTGTGATCAGAGGAGCTGGAAATTGAATTGGAAACCTCAAGAGCTTCCAAAGCGATAAGACTGCCAGGGAGGTGAAAGTTATCATTGTCAGCTCCATATGTTTAATTAGGAGGCGAGGAGAAGATTATCGTTTACTCCACCAGAGTGTCAGAAACCATCATTGGAAAGGAAATTGATCACAAAAAGCATGTAGAAAACAAGGCTTGTGAACCATAACTAAAACCTGTTTATTTGGGGCAACCACTGGAAAGAGAAAGGGGGAAAATGCTGTGGCTGGCATTTTTCATGCGGAACTGTGAAACGTGCAATGAAATAATTAGGGATAAGCCAGTACAACCTTGTATAAAAGTCTGCAAACTATCTCATACCAGTAAAGGGACTTTGCCCTATTTTGCTTTTTAATTGGTGTTGTGATTTTTTGTTTTGAGCTTTAAAACAATAAGCTCAAAAATCTGATTTTGCTTATGATTATTTCAGCCTTCCCCAACCTCATACCCTTCAGAAGTGTTGGATTATATGCCAGGGTGCGCCAAGGCCTTGCGTTGATTGAGGTAAAGAATGGGATACCACTGCACTTGTTCTGACCAGAAAGCTGGCTGGACAAATTGTTGAATCTTCCTTTGACACTAGTAATGGGACAGAATTTTCTATCACACCAGAAGATAGCTGTAAAAAGGGGTGCAGAGGGGAGTGTGTAACATACAGTTCTCTCTCCTGTAGTACTTCTGCCTCCCAACCTCGGCCTAACACAAATTTAATCTGGTGATAGTAGAAATTGTAGTCCAGTCCACTTGGAGGGTACTAGATTGTGAAATTATGGTTCATACCAAAGGTTGTGTTGAATCTTTTTCTTTTGCTACCTAAAATGACAACAGCCAGATATTTGTCCAAATCTCCTAGTGGAAGTCCAAGAATCATAGAATCATTGAATTGGAAGAGATTGTAAGAACCATCTAGTCCAGTCCCTGGCCCATCTTGGATCAGGTCTGAGTAGGGGATGGAAAAAACTTAAGCAATATTGATCTTCCATAAATCTGCCAGAAAATTGTGAGTGCAGTTGGGACAGTTCAACACCATTCTAACTGTTCTGACCTCATCCTACTGGATCCTGGGATTTGTACTTTGGGTGAGGTATTCAGGATTCACTACTAGAGAGGTCTAGTCTATTGCTTTGAACTACAGCATTCTAGCAGAGAACTCAACAAACAATATATTCTACAATGGTGTAGGGTAAACTCAGGACAGTCAAAGCAATATC
Organism: Iguana delicatissima; assembly: GCA_948472985.1. Lineage (NCBI taxonomy): Eukaryota > Metazoa > Chordata > Lepidosauria > Squamata > Iguanidae > Iguana > Iguana delicatissima. The sequence continues at coordinate 1,155,519 of CAOKZL010000048.1, read as the reverse complement.
AAACTGCTATAACTGTGTAGTATGGATACACCCTATGTATGGGACAGACAGGGAGGTGGTAGAATACTGGGAAGAAAGACAAAGTATACAAACAGGTACAGATGGCAGGGGTAGAATGCACAACTACAGATTTAGATGCTGGCTTTCCTTCTGTCAGCCAGGAAATAGTTGCTTCATTTGGACGTAGATTAATTTTACAGCCCTGGCTTAATAAACCAAGACATGCATGATTGGCATTTTGCTTCTCCCTTTAGCATTGTTGTTGTTATTTTCGTTGTTGTTGTGTGCCTTCAGGTCTTTTCCTGACGTATGGTGACCGTATGACCGTATGGTGTGTAAACCTCTATAACTGTAATGGCAAAAAAAAAAAAAAGGCTTCAGAATATTTGGGAATATTTCAGTATGCTTGAGGGAGTTCCTCTCCTTATCTTTATGATCAGAGTATCATGACAGGAACACCATGCAGAAACCACGTAACATCAGTTTTAAAGGACTTACACTGGCTACCCGTAGGCTTCCAGACTAAATTTAAGATGCTGGTAATGACATTCAGAGCCCTTAAGGGCTAGGGGCCTCAGTATTTGAAGTAGTGCCTCTTTTTATATATACCCACCTGAGGTTTGAAGGCTGTTGGAGGGACCTTCCTCTGTGTCCTATCACTCAAGTCAATACACTGTGAGAGGGCATGGGGAAAAAGCACCCCGGTTGTGTAATACCCTTCCCTCAAAGCACTGTACCAACAAGCAAATAGCCATGAATTTGCCAACATCCCGGTGCTAGTCAAATTCTTGGCTATATCCTAAGGTTTGTGGGGCATGGTTGATCTCAACCAAATTTTCGTGTGTGGGTGGCTTTAGATTGTTTCAGGTTATTGTAAGTAGTTTTAGTCTATCCTATTTTAAGTGTTAAATGGTTTAATATGCTTTTAGTATTTAGATTATTCTTACTGTTTTAAATTGTTTTAGACTGTTCATAGTCATTTATTACTTTATTTTATTCAATTAATTTATTACCCACCTTTGACTTTACCCACCTCACCCATCTTTGTCCAGAGGAGGGCGACCAAAATGGCAAAGGATCAGGAAACCATGCCCTATGAGGAGCAGCTGAGGGACCTGGGTATGAAAAGAAGGTTAAGAGATGATATGATAGCCATGCTTAAATATTTGATGGGATATCATGTTGAAGATGAAGGAAGCTTGTTTTCTGCTGCTCCGGAGACTAGGATGCAGAGCAGTGGATTCAAACTACAGGAAAAGAGATTTCATCTAAACATCAGGACAAATTTCCTGATGGCAAGAGCCATTTGACAGTGGAATATTCTGCCTCAGAGTGTGGTGGAGTCACCTTCTTTGGAGGTTTTTAAATAGAGACTGGATGGCCATTTGCTGGGGGTGCTTTGAGTATGTATTCCTATATGGCGGGGGAGGGGACTTGATGGCCCTTGTGGTCTCTTCCAGCTCTGTCATTCTATGATTCTATGACTGTACACCATCCTGAGATCCTCGGATATAGAGCAGGACTTTAATTTTAATAAATATTTCAGTAATAAAATGAAAAGAGATTAATTTGTGAACTATCATTTAATTTTTTTCTAAAGCATGTGACCAATCCAAGGAATGTATGTAGGATATACTTGTGTACTTGTATATGTTCCTTCTCTTCTGAGAGTGCATATTGTGCTCCACACAGAAGAATAATGAGAGCAGCAAAAGTTCATATCTGCTTGTTGGAGCATGTAATTATAGCTAGGACTTCACAGATCACTTGGAAGTGGAATCAGTAATAATCTGACTTGGCGGTATCAGAACTAGCTGTTGGATTCGGAAGCTTGTGAAAAAGATCACAATAATCCCTTTAATTTGACTTCAACTGTCTATACTTAGACTGATTGATCAGAACAGTCCCTGCTTAAGAGCATAAGAACAACCCTTTTGGACCAGCCCAAGGTCTAGCTGGTCTGATATTCTGTGCATCGTGGCCAACCAGCTGCCACTAGCAGGGTATGAGCCAGCATGAGCTACTTCCCTCCCATTTGTGTTGCCCAAAAACTCATTCTCATAGGCATGCAGGTACTGAGAGGGGTATTGGAGCTGTCATGACTGGTAGCTATGGGTGGACTTAGTCTTCACAAATTTGTTGGTTGTCCTTCCAAAGCTGACAGGTTAGTTGCTGTTGCTACCTCTTGTGGTTCCAAATTCCAGTTTATATGCTGCATTTAGAAGTGGCTTTTTCAATTTGACTTTCTAACAGATGGGGATGTTTTTTTGGCTATGACTCAATGCTCCAACCACTACACCAAGCTTGCTCAATAAATACCAGGATTCAATTCTTCGCTCAGCCATGGAGATCCACCAGGTGACCGTGGGTGCATCACACACTCTCAGCCCCAGAAAACCCTGTGACAGGTTTGTCTTTGGGTCACCATAAGTTGGGTTTGAAAGCAGAGAACAAGAACAATTTATTGAGAAACAGAAAGCTAATCAAAATGTTTCCTTTTATTAGTCTGAACAGCCTGAATGAGTGTGGCTAAGGTAAAAATACAAACCCTAGTTGATGTTTGCATGTGAAAAAAAGAGGGTTCTGTAAATCCCATTAAGGATTTCATCATCTCATATAAATGCAACCTTAACAATTTGGCTAATTTTGTGAGTTTTGATAATGAAACTATTTTCAGTTTCACCCCAGCTGTTGTTTTGGTCCAGGAGCTTTTCAAGAGATAACTTACTGAAATGGGGCTAAGTGACACAAGAGATTAGGAAGGTGGGAAGGTGACAGTAAGCAAACTGAAATGTTTCAGATATGAATGAAAGAGAGTTGTGAGCCCTGATGAGGCTCACAAAAAACATGTTTAATTAAAACCATTAGCATTCAGGATGCTAGAGTGGAATTGCCTAAGGAATTTTTATTGCAACTTTTATCTGTGGGCAGATCTGTATACAGTGCTTGTTCATCAGGGAATTCATCTTACTGCAGTACAGTAGCAGGACTTAAAGGCAAGAAAAGCTTCTGCTAACATTCATTAGTGTTGAGAATGCTGTGCAGAAAGTTCCCAGTTCTACTCCTGATTTTCTTGGTTTGGGTTCGTTTAGTGATAGCCTATAGTTTCTATTTTCTGAAAGCTCGGATGAAAATGATGTTAAAAACACCAATTGGACAGCATTTAAAAAACCCAAATCTCCTGTGAGATTCTGTTATTAATCCCTCATCCTTTACATTTTTGGCTGGTTTTCTATATGGATTTACATAAATTGCTGCTAAGCTTTCAGAAAGCGCCTGGAAAAATCTCTTTTGAGGTCCCTGTACTTTCTCACAGTCAGCAGTGGAAGCTAAGTTCCAACTTCTTTCCGGAGATGCCAAATGAAAACAGGGTTTCCAGCTCTGCCAACAGTACAGATGAGAGCTGAGACACATTCAACCTATTGCCATAATTCCCCTCCCCACCCCCCCGACTTTTTTGGATATACTTCTTATATTACCCTTGGTGGAAGTGCTACTGCTCTGTGAAGTAAATTTTTAATCCAACACAGGTCATCTAATAGGATGAAAATTAAATTCAGAGTGGCCAGCATGAATGGCATGTGATGTAATACCTTTGGCATACTGGTTGCCTTGATTTTGAACATATTGGCAGTGTTTTTGATAGTTTTTGCCAATAATTTGTCAGAAATGTTCTGGATTTCTCAGACTAGTCTGAAGGACTATGTTGTGTTTCACAATTTAAGGTAATCTTCATCCGCTGACCATAATAGGGCTAAATTGGCTACAGTACAAATATTTTGGTTTTCGCTAGCCTGAGAATTGGGCTGTAAGAAATTTGGCTGTGATCCAATTTGGGGATAAATGTGGATTAGTAAGGCCAAGATGTTATATATTCAGCTATCAGTGAACTCAAACAGACATCCGGCTCCCTTTACCTCTTTCCATTTCAGTCTAATTAATTAGATTACACTCTGTTTAAGCAATTGTTCTAGATGTAAGTTACTTTGGCAGGTCATATTACTTTAAGTTATATCCCACAGTGCATTATATATACAGTTGCAAATACTTACATTTGCACTGTGTTAATTTTAGAACTTATACCATCCAGTGACATTCTGCTGTCTTTATGTAAGCAATTGATATATAATGAATTACTGAAAAAAACATTCAAGAATGGCATTCATGGTGCAGATGTATCTTGCATATGAATTAGTGTGTGTATATGTTCCATGATAGATATTGTACAGTTAAATACATTAATTTTGGGCCTTTCACAGTACAACAAATGGGCTGCAATTCTGCACCCAGTTATAATGCTTCTTAGTTCAATCTTTTCACAATTATTTTGGAGTAAGACTCTGAACATACAAAGAATTTTTCTGTACATTTCATTGATATTTGTATAAGATGACAACATTAATATTAGATTTTACTCTTCTAAAAAAGTTAATTGGAGTGTCCCTGGCGGGAATCCTATTGCAGGACTACACAGTGAATTCTGGCCTAATCCATCCCAGTCCCCACTTACAAGGAAGTATCTGCTGTAATCAGCAGGGGTCTTCTGGGAAATAGCTGACTGAGATTCCCACACGCTCTTGTGAGTGATCTCTATTGAAACAGGCAGAAGCAATTACTCCTCACACTGAAGATCAGTCAGCTGCTTCGCTAACAACAAGGGAACAGACCTCTGTTGATTGCAGTGGCTGCTTCCTGGTGAGTGTGGGTTGGAGGACTTTCACATCTTTACATGTACCCTGAATAGGGGCTATGCTGGGTTTGCAAATGCCACACAGTTATGAATGTATAACTCCAGGTTATACAATTCATAAATCCCCAACAATGTACATCAAATATGTTGGCATTTTAAAATGGCAAGCTAGACCAAAAAGAAAGCAAAGGTGACTTTTATGGCAAAAGGTACTTAGATAAAGATAAATAGATAATAAAAAAAAGGGTAAGGCATTCTTAATGGCACAGATGAGTATACTTCAGTTTTTCTTATTTTCTTTTTCAACTGGTATTAACTTTGTGTTATTATGGACAGAAGGAGTACATGAATGGAAAATAAGGAGAGGATGATGTAATATAAATATACTAAATGTAGCAGAAAATACAAGGGACAGAGTTACATGAGTGAAAAAATGTTGGTTATGGTGGAGAAATAAGGTTTGATGACTTAGATATGGGTTTTGAGAGAAGTAGAACTTGGCTTAGCTTGTTGTAATATCTCAGTACCCTGTTCTTTCTCATTCCAAATCAATGTCTGTAAATCCATGAACTGCATGGGCTGGGGAGAGGAAGTATTTTAATGGAATGGGAAGGCTTTCTCTCTTGGCACAGGGCTCAAGTAAAGACTAGAGAGTGCATTTTTATTGGTCATGGGAGAGAAAGAACTGGCTTTGCTTTGGAAAAGCCATAAAAACGGCAGACGTTCCTCAGAAAATACATGTTGAGAGCAGTAATGTAGAATTTTTAAGGCAACTTCCATAAGATATAAACTGTATGTCAGGTTCCAGATGCTGGCCCAGGTGAAGTGGCTTGTTTTAATGCCACATATGCAAGTCCATACTAAAAAGGCAAAGTTCTAGTCCAGGTAGATCATTAACAGCAGCAAAAATTGGAGTCAAATACAAAGGACAGAAATGGGCAATAGCAATACAGTAGAAGAGATTTTGGTTTTTTTGCCCAGACAGACGATGGCTAAAAAGGAAATTATTATTAAAAATATGGAAAGGAAGTGGAGGGTCCAAAAAAAGAAAAGAGATTGATAAATGTTCAGTGCCTAATACTAGTCAATATTTGGGAGGCCATATAAGGACTATTAGAATACCAGGACTGTTGATTTAAGATCCTGCAGCAGAACCACTAAAGGAAATGTTCTGTCGGCTTTTAACTGTATTCAAGAGAAGAGGCATCCTTGCATTCCTAAAGTAATTGAATGGTGTATTTATTTAATAAATTTAATAAATAAAATAAATAAATATTTAATAAATTTAATAAAATAAAAAATAAATATTAAATTTATTTTATAAATCAATGGTGTATTTATTTAATCTATGTCACTGTAAAATGCTGTCAAAATGCATGCCAGTAATTAAAATCTAAGAAAATCATTAACACAGCAACCAAAACAGTTGATTTTAGTACAAAAATATTAATATGTAAGATATTTAAAGGCCAGTAACCCAATTGTAATAAAAGCAACATATGAAAGATTGAATATCTGTTGGAAGAGCTAGTTCTGGTATTTAAGTCTGTATAATGAAGATGCCAGGTAGATCTCTCAAGAGAGGCTGTTTTACAGAGGAAGGGAAGAAAGTATAGAAAATACAACAAGGGGGTTGTGAATCTGGTCACAGTTTTAGTCTGAGATTTAAATCTTGTTCCGAAAACAGTTTGAGCAAATAAAGTTTGGATAAACCTGGTGTGATACCACCTCCTTACTGACATGGAAGATACTGACTGCCACTAACCATCAGCAGTTGAGAGATTTTTAACCATCAGAAGCATATGGATGAAGTTCTCCTTCATGTAGACTGATCCTAAGCTACTTAGGACTTTAAAGATCAACATCCACACTTGGAATCTGAACTGGAAACTGATGAATGATCAGTACAGATGGACATAGCACTGAAAAAATGTGTTCAAAACAACTAATCTCAGCCTTGCTGCTCTGTTCTGCATTAATTGAAGTTTCTGGACAGTTTTCAAAGGTAGCCTTACATATCACACAGTACATTAATCTGAACTGGAGGTTACTGATGCACAGATATTTGCAGCCAGGTTATCTCTGTAGTCTTATAGCTGATATATTTGTTAAAGCAGGTTAAAGATATTCTGTGCCACTGATGTCACTTGGGTCTCCCATGACAGAGTTCACAGTTCACTGTGGGTCCAGACTGTCAACCTGTTTTTTCCAAGGAAGCGTGTGAAACCCAGTTTAATCAGCCAGATGAATCACTGTCTAACAGAACCTGCATCTTGTCTGGACTGAGTCTCTGTTTATTGGCCCTCAACCAGCCCTTAACTGAACTTAAGCACCAGTTCAGGGTAGTCATTGCCACCCTGGCCCTTTGATAAAATGGACAGGTAATGCCGAAGCTCATCCTGGGATTTCAGGAAGATGTTTAAAAAGTACAAAGTAGACCACAGAAGGATAGCAGAATCCCCACAGGACAGAACAGGATTTTTCCAGTTTGGAAAGCTGTGTTGCTGTTCTGGAATTGGCCATCCAGATAGGAGCCAAACCTTTGCAAAACATTGCCTCAGGTTCCCAAGCCTCCTCAGAAGGATACTGTGGTTTGTGGTAACAAAAGCTACTGAGAGCTCCAGAAGAACCTATAGAGATACATTCTTTCTGTTTGTCTCCTGGCAAGGCAATCCCAAGAGTGACCAAAATTGTTTTGACTCTTTAGAAAAAAGTCCGTAAGCCAAAGTGAAACTCATCCAACAGAAGTGAACAGAGTAGTGCTGTAGATGCTTACACCATGCAGTTTGTATCACCCACATAGGTGTGTCAAATCTAAGTGACTGTACTGCACACCAAGCACAGCCATCAAGCATTTGATTAAATTTTTCTTCTTATCAGCCTGTGGAAAGCCACAAATTAGCTCTAAAATTTCTACAGAATGACACTGTGGGGATGCAATGACAGTGGGAAAAGTTCTCCTTTGTCATTTTCATCTGGGTAGACTGGATAATGAGTTCTAAACTTTGTTTGGTATTGTAACGTTATAATTCCCTACATTATACATGTTGAAAACTATACATTATAGGTGGGTGCTATAATCTGAGTATCTTTTTTCCAACCAAGTGTTTTTTGTGTGTATGCTTTAGCTCAGTGGTTTATAACCTTTGTTCCTTCAGATGAGACTTCAATCCATGGGAGTCCCAGCCAGCATGATTCTTAGTCAGGCATTCTGGGAGGTGAAGTCCAAAAAGTCTGAGAACCACTGATGAAGGATCTGAAACATGCAGGATTGCAACAAACCTGTTGAATTACTGTAAATGTGTCCTTTATTTATCCTTCTGTTTCTGTCTCCTGGTGTGTATTATGGTATACCTACTCCTCATCATTACTCTCTGAAATATCTTCTAGGCTGTTGTCCATGTCTCGCACTCAGTGTGTTTTTCCATCAGTTGATCTACTGATACAGTGGCAAAGTTCTATATGTACATGTATGTGTTCTTAATCATATTCTCCATTATATTACACTTTTGAGGATAGTAATAAGAAAAACAAAGTGTGTAGGAAGATGAAAAATTTGAAAGCAGGTTAGCAGAAATTAATAGAGGTCCTCCTGTGTTCCTGTCCTATAACATTATGTTATGTTATGTTATGTTATGTTATGTTATGTTTTATGTTATGTTATGTTTTATGTTATGTTTTGTGTTGTGTTTTGTGTTGTGTGTTATGTGTTATGTTGTGTGTTGTGTGTTGTGTTGTGTTGTGTTTTGTGTTGTGTTTTGTGTTATATGTTTTGTGTTATGTTGTATGTTATGTTATATGTTATATGTTATATGTTATGTTATGTTATGTTATGTTATGTTATGTTATGTTAAACAGATAATGCTATAAAGGGCAACCTGTCAATTTATGAACTTTTATTATTATGAATTTATGAATATTAAAGAGTATATAAGCTATTCATGGAGTATTTGAGCACAGGCCACTTTGGACAGGTGTGAAGAATTAAATTATCCAATCACTTTCACTGGATTTGTATTATTAGAATGCATAGTGATGAGTTCATTATAAGGAATTTGTGGATTTTCCTCAAGTTTTAGCACTCAGCTTTGCTTTCTTGGTGAAAGATTTTCTGAGTGCAAAAAGGAATTACAGTAAATGATGTCTTGCTAAAGCAGCTTTTTCACAGGCGATGCCCCATTTACAGTGGATATTCATCTGAAAATGCTGTATGACAGTGGGCTGTCATGGGAATGAATGCAATATACATTGGCAGCCTCAGCATATAAATCATTCTGGAGCAGGGAAAGCATGACAGCTCCAGCATGCAACTGTGTGTTCAGTAGCGAATTAAGTTTTGACATTACTCTGCACTCTTTCCTAAGTTCTCTCTCACATAGATTTCTCTTGTGACTCTGCTATGGGGATAAGCAGGGACTTTGAATATGCATCTTATCCTCACCATTTCGGTTTCTCCCACTGTTCTTCCTTGACTAACTCCCTATTTTCTTATTAAGTTCTTTTATCTCAAAGTCAACAAACAGGTATTCTCCTCTGTAGACCACTGTCTAGTAGAACTTAAGTGATACTTTTCTTCCCACCCTTTATTCCTAGACTTCTTCCTTGAGATATTCAGACTGGAGTTTTTCTATGTTTCCCATCTCTTCTCTTCTCCAGTTGGTGAAACACAGCCAAAAATGGGCCCATTTGTACTAAACAAGAAAGGTGTTCCACAGTACTGGTGCAGCCACTGAAAAGGCCCTATGTCTGATTGCCATCAGCTGTGCCTTCACCCTAGGTGGGACATAGAAGAGGGTACCTTTGTGATCTTCAGGACAGGAAAGGATAGGTAGTAGATTACATACCAGCAGGGGAGTCAATCTGCTCTAGACCTATCTAAAGTGCTGAATCTGTCTAAGGCAGAGCTTTCCAAACTTTTTATGTTGGTGACACACTTTTTAGACGTGCATCATTTCACGACACAGTAATTCAGTTTTACTAGCAAACTGGAGGTTCAACTAACACTTTATAAGAGATACAGATGCATAGATAAATTGTAATAACAAAATGTATGGGGATACAACATATCTCATGAAAATCTTTAATATATTTTTAAAAATATATGATTTATAAATAATAACATACATTTCCAAGATTGTAGGTGACACACCTACACAGTTCAGGCAACACACTAATGTGTCACGGCACACTGTTTAGAAAGCCCTGGTCTAAGGTGTTGGATCTGTTTAGAGGATAGGCTTTAGTACTCTGAATAGCTCCTTTGAAATTCAGACTGAAACTTAGGCCGTTTCCTTACTACACTGTTATAGTGCTATTATTCCACTTTCAACATCGTATGGAGTCCTGGGGTTTGTAGTTTAGGGAAGAGCATTTAGAATTCTCAGTCAGAGAGCTCTTTGGCATCAGTACGCTACAAACTCCAAGATTCCATAGGATGCTGAAAGTGGAATAACAGCAATATAATAATAGCGTAGAGCGGAAATGACCGTAGAGTTGCACCACCCCAATGACATGAAAACCACATTATCTCTGAGGAGGAAGGAGAAGGGCAAATTACACACACACACACACACACACACACACACACACACACACCCCTATAGACATACACGTGCTTTTGGCAGCTGGCAATGCTACAATAGAATCCAACGAACTTATTCTCTCAGGTCCGTTGTGTTATCTAATACATATATATGTATAACTACGGTAAGCTTTAACTGATCTGGTCTGTATTTTAAATGCTGATGAGTTATCTTGGACAGCATTTGGGTAATTACTAGTCTTTCAGATAAAGTAATGCTTAGCAGAAAGGAATTTAATGGTTAAAATATCATTGTATATGTTAGGTAAATATTTAATTGTCTAATCATGAAGACTTAAATATTTTACTGCTGGAAACAGTGATATATGTCTGCATTGATTAATGAGAAATTGTGCAAGACAGAAATTAGGGAGCTGGCAGAAGAAAATGAACCTTCTCAGCCAGATGGGCATCATGCACAGGGGAGCTGAGCTGATGGCAGGCTCCATAAAGAAGCCTTTTAATTTGAGGTATTTTGAGAAGCCATTATCTAAGTCTGTTGGGGAACACTCAACACTTAAATGTAAACCTGTGAGAGAGGGTAGATGTACAGTGCAGTTCTCAGAGCATACCTCTATCCTCACATGTGTATTTACATTTCTACTGCCCAGAGTACATTTAAATCATTTTCATCTTAATATATATAATGAAACAAGAACAAAACAGGGTAATGCTGTGCTATTCATATGTTCAACCTGCCAAAATTTTTATGATTTATTAACCAGGCTGTTTACTGAGATTCAGTTTCCATCATTCAGCCATGGAATTGTTGCGGTAGGGAAAGGAATTTAATGCCCTGTACCAGAGCCAGGGGCTGGCTGAGGTCAAACTGTCAAACTAGCAAAGACCGTGGAGAAGAAATACATGCTGTAAAATCAAGTTCTTTTGAAATAAAGCATTTCTTATATCCTGTGGCTGATATAAAGGAGAAAGAATATGTTTGCTTATCAAGGGCCTTCCCTCATAGTAAGGAGCATGTGCTGGCATGCTGGATTTTTAAAACAACCCAAGACTGGATTTTATAGTTTCTATTAATGGATAGGTCATGTGTATAAATGTTGCCCAATCAGACTTTTTAAACTGGAAAAGTCATTTCAGGATGGACAAGAGTTTTTTTTCCTTTTAAAACAATCACTATTTCCCTGATTTAAATGCCTCCAAGAAGGTATTTAACTAGGAAAATGACTGAGTTTTAGACTCTATGATGACCAAGGGGGGAAGCTGCAGGAGGGATTTGGATGAAGGAAAAGAAAAACAGAAAAAGGAATAGAAGGAACAGGAAAAGAAAAACAGGAAAAAAAAGAATAATACTCTAGGGATGTAATTCTTTTTTTTTCCCCCCTTTGGTTTCATTATCAAAGGAAACAGCAAATAAGTTTAGCAGTTTCCTTCCTGCTGCAAGAAAGTTTTTGAAAACAATACTTTTCAAAGATTCTTTGCAATGTGAGATATATTCTGCACAAAAATCACCTTTTTTGGCATAGAAAACAGCATTTTCCATGCAGGATGCTCTCCAACTGGATTTCATGATACTCAAGAAACATTTTTTCCATGTTTTTGAATACTCTTTCCACCTCTGTTACACATTCACACACACACACACACACACACACACACACACACACACACACACTCTCCTATTTTGTTGGTTAATAAAAGCATAAGACAAGAGCCAAAAGTAAAAGGTGACAGAAATAGGGTCATAGTTTTGAACACAACTGTTCAGTGACTTGTATGTAGTGTAGTGTACTGACAAAGAGAAGTTTTTTAATAATACTAAAAAAAGAAGACAACAAAAGATAGAAGAGACCTCTTCCATAAGATATGAGAACTTAAAGGAAAATTCAAGTATGTTGATGTTTTATGACCAAGATGGAACAACACTGTATGATCAGGGTGAAATAAAAAAGACAATGAGAGCCATACACTGAAGAATTTTAATGTGATAAAACAGATTCCTTCAAGGAACAAGTGGATCTACAGTTTTAGAGAGTGAGGTGGACGAGACCCTAAAAGCACATGGGAGAACTAAATTGCCAGGAACAGATGGCATATCAATAATATTTCAAGTAGAGATAGAATCTGTTTCAATTCTAACTAAAATCTATCAACAGTTATCAAACAAAACAGATTGGAAATGCTCGATGTACATTCTGATCCCCAAAAAGGGCACATCAAGTATTGTAGCAGGCACTGGTCTAGTGCACTGATCTATCTTGCAAATAAAGTGATACTTATGATATTGCAGGAAAGACTTTTATCATATGTTGAGTGAGAAATGGCACATATCCAAGGAAGAGCTGGGTTCCAAAAAGGAGGAGATACTAGGGATCATATTGCAAAAATATGTTAGACGATGGAATTGCAGAGTAAAATCAACCTGTGCTTTATAGATTACAGTACGGCTTTCGATTGCATAGACAAGATAAATTGATTATGAGAATTCTAAAAGATTCTAAATTCTTTTCTCATAATGCTAAAAGAAATGGGTGTGACACAACTGTTTACTGTTCCAATGCATTAACTAGACTTTGGACAAGAGATCACTGATATGCAGGTGATGGTATTACTAGCAGAAAATAGCAAAGATTTGGAATGGCTGTTAAGGAAAGCCAAGGAAGAAAGTGCAAAAGCAGAGCTACAGGTGGCTATTAAGAAAAGAAAAATAATGTCCCCAAATGTTTTACATAACTTCAAAGTCAGTGAGAAAGGCATTGAAATACTTAAAAGATTTTCTATACCACATCTCAGTTATTAATCAAAACAGAGCCAAAGAAATCAGAAGAAGACAAGAATAACTCATGTGACAGATACATCATTAAATACCAAAGTTGTATATGTCATATATTGAAATGTGTGCAAGAATTGTCTTGCTTTGCTTTGGTGTCATAACATTTGCTCTTTCTTAAAAACAGTACGTGGTAGATTTTGTTGATCAATACTTTTAAGAGGATCATATGATTTTATGTCAAAGTCATTTGCTCTTTCCGAATAGATATGGTTATGTGAAAAGTAGTGGTGTGTTGATAATGAAGCAGGGCTAAGTGAAATCAGCATACTGATGGCACCTGGCTCTAAAATTCCTAATGACTTCACACATATGTATATACAAACGATATGCTGTGTATGCACAGTCAGAGATCTTGCAAATAATGAAGTCCCTGCTTATGTAGACCAGTCTGTACATGTACCATGCATGGACATTGCTGAGTCTATTTTCACAGTCTAGTGTAGGCAAGGAACACATTTTCCTATGTCAAATGCCTCTGTGTGTGGTGCCCCTGGATTGTTTTTCTGACAGGGCTGATAGCAGTGAGAGTAATTCCATTTTTAAATTTGGTAACTGGAAACGTGATGGCTTAATTTCAGAGGTCTGAACCATTGGGTAAAGTTTTCGACGAGTCTACAGAACACACTACACTTTTAGAGCTCTGCGGTGTCAGCTAAGCTTGTTTGCTCATGTCAGCCTGCTATCTGAGGCTAATTTGTAGTAGAGTCTGTCCCCTGAGTGTTCTGTCCCCAACATAAAGGTGGGCAGTTAAATTTTCCCTGGATGAAGTAGTGGGGTTATCCTTAGGCATTGCTTCACTGTCTTGACCTTTATAACTTGCTATTATTTTAGGGGCAACAGCATTCTCTGAGAGAAATATTTTTGTAGTTGAGGCTTTTCATTAACAGTCAGTTACGTTGCAAATAAATATTTTGGGAAGCCTCTAAAAATAGATATATTAAATGCAACATGATGCTGCTCTGTTAAGATCTGACTGAGCATGGTCAAAAAATAAGTAGAAGCTGGTGGAGTGTCTCTGTTCCCAACCAGAAATTCAGTGTTTAAAGCTGCATTTTTTGATTTCGATATGTTTTTAACTAATTGCCTTTTAAAATCTGCTCTAGTATGAATTTGTGCCATTTTATTGGGCCATTCCTTCCAATGTCATTGTGTATCTATATATGTGTGTGTGTATTTTATTGCCTTGGACAGTTTTATGGAGTTATGGGCTATAAAGGTAATAATAAAAGAAAGTAAGAAAATAGGCAACAAAAAAAGGTGAGGAAGGAGTGCGTTATAGGCAATTTTCTGTTGTTTCAGTTTTCTGAGAAAGGTTCTTTAAAAACTGTATCAAAATGAAACAAAATAGTTTTTTTCTCATTCATAGCACAGCCCTCACGTCTTCACTAGCTTACTCTCTTTAAACCATATTTTATGAGGATTGGCTTTCTATTTCATTTTTGGAAAAAAATTAAAAAGCTTTTATTGTATAGTAGCGTCTCATATTTCTTGAGAAACAGGTGCACGTGAGTATTAAGCTGCATTAAAGCAGTAAAGCTATACCCTGTTATGTTCTATTTTAAAAAGCAGTGTCTATGTCATCCTCTCCAACCACAAACAATTATCTTGGAAAGAATGTATACATTTTCAATACTTAATCTGTTAAAAGTCCATTGGAACCAGCTCAGAGTCTTGCCACTTACAGGAGGAATCTCCAAGCTGCTGTTGCAGATTCCATCACGTTTTGTAGGCTGTTTAGTGTTCTCTGTCCTTTTCTCCCTCCCTCCCTCCCTCTCCATGAGCTAGAAAAAGGGTCTGGAAGTCTTCCTGCCCAGAACTCAAGTATTACAAATGATATTATCTCTATCCCCCTGGACTGTGATGGGTTGCAGTGAAACCAGTTGGTTAAAATGTGACTGGGATGTGTGCTTGCTGACCTATGGGCCCACAAAGAAGTCACACAGAACCTATGAATTGTGTCTCAGTGTTTTTACTTTCTCAAACAGCTCTGCCTGCTGATTCCATACCTCCTGTTTTACATCTCACCAAGCTTCCATCCAACCATTGATGGTCATGAGATCCCAAAAGTCCTGTCTTTGTCTTTTCTCAAATAATTTCACTTATGGTATCTAATAGCTCCATAATTGTTGCGTGTCACATATAGTTTAAGCTTGGAATTCTGTTGGTGGCGCATGTTGGCATAACTTTTCATTATACTGGTGTCTCTGCTTTTTCAGTCACTGCAGAAGGAGTACTGAGTATCTCTTTGTACGCCCCCCCCAACAATATAGCTTGCATCCCCATGGCCAATCAAAATCTGGGAGGCAGGGGATGGGTGGCAGTTTTGCAGATGGAAAAAAGGAAGAGCCATTGCCTTTCTGGACCTCACTGTACCAGTGTAGATATGGCTGCCTCAACTTGGAAAGGTAACATATGAAAGCCCTTAGAGTAAAGGAAAGAGGTGAGGGGGAGAGAGAGGGACTCCTGGGGCCTGACAATTTGGGAAGGAGAATTAAGATAAGGGAAGGCTGAATAAAAGTTTTGCAGTTTATCTGTATGTGTATATCTGTATAGTCTATGGTTTAAGGTAAAATGTGATACTCAATGACTTGTAAATATATTAGGCAGTTTATGTTAAGCGGTCTAATATAGTGGGATAGAGTGTTATAATGCTTGAAGTGATGAGCTGAATGTTTAGTGAGCAAGTTTGAAAACTGGGGTTTGACAGGTTGGTGAGAGACAGTTGGAGTGTGTTTATTGTAGGGTATGGAGATTAGCTAGAGTAAGGCCAGGATAGTTTATTGTGTTGATTTAGATGGTGTGAGTGGATTTAGAATAGAAATTTCTAGGTTAGTAGATTAGGGAGGTATATAACAGTATAAGAAACTGAACTTAAACGGAACTACTAGATTGAAAATATGTGTTTCTGTACAAAAAGTAACCTTCCTGTTTTGATTAGACTTCTGTCGTAAGTAAGGTTGTTACACACGAATGCTACGCTTAGACTTGCCATATTGAATATGGGACAGGGCTCCTGTATCTTTAATAGTTAACAGATGCTAGAGAAGAAGACTGTAGTATAAATTTGCATCAGGTAAAACTACACAATCTCTCCTTCCTGGAGCCCACGCACCTTTTAGCTGTTTCCTTACTGCTCAAACTGGACATTTACTGACTGGTGGAAAGCAGGCAGCAGAGAAGTTTTCAGCTATATTTCTTTATTGAGTGCACTGAAGGATGATGAAGGATGCACTAAAGGATGATGTCAGTGTTATGTGTCCAGCAACTGGAACAAACCTGAATGTTTCTCCGCTGCCCTTGCTCTCTACCAGTAAGTAAATGACTCTTTTGAGGCAAATGCAGCAGCTAAAAAGTGGGTTCTGGGAGAAGATGTTCTAGAACTCCACCTGCTAGAATGTTATGCAACATCTTCCTTCTCCAGGATTTGGTAATTATTAAGGATACAAGAAGGAGCCTTTCCTGTATTCAAGCTGGCCACTCTCACTATGCTATAATGTATTTTCAGATCCAGATAGTATCTATGGTGTCAGCAAAATGTAAGAAAAGTTTAAACCAGAAAACAGAGGTTCAGCTCACTGCTGTTAGCTGACAATTGCAAGAAAACATGAACTGTAGGAAATGTTGGGTGTAGACAGCAGTCCTGTTCCAAAAAGAGGTGGACAACAAATCTGAGTGATCTGCTTAAGGAAGGCATTCCACAACACCATAGCTGAAAAGCTTATGTAGATATTGGGTGTCAGAGCATCTGCACAGCTTGAACATTTTAGCAATGTGTTATTGGCTGGTTTCAGAGTTTGCCAGCAGTCATAAAGGAGAAAATGCTTTCATGAGTTACCTATGCTGGTTGGAGTATGCATGCTGTTTGGGTTATGGATATCCTTTAGGACTTTAAAGGTTAAAATCAAAAACTTAAATTGGGTCTGGAAACATACTGGTAAATTGTGTCACTTGAAAAGAGAAAAATTAATATATTTTCATCTATTTATGCCTGCTAGTCATCAGCTAGTAGCATTCTGAACCAGCCAGAGCTTCCAGACCTAAAGGTGCTTTTTGGACACATTACGGTAGCTTAACTAGAAGTCACCCTTTCATGACTTCTATGGCAGCACCCTAATGACTTTTCTGATTTATCACATGCTAGTGATAAAGCAGATGAAAATGCTTTCCAGGCTACAGATGTATTTGGGAAGTAATGTTGGACTCAGAAGCAACCCCAAAATCCAAATTTGTTTAGAAATAATGTGACTCTTAGAAATAGCCTACCAAGCCTTCAATAATAATAAACTTGTTCTTGACAGCCATGAGGTTCCATTTATGTGTCCCCATTACTGATCTCTGACATTTTTTCAGAGACATTATTGTCATACTTGAATCTGATAGAAGGGAAACAGTGATCTTGTTGTCATATGCATACAGCGTACCTCTCAGAAATATTTATGTAGATTGCATTTACATGTTTAAAAGCCTGTTAACGTAGGGGTTGCACAGAGGAGGGGGGGTTCACCTGAGGAAAATGCCAGAAGGGATAAGAATGGGAGTAGAGATTTGCACCATAGATATGATGGTAACATACTTGATGTGCTGAGTTGTCACTGTAACTGTTATTATGGTCCATTACTACAAGAGGTCTGTTGTAGAAGTTAGGCATCTGGACAGGAGACAAAATAGTGACATAGAGTGTTTCAGGGGCATGAGCTGTTCCTAGGGCGAAGTACATATAAGGAAAGGACTGCATCATGGCTGGGTGATATTGAACCATAGTGATAGATGGGTACACATACAGTTTCTTCTCAATCATCACTTTCTCTTGTAGCATGCCATCTAGACTTCTCCTGAGCTTGGCCAAAACTCATCTTTATATCTACACCATGTACCTACTCTTATAGGGAAGAACAATGATTTACTATGATTATTTTACTTTCTGGAAGAAGAATTGCTCTTACTATAAATTAGTGCCTTAAGGTTCTACTCAGGAAAACAGACCATACCATGGGTCATGATGCGGAAAGTAATCAAACCTTAAGAACCAACTGTGATAGTCCCCCTGATGTTTGTCTGGTGCAAGCAAGGGAGATTTAGTTTCAAAACCAAGGCAGACACCGTATTTAAATAATTCTAAGTATTGAGCATTGTCCTAAACCACTTGGAGCCACTCTTTCTTGAGCACCCTGCTTCAAAAAGTCTCTTTGTTAGACTGTTCTATACTTACTAACATTGGCAAAATCAAAAATGATTTCTTTGGATGAGAACTGACCACTTCAAAGTGGCAGATTTGGGGGGCTTCCTTGCCTTTTTCCCTTTCCTGCCATCTAACCTAATGAAGAGTTCTGGAAAACTATAAAGTTTGTTTGCTTTATAGTTGATCTTAATAAAGGTATTGCCCACCTGTGGATTTTGTGCTACAATTTTTTTTTTATTTTTATTTTTCGGTGATTCTGTGGAATCCTGCAGATGACTTGCATTGGGCAGCAGTATTATAGCATCACTGCAACATTTGAAGGACACACATAGCAGCTTACTTTTGTGTACAGGAAGGTATGTGTGTACATACCTGGAATTGTTTTTAAAAAGAATTTGATGGAAATACATAGATCTGTAACAATTTGAATTTTATTTTTTTATTGAATTTCTATCCCCTCTTTTTCCCAAGTGGAATCCAAAGCAGGTTATAATAATTTAAAAAGATACAGCTAAAACATTTAGTTTGCAAAAGTTAAAAGGAATTAAATATTCCATTATTATTATTAAATTATTATTGATTATTAAAATGTACTTAAACAATTAAAACACTTAAAACATAGAAAGATTTAAAAATTCAGATTAAAAATATTTTTATAAAATCAAATTTTGATTTTATTTAAGTGTAAGTAATGCCAAAACCTTTGATAAAAGTTTGTGGCATGCTTGTAGAATGCATGCTTTACCTGCAGAAAGTTCCATGTTTAAACCCTGGCATCCCACAGTAATGCTAAAAAGTTGTTGTGTGCCTTCAAGTTGTTTCTGACTTATGGTGACCCTAAGGCAGACCTATTAAAGGTTTTTCTGGGGCTAAGTTCTGTGATATGCCCAAAGTCAGTCAGTGGGTTTCTTTAGTTGGGTAGGGAATTGACCCCAGTCTCCAGAGTCATCGTACAGTGCTCAAACCACTACACCATGCTGGTTCTTAATACTGAAAGGACTCGTATCTAAACAGCTGTTGAGCTGCTTCATGTAGAACAGGGATGGTTGATGACTTCCATGTCAGTGATCCAGTGATTCCCCTTTTGGTTTTATTTTAGGGCCTTTCTGCGCTACACTGTGATAGTGCTATGATTCCACTTTCAACATCCTGTGGAAATCTGGGATTTGTAATTTACTGAGGTCAAAGAGCTTTCTGGCTGAAAATTCTAAATGCCCCTCCCTAAACTGGAAATCCAAGGGTTCCATAGGGTGTTGAAAGTGGAATAATAGCATATAACAGTGTAGTGTGGAAAGGCCCTTAGACTTTAAAGCAGCTCTCCAAGGTGCTGAATCCTGGCACCCAAAAAGGTTCAGCACCTTGGAAAGCTCTTAACATCTAGCCTAACACACAGAATGGGTTGGTGAGAAGAATGGAAGCTTCTGCCCACTCCTGAACTGGACAGTAGATGGATCAGTGATTCCATTCCAGAAATCCCACTTGCTTTTCCAAAGCAGCTGTTCCATTACAGAATTCCAAAGCTACGACATGCTAATATGAACTCCAGCAGGGTTTTTCTGTCTCTCACACAGTGTCTCTTCCCCCCCCCCTTACACAGACACACAGAAATAAGTCCACCCTTGCTTACATGGAGACTGGCATTTGCGCTCTCTCTCTCTCTCTCTCTCTCTCTCTCTCTCTCTCACACACACACACACACGCATCCACACCCATCACAGAGAAGAGAGTGACTGATGCTGCTTCTCCTCAGCTGCTGAGAGATCAAGTTGCAGAATGTTAGCAGGATGGACTATAGAGGGGAAATTTTGTGCTGGATCAGGTCCTGTATGAAATAAGTAACAGTTGGTTAAATGTAGAGATAGTGTCTTGAGAGTGTGACAACCTAAGGGGACTGGAATACCCTGACTCTCAAGATTTCTGGGAATATTCAGCTCCCTGTAGGTTTTAATGTTTTTTCTTCCTTTCCTGTCACACTGTTGCATTTCTTGGTGACATGGCTGCGGACCTGCGAAGACTGTTCGAGCAAACCTTCCAGTTAACTGACTTGAAGAAACGGATTGCACATTCGCTTACTTTAGGTATAATGTAAAAGTGCTAAGGATGGACTGGAGAGATGTGTAAGTGGATATCATTTTGTTTACTTGAGCAGTCAATCAAGGGTTTGTTTTTTTTAATTCCTCTGTTTGGTTAAAGCAGCCTCAACATTTACTCTCAGCCTATATGCCTTTTAAAGATGTGATCAGTAAAATGTTCTCGGTTTGTTCTTCATTTGAAATTAGTGCTGAAATTCTGCAGCCTTGTTACTGAAGGGAAGGCTGAATAATGCATGTGAGTGACAAGCTTGAATCTAGATGGTTCCTTATATTTTTGGTGCAGAATCTGATACATGCTTGGATATCTCAAAACCAGCTAGATATGACGCCCAGATTTTATTGCAAATAATTGTCAAGGATTGTTGCTGTTTGTCTAATGTAGCTAATTTTAAAGGTTTAAGCTGGCACAAAACACTTCTGCAGAATGTTTTGGTTCTGGTATGTGAGCAGGAAGAGTAAACACTGAGGCAGGTTTCTGTTTCATACTTGCTGTGCAACTGTAGTACAAACCAGCAGGACTCCATTAAAGCAAAGGTGTTTGTTCTTCTTTATCCTAGCAAGACACCAGGTTAGATCCACACCATTTTCTCATATGAGTGAGATTGTTGACACATGGAAAAAACAATCTAATAAGAGAGAAGGAGGTTTTCAAGATTCTGTGGATGCTTATTAATTCTGCACCATACCCTGGGGAAGATGGTTCACAGAACTGTCCATAACACCTTCTCCTCTAAATGGGTTCAGCCTCAATTTGTATTTTTGTGGGAACTTGTATGTGACAAAAACTTGGGTACAGGTAAGAAATGCTGCTCAGCTTCTGGAAAGTGGAAGAAACATGGTTCCAATTGCAGATTATTTGCATATACGGTACTTCCTGCTTTTCTCAGCCTACAGGTGATTTCATGCACTCAGAGTTAGCTCTTCATAGTCCAAGAGTCCCTTAGGCCGCTCTTTGTGGCATGAATTAGAAAGTCAAATGAGTGCTAGATGGTTGGAGGGAGTCATTCTTTGTATAAGCAGAGAAGATATGTTTTGAATCATAGAGGAATTGGAACTATCTTACAGAAATAAGTACCCTAATTAGTTCCAGGGCACTTCATTTCTGAGTGATTTGGTGGGAGGAAGCAACCTTATAATTTAGTCCTGCAAGTGAGAACAGCACATGCAAGGGATTCCATTTCCAGTTTCTGCCTTGTTAGAATATGCTGGAGTGGTATGGGAAGGGAATGCAGTTGTTCTTCAACTCAAATGCTGTGTGGAAATCTGGTTGCTCCTCAGTTTCTAACAAGTGGCCTTTGTTATCAAGTTGATAGTAAAAATGAGGAAGAACTGTTGCCAAGAGAGATACAATGCTTGTGCCCATCATGCTTTTCCAGTTACAGTCAAGCTGCAAAATTAGGAAGGTTATGAACACCATGGTAGGCTACTGTTATATATCATGTGGCCATGTTCCACCTAAGGGTTTCCAAGTTGTGCTGAACACATCCACTTCTTTCAGACTTCCCTTGTGTGATTTCTGTGCTGAATTATTTTTCATTGTAGCTTCCCATAAACCTTTTTCTATGTCCTTCCTAAACTACTTGCCTACTGGAAACACTTGGGTTCTTGTCACTGCTCCCGTTTTTGATAAAACTTTTGAGATCCTGAGATATAGGGCAGGATATACATATTTTAATAAAAGAGTAAATAAAATGAACATACAATGCATTGGACTTTTGAAACAATATAAAACTGTTGGCTTAGTCCAGTTATTTGTCCCCTGCTAACACAATGAGGGCTGGTATGGTGTAGTGGTTTTGAGCTTTGAAATATATCTGCGAAGACTAGGATTCAAATCCCTACTCGGCCATGGAAACCCAATGGGTGACCGTGAGCAAGTCATACTCTCTCAGTCTGAAAAGCAAACCTCCTCTGAACAAATCTTGCCAAGAAAATTCTGTAATAGGGCTGCCGTAAGTCAGAAATGAGCACACAACAATAATGAACCCCCTAGAAAATGCTGTTTATGTAATTATCACATAAGATTTTCACAGCTTGTAGATATGTGAATTTCCTTTTTATCCCAAACATTGTCCTTGTTTAATTTGATTGCTGCCTGTCAAGTTCTTTAGAAGTGTACTGAGGTCCTTTTGCATGTTAATAGATTAAACAGTATGCAGTGTTTAAAGGTCCTCTCAGTTGTTTATTACCATTGTATATTTTCAGAGTCTGCTGTCAACTACAACAGTCAGATTAGTAGTGAACATAATGGAATAAGTTCTATATTAGTCCTACCTAATATGACCCCCTAAAATGAGTAGAACTTGTTGCCTTAATTTGAGCTCTATTCTAGATAGTACTAAGATTTAGCTCTCTGAAAATTACTAAATCTAGCACAAATTCCTGTGGAACAATTTTTACAGCAGAGATGGTGAACATGCCATCCTGCTGATGTTATTTCAACTCTCAGCAGTGAAGCCAGCATGACCAATGGTCAGAGATGATAGGAGTTGTCTTCCAAAAACATCTGGAAGCTGCAGGTTTCTCATCCTTATTGACCCGACGTAATTCTCTTTTGAGGCCTAGTTTAACAATGTAAAAGCATCTTTCTTTAAGCATCCTTTCCTACCTTGCATTTTGATGCTGTGAGTAACCAGTTTGTTGGATCCTTCTTTCAACTGATTGTTGACCTTTCTTTCTTTCTTTCTGTCGATCTTTCTTTCTGTTAATCTTTCTTTCCCTTCCTCTGTTGTTCCTGCTGCTATCACTGAGCTCAGTTTGGTCTGCAGAGGATTACTGCATCCAGTATTAGTAGAGACTAATTAATTCTGCATGTTACTTTATGCACACAACTTCATTGAGATAAATAAATATGCCGTGCCTAATGTAAAAATAAATAAATGTGAATACCACAGAAGCCCCTTGGAATAAATGCCTTTCCCTTCACCAAAA
This sequence comes from Iguana delicatissima, assembly GCA_948472985.1. Lineage (NCBI taxonomy): Eukaryota > Metazoa > Chordata > Lepidosauria > Squamata > Iguanidae > Iguana > Iguana delicatissima. The sequence goes on along the minus strand of CAOKZL010000048.1, from coordinate 1,132,254 downwards.
AAATAAATAAAAAAAAAATCTCCAAATGGCTAGGCATACTCATTTCATAAGCTAATATTATAGTCTGTAGTTAAGTCTTCAAAATAATTTGACTGGCTTTGGCTTCACTAGATGACTCAAAATAATTAGGATATTCCCCTGTTCCCCATCATATGCTCAAAATATCTGAGGATTAGCACAGTGTAAAACAATATAGTTTGCTGATAGTTTCAGCTAGTATTTCATTTTGGCTGGAGTGGGGAGGGTGGTGTGGTTGTAGTGGAAGAAAACACCATAACCAGAAGCTTTTTTAATTCTGCTTTTTGTTAGAACATCAGGTCTGGAGCCAGGACAGAGCTGGGCATGCTGTGTACAGTGCACATCTCATTACAAGATTCTTGAGTCCATCTCACATTATTATGAAGATCCCCTTTGTAGCACACATTGCTATTGGGACAAGAGTGCAGACTCCATGGTTCGATTATATTAGAAAAGACACTTAACATTTCTTTGTCTCAATTGTTGAGAGGATCCTAGTGCCCTGCAGCATCAAACTCCCACTAAGAGGAAAAAAGTTAAATAAAACACACATCAAGTTTGCAAGAACTTGATACAGCATTCAGTTCTTCTAGTGGATTGCACTGTGAATAAATAGGATATCAGTTTTCATGTGATCTTGAATAGACTGATTAGTGTGACCGCTTCCACCAACTAGTAATCAGCTGGTCTCCAAGCTGTGCCAAACACATGAAAACACAATTATTTCAAAAGAGACTGATAGAATCAAGAGGCTGATTTACTGGGACACTCATTTAAATATATCTGTAGTGGTTCTGCAGCAAAATGTAGATCAATGGGTCTTAGGCTGTCTCTTCTGTGTGAAAGAAGAGAAGCTGTTGGAAAGCCAGGAAACCCGCTGTGAATCACTGTAGACTAATTGTTAGCAAGTCACAGGAGCCATGGGGCCCATGTCAGTCCCACAAAAGGAAAATGATAGTCTACTTCTGGTTTTAGAAAGCCATTTTTGGAGGGATTGAAGGCAGAGTAAGACATGGGCCATTTCTGCACGAGACTGTTACAGCACTGTTATTCCACTTGCAACATCCTATGTAATCCTGCGGTTTGCAGTTTTGGGAGGGTCCAGCTGGATTCCATAGGATGTTGCAAGTGGAATAACAGTGCTGTAACAGTCTGTGCGGAAATGGCCATGGTGACTTCTTTTAAAGGAGAATTGCTTCTGAAGACTTTCGGGAGCATCAATTCATCTTTTTCATGCTGATCTTTTTGGGAGAGAGGAGGATCTGGCAGGCGCAAGGGCTACATGAGCCTGGTGAGCTGTGTGATTTCCACCCCAGTATAGGCCAGAGGTAGGCAGCTTCCAGCATTCTTGGGTTGCATCCTTCCTTGGGACCCTGGAAAGCCACTCCTGTCTTTCCTCTCCCCAGCCCCCCTTAAAAAACCTTTGGACTAAAACAGCCAATTGCACCCTCTGATGGATGCAGCTGGCCATTTTGCTCTATTTCCAACTTTTCTTAGGCCTGTGGGAATTTGAAGCAAATTCGGCATGGTCTAAAGTGTCCACACCTTATGAAGAATCCAGGATTGGTTCCATCAGTATAGAAGCCTTCCCTTTGTAAGTTTATTTTCCTACTAGAAATATGGACCTATGTTCTATTATTTCATGCTGTTATCTCCTAAATGACAGGCCAGATAATAGTAAACCTTGTGGTGACATTTCCTGGGACTTCTGTTTAAAAGCTTGGCCACAGTCCTGAGACTGCTGCTTTTGTCATCTCAAATGTTAATCTTTTGCTAACTTTACCATGATGGTTTACACCACTGTTGTTCAAGCAATTATTTCCAAGGAGAGAATTCTCTGCTGCCAACTAACTGCAGTGCATAGTCCACAATAACATTTAAGCTAACATGAACCTGGTGTGGGGTTGGAATACTTGAGGATTTTGTTCAGTTTTTAAGCAAATCAATTTGATTTCTACATGCTAATATACGGAACAAAATGCAGTTATCCTTTGGTTTTCATGCTTCTTTAGCATTTGAAATCCACTTCTTAGCTCTATGAAAGTACAATATAACTCTAGTTATATTTCAAGTTAAAACGTGAGCTTTGGGATCAAGTGCCTACATTTTGAAAAATACATTCCACAAGGTTTTTTTTTTTAAGCAGGGAGATGAATAGAGAAATTGGGTACACTGGACTGACAAATAAGCATGTGTGAAATAAACAAGGACTGGTAACTGACAGCTTCTGCCATTGCCTCTCCCAATAACTAGTGTACGGTGGTTTCTTGCCCCAAAATATATACAGCTTTTTCTTAAACTAACAGAATTAACTCCTGAATTCAACTTTCAGGTGGGGAAGGAAGTGAAGGAATGTCTGTAAGTAAGAAGAAAGGATTGTACTAGTAAACACTGTCTTGTAATACATAGCTGGAAACCAGAGCTAGAAGATTATCTCAGCACAGCACAAGTGGGAGTAAGCACGTTTTAAAAAAGACTAAAAGAAAAGAGAGAGAAAGCATAAATATAAAATGAGTGCAATTCATTTTATAAAGCCATTATCTACTATAATGGCTTTTATAAACCATTATCTCTTATATTTGAACACTGGCTTGGTCCCAAGAGACTAGTGAAAACAAAAATGTAGTGCTTATATTTTAAAAAGGAAAGAAAGAGGATGCGGGATTAGGGAGTGATGGATTTAATTCAGGGTCTGTGGAGATTTTAATACATGTCATCAACCAATTTGGCTGTATTCTTCCACACAGCTCTTAGGCGTGTGTCTCAGAACTGCATCCATAATTTTTAAAGTGTTTAGAGAGGTAGGATGTAATGAGGGCCAACAGTGGGTGAAATCCAAGAGTGTCCATCTGTGTACGGAACAGACATTGTTGGCAGTATGGTTTGTTCCCCATATACCTCTGCACTGGAGGCATAAGGGATCCTCTGGAGCAAATTTAAGCAAGTGTGTGTACAAAAATTCAGGGTGAGAGGAAGTCACGTCATGCAAGTGGGAATCTGCCAACTTCAGTTTGGATGGAACTACTCACTGGTTACGAACTGAACAGGTCAACATTTCTAATTTTCACCTTTAGCAGGGTGTCTAATTACACAGAAAATGTATGAATTCATTTAATGTATCTCCAGTTAAATACTACTCAGTGAAAATTTTGCTCAGCTAGTACATTATTCCAAATAACATTTTAATTCTTTAATTCTGGACACCTCCACACTCTGCAGACTGCTGGTTTCTTATATTTGTTTTAAAGTTGGTATTTTAATAGCCAGTGTGGTGTAGTGTTTTGAGCATTGGACTATGGCCCTGGAGACCAGAGTTCAGCTCAGCCATGGAAACCCACTGAGTGACCTTTGACATGTCACGCTTTCTCAGCCCCAGGAAATCCTGTGGTAGGATTGCCTTATGGTTGGTATAAGTCAGAAACGACTTGATGGCACATAACAATAATATTTTAATAAATCTGCTGAATGCTGGCGTATTGTAATGACAACATGAAAGGACAAATCAGAAAGACTGATCACAGTAACTTCTATTTCCAAAGAGTGACTTGCTATCTCTTCAGATTTGTCTGTGCCATCAATAAATGGCTCCTGATGCTTCCTATTAAACCTTCACAAGGCACATTACATTTGCTATTAAAAGTAAAATGATTAGCTGCCAAGGGCACTGTTTCTGAGGAAGTCTGCTGAGCAATTTTTCTTAGTGAACAAGAGTTTAGATATGTTGTTATTTTCAAAGGGTCTTTGAGAAAAGCGTTGATTGAAATCAGCAAAAGTGCTGAATGGTAAAATGGTGTAGTGAAGGTGAGAAAATAGAAAAAGGGGGGAAAAGCTCTACTTTCCTCCAAGGAATTTCACATATGGTACTCTTTAGATCCCAGAAGCTCTAAATTGATAAAACCAGCCAGCAAAGATAAGCCTCAGACTAATCAATACCTTGCAGATAGAATAAAGCTTTCATTTTGATCTAGAGATTGTTTTTCTAAAGATAAATGTGAAGAAGAGTTATTTAATTCAGCTAGATAACTCCCTATATACCAGATCACATTTAATGTTTCATTTGCCACTTGTTCACATTTTGGCTGTATTTTTCCTTTGGTCATTTCTACACCAGATGAAATGGTGTAGAACATTATTTAGTATGATCTGAGACTATTTGGCAATACTGAAAACCAACCTACAATATAGATTTCCCTGTACAAATGAATAGAAATATATGGCTGCTATGGTATTAAACCATGAGTCTTTTTCAAGCCTACAGGTGTTGGCTGTTGAGTGATCATATATGAATGACTGACTGAATGATTATCTAGATCCATTTCAATCTGGCTTCAGGGAAGTAGGCTGTTTAAAATCTACATGAAAGCACTGGGAGAGGTCATCTGGAGTTTTGAGATTCAGTGTCACCAATATGTGGATGACACCTGTCCTGAGAACAAGGGGAAAAACAAAGAAAAGCCAGCCAAGAAAAACTCTATATAGATAAGCAGAGATAGCTCCGCACAGCTGTCAAAGCATGCCAAGCTACAGAGAACATCTTTAGCAGTAAATGCACTAAGCCAGTAACACTCACCCACTCAGCTTGTAATCTTCCAATGTGGAGGCTCTTTATTCTTTGTTACAAAATATATACAATATTTACAAAGCCCAGATGGCAATCCAGCATATCTAGCTTGCTCTTTCCAGCAGAGCCTCCAGCAACATGAATCAGGCAACATGTGCAATTGTTGGCTGGGATTGTGCTACCTTTATACAGACACCTAGCCAATCCTGACTGCATTGTCTGCACCTGGTGCTCATCAGCATGACTCAGCACAAACTAGCTTGAGTCACATCCCTTTCCACAGGTGCACTTAACACTTAAAGCAATTAAAGCAAGATGACATTTACACTTACATCACTAAGTATTTTTCTTGAGGTTTAGTCCAACCTTTTCTGACACACCCAACTTTACCTCTCCTTTCCATCTGATTCCAAGGAAGCTGTCTTGGTTCTAAACCAATGTCTGTTGTCAGTAACGGACTGGATGAGGGCAGACAAGACAGAGGTGCTCCTGTTTAGCTGGAAGGGAGACCAGAGAGTAGGGATTCAACCTGTGCAGGATGAGGTTACACTGCCCCTGAAATCTCAGTCTTGCAGCCTTCCTATTCTCCAGGACTTGACTCTGAACCAGGGTGCCCAGGTTTCAGCAGTGGCCAGGAGTGCATCTGCAGAGTTAAAACTTGTGTGCTAGCTGCGCCTGTTCCTTGAGACATCAGATCTGGCTACAGTGGCACATGCCTTGATTACATTTCAGTTGGACTGTTGTAATGTTCTCTAACACACTCCACCTGGGGCTGCCTTTGGAAACTGTTCGGAAACTTCAGTGGGTTCAAACTGCAGTAGCCACAATGCTGACCAGGACTAGTTAGAGCAGAGCTTTCCAAACTGTGTGTCATGACACATTAGTGTGTTGGCTGCAGTGTGTAGGTGTGATGTGCAAACATAACAGGTGGAAGGGCTACCTCTCCCACTGCCACGGCAGGCCAGGCCCAGGTGAAGGGGCTGCTTTTGCCACCCTGGCGAGGGTGGCAGTGGGGGGCCAGGTCCGGGTGGAGGGGCTGCCTTTCCCAACACTGCCCTGGGCTGAGGAAGACACTGACTGGGGTGGCGGCAAGTCAGGCTCGGGTGGAGGGGCTGCCTCCATATACTCAATTACTTACTGAATTACTATGTCATGAAATGATACATACCTGAAAAGTGTGTTACCAACATGAAAAGTCTGGAAAGCTCTGAGTTATAGGGAGCACATAGCTCCCTTGTTAAATCAGCTTCACTGCCTACCTATTAGTTTCCATGCACAATTTAAAGTGTTGGTCATGAGCTATAAAAGCCCTGTAAAGCTTAGGTCTGGACTATTTGAAAAAGTGTATCTCCCTATATGAACCTGCTAGAGCCCTAACATCTGCAGGGGAAGGTTTTCTCTTGGTCCTGCCGCTATCTCAGGCTCACCTAGTGAGGGCATGAAGAGAGAGCCTTCTCAGTTGCTGTTCTCACCCTGTGGAATGCTCTTCCATTGGATGCTAGGCTAGCCTCCTGTCTACTTTCCTTTCACCAGCAGGCAAATACATTTCTTGTCAAACAGGCTTTTAATATCTGAGCAGGAAAGCTTTTTATTTATCAAGCTGTTTTTAAAAATTGTTGTAGGCTTTTATAATTGTTTTTAGTGTTTCTAATTGTTTTAAATGTTTCTTAAAGTTTTCAAATTTCTTTGGAAATTGCTTTGGGTCCCACTCTGGGAGAAAGGTGGCATATAAATATAATAAACAAACAAACAAATAAATAAATTTGAAGGAAAGAATATTATTTCTCCAAAAAGGAGAGAGACTTTGAGATTGTCAGTAGTAAGGTATATTGGTGGCAACAGGATGTGTTTTGTTTTAAATAATTTGGATTGTGGCACTAAAGAAAAAAAGAGGGTTGTAAGTTTTTATGATTAGAATACCCCAATGTATCTAGATACTATAATTGAATTCATGCTAGAGCTATCAGTTGTGGAAGCACTTAGAGGTAAGACAACCCTGGAGTTAATTTTAACAGGCTCCCAGAATGTTGTGGAAGATACAAGTGTTGTTAAACCAGCTGGAAAAAGTGATCATAGTGCTATTACAGTAGGACCCCTGTATCCACAGATTCAGTTGTCTGCAGTTGGCTCCCTGCTGGGTGGGAGAGGAGTGAGGAGTGTGGCATTGCGCTCATTGCCGCCTCCTGCTCCCCACCCTGGGCCTGATCGTGGTATGGGTGGGCGGGAGAGGAGCGAGGAGTGTGGGATCACACCATCGCCATCTCCAGCCCCCCTCCTGGGGCCCAATCACGGCAGCGGCAGGCGGGAGAGGAGTGAGGAGTGTGATCCCTCTGCAGTGGCTCCTGCGGCAGCTCCTCACCACTTCGACTGTACAGGGGCAGGCGGAGGACAGGGCGTTCGCTCCTATCTATAGATTTCAGTATCCGCAGGGGCCCCCGGAATCAATCCCCCGTGGATACAGTGGTCCTACTGTGCATCTAAAATATTTGTAAGATCAACATATTCTCCATTTAACTGCAAAAAGAGGACACTTCTGTAACCCCTCCCCTTTTTTGCATTGTTTTCTGCTATAATAATACCACTTTCTAATATTTTTAATGATGATCTCCGGAGGCTCTTTTCTACAGCATATCCCTATTAATACACAATTCCAGAATTTTATTTCATGAGTTTTCAATGCATTTGACAGTTGGGAAATGTATATCCAGTAGTTTTGTCATGCTGATTACATCTGCAGTTAACATGATGGTAAAATGAAGACCATTTTATTTCTGGGCACACTTGTGTATGAGCATGCTTTTCTCCTTTACTGTTAAACCTACTTGTAAGACAGTGGTACTCAACCTGTGGGTCCCAGATGTTCGTGGACTTCAGCTCCCAGAAGCCCTGAGCATTGACCATAGTGGTTGGGGCTTCTGGGAGCTGAAGTCCACGAACATCTGGGGACCCACAGGCTGAGAACCACTGTTGTAAGGCCTTCCTTCCCATTGCAAGCATGTTTATTTCATTATACAGTCATTCCTCCACATTTATTAGGGCTAGGGGCAAGTGGAAAAAACTTAAATAACTCTAAGCCCCTCCCAAACCATATTTAACACACAAAGAAAGTATGATCACCATGTTCAATCCACCGTGGGTTCCTTTGAGGCATCTGGGTCCCTTCACAAGGCAGAAGTGGGTAGCTGGTGGGGCTTAGTGCCACCTCCACTGCTGCCCCACACCATTTTTAATAGGGATTTACAAGCCTCATTTGCTGTTTCTCAGTCTCATGAGGCTTGCAGTCCCTATTAAAATTGGCATAGGGAAGCAGAAGAGGTGACAGCAAATAATCCGTGAATAATCAAATCCGCAAAAGTGAAACCCGCAAATGTGGAGGGCTGACTGTAGTTGAAACTGCCTAGCTGTTCCTTGGAAACAAAACTAAATGTCAAACTTTTACTCAATTATCCAGCAGGCATCAAATCAATGGGTAGTATCCCCCGTAATTGAAAATTAATTAGCTTTTTGTTGAATGACCAAAAGATAATGAGGGAAGAGTTGCAAATGATAAAAGCTTTCTACCGTATGCAAATTTTTCCTGTGTCATTTTTCATTTCATCTGACTGAATAGAAGAGTGAGAACAAAAGGTTTATTTCAATACTAGCACTAAAAGCTAACAACAAGAAAGCATTACAGACACATGATTTTTGTTCTAGATAATTTAGTTTGTGACACTAAAGAAATAAAAAGGGTAACATTTCTAAATAACCAATGGTGTCTAGAAACCATAAATGACTTTGGCCTGGACCAGCCAGTCATGAAATTGACTAGAGGGGGAGACAACTCTGAACTTGATCCTAAATGGATTCAGAAACCTTGCAGAAGATATAGGTGTTGTTGAATTAGGTGCAATAAGTGATGGAAGCGCCATTGCATCCATCATATGTGTACAGTGTAGACAGTTGTTTAGCACATTACACGTTTGATTTCAGAAGAGGAAACTACTCTAAAGTGAAGGGAACGAGGAAAAGAAAATTAAAAAGGAAAGTTAAAAGAGAGTTAATTTTTTGCAGAAATCTTCTATGTTATTAAAAATCAAAGTAATAGATATTCAGCAAGACTGGATACTGGAAATAAAGAAGTATACCCTCAAGTACAACCAGATGTCAGAGTGACGAGCAACAGAGTCAAGGAAACTATTAGATAGGCTGCCTTCAGAAAATGAAACTGAGAACAAAAAGTGACACAAATTTGCATGCACAATAAGAGATGCAACAAAAGCAACTTGTAACTTAAATACATAGGACTGTCAAGATATTTGTTGTAAATGGAGTAGGAGTCAACGAATTGTATCAAATGAGGCATCCATAAGATTTAGTTAACAAATCTCATTCACGCAGTGCATCAGGTCCAGTTGGAAGTAACAATTTGAGTTAGCCTATTAAAACTGTCAGTATAAACATTAATTAAACATTTCAGAAACAAGAAATCAATTAGAGATGTGGTTGAACTATTAAGTGCCAAGAGGGTTGTGCTGAAGGAGAAAGAGGTAGCTTGCGGAAAAGCAGAATGAATTGTTTGCCTCTGTCTTCACTGCAAAAGTTGTTGGGGAGACACTCATGCCTAAACTGACTTCTTCACCAAGGAAATTTGAAGAACTGAGGCAAATATTGCACTTAAGAGTTGTAGTTTTCAGCCTGATTTTCAAAGTAAAATTAACAAATCACAAAATCTTAATAGTTGCAGTCCAAGAGTTCTTTTTTTAGTTTGTTTTATTTATTTATTTATTTACATTTATTTTGTTATAAATATAGAACAAGGACAAAATACACACACACACACACACACACACACACAGAAACAAATAATTACAAAGAAAGAGGAAAAAAGAGAACAAAAACAAAACCCCCAATGAACATTGCTTAAGAGTGTAGTAACAGTATCAGTATTAGTATTAAGTGTTGTATTGTTTTTTATAAGTTCCCTTCCTTTTTTCTTATTCCTTTATTCTCTTGAATCTATTTTGTTTCTTCAGAAATATGCTTTATGTTGGTTATGCTTTCCTTCTTTTCTGCTTTTGTCTATGTTTATGTTTGTTATTTATCAATAAAAATATTTTATAAAAAAAGAATATAGTAACAATATGAAAAAGAAGCATATCAAAATACTGCGTAAATTAACCCTGATGCCTAAATGGATACATATATAACAAGAAAAGGACCAAGTAGAAAAAAAAATAGACCATCATTAACCTCATCATATGGGGAAGCATCCAAGAGTTCTTAATGAACTCAGATGTAAGTTTGTCTCTAACTGTCTGTTTGTGTATGTGTGTGTGTGTGTGGTCTCTACATTCCAAAGGACTAGAAAGCAACCAATCTAACATTGACTTTTAAAAGGGAATCTACTAGGTCAACTACCTTAATGTTTATTATATTGCTAGAAAGCATTATTTTAGAATTTTTTGAGAGTCAATAATAACGTGATAAGGGAGATCTGAAAGGCCGTTTCTGCTCTACACTGTTGCTGTTATTCATCTTTCAACATCCTGTGGAATCCTGGGGTTTCAGTTTAGGGAGGGACATTTAGAATTCTCAGCCAGAGAGCTCTTTGGCTTCAGTAAACTATAAACCTCAGAATTCTACAGGATGTTGAAAGTAGAATAATAGCACTATAACATTTCAAGAAGGATATTAACAGGCTGGAGCAAGTCCAGAGGAGGGCAACCAAAATGGTGAAGGGTCTGGAAGCCATGCTCTAGGAGGAGCGGCTTAGGGAGCTGGGTATGTTTAGTCTGCAAAAGAGAAGGTTAAGAGGGAACATGATAGGATGTCATGTCAAGGAAGGAGCGGACTTGTTTTCCACTGCTTCAGAGACTAGGACAAGGAGCGATGGAGTCAAACTACAGGAAAGGAGATTCCACCTAAACCTCAGGAAGAACTTCATGATGGCTAGAGCGGATCAGCAGTGGAACATGCTGCCATGGAGTGTGGTGGAATCTCCTTCTTTGAAGATTCGGGAGTGCTTTGCTGTGGATTCCTGCATGGCAGGGGGTTGGACTGCATGGCCCCTGTGGTCTCTTCCAACTCTATGAATCTATGAACCATGTAGTGTGGAAATGGCCATAGATAATGTTTAAGTCAAAGGTTTTTGACAAAGCCCCTTTTCAAAGGCTCGTGAGGATCCTTGGAGTTATAAGAGCAGAGGTCTTTCTGAGAACTGGTAATTGGTCAAAGAACAAAAAGTTCTAGAAGTCCAGCAGTTCCACATTTGAGTTTTCAAAGAATTTTTGGATAGATATTCTCTAGGCCCAGTAATTTGGTTGTTTTTCTGTTTGTCAACAACATTTAGAACTTCATAGTCTATCACAGTCTGTTGCCTTTGTTCCTTAGATTTCCTTCCTAAAATGCCTGCATCTTTCCTGTATCTCCAATACTGAGGACAAATGCAAATAATTAATATACTTTTTCTGCAGTCTTCTTATCCTTCCTCTGTGTAACATGAACTACCTTGTTATCTAGTGCTTCAACTGCCTCACTAGTTGGTTTCCTGCTAATTGTATTTTTATTGTTTGCCTTAATGTTATTAGCAGCAGGCTCCTCAAAGTCCTTTTCTGTCATGTCTGCTGTCTGCTCACATTACTTTTGTGCAAGTTTGTGCTCCATTTTTTCCTCCTTGTTTTATACAAGACTTTCATTTTTTACAGACTATTTCTTGAATAGCTTCCTTGACATATCTTTGTGGACTTTTGCTCAAGTATGATGTATGTTCTAGCTGAATTTCTCCTATTGAGGTTTTTGATAATCTCACAAGCATTCTAGAGAGATTTGACCTTCAGGTTTGTTGATATATATGCTGCAGTCAGAGAGCAGCAGGATCAAGTGAGATTTTTCTAAAATGTACAAGTACACCAGAGGATTATCAAGGATCTAATATGTACATGTGCAAAGTTGTTACTCCAAAACATGAATGCCACAAGGACCCACCAGCAATGCCAGTACCTTCATTCAAAAGTAGGGAATAATTAGCTCAAAGTCAGGAAGCCTGCGAGAGGGGAGTAACTAATAAGATCTATCACCTATATTTATGAGGTCCTTGCAGGAAAGAACCAGCCAGAGAGTTTAAATTGTAAATTAAAAATATGTTTCATTGAAAAATTTCACACAGGCACGCAAAGATCCAAGCACTCACACAAGCTTACAAGGAAGGAAGGAAAAGGGAGGAAAGTGTGATAGAGGACTTTCAGAGATGAGGCAATAATTGCTGGTCCAGAGAACAGTGAGGAAAGCAGTGACATGGCTTAGGTAGGCACCTAGGGACAGTTCTCATTCGGAAATAGAACAGACAGCATGGCATTCAGAAAGACAAGAGACTGCACTGGAGAGCCTGAAATCAAAGGTCTTGTACCCAAAAAATATTTTGCTCATATAAATGTGAATCACTCTCCCAGCCAAGCAGACAAGGGGAGTTACAACACAACAATGAAATCCTGATGGAACTAAGGGTCTTAGTGTTTAGGTGACAAAAGGATAATGACTGTCATAATAGCCGAATATTGTGGAGAGGTGGGGAAACAATAGGGAAATGTCCAGGCGTTCAAGGTCAGAGTTAAGGCAATCACGGTTTGGTGGCGATTTCCCTTTTCAGCTCTGAAATGTTTGGCTCATTATTTTTAAGCCTATTGTCTTGGGAGGGTCCACACAATTAGCCTGAAAACAGCTTTCTTCCTGCCTAATAGGTGGGTGTGGCTGACCTGCCTTGCAGTCTCACATTTGCAGTCAGTAATATGGCTGTTCCAGTGTGATTTCCCAGTCATCTCAGGTATTATTTATATCAATATCAATTAATAATGCCAATTAAATAATGTTTGCCAATTAAACTATGCCAATCGTGAGGGGTTGCCCAGTGCTGTGACAAAGTCTGTGCCTCCCTTCTCTATATGCAACAATATTCAGAATATAATATTTAATATCTAGTTTGTTTATACATGAAATTCTTACAGTCAGACTGTGCTTTGTTTTTTGTGGGTGAGTGAGTGGGACCTGAGTTTGGGATGTAATGATTAAGTTTGCACAAATAAGTTTCTAAGTTCTAAGACTTCTACTGTCATCTGACTGCAGAGTTCTATGTATGTAAATCAGAGCTGGGAAACTGCATGGCGGGAAAGCTTTTTTCTCACTTGTGTTTTGTAGCACACTGGCAGTGATGTCATGTCACTTCTGGTCACCATTTTCAGCTGTTTTTTAGGCAAAACAGATGTCTAGGAAAGTTTGGAAGTAGAGAAGCTAAAACACTGTATTTGTAGGCTTTTTTTTTTTTTTTTTTTTGCATTTGGGAAAAAAATTCCTTAGGGGAGATTGAGAGAGAGTGGTGAGAACTCTTTGGGGATTTCTTGGGGGCACACAAGTGGGGTTCAGTGGCCATGTGCTGCCCAGAAACTGCTGTTCCTGACCCTAGGTGAAGATGTCCAGACCGAACTTATATAAAAGTTCGGTCTGAAAACTAGGATCTTTTTTTCCACAGGGAGGAGTTATTCACAATTTTCCCCCCACTTTCATTAGAGTTCTGTGCCCCAAAACCTCACAAATGTGGAGCGACCACTGTATTGCATCTTTAGAATATACAAATCTTCTTGTTTCTATACTCCCTTGAATTGTCCAGGAGCTGAGGTGTAGCTAAGTGGATCTGCCACCATGAGAGGAGTGAATCTGCTCTGGATTTCCTACCACTCCTTCTGCAGCTGCTCTGGCTTAAATGGAAGATCTGCTGGTGCAGAATTGTGATCCAGCACCAGCACAGTTCTGTTCAACTTGGAGCAGCTGCAGGAAGAGCAGCAGAAAGATGCAAAGTAGATCTGCCACCTCTGCAGTGGTGATTCAATGGGCTGCCCTTGAAGGAGCTAGAATGGAACCACTAGTTTATTCTAGTTAAGAGCCACTTCAGGGTCAAAATTCCCTTTTCTCAGTCTGCCTTTCTAAGCTCTTATGCATGTCTTTGAGATGATTCCTTGAAATACAAGACTTTCCAGCTGGATTCCAAATGTTTTTCTGATAAATACATAGTGGTAGATATTCAAAGCTAGTTATTTTAAGTGCAAGTGGAAGGCATATTAATATTTGGTTCAGTTTGAAGAGAATGTGACAGAACAGGCTAGATTGTAAATATTTTATATAATGTGGTAATTGCCACACATTGTTATTAAGTAATATTAGTAACTTCATGGTGGTGGGTCCATAACTTTTATAACGATGTTAAGCTGTTCAGAAAATTTTGGATTGAGTTTTAAACTGTAATTCAACACAGAAAGCTGACTTGCAGAGGTGGTCTTAAGGGTATTTTTAATGCATATAAATTAATGAGAAAGCCTCCTTCTTCCAAAATGTAGCAGCTCCCACAAATATGATTGACCAATGCAAAATGCAAAGATACATATCTGCTGTGCCTCATTCCAGCTCCAGCTAGTTATTCTGTCAGCAAGAACATTAAGCTACAAGAAGAGCTATATTTTTGTATATGAGGCTTCTCTTTTTCTTTATATGAGATCATGCAGTTTTTAGGCTAGCTGGAGTAAGGGTGTATCAAAATCTGCTGTGTGTGTGGCCAGGGCTTTCACACTGGAGGTAGGGGAAGAGTGCAGACCCTGTAAAATCCACCAAGCCACAAATGGTAAACTAACTTTATAGCATTTTCAGGGCTTTAAAAAAATGGGCTGTAATGTCTCATTGCACAAGTGTGCAGAGGTTCCTTGTTTTTTAAAAAAATAATTTCTGTCTCCAGAGTCCGTGCAGATCAGTTGATCATATATGTGAACACAAACCAGATCTATCAATGGTTAAATTGATCTGAGGCTTATCCAATACTCCCGTTTTAAAATTTGACAATAATCACTCACCTATTTTAGCTGCTCTTTAAAAGAGTGCTTTGTAAAAATTGTCTTTTTTCAGCCTACCTTTTAGCAAAAGTTTATAAATTTTTCAGAACTTGGCTTTTTTTAAAACATTGACGCTTTAATGAAATACCCCTGTTCTGTTACATGGAAAAATGAATACTGCCTCTGAGATAGAATGCCCCTAAGTCTCAAACCATGTAGAAAATCTGCTCAGTCTTAGGTTTTGTTTTGCTTTGTTTAAAAATCTCATTTTTAAATGTAACATAATTTTGGATAGACTGTCTTAATGTAGACTACTGTCAACATTAAGACAGTCTGTCCAAAATTATGTTCCATTTAACATAATCAACTTCTATTAATTCTATACAAAATGAAAAAGATTGAACACTTTGCTGAGATGTTTTCAAGCATGACTAGAGAATAGTCTTCTAAGTAAATATAATTTATAAAAGTTTACTTTTGATTTGATTTGATATGTTACTTGCAAAAGTGTACTGGCACATCTCATGTTGTATTAAGGATAATCATCTAATTTTAGTTCACTGAAACATAATGTCTTTGCTCCATTCCAGCATAGTGTGATAGAAGTGCTATTTTCAAAACATACTTAGTTGCATGATTGAATTGCCCAACCAGTTTTTAAAAATATAGACTTTTAGATGAGCTTTGTGTTGGTGGAAGTTCTTAACATTAAAGTGGTCATTACTCCATAAGAGATTGGTATGTAATATGAAAGCCATTTCCCATCATGTTGTTGAGTGACTGAAACATGATACCTGGATGAGATTAGGCAGAAGGAAGCAGACTTCATATTTAATGCTTGAGGTTAGAGTGGCCAGGAAGCAGCCATACCAGACTGTTTTTTATAAGTAAATCATTGCTACTAGGCAGTTGGGGTCACTGATACAATAAGGGCAAAACCTGTCCTGTACCTCTAGCACCACTTGCTGTTGCTGTGAGGGATCCTACAGGAATGGATGCATGCACTGTCTCTGTGCATGGAATATTTTAGATCATGGAATATTTTAGATCATGCACAGTTACAGCACTTTGATACTGCTTTAACTGTCATGTCTCCATCATACAGAATCCTGACCTTTGTAGTTTAACAAGAGATGTAGAGTGCTCTAGCACATTCCCCTGATCTACCAACAGTATCACTCTCTGGGAAAGTATTGTAAGTATCTTGCTGAACTATAAATTCCAGGATTCTATAGGACAGAGCTGTAGTGGTTAAAGTAAAGTGGATGCACTCCAGAATAGGTTAGAGAAGTGCTTTCCAAAGTTTTCATGTTGGTGACAAGACATGCATCATTTCGCAAGCTGGAGGTTCAGCTAACTCCTTATAAGAGATACAGACACATACATAAATTGTAATAACAAAATATATGGGGACACAACATATCTCATGAAAACCTTTCATATATTTTTAAAAATATATGATTTATAAATAATAACATACATTTCCAAGATTATAGTGACACACCTACACACTTCAGGCGACACGCTAATGTGTTGCGGCACACTGTTTGGAAAGCCCTGGGTTGGAGTATTATAGACTATAATCCCATGGGGATTAGTAATATTTATACCATGAATGGGGAGTGTTTGGCATTCAAGATGTTGGACTGAGATTTTCATCTATTTTATCCAGCATAGCCAATGGTGGTCCTGTGACTTCTATCAGACTAAAAATCTCCCAGCTATGGTGTATACTCTCCCTTCACAGAAACTTGGCCAGTCAAAATAATGAGCATCACATTAGTTACAGTGATGAGCATTGCTCTAGATCAGTGGTTCTCAACCTGTGGGTCCCCAGATGTTCATGGACTTCAGCTCCCAGAAACCCCAGCCACTATGGTCAATGCTCAGGGCTTCTGGGAGCTGAAGTTCACAAACATCTCGGGACCCACAGGTTGAGAACCACTGCTCTAGACTAAGCTAAACTAGACTAGTCTACTATAGAACAGGTTGAGCATATATAGAATCTATCTGTGCATTCAAGGATGCTAGTAGAGTGAATGAGCATAGACTCTGCTTACAAAAAAACTCACTGAGATTGGAGATGGGGTTCCATTCAGTATCACTAGATTTTGCCAGTGTTAAAATATCTGAAAATCTTGAAATGATCAGAAACAGTTGTCACAACTGATTGTTCTCATTTGTCATTGAGAATAGTAGGAGAGCTGAAGTTGAAATGGGACTTCACTAGATTAAAAAAAAAACCTAGAAAACAATTTGCAAAGTAAGGTTATGGGGAAGGACAAAAATATCTATTTTCATGTATGTGTTGTACTTCACATATAAATCAAGATCATTTGGTGCATGTGGTATTGAACAAGAGCTGCACAAAAGCTCACATGTGGCCTTGCAGAGCATAGACTATAGACTAGGAGATTCTAAGTTCTTCATTATTAATAAAGTTTCTTACATTCATCCTTAACAACTGGTGACCTCAAATGCACAAATCAAGTGTGCAGAAGAGTTTGCACTACATTGGGAGGGAGCCTTCTGTGCTCTGCACAGTCCTCTTTCTTGCTCCTCACCCTTAGTCCCCAGACCAAGAATGGAAAACATGTTGGCCAACATTTCCCGCCAGCCCCACCCAGCATGGCCAATAGTAAGGGAAACTGGGAGGTAGATCAAAAAGCCCCACCCAAAGGTTTCCATCTCAGACCTAGATTTGTTTTCAGTATATACACTAACCTTGGCCTTTATTTACCTAATTTCAATGTTTCCATTCGTTCCTGCATTCTGCATTTGGAATCAGTTATGCATAATAAATATTACTGCTCATATTTGTATTGTAAATTGTTGGCTAAATGCCTAGAATTTGTAATGAAGAGAGTGAGTTAAGAGTTTAGGGAGGTTATATAGAGAAAATAGTCTATTTTGTCATAAGAATGTTAGGATAGGCTGTGGAACCTGTGGCCCTCCAGATTTTGATTCCCAGCATCCATCACTATTAGTCATGGTGGCATGGGCAGATGGAATTGGAGTCCAGCATCTGAAGGTCCGCAGGTTTAGTAGCCCTGGTTTAGGAAGCAATACCATTGGTGTCACATCCAAACCCCTTAATTCCATCTGTAACTGTATGGAAACCTGTTGGGTGACAGATTAAAGACCGGTACTGTGTTATTGAAGGTTTGTACGCTTGAACAAAGAAACTGATCTAACTTTATCAAATTTTATGAGTAATCTGGGTTAATATAACACAAAAATTCCTCTTGCTTTTATGATTTGAAACTTCCTGTTGTCGCCATCATATTTTCAAGTCAAGCTCTCATACTCTCAAAAGTGGCATAGTAGTAACATCTTATATTTCCCTTCCCTCAAAAGATGTAAAGATTTCCTTGATGTCTTTTGGAGCCCTGGGGGAGTGGGGAGGGAAACTTACAACCTCATATAGAAATCGTGCATGTTGACAGTGCTTCAAGTCAATAGATTCACAGCAAGTATGAAATTCTTGTCTCAGATTACAGGAAAACCCCATTGATTTTGCTACAATTACCTGTTTGACAAAGGGGACTGAAGTTTTGGGGGGTCAGACTCTCTGTTAGGCTTACCAATTTGACCCTGAGTGTGTGTAACAATTATGTAACAAGTTGTGGCAGTGATTTAATGAAAGATTATAGTACCTCCAGCAGAGCTGGGTTACTGCAGGTACTGTAGGAGGCCAAAAGCTGAATGAATGAAACCACCCAAGACGTAAAATGGAAATAGCTCTGATACACACCACTTGGGTAGCTTTACTGTTGCTGTGAAATTGAATACATGCATAAAAATAAGAACAAGTGTGAGGTATTTACTGGGCTTTTAAAAAATATGTTTATAGATCCTCACAGACACAGAAATTCTCTCTCTCTCTGAGTTGCAGGCATGTGCACACACACCCTCATACATTATAATGCAAACAGAAAATAAAATTATATCCAGATCTTCTTCTTTGGGATATTTAAATGGAAATAGCACAGAGTTTGGATGAAATTTATAGACGGAGGTGAATATCACGTGGAGATTTTCACTTCATTCACTATTCATGTCAATAGAGCCAGCAAAATACATAGGCTGCAATCCAACATCCCCTCAGTGTAGTGTAAATAAATATTCTTGTGTAGAGATATGCTACACTCACACTATGTAATAGAGATGGGACAAATCCAGAATTTTCTGAATCTGAATCTGGATCCGAATCCTGGGAAGGTTCTGGGAATCCACAAATCTCATGAATCTCAAATCTTTCGAATCCTTTTTTTAAAAAAGGGTTTAAAAAGCAAAGGAAAGGAGGATAATCTTGGGCAAGACACACTCTCTCAGCCTTAGCAAAAGCCTAGGCAAAGGCAAATCTCTCTTTGAAGAAATCTGACCGGGACGATTGTCATCGTTTTGCCTCAGAATCTCCCCAGATTGAAAATGACTTGAAGGCCCCTTCTACACAGGCAGGAAAATGTGGATTAATCCTACATTTTCCTGCCTGTGTAAACAGGGCCACATACTACAGTACAGAGATAATCCAGGTCAAAACTAGATTTTCTTTGCATAGCTTCTTATTGGCATCCTGGGGTTTATAGTTTGATGATGCACCAGTACACTTTGACAGAGAAGGCTGTGACATCTTGTAAAACTACAAACCCCAGAATTGTGTCTGAAAGAGCTTTGCAAGGGAGCTATGCAAATCTTTCAGCTCTTCTTGAAATCTCAAGCCTGTACCTTCTAGTCAAGTGCTGAATTTAAATATTAAATGTTCGATTTAACTTAGAATACAACTCCAGATGTAATTTCTGGAATTGTTAGCAAAGGCCATTATTACTCCAAGGGAAAAACTCACCTATTTGCCATCTCCCCTTGTCTGTCTGTTCACTCAGGTTTTCAGATGTCCCGGTCTCCCAGATTTTCAGACATCCCAGTCTCCGACAAGCTATTTGGTTGGTGGATTTGAAAGATTCGGTTTGCCTATTTTGGCACAGGGATTCGGATTCATGAATCTTGAACCCTTGGCCAGGATTTGATGATTCAAGGATTCAGTTGGCCCATCCCTACCATGTAACCCCCGTGAAGAATGTCAACCTTGCACAACACCTTTCAATGATTGGGTGCCATTCTGCAATTAGCAGTGCATAACTGCAGTGCACAATGTTGCTGTATGTGGAACTCTGCTTCTGCTGCTGTCAGCAGATATCTCTTGTGCTATGGCAAATAACTCACTTAACATGTGTAGCGCAACTCAAGCATGTGTATGTCAGTATGCCAGTCACTGCCTCCCTTTCCTTGGATGGGTAGACCTAGTCTGAAATCCTAAGTATATTCATAAGGAAGTAAACTCTGCAGTATTCAATGGGCTCTGAGTAGGTATGTGTATAGAATGGGGCAGCACTGACTGACTGATTAGCATGTTTTGAATTGAGGCCCTAGCCAACTGTACAGCCTATGAGTTTGCTTATTTGTTTGAATAGCATTTGCAGACCAGAATTAAATTCTGCTGAAAGTATGTGCTTTGTAAGAATTAAGTGGCAGGTTTAGTTCGTGGAAAATTCTAAGCTGAGTGGCATCCTTTTTCTTTTTTCCTAATACCACAACACTGATGTGTGTTTTGCTAACAAATTTAATACTTTAACTAACATTTTTATCCTGTGTTTTCTTTTTATTTCCACTCTTCTTCAAACTTCATTTATAACCTTACCACATTATATGGAGGGCCTGCCCACTTCTGGCATGTGGCCTCTGAAAGCTCCCCTAAAAACAAATAGATCTGTATCCTAATCTAGAATATTGCTGGTCTGCTCACTAGGTTTGCCAGGTCTCAGGACAATGTCTGAAGTTTCAGGGATTTGCTATGTGTCCCCAGGTCTACAGGCAGAGAGAAAAATCTCAGAGTCAAAGGCAATGGGAAGAAAAAGTTTGATTTTTGGGAGTGAGGGTGGCATTAAAGCTTGGCCACTCTTCTCCAGTTATATGCATATTGTATTTTGCACAACAGGGGCATACCAAAAAGCCAAGAGTGAGGAGAAGGGATTGGGAGGGAAGTGATGGGTAATGCATCTAGATCAATTATGCCACTTGGAGCAAGGCAGAGAGAGTGGAATGCCAGCATTGGACTCATGAGCCTTCTTACTGTACAAACCCTGCCAGAAAATGTGTCAGAGTGTGGGCGGGGGGACTTGGGTATAGGTCTTGCAGGGGGCTGCTAGACCTGGTGAGCCTTCTACCAGCTCTAGTAGCAGCATAGGCCCTGGGAAAGGTTCCCAACCATCCTAAGTGCTATAGGTGAGGCTTCAAACTTATATGAGTCTCAGCAGGAATTGGATCAGCTGATGGTCACATTTGCTGTCTACCTGGCTACCAAGACTTGTTCCCTTCGCGGAACTGGGTTGTCGTATTAGCTGGTTAGCTGGCCTTTGCCTTCTGATCTATTTAGCTTGATTTTCATTATGTCCATTTCCACAGTCAACTAGCCTGAAAGCAGTTCCTTGCTCCTCTGTGACATTGCAAGTACCCACCTTTGTGATATCACAAAGGCACACCTCTTGGTTTCAGGTGTTGGTCCAGAAATTTTGGGCACTGAGATACTGCTCCATATACCAACACCCCTCATGTATCTAAGGCCCTTTTCACACCTCACACATACAGCGACACCTGGTGTTGCTGGCATTGCATGGGGATCATGTGAAAAGCCTCCTCCGGGAGGGAATTGCGTCTCCTGCACTTCTCTCCGCACCAGCTCCATGCTGGATGGAAGGAAGCATGATAGCTCCGCCCCTTCCTTCCGCAGTGCAGCCGGGTACTTTCCCAGGCAGCGCTGAGGGATGGAGTTTGGCCATTGCACTTCCTGAGGTTCCACACACCAGGTAAGTGCAGGAGGCACATGGGAGGAATGCGCAATCATGCATCATTTTCAGGAAAAACCCAAAAATGATGTAATGCGCAATTGCCGTGGGATCGGTACAGGAGCACTGCATGATCACGAGGACATCATACAGAACCATCCTTGTGATTCCACGTCGCTCCCGTGGCCAAGTTGCGTGTGAAAAGGGCGTAGGATAACATTTAGGTGCCATCTGTCCACACTGCGTCACACTCCACACTCCATTATCTGTATGTTTTGCAAACTTAAGAAAGGAACTGAGAAAGGTACTAACATTTTTGCATAGACCTTTTCCATATGAGAGGGGAGGATTTGGGCCAAAAGGTAACCTTGGACAGTATGTTACTGTGGACACAGGTCCTATTCACACATGCATTTAATGGAGATTTGGAAAGTAGCCACTAACTGCTAGGTAGCAAAAAATACTTTAATTTATTTATTTTTAAATAGCGATGGTGGTAATTTACTGGTGAAAGCCATAAATTGAAAATACCAATTAAAATAGAGCCAAAATTCCAGACAATTTACTTGTACTGTGATAATTCAAATCTTCTGAGTACTTGTCTATGTTGAAGAAAGTAAAAAACTGATTTGAAACAAGCCACAAATGGAAACTTTACACCTTTTTTACTCTTTTAGGTGGGATTGTGGGACCCCATACAGTTTTGTTCTCTAACAAAAAATTATGCCCAATAGTCATTCACTAGTTATACCTACAATGTTCTGGGGACTAACAAAATAAATGTTATTAATTCATTGACTCATTGAACATTTATGTTTTAGCTGATTTCAGTTAATTCAGGCAGTGATTCACATGTTTGGTCCTGTCAAGTGTTTGGTCCTTCCATAGTTTGGTCATGCACTTTCTGAAGGCCAGTATGTGAACCAAGGAAATACTCTACTCAAATACAGCACAGATATTATTTATGTTATCAATGCCCTGTTTCAGGAACATCATTTCTGTGAGATAATCTGTACCCTCTTTTCATTAGATTTTTCAGTCACTTGTTATGTTGGCCCTTTAAGGAAACAATGCAACATTATGAAATAAATTTTGTGAAATCTCAGCTTTCATATTATATTACTTCAGAGGAGGGTGAACAAGACAGTTAAAGGTCTGGAAATTAAACCCTCTGAGGAATGCCTTAGGCCATTTCTGTACTATACTGTTATAGTGCTATTATTCCACACTCAGCATCCTGTGGAGTTCTGGGGATTGTAGTTTACCGAGGGCAAAGAGCTCTCTGGCTGAGAATTCTAAATGCCCCTCCCTAAACTGCAAACCCCAGGATTCCATAGAACAGAATGGTGACGATTGAAGTGGAATCATAGTGCAATAGTTGTGTAGTACGGAAAGGCCTTAGGTCTTCCGTTCCCAACACATCTAAGATTGCAGAGGGATGTCTTTTTTACTTCCTTCCCATATGTTGGAAGTGCGTAGCTGTCATTCTGTTATTCTTATTTCTTCAGGTTTTTTGTTTCTTAAAAAAAGAAAGAAAGATAAGGTTGTAGCACATATATGTTACTTTTCTTTTCCAATTGTTGGCCAAAATGAATCAAGGTTCTTCTGTCTTAATACCATTCCAAAGGTTAACACTGTCAAAATGGCATATCATTCTAAAGTTTTGAAAAGGCCAGTTATCTTCCAATAATGTTTCTTTTCCTTTAAGGAAAAATGTCAGCAATGGACCTTCTGGTCCAGTAAATTTTCTTTTTAGAAAAATTAAAAGATTAAGAAAGCAAAGTGATATACTGTTGGAATGTGTGAGTGAAGTAACAGGGAGAAGAGTATGGGTCCCACAACTTACCATGTATAGCATAATAGAATTAATTTGGGTTGAGCCACAGATATCAGTAAAAGTATATATGTTGAGAGTTTTAGTTTGCTTAAGCTAAAAAGAGTAACTGCCATTCTTGAAAAATAATTGTTCAGTGAGCTTAAATATGTACATACAGTAAAGATGTTTTCAAAAATATGCATAGGTAGGATTGGCATTTGTCATCACTGTTATGTATAGAATGGGTCCCTCCCCCAACTTCAATGAAAGAAACTAATTCCGGTCAAAATAGTGAAATAAGAGAGCAGAGCATTGCAAAAGCACAGTTGAAAGCTTGTTTATACAGAAGACATAAAACAATGGAAGGAGATAATCAAGGATTAGGGACTGAGTTGGTGCTCAGCAACTGAGATAAGTAAAGTGGCAAAGTCTTTTTGCCAGATTACCTTGCCCCAGTGTGAGGCAGGCTGACTGAACAAAGGCATGGGCATCTGCCAGGAGAAATGTAAGCTTTTCTGTAGTCCTTCTAGTCCAACTCTTTGTGAATTTGTTGTATATGCTGGGAAGTAGATGGCAAATTTATCCCTCCTAACATTTGAGTGTTGACTACAGCCCTTTTCACATGGCATTTGCCGTGTGAAAGGGCCCCTCGAGCGTCGTGCGAATGTGAGGAGCGGTCCACACGACACACTCACAATCGTGTGATGCTCCAGGGTCTGGCAGGCGCCACTTGTGCACTTTTTCATTTTCGGCTTTGAGCCAAAAATGATGCACGATTACACATCACTCCGGGGCCCTGCGTGCACTTGCCGTGCATGTGGAGCTCTGGAGCCACAGTGCTCGTGCTTCCTGCCCCAGCGCAGCCTGGGAAACTCCCAGGCTGCACTGCGGAAGGAAGAGGTGGGGCTCTCGCATGAGTGGGCGGCAGCTGCGGAGCTGAAGGAACCAGGACATGAGAGCCTCTGTGAAAAGGTATGTTGCAGAAAGGGCCTATGACTCTGGAGACCAGGGTCTTCTTTGACTCAACTGGCTGTCAGATCTTGGCTTGTTCTGAGATTTAATCTTCAGCTTTACCTCCATGAACTTTACAAATTGCTCCTTGGTATTTTATTGGACGTGACCTTGGCTCTGTTTCCCAGACCTTGCTTTTGAATTTCTCATACCTATTTTGGTGCTGGCTTGTATGTAACTGAACTCAGCTTAGGTTTTTGCACATTGCTTAACTGGTTATGGATGCTGGGTATAGTTTCTCTGAGTTCCTCTGAAAACCTGTAATGCTAATGTAGGTACCTGCAACCCAGAAACAGCATAATCGTGATTGAGGAGTTTTAGATCTGGTACCTCTTAGCACCTTTCTTCCCGAATTCCATCCCCTGTCCCCGTTTCGACTCTTCTGCTGGCAGAGCTTAGCCAGAAGAGCAATTTTATAGGCAGATAACCCTTTTGCCAGATCTTTCAGATCAACCGGAAGAAAAGGCTTCTTCTGGCAGAGTATTCTTTTTGCTGGCAAAAGAGGCATCCACATAATTCTGAACCCCTAAAGCTAGTGCATCTTTGATTTAGGATTGCACTGGAAAGATGTAATTGCTCTGCACTGAACAGTGATAGAATTGTAAATGGTTATAAATCACTCCCTTCCTTCTATGATTCAAGTAACTTTGTCTTCAATGGCCTATTTTTCTGCTGAAGACAGACTATATCATTAATGTTACATACAACGTTCTGTTGTTAAAGAATTTTTATATGCAACTCTGCTGAGAGACTGAATGGTTTTCTTAACTTTCAGGTATGTTCCCAGCCCATAGAAAAGTGTTCCAGTCAGGGGGGCATGTCTTGAAAGCTGTTGGGAGAGAAGTGAGTTGGAAGGCACCCTGACATGAGCATTTATTGAGATCTGCTGCAGATGCATTAGGGTGCACACCAGGGCATTTTTAAAGGAATTATTGTTGCATGACCGTTCTCCCATTCAAAAGATTTCTGAGTGGAAGCTTCTCTACTACATACAATCCTGACATTCGGATTGTATTGAAAGTGATTTATAAAAAAAAAAGGAGGAAGTTAATACAGAACTGCAGATACAGTTCTAGAAATACTCTGTAAAAACTCAGAAGCTATTATAATTGTAAATAAAATAGACTCAAACCTGATAAAGTTGCAATGAGGAACCAAACAAGGATGTCCTTTATCACCACTACTTTTTGCTCTAGCAATTGAACCTTTAGCCAATAAGACCAGAGATGACCCCAACATTATAGGTTCTAGTATTGGAAAGAGACAACAAAAGGTGAATCTATATGCTGATGATGTTTTGATGTTTTTGGAAAATCCTGAACAATCCTTCCCACATCTTAAGAAGATTTTGGATACTTTCAACAAATATGCAGGGTTCAAAATTAATTACTCAAAGTCTAATTGATGTGTCTTAACACTCCGCATGAACAGCAGAAGATCTGGCAAAAAATGACTAATCTCCAATTACAACCTTCAGGTTTCACATACCTAGGCATTATAATCACCAAAGATATTAAGCAGCTTGTTCCCAGAAACTACAATATCATTACTAGATGGATGAAGTTGAAAAGTAGGACATGGAAATCTCTAACGTTATCTTTGTTAGATAGAATTGCTGTTATATAAAAACATTTCTTATACTACGTCTTTTCTGTTTGTGTCAAACTATTCCTTTGTATCCATCTCCTACACGATTTAAGAACTGGCAGGATTTAATAAATCAATTTATCTTTGATAACAAGAAACCTAGATTTGGAATATCTACTAGATATCTTCCAGCTCAAAAGGGCGGACTGGCTGTACCAGACTTAGAGCTGTACTTTGTGGCTTTTCAACTATCTTATATACCCTACTTGATCACATAGAGCACTAATACTAATTGGGTGGGAATGGAGATACAGGGAGATTTTCCACCAGAACTTAATCTCTTATTTAATAAAACAACTAAGCTGACCATTAAGGAAATTAATAACCCTTGGTTACAAACATCAAGTACTATATGGAATTAATGGAAACATGTTTTATCACCAAATCCTTCTCCAATATGCCCATTTCTCTTACATCCATTATTTCAACATTCAGACAAATTCCATCAGTTTCATAAATGGAAAGAGAAAGGTTTCTGTACAATTAAAGACCTGTTTAAAAAGGGGAATCCTAAGACAACAGATGAACTCTCTGTAGAGCTTGAACCATTATCAATTAACTGGCTTCATCTGTACCAGGTCTTTTCTTTTGCAACTAAAATACTAGGTAAGGATGAAGCCCCAAGACCTCCAGCTGTAATGGAGAGAGCATCTGAGAATTCTGAACAGCAGACTAAAGGCTTGGCCTCATCCATATATAATTGTTTAAATACGTGTATATATGGAAACACACTTAGTCTAAAAACAGCCTGGGAGTCAGACTTGAAAATCACAATTCCAGAGAAAGATTAGAACAATGTCTGGTTATCATTACCATTTAAATCCAGATCCGCACTAATAAGGGAACATGCCTTTAAAACAATCCACAAATAGTACCTTACTCCTCTTAGACAGTCAAAGATAGGAAATAATATTTCACCAAAATGCAGGAGAGGATGTGAGGTTATTGGTACCTATAACCATATGTGGTTAGAAAGCCCTAAAATAGATTTGTTTTGGCAAGAGGTTATAAGACAAATAATGATAATCACAAGACAAGATATTAAATGCTGTCCTGGACTTTTATTGTTGAATATTTTTTCTAAAGATAACAAACACCTTGAACACAAGAATTTGATTGTAATTTTTATCATGGCTGCCCGAATGGAAATAGCTAGATACTGGAAGACTGGAGATGTTTCTCTGGAAGCTTGGTGGGGAAGAATTTGGGACTTATGGCTCTTAGAGAAACTCTCAGACAATATGCAAACATATAGGGGAATAAAAAGGAATTAAACTTTTGATGAAACAATGGTTTCCATTCAATGAATATATGAATGCAATAGATGATTTACAAGGTTATCCTAAACTTTCTGTAGAATCTTCAGACGTGTGATGAGATCAGTAATAAACAATGGTAGGCATTATACTTGAATTATGGATGTAAATTACTGTTGTAAATTGTTTGTCTTATTTTTTTTATTGTACTCCTGTGTACTTATATAAAAAAAAAATAAAAAAAGAACTGCAGATATATTTACATACATGAGTGTGTGTTGGCAATTTTTATTTTTCTGTTCCATCACCAGCATACACCTGAGTTAGAAAGAAAAATCTCTAGGATTCTTCTTGTTCTTGTCTATTTGCATGATAAAAGTTAGTGGAACTTCAAATCTAACAAACAGAACTGCATTTCTCATAGATGTCCATAGTTTTCTCCACTTATATCTGAAGTCTCTACCTAACAGTCTGAACACTGTTGCTGAATGAGGCATTTGTGATACAAAATCAAAACTGTTTTCAAAGATGTAGCCATGTTAGTCTCTTGCAGCATCAAACCTGTGTTTTCTTGTCCAGATTACTTTGCTTACACTCACTGTAATGTTTCTGAAAGACAGAAGGCTGTTCACTGTTTTGTGACGTTTTTGTTTGGTCTTAATAAATATATTGTCTTCGAATTTTGATTATTTTCCATATGAACCAACATGCTCTCTTCAATATTTCTGGATTCTAGGAAGTATGAAAGTCAGAACAGTATATTCAAGAGGAAATATTTTAATGTTTTTTCCATGTTAACTACATTCTCATATGCCATGTGCTGCAAATAAAAGTTCAGGTAGGAGTAATTTTAAAGCTAGATTGCAGCAATAATCTAAATTTGAATACAGAAAAAATCTGTTTTTAAATTGAAAGCATGGCTCACTTTAGCTTTCAGTACCTAAATCAAAGTGCAGTTTATTTAACCAACTGTAGTTTCTGTGATTCTCCAGTTGCTTTACAAATAGCAAAAAAGTTGATTGGCTGCATGTCAGGAAATGGGCTAGATTGTTTATGAGGTGTCAGAAGTTTAAAATAGTTAGTGCTAGGTTCCTTATATGTTTGTTAATTTCACTTGGGCATATAATAATGAACATTAACGTAATGATTGGCTGCTTACATTGAAAAATAGCACCCTAAGACTTGCGAATGACAAACAATTCTTTGTAATCTAAAAGTCCATTTGTGAAACTAAATTGTCTACCATAAATAGCTGTTTGTACACCTCATTAATTTGGTGATAGGCTACAAAAGGGCCTGTGTGCTAAACTGAGAAACTGTATAGAAAAAGAGAAGGCTATATATAATTTGGATCCTGTTTAACTGGTTCCTGATTTAAATAAGAGGTAAATCTACTTGGATCAGTACATACAGCCTCCCAAAGAACAGATATGAGAAAGATTAAACTCAAAAAGGTATTTTTCTTTGAGTCAGTGAACCTTGTCAATAAGATGCTTCTTACTTTCTGTAACTATTGGTAAAAATCTGTATTTTCCTTTATTTTCTCTATAGAGCTGCTCAGAAGTTGAACCTGTCATCCAAAAAGAAGAAACATAGGCCTTCTACATCCTCTGTTTCTGAATCTCATCTTTTTGCTACAAAGTTCAGTACTATCTTACAGACTTCTCCTCCACCAGCCCCACCATGTTTGCTGAGAGCAGTCAACAAAGTAAAAGACACTCCCGGACTAGGCAAGGTAGGGCTTCAGCCGCAGTTCATTTTTGTAATGCTTTATTAACTTTAGAGAAGAAAAGTCTTCCCACACGGGAAAAGGAGGGCTGCTGTATGATTTATGCAATAAACTTGATCATTGTGATTACATTAGTGCTAACATAGTGTTTCTTAAAGCAAAGTTTTACACCATCTCCTATGCATGTTAACTAGGGCCATTTCCACATATACTGTTATAGTGCTATTATTCCACTTTCAACATCTTATGGAATCCTGGGACTTGCAGTTTAGGGAGGGGCCTTTAGGATTCTTAGCCCGAGAGCTTTCTGGCCTCAGTAAACTACAAACCCCAGAATTCCACAGAATTCCAAAGAGCTCTCTGGCTGAGAATTGTAAAGGCCCCTCGCTAAATGGCAAACCCTAGGATTAGGATGTTGAAAGTAGAATAATAGCACTATAACAGTCTAGTGTGGAAATGGTCTGAGTCAGTAGCTGAATTCCTTAATTAACTGGCTATTTCCAACCTCTTCTTTTGAGATTTAAAGAATATTGACAAATTTTCTGGGCCTCAGCATGCTGCAAGATTTTTGTCCTTAGCAAGAATGAAAAGGCCAGTGCTTTTTTCATTTCCAGTGTTTGGAAAGGGCTTCTTCTTACTTAAAAAAGTATCATTTCTATCATGAAAGCCAGTGCAATTCTCGGCTGCATCAATAGGAGTATGGTGTCTAGATCAAGGGAGGTACTGGTACCACTCTACTCTGCTTTGGTTAGACCTCATCTTGAATACTGTGTCCAGTTCTGGGCACCCCAATTCAAGAAGGACATGGTCAAGCTGGAGCAAGTCCAGAGAAGGGCGACCAAAATGGTGAGAGGCCTGGAAGACCATGAGGATAGACTTAGAGAGCTGGGTATGTTTAGTCTGCAGAAGAGAAGGTTAAGAGGGGACATGATAGCTATGTTTAAATATTTGAAGGGATGCCATGTAGAGGAAGGAGAGGGCTTGTTTTCTGCTGCTCCAGAGACCAGGACAAGGAGCAATGGATTCAAGCTGCAGGAAAGGAGATTCCACCTGAACCTCAGGAAGAACTTCCTGACAGTCAGGACTGTCCAGCAGTGGAACATGCTGCCTCGGAGTGTAGTGGAGTCTCCTTCCTTGGAGGTTTTTAAGCAGAGGCTAGATGGCCATCTGTCGGGAATGCTTTGAGGGTGTTCCTGCATAGCAGGGGGTTGGACTGGATGGCCCGTGTGGTCTCTTCCAACTCTACATTTCTATGATTCTATGTATGGAAGATGCTTTGATACATATCCAGAAGAAGAGGTCCAGAAGTGTAGCTACTGCCAGTGTTTTTTCCAGTTTACATTTTCATATGTATAATCAGAAAGCTCTGGCAAGTGACTGCATAAAGCCTAAGAGGTGTTCAGAGGGTGACAGCCAACATTCCATCCTTATTTTTAAAATGTAAATACCAGAAACTTGCCACAGATTTACATCATAGTAATGTTGAGTATGAGATTATGAATTCTAGATAAGATCTATGATTCTTAAAAAGCTTAAGCATTCCCTGTGTATTTACAAAGAACTGTGCATGCAGTTGGTATTATCATTCACGTTTCCATCACAAATGTTCATAAGGATAAAAAGGCAAGCTGTGTTTTTTGAATGGAAAAGCAGCTTACCTTTTCTATTGTGAGAGCAGCTGCCTTGAAGAGAAACCTTTTGGCGCTACACATGCTTGCCACTTACATATATATGATTATGCTTCAACCTTATTACAAAAATATATATATACTGGCGTTTTATAAACACTTCTCCAAAAGCATTTTTAAACTGTGAGTAAATAAACTAAAAAAATAATAGCAACAGAATAGTATATCTCTATACTACTTATCAGCTAAGTGCTCTCTAAGCAGTTTATAGTGTGTTAGCTAATTGCCCCCAACAAGCTCATTTTACTGACCTACAGAAGGATGGAAGGCAGTATCGAACTCGCAACCCTGTGGCTGCACTACTGGCATTTAACCACTGCACGACCAGGGCTCTATAAAAAAATCACTCTATGCAACAATAGCTAAACATCTAGATATTGTCCAGTATCAGCTGGGTTTGAGGGAATATGATAGATCTGTTTTTATTTTTATTTATATAATAAATAAAGGGACCAAAGGTAGCTCCTACATAATTTGTCCTGCTACCTATTTTGAGGGGTTAAGGTTTTGGAATTGTTACACTAATTATGCTGCCTTAACAACTTTGTAATTTATACTTTGGTTAGGATTGAACCATCTGGTTTGATCTGCTTGATATATATTTGCAGTACAAATAAATATCTGGCTGTTACCCACCTTTTCAGGATACTCAGAATACTGCATTAGTATGTGTTGCTCAGAGATAAGCCTCATTGTGTTTGAAGTGGATTACTCTGGCCATTTCTGCACTAGGCTATTACAGTGCTATGATTCCACTTTCGACATCCTATGGAATCCTGGGGTTTGCAGTTTCTGGCCCCTCCCGAAACTGCAAACCCCAGGATTCCATAGGATGTTGAAATTAGAATCATAGCGCTATAACAGCCTAGTGCGGAAATGGCCTCTGAGGATAGTGTGCATAGAACTACAGCCTTAGTAGTTTAAATGATGGTCATGCTGTTTAATTCCATATTCTTATCTGAAGAAGAATAGACATTTGGCATTGTTCTTCCATCTTTTGACTCTCCATAAAAACATGTTGAAATTAGTTTTGATTTGGAATGAATAACTTTGTTACATCCTTGTTCACCTTTCTGTTTACATGACAGTAAAGAAGACAGTGCAGTCTAGCAGGATTGCTTCAGTATTACTTCACTGTAATTTCACTTGCACTGGTCTTATGTTGCTTTTTAATGAAGGTGTACTGGGATCAGATACAGTACAGCCAGCCGTCCACATTTACGGGTTTCACTTTTGTGGATCTGATTATTCACTGATTATTTGCTTCTGCCTCTGCTGCCTCCCTATGCCATTTTTACTAGGGACTGCAGGCCTTGTGAGACTGAGAAACTGTGAACGAGGCTTGCGAGTCCCTGTTAAAAATTGTGTGGGGCAGCAGTGAAGGTGACAGTAAGCCCTACCAGCCACCCACTTCTGCCTTGTGAAGGAACCCTGCTGCCTCAGAGGAATCCACAATGGATTGAATATGGTAATCATATTTTTTAGTGTGTTAAATATGGTTGGAGAGGGCCTAGAGTTATTCACGGTTTTTCCACTTTCACGAGGTCCTGTGCCCCTAACCCTAGGGAATGTGGAGGAATGATGGTACTGCAGCTAAGACTCAAAATCCTAATGAAGGCACAGTGAGTAAAGAAAATCACGTCATGGGATCATCTCTGACCTCATCTCTCTTCAGATCAATTCCCAACCAAAAACAATTAAAGTAAAAGTTGTTTGTACCACAATGAGCAGTCTGTTTCAAAATTGCCTGCAGCCTCAAACTTGCTAGCACTCATCTCTGCATACACATCTAGCCCATAGATAATTCCTGTTGTCGTTCTAGGTCACTGTTGCAGGGAGATCTTTTTTATGGATTCTCACAGAAGCCCGCATTGTATAGAGGAGCTCTCTGTATTTCCATTGGTGCATTTGTAAGCGCTTTCTCGGCCATCTGAAGAAGCAGATGGTAGCAATGTTTTTCTGCTGTTGACAACTGTAGCCAGGGATCAGTCTGTAGGCAGGCTAGCCAACACAGCTTTGTAATCCCCAACATATTCTGGCACAGTTTGTGTAAAGCTCACTTGTTGATCAATACATTTACAACATTCCCTCGCTCTTGCCTGGCAACAGATGTGAATGTACGCTGAAACTGGAAATTTCAGGAAGGATTCATTTTGTATTAATTGTTTAGGATTGCTTTAAATGAATCAGGTCTAACATATATCCACGCAGTCAGGTTAACTATAATTAGTTAAATCATTACTCTGTGACTAGCCATGACAGAAAGCCTGTTACCTTTCTAGCCATTTTAGTTTTTTTAAATATATATATATAGTGATTCTGTTTGTTTAGAAAGATGAATAAAAAAAAACAGCAAAGATGATATATGTCAGTTCATTTTACAACAGTGGTTCTCAACCTGTGGGTCCCCAGATGTTTGTGGACTTCAGCTCCCAGAAGCCCTGAGCATTGACCATAGTGGTTGGGGTTTCTGGGAGCTGAAGTCCACAAACATCTGGGGACCCACAGGTTGAGAACCACTGTTTTACAAGGTCTACCTTACAAGATATATAGTCTTAGTATTTGTTTACTTTAAAATGATTTTATATTGTTTAATTTATGATTTTAGCTATTTAGCTAATTTGTTTTATAGCTAAATAGCTGCCTTGGGCCCCATACTGGGAGACAGGTGGCATATAAATGCAATAAGTAAGTAAATAAAGAAATGAACAAAGCTGCAGCTAATCAATTTGTCACTGAGTCCTGGAAATCCACATATTTTTTGGTATTGGACCAGCAATATTTACCTGTGTTCTAAGTTCTCCTGAAAGCCAGTCGAGCTTGTGAAATACAAACTGCTAATACTGATCATGAGAAGCTTTTTAAAAGAGGCAGGAGCAAAAGCTAGCTTACTTCTTGAAAATTCAGCATTGCAATACATAGTCAAAAGTTAATTGCTGTAGGACAAATGAGAGTTAAAACCATTTTCCCTTAGAAACAATTTCGAGAGGAAGAACAAAAACTGTTTCTCCTTAGAGTTACCATGGTTACTGAAATAGGAACAAGAAAGGAATACCCCATGAGGCATTTTAAGAAGACATGTATGTTCATCATTGTAGTCAAACTGATTGTTCTATAAATTAAATAGTTAGTTCCACTAGGAATGAAAGCCAGGTGGCCTTTAGCCCTCATGTTAGAGTGGCCCATAACAACAGATATTCCTCAGGAAACAGGTTTGATGGATCTGACTGAGGTCTTTGCTGGCTAGGATCCAATTAACTGTGCAAGGAAATGTTTAATACCTCTCACTGCAAGCTGTTTTAAAAGCAAAACAGAAACACAGCCCCTTTAATTAATCAGACCATAAACAAAATTAAGTCCCAGATGCACACTATCCCTGTAACTGCACTTCTCATGGATACATGTATGCATATAAAGCAGAACCTGTTTTGACTCTGCCATTCTTAGGTCACGTTTCCATCTGGCTACACCAAGGCTCTATTCATACTACACAGTCATAGCACAATTATTCCACTTTAAATGCTCTGGTTCCATCCTACAGAATTCTGAAATTTCTGGAGCCCATTCACACTACAGTCTCGGGAAGGACCAGAACCAGTGCCCACAACACGGCAGATCGCAGGGTTCCATAGGGTGATTCCATGGCAGTTAAAGTGAGAGCATAATGCTATAACTGTGTAATGTGAATGGGCCCCAGAAATAGTGTGTATATTGGTGTGCAACAAAGGAGGGAAAAGAGAATCAGTTTTACCAATCTGTTATTTCTTGAAGGAAGGCAGGATGCGTCTATCACAAAGGCAGGTCCTTGGATCTTTGCTGGTATCTTAGGGCTGCAATGATATCAGAACGATACATGTCATGTGTGCATGTATGAAAGGTAGGAAGGGGCCACATAACTCTACCCTGTGTTTATAGTGACTCATAGTTCCTCCTGGCTCTGCTTTCCAGTTTCTTTTGTACTCTGAGGGAGAGGAAACCTTCACACTTTGCATAAAATTAAGCATTGTCAAATACATAGAAGAAAGCGGAAAGTCATTTTCCTTTTTACCACCAAGTAAGCATGTGTGGGTGTAGTCCAAATCACATCCACCAAATGTGGGTTGGGGTTGTTAATACTTCTCCCCAGTTGTGTCCCCATCTCCCACACACACACACACACACACACACACACACACACACTGTGCGAAGTAAAAGAAAAACTCCATAGATGCCAGCTGAGTTTTTGAGGACAGAACAGTAAGGGGTAAAGTTTCAGTAAAAGAACTGTAAAGTGCATGGTGCACATTTCTAAGAAAGCAATAATTTTAAGGAGCCAACACGATGTTATTTGACCATGACTCCAGAAGACCAGGATTTGAATGACCACTCAGCCATGGAAACCCACAGAGTGACCTTGGGAAAGTCATATACTACCAGCCACAGAGGAAGGCAATGGCAAATCTACTCTGAGTGAATCTTGCTATTATAGGGTTGCCTTAAGTAAAAGTCAACATGATGACATTGGACAATAACAGCAGCAGCAACATTTTTAAAGACTAAGGGCTTGTTTAGCGAACTGTTGCAGTCTGTGGCATTTGCAGGGTTTAGTAGAGTGTTAGGGCATTTCCTCGTGATGTCGCAGTCTTGCGATGGGTATGCAATGGCAGCAGTCCACGAGTCGAGCTTTTGCATGACATCGTTGCAGTCCTGCTGCCAACCTGTCCGCACCCAGCATGATTACGGGATATTTCCTCAACAGAAAAAATCAATTAAGTGCCCATAATCGTGTGACACTCCTGTCACTGCTGGCCATGTGGAAGGGGAGGAAGCACGATCACGTGCTTCCTTCCCCAGTGCAACATGGGAAAGAGGCTGGCTGCACTGGGGAAGGAAGACGGACATCGCTTGCGCTCCCTTCCATAGGGAGCTAATCAGATGCAGACAGGAGTGTTCACATCGCACTCCTATCCCAGCAAAGGCACTCCCGGGATTGCAACGGGATGCCCCATGGGAACCAGTGAGTGTGGAAATGGCCTTAGTTCCATTGCCGTAGGCTAAATCATCATGTAACCAGATCATATCTACATGCATTTCCAAATGCTTGCTCACATGTGTTTTTGGTTGTTTGCATTAAACCTGCCTGTTTACCTGCCTGTATGGTGTTGAAGATGAACAATCCACAATGGAGTGAACCAAAAAGTAATTTTTTTTCCAAGCTATGATTTAGAAACACAGTTAGCTTGCTTGGACTATTGAAAGGTTGTTTCATAAGTGGTAGGGCTCATTATTGCTCAAGCTATGAAAAAGGGAAGATGTCATCTCTGTAGTTGTCATAGTAGCAGAAAAGTGCAGCAACAATATGTTTCTTGTAACTATTCTGTCTGCCCTGCTCCTACAGTTGTAAAGGACAGTTCAGTTGAAAGCTATGATGATTATGCATACCCTCTTCGGCTATGTTGTAAAATATGATGATTAATGCATAGCAGTATACTATTGTTGCAAGTTAGTAAGAATTTGATCTCATTTGAAGAAATTCACAATTGATAATTATTGCACTGTTAAGTATACAGTGCAATAATTATCAATTGTGAATTTCTGTTGTACAAACTGTTGTTACAAACTGTTGTAAGGTATGTTGTTTTATATGTTAACAGTGCAATACATCGTTTTATATTTAACAATCTTGTGGGCTCAATTAGACCACAAACACACTATTTTCCTGGGTGTTTTGTTCTTTACCTTGTTAACCTCAATAACTTTGCAACTTTTACAAGAAAAGGAAAATTCTCAAGGAAGCGATAATATTTACCTTACCTTCAAATGGTACCATGCTTAATATTTCTTATCAGGTATTTTAGTTTTATCTCTCTCAGAGTGTATTTGAGTTCAAAACTGAGTAGAACTACTAATTTTGATTTCAGTAGGTAGTTAATGTTCCAATTAGAGTTGTGCTGTAGTGTTTTGTACTATAGGTAAGTTGTGAGTATTGATAAAACAAATTTCAGAAATTCTTGGTATCTTTACCTATCCAAAAATTCACTCTCTCCATTAATGAACGTTCTGGTTAAAAAAATAACAGAAACAAGCAGATTAAAGTAGGATTGGATGCAGCAAACTGCTGCCCTGGAATTAAAAACTTTGAAAGGTTATAATTTGTATCAAAATGTCTCAATAGCATGAATTTTTTTTTTTAAAAAAACTAATACCTATTGGTTTTTCTGATACATGGTGAACCATTAGTGCATTACACCTTACATAATTCATCTCCTTTTTTGGCATTAGTCTAGGCCTAGTTAATTAGCCCTAATTTGATCTGAAGCTTTCAGATCTGCATTTTGAACACCAGTCTAATTATTTGCAGAGGTTTAAATCCCTGTGGATAAAGTTATTACAAATTAGGAAAGTCATGATGAAAGAAGCTAAAATTGTAAGGTGATTCAACTATGCCGAGAAAAGAATTTAAGCAAAGAATCTTCCAGATTGGGAACTGACATAGAGAAATGTGGTACAGCCAAATGTGAATTGAAAGAAAGCCACACACACACACACACACACACACACACACACACAGAGAGAGAGACATACAGACATGCACACACATATGCACATTCTTATTCTGAAAATCTCCTTCCTCAAAACACCTTCTTTTGTTACTTGATCTCTCTCTGCGTGTGCCCATGAACCTTGCTTAGAGGAAGCTGTCAGGATAGTAGAGCTTTTGGAAACTACACTGTAGCAGTGCTGTAATAACAGAGACTAATGATCCAGCAGTCTATTGATTCAGCCACAAGGTCACTCAGCTCTGCTCTTTCTTACAAACACCAACTTTTTTAAAAATCTAGTTTGTAGTACATTGAAGAAGATCTGAAGATATACCCAACATAGTAGGGAGGCGGTTTGTTCCTTTACTTCTGATATGCCAGAGACAATCCCACTTCATGTGTGGAACAAAGGTGTCTCAAAATGTTATCTATATCTGTATCTACACCTCTAATCTATCTATATCTGAATGAGAGATGGCTGTGTCACATGTAGGTCTCTGTTTTGCTACACAGAAAGATGAAAGCCATTTTCTGCTAGTGTAATCCCACTTGGCTGAGAAATGCATGAAGATAACATATTCCCATGAATGGAACCAGACAGGAGTCCTTCCATCAGCAGTATTCTCTCAGAAAGTATCTGGTGGGTGAGAGAGTGATATGATCTGCCCAGGTGCGATTGTAGTATTTGGTCATAATGTACAGCAACCATCTGGGATCTTAGCTACAAGTGTCTCTACATGACAACAGGTAGGTTTGAAATAGGATATAACATGCAGTAGATGAACTTTATGGAAGCAGGAAAAAGTCAGTTTAGACATTGATGCATTCCTTCCGCTATCCCACACTCGCCATAAAAAGAAAACATCAGGCAGACAGAGGGTTATGAAGAGAAGAGTGTGAAATCATCTCCCTGAAGGTTATAGTTTTCACCCAAGGAACAACTTTATGAGGAGTCTCCTTTCTGTCTAAATCACTGTACTTAGAGGAAGGCTATAAAAGGGACCTAACAGTCATTTGATATCAGCTGAGCAAAACAAGGCAAGAAGTTTGCATTCTATCCCATTCATCTTTGTTGGGGAATTGAGAGAATTTTTAGTAACAAGTCTCCCAATCAGCAGACTATTTTGTAATGCACAAGCAGAAGTTTAACAAATTACCAGTTCTACTTTATCATCTCCACCCCAGACACACTTAGGCCCTTTCCGCATATGGAGGGGGAAACGGGGGAAAACGCGCTAAAACAGAGCTTAATGGCAGCTGGGTAAGTCCGTCGCCATGCAGAGCAGTGCAAGTTCACTGCTCCACAGTTCTCCGGTGTCCAAAATGGCGGCTCTGGCGTCCAAAATGGCAGCTTCTGGTTGGTGGAGGCTCTCCACCAACCGGAGAAGCTCGCCAGCCTAAAGACTGCCCCTGGCAGATCTGCAGGCACGCACTAGTGTGTACCTGCAAATCTGCACCAGGGCGCGGCGATGGAGCTGCATGGGGCTGCACGCTCCATGCTTTTTAAAAACCTCTGAAAAGAGGTTTTTAAAAAACACACCGCACCACCAGTTCCGGTCGCTTTGGAGCAGATTGCGGTGCGGAACGACAAAAAGTAGTCCACCCCAGTCCACTCTACGGTGCAGAAGACCTCCATCGGAGGTCGCTGTGCACCGTTTTAATACCCCGGTAGCTCAAAATAAACGCAAACAGTTTGGTTAAAAATGCAAAAAATTTACTCACAAAATCTTGTGTATAGTTTACACAGGTTCAATTCTTGAAGAAATTCTTGCTGAAAATAATCCCTGTTAGGAGATCTCAGAGCATGCTTTCAGGACAAAAGTTGAAGACAAAAGAGGAAGAGGAAGAGAACATGCAAGGGGAAGTGGGTGTTGACCAAACAACAGGAAGCTTACTCTAGATAATCTCCTCTGTGGCTACAATAGACATGCAAACTAACTAGCCAGTTAATTAAGCATGTAAAGGTTGCCACTCCCAACAATCTTAACTCTGCACTGATTTTCCTTTTTGTGTTATTCACACGAATTATCCAGGAAGAAAAGAAGAAGACAGCATGTGATTTCCCTCTGCTCAAAAAAAATAAAATAATTATAAACATAAAAAAATTAATTCAGTGTTCTGAAGCTGTACTGTAATTTTGATCTCTCTGATGCATGATATTTTCACAAAAGTTCCCTGGAAAACTGGGTTGGGGTGTGAATCCCTTCATCAACCCGTGTATATAAGACTCTGCAGCCACCTGTCTCAAATATGGGAGGTTTCATCCTCTCAGAAGAAGTAACTATGCCTGATGACATCTTCCAATCCTGTGAGGAAATTTTGGCAGAGATGTAGACTCAAATTGATCAACTCAGACTCAAGTTGGACTTAAGTCTCTTCAGTGACTTGACTTGGACTCAACTCGTCAATAAATGATGGACAGACTCGACTCAATTCGAGACTCATCTTTTTTTAGTGATTGACTTGCTGCCCACCTCGCCCTCCAGCCTTTCCCCAGTCAGCAGTGAGGAAATGTGCTG
Source organism: Iguana delicatissima (assembly GCA_948472985.1). Classification (NCBI taxonomy): domain Eukaryota; kingdom Metazoa; phylum Chordata; class Lepidosauria; order Squamata; family Iguanidae; genus Iguana; species Iguana delicatissima. The sequence goes on along the minus strand of CAOKZL010000048.1, from coordinate 1,092,795 downwards.
AGTACCCAATCAGAGCTGCACATGTTCCCTATCTCTGCCTCTCTTTTGTTTTCTGCCTTTCTCCAGAAGCTGATTATAGGAAAGCAAAAGAGCAGGAATTGTTAAAACAGGGAAAACAGGGGTTTGTACCTTTTTTCTGGTGAGTGTGGATAAGGAGTGGTCTCTGCGTTTGGGTTGAGGAGAGGCTTAAGGGTTGAAATCCCATCAGTGTTAATGTAAAATCCTCCTCCTCTTTTCCTTTCCCTATCTAGCCAGCTCATTGCTCACTCAGAAGCAATTTCCTTCCTTGTCTTTCCTGTTTTTTGATGGCTGAGGGCTTCCTTCCAGTCCTGCTTGCTCTTGAGTAAACAGGAAAGAAAGGGTGTCCTTTACAGCTATGACAGAGTGGAAAGCAGTTTCCTTAGAAGAGCTTTCCTGTTCTTCGATGTCTTCCTTCCAATTCTGCTTGCTCTCAACTTAACCCCCCCCCACAGATCACCAGTACCCTTTTTTTTTCTATTAAAGTTGGCTTCCATACTTGACACTTGACTTGAATTATCTTGCAAGGACTTGCGACTTGACTTGAGGCTTGAAGGTAGGAACTTGAGACTTGATTTGAGACTTGGAGTAAAAGACTTAAATGTATCACTGTTTATTGGCATATCTTCTTTAATTTCAGAAGTACGAAGGTAGGTTCCACAGAAACCTTTGAACTTGTTGTTTTTTTGAAATTCAAGAGACTTTGTCCACTCCAAAGAGCCTATTATGCCTAAGATATTCATCAATATCTTTCCAAACATAAACAATTTATAGGGATTCCTTTATTTCTCTATGTTAATCAGTGGCGAGACATATAAAAGATCAGATTTTAGAAGCAAAAACTTCATTTCAGATATGAGAAGGAGGAAAAGGGAAAAAAAACCCTGTGTTGGAGGTATTTTGAGTGCCTGTATTAGCCTGAGGGGATAGACAATCTGTTTCTGAAACTGAGATCTTCATTGAATCATAGCTTTAATATATATTTTTAGTTTGCACTTGTTTCCATACTCTGCAGTTTTTCTCTTCAGTTTGTCCTCTTCAGAGGAGTAATGCTATAGCTGAGGAATCCACCTATTTTCCTAACTCTTGTTTCTCATTTATTGTAACCTACCAATAGATATAAATAACCTGATGCAGAATACCCACTGTGTATGCAATTTTGTTATTTACTTCCTTGGAAGGAAAACACAATGAGATCATTTTGAGGTATAAATATTGTTTAGGTCAACATTTGTATGTATTATTGTTGCAACCTGGGTATGAATTGTATTTGTGACCTTGCTCTGAACAGAGCATTAATGCTTCATTCTGAGCAAGGTTGCAAATATAATAACTATAAGACAGAATTAAATGAGCTAGCTAGCTGGAGAAGTAGCTGGTTTTATGAATATTCTTCATTATTGTGCCAAAGCACAATTTGTCAAACCCTCTGGGGATTTCAGTTGACCATATTGTAACATTCTGAATTGATTTATCTTGGGATCTTTTGATTATGAGGAGCTTTTCTCATGTTTCTATATGAACTCATGTGTATAGCTTTTCAAGATGTTAAGTTGTTAAACTATCTTTTATCATTTGTTTAATTTTTTTTTATTTATATCCTGCGTTTCTTCCTAAATGAGATTAAAATAAAAATAGAACACCTGTGAAATTTCACAGAAAAGTTGGCTGTAATTGGCTTCTTCTAAAAGTTTTGGCAGTTCATCTCTCTTTAATGCCTCAGCTATTCTTATCAGGAGATGTATCTTGAGATGTTCTCTCAAAGGAAGTCTATCTCTATACTTTTTCCTGTTGTCAGACATATTTTCATATCTCTTGCACAGTTAGACCCACTAAATATGAACAACTCATGCTAAATGCTATTCGTGAAACTGGCTGTAAGCAATTTGCCAGGGAACCATGGGAATCTTGGATGATCAACTATGAATGCTATGAGACTGCATAGCACTCTGCTTGCAGCTGGAATAGCTAAACTAACCACACAGCTTTGCCCTTTGTAATGTGTTTTTCCTTGCTGCTGTTCAGTTTTTCTTTAAGTGTGGGTTGTATTGTGTCCTGGGTTCCCACTTTTAGAAACTGGTTGCCATTCATGTTCTTCTTTCTGATTATATTATATGGTTGCATTATTTTATTGTGTGGCACCACTGGATATCTTTAGTGAAAAACTGGAGTGGTGGTGGTGATGATGGTGATGATGATGATGACTCCAGGTGTGACTAGATGGTTGCCTATCTTGCCCAGGTGTGAAGGAAAGGACCTGGTCTGTAGAGGAGAGAGAGAAGAAGAAAGCACTCCATTCGTGCTTGGCACTTTATTTAGTATTGCAGTAAACATAATAGATATACAGCACATGTATATTTATACATATATTTATTTGATAACAACATTTCAAATACATTGGGGTAACAATCAAGCTTGGAAATTAATTATGTTATTCAGTAGTATATCCCTCTTCCTTGTTTCAAAGATGAAACATGCTTGTTGCACTGCTTGTTACTTTTTTTTATTCTGTTACGTGTGCAGATAGGAGAATTTTAGGATAAAAAGAATGGCATAAAATCTGGAAAAATCCTGTCAAAATGCCATTAAATAAGCTTTTAAAAATAACTTTTGAAAATATATGAAATCTGTCGCACAGTACACTTAATAAAGTAACTTTGCTTTTACTTGTACATTGCTTTTAAATGTAACATTGTTACACTGTTGTTGCCCTAAACAACTGATTACATGTAACAAAATTACTTGTTGCTCATTACTCCCAAATTTGAATGTAAATTGTTAATTCCGTCCTTTTTTTCTCTGATAGGATATGTATTATTTTTATTAAAGTAGTGTGACACACAGTTAATCTATCTGAAAACCTTTGTTTTCCAGCTCTGCTCCTGATAGATTTATGCCCATAGTCCAAAGATTAGGAATAAAATTCTGCCTTCAATGAAATCAGGCCACACACCTTAACCTCAGATTCTGTCATCTGCCCTTCTCCAAAGTTCCTTGCCATGCCTGCGAATAATTTAAACATTGGATTTTTCCTCTAAATTGCTGTCATGTCTCAGGAGCGTGCTGAGCTATGTTCTGGCACAAGATCTAACAGCGGCACTAGGGATGTGTGTGCTGTCTGGCCACACAGAAGGTGGAGGCATGCACACTGATTGATAACAGCATGTGCAGATGTGATAAACATAAGGCGGCCTGTGCGCCTTTTGGGAAAGTTGGACAGCAACACAAATGAGGAAACGGGGCTCCCCAGGAGACTCATGCTTGACGTACAGTGGGAATCGTGAATCTGTTCAGATTTCAGGGAACAATTTATCATGAGAGTTATTATGTGGCATGAGGCAGTTTTGAAACTGAACCCCACCAAGCTATTTTCTAGCTTATCATGGCATATTAATAATGCAGTGATAATAATAGAAGTACAAATTAGAAATAACTAGATAGGGAAGATAAACAGCCGTTTTGAGACCCTAGGGAACTAAGATTGCTTGAAATGAATCAGGATAGTATAGCTAACGTAGGAAAAATATTTGTAGGTTCGCCCCCCTTATAGCCTTTTTTTTTTTTGTAAAGACAGCCCCCCTCCTGCCCTTACAGGTTTTTTTCATTGGATATTAGACATTGTACTTGAGGCAGACTGAGATTTCTGCTATATTGGGGAACAACCATTGAGTTTAGACAGTGTTTAACTAGTTTTCCTTATTCGTAAGCTGTAGGTATGCTGCTCCCATTCTACCAGCCAAACCCCAACAGACTTTCCCTAGTGTACAGTTTTCTTGGTATCGGCCTCATCTATGCAATAGTAACCTGTTCGTTTTTTCCTCTACCAGCTGGTATTCAGAGGTGTATAGTGTCTCCAGTCCTGAGGTAATATATGGCTATTGACTGATTGCCTTTATCTCTGTGAATATGGCCAAACCCATTTTAAAGCTGTATCTTGTGGCAGCAAATTCCATAGTTCATGCCCTGTATAGGCTTACAGGGTAAATTCATTATAATAACAGAGGAAACACTGTTAGCCAGCCAGTGACAGATGCAGCATGGCTATCATTGTTCAGCAGTTGACCAATATAAAAGGCAATAATTATGTGATAACAATAGTTACCAGTTTAGTAGATATGGTGCTAAAAGAAATAGTCACACCTGTTATATCAGCAATCTGTGTTCATCCACTAATGCTGGATCATAAAAAAAGAACTCATTAGGGTCCTGTTCCAGAGGAAAGACAGGATATCAGTTAAATACATACATACATACATACATACTCTTTACAGATGGTTGTGCATTTTTGCACCTTCTTAATTTTTATCAAACAATTTTGTGTTGGAGTTTTAGGTAAATAACAAAAATAAAAATCTTGCATCATCCTAAAAGTATATTATATTGAGGCATATTGATGATAGCAAACTTATAGTTACTTATCTGTCTATCCCCTTGCAACCCCTTGTGAGTTACACTGACCATCCGACAGAGTAGTTGACTAGTCTGAATGTTTAGTATAAAAATACAGCTCAGGTTTATAAGAGTCACTAAAAATTGCTGATACTACCAATGCCTTTCGCTGAAAAATTCATCTGTTTGTGAGACTACTGGTATGGGAGTTGGGGAAGTCTGTAAATGATATTCTTCCTCTGGTCAGTTCAGCAGTCAAAAGAGCTTACCCGCTTATTATTTAAGGATATAATTTACTTAGCAAAATAATGCATTGTGATCATCCAGTGCTACAGAAAAGCCTTTGTAGCAATCATTTTAAAGGCTCAAGGTCTGTACCCGCTGAATTCAGTAGGTTAGGCGGGTGGGGAAAGCAAACACTAATTTTGTCTACAGAGCAATAGGAGATAAATTTAATAGCACAAATCCTTCCCCAAGCCAGAACAGCTGAGCTGCATGTGGCGATTTTTGTGTGTCAGAAAGGAAGGAATTTTCCTACAATAGCCTAAGGAGTATGAACGAGATTGAACTGCAACCGTGTCCTGCACAGAGTCTGTGGAGGTGTCGGACCAATGATGTCTCTTAAGGGTGGAGGAAGTGTAGCCTATGGGCTGCATGCTGCTCCTAGACCCCCACCTTCACAGCTCCCAAAGCCCCCATCAGTTCACCAAAGCCCTCTCAATACACAAGTTTTTTTAAAAAAAGTTGAGCACCGTTTCACAGCTAGAAGTCCCCCAAACATGTCAAAATGGATAAAAATACCCCCTTGCACCCCAATCCCACAAAAACCTTCCAACTTATGTTCTTTTTTTGTTTGTATCATGGCTACAATGGTTACTGGAAGCAACATCACATCTCTACTGATTGCCATTTTGGCTATAATGCAGATGAAGAAGAAGGTACCTTGGCATGCTCTCCAAAGAGGAGAGGAGGGAGGATTAGCCCCTGGCCACCATGCTGCTGTTGCCATCTCTAGTTTAGCTAATCACTGTCTATAGTATGAATATGATGGTCTAGCAGAGAGAAGCATTTACACTGAAATCTGGGATTCCCTCCCTTTTATTTATTATCAGCAACAGGTACATGCCTTTCAACATTTCACAGTTAAAATCAAGGTGAGGTCTGGCTGAGCATCATTGCAATATGGTCAAAGAGGCATGGCTGGGCAACAAGGGGGCAAAAGATGTTGAGGAAGAGGAACACAGAAAATTACTGCTTGAAGCAGAGAAGCCCTGGATAGTATGTGCTGAGTTTAGGAAGGCCTGAAAAAAGAGGAAAACAAACAAACAAACACCAAATAAGACTATTGGGAAGATCAATATTATACCTTCTCTTCCTTCCTACTGAGTTATCTGAGTACAAACTATGGCCAGAATCCTGCATTAAGAGATATACATGTGGCATGTAACTACATTGTCCACTGTTATCCCCTAAAGGCACCTTTTAAGTGATGCAGTTGTCCGCCGACCTCCATGCAGCCATTTCTGTATCAATGGAGAGTGGCCAGTCAGCAGAGATGCATCCAGCTATTTTCCTGTAGGTGGATGCACTGCAGCAAGCAAACACTGGGATTGCAGGGACGTCAGGAGGTCCTTGCAGTTGATATCATGACAGCATGATGTTCATATAAGGAAAAGAGCTGGTGCAGTTCCATTGATTCCCCAGTCTCCTGTGACACAGAAATGTCCACATTGTGAAGAACGCATTGCTCAAAAGGTGGGGGCGGAAGGGACTTCTGTCTTATATGGTCTTATGTCTTGTATTTTCAGCAATGAATTCCATCCTCCACAATGACCACAAAAGTGGATTTCAGTACCATAATCTGGACTTATGCTATTGTAATTCACTAACAGGATGCCAACCTGTTTTTCACTTTGAATTTTTGTACTTTGCAGCAATTGAAATAAGCCAAGAACGAAGTGGGAGTGTGAGGAGAGGAGGGAGAAATTGAAGCATTTTAAAAGCAGCTGAAAAAGTGGGACAGTAGAGGATTGCCAAATCAAGACAGTTGGAGGAGATTCCTATAGCTGGTTTGTTTGAAAGAACGATTAGTCCACAAATAGTTTGGCAGAATGAGGAGACTACCTCAGGTTGCTGATTGTCAATGTCATAAAAAGGCAGCAGATTGTTATTTAGTATGCCAATTGCTGTTTCACTTGAGACAGCAAAATGTTGTAGGGCATCAGATTTTTCTAGCGTATACTACTTAACATGGTCAGATGCTTTGGATCATGCTCAATGCTACAAAATCAAGCCTGGCTCTCTTTTTTTACCCATATTGTCTGTCAGCTTTCACTGTTTTCTTTATTTATTGCAAGCAATGACTTACAAATAACACATTAACCTATAACAACTTATAGCCATTGGCTGCTGATCTGCAGCAAGTTTCCGGGAAAGCAAGAAACAATTGTGTAGCCAGTGGGCTCAAATATGGTTCCAGTCCCTGGCACATTGGGGAAAAAACTCTGCCAGTCCATATGTCAGATTGCTTCGGAAGCAGTGGCTTAAATGACAGTAATATTGGTTGAGGTACAACAAAGTATGTAAAAACTAAGATTCTCTAGAAATGTTACTATTTAAAAAAATCTGAGGGGACAGTGATCAGCCCTGTGTCCACATGAGGGAGAGCATAAATCTTGTTTTAAAGAGTACACATGCTTCCTTTCCTTTGTCTGCACAGTCTTTTTAACAGTGTAGGATTTTCCAGTATGAGACACACAAAGAATACAGAGGCTCCCTTTTGCTCATCAGACTTTTGGGACCCCTAACTAGACATGTTGAATGTATCTCTCCTTGGACTGTCAGAAAATTCACTGCAATTAACATTAGGTATGGATGAAGCACAATTTGGAAACTGGTTTTTATTCTTTGTGGAGTCCACAGGTTGTGGAACACACAGATATTGTTAATAGCTAAGCAATTAGTGTTATGATAAAAAAGAGTTAAAGGAATGTTCCCTGTAGCGTACATAATATCAAAGCAGTGCTATGTTGGTTTTTCTCATTGATAGGAGCAATTTCAAAATGAAAAAAAGGAGCCCAAATTCTGATTTGAATCTTGAATTTCATTAATTTTTAAAGTGTTTTTTTTAAGAAGATAAAAAAAAATCCATGGTGCAAAGATTAACTACTCTTTTCAATGATTCGTAAGGTTTCTTGAATCTATTTAAATTAAGCGTCTCTAGACTAGGTGAAAAAAATTAGAATGCAACTTTCTTATCCATATTCATGCAGGTTTTTAGAACAAGAACAGACTCAAATTATAAGGTTCTCTTGTGCTGCTGCACAGTTAAACTCGTTTATTTTCTCCCGAAGTGAATACTTGCAACCTGTTATCTTTCAAAAAAGTCAGCTGTCTAGAATGAATCTAAAAAATAATCTTTTGACCATTCTGGTTTTGCTGGCCCTATTGTATTTCATGTTTAAAGATAAATACAGCACACATCCTTTTATTAAATGATGGATGAGTACAAAAGGTACATGTTAATAGTAGCATAGAATAATGTAACATAGTCCAGAAGGGGAAAGTGAGGACGCCAACTGTGATCTTCCTTTGTGGAGATGATGGGAGCTGTTGTCCAACTTATCTGAATCCACTAGAGAGAGGCTAGTCTTAGATGCTACTAATCCAGTCAGCCTTTTCTTTATGTTCATATAAATTGTATTCATGTGGTCAAAAGTGTTCTTTATTTTCTGTATTATTGTGGTCACAACTTTAGACTGATGTTAGTCATATAACTATGTTTATGGCTGCAGCCTTCTGGGAAGTATTATGCGGACTTTTTGATATACATTTTGCATGGTGGTGCTAGCAAGGTCATCGTGATAAAGAAAATAATTTTTCAAACTGACTGTGACATGGGATACAATGCAATAGGGTTTCTTACCTGAAAGGCTATAAAATTCACTTTCAGTAGTGGTAGATATAGCCAAATGCAGATTTATTCACATGGATATATTGACACATAACCAAATGTGGCTTTATTTGTCAGCATACTCAGTAAATTTCTAATGCTCAAAATGGTCAGAATGAAACAATATTAAAGTCCATTAAAGGCCTTTGTTCCCTGCTGTTACTTCTTAATTCCTAAGAGAGATGTTGGTCTCCAAATCTATTGGTGTGACATCTATCTCAAGTATTAAATTTACCTCACTAAATAAGGCAGCTTCCTGAATTTTCTACATTAGCTTTTATGTCTTCCAACACTCATGTCTCAGGCCCTAAACAGTGTTCATTCAGTGGGAAGTGAAACAAAAATCTCTCTTATTCTTGTGATTTTCAGGTAATTGTTTTGCCTGAAAAAAGGTCCAACCAACCTCAAACCAGCTGTGGTTTATTTCTTCAACCACATCAGAGCCCCTAAAATTCCAACCTTCCACAAGGGCCATTTCTGCACTAGTCTGTTATAGTGCTATTATTCCACTTTCAACATCCTATGGAATCCTGGGGTTTGCAGTCTAGGGAGGTGCCTGGCCAGTGCGGAAATGGCCAAGGGAAAACAAGCTGAAAATCATCCCACACAGCTGCTGGAAGTGACGTTATGTCACTTCTGGTGCAGCAAACACAGCATTGCAGCCTGCCAGGAAGTCTAAAATAGAAAATTGTCTTTTCATCCTCCATAGTTGCCCACCCCTTTCTAAGGAGAGGATGAAGCATTGTGACCTTCAAAGAACATGTGTGAGAATGGGCTGTGCCGTTATCTGAGGAACATGACTGAGGGGTTACAACATTGCTCCAGAGAAGGCTTTTACTACTCTTGCAGCGGATCGTTGTACCACACAAATGACAGAGATGAATCTAAATGTCTAGATGCAGGCTGGAAGTAGGTAGTAGTTGTTTGAGGATTTCCCCCTCAAATGCGTAGCAGTTTTAACAATGTAGGAAGATAAGAGCACTGAAATGATTGTCGTACTGATGGAGCCATTGGTTCCATCTGCCATGACAGTTTGCTCTCTTTCTGAGATAGTGTGCAAAGAGCTTAAAGGAATGTTTTATGATCCTTCTTTATAGTGGTTGCATTTCTCAGTAAGAACATGAAAGGACTGTTAGGGATTTCTTTGTTGCTCATCTTTGTTGCATGTCTTTCACCAAAAATCTATACATGTTGATTTAGAACTAAGCCCCATTATAGTTAATGGGCCCCCCTTTTATATGTCTTTGCGATCACAACTTTTGTTCTTATAATACTGGTTAACTGGTAAAGTTGCTGAATTGCATAGGGAAAGCTAAATAAACCAATGGAGATTGAGGATTGCTTTGAGATTTCATTGATCTTTTGCTATAATTGGAACTCTATTCTTATTGTGTGTGTTGAATTCTTTCTATGGCTGCCTCTTCCCTATTTCATAGTTCTTTATGTGCCACTCAGAAAGGTATTACAAACTTGACTCTTGATTCTGTTGTCACTGCATTGTCAGATACTCTGGTCATATATTACATGCTTCAGTTAGTAGCGTTCTCTTGTATGCCTTTGACAGATTATGTAGGGAAAAGCATCTTCAAATGAGAAATTAGGTTCTTCTGAGAACTAGTGCCAGCAGTCCAAAAAAAGGCTAATTGTCCCAATGACTGATACACATGCTTGGCTTTTCTTTTTGTCCTGCTTTGATTTAGACAAGATGAACATGCTGTTGGCCTTCTGCAGTGGGCAATTTTGCTAGAACAATATCCTCCAGAAAAGGCTTTTACACAACAAGGGTGACAAGTGTAGCAAATTGCTTACAAAGCCCAGTCCTCCAGGCTTCTCATTCTCAATGAAGCCAAGTCCCTGTGATGCAAGAGCATCACAAAGCTGGAATGCAATAGTTTCTGATACTCCTTGTAAACAGAATATTTTTGACTGAAGTTCTTTTGGGTTCTTTCTGCAAGGTTTTTTAGAGATTTGGAATAAGGTATCTAAACAACTGGAAAAAAACTTTGTAAATTAGATTTCCCTAATATATATCATTAGTGAATTGTGAATGTATATCATGAGAATAAATATATACATATTTTAAGGCACTTATGGGAACATCATCATTCTTTGAGCATTTCTAGTATCTACTACAGCTATTTATAGGAGTACATCAGCTTATGAAGGTCCTCAGATAATAATTTATTATGCTTGCGTATTATTCCAGTTTCAAGAGACGAGGATGATATAACTGTACTATGTGATACACATTAGCATCATCCTGGGAAAGACTTGAGAGGGCAATTTGTCATGATTATTAATTTATTATTTGAACAATTTGTATGCCACCTTTCCCCCCAAACAGTGCTTTCAGTAGCTTAACAAATCATTAAGATTAAGTAAACCGCAACATGAAAACATCAACAGGAAGAAGATATCAGCATAGTAACAAGATGTAGATAAAGCCAGTTGCCACAAATTAAAACAATTCCAGCAATGTATCTGTCAAGTCAATACCAGATGCCAAGTTAAACAAACAAACAAACAAATGAACAAACAAATAGAAAAATAAAAGTGGAATAAATTCCAAGTAGTTTTTTAAAAATTTATTGTAAAGTCAGTTTAGACTTAATTGTGGCCCTATGAATTAGTGACTTCCAAGACAGCAAGTTATGAGTAGCTTGGTTCAGGTCTTGCAGACTCAAGGCTGTGAGCTTCATTGATTGAGTCAATCCATCTGTAATAACAGTCTTCCTTTTCCCCCTATCACCTTCAACTTCACCAAGCATTGTCCTCTTTTTAACTCTCTTCCTTAATGTTCATCAGTAGTTGTTTCAAATAGCTGCTGTTTTCTGCTAAATAATTAATGTTTTCTACATATCTTAAATTATTGATGTTCCTTCCTGCAATCAGCTACCGGGCAGATTCATTTAAGAAAAACAAGCAAGCCTTCAGGTGCCATAGTTCCACGCCATTTAGAAATTAAAAGGTAAAAAAAAGGACTTGGATTCATGTCCAGAAACTAACTTGGAGCCAGTTATGTACAGAAATATGAAAATATGAATGAAAAGAATTCACATAGGCAAGCCTCTGCCAACAACCTAGCTGTCATCTTCTCAGTGGCACATTCAAGTCTCCCACACAGTATTCTCTATAGCACAATAAGGAGCACCCAGCACAACATGTCCAGTTCATGCAGCAAATTTATCACAATAAGTGCTGGGTTGTCCTCAGAGAAAAGATAATTTACTATATTTGTTACCTCCAAAATATTTTTTCTGGAGCATGTGGTTATTTTGGAGTTACCCAGTGCCTAAAAGTGAGCACCCAACTTGGTCAAGCCCCTTCCCAGCCAGACAGTTATATGCAATAGCTCAGGACACAGAGGACTGCTATGGAAGTGTTTAGACCCTTTATCTTTACTGTGCTTTGCTTTTAATGTTGCATAGTTGAAACACCATAGGGTGTCCCATATTTATTTCACATTTTTCTTTATTAGCAACTTTTGTTGCCTTTTCAATAAATGTATAATAACAAATTATGCATTGTGCTTACAAATGTGTCATCACATAACATATAACAAGTAGAAAGAAACCTTAACTTGAACCTCCCCAGGTCTTTGTCTCATGGCTGAGAATTAATGTAGAGGGGGAAAAAATTGCCAGATGCATTTTATTTTTCTTAGCTGGTAAAGCATCTTATACAGGGAGATCAAGTGGCCACAGTATAATTTGATTAGCCTGTTTTTGCACAACATACATACGACATATATTCATGGGTTGCTGGGAAGAGACTTCATTTAGCTTTGTGTATATTGATACAATGGAAGTTTTTTACGCATTGTGCTTTCATCAAATTTGCACTGTAGATTCCTGCACGGGCTACAGTTTGGACCAGATGGCTCTTGTGATCCCTTCCAGCTCTGTGATTCCACGATGTTTGAGGCACACTCGTAATATCTTTCCATTCTGATTTGCAGAATTATTTCCCCCCCTCGTTTTCTTTTTTCTCTGCTGTTCAACCATGTCTGCTGTATTTTCAATCACCACTGTGTTGTTCCTCTGGCTTATAAAATCTTTAGAAATACTACTAATTCATTTTTTACCAAGTTGTCAATATCTGTTCTCACAAATGAACTTCATGATTTTCACTCTTAATCATAACATTTCTCCATGATCCATTTATTTCTTAAACAGAGTATATATGCTGAGTGATGGACTGCCTTAATAAAAAAAGCAGTGTATGCTGCTGTATATATACTGGTCCCTTATGGTATACTACACCTCTCTGCCTTGTATCAACATACCGTTCAACAAGGCATTCATTCAGGGTAGAAGTGAGAATGGGGGAAGGGAACACACCTAACCTAAAGTTCAGTATTTATTTTAATTAGATTAATGGTTGGTTAGTTAAATACACAACCTTTCCTTTGTCCAAATAGTGTGCCAAGTAGACAAAGGCCACTAGCCAGCAGTATGAGTTTAATATGAATATTTCAATATTTGAAGAATCATGTTTTATGACACTGAACAGTACTCCCTGCTGTATAGTTACCACCTCCACCTTTCATCCTTTTGGTTTTGCAATGAAAAGAGCTACAAACATCGAAGAGTCCCTTGAAAATAGATGCATTCATTTCAGTAGAAGGAGATGTTCTGCAGGCACAGAAGAATAAATATGCTGATCTGCCTGTTCCTTTGACATGAATGCACAAGTTCTTAAAGTTCTGGGATCTTGTGTGTGTGTGTGTGTGTGTGTGTGTGTGTGTGTGCGCGCACACCCTGGAGCAATTTTGACCACAATACTGGTGAAAGTTGAGGAAGGCAAATTCCAAATTTCGTTGCAAAAAATGTTTGAGGACCTGACTGAAGGTTCCAGGTAAGCAACAAATATTAATATCATAGTACTGTGCAATGGTGGAGTGGTGCTGTAGCTAAGGCTCCTCAAAAAAGGATTGAGCTTGCTTAGGTATCAATGCACTGTAAATCCTCCTAAGTTGAATTTTAGTCTCAGTTGTTTTAGCCTTAGTCAGTTTCTTTGATTTTAGGAGCGAGAGAAACTATGGCAGGTCATAGCCTGTTTATAATATTATAATATCGATATATTACAGAGAAACCAGTAACTCTCATACACCCGTAATGCTAAATTAGTTTTTTTGAAATTAGAAGGCGATATAGCTGTCATAAGTAAAGTTGACTGTGAAAATTCTTTTGGCTTCCCACGTGTTAGAATCAATCAGAGACAGATTAATTTGCTTGAATTAATCCCAAATCCCATTGTAAAATTCTTTAATTGTGCTGTTTTGGGTTTCTGTTCTACCTGTGCTGCTAAGCTTTGCAGAAGCACCTTTCTTCATAAATAGTGTCCATTGCTAAGTAAAGCTGAGAAATCATGAATCCCTTTTTCTTGGACAGATGTTACGTGGTAAATGGATGTTTTCTTGTGCTGAGCAATTCCAGACAGTCTTGGATGATGTCTCATTTTCTCAGTCCATTTCAGTTTCAGTCAAGGTCTGGAGTAGATGGCAGTAATTATACCTGATAGATTCCACTTGATTGCATTGTGAGATTTCTTCTATCAAGAAAAAAAAAGATGAGCCATGACACATGTTGTCTCTTGGACCTTTTAGTAGCTTTCAGTCCCACACAAAATGTAGTCCTTCTGGAAAATTTGTGCTGGGAGTTGGAGGCAATGCTTTGCCCTGATTCCACATTTTCTTGGATGGTTGCTCACAGAAGATTATGCTAGAGAATTTCTGCTCCTTGTTCTTGTTATGCACCTTCAAGTCAACTCTGACTTAATAGCAGGCCTATGGCAGGGTTTTCTTGGCAAGATTTGTTCTGAGGAGATTTGCCATTGCCTTTGTTTTAGAATGAGAGAGTTTATCTTGCCCCAGGTCACCCAATGGGTTTCCATGGGTGACTAGAAGTTTCCTGGTTTCCATGGTTTCCTGTTGTCCTGGTCCAACACTCAGGCCACTACACTGTGTTTAGAAATTGTGTTTCAAGTTCCATTTTATGGCTCATAACATTTAATATCTGCATGCAACTCCTGGATAAGATAATATGGAGTGTCTTACATACAAGGGTGATGCTCAGCTATGTTTTTCCTTCTCATCAGATCCAAGAGAGCCAGTAGGTATTGTGAAACAGTGCTTAGATGTGATAATGGACTGATTGAGTACCAGTAAATTGAAACTCTATCCAGATGAGAAGAAATTAGTTTGCTTCATCTGCCCAGAGGAGTGGCAGTCCGTCTGTTATGGAGGGGTTGCAGTCTCCTGAAAGGCTCAGCTTCATTGTTTGAGGTGCTCTTTGATTCAGCATTGGTATGGGGTTCACAAGCATTCTTGACTGAGAAACCAACTGTGACCATAACTGAAGAGTTAGATGAATGGCTACAATTATCCATGTTGCAGGAGCCTTATGCAATGTGTAATGCATTGAACCTGCACTGTCAAAAACAAGGCTTCAGAATTGCGAACTAGGATTGGAAATTTAATTTCAGTGACTTTTTGGTCATTTTCCAGGCTGTATTCAAAGTGCGGGGCTTAAGTAGCTTGGGACTATGTAACCCAGTGGATTGGTTCTTTTCATCTTTGTCTGTAGAGACCTTGAGGTCACTTTTGGCGGCACTTTTCTGGGCCACTGCCAACTCAAAATCAGTGAGTGGCTGCTAAAGAGATCATCTTTATTGTGAAACGTCTTTCCAAAGAGAAGCTTACTTGCTGCTTACTTTATATTGTTTTCAAGCCAGGAGGATCTGTGAAACACTTTATCGCTTCTGGTTTTTAAAAAGCCACTTTAGGTGCTGATTTTTTTCCCCTTCTTTCTTTCTTCCTCCTCCTTTTTGTAATAGCATACTTGAGAGCCAGAGTGGCTTAGTAGTTCAAGTGTTGGCCTACAACCCTGGAGACCAGAGTTTGATTCCCTGCTCAGCTGTGGAGACCCACTGGGGGGGACCTTGGATACATTATACACTCTCAGTCCCCAGAAAACCCAGTGATAGGCTCACCTTAGGGTCTGCCTAAGTGCACACAACAACAGCAGCCTTAATATGCCTATACTCAGTAGTTGCTAATCTCTCTCTCTCCCTCTCTCTCTCTGTCACACACACCCACTCTGTAAGATTCTAAGAGCTTATTGTCATTCATGCCATTTTGTGTTTGTTGGTCCTAGCTACACCTTCTCTCTTCCTGCATCAGTTAGTCTGAGTTTGTTTGCCTTTTATGTTGTAGTCTGAAGTTCTGTCGGACTCCTCCAAGTTTGAAAAGCTCATGGTACAGAGCTTCTCACCGTGAGGTGTTACAAAAGCTGTAATATTTGTAAGTAGAACTATTTCTGCTATTTTTACCGAAGAAGACTAAGCTGCCTTATTTTTCTGCAAAATACTGTGTGGGGTGTGGGATTGGGACTGATTGTTGCTCACCTTTTTGCTTGTGAATACTAAGTACTCTGCTTACAATTTTCTGGCATTTAAAAAACTTAGGTTTTTCACTGATGCATTTTTGTTGTGCTTTTATTATATTGTGTATTTATTGTTTTATTCCATTTTTGATCATTTTTATCTACACGAGTCAGAGAACCTCAGGCACAGGGTGGTGTAGAAATGTTACTTGTGGTGAAATTGGAGGATGGGCAGGAGGTTGAATCTGGATGTGTTGGTAGTACACTTGATTATTTGCAGTTGGCACATAACACCTGTGAAGATGGGGGGGGGATGTCCTCCATCAAGAAATTGTGCTCTTAACATATTTTTCTTCTAGAGATGATAGGACTGGACCAAAGCCAATTCCAGATTTGAGGACACCATTTATGGATGGCGGAAAGCTTCCCTGGTTGAAGCATGGACGTTAGTGCCCACCTGTTGTTTTCTGAGTCATGCTGTTAGAGGTACCTGCCAACATAGCTTTACTTCAGGGCATTGTAGGAAATTAAAGTACTAGTTCAGTCCGGCTGCCTGGAGCTGCTTAGACTGAAAGATTGAGTGCAAATATATAGGAAATAGAAACCCAGAAATTGGTTGTGGGTCATTTTGGGGCACCAGGACTCTGGAAGTTGCCAAAGGATACTGACTGCTGTTGCTAGCAGCCTTGTCTTGGACTATGAGCCTGTGGTAGAAAGAGAATTACTTTCTACTAGATGAAACATCTGTTGCTAGAGTCTTTTGCTGCTTGATGTCCCACTCTTCTTCCCCAGGGTGAGGCATGAAGAGATAGTAGTTGATGGAGGCACAGGGTATACAGCAATCAAGATGGGGAGACTAATTACTTAGGCTGAGCTCACCTTGATGCTGCTTGCTGTAATGTGACTGCATGAGCATCCCTGCAACAAATACCAACCCTCCATGAAATTCTCTAGCTGAAATCTTAAATATTTAAAACTTAAAATACTCTGAATTGGTACCAGCATATCTTATTTGATGATGGGAATGTTAAATTTCGGCCGCATCCTGGAGGTAGCAAGAGAGCCGGATGAATGGATCAATTAAGTGTTGAGATGACTTCTGGATCCTCCAGCCAGCATGCAGTTCCAGCCTCAGGAGGTCCCTGTACTTTGTGATGTACGGTACCTTCCATATCATTGGATAATGTGGAATGACAGCAGAGGATCATGTAGGCAGTGCTACTTTAAAACTAATGTAGGTAGTACTACTTTTACCTACTGCTAGTGTGTCTTTGCTCCATCACACGGCTCCATCACACGGTGCCCAGATCGTGGAAAACTTACTTTCTAAAGCCTTCTGCTCCCAGAGTCAAACAACCCTTCTAACTTCTGAAAAGTAACTTTTGCAAACTCTGATTATTCCCTTGCACACAATACCTAAGTGGGCTTTTTTGGTATCTTGTGTTCACATAGATTTTTGTATGGAAACTTCTCATTTGAGAAAGTAGCATTCTTTTTCATTTCGTCCATGATAAGCATTTGAGCGGGCAGGACTGACTTTGTGTATGGATCAGCCGTCTTATGTGTGCTCTTCTATTCTCAAATGCATACACACCCCCACACACAAATCACTGAAATACACTATAGCTAATCTAACCCATAACAGTCAGCATAATTAGATTACCATTTTGAATGGTGCAGACTTCATAAAGTTCTGTTAATAAACAGAAACAGCACTAGTAAAATAAAAAGGAGTTCTGTATTTGTTTTAAAGTCGCAGCAATGGAATTCACTGGATACATTTACTTGTCAGCTGGCAGCAAAACTCATATTATACTAGAAACACTCAGTAAACAGTTTGTCTTTATATTTCTTTAAAGGACCATATTAAAAAGTCAGTGTTCTCAGATGGAAATGATTACTCTTTCTTTGTTGCCCTGAAAGATTTGATTCTTATTGACAATGTTTTTGCTGTTTCATGGTTAACAAATGCCAGAGCACTCCTCCAAGGGGCTCAGCTGAATACATAATGTGTGTATGCACATACACATGGACAACACATACTCTACAAGTGTAATGTTTGAAACTGAGTAATTTTAAGTCAATGAGAGAGCTGGTACAGCAGTAGCTACTTAATGCCTTTCAGAGTACTCTCTTTCTGCTCTAAATAAAGTGGAGTGGATACTTTATCCATTGCTTGGAAAAGTTATCCCTTTGGACTCAATTCTAAGAGTGTCTAGTCAAGAGACTCTGGAAATTGTAGCCCAAAGACCAACTTTTCCAAGCAAAGCAAAGGGAAAAAGTTAAACATAGAGTGAGTTGAACTGGATGTGGTATGGGGAAGACTCTACACATGACTACCCCTGGCTTGTACAATCCTGTCTTAAAGGTACACTAGTTGTAGGAGGTAAGGATTTGGCAGAAACCTCTTCTGCCAAAAAAAAAAAAAAAACCCTCTACAAGATTTCAGAGACCTACAAAGACAGCATTATGCTGACTAAGATTTGCTGGCTGAAAAGAAAAAAAAAAGAGTGGCAGACAAAGGGTTGGTCAGGGAAGAAAAAGAATCAAGTTACACAGAATTGAAACCTCTCCTAGCCAAGAGAGACACGGATACAACACCAGCACAAAGGCCAGTAGGAGGGCAGTCCTTGTAGTATCCAGCATCCCTAGATTGGGAAGGAGTTGGATTTAGTGCAATTGGCCTAGTGTCAGATCATCAGGCCCTTGGCCAATTAGATTTGTACTTTACAATGGAAACCCTGTGTTTCCTTTAAATGATAAAACATCAGGAAGCCAAGGCTTATAGGAATGGTTTAGGGAGATAGATATCTTCAGCCTGGAGAAGAGAAGACTGAGAAGTAATATGGTAGCCATGTTTAGTAACTGAAGGGATGTCATGTAGACTAGAGGATGGAGCAAGCTTGTTTTCTCCTGCTCCAGAGATTAGAGCGTGAACCAATGGATTCAAATTGCAAGAAAAGAGATCTACCTAAACATTAGGAAAAACTTATTGACTATAAGAGCTGTTTAACAATGAAAAAGACTGCTTTATAAAGTAGCCTTTTGAAAGGCTTTAAAGAGAAGTTGGGGGGAATCTTTCAAGAGTGCTTTAGTTGTGTATTTCTGAATGGCAGAGAGTTGAACTAGATGTCTCTGTTGTCCCTTCCAACTTTATAATTCTGTGACACTAAGATAAAGTTCTGTAAAGTGCTATAAAATGACTGTAAAAGTGAAACCAATATATAGTTTTGTACCTTTGACTAAACTGCTTTACACAGGATGCCTTTTGTAGCTGCAGGATATCCACAGTTCTGCCCTTCAGGTTCCTTATAACCATTTGACTGGTATCCACAGTTTCACCACCTGTGATCTGCTCCAAGGACATAACTGCCACTGCTGGCTGAGATCCTAACTCTGTACAACTGGACTGAGAGAGGCATGTCTGAGCTTCCCACACCTCTCTTGGCTGAGGAAGGAGACAACAAACCAATAGAGTCACACAATGCCTGACACAACTCTCCAGCAGACCTCTCTTGGCCAAGGAAGGAGACAGACATTCCTTCCTCCACCAAGAGGCACCCAGCTTGAGCAGCCAGGCCTTCCACCACATTTGAGTCCAGGGAGGGGGCTGCTCACCAAGCTTTGCTGGGAAGGAAGAATGGAAGAGCTGCCTCCCTCTTTCATCCTCTCACCTGGTCTGGGGGTCAAAATATAGCATTTGGTATTATTCATGTTTTTTCTCCGTCTGCATTAAGTCTGGGAACATATCCTTTGTGGATATAAGGGAGTCTACTGTATTTTGTAAACTACACAGTTAAGCAGTTTGAGTCCTTATGGAAAATTATTTACCAATTCATATTTTATTCAGGCAACCTTTGGCATCTGGTTTAATCCTGTCCTCAAAATAGGTAGCTCCTCTAGACTTCATACTTAAACACTGAATTCATCCACTCCCACTGACACAGAAGCTAGCTGACACACCTGAAGGCAGCTATAAATGGTTTTAGTAAAAAAAAACCTCCTCCTTTTCTTAAAATTTTCATAGAATCATAGAGTTGGAAGAGACCCCAGGGGCCATGGAGTCCAACCCCTTGCTATGCAGGAACACACATCAAAGCATTCCCAACAGAGGCCATCCAGCCTCTGCTTAAAAACCTCCAAAGAAGGAGACTCTACCACACTCCGAGGCAGCATATTCCACTGCCGGACAGCTCTGACCGTCAGGAAGTTCTTCCTGAGGTTCAAGTGGAGCCTCCTTTCCTGCAGCTTGAATCCATTGCTCCTTGTCCTGGTCTCTGGAGTGGCAGAGAACAAGCCTGCTCCCTCCTCAACATGACATCCCTTCAAATATTTAAACATGGCTATCATGTCCCCTCTTAACCTTCTCTTCTGCAGACTAAACATACCCAGCTCCCTAAGCCATTCTTCATAGGGCATGGCTTCCAGACCCTCCACCATTTTGGTTGCCCTCCTCTGGACACGTTTCAGCTTGTCGACATCCTTCTTGAACTGAGGTGCCCAGAACTGTACACAGGATTCCAAATGAGGCCTAACCAATGCAGAATAGAGTGGTACCATTACCTCCCTCGATCTAGACATCATATTCCTATTGATGCAGCCAAGAATTGTGTTGGCTTTCTTGGCTGCCACATCACATTGCTGACTCATGTTCAGCTTGTGATCTACCAACATTCCTAGATCCCTTTCACATGTACTGCTATCCAGCCACGTGTCCCGCATCCTATATTTGTGCATTCCATTTTTTCTGCCTAAGTGCAGGACCTTACATTTCTCTCTGTTGAAATTCATTTTGTTAGCTTTGGCCCAGCTCTCCAACCTGTTAAGGTCATTTTGAAATTTGATCCTGTCCTCTGGTATATTAGCAACCCCTCCCAATTTGATATCATTTGCAAATTTGATCAGCATGCCCTCCACTCCTTCGTCCAAGTCATTGATGAAGATGTTGAATAGCACTGGGCCAAGGACAGAACCCTGTGGCATCCCACTAGTCACTTCTCTCTGGGATCAAGAGTAGCCATTGGTGATGATCCTTTGGGTTCGGTCGGTCAACCAATTACAAATCCACCTAACAGCAGCCCTGTCCAGCCCACATTTTACTAGCTTCTTTGCAAGAATGTCATGTGGAACTTTGTCAAAGGCCTTACTGAGGTCAAGGTATGCTACGTCTACAACATTCCCTTCATCTATCATAATGTCTTGTTGGTAGCTGTGAGTGTCATAACTGGATGATACTGACTTTGAATCACATTAAGTAGTGGCTTTTCTGATAATTTTATGGAATCATGGAGCAAGAAGGGGCCTCATGGGCCATAGAGTCCGAACCCCTGCACAGTGCAGGAAATCCAGCTGAACCATCCCCAGCAGGTAAGCTGTAAAGTCTTCTTTTGACAACATCGAGATAAGGAGATCCCACCACTCCTCTAGGCAGTTTATTCCATTGCTGAACCACTTTTACTGTCAGGATGTTCCTTCTAATGTTCAATCAAAATCTACCCTCCTCTAAGTTCAGACCATCACACCTGGTTCTATCCTGTGGAGCAGCAGAAAGCACACATGCCTGCTCCTCTGTGTGACAGCCATTGAGGTATGTAAAGAGTGCAATCATGTCACCCTTCAGTCTTCTCTTCACCAGGGTGAACATGCCCAGCAACTTAAACCTTGTCTCATATGTTTTATTCTCCATACCTCTTATCTTCTTTGTTGCCCTTCTCTGAACCTGCTCCAACTTGTCTGTATCCGTCTTACAATGAAGCACTCAGAACTGAATACAGTACTCCAGGTGAAGCCTGACCAGTACAGAATATTACTTCCCTTGGAACTATGTTTTCTGTTGATGCAGACTAAAATAGTATTTCCTTCTTTGCTGCAGCATTGCACTGCTGGCTCATGTTCAATTTATGATCAACAATAATACCAAGGTCCTTGTCGCATCTCGTATTGTTGAGCCATGTATTTCCCATCCCATACCTGTGCATTTAGTTTTTCAGGCTTAAATGTAGAATTTTGCATTTTTCCATATTGAATTTCATTTTATTAATTTCTGCCCAGTTTTCTAGTTTATTTCAGCCCTTTTGATTTCTGTTCCAGTGTGTTAGCCACCCCTTCCAGTTTGTATCATCTAAGTAATTGATTAAAAGGTGTTAAAGAATAATGATCCTAATGTAATGACAAAACGGAATGGCTGGATGGATAGACACAGAGAGACATGGGAGGATGAGAATCTAAGTAGGAGGGAGAGTGTTGAGAAGAGAGGGAAATGACCCAAGACACCAGAGAAGGACAGTGACAAGTTGAGATGAAGAAGAATTTCAAGACGATTCTAACTGTTGGTCTGTCTTTGTTTTTTTAAAGTATTTCTGGCTTGTTGATGGAGGTGAGAGCTGGCATTAGAATGCCTCTGGTTTGTAGTATGTACTTATAGATGAAGCCTCTTCCTGTGTGAATGTGTTACTCTAATCGCACTTATTTTCTTTTGCTGGATGAGTTGGTGCAAAATGTAGGTTTTTTTGTAAATCCATGCAGATCTTTCCTTCTCTCTCAAGCTGAAAGTGAAATCAGCAGTTTTCAGCTGCATTCTGATAATAATTTTAGTTCAATGAAGTAAGGTGGTTCAGTACTGTAATTTAATGTATTTAAATTTCTTGTTTTCAGCCTAAATGTTGTCAATGTGTTGGAGGCTTTTAAATATAACTATAATATAGTAAAACTTTCTGTACAAGTTTTCTATCTCTGGGAAATTCCCCCTAATTATCCTAGGCTGGTGGAAAACCACACTATGTTAGTGTAAAAAGAAAAATCTTTACTGTCAGAGAGAAACCAGACAATTATCCTGAAAATATTCCATTTTGAAAGTTTCAGTGGTAACCATTGTATAACCCCATCAGCTGAAATTTGAACTGACAGCCTTGAGATTTCATGTATCTGATGTAAATTAAAAAGAAATCTAAATCCCAGATGAGCTAGTAGGAGAAATTCCAGGTTTTTCATAACAGGACGTTGCTTTTACATAAATCAGACTTCCCCCCCTTGGCCAAATCCGTCTGGTCGGTTGCAATTACACATAAATTTCAGAAGAAGATTTAGCCTGTGGATGTGCATTCTCCAGAAGGACTATTAAATATATTTGCCGTACGGTACATACTAGTGAACAGCAACAGCAACAAAAAGAACCTGACCTGTTAAAATCTGAATCATATACCAGCACATTTCTGAAGAATTATTACAGACTGTGAAAATGAATTATTCACATTTTAGTTCTGTGCTATCAATCTGAGGTAGTGTTTAAAATGAGGTCTTTTATATTAAATAGAAAGTTGGGACAGTTCAGATTAGGGCTATTCCTTGACATTAGGAATATATGGCCCACCCTTTTCTGGCTACCAGCAGCCACCACTGTGACCAATGGAAGAAGGACCAACAGCCAAACACACTTCCATTAAGCTAGATACAGCTCCAAATCAAACATTCTCTCTCCACTTACCCATTGTCATGGCTGAGGCCACTAGAGGGAGAAGCAGCAGCCGTCCATCCCATTGTTCCTATTGCTGTGTTTGCAGGGCCCCTGACTTCGTTCAGCCTTAGCAGCTTGGTATACTGGGGGTACTGAAATTCCTGCAAAAATCTGGTGTTATTATGAGAAATGTACAGTGCCTTGCAAAAATATTCACCTTATACTGCCCCCCAAAGAAAACATTCAGCATCTCAGATAGCTCCTTTAAAGTCTGCACCAAAACTAAGAATAGATACACCTCCCATTGCCTGAACTCATCCTACGAGCCATAATGACTAAACTGAGGGCTGTTGTACTTTGGACAAAGCATGAGACAACACAATTCATTCGAAAAGACAATAAGCTGGAGGCCAGTAGACAAGGGGCAGATATTACAGATGGGTCGATTCAATCGAAGAAGCCACCAGTGATGTAGACTTGAATTGATAGACTCAGACGCAAGTCAGACTTAAGTCACTTCAGTGACTCGACTTGTACTTGACTCGGCAAAAATTACAAACTGACTCCACTCGACTTGAGACTTGCATATTTTTAGCGACTGACTTGCTGCATTTGATTCAGTAACATAACTAGGGATGGGACGAATCCAGAATTTTCCGAATCCCAATCTAGATCCGAATCCTTGGAAGGTTCTGGGAATCGACAAATCTCACGAATCTCAAATCTTTTGAATCCTTTCTGAAAAAGGGTTTAAAAAGCAAGAGAAAGAAGGCACTTCTACTGAAAAGTATTTTTGAAGCAGAATTTGACATCTTTGTTTAATGAAAAACAAATTAAAAAATAATTTTCAGTCCAGGAAAACATATCCATACTTCTTATCAAGAAGATACAAATGCAATTGGCATGTTCATCTACTACATGAAGTACATAAGTCTCAAATCAAAAGGCCCTAGGGCGTGCAGGGGGCTGGCCATCGCTGGGCCTGCATGTACCTGCAGGCCTCATCTGAAGTGCCTGCACCAACAGAGGCCCCGGGACATGCAGGGAGCCAGCCATTGGTGGGCCTGCATACCCCTGCAGGCACCAGATTCAAAAGATTCTGTTTGCCTATTTTGGCGCCCAGATTCGGATCCCCAAATCTCAAATCCCTGCCAAGGATTCGAGGATCCCGTTGGCCCATCCCTGAACATAACACATTCACCCAGAAACCTTACAACTTACTAGTCACATGACAATCTGTCTGAAGCCCAAAGTGTGGACACATTTCCCAGAGGGATCAGCAAATGGATTAGGCAGTGAGCTTGAGGTGGGGTTGAGGTCTGCTCAGCAGCCTTTCCCTACTATATATATGAGGAAATTTCTAAAATTTTTGCTAAGAGTAGAAGGAAAGACTCATGCCCAGAGTGCAGGGCATGTAGCTCAGAGGGGAACAGAAAATGTGTTAGGTAATGTGCTTGAGAAGCAAGGATCTTTCCTTCTAAAGCTCTTGAAGCTTCAGTAAGGGGAAATAAGAGGATCCTATTTTCCAGCTTCTGAAAAAGCCTCCAGATTTGCAAATGGGAAGTAAGAAGGATCTTATTCCCCACTTCCAAAGTTGCAGATGGCAAAATCACAAAAGTAGAGGGCTGACTCTACTTCAGTTAAAACTGACTTTATTCGACTCTGTCCAGAAATTCTAGAATATAGGTTAGAGTATAAAGTTGGCTGCCAGACTTGAGACTTGACTCGAAAGTATCTTGCAAGGAGTTGAGACTCGACTTGAGACTCGACTTGAGACTTGGAGTAAAAGACTTAAATACATCACTGGAAGCCACAGCCATAACTTTGCAAAACCTTAGCAGGGCTATTAGTAACAGAGGATTTCTTGTTCATATGGTTTCCTTACCTCAAAGCCAAGTTGACAACAGTTAACAGCAAGAAAAACTGCTTTCTTTCCGATTGGAGTTTTACCTCTGAAGTAAAACAAGGCAATTGGTTCCTGTTTTTCTGATTTCTGTTTGTTCAGTATAGCTTTCCATAGTGCAATAAGACCAGCATGAGCCTATGTTCTTAAGCTCTAGGCTTGGGTGTCAGGAGAAGTAAAATGTTTGCCATTTGGCTTGGTTTGCATTGTTTACTCAATTGACTTGTTAATCTGTGGTTTTAAAATCCCGATATAAATGCAATTTGCAAACTGATTTGGATTAAGCAGCTCAGACTGTATAGAGTTACAAGAAGGACTTGTTTTGGAGTACACCTGGAAATCAAGATAAACTAACTCCATGTAAGAAGCAGCCTAGAAACAAAGTACCATTATGAAAAAGTTTCGTTCTCATAAAGCTCTGATAATTACCATCACGCACATTCTCAGTCAGACCTTATTCTGTGTTTTAGTCATGGAGGAAAGCAATTATGAGGGACACAAAAACACATTTGCAAAACTCTTTAAAGTTAGATTTTAGAGTCTTTGTGGATAGCAGCTGCAGGGCATCAATCTGGATCCATGATAAATGATTGTGACATTTTCCACAGACAGAATCCAAATGGAAGGCCTTTTTATTTATTCTCAGATGTCAGATTCTGCATTATTGATCAGGTGCCATTCATTAGAGTTTGCTGCACACTAGGGAAAAAAAACACCTACACAGCCCCTGAGCTACAGACATCATAATGAATTATTCTATTTAAAAGAGCTTCAGCAAGCAAGTGTTGAGGTTGCAAGATGAGAACTTCTGTTGACAAGCCGTACTAAAATTAAGAGAAAGGAATAATATTGCCTGAATGAAAGGTACAGTTTGCAACTGATCCCTTATACCATGAATATGAACAAACCACAGATATGCCATTCTGTGGCAATCAGTCACCTGCTTTATTAACAGCACCATGTTAAGTTAGTATACTACTTAATGATGCCCTAAGCAAGGTTGAAAATTCTTGTTTCACTTCTGGCTCCTTTGTTTTAGCTACTCCAACAGTCCTTGATGGCTTCAGTTATCTGGATTAAGAATCAGCAGCAGCACTGAGCTATGATCTCATCTAAGAAGTACTGATTTGGCAAAGCACGTGGCAGAGCAAAGCTCAGCTTGTTTGACTCTGTGCTTTTAATCTGACAGTCCTGTGCTCCTAGCTATCAGTGGCAGCTGGTGGCTTCCATGTCATTGGGGCAGTGACCGGTTATGGGCCAAAATCCTAGAACATGATTGCCAGGTGTACAGTTAACACTTACACAGTGGTTTTGCTACAGCACCTTCTGCTTAATACCAAAATGTTATTACCTGATGATGTATCTGCTGTCCTGTGTGCAATGGAGAATGCACAGTGGCTGTTTCTGAATGGCAGTGAAGAAAGTGATACACCGAAGGCACTGATGAATAATTATGCACTATCCAAGAATGTACTACTGCTTGGCTGAAGTATGTTGGCTAGCCCCAGCCAGAGTAGACTCACTGAATCAACTGGTGAATATTGAGTGAGCTCATAGTTAAATCTGTCTGATTCAGTTGAAGAGAATAACTATCTGTAGGATTTAGCTCCAAGTGAAATGGTTATCTGTGGAACTTCACTTACAGAGCTATGAACTGAACATATCCACTGCACAACAACAGAAGAATACAACTGTATGTGTAAGGGAACCTTCACGTATTACACCAAGGGCCTTTCTGCACTACATTGTTATAGTGCAATTATTTCACTTTCAGCATTCCATGGAATCCTGGGGTTTGCAGTTTAGGGAAGGGCATTTAGAATTCTCACCCAGAGAGCTCTTTGGCCTCAGTAAACTATAAACTCCAGAATTCCACAGGACGTTGAAAGTGGAAAAATAACACAATAACAGTGTGGGGCGAAAGGCCCCAAGAGGATTCTGGCCTCAGTATGAGCGTTAAAAGGATCAGACGAATATGCAGAAGCCTGTCCCTAAAATACATTCAATACCATGGGCAACTCTATTAAGTCTGGACTAAAACTAAAACTTAATAATCAAATGGGAATCACAAGCTGCCACTGCTAGTAGTAGAAGACTCAGACTGTCACCTACACTTGAGTAGTTCCCTCTGGATTATAAAAGAATAATCTACTCCTGAAACTATTATCATTAGTATTATCATACTATATACCATCAGTCATCATTGCCTTTTAACTGATAGTCGCTCGAATTACTAAGTTGATTAGTAGAAGAAAATTTTTTAACATTCATGTTTGTTAAAGTTCTTTTGCTTAATACTTACACTTGAGTCTTTTCCTGATTTAAACGCAGGATCACTTTGTTGTTGACAATGAAAGAAAAAACAACAACACAAATCTGCATATACACCTTTCTCTTTCTCCGTACCTTTAATGCCCTGAAGTCACTTTTAATACCATTGCACTTCACCGAACATCATTTTATGGTTATTTCCTCTATTTCTAGGGGCATAAAGCAGTATATATACAGGTATGCTGCCTTATATGGCTGTGCTCCTGCTTTCAATTTATATTAAGCCCCAGCAGCCATTCTATCCCGCTGCTTGTGTTCCCCTTGACAGATGTTTATTGGCCTAGGCACACTTTCCATCTAGCAAACTCCTACGCCTTTTGCCTTCTGCTTGGTCCCATGAATCAGCCTTCTTGTACTGAGTGATTGTGATTATCATTCTTCAATCTCCAGCTTGGCACATACTCCTGCACACTTGTCTACCTTAAATTACCGTTTGTCACCTCTTTCCCATTTCAGCTTTAAGGAATGTAATTGTTCTTACCTGATTGCATTGCTGCTCATTATTTCCTCTGCTACATGCTCAACTGTCACATGCACCCCTGAACGACTTCCTTTGCATGTAATTACGGAAACCATATTGGTATAAAAATAAGAGCAGCACCTAAGATAGTCTGCTGCCTGTGGAGGCCAAGGCAATAAGATATCCTTTGCCTTTGTCCCATTGACAGTTTCCGTATAATAAAGTCCTCATTTAATTCTGTAACAAGAAATCTAACTTCTTAAAAACGCATCTCTTGTTCACAATCTTTTAGTTTGAAACATTGTTGAGGAGCCATACATACCCATTAGTCAGAACTACTTGCAAAGTAGTGGCATAATCTATTTAGATCTTTCACATGTATATCTTTTACAAAAACATTAAGAAAACTAGAACAAGATTCTGGGACTTGAATACAATGAAAAAATTAGAATGATAAATCTTGTTCTTACATGGTGTGGTAAACCACCAATTCACAATGCTTGCTGGCACTAAGACCAGTGCAGTTCTTTCTTCTCCTGGATGGGGAACCATATGCCCTTCAGAGGTTAATGAATTACTATTCCCATCATCCCTCACCATCAGCCAGGCTGACAGTGGAATTAGGAGTCCAGTGGTATCTGTAAGATCACATTTAGCACAATTTGGGAAGTGACAGAGGTCTCCTTGAAGGCTCCCTTACGATTTACTTCACTATGATGGTGAATTGGATTCTACAGACCATTCAGTCCAAAAGCCTGAATATAGTGTGGGAGGACCTTAATAATAATAAAAAACCATCTAATTCTTTGGGAACTGGTCTTTACAAGTAATAAATTGGTAGAATCCTGGGGTTGGTAGTATACACCCTGTGTTCAAGGTGAAATTGGAGACTACCATGTTTGAAAGCTCACCAGAATAAAAAATAATAATCTAGGTTCTAACCTAGTGCCAGTGTTAGTGTTATGCTTCATCTTCCTGTATATGTGCTTTGACATATGTAGTCTAGAGTCTCCTATTTGTGTTTTGGTTTACATCTCCAGTCAAAAGCCGCGCCCCCCGCAAAAAAAAAAAACACTCAGAGATTCTTCTACACCAGGAGTGGACAGAAAGCAGGAGATCAACAGGAATAAACAGAAAGGCAGGCAGGCTGAGAGGTAATAAATAAAAGCCTTAAAGTAAATAAATAAGCACCTATAGTAAATCTGCAACAAAAAGCAACAACGAAAACACAACAAAAATGTTTTTTCTTTCCTAAATTAGGCTGCTCTAAGTGTTTTTTGTTGTTGTTTTTTTACTGAACCATTCCTGCATTGAGTATGTGCTCAGAGGTGTCGTGTTCCTTAATTTGTAGTGTATGTCTGTGTATGAGGGCTATTCATCATGTGGATCTAGTTCAGTGGTTCTCAACCTGTGGGTCCCCAGATGTTTGTGGACTTCAGCTCACAGAAGCCCCAACCACTATGGTCAATGCTCAGGGCTTCTGGGAGCTGAAGTCCACAAACATCTGGGGACCCACAGGTTGAGAACCACTGATCTAGTTGATAAAAGTTCATTTTTCCCTCCTTTTCCTTTTTCTCTCTCTCTTTCTTTCCTTCTTTCTTTCTTTTCCAAGGGGACCCTAGAAAGCTGAAGTCTTTCTTCCTCTGTTCTACAGCCTGGAAACTTGGCCAACAAGTTTGTTACAGTATTAGAAGCTCTAGGTGGTTCTTGAGGTTATTTTATGATATTTTCAACAAGCTTGTCCGTTGTCATTTTCCCATTGTGAAGGTTTTAAGAATTGTATGTAACAAGTCCCATTTTCAATTTCTAACAGGTTATCAAGTAGCAAGCTTTGGAAAGACCTCTGTTCATACCCCTGCAGAATTACCATCACATGGAGCAGATGGTGGATAAATGATTCAGAAGGCATCTTCATATGTTCCCTGTTCATTCAGTTCACCTTTCTGAGCTGGGCATTCAGATGTTGTAGGACCACAGCATCCAGAATCCTTCACCGTTAGCTCCCCCCGCCAACTCTTGAGTTGTTAGAAGTCAGAATTCAACATCATAAATTCACCCCATTGCAGTGTTTGTAGTGCTACTATTTTAAGATCAATGGGAAACTTTATCAAGTATCTTTGTTCATGAAAAAATGCTGTCGCTCCTCCATTTACTGTAATCGTTTGGCAGCTCAACATTCTCAAAAGATGTTAACTAAACTACTGCTAAAAAAAGTGCTATGCATATGAGACCTAGCAGAGCCAAATACATTGTGGTGATCATTTGCCTGGGGAAAGGCTACACAAACATTGTGATAGTAGGGAAATCTCTAGGTGAATTTTAAATACTGCTGTGTATTTTGTGTCAGTTGCTTAGAGCTAAGGGCAGAATTTAGTGGAGCCAATTTGATACTTGCCAGATGTCAGAAAGGGACTAATTGGCTCAATCCTTTTTATGACTTAGGGGTTTTTGATACCTTTTCACATTGCTGGTGGTCTTGAGTTAAAGAGTAGCTGATTCTGAATATCTGATTGTGAATACATCTACTGCTTGATACAGATGATGATATCAATGCCTTAATTTCTTCTACAGTTGTGATTTAGTTTTTACTGTTGGTGGCATCTAGAGTTTTATTATGTTCCACTCAGAATGTTTCTACTTGTGGAAGGTGGAGAAGACAATCCACCCACTGCAAATCCTTAGTTTAATCTTTTTCTTTGTGCCAGAAGATTCAGAAGATTTGTTAGAAGACAAAGAACTGCAGGTGGGAGGAAGAATGGGTGAAGAACATCTTCTTCTCTATTCAGTCCCCCCAAAGTTGGATCAAAACTCTGTGCTGAAGGAAGAAGACTTCCATGCATGAAATGCCGGCTCCAGCTCCTTGTCACTGCAGATTGTACTGCTTTAGATAATAGTTTTCAACTATTCTTATGTATGGAACCCATTCATCTGAAGAGAGGCACTCATATGAATGGATGAATGAATGAATAAAGCCTATGATAAACATAATTCAAGCAGGAAGACTTCAGACGTTACAGGAGAATTTGTTGGAATGGGTGTTTGAAAGAGAGAAAGAGAGAAATGTAATTTTTTTAAAAAAAATGTACTGCTTTAATACAGTGAACTTTTCATGAAAACAGCAAAGCTGTACAATGGCAGATGAGCAACAGATATATAAAAATGGCAGTGTAATTCCCTTATTTAAAACATTTGTACACCAGGCAAAGTACTAGTGGTCATATCCTTTTAAACAGCCATTGCTTCTCTTTTTATATAAGCTAATGAATATCAAAAACCTATCAACTCTATCCATCATGCCCATTTTCTCATCTTGGTTCTGTGCCTTTGATGCCTAGAAAGAGGCTTCCGTGGACAGATGCCACTTCCACATGCAATCACAAATGTGTAAAAACATTATGTGAGTGGAGATGACAGCTAAATTGCTACCTGTTGATTTAAAAAAAGAAAATCTATCCTAGCCTACTTCTGTACCTCTAGCCACAGCTTGGTATGTAAGAATCAGTAAGAGAAAACTTCCATAGCATGGAGATGATTTGTAAATTGTAAATTGAAATGTTGTATATTGTGAATGCTCAAATGTAAAGATATATCATCATGCCAAAGTCAGGATCATCCGTGCCATACTGTCTCAGATTTCTATATATAATTGAGGAAGCTAGACAGTGAAGAAAGCTGACAAGAAAAAAATCAGATCGTTTGAAATGGGAAACTGGAAGACAATTCTGTTCATGTCGTGGACTGCTAAAATACAAATAATGAGACCTGCAGCAAATCAAGCTTGATGTCTCTTAAGAAGTGAAGATGATGAAACTGAGGTTGTCGTACTTTGGGCATACCATGATATTATACAACCTAGAAAAGTTGAAGTCAGTGGAAAAGGATGAAGACAAGTAGATTAACTCAGTCAAGGAAGCCACAGTCCTGAGTTTGCAAGACCTGAATAGGGCTGTTAATAACAGGATATCTTGGAGGACTCTCATTTATAACATCACCTGAAATCACAGCCAACTTGACAGCAGTTAACAAAGATAACTAAATGTTTGCTGATCTAACTGCTTTGATGATACAACACAAGTGCCAGTAGAACAAGTTCTGTTTTCTCTTCCTTTGCTCATCACCCTATTTGAGTCTCATTTCTATATTTTCAGATATGAATAGTATCAATAACAGTGGTGTGCAAATCATGCAAATAGGATTTTGCCTGTACATACCAAAATTTGGCACAGAAAGGGGTATGTTTTTCTTAGTAACTGACCTGAATGCTTGCAAAACCTTGAGCCTCATGGGCTGTCATTGTCACCTTCACTCACCCTTCCTGAAACACCTTGAGGTCAGAGTAAGCAGGTGGTAGCAGCAGAGATGGCAGCAGGGTTTCTCGAGACTCTGTGGAATCACTTTCCCTTCAAAATATCGAAGTGGAATTATAAGTCTCGTAACCTCTTGTGGGAAAATCATGCTGTTTGCATTTATTCTAATTTGCAGGGACCTTCTGGCCCTTGGAAGGCCAAGTTCTGATGGAATGGTCATTGATCTACTCTATTGGTTCATGAGTTTTGATGGTTACTTTTAAAAATGTAATTAATTCCTATTGCATTTGAAAAGTAATACATTGCCGTTTGAAGGCTAGGAAACATAACTCACTTGTTTTGCTACTTAATGCATTTTTACTGTTTTCCATGCATGTGTATATGTGTGGAAGGGGGACTTACAATTGTCAGCTCCCACTTCCACCTCCCCCAGATCATGCTTGTTCTGCCTCCCTCCAAGATTGGGGTGGGTTATGTCTGCTGAAAGCCTCCTTATGTGTGGGGAAGGGAGAAACTAGAAGTAGCTTTCCGTCTATTTCTGTTCTGGTTTCGTATTTACTTTTTGGCATTTGGGACAGCCTCTCGAAAGGATGTGTGGGGAGGAGGTTGGGCCCACAGCCCCAGCACTTTACCCAACTCTGCATTAATGGTAATTAATTTATTAACTAAGTGGTAATCAATAAATGGTTATTAATAATGGGAAAAATGAAAACACAAAGAAATCACATGTTAATGGATTTCCACAGCAGTTGTTTTGATTGAATTCTGGGTGGCTGCCAGTCCTGCTTTGAACTCTGTCAATGAAGCAGTATCAGAAGTAGAATTAAAATAAACAAAGTTATATATTTGCTTAAAATCCTTGCTTCCTGCTTCTGTGACAAGAGTTCTACTGTGTGAGAATTTGTGTGTATGTGGCACTGGGTGATTTTTATGGCACTCTTCAACATTGTGACTGCTTACAAAAATATATATATGCTTCCTGCCATTATTGAAAGCAATGGCAATGAGGAATTACAAAGCCTACTCTTCATTACCCTCCGATAAGTCTGCTCCTAAAGTCGGCAGTTGCCATTACGGTGATGGAGTGCTAATAGAGCGTGATAGCTCTGCTCTGCCTCTGTTTCCACGGAGAGTGTTACTCCTGCCAGTCCCCTCCCCATATAGCGCACATCCAATAAAAGGTGTCAAAATGACTGACGCTCCTAAAGACACACTGCTGAAAGTGCTCTCGCCTTGCACATTACAGAAAAAGCTAAACATTCCAAATATGGAATCTTACAATTTGAGGTTAGACAGAAGTGCTAATACAGTCTCTAAATTACAACACCCCACCCTCATTTTAAGCCTCTGGTTCTGATACCATGACAAAGACACCATGACAAGGATTTAAAGATGAGAGAGGGGGACCGTTTCCAAACCATCCAAAAACTCCTAACACAGCTTGCATCGCATAGATTCTGCTTTATTCTAGTACAGTCAGGAGTGATTCTGCCGGGATCAGTAACAAGAAACATATACAGTAACAAGGAGCAGACACAGTGTCAGTAGAACATTGCCATCTGGTTATTTGGAGTTTTTGTAATACAGAGAAAAAACCCTGGAAGAATACAGGTATACCCCAATTAATGAAGCAGATGTGTTTCTGGGCATTATTTCTTTAACAGAAAATTTGGGAGCAGAGGAGGAAATAATATGGAAAAAATAGAGATTGGTTCCTACATCACAAAACAGAAGAGCCTTTTAACATGTTTTAATGAACATTTTATTCAAAACTAACAATACCTACATGTATTGCATTTGTAAACAAAAACATTTGGAACCTCCTAGAAATTACTAGAAAGCTTCTTCCAAAACATATCCAAGGTCTTTTTTTTTCCTTTCACTGGCCTTTTTACGATTCCCATTTTGGTGGCCAGATTTAGAGATGTATCCTTCATTAACGTGCTGGTGGTAGATGATAAGGCAGGCTTATCTGTTTCTCCTTTTGTCTCTGCTTTGCTCTTTACACATGCTCAGCAAGGAACTCTGGAGGCAGCTGCTGATCACCTTGCCCTTTGCAGCAGGTCCACACAGCTTGGGTGGGTTTTGCTAGGGCTTTATCCCATTATATCCCATATCAAGCTTTATTGTACTGCTTACTGCAGGCACACTACTGTCATCTGATACTGAAAGTCTGTGTTTCTCCAGCCCTCCTTCCAACCAATGCCAGTGCTGCTTTAAAAAAAAAAATTCTCTGGATAAATAGTTGATAATGAGGAAAAGGGAGGCTGGGAAGCACATAAAAGGACTTTGTAAAAAAGAGCTTCTTTATCAGAGGGTGTGTTATCCAAGTACACCCGTACACTCATGTGTGGGGATTATTTTAAATAATTGTTTTGATGCAAGTTGCGCTCTGAAATTTAATAAATCCAAGCAAAAGGAATCTCTGGTTTGAACTTTGTTTTTGTTAACTGCCATCAAGTCAACTTCGATGTTTGGAGACTCTATAAATGAGAGACCTCCAGGTTGCTATATCCTCAGCTTCCCTGCTCAAGTCTTGTAGATTCAGGGACATGTCTTCCTTGATTGAGTCTTTCTATCGGTAATGTAGTCTTCCTCTTACTGCCTTCTACCTTACCAAGCATTATTTTCTTTTTTAGTGGTGTCCTTTCATGGTATATCCAAAGGATGACAGCCTTAGTTTAGTCATCTTGGCTTCTAGAGAGGTCAGGCTTGAATTGCTGTAGGAGTCATTTATTTGAAGTTGCTTACATGCAAATAAAGTGAAGTAATTTGGGAGAACTTCTAGATCTACTGGATTTAGTCAGGCATTTGTTATTCAAAGTGCATAACTAATCATTGTTTGGGTCTGGTGTGTTTCTTGATGAGAAATAAAATGCAGCGTGGAGCTGTTACATTACTGGTTATGGGGACTTCCCTGAACCCTCTCCTGTTTCACTGGCTGCTTTGGTTTGGTAGAAATTATTATAACACTGCAGTTGCATAGGGTTTTCATAAACATGCCTCACTGAGTTCAGTGAAACACACTCCGAGGTAAATGATTATAAAATGGTAGCCATAGAAAATTTTGATTGCAGGATCTTTTTTTAAAAAAAATCTGCTCAGTGCCTTTTTAGCATGAGCTACTCCTTCTTTCTCTCTTGTATGTGAGTCTTTGGCGATCCCAAGTCAAATAGGGATTGCACTGCAAATGGAATGATATCATAACATTTAGGTGCCAGTCAAATGTAATTGTGTGATGACATCACTGAAGGTGTGTGGTGGGAAGGCAGAATGTGGACCTCTCAAATTAGTCACATGAGTGATCCCAGTCCTATCTGGGATTGTACAGTGAACAGGATAACATCACAGTGCTATGCAACCAGCCAAATTTGTCTATCTGATTGTGTCAGTGAGGAAGAATGAAGACAATTGAAAGGAGACCTGTGAAACAGCAACATAAACAAATGAGCAAACATTTATTCAAAGAACGTTGAAAAGTCATCAAAAAGGGATAGCGTTTTCAGCGTTGTTGAAAATATGTGTAGAAAATGCAAGTAGTTTATTCTGAAAATAAAATGCACAGCCTGTCAGTTGGTTTGACTAACTTTGTTCTCCTCACTTAGAACATCTCAAAAATTCTCTCTGGGAGAAATTCCTTATGGTATTGGTGCAAAGAAGTAAAAATTTATATAAGGAGCTGGTTTCTTTCCTTTGACTAGAAAGGAAGTTAGTTTTCTGTTTCTGTCTTTTCTATGTCAGAGCAATAGCTGAAACCATTAACTGCTAAAATAGAATTGAAGGTTTTTCTTTTAAAAAAAAGTCTATTAAGTTCCTCACACTACCCCTGAGTTGAATGAATTGCTGCTGTTCTCCATTTAGGTTTGCTCTCCAGTATGTTGTATTTTCATAGTCTACCTCAGGGTTTAAATCCAGTAGCCCTACTTACTCATAAATTGCATGCAAAATGGGAATGCATTCGGCCGTGTGGCTCCATCAGTTCTGCCTGATGAAGTCCATTTGACTTACCATTTCCACAACTAGAGCTGTGGTATCTACTTAGTTTTTCAAGTTATCTACAGAAGATGAATCTTCTGCAATTTGTATGTCTATAGTACTGTTCATCTCACAGTACAAACATTATTGGATCTTAAGTTTCCTTGAGAGAAAAGAAATTATATTTTGAATTTACCAAGGAGGGTGGGGCTGAAACAAAGAAAGCGTGGAGCACTATCTCTTTTTTAAGAGAAAGTGAGTGAGAAAAAACCAAATCTGTAAGTCAGTCATGTGTGTGTTCACTGCCATGTAAATCCCACTTTGTTCAAGCTTACTCCCAAGTTATATGTACAGGGTTGCTGCTGTAGGAGAGAGACTTTCATACATATTCACCTCCCCATCACTCACAATAAATAGAGCCTTAGGAAGTGACACTAGAGAAAACCTCTCACTTTCTGAGATCTTAGAGTCACTATGAGATTAGACAGTCTTGGGCTAGAAGAACCACTGGACCCATTCATGGCCACACTAAATGTCATTTCAGAGATCTCCCAGGATAATCTCACAGTTTTTTCTTCTCTTAAAAACATTTAGTTGTAGGGGTCCAAATTTAGATTGGACTCACATCATATATGGGTAAAAAGTAAGAGATCTCCAAAGAAAAGAGCAGTTTAAATACATAGTGAGGTCCAGTTCATTTGTCCAGGTGTAAATGACAACCTGAAATTATTATTTTACTCCAATGTATATTCTGATCTCAAAGTTCGATTACTGGAATTAGATTTTATTTTGAAGGTTTGGAACCAGATTATTTTAAGAACGCATTGCTAAGGGATCTACAGCATATGGCTGATCTGTCCCCATTCATGTGTAATTCAGTGCATTCTGGATGTTATGTTTAATTTGATCATTACCTGAAGGTTTCTGTAATGTTCTGAACCTAAAACCACAGATCATTTTTATAAAAGAAAAAGACATCTCAGATCCCAGAACTTTGAAAAACATAAAAAAATTTAAACACTTAGTTGTAGACTTTATATGGAGTTAAGAGACTAAGCCTCAGTCAATGCATCCCACCACTTTTCTTCAAGGAGTAAACTGTTCTAGAAAATAAATATTTCTTTGGGCATAAATAATTGTACCAGACAAAACCAGAAACCTACGTTTAACCATGTTTATTTTAAACTGAAAAACAACATTTCAACTTATTTTTCCGAATATGTCATCTTGGTTTTATACTGAGATGGGGGGATTATGAGAGAGTTATTGTGCGCAATAGAACATCCCTTCCTGAGCATTTTGGTGACTGAAATGCTTTTATTGCAGTTTGAGGTTAAGCTCCTCTCTGAGCCGGATAAAAACCATCTCAACAGCTTGGACATGGGTTTGAAATTTGGTAGAACCTGCCTTTGTGGGAGGGTTAATTAGAAT
This sequence comes from Iguana delicatissima, assembly GCA_948472985.1. NCBI lineage: Eukaryota > Metazoa > Chordata > Lepidosauria > Squamata > Iguanidae > Iguana > Iguana delicatissima. Next base: position 1,055,191 of record CAOKZL010000048.1, on the reverse strand, counting down.
TTAGCAGAGACGATACAGTCCTTCTTAATAGATAAATAAATTAGATTACATTAGATTAGATGATGGGCAGCCATACAATTTCAAACCCCTTGCTTTTAAACTTGTTCCTTTATTTGAGACCAGTTGATAGTCCTTTCACATGGAGATATGACACATCTTTGATCACTTATTGAATTACGTTTCCTGGAGAGCATTTCAAACTCTAACCATTAAAAATGGTGGGGGGGTTTTTTTAATTACTCTCTGCTGAGGGACATTGAGAACCCAGCACTTTATCTGCGTGCATTTGAATTATTCAAAAGATTTAAATTGCAAATTGAGTTTGTTTTTTCAAAAATTGCTCTGGCTTCATTGATCACTTAGCAGCACTGGATCTGATACCTTGACCTCTAAGATAATCTGTTTGCCTTAATTGGGCCAGTAGAGGGTAATTAATTTTCCATTTTGTTATTTAAGAGCAAGAGTTAAAAGACAATATAATACCTTGATACAAGAAGAGCAGGCACCTTCAGATATATCCAGTTTGTGTGTATGTGTATATGATATGTGCAAACTGCTTGCTATGACTAGAGGGAGATGGCAATAACAGTTGCAAAACTTGCTTCGTATTTACTTGTATGCATATGGGTTCAAAATGTTTATATATGTATAAGTACAAGTGTGTGTGTGTGTGTGTGTGTGTACTTTTGTATATCACATTTGTAGGCAATATTGAGAATGATTTTCAGTAGAATCACAGTCACAAGCAGGACTCGAAGATGGGAGATCTGGGAGGCCCATTTCAAATGTTCGTCACTTTGGTATTATTTGTGTAGCCTAATGAGAGGGATGGGGGGTTTTTTCTTCTGTTTTTGGTGACAGGTGAAGGTCATGGTGCGCATTTGCTCTACCCTGGCCAGAGACTCCTCTGAATCCAGCTCCTTCCTAAAAGTTGATCCTCGCAAGAAGCAGATTACTCTCTATGACCCTTTGTCTTGTGGAGGCCAGAATGCCTTTCAAAAAAGGAGCAACCAAGTGCCACCCAAGATGTTTGCATTTGATGCTGTTTTCCCTCAAGATGCCTCTCAGGTAGGCAGCACTTGACTCAGATGAAACTCTTAGGAATTGTACTGTTATTTGATTTTATAGAAGTATTAAAGCAAGGTTTCTTTCTTTCATAATATGGAGAGTAAATATTAAACCCTTGCTGTATTCTTATTCAATGTCTAGCATGATTTATCCCCAAATTAAAACATATATCAATAAAAGATGAAATGAATAAAATAGATGGTTGGTATCACTTAAGCAGCAGCCTACAGACAAATATTTGGCCAATACATTCCCATTTGGATGTAACTTTCAACACCTCAGGGTTCTGCCTGCACCCTTAGATTTCCTGGCTAAGAGCTTCCAAAAATTTCCCTCATATTCAGTGACTCCACTGATGGCAAAACCACAGAATTTCTTTTGTCCTTAACCAGTCCTTATTCCTCACAATCCATTACCTTACTGCTTGTAGCAAGTCTTAAGCAAGTTTTAAACTTTTGTTTCTTAGTTACATTGCTTTAGTTACTGCATTTACTTCTTATTTTCACTCAAAGGGTGCAGATCCATGCATATTGTTCCCCCCATACACGTATCCTTTAAGGTTGGTTAGACTAGTAACTGGCTCGGGGTTGCCCAGTGAGCTGCTTGGCTGACTGGGGATTTGAAATATATTGTTCCAGGTCCTAGTCCAGCAATCCAACCATCATACCATGATGGCTGCAGATGGGAAAGGGAAGTGACAGTACTGAAAGAATGGATTTCCTTATTACTTGAGGAAGTCAAGGTGAGGCAACCTGTTTGTTTAAGGCTGCCTTAGTTTTTGTCTTCCTTACGCAAGATATTGGTGATATCCTGGACTTCTTCTCTGAGACAAATTACATTGATATTTAATCGTAAATAAATAATCTTCCTTTATGACAGGCTGAGGTATGCGCAGGAACAGTAGCTGAAGTGATCCAGTCTGTGGTGAATGGTGCAGATGGATGTGTATTTTGCTTTGGACATGCCAAACTAGGTTAGTATGTTTCACTTTCAAACCATAATGTACAAGAAATATGTCTTCTTGTATGATCTCTTACATCAAGGGGGTTGGGAGCTGTTTGGGGGTGGTACTGGCTTGGGATGGAACTGCCTTCCATGGGGCAGATGATATTGGGGATGTGGCTTCCATTCGTGAAATGAACCTACATCGTGGTCTTTTCCCTCTGGTAGCCCCATTATGCTCCCCCAAATATGTTCCAGAGGGTCCTTTTCTTCCAGGGCAGTATTTTCACTAGTAGATATCCAACATTAGCAACAACTCAATAAATGCACTAGTAAAGATCTCTTGAGTTCATATTTTAAATGCATCTCTTTATCTTCTTCCAACTTCAACAATTTTTAAACAAAGTAAAAAAATATTGTCTCTAGTATTATTTGACTTGATATATTGTTTGGGTAGAATCTTGTTTCTATACTGAGTAATGTTTGACAACATATAGTGGTTAACATTTTACAGCTATAATGTTTTACAGTTGGAAGTAGGTTTTATAACAACCCCTTTTACAAACTGAAGTTTGAGGTACAAACATACGATAAAGAAATCAATAGAATACTCAACTACAGATATATGTCAGTTAATAAAGTAATTGCTTTCCTGGGAATTATTTCTTTAACAGAAAATTCGGTACCAGAGGTAGAAACAACATGAAAGGAACAGGGAAAAATTCCTATTCCACAAAAAAAGAATAGTAGCTCAACATGTTTCAGCAAACTTTTTAACCGAGACAAATAGTATTCATGTGTAAAATGAAACAACCAGGTCAGGTTAGCCTTGCATATGTTTTTTAATAAAATATTTGAATCCTCTAGTCTAGAGACTATTTGAAAGCTTCTTCCAAAATGAATCCAGGAGTGATTTTTAATTTCAGCTGCCTCCACTTTTCCTATAATTTCAATCTTGGTGGGCAAATATATAGAACTATGCTTTTAAAAATACGCTGAAGGTAGGAAGCTAATCTGTTTTCCCCTTTTCTCTCTCTCTTTTGCTATTTACACGTGTTATGGAAGGGATTCTGGAGGCAGCTGTTGTTTATGTTGTCTGTTATAGAAGGGTACAGAGGGCTCCATTAGGATCAATTAGAGCAGAATCCTATTCTTTCTCAGCTCAAACTTTGCTTGCTACAGACATGCTGCTGTAACTTGGCACTAAAAGTCTGTGCTTCTCCAATATTCCTTCACCGTCTTCCCAATACTGATGCTGATTTTTTTGGGAAAAAAAACAACCTTCCAGATAGACAGAGGACAAGGAGAAAACAGGACCTGGACAAGCATAAAAAGACTTTGTAAAAATAGGCTTCTTTGTCAGATATATGCCTATATTGAGAAAAACACTTCATTGCAGAGCAGGACTTGCCTTAATAGTGTGAGATATTTTAACTTACTCATGCATTTATGTGGCTTTTCCTCTTTACATTTTCTGTTTGCTGTTATGTCAGTATCTTCCTTTCTCCACTTGAACAGGAAAATCCTACACCATGATTGGAAAAGATGATTCCATGCAGAATCTTGGCATAATCCCTTGTGCCATCTCCTGGCTTTTCAAGCTGATTAACGAACGGAAAGAGAAAACAGGAGCTCGTTTCTCAGTCCGAATTTCAGCAGTAGAAGTATGGGGTAGAGAAGAAAATCTGAGAGACTTGCTCTCAGAAGTGGCAACAGGCAGTCTGCAAGATGGCCAGTCTCCAGGTGTCTATCTTTGTGAGGATCCAATTTGTGGCATGCAGGTGAATGCAAGACTCTTTTACATTTCAACATACACCTACTGATGCCCTATTTTTACTAGGATGTTTTCAAACAAAAAAGTTACCCAGAGCATAAACTTTCTAACTTGGAAGTGTTTACTCTCAGGCACAAGAAACTTTATGACCTGCAGCTGCAGGGCCATCTGCTCTCCTGGCCTAAATATTTGTGCCTTTGGCATAACTTGACGTTGAGCAGGGGCCTCTGTTTGCTGTAAAATGTGAAAGGATTCAGATCAAACAGAATTTGTCTCCTTCCTATAATAATTTCTCCAAAGTATAACAACATGCTAAAATATTTACAATATTGCACAAATAGCTGGAGGCCAATAATATGGCTGTTTATATCTCTACGAACTACATTATTTATACTAATAGGCTTAGTAACATTGCAGGAAGTATTATTAGCTACTTATTAATTGCCGCCAAGCTGTGATTGCAAACCCAGATCAAGCCAAGAATAATTCTAGTCTTCTTCAGAGAGGATCACCCAACTGGTTGAAAAGAAAAGAGAAAAGTTAAGTTCCTGGCTAAGTTCAAAGTTACACCAGTTGCAACAGTCTTGGATGACACCCGTCCCCAGTCATATCTGAGTCAATTCATTTAGGCCTTCTTGCTGGTTAGATCAACTCCCATTTGTAGTGTTCTCTGACTAACAGATTCAGAGCTCTTGAAGACACAATAGACCACACAGAATTTGCCCAGAAAAGATTTCAGTGAAATTATGCAATCTGTATATATGCAGAGCTTATTCAAAGCTTTGTGCAGAATTTGCTGAGGGCCTCAAATTTCCCCTTTTATGACAAACAACTGCCACCACTGAGCCATTGGTTTGTTGACAGGCATGTGGGAGTTTAATCACTGCTTGTGAAACATTTAGCAAACATTACGGTCTTCTTCAAAGAAATAGTCTGTTTAGGCTAACATAGCCTGTTATCCTGTTTTGGCATTAAGCCAAAGGAATCCAGGAGTTCCTTTAACACAGCGATTCTCAACCTGTGGGTCGCAACCCCTTTGGGGATCTAACGGCCCTTTCACAGGGGTCACCTATGACCACCGGAAAGTACGTATTATAAAATAAAAAGGCGGTGAAAGGAGAATTACCTGGGAATGCAGCAAAGTCTGTCAAGGGTGGGGAAGGGCTCCCAACCGCTCCTCCAACCTCCGGCAGCCATGTTGGAAAGAGGCCCCTTCAGAGAGCAAGGGAGGGGCCCTGAGAGGAGGGAGCTCTCCTGACCAATCCCAGCTAGCCAGCAACACAAAGCAAGAGAAGGGGCCCTGAGAGGAAGGGGCTCTCCTGACCAATCCCAGCTCGCCAGCAACACAAAGTAAGGGAGGGGGCCCTGAGAGGAAGGAGCTCTCCTGACCAATCCCAGCTCGCCAGCAACACAAAGCAAGGGAGGGGCTGTGAGAGGAAGGAGCGCTCCTGACCAATCCCAGCTCACCAGCAACACAAAGCAAGGGAGGGGGCCCTGAGAGGAAGGAGCTCTCCTGACCAATCCCAGCTCGCCAGCAACACAGCCAATCACGTTCCAGCCTGCGAGCAGCCTGTGCCGGGAGGAACGGCATCCTGTCAGTCAGCAGGTCCTGGCCCTTCTGTATGAGCAAACAAAGCAGCGCAGGGCAATTTAGCATTGTGTCTGGTGTCCTTATTCACTAGGAGTCAAACTGCAATGCCTATGGAACGTAAAGAGGGAAGATCTGGACCTCCTGTGTCCTCAGTGTCTCCCCAGGGGAATGTGTCTGAGGGTAGCAGGGAGGGGGTGGGACAAAGGATGGCTGGAGAAATGGGGGTGCATGTTAATAGGCAAACAATATTAGTGACATGATTTCACAAAATACATAACAAGTTTAAAAAATGTACTGCAAGTTGGACAATCCATTGAATTTGAACGTAATGTCGTTATTAAGCAGTCAGCAAACCATTTCCATGAATCCTTCATTTTCACGTGACAATACAAAAGTTATTCAAGCTGAATCAAATGATGCTGATGTGTGTTTACCAAAAAAGTCTGCCTGTAGGTCCAAAGTGACCAGAGTTGAGGAATCTGCTTTGTCCTCACACTCTGAACAAATCAACACTGAATCTGAAAGTGATGAGGAACCAGATCTGGCAGATACTCGTGGGGATAAGGACTCTAAATCAGATGGTTCTATTTCCGAGGAGGAGGAGGGTGCAGAAGATGATAATAAAGTGAGATTATTTTCCTCAGATTCTTTTAAAAATCTGCTGGAAAAGGTGTTGGTAACTCTGGGACTGGACAGTCTGGAGAGTGCCACTTCAGGTATTGATAAAAACAAGAATGTTGCATCAGTTGTAAGGAATAAGCCTACAAAATCTAGTGTTATTCCCATGCCAGATTTATTTTTGGATTTAATTCAGTCTGAATGCAGTGAAACCAAATCTTCGAACTTTATATCATTTATGGTGGACTAAATATCAGATATTTACATTACGATTCATAACAGTAGCAAGATTACAGTTATGAAGTAGCAATGAAAATAATTTTATGGTTGAAGGTCACCACAACATGAGGAACTGCAGCATTAGGAAGGTTGAGAACCACTTCTTTAACACTTAACTGAGAAGAAATTTTTAGGAGAAGCTTTTGTGAACACACTTCTGATGAAGTGGTCTGGGTCTGTGAAACCTTATGCTAGACGTTTCTTCTTCCTGGTTAAGTTTTTAAAGCTGCTACTAATACTTTAAAGTCTTTTTAAACATTACAGTGTTAGTGGAGAAATTTAGAATTCTGAGACTGAAGACTAAAGGCTGAGATTCTGCATCAAGCAGGCAGGCTGTAAATGTTCTGTCCATGCAGTTCCACATCCTCCCACTGCCCTGGTAGCTGGTAAGACCCAGTTGGGGGAGGCACTTCTGTGGCTGCAGTATAGTGAGTAAGAGAGGGAAGCAATTCAGAGGAGGAAAATGTGGCTGCTTTTGGCTGTGAACAGGAAAGGAAAGAGGGTGCACTTCTTTTCTTTTCTCCTCGGAGCTGAGACCAGATGCATTTTCCTTCTCTAAACTGCACCCTTCCTCCCTCCCTCCCCTCTCCACCAGTATGCAACGGCAGCAAGTGCCCCTCCAGAGCTGGATAGCTGCTGGGGGTATTTTAGGCAGGGTAAAAAGGCTAGAAAATAGCCACCTGTGTTGTATCTAAAAATAGGTTTATACATGCATAATCCACATTACACAGGTGTGATTTCTCAGAACCAAACGTCAGAACCTGCAAATTAGACTAAATATAATTCCAAACTCCTGATTGCAGATTTAACTCCCTGTCTGACTGTAACATCCAGTATTGCCCTGACACCATGATGTTTCATGTTCCTGTTTCTACTAAGTGACATCAAATAACGCCCTCAATAATGCCCCATTGAGAAGATGGCCAACTACCCCAGGATATTTTTTTTTAGTGCAAATCATTTTGTTAAAAAAAAGTCTTTGGGGGTAAAAAAAGATAATGTATTTTAACGCTATTTTCTGCAAAAAATATAGTTTTGGTGGGGAGTTTTTGGAAATGTATGGGAGAGCAAAAACTGTAAACAATGTTTAGAACCTTTCATCATCAAACCTGGTGGGACAACTTCTGAATTTTTTCATACTTGCATGCAAAAATGACACAAGCAGTGATTTATAAGCCTAATCAAGACATGGGAAATTCTACAAAATTTTAAGGATGGGGAAAATTAATCTTAAGCCTCATGTAGGCATTTTGTGTTTGCTCTTGCACATGAAAAAATGGAACAGGCATGATTCCCCAGCCCTGTCTTTTTAGACTGAGAGACTGAGGGACTTTGCCACTTGTCAACTAATCTGGGTTCTCTCTGGGGTTCCACTGTTACCCTCTGGCCACCTGAGTGCCTAGTTCATGATTCTGGTCAAACCAAACAGGCAGAGTTAACATCAGCATTCCAGTTAAACATTCTTAAGTTGTGGAGTGTCAGGATATTTTTATGGGAAATGAGCTGGCTCTTTGGTAATCTTTTAGGCTATTTATTATATGCATTCATAGATATACAAACATATACATTGCCTGTAGGGAAGAACGCACACATGCCAATGCCTGGCACTTCCTTTAATCTTTATTATATTATATTATGTCATATGTGAGGCATCATATATTTATTACCTGTTACTATATGGCTAGTAAGATGTTACACTGCCATAAGGATTGAGTCTTTATGTCTCTGCTTCTCAACAATTTGTAACAATTAACAATTGTAACAATTAATATATAGAGGAACATTAACCTTCTTAAACCAAATTACTCAGCCATATATCCACCACCACCACCAGGTTCTTTCGTACTTTCTATAGTGTCTGTTAAGGCATTATGTAGATCATTCATAAAAACTTACCATATATTCAGAATTCCTCTCCTGGTATCATAACCATGCATGTCTATCAAGGAATACCATCTCATCCGTTGAGGCACTACACATCTCTAAACAGGCATCTGTGAACACACAGGCATTCAAGTGTTAATTAAGCGTATTGTTAAATCTTAACAGCATTTGTTGTAGCCATAAGTATCTAAACAGGCATCGATTACATTCACAGCCTCTATAATTTTTTTTTGCATTCTAGTATGAGTTTTTCCCAGACTGAAGATACTGTTTGATTCTCAAGGATATAAATACACACATTCTAATATATCTAACTTCCTGTATTATAGCTTACCCCATATATGCTATACTCTGTAGGGTAACACCAGATTACACTCTATACTTCATAGATTTAGGCCAAAAAGTTGGCAATTGAAGAAGCCTCACTGCAGCAAAGAGGAATGCACTAATTCATCCCCTTCACTATTTCTTTCTTCACTGAATATTTAAAGGACTATGTTTGCAGAGGAGAGACTGTGGTTTCCATGGAAGTTCTCCATATGAGACAGATCCCTGATTTTTCCATGTTCTTTGGAAAGCTGCCATGGTTTTCTTCTCCAAGTACATTGCGTTTGTGTGAGGAACGTGAGAATGCAAGGGGGAAGAATAGTGTGCTCCCTCATGGATGGGGTACATGCACCTACCAAATGCCAGTATAATTAAATGCCATTTTCAGCAGCAACAAGCCTTTGTTTGGCTTCAAATCTTTTTTGCCCTTTCAGAAAATTGAAGGAGAAAAGGTGAACCTTCAAAATAACTTTTCTGAGCGGGGGAGCACTTTGTGTGGTCCATTATAAGGCACCCTGTCCCACAACAAAGTAACTGAAAGAGTAAAGGTATGTTACTGAGGGATTAGTTGATAGTAATCTCAGTGGTAGATGGAAATTGAAAACAGAAGTCATCAAAGCAAGCATAGCTGGGAATCAGAAACATGGAAGCAAGAACGATAGGAGAGATTGGGTTTGGCATCATAGCTCTGGGTGATGAACCTTGCTGCTCTTGCTCCTCTTTCTTTTTGTAGAATAATCTACAAAGTTTGCCATAGGTGTTCTGGAAACAGAATGCCCCATTATCGCGAACATACTGTGCTTTGTTTTTGCTAATAGAAAATTTGTTGCTAGTGTTGAATCTCTAAAATCACATGTCATGTGTCCTGGGTTACCTTGCAGCTACAGAATCAAAGTGAGTTGAGAGCCCCCACAGCAGAGAAAGCTGCCTTCTTCCTTGATGCAGCAATTGCCTCCCGTCGAAGCAGTCAGCAAGATTGCCGGGAGGAAGATCACAAGAATTCTCACATGCTTTTCACCCTCCACATCTATCAGTACAGAATGGAGAAGAGTGGCAAAGGAGGAAGTAAGTGTCTTTGTTTTCCAATCAATTTGTATTATAAATTATTGTTATTTAAATGAATGTGTACCTTTAGTTGAAGGAGAACTTGGAAAAGTCATTTTTTTTACACTTCACCTCTCAGAATCCCCTGACCAGCATAATAGCTTTTTCAGTTTCTGAGTGAAACTCATGAAATATAACAGCATAAGTATGCAAACATCTGTATTATATCAAGGGGCTTTCCTGAAATGTAGGATGCACATGGATCTTCTGTCTGGGCATGTTTTAATATGGCAGGGCTAAACAATTTGGTTCAAGATTGGTCAGGAGACAATTAGGGATTTGAAGAACTGGGCATTTCTAGACGTGTCTGCTCGAGCCGGTTTCCAGCTGTTCTTAGGTGCAGTTGGTACAAATTGCTGGAAGAAGGAACTCAACCTGACATGCTCAGGTTGTGTCTGTAATTTTTGAAGCAATGAAAGAGCCCAAGGGCATCACCAAGTGTATCCCCAGAACCTTCCTCAGCTCGTTGGCCTTCTCCCAATTGAGCTGATTAAGTGACTTTCCTCCATATTGAACCTGACCTTTCTCCTTAGTTGTGAGCTGCTGCCTATTGCCTATCTTGCAAACTGTAGCAATATTAGACTAAAGGCACCATCACAGGAGCACCTAATGCAGTGATTCTAAGAAAAGAAGTCCTCTCTCGTTCACCATCAAGGACTGGCTTCCTTACTCAGGCAATCAATGGAAAAAAAGGGGCGTGTTGTTTCCTATTTCCATGGTTGCTATTTTTTTCACTGCATAATCATACAGTTTTGCCTCATGGTTAGCAATGTTGAAAAATCAGCCTGTCCTGTTGAATTAGTACAGTTATTGTCACTCAATATGGATCAGAAACAGAGGTCTAAATGACATACCAGTATCAATGAACAATTTTGTTGCTCTAGTTTTCTGGAGTACTGGCAATTCAGTTCAGTTCAGAGGACACAAAGAATACCACCATTTATGAAACATGGTATTTAGGATATAGAAAATATACCTATTCTTTATGTAGTTATATAAATATACACATAGCATATACAGAAAAGTGGGGAGCCAGGATCTGGCACAACAACTGTTTTTAGGAAATGTGCCCACACCCGATCATCAGGGATTCTCCTTTTCCCATATACCACAGCTCACTCCATGAAGCAGAATTTCCTAACCCTCTGTATAGCATAGAAGCTGTGGAGCAGAAGTGGTGGAAAATTTCTCTTTTCTTAAACCCTTTGCACACTCCTAAATTTGGATCCAACCCACTCTGTACATAAATTATAGTCCAAATTATTACTGAAAGGCAAGCAAACAATTCGTGCTTTATAAAACACCAATTGTTTGCTTGTCTTTCAGTAATAACCCTCATGGAATTACCAGACAGAATTCAATTAACTAAGGATTTATTAATTAACCACCCTTCAGTGGAAAGAAAGTCTATGAATGCCCACACTAACTTGCTTATTTTAAAAAGATTTGCTTGTTTCAAGGAGATTACCATTACAATCATGTAATTTTCTGTTTTTGCGCACACCTATCTTTTAATTACATTTAAATATAGATAAACAAAGAAACCCTATAGTTTTGTCAAGTCTGTCCTGATCAATTACACAATAACAACAAAATCAAAATCCCACTGGCTTCAGTTTCATTTATGTTCCATATCTGGGTGACATGTTGAGCTAGCTAGAGCCAGATGTCAGCTCAGATCTAGTCTAAAGAGAGTCTTGCTTAAGTCCCTTGATTACTGTCTTTTTAAAATTTGATCAGTGTATTTTGGAAGAAAATTAACAAAAATATTGGTACAAAATGGAATGTTCCCTATGTGTTTTAAAAAAAAAACTTGAATATTTTAGTATAGAAAGAAAAGAAATAGTCTTTCCAGTACCATACTGGTGTCTCTATAAATGTACTTTTTTATCAGATTTCTGTTTCTTAATATAAAATTTATTTAGTATAAAATTGACTTAGACTTTTGAACATGTCAACAATCATTCTACTAAGAGCAAAGGTGAGAAACCTTTGACTGTCCAGATGTTTTACAGCCCAAGCCAACATGGCCAATGATAAGGGATTATGGGCCAAAACTTCTGGCAGACCTCTTTTCATTTAGAATATAGTAGCACAAGGGGAAACCTAGATTTTACATAATATGAAGCCACTGGTCCATACCTTTATCTTTCCTCATCCCAGTGCTCTATAATATATACAAAACAGTGGAGGCTGTTTCATGTCGTTGTGCAATGAATTTCCTCAGCCACATTAACAACAGATAGTTTATTGAGGTTGGGAGAAAAAGAAACAACATGATCACACTTTGTTACATACTGAGTTGCTCTACATTTATGTTTTATATAAGGCATTTTTATTTTATCTCTTGACCATCAGGACCACCTTGAATGTACTGAAATCTTCGAGTTTTGTATAAGAGAAGAGAAACATGGACCTTCCACTGTTTGATCTCCCTCCCTTGTATTTGGGGCAGGGGGCATAACTCCTTTTTAGCTCTTAATCCAGAATACATTCACTCTAAGACGTATTCCCAAATACTGTATATGCATGTTAATATAGAATATTATAATATAGAATGCTTTTTAGCATTTTATGGTCTTTTGACTGCAAATAAAGACTATCAATTGAATATGCATGTCCAAAGATGTGGATTACACATAAATTTCTCCAGTCATAGCTCTTGTTAATTTTGAAGCAAAAAGCTGTGATTGAGACCTTCTATGACTACTGCGACTAAACTACTTTGAGGTTTTTTTTAAAAAAAATGCAATGCCATATAAGATAAATAAAGCGATAAAGTAATATGAGTGTAATTTATACTAGAGATTCTGTTCCTGAATTAAGAAGGCTTCATATGCATGGGCCCAAACAGGAATGCTTTAAATAAAATAAGTTTGTTTCATGTATAAGTGCCCTGTGGACTTTGGTATGAGTTTTAAACTTCTAGACAGTGCATTTTCTTTAGTAAAGTTGATTTAATTCAGCAAGCATCCAGGCCTGACTCAAAAACATTTTAGCTCCTGTCCTTCCCAAAGACATATAGCACCCAAAGCCAATCAAGTTATTTTGGCACCTGAGGATGAATATTAAACCAACATTTCCCCTCCCTCTCCCTCCAGAGAATTCAGTGCTTTGCCCTCTCTGACATTGCCTCCAACCTCAGAAGAGGTGAAAATGGGAAAGATTGGGACCATGTTGTGAGATGGGAAGACTGACAAAGATCTTGGATCGACAGAATCAAAATGTCTCCTATCCCTTGAGCATGCCTCCAACGTTTGCACTATCCCTGGAGCTTGTCTAAATGATTTCCCCTTCATTGTTTGCACTTGGAGGGGAACAGTAAATCAACAATGAAAAAGGAGCATTTGATGCCTTTCTCTCACTTCTGGCCTGCTGGCAGGAAGCTGGCGATGTTCTGGATGCTGAAAAGGCTCTATGGTTATAGCTCCACACAACTAAGAATTAGAATGTTCCATTACTTTCCAGAGGAGTTTGCCAGTGCACTTCACAAATCACTTAATCCAATTTCAAAAATTTTAATTTAACTCGATGAGAACATTTTGATACTGCTTTATACTAACAGATATCCAAAGTATGTTGGTCTATTCAGAGAAAATTCATCTGAACTTCCAGCTCCTGGGACCCTTTCACACATCAGAATTAAAGTTCTTTGATTCCACTTTAGCTGCCATGGCGACATCCTATGGAATCTTGGGATTTGTAATTTGGAAAGGCACTAGAGCTCTCTGGATGAGAATTTTAAATACAGGGATCCCCCACTTGTTTGACAGTTTAGGGACCAGAGCACTGTTGAAAAGTGGAAATCATCAAAATGCTGAAGCAAAATGAACTCAGTTGCCATCTTTTTGTTTAGTATGTGTACAAACTAAACAAAAAGATGGCACCAAGTTGAATGACAGAAAAAGCAGCACATGGTTACAAGTATTGTATGAGAGATGCAATGTGTACACTTTTTAGGAGATTTGTGGTGCATCTATGGGATTTGTGGCACTATGTCAAGAGAAGAAGCAGGTCATGGTTGCTTTTTGACAATCCACTCCTTTGACCCTTTTCAATTACAACCAAAACCCACCTATTTGAAGCATAATCAAAAGAGTGGACCATGTATCAAACAGATGGATTCAGACTGTAATTGAAAAGGGTTGAAAGAGTGGGCATTGAAAAGCAGACCATCAAAAAGTAGGGAACGCTTGTACTCTTCCATAACCAGCAAATCTCAGTGCAGCATAGGATGGAACCATAGCAGTTAAAGTAGAACCATAGCACTGCAGCTGTGTAGTGTGAAAAGGCCTTTGGATTTTTCACGAGTTATATGTGGCTTCTCTAGAATAATTTGGCCAGCCATTTTCCAGTCATTCCCTGAAACAATTGTCTGTAATCTGTAGCCCTCAAAACACACACACAAGTAATCCTGTTTATTGAAGACTTGCCGTAGACAGTGTAGCAATGCTGTTTAAAACACACATACTCATCAGTATGTTTCAAGAGAAAGAATATACATTCCAGTTCAGCCTTCTTTATTTTTATTCAAAAATCATTCACATTAATAGAGGTTAACTCTCAGCCCCATTGAACCTAACATTTTTTTAAAAATGCATTGGGGTAGCTGTAATCCATGGATATTTATTTTCTCCCCAAATAGATTTATGAATATTTCTCAAATGTTTTTGTGAGTATGAAAGTATAGGTCTGCATACCTGCAACAATAATTAAATTGTTGTTGTTGTGTGCCTTCAAGTCATTTCCGACATATGGTGGCTCTAAGGCGAACCTGTCACAGGTTTTCATGGCATGATGTGTGTTGCACCCAGTGGGTTTCCATGGCTGAGCAGGGATTAAGTCATAAGCTATTTCCGCACTCGCCTGTTACAGTGCTATTATTCCACTTGCAACATCCTATGGAATCCTAGAGTTTGCAAACCCCAGGATTCCATAGGATGTTGAAAGTGGAATAATAGCACTATAACAGGCGAGTGCGGAAATGGCCATAGTCCAACGTTCAAACCACTACACCACACTGGCCCTCAGTAATGAAATAATGATCTTAATAATTTTATAATTCCTTGCGTTCTACATTGTCTGTAGTCAGCAAATCAAGAATAAAATTAACTTTTCTTTTAGCACAGTTGCATGTATATTCACTCAGAAGTAAATTCCGCTGAATTTAATGTGACTCCCTACTAGGAAGTGGCATAGGTTTTCAGCCTTTATTTCTGAATGCCATATCTTCCTTTGTGCCTAAAAGCTTTTACTTTTTTCCCTCTCATTTCTTTTATGACAGTGTCAGGAGGCCGTAGTCGCTTACACCTCATTGACCTGGGAAGCTGTGTTAAACCTCTTAGCAAAAATCGAGAAGGAGGTTCTGGGCTCTGTCTCTCACTGTCTGCATTGGGCAATGTCATCCTTGCCCTAGTCAATGGCAGCAAGCACATTCCATACAAGTAAGTCATCCCTCTCTGTCTCTTGTTCTCTTTGTGTGTGCTTATATATGCAAAGTTCGTGGTTTTTGACCAGGAGCCTTTCCACACTGCCCAATTATAGCACTATGATTCCATTTGAGCTAGCATGGCTACATCCTTTGGAATCCTGGGATTTGTATCTTGGTGTGGCACTGGAGTTCTCTAACTGTGAATTCTAAAATATCTCCCTGCCAAGCTGCAAGTGCCAAGAGTCCACAAGATGTTGCCATGGCAGTTAAAGTGGAATCATAGTGTTATTATTGTGTATTGTGAAAGGGCCCCAGGTAGAAGAAGTCTGTCCAGTTTGTAATGGAGAAATACATGAAAGCAGTAGAGTTTCTAAGGGAAAATCATGGGTCAAATCCAGTTCTGCTAAGGAAGAGGCAGTCCAAAGAGTCCTTCAGTGCCATCTCCAAATTCTAAATGCCTCTGAAATCATGAATGATTGTGCTCTTCCAGAAATGAACACTGTGCAAAGGCAGATGGTGGTTTCTACCAGCCTTTGCATGGTGTTCTTTACCAGAAGAGCCTCTGAAAGGAAGCAAAGCAGGAAGAATTTGCAAAGTCAGAAACTCCTGGGACCTAAGTTGTAGATGTTTTTTCAAGGTAATACATGTCTTGGAGACCAAGGCCATTTCCACACCTCACCCTTTTCCAGGGTCGTTCCAGTGTTATCCCAGCAGCACCTTTGCCGGGATGGGAGTGTGCCCCCAATGCTCCCCTCTGTACCCAGCTGGCTGCCTGCAGATGGGAGCACGAGCAACACACTTCTTCCTCCCACAGTTCAGCTGACTTTTTACCTGTGCTGCACTGGGGAAGGAAGTGCCTAGATCATACTTCCTCCTGTTCTGCATGCCCACCAGCAATGGAAGCATTGCACAATTACAGAGCACTAACAAATTTTTTCTGTTAATTGTATATTCTGCCATTGCGATGGGTGGGGAAACGTTGGCAGTAGGACTTTGATGACTCGAGGACTGCTGCCAACACATCCCCATTGTGGGACAGTGATGCTATGCAGAAATGGTGTAAGATACCAATCTGAATGTTTGTGTAAGTGTAGACAATTCTATATTTCCTATTCAGATTCATTATTTGGGATAAGGATGAACATCCTGAGTAGATCATTTGAAGTCTGGAAAAAACTCAGGTAAAGTCACTGCCTCACTGACATGAAAGCCACTGGTCACTATAGCTGATAAAGATAGTAATATTGTATGGTTGTCTTTCCCTTCTTGGGTGATCTAACATTTAGCTGAGAATTTTGAATGGATTATCTGCTCTTCATTTTCCGTTAAAATTAGATCCAATGAATAGTTGTTAATGAATTAAATCTAGATCATATGACTAATCATATTTTTTCTACCTGCTAGTTTGAAATGCTTCTAGATTAGGGTTTTTATGATATCATTTAAAGTGTCTATATACTTCATTGTAATTGTGTGGGCTTGAAAAGAAGACAGAGTGAAGAAGAACTGGGGGAAATGCCACCAGGCTTAGCCTACAGAGTATCAGTTTTAGTTAATTCCAACAGCTGTTTTTCTTGGCAGTGTGCATCTAAAAAAAAAGTAACACCGAAAGCATCTTTCATTCACTGGGCTGGGCAATCTCTTGCTGCAGTGATTCACAGCTGTTCCTTCACACTCCTCTGAGTTTCTGCAGACATACAGGTGCCAGAACACTTGTGCATGTTTGCATCTATCTCATGGAAAGAAGCACAAAGCTTTCTCTCAGTAAAGCTGTTTGCAGAATCTGTTTGTAAAAGAAGTGTTTGGTTTGTTCAGACATTTTGCCAGGCAGCAAATAGAAATAGGCCTGAGAATATGATGGAGAACAACTGAGCTTGAGATACAGTGTCCAGTGTTGATATCACTGAAGTGGTAGGTGGTCTGTAAGGCATTCTGAAGAACTAGAGTATTGGGAATCTATTCTAAGAATAGTTCAGATTATAAACCTGTGGGTAGTGGATTGTGTTCCATTGAATGACTTCATGCTATTATATTGAAAATAAGGCTGGGCAAGATTCAAACAGCACAATATAGTAATCAGATTAAATAATAATTAAAAAAACTTGGCAAATCAGCATCACCCATGGTAAAGTTCTGACTTGTTACATAAGTAAGACAGTGAAGGGATGGCCCAGGACTCTAGCATAGGGAAAAGGGTTAAACTTCCCTCTCTATAACCTTGAACCCAATCAGGATGCCTTTGACTTTAAAAAAAAGAGAGAGCGAGAGACCAGATTCATTCACTCATTGAATGTACTCTCCATCTTATCCTTTATTTTCTGTTTAATTCCAGTATATACCATTTACTTTCAAAAAGACAAGAATTACACAAATAATAAAATGTCCTCTATTGCAGAAAAAAGTCAGTATAAATCCTGTTTAAGCCTACATTATCCAAAATTGGCCAAATTAGCCATGCCTTCCCAAATAACTTTTTTGCTCCTTCATCTATACCTGTGAGGGTATACCCCAACCATAAGGATTTGCTTTGGACTTTGGTTTGGAAAATGGCCCAATTTTCCAATCAGTATAATCAGTATAATCAGGCCTCCCGTAGACTGTCACTGGAAATCGAAGGATGGTTATTCCTATCCCCCTCCCTTTTTTTTTATTGTCAGAGTTGACAGATTCAGATTCGTCTCAGTCTGGAGTTCTGCTTCAACTCTGAATTTCTCCAAAGCAGTGTTCATCAGTGTGAAGTTTGCAGTGGCTGACTCTGAAGCATATTGCTAGCATATATGTTTATTCAGAGGGCATGAAAAGATTCATTTCAAAGGGAAATATAGGCCCTTTCCACACCGGGGTATTAAAACGGTGCAGAGCGACCTCCGACGGAGGTCTCTGCACCGTGGAGTGGATTGGGGCGGACTATTTTCGTAGTTCTGCACCTCAATCTGCTCCGAAGCGACAGGAACTGGTGGTGTGGCGTGTTTTTTAAAAACCTCTTTTCAGAGGTTTTTAAAAAGCACGGAGTGCGCAGCCCCGTGCAGTCTGTCGCCATGCTCCAGTGCAGGATTTGCAGGTGCGCACTAGTGTGTGCCTGCAGATCTGCCGGGGGTGGGCTTTAGGCTGGCGAGCTTCTCTAGTTGGTGGAGAGCCTCCGCCAGCCGGAAGCCACCATTTTGGATGCCGAGGCCGCCATTTTGGATGCCAGAGGACTGTGGAATAGTGAGATCGCACTGCTCCGCATGGCGACAGACTTACCCAGCTGCCGGTAAGCTCCATTTTAGAGCGTTTCCCCCGTTTCCCCTTCCACGTGTGGAAAGGGCCTCAGATTTGTATTTTGCATCCACATCCAGTCTCACTTTCATCTGCATGGCTTTCCCCATTGCTTCCAGCAGAATCATTCCTTTGCGCATGGAGAGCTGCTGAGGGAGGAATGATTTTCCTCAGCCCTCATCTGAATGGGCCCAGTTAAAATGATTCATCCATGGAGTGTCTGAAACTAAATATTTAAAAAGGTCCTTGTTAAGAATAGGGACGTAAAGAATATTTGTAAGATGTCTTATTTACAATAACAATGGGGATTTGAACCCCTAACCAGCATCAATCACTATTTTTTGCATTTCAGGACGTTTTAGTGAACTCTGTGAAAATTTTGAACTAAATTGGTTGGTATATTGGTTGGTATATTGGTTGTGCAAGTGAATAAAAATTGCCAAGGTGAAAAAATAAAATAAAACACAAAATAAAATAAAATGCCTGCAGCAACTCCCAGCAAGGAGAGAACTTTTGAAATTCTTCATCCTTGAGTACAAGAAAGAAATCATCAAGTATTTAATGAAAAAGCAAGACTCTGTTTTTACAGGATTTTTTAAAAGGCATTATGCCATTTCTCTGTCAATTCAGTTCCCTCCACCACAATCAGAAATGAAAAACAATAGAAAAGTAATGAATAATGTATAGCATTGTTTTTAAAACAAGGCAATCAGTAATGACAACAAATTAATTTTTGAACATTTCAGTAGGTTTAAAAAAGTCAGCAACTTTTTCATCAGTTGTTCTCTGGGTGGTTCAAACTTATGTTGGGATGAGATTCATCAGAAATGATGGGAGGATCTTCTGTAAGGCTCCCTCATGACTGCTGGACATGTTTTGGATTAGGAATGGGAAGAAAAGAGTGACAAGGAAGGGTCATTGGTCATTGTGGACTGGGCTTGGACTCCTAAAGAATCTGTATGTTTTTTGTGGAATGAGACTTGGAAATTCACTTTTCAGACTCCCCAAAAGAAATATCTTTACCTTTGTAACATTAGCTTCATTCACAGAAAATCCTGAGGATATTTGCAAGCGGAGGAGTTCTGTATATGAACAATAGAAACTTTTGCATTACAAAACTTCTTTTGGAATAAAAGGTCCATTATTTCTTAAATGCCAAAACATGTAAAAATCCTCACAACCTTTTAGAGGAGATAAAGGAATTGCAGTCTCTTAGAACTGCGCTGTACAGGACTTAGGTAAGGCAGTAGTGAGAAGATTTTACTAACGAGAGCAGAAATGGTTGCCACTGCTTTGTTTCTTTAAATGCATTATATTATCTCTGTCTGATTTTTAAGATGAATATGTCTCTTCAGCCCACAAATGAAAGCTCATTTGCACAAATTCCAGATACTAGTTTATAGAACTCAGTGTTCAAAAAAATAATGCTGGTTGCTAGGCAGCAGTGGTGATAATTCACAGTAATGCTGTTTTGGAAATAATCATTTTATACAGCATAATGACTGCTGCAATGCAAGGGATGCATTTAGAAAATTTTAAGTATTTATGAATCCCTTACTAAGTAATATCAGTTTAATTTATTTTAAGGCATCTGTCTTCCTTCTGGCAATGCTAAATTTTGCTCTGCATTTTGGGTTACTATTATTACCTAGTGACACAGCCTAGTGAATATTATTCAGGTCTTACAGAGGTGTGCATATCCATCGTGAAGTAACTAAAGAAGAATTACAGGGGTTTGAGCTGACATTTTCTATAAAAATGGATGCTGCAGGTCTTCCATAGGATCACTTCACACAAATCAGTTTCATTCATGTAGGAAAGCCAAAATGTGTGACAAGCATTCATGAGTCTATTGCTCCATGACTGACAGAGCTGTGGAGAATTCTTGTTATATCTTTGTATTGAAATTTGTGGCAAAGAGGTGCATTTCTTTATAAATAGTAAATTTTTGCTATTCCCCCATTCCTATATAATAAATATCTCTTTTGCTTCTGCAAATGAAGTGGTTCAGAATTAGAGATGTTTACTTGCAAACATCAGAAGCACCATTTTAGAAATTGTCTTGATGTCCTTTAACTTCCCAAATTTAAGAATATATAAAGACAATTGCCCCAGTCCAGGGAAGCATAGGAGAAGATTAGTATGTTTAGTGGGAATTTATCTAAACAACATTCCTACACAGAGTTGCTTTCAAATTTTTCTGAAGATAATAAGAGGTTATGATGTAAAGCAACGGCTGCTGTTAATAGGAGCGTTCAGATGCTTAAAAGACGTGGCCTTTATTGTTCTATAGTTCTTTCCCCATCCAAGGCCACAGGCCTACTGTTTTAGGCTTTCTAGCACAAAACCTAGAGTCTACACCCAACCCAAGACATTCTAATAAACCCAGCCTGGATCAAGGAATAGATCTGCTGCAGATATTACAGGAGGACTGACCCTATTACCTTTCTGTCAGGAAGTTTGCTGGCTCACAGGTAGCCACCACACTTTTGTACAGAGATTTGTCAGTACTTGTAAGGGAGCACTGGCCTCTGTGATGACTGATAGAATTGCGGTACCTCCCTGGTCAGTAAAGAATTCTCATATTTTGATGTTCATTGATGGTTTGATGGTCATCAAGCAATCTCACACCTCAAACAGAAGGGCTATAAAAGTGTTCCTGTTTGGACTGAACAAAGATATTCTTTTTTGCTTTAATATGTCTCACTGTATCATTTCACTCTGATGTCCTCAAATTATTTCATCAGTTCTAACTGATCTGATCGTGACTCCTAACTCTATAACTGCTATCTATATGATGGTCCAGGTAGCAGACAGACAAGTTGGGCATTATGTTGTGCCTGGCAAGGTTACTCTTCTGATCCTTAAACTCTGAAATATAACAGTCTTTGTACAACTGAAAAATGTTATTTAACCCTTCCATTTATTTGTATGAAATACCCATTATTATTTTATAGTGCAGAAGAACATTTCTAAAATACTGTGTTCCTTCTGAGTATCTCTGTATATTGGAATGACATTTACCAGCTGGAAGGAAGAAAATGATTAAAGATCTTGAGGGACTGATTCATGAGCAATGAAGACCCAAACTGAAGGTTTCTTGCTTTGGAAAAAAAAAAAAGAAAGACTAAGGAAGATGCCAGAAGAGTTTGCAAAATTTTCCAAGGTTATAAATACAGAGACAGGGGATCATTCAGGTACTTGTAGAAGTGGGATCCATTTGAGTTGAAAGAGTAGGAACAAATTAAGTAAAGGAATTATTGAACATAAAAACTGTTAGTATAGAATGAATGCACCTGCCGTTCAACTTGATAGATGCCAGATTTTCAATATATATTCACTAAAGATGATGCCACACCCTGTTTCTAAAATGTTTCTCCTTGTGTAGTGGTAGCTTTGGGATATTGGTGAGTTAAGACTGATTTTTAACGTATCTCTGATTTACAGAGCCTGCACTGTAAACTTCTGGAAATTGGCATTGGTGTGAGAACAGTCTATGATGGTATAGTTTGATAATATCCTGCTAAACAAGCAGATTGTATTATGACCTACTAGAGTTTTACGCTGTGAAATCCTGAGTTAATCTCTTGATGAGCAACAAAAGTGAAGCCATCTATCGGGTTGCCAGTTTTTCAACCCGGTTAGTTTGTTTTTTGCTTACTGTCTATGTTGCCTTTGTTCATTCTCCTGGATAAGAAGTATGTTTAAATGGATGGATCTAAATATTTTTTAATGTTTTTGTGGATTGTTTGGATTAGCTTGGGTGTCTGTTTCTGCATAATTGGTTTGCTGCCCATTTCTTAGAACATTCCATCATGTAGTAGCCAAATCAAACTCATTAAAGTAGAAACATTTCCACTCTTTTAATTTGCCCCCAGTGAGAGATTTATACCACTTGGGATGTTTATATGGCGATTAACAGTGCTATAACAAAGAGACTTCATTTGAAACTTGGCAAACCTGCCTTCTATAATGCCTTATATGAGGCTCCTATATTAGTACTTAAGTCAAAACTGACATTTATTCTTCCCATCTGATATAATTTTTCTAAATGTTAGATAACTGTTCAGATAGGCAGACACGATGCTAACAGAACTAGAAAACTGTAGTCCTGCCAATGCTTTGAAAAGTTATTTTTTGGGATTGTAACTTCCAGGGTGCCCCACAAAACATGGTTGTTGACTGTACTGTCTGGGAGATTCTGGGAGCTGTGTTCCAGAAGGGCTTCCTTCCCCCTTACACATTTAAAAAAATTACCTGTTTTTCAAAGAGGATATGGACTTCCAGTCACTCTGTTTCTCTCTGTCCCTCTTCCTCCTTCTCTTCCTCCCTCTTTCTCTTAGGCCATTTCCACACTAGACTGTTATAACACTATTATTCCACTTTCAGCATCCTATGGAATCCTGGGGTTTGCAGTTTAGGGAGGGCATTTAGAATTCTCAGCCAGAGAGCTCTTTGGCCTCAGTGAACTACAAACAAACCCCAGAATTCCACAGGATGTTGAAAGTGGAATAATAGAACTTTAACAGTATAGTGTGGAAATGGCCTAAGTTTTAGCTGGTGACACATGCTATACATCATGGTTCACATTTGAGCATCCAATTACTGAGCAGGATCCATTATCACTCTTCAAGTTATGAACTAGATCAGCGGTTCTTAACCTGGGGTCCGCAATGTCCTTACAGTGGGTACACAAAGGCTTAAAGAAATGTTATAAGATTTTACAGTCAAAACGGAGTGGAAGGAAGGAAGGCAGACAGATGGGCAGTCGTATGTTGATATCATAGATCAGGAATCTTTGGCTGGTGACAGACATCATTTGTATGTACAGTATTTTCATTACAATATCTCAAACCATTCAGAAGTTTTGAAACTGTTCAATAGCAAAAAAAAAAAAAAAGTACTTCTACACATGCTACTTCTACACATGGTGAGAAGATGCAAGTGATTAACACTAAATGGCTAGAGAGAGCATGTGACATTTCTTGTTTCTACACATACATCCCCAAGCCTCAAGTTAAGTTTTGGTGGTCCATGGCAGCAAAATATATTTACGGGGGGCCGTGGTAGAGAAAAGGTTAAGAACCACTGAATTCAGTCATCTGGGTGTTTGCTTAAATCCAGTACAAAACAAGCTAAACATCTTATTCGTACAGAAAAATGACAAACAGTATCTTTGTCTCATTGGGATTGGCTATCTGGAGAAAGGGAGAGAATGAGAGATTGAGAAAGAGAGAGGCTGATCATTGCTACCTCTATAAAGAGTCATTGGTGGAAAGAGGCAAGGTTCAGGAATGGCCAACCTAGGATGAGGTAGATGTACATTATTTTGCACCTGAGCAAAGAACCTCTGAATCAGCAATTCATATAGTGGAATTCCATGAAAAAAGAGCAGTAGGGCAGAATCCACAAAGCTCTGCCTAACAAGCCTGATCAGACAAAGGAATAGGGGCATGGTGCCTGCAGGTATTGGCTGGCTAGGGCACCAGTAAGTTCTTGGCAAAAATACAGCGTTGTATGCCTTTATAATGTGAAAAACTGTTAAGTCCTTAAAAATTATGACAATTGCATGCCCTCATTCATGAATGGTCCTGAAATCATTAAGCAAGTAGTTCCTTGGACTTACGTTCTGATGTTCTGCACATGTGAATGTGTCTTGACAGATGTAAATGATAGGTGGGGGTTTCATATCTCATTAGTTCACATGATCAGCTGCCAGGTGCCATTTTACATGGATCATATTGGACTATGTTAATTTATTATTCCTAATTTTTTAAAAAATGTTTCTATCTCTTCTATCTATGTTGAAGAAATCAAGAAAGTTCAGGTGTGGTGATGTCCCCTTACTGATGGAAGGGATCCATCAGTGGAATGAAGAGGGAATCCATTTTCAAGGATTCTCTATGTGGAATCTGTCCCAAAGGATCCTGTAAAGAGTGTTAGGGCCTGCAAGGAAGAGGAGAAATCACTCTTCCCCATACTTGTTAGGTTCCATCGATAAATTCTTTCCATTAGTAAAAGTATAGCATCTAACCAGCAGAAGGTAGTTTAAAATAATACCAAAGAACAATAGAAGAGAAAAGACAGCAGGACTTTCTTTGTCCTCTATTTCATCTCTACGTGATTGTATTGTCTCGATATAATGTAATTCCTTCCATGGTCCATGATTTGTTCTGATTTGCTGTTTATATTTCCTGTCTGACTGACACAATTAGGAACTACTGCTCTTTGTCCCATTTACTTACAATTACCAAAATGAAATAGGGCACCATCTTCCTTCAATTCAGTGTCATATTCTCCTTGCTGCTCTCTGTTCTACAAGATGCATGTCCATTTTCTTGGCATTTCCAGCAGGCAAAGTAAAAAAAAAGTATTTAATTGCTTAGTTTACTACCATCTGACATGTATCTATAGAGTTTTCCAATTGCTATTCACAACAAGGGAAAAAAATTGCAAAAAATTATATTTACTTTGATTGGTAATGACTACTGTAAATATACTGCAGTAGACTTCCTTGCTGTTCATGTTTTTAAAGCATGATATGTTTTTTATTTGTGATGCAGCTCAATTTGCAGGGGTTAGAGCTTACTAGGCATACAGATTTATCCATCTTGTACACTTCACATGTACTTCTGCTATTTGTTTCAGTTTAATTATTTCTATCACTAGTCTCCATATGAGCCATATCCTGGTGAGATATGAATTTTACAATAAAATAAATAAAGGAAACACAGTGCCAGCCATCATGTACCCATCGTTAGCCATGCCCAGGTACAGTTGGCTTTCCACATTTGCAGGTTTGACTTGAATTTGATTGTTTGAGTGTTTCTCCAACCTCTGCCCCCCCCCCCCGCGCTTCTTTTCTGAGGAAACATCCCCTCTTGGTGGCTCTGATCAGGCCATGCAGCCCTTTAAAAACCTACTTCTGGTCGTCCTCCTCCATCACCCATTGTCTGGCCAGCTAAGGATGGCTCACAGCCTGATTTCTAAGCACCACAAACCCTCTCCCAATACTCCCTCCACACACTGAAGGAAGGAGATGGGCAAAGGAGAGGAGGTATAGGGCCACCTATCTGACCCACCCCCTTTCTCTATCCTTTTCCTGATTTGGTTTGGACTCTGGATGTTTGTTCTCCCCACAATGCCTCAGCCCCGTTCCCACATACACACAAACAGACATGTTGATATTTATGATTTTTCCTCCGTTGGGAAAGTCCTGTGTTCCTAACTCTAGCAAATGTGGAAGGCCAACTGTACTTCTGTGAATCTTGCTTTAGTTTTAAACTTTAAACTTTTACTCAGTTGGTTATTTTATGTTTTTAAGGAAAACTATGTTTTTCAAGAAGCAGCCTGGTTATAATTCTTGTGCAATGGGGCTAAACTCTGTGGGACAGATTCATGCCTCCTCCAGTCAGCCTCGCCAGCAAACAAAGAGGTAGAGGAAGGGGTGGCGTGGCCCTAAAAGGGGTCTGCAGACCCCGCCCCCTCCCTATTCCACCGTGCAATCCTTGTCGCACAGTGATTGCATGGTCTCTTTTCATGGGAGGCCAGCAAAGGTGTCCCCCCCGCCACGCGTGATCACGCGGGCAGGGGGTGACAAATTGCTGCCCAACCCATGAAATGAAGAGACCACAGACAGGGCTTGGGTTGAACTAGGGCAATTTATTAATGTATGCCTAATTAACATAAAGCTGGAAGTGAACTTGACCTTGAACTTGAATTTAAACTTGACCTTGAACTTGAATTTGAAGTTATGACCTGAGAAGGGGTGGTCAACAGCATGGGTAGGCTAAGGCAAGAGTCACCTCCAGACCTTTTCCCCAACCCTCTTTGAGTGAGGTACTGGGCCCCAAAACCAACCCATGAGGCTGGATTAAAACTTTGGCCAGCCCTTTTCTGGAAGACGAGCTCCCAAACTGCAACCCCCCTGTCTCATGACACTGCAGTAGGGGCAAGTCCCGGGCCCGCCTCAAGGACAGCATTTATCCTACACGAAAGGGTGCCATAGGTACTCACCAAAACCCTCAGACCCCCTCCCCGACCAGCCATCGATAAGGGCAAGCATCTGCTTAGTCCTTATCCCCCCAACTTCCACTCAGGATAGCTTCAAGCCCCCATTGCAAATCCCGCAGAAAGATTTCATTGCTCTCGAATGACAGGTGTACCCCATTGGGCCTATACAGCTCAGGTTTATCAAAGACAATGTCATGGTGAGGAATATAGTGACCCAAGCCCTGTCTCAAAGCTTTGCAATTTTCCTGTTTGCTCGCCTATGAGCAAATTTTCCAAGGGTCGAGGATCCCCTCCCCCACCCCACACTTTTCTTTGAATCATTGCAGACCAAGCAACGCAAACAGCAGACCAAGTATTGAGAATGAACCGCATATCATGAATGGCCTGTATGATCAAGGCCTTTCCTTTTAAAAGTCCAAGGTTATTACCACCCAGGTGAATGACCAACACATCAGGGGAGGCCCACGGCACTCCCCAAACAGCGTAGGCAACAAGCCATGCCAGCGAAGGCCTCTCTTGCCAAGCCATTGGAGCAAGGCTTGGTCACCCAATCCCAAATGGGGGGCCGAAATGGCCATCACGGCCTGCCACTCTGCCCGAAAGATGAAACTGACCACAGATAGCACTCGCTTCCTCCCGGCCAGAACAGGATGATCTGAAACGAAACCAGAAATATTATAACAGGTGAAACGGCCTGACATAGCGCTGGTAAGCCATGGACTTCCATCTTCTGATCCGCTGGATGTCTTCAGCATTCATGCCCATCAAAGCTGCAGTGGAAGCTGTGCCTATGTGAAACAAATCTGTGCCAAATTTAGTGCCTTGTAGGCCTAGAGAGGTCAAAGCCTTTTTTGTGATGGCCCAGAATTGGTACCTAGGGAGCGGGGTTGTATCAGCATGACAAAACAGAGGTCCCGAATGTGTCCCCCGGCTGGCTATATAAGCCCTCAGCGCCCTGACAGGGCATAAAGTGGCATCAGAACATTCCTGCAATGTAACCACAGTGCCCTGCCTGGGCTGATCAGTTTTCATCCCCTTATGTGAAGGCATAAATGCCGCTCCCCCAGGTCAGGCCCTGAAGCTCTAGGGCAGTGGTTCTAAACCTGTGGGCCCCAGATGTTCATGGACTTCAACTCCCAGAACCCCCAGCCACTATGGTCAATGCTGGGGCTTCTGGGAGCTGAAGCCCACAAACATCTGGGGACCCACAGGTTGAGAACCACTGCTCTAGGGCCCTGCCAGACCTGCCTCCCTTGCTCTGAACAACCAACTCACTTACCCTCAATGTGTCAAAAAATGTAGTGAGAGCAGCTGAGTGAAAAAGACAGAGCCTCACATGCAGAAGTGCATAAGACTTTCCATGTGTCGCCCAAACCCTTCAGAATGCCAGGAGAAAGTGGTTGCCTGTCATCTCGGGCCATTCCTTTTGCCTGACCCATCCTTTGATAAATTTGCGTATCCTAAAATTGCTGGTGGGATCAGGGAAGCCTCGTGTCTTGGACCAAAAGGCCAAAGCGGACGTGCAGATTGAGGGGAGAGGCCTGCTTCCTTAAGGGACAAGCAGAACTGCAAAATGTGGTCCACCGGGAGTGGCTATGCATCCTGTAACCCTTTAGATTTCCGAAAGCTAGTGAAATCCCTAGTGGCCTTATTGCAGCTCTTGCTGGTGCTAGGCGCAATTGACATACCGATTATCTGTGCTACCTCACCCCGCCAAGCTTCCACAGATCGAAGGTTCTGGAGGACGGCAGCGTCTGGTGCCACCTCTCTGAAGGTTCCATCTGCATACGAGAGAGAATCAGCCAAGGAATTATCCACACCAGCAACGTGTACAGCTGTGAAGACTATGTTAAAACGGAGACATTGAAGCATGAAAGCCTGCACCAAGCGCATGATGCACCGTGATCTAGAGGAAAGAGAGTTACTCACCCTGACCGGGGCCCAAAATTTTCACAGCAAAAGTGGACTGAGGCATTTGCTAACTCATGTGCCCAGATGTGAACTGCCACTAATATTGGAAAAAACTCCAAAAATGTAAGGTCGGCTGTGAGGCCTGCCTCTGCCCAACTCTCGGGCCATCTCTGTGCGCACCACCTACCCCTGAAAAAGACACCAAAATCGATGGATCTGCTGCATCAGATGATATTTTCAGTGCATCCCTGACCTTTTGTTTTCATCCCGGCAAAAAGAGACACCATTGAAGTCAGCCAGGAACTCCTGCCACACTCCTAAGTCCAATTTAATCCCTCTGGTGATCGTAATTCTGTGATGCGGTTTGATGATGCCCTTCATGGCGTTGCATAGGCCCAAAGGAACCCTGTCAGGTGCCACCACCCGGCAGGCAAAATTCAGGTGCCCCACAAGCTCCTGAAATTCCTTAAGGGTAGCTTTGTGCCTACCCATGAAGGCAGCCACCCTTGACCTGAGATCCTGAACCTTAGCTGGTGGTTTTACAAGCTTGGTTGACTGTATCCATTTCAATGCCCAGGAATGTAAGCTGCTGTGTGGGGCCCTCAGTTTTCTCACGTGCCAAGGGCACGCCTAACTCCCCCATAAGAGATAGAATTCTGCCAAAAAGGAATGCACACTGCCCAGAACCACAGCGTCCTACGAATAAGAAATCATTGAAATAATGCACAATGCCCTTAAGACCTGATTTACTTTTGATGGCCCATTCTGAAAAAGTACCTGAATGTCTGAAAGGCAGAGCAAGACACAGAACATCCCACAGGGAGGCAGTGATCAACATAGAATTTGCCCTCAAAGGCAAATCCCAAAAGCTAAAAGTCAGATGGATCTACGGGCAGCAGACGGAAGGCTGACTTGATATCAGACTTGGCCAGCTCAGCCCCAACACCATGCCTGCGCACCACCCTACAGCTGCATTGAACGAAATATACCTAACTGAACATAACTCAGCCGGAATGGCATCATTAATGGACTCGCCCCTGGGGTAAGACAAATGGTGGATTAACCTGAATTCACCTGGAGCCTTCTTAGGGATGACTCCTATGGGGAAACTCTAACATTGGGAGTGGGAGGCTGGTCAAATGGGCCTAACACCCTACCTTCAGAAAACTCCTTCCTAATTTTCTCCCTCACTACATGTTCTTTGCCTATTACTGATTTAAAGGTTATTGGCCGTAAAAACTGCTGAGGTCTGACACTCGGGATCCTGAACCCCCAAGTAAATCCCTCTCCCAATACAGAGCTGAGCCCAGACCGGGTAAAGCGGAGCCAAGCCAGCAGCCTCTCAACGTTAGTTGGACTGGGCCCCTTTGTGAAGTGGTGGCCATTTCCTGGCCCCCACTTACCACCTCCATCCCTGAGGCTTGTCCCTCCCCCTCTCCCCTTGGTGCAGTTGCGAATGGAGTGAGAGCCCCAGCAGATCCCACATAGGTGCTTGTATTTGCAAGGGCGATGGGCACAAAACCCTGCATCCCAAACTCCCAACAGAACTGTATTTGCTGTGCTCCTGCGAGCCCTGAGTGTGGCCCCCCGGACTCATTGAACAGCACCAGATGACCGGAGTGGGACCTCTCACCAAAAACGCTGCATCCACAATTCAGGGTGGATGCTGTCCCAGCGCAGGCTTGGCTGCTTTGCTGCCCTCATCCTAAACTTCTCATCATAGTGCAGCCAACCAGTCCCAGCATGAGCCCCAAAAATCGTGTTCAAATATACCACCAGGGAGTGAGCCCTCAATGGCTGGGCCTTAAATATCACATCCATGTAAATGAGATAATCTATAAACCAATTATCCAGTTCTTGTCGATCCTATTTTTTCCATTTTCCCCTCTCACCTCGTCCAAATCCTCCTTCTGTTTCTTATCAGCTTTCAGACAAAAAGGGGGAATAGGTCTACGTATTCTCCTTTCAGTATCTTTTCAATAGTGGCTGAGGTCAGGTGATCATCCAATACCTCTCACTGCTCACCTGCCTTCTCCTCAAGGCCTGGATCCTTGCTTGACTCCCATGATCCCAGAGCCCCACCCTGAGTGGATCCAGAGACATCCTGGAATGCAGTGTTGCCCCTGATGGCAGCTGAGAGGGTGACATTTGCTCCCCAGGGGAAGAAAGGGAAGAAGGAAATGATAGCTCTGGGAAACCTGCTGGCAGGGCCCATATCATATTCCTCGGTGGTGTAATGAAGCTCCAGGGCCGTGCTACGGATGCAATGCCCCCCTCGTGACCAATAGACTCACCTGGTACCGCTCCTGCTGCTTCTGACTCTTTCCCCAGGGCTCGGCCTCCCAACTGTCATGTTGTGATGAGGATGCTTGTTCCCACCTCTCTGAAGGCGATTCGCTCCTCTTCTCACCCAATCTGTCCTTCTCAATAGCGTCTAGCCATGCCAAAATCTGGTTAATAACACTCACTGGCGTGGAGACCCTCTGTTCCTCCCTTCCTCTGTTTTTGCCCCGCAGGCCGCCGGCCACTCTCAATGGCCTGAAGCTTAGAAAAATTGCGGCCGTCACATTTGCTCCCCCATCCTCATCTGAAGATTTGGTCAGTGACATTGGGGCAGCTAGGGCCTTGGCTAGCATTCCTTTTTGGCTGGCGTGGCCTTCTTGGTGGGCTGCTTATCCTTCAATACTGATGAAGCTCGTTTGGAAGCCATCAGCACCAGTGGCAAATCAGGCCCATCTTCCAGCCAAAACCCCAAGGAGAGAGTGAATTACGCTTTCCCAACCCCAGTTGAAATCCAGCCACCACGCAGTGAATCCAGGGCACCACCTGCTATGGATCGACAAGGCCAAAACCCACCCCCTCAGCCTGAGTAGCCCAACAAGTTACACTCCCCCAACCCATCAGCAGGGAATCATGCCACTGAGAGGGTCCTCAACACACTCTCAACTCAATCAGCAAAACTTGTCACACACTTTCAGCTCCAAGGCCAGGAAGCATGTAAATGAGTAAGTCCTCTCACACACTCTCAGCCCATGAGGAAACCCGGAACAATGCCCCCTCTAGACTTAAATGCAATAAAGCCTAAAACTCCCTTAGCAAAACAAAACAAAACATGACAAACAAATGCACAAACAAACAAAATGATCACACTCTCTCAGCCCGCCAAGGCAAACTGGACACTCTTCACAGCCCAGATGCAGCGGAACCAAGCCAAAGAGCATCCCCTCCGGAAGAGAGGTGCAAAAGAGAGAGAAAGAGAGAAGGGGGGGAAGGAAAGAAGGGAAAAGGACCTCTCAGCCCACAAAGACAACTAGGATACACTCTTATGACCCTGGGACAACAAAACCAACCCAAGGGCAAGCACACACCCTTGAAAGAGAGGGGGAGGAGCAAGAAGGAGAAGGGGAAGGAGAGAAAAGAGAAAGAAAGAAAGAAAAAGAAAAATATGTATATATTAAAAAAATGGGGGGGCGGGGAGAGCCACAACAACTGCCCTTCCAAATAGGCTCCCAAACACCTAAGGGTCTCCCCAAGGGCCGCTTCGCCCAACCAGGCTGCCCAAGCCCAGTGATCCTTTCTGATGCAAAAAACAAAACAAACAAATTTTGCTGCCACCACTGCTGCAAAAGCAGCCCTCCCCCCACTGACGAGGATCAGCCAGGGAAGGGGGAAAGGTGTCAAAAAGAGAGAGAGAGAGAGAGAAAGAAAGAAAGAAAGAAAGAAAGAAAAAGAAAGAAAGAAAGAAAGAAAGAAAAAACTAGCACTTCCGCCGCCACCGCAACAGTGACCCTCCCCAGGGCCTGAGGGGCCCACCACAACCCCCTCCACTGACGAGGATCAGCCCAGGGAGAGGGGAAGATGTAAGGAAGAGGGAGAGAGAAAGGAGAAAAAACAGGGAAACGAGAAAAGAAAAGGAAGAGGAAAAAACAAAAAAAAAAAAATCCCTGAACCTGCGCAGCCGCCATTGCGACTGCCAGCTGCCTCCTCGTGCTGCTGTGAATGAAGGCCCCTCAGGCCCCACCACATGGCTGGCTTTCAGGGCCAGCAGCAGCAGCCTCCTCCGGTCAGCCTTGCCAGCAAACAAAGAGGTGGAGGAAGGGGCGGCGCGGCCCTAAAAGGGGTCTGCAGACCCCTCCCCATCCCACCATGCAACCCTTGTCGCACAGTGATTGCTTGGTCTCTTTTCATGGGAGGCCAGCAAAGGTGTCCCCCACCACGCGTGATCACGCGGGCAGGGGGAGACGAATTCTTGTGCAAAGGGGCTAAACTTGATGTGGACAGATTCATGCTGTTATAGCACTTTGCTTATTGCTTTCTCAGAGTTTTGTTTGATCAGATGCGTGCTATGTGTTACAGTGTAATCTGAAAATTGAGTGACCTTCTGTGACCTTTTTGTTCACAGTTAAATGCAACAGATATGATCCACAGAAAAGCAGTCATGTGGTAAAGGTGATTAAAACTGCTTAAAGTTGCAGGCCATTTCTGCACTAGACTGTTATAGTGCTATTATTCCACTTTTCAACATCCTCAAAGGCCCCTCCCTAAACTGCAAACCCCAGGATTCCATGGGATGTTGAAAGTGGAGTAATAGCACTGTAACAGTCTAGTGCAGAAATGGCTGCAATCTCTTGAAAGCATTCATATTTTAACCTTCTTTATGGTTTGCATATGTCCTATGCTGGAACTCAGTGTAGTTCCAGGCCCCTCCAAAAGTCCTTTTGGTACCAAACACTGGCATGTGTTACTGAGAAGGACAAGAGAATGAGAAGACCAATATTTCCAGCCGGAAGAGATTAACTAGCACTTTTCTTGGCCTCAAGAGCTGGACATGCAAACATTTCCGTTAAGTATGGGACCACCCTTTCAGCACTTTTGCCTTTCTTCTTCAGAACTTAACAGGGCTATTTGGTAGAGTGTCTCTCCAGGAAAATTTCCTCTCTCATCTCCCAATTGTCCTGTTGCCTTTGGCTTGCAGTTCACACACCATTCCTTCCACTATAGACTTCTCCACCATAAATCTTGCAAAGTAAACATGCTTTTCTTTTCTGGAACCTTCATTCAATCCCTGAGGTCCGGATCATAGAATCATAGCATTATAGAGTTGAAAGAGACCACAACGGCCATCCAGTCCAACCTCCTGTAATGCAGAAAAACACTGTCAAAGTACTCATGACAGATGGCCATCCAGTCTCTGTTTAAAAATTTCCGAAGAAGGAGAGTCCACTATACTTCAAGACAGTGTGTTCCTGGTCAAACTGCTCTTACCATCCAGAAGTTCTTCCTAATGTTTAAGTAGAATCTCTTTTCCTGAAGTTTGAAGCCATTGCTCTGTGTCCTGGTCTCTAAAGCAACAGAATACAGGCTTGTTCCATCCTCCATACGACATCCCTTTAAATATTTAAACACAGCTATCATGTCACTTCTTCTCCAAGCTCAATATACCCAGCTCCCTAAGCTGCTTCTCATAGGGCATGGTTTCCAGGTCTTTTACCATTGTGGTCACCTACTCTGGACATGTTAATGACTTCCCATTTTGATCAACATGCTCACTGTACAGGACACCAAAGGGACCATTTTTTGTTTCAGTGCTGTATCTTCACCTAGGTGAAGGGATTACCCTGTCTAGCATGGCAGGCATAGGCCCTGGACTCCAACTCCTCTGGTTTCCACAGTAACGGATCAGTCTCAATGCCCTGCTTGCTGC
The DNA here is from genome assembly GCA_948472985.1 of Iguana delicatissima. Lineage (NCBI taxonomy): Eukaryota > Metazoa > Chordata > Lepidosauria > Squamata > Iguanidae > Iguana > Iguana delicatissima. The sequence goes on along the minus strand of CAOKZL010000048.1, from coordinate 1,021,287 downwards.
ACCTAGTTGTTCCTGTGCTTGAACTGAGTGTTGATGTAGGAGTTCCAAACACTGATGCATCAGCCAAACACTGATGCATGTCACTGCTATAGTATAAGTTATATTGATGGTAAACGATGCAGTGGATGATCCACTGCAGTGAAGCATTCCAACCCTTCCTCTGGTAGGGCCAATCATTCCTTCACAGCCAGTGGAAGAACTGGGCCCCCAAACTAATTCTACCCAGACTATCACTCAGTTGGAAATCAAATTTTCCATTGCTAGTCATATGGAAAGTCTGGACTGGGTTGATGGAAGATGGAGTCCTAAGGATTATATAGTGTAGAAACAAACAAAGAAAATCAGTGTGCAAGTGTGATCCATCATTCCCTCCCTGCTCAGCTGTGAAAACTGAGGAAGCAGTCAGCAATAGAAAAAAAAATCATTCTCTTGCTCTGTTCCCAGCCTTCATATGTTTCCCCAGCCTCAACCCATCAAACTAATGCAAAAACTACTTACAGGGTCACTAATACAAATGTACTCTTTCATGCCATTGGTCATCTGTTAATGTTTGGCCATGATGCCAGCAAGGACTCCAACTCCCATCTGCCTGGTGGTGGAGACCCTACATACTAAAGCATAATTGTACAGCACATCCGTCTGTGTAAGAATGAGCTACCTACTAGAATTACATATTGAAATGATCCTAATTAGGTCATTCTCTATGATGCAGTATTCTTTGGTTATGTAGTTCACCATAATTCAGTACTTCTAGAAAGTTTCTCTCATTTTTTCCTTCGTATTTGGGTTGTTTGTTGTGATGGATGCACTCTGTTTCCAAGAGGCTTGTTGGAAAGTACATATCTGCTGAAACTCTCACTAAGGTGGCTACCATTTTTTACAGTTTACCAAAAGTTTTAAATAGGCTTTGTAGAACTGATCACTCACCAGCAGCGTACATACTGAATTTTTGCCTGATCTTTTTTTTTCTTATCAGTGAAGCATTGTAATATCATTCACAAAGATGACTTGTTCAGAGATGCTGAAGACTTGGGGATGGCTGATGCCATCTGGAAATGTTGTTGACAAAAAGAGTCTGGCGTTGGTGAGATCTGTCTGCTTTCCTTTGTCTACAATACAGCTAAAGATGTAGTAGAATTGCACATGTGAGTCAGAGAGCTGACTGCATTAATGCAACTGAGGAACTGTGTTTATGCATTACATTTCTGTCTCTCCCTTCCTACAAGGAACTCAGAGATGTATTCTTGCCCCACCCCATTTTATCCCCACAGGCTGAGCTGAGATCTAGTGATGGTCAATCCTTGTATAAAGCTTTTACCACATGGATCATGCCCCAGAGCTTAAGAGGGAAGATATGAGTTACCTGACTATTACCTAAGATGAATTCTGTAGCCACCTTGAGTCCCATGCTGGGAGAAAAGTGGGATAACAGATAGATAGATAGATAGATAGATAGATAGATAGATAGATAGATAGATAGATAGATAGATAGGAGGGCACATTGTTCCAGCTTCTTTGTTACTGTATACAGGGAGTTGAAACATATTTCCGCTATTAGAACCAGAGCTTGAAAATATTATTTTTGTTGTATTGCAGCTTCCAGAATCCGCACAATGGCCATGCTGGTTTGGATATTCTGGGAGCTAAATTAAAACAAAAAACAACACCCTAAATTGTAGTATAAGGTAAAATACCCTGGAGGAGCTCATAAAGGGTGGAGCTTTTAAATTTATTACTTTGAAGCCCTTAATCTTGTTATATGAAACACAAATGCAATCAAATGCAATTCTTTTGGTTTTGGAACTCACCTCTAATTTGGAGGAAAGCATGAATACACATACCCTGCTTGTTATCAAAATTAAAATGAGCAGAATGGTCACTGATTGCATTTATGTTAAAGTAGCACTCGTTAAGGATATTCATGAGACCTTGCTATGATATAAAGAGATATCATATGCCCAATATATGTTTCCTCTATTCTCCATGAGGCTATCAAGTATTGGAAGCATGCTAAAATTTCTTCTCTTGTGTGTCATCATAAACCTTGTAAAAATGACAAAGTGAGTATTGTCAAAAAGAGTTGTTCCTACAGACTATAATAAAAGGCACGTGTCACATGGGAAAAATAAGTAAAACTGAACTATTGGAACATCTTAACAAAGCCATAATGACTTGTACTCTCAAAACAGTCATTTAGTTATTGACTTTATTTATTTAGTGTTCATTGGAGAACATTCCTTCTTTTATGATTAATTGGGTATGAAACCAGAGTGTATTTTTGAGACTGCGAACACACAGTTGGACTGCACAGCAGCCTTAAAACTTTTGTACAGCTGAACATGCCAATTAAGATTTGTCAGTGGTGAGATGTATATAATTAGATAGATTTAGTGTATCATTGTTGTGTGCCTTCAAGTCATTTCTGACTTGTGGCAACCCTATGGTGAACCTATCACAGGGGGGTTTTTTTGGCAGACTTCGTTCAGAGGGGGATTACTCTTTCCTTCCTCTGAGGCTGAGAGAGTATGCCTTGGCCAAGGTCACACAATCGGTTTCCACGGCCAAGTAGGGATTCAGACTCAGGTCTCTCAGTGTCCTAATCCTCAAACCATTATACCACACTGGCTCCACTTTGGATTTAGCTTAACTCCCCTGTAAGTTACCTTGAAAAGGATGTCCTTCATGTTATTTCTCAGGCACATCTAATGCACGTAAACTCTTCTAACTATGTCAGAGTGGTAGTCTAATATATGTTACTGCAGTTTCTAGCCCGACCTTGTGGGATATTAGATATCATTTGATATCAATAATTTGGCCTCCTTTGCCTGTTCCTCTCCACGTGCTTGCAAGGCCCCCGGACAAGCACGCATACAGGCATGGCCTCAAATCGCTGACATATTCCAAACTAATACAGGCAGGCCAGAAATAGCCAGACTGCTGCTTCAGGAGACCTCAAGGCAAGTACCACATTATGTATGCACGCTACTTACAAAGGACTCCCTGCCCCGAGCAGGCAGCATGACGAGCCGAATACTCAACTGTCAAGCACTCTGCATTTGCATACTGGCTACTCTATTGACAATTCGGTCTTAATCATGTAAATCACTGGCCTTTCAGAGGCTTTGTCTCCAGCCCGAAACTCATTGTTGTCCCGGATAACGGACTAGCCTGCGGCCGCATTTTCCCCTATAAGAACCCCTGACTTTGAGCGCTTCCTCGGATCGCTCTTGGCTTCCACCCCGCCTTGCTGTAGCCTCGTTCGACAAGCCTTCCCCTCAGCTCCCGTGCTGAGAACTCTACTTCAACAGACCTTTTTCCTCAGACTTTCCGGGCTTCAGGACAGGTGCAGTACTTCCCATACCAAACCTCCTCTTAAAATCCCTCTATCCCACTCCAACCTTTACTTCTATAGTTCTCTGTGTGTGTTGCATACACATGTTTGGCTGTATATCAATAAAAACAATTATTATTAGTTATATCTGTTTGCTCCTTGACTCGTCCTGACCCCGTAGACACTGGGTAAAAGATCTCACTACGTTGCCCTACCTCTCGTAGTGCTGGCTTGTGGTCTTTGCTAATTCCCAACTTTGTAATTTGGAGCGCACTTAGGTGTCCCTCACAGGACCCCCAGAAATCAGGGTAACATATAACTTGAATGGTAGGATTAACACGGTAATGATTTTTAATTTCTGCTCTATGTACTATCAAATAGTAGTTAGAATGTATCCTGCTTGTGTAGCTACCTTTTCTATTGACTGACTTCTTTGATGCTGAGTCAGAAATTTAAACAATGCCTATGGAAAAAGCAGCCAGTGTTTCCTAAGTGACTTCAATTATATAAGATGTGATGGCAACCAGAAAAATTCATGGAATATGGATAATCATTGACAGCTACTTGTAATGGCAGTTGAATAGGGAATCTTAATGTCCAGCACACATCATTTTGCTGCCTGAAGCAAAAGACAAGATCACACTTTTCTTCACTCTCACTCCCGTGTCCAAAGGCCAGCCAGAATGACTGCTGGAACTTGAGGGTGGCAAGGTCACAGAGCAGGTCACTGGCATATACCGTCTGCCCTCCATATTTTGCTGGAGTTAGGGGCACTGGACTACCGCAAAAATGGAAAAAACACAAATATCAAAATATGTGTGGTGCCTATGGGAAGGGGGCCAAAGCACGATGGGGAGAACAAACACACAGGGTCCAAATCAAGTCAAGGAAGGGAGAAGGGAAGATCAACATGATGGCCATGTACTTCCTCTCTCTCAGCCATCTCCTTCCATGGGTGTGAGTGGGGACATTGGGAGAGGGTTTGTGATGCTGAGAAACTGGGCTGCAAGCCATTGTTAGTTGGCCAAACAGTGGCTGGTAGTGGAGGAGGAGGACCAGAGGGAGTTTCTAAAGGGCTGCGCTGCCTGATCGGGGCCACCGAGAGGGAGAGTTCCCTTGAAAAAAAAGCACTTGAGGTGAGGGGGCAGGGGCTAGAGAAACATGCGAATAATTAAATCCATGAAAATCAAACCCACAAATGTGGAGGGCCAACTGTACAGCCTTTTCTGTTCTGTGTCCTTCTAATACCTTCTAAAGTGGCTGCCTTGTTGGGCCTGATAATGGGACTGACTCTTTTCAAAGATGTATTCTCAGATGTCGGGGACAAAACAGTGGACAGTTCCTCCTCTTTCTTACCCACACACAGAATGGGAACAATTGCTCTAAACTGCCCTCAACACCTGCTCACTCAGCTGGCTGAGTGAATAAGCTATTGGTGACTGCAGAAGAATCGTGTCGTAAAATTTCCAAGAATAAACATCAGGAGAATATTCTCGAGAATTTTTTCAAGCAGATCTTCCAACCTGAATATTCTTGAGAAACTTGTATTTAAAAAGTGTTAAATGTACAGTGGGCCCTCCGTTTTTGCAAGGGTTCAGGGCACAGAATCCTTGAGAAAGTAGAAAAACCACGAACAATTCCTCCTCTGTGATCCCCCTCCCATCCCCTTCCAGGGCTCCCCCCCGTTCCCTTGCCTTTTGCTTCAGTGCAACTTCTCAGTGTTAGGGCCAGAGGCAAAAGAATGGGAGGGGCGTTCCTAAGAGGAGAAGGAAGGTTCCTCTTCCCTTGCCTTTTGCCTTGGCATGAGCTCTCAGTTGCAGGGCCAGAGGCAAGGGAATGGGAGGGGGAGCTCCAGAGGGAAGACAGAAGATGTACATGTGCCTCCTCCGTTTTCTTGCCTTTTGTCCAGGCGCTTGCCTTCCTTCTCTGCACCCGGCAAAATAGAAGGGAATGGGAGGAGGAGAAATTGGGGTTGCCTTGCATGTGCCTTGCAAATAATCAAGGTTGCAAAGGTCAAACCCAAGAATGTGGAGGGAGGACTGTATTTTAAACAATTTTACTGGTTATGACGGTATTTCTTCAGTACAGCTTAAATAAATCGTGCAAGTTTCTAATTGTTAAAATGAAAATGAGAAACATCTTTCCTTTTTACTCAAAGCTTTTCATCATATCTTGCTCTTCTTGTTCTGTCAGTGGGTTGTTAGGAAACAGTCTATCAAAATAATTGCCTAATTCTCTGAGTCTGAAGCATTCAGTAGTCTCGATCATTTTTGACTGATCAGTTTCAAGAAGTGTAATTCATTTAACAACAGAGTTTATCAGTTCATGTAATTTTTCGATCTGTATACCAAATTCATCTCCAGACTCTACAGCACAGGCAATTTCCCAAGTCAGCCCTGCTTGGATTCAGTGAAGATCCACAAGTTCTGTAAAGAGAGCCATCTCTTATGGCAGCAATGAGATCCTCCCTCTTTTGTTTGTTTGTTTGTTCTTAGTTGTATCCTACCTTTCTCCTGATATGGAACCAAAGATAGTTTACAACATTGATTAAAACAACAAACAATTAAAAAACCACAGATAATAGTAAAAAAAAATCAGTTAAAACACAAATAAACCATAGTTGGCCCGGATACAGCATACACATGGTAGCTCTCTGTTCAGTTAGGGCTTCCACAGAATCAATTACCAAGGCAATGGGAAATTCCCCAAGAACCAGCCAAGCAGGAATCCATTTGATCTATCAGGCTCTAGGGGCAGATACTAAACATGTTTTTGTTATTCTGTCATTGTGTTATGCAATAGCCTTGCTTATGAGAGTAGTATTCCTGTTAAATGATTAAGCAAAGTTTATGTATTAGTGAGATAAAGGTGTGCTCTCACATCTGGTTGTTATAAATATTCTGTGTATTGTACATATGTTTTGGTTATATTATTCTATATGTTGTACAGATTGAGTACCCCATATCTGAAATGCTTGGGACCAGCGGTGTTTTGGATGTCTGATTTTTTTAGATTTTGGAATATTTGCGTATACCTAATGGGATTATATAAAGTTATTTTGATACAAGATCTACTCTTTTGTTGTCTCCTTTTGCCTTCTTCCTATAGGCAGCATGAAAGAATTACGGAGGTTTGTTCAGGACCATGCATGTATGCATTGCTTGCAAAATCTCTCAGTCAGCTTGGTGTCTTTTTTCACCACTCAGCTCGATCTGCAAGCAGCACATGCAAGCGCATGGTCCCAAGTGAGCTGACAGGCAAAAAAAGGTGCCAAGCCAACTGCACAAGTAGTACCATGTGCACATGGTTCCAAGTGAACCTCCGTAATTCCCTCATGTTCACAACAGGAAGAAAACTGAGATCTGCTTTCCAAAAGTTTTGGATTTTGAAGCATTTAGAATTTTGGATAAGGCATACTCAATCTGTATATGTTTTGTATTATATATATGTTTGATTATATCTTTCTAGATGTTTTGAATACATTATTCTATTCATACAATCCCACTTGTTTTTTATTTTGTCACCTCTGGTGATTCCACACCAATACTTCTGTTGTTGTTGTTGCTGCTGCTGCTGCTGCTCCTGCTCCCGCTGCTTCTCCAAGCCATACTCATAGCTTGCTTGGCAGCCTTCAATGTGATCAGACACATTTGATTGATTGGTGGTAGAAGCTGTGGCAACTCCTACTATGTCCAACTCCTACCATCTATGTCTGTATGGATAGGCAGGAAGGATGATGGAAGGACATCCCTCTTCCTTGGGAAACACAGCTTTAGAAGAGAAAGCCAGGCAGTGATGATCGTCAGTCTGTTGTTGCGTGCTTTCAGATCTTTTCCAACTTATGGCAACCCTTATGGCAACTTATGGCAATCAAACAAGGTTTGATTGGCAAGATTTATTCAGACAAGGTTTGTTTTTGCCTTCCTCTGAGACTAAGATAGTGTGACTTTTCCAAAGTCAACCAGTAGGATTCCATGGCTGAGCAGGGATTTGAATCCTGGATTCCAGAGTTATAGTCCAACCAGTCCAGCCACTTCACTACACTGGCCTTTGCCCTTCCTTTCCGCTATTCCTTAAGTCACTCAGGGAATATCTGTAATGGACATGATATGATATAATGGCTGAAGAATTTGGCCTCAGAGCTCTGGCTCAAAGACCCTTTTCGCACTTACCTGTTCGCACGGCTGGGCGGGGCGTCTCGCGCGAAAAGCCTCAGCAGGAACGCTGCCGCTTCCCTGCTGCTTGAGTTCTGCAGCAGCTTCCTGGTCGTGCGAGTGCCCTGCCCCTTCCTACCGCAGCACAACCTGGGAATTGCAGGCTAGCGCTGAGGCAGGAAGCGCAACCAGCCTGGCTCCCGATGCACCGCACGCCTGGTAAGTGTGCCCGGGCCCCAGGAGCATTGCGTGACTGTGCACTATTTTTGGCTTTAAGCCGAAAATGAAAAGGTGCATGCGTGGTCCGTGTCAGGCCCTTTGGCATCGCATAAATGAGAGTGCGTCATGCAGACCGCTCCTCCCATTTACGCGACGCTCAAGGGGCCCTCTCGCTTTAGAAACAGCATGCGAAAAGGGCCTAAGTGTTTCAATGACAGACCATGTAGGAACCATACATGAGCTACTCTGTGTCACTTACGTTGGTTCTCTAATCTTTCCTGTGAATCAGGAGAGAAATTTAAGTGAATAATTTGTGAAAAAGCAATTATGATCAGTACTTGATGTGAATGGTGGAGAAACTTAGGAAATAGTAAAAATACAGATCTGCACTTAAATTCATTCTTCTGTGTGAGAACAGAAAATTCCAAATGTTTCTTCTTCCAAATTTGAGGAAGAAGCATTTCAAAATGTGGGGAAAGGACAAGCCTTTTTTGCATATGTGTGAAGTATTTTGTAGAGCTTATAGAGCTTCAGATTTTTCCAAGAGGTATCTCTACATGATGAGATATCTCTGTTCCCTGAGAATGACCAAATTTACAAATATCCTTTATAGCTATAGGCCAGAAAGAGATGGAAGGTGTAGTTTTGTGAGCCTAAGATTTAATTTCTAGATTACAATATTTTTTCTGTAGATCTTAACAACCCTAGTAAAATATACTGAACTTTGTGGAGTGTAATGATCTTGGTGGATTTCAAATGACCATTTGAACTTCAGTAACGTGGGTTGTCTTTATGTGATATTTACAGTTCATGGTTCAGGATTTTTCTTCTCTTTACATGTTATTTAATTATGGTGTATCCATTTATGTTATTTGCATATTCTATGCATTGTTTTGGTTTGTTCCTATTTGGCTCTGTTAGTTTAAATTATTAGTTGCACGATTAGCAAAAAAAGGCAGGAGATTTATATGTTCTGAAGGAGAAGCTAAGCATAATTACCTCTGCTGAAAACAGCATTTCAGTTTTGTGACACCTGGAAAAAGGAGTAGTATACAAATATAATGACAAAAATATACCTCTTAGCCCCAGATGCAGAGAGGAGAAAAAAACAGGAGATTGTTATCACTGTCCTGCCAGCCTTGTTAGCTTTCTGGGGCATCTGGAAGGCCACAGTTGGAAACAATGAACTTTTGGCCTGAACCAGCAAGGCAACATCTTATAATTTCTAATCCATTCTTGATATAACTTTTTTGCAATGCGATAACAGATGTGATGCATTCTGGGGGCAGCCTCCTGGTGCATTACTTGCACAAGAAGCTTCTTGACCTCTTACAGGTTGTTCAGGTAAAACTTTGAAGCTGGGTGGCAATTTTGCCAAGTGCATTTTGGGATTTTTCCTTTCATATTTCCAGGACAAAGGAACACTTAAAAAAAAATCTCTGCAGTTCATACCTAATAAATGGTATCATATTAAGTCCATAAAATACCAGGATATCATTTAAGAAGAAAGTCATTTCAAACAACACAGAGGTCATTTCCGCACTAGACTGTTATAGTGCTATTGTTCCAGTTTCAACATCTTATGGAATCCTGGAGTTTTCAGTTTAGAGAGTGGCCTTTGAGGCCCCAACTTCTTATTATAACAGATGCCTCAAAGGCCCCTCCCTAAACTGCAAACCCCAGGATTCCATAGGATGTTGAAAGTGGAATAATAGTACTATAACAGTCTAGTGTGGAAATGGCCATAAAATCTGTACCTATCATTTCCATTCACAAAGATGTAATTAAATGGAATTGGAACTGTCCATACCACAGCACCAAACATTTCATGCCAAACTGTTGCAAATTACTGGGAGGATTTGGGGAGGGGGTCTATTACAGCCTGTCCCTTCCTCACTGTCAGGCTTATTGATTCAATGAACTCATGAGCTTGTACTTAGTGTGAGTAAAAATGGTAGACATGAGAAGTCCTTATTCACGTCTGTGCCTTTGAAAGGAACAGCCAAAGGATCTATATTACCACTGTTTTTTTTAACTGTTCTCTAAATGCTTGCTATTCAAAGTGGTGATTTGTGGAGTAGTGTCATTCCCAAGCCATCTATTGCTGGTCCCTAGAGAGCCTGAACCAGTCATTGGCATGCTGGGAAGAGAGAATAACCAGATAATTTAAGAGGCATTGCTCTGTGTGATTATACTGACTTCTGACTGATGTTTCACAACAAATACCTCTCAGCCTAACTAACATTAGTGGGTTGCTGAAAAATTTAAAATTGTAGTACAGTGTGTCCTGCTCTAAATTCCAGGAAGAACAACTGGAATATAAACCTGACAACCAAATAAAGAAATAAAAAAGTTGGAGAATTTATGACATATCTAGCCAATTTCTAAGGAGCAGTGGTTATAAAAACGTTTACTCCTGGTGATTGTGGTATGCAAGGAGAAAATTCTCTGGAATCACTGCAAGCCGTTTTAAGTGTTTCTTTAAAAAAAAAAAGATGGACAGATGGACGGAAGGAAAGAAGAAAGGAAGGAGGGAAGAAAGAAAAGGAAGGAAGGAAGAAAGAAAGAAAGAAAGAAAGAAAGAAAGAAAGAAAGAAAGAAAGAAAGAAAGAAAGAAAGCAATGAAACAATCTGTGAATTGCATATTGAACCACAACACATGGAAGGGTCTCTGCATGCAGAAAGTTGCCACAGAGAATTCTTTGAAATGGACATTGGGATTATTGTTGATGATAAGTTGAACCTGAGCTAACAGTGTGATGCTGCAACAAAGAAGGCAAATGCTAACTTAGCCTGCGTTGGTAGAAGCATAGCTTCCAAGTCAAGGGAAGTAATAGTTCCCGTATATTCTGCACTGGTCAGGCCTCATCTAGAATACTATGTTCAGTTTTGGGTGCCTCATTTTAAAAAGTATATAGATAAGTTTAGATAAAGGGTGATAAGAGAAGAGAAGAGGTATGGAGAACAAAACATATGAAGTTGATGGAGCTGGACATGTTCAGCTTGGTGAAGGGAAGTAAGACGGGAAGCAAGACATGAGTGCACTCTAAATACCTCAAGGGTTGCTCCAAAGAGGATGGTGCAGGCTTGTTCTCTGCTGGCTCAGAGGGTAGACCTAGGTCCAGTATTTTTAAGCTGCAGGATGGTAGATATTGATTGAACATTAGAAAGAACTTCTTGAAAATGACCTTGACAAATTGGAGAGCTGGGCCAAATAAATAATAAATATGAATAAAATGAATTTCAATAGAAAGAAATGTAAGGTCCTGCACTTAAGCAGAAAAAATGGAATGCACAAATGTAGGATGGGGGACATGTGGCTGGATATCAGTACACGTGAAAGGGATCTAGGAGTCTTGGTAGATCACAGGCTGAATATGAGTCAGCAGTGTGATGCAACAGCTGAGAAAGCCAATGCGATTCTTGGTTGCATCAATAGGAGTATGGTGTCTAGATTGAGGGAGGTAATGGTACTACTGTATTCTGCATTGGTTAGGCCTTGTTTGGAATACTGTGTCCAGTTCTGGGCACCTCAATTCAAGAAGGATATCGACAAGCTGGAGCATGTCCAGAGGAGCGCGACCAAAATGGTAAAGGGTCTGGAAGCCATACCCTATGAGGAACGGCTTGAATTTTGACTTTATCCTCTGGCGTATTAGCAACTCCTCCCAATTTGGTGTCGTTTGCAAATTTGATCAGCATGCCCTCTACTCCTTCATCCAAGTCATTGATGAAGATGTTGAATAGCACTGGGCCCAGGACAGAACCCTATGGCAACCCACTAGTCATTTCTCTTTAGGATGAAAAGCAGCCATTGGTGATCACCCTTTGGGTTCGGTCTGTCAACCAATTACAAATCCAACTAACAGTAGCCCTGTCTAGCCTGCATTTCACTAGCTTCTTTGCAAGAATGTCATGGGGAACTTTGTCAAAGACTTTACTGAAATCAAGATATGCTATGTCCACAGCGTTCCCTTCATCTATCAAGCTTGTAACCCTATTGTAAAAAGAGATAAGATTAGTCTGGCACGACTTATTTTTGAGAAATCCATGTTGACTTTTAGTGATAATGGCATTGCTTTCTAAGTAATTATAAACTGACTGTTTAATGATCTGCTCCAGGATCTTTCCTGGTATTGATGTCAGGCTGACTGGGTGATAATTATTTGGGTCCTCTTGTTTTCCGTTTTTGAAGATGGGGACAACATTCGCCCTCCTGCAGTGTGCTGAGACTTCTCTTGTTCTCCAAGAGTTCTCAAAGATTATGGCGAGTGGTTCTGAAATGACTTCTGCCAGTTCTTTTAATATTCATGGATGTAATTCATCTGGCTGTGGAGACTTGAATTAATCTAATTTACCCAGGTATTCCTGTACTATTTCTCTACCTATTTTGTGCTTCATTCCCCCCACCTTTCTCACCTGCTCCCTACCCCCCAGGTTGAATATTTCTATTCTTTTGGGAGAAAATTGAGGCAAAGAAGGTGTTGAGCAGTTCTGCCTTTTCTCTTCTCCCCATTAGTAGTTGGCCATCTGCTCCATGCAGCAACCCTATCATTTCCTTCTTTTTCCTTTTGCTGCAGACATATCTAAAAAAGCCCTTTTTATTGTTTTTAATGTCTCTGGCAAGCCTGAGTTCATTCTGTGCTTTAGCTTTTCTGACCTTCTCCCTACATATCCTGGCTATTTGCTTGAATTCCTCTTTGGTGGTTTCACCATTTTTCCATTTCCTGTACATGTTTCTTTTAACACCTAGCTCAACTGAGAGTTCTTCAGTCAACCATTCCAGTTTCTTTAGATACCTGCCATTTTTCCTCCTTACTGGCACAGTTTTAAATTGTGCCTTCAGCATCTCACTTTTAAGAAACTCCCATCCATCATGAACTCCTTTCTCTTTCAGTATTCTTGACCACAGAATTTTGGCAAGTAACTCTCTTAAGTTTACAGAAATTAGCATTTTTAAAGTCTAGAATGCATGTCTGGCTACACTTGACTTCTCCTTCCCATTGAATGACAGATTCCAATAGAGCATGGTCACTCCCCCCTAAGGATCCCATCACCTCCACCTCATCAACAAGGTCATCCCTGTTGGTCAGGATCAGATCTAAAATAGTTGATCCCCTTGTCACCTCTTCCACCTTCTGGACCATGAAATTGTCTGCAAGGCAAGCAGGGAACCTGTTGGACCTTGTGGTCTTGGCAGAGTTTGACTGCCAGCATATATCAGGCTAGTTGAAATCTCCCATTACTACTGCATCTCTCCTTTTTGAATGTGTGGTCATCTGCCCCAGGAAAGCTTCATCCAAGTCCTTAGGCTGGCCTGGAGGCCTATAGCAAACCCCCACAATCACATCCCTATTGTTTCTCGCTCCCTTAATTCTTATCCAGATGCTCTCAACCTGGCTTCCTGGATTTAAGTCATGGATCTCTTCACAGGTGAAAAGATCCTTGACATACAAGGCTACTCCTCCTCCTTTCTTGCTTGGTCTATTTCTGTGAAACAGGTCCCCCCCCATTCCTACATTCCAGTCATAAGACTCATCCCACCATGCTTATTAAATCATATTTATTTTCTTGTATTAAGAGTTCAAATTCATCTTGCTTATTGCCCATGCTCTGTGCATTAGTGTAGAGACACTTAAGACCATGTGCCCTTCCCACAAGTCCTATACTAAAGTTGCTTTTCCTCCCACTGTTGGTCTCTAGTACTACTTGGCTACTCTATCTATATCATTTGGGCTATTTTTCCCAGCACTTACTGAATCCTTGCCCTGAATAATACTGTCTTCCTCCCCTGCCAAACTCAGTTTAATTTGCTATAACAGATATATAATTTGTCATTAAACCCTTGGTGCCCCCTCCCTGAGGATGTTAGCTGAGATGTTGAACAGTGAATAATTGTATGTAGTTAGATAGAGAAAGAATGAAATGTATGAGGCCTTGTTAATGACTTTATTGTTACTGCTGGATGTGATCATTTGGGATTGGTACATAAAAGCAAGCTTTCATTTTTTTTTGGAAGGAATAAACTCTTTGAACTCACACACATCTATAGGCAAAAAAGACTTTTAATTCGTAGCACAGAAACAGTCTTGTTCTTCCTAACTGCTGTGCTATAGGCTGGAAGCTGGCATACACAAAGATTTTCTCCTCCAGATGCCAAATATCTTCATGAGTGACCTCTCCAGCTTCCCATAGAGATGATCTATTTAAACTAGCTGCAGTCCCAAATCAAGTGGTTTCTAAAACTGAAAAGTAGTTGATTTATTTTCCGGTACCTCTTCATTTGGAATTGCAATTAGGATAACAAGATCTGCTCTCCAGTGCAGGAAATTGGGAAAGTCATGCAATAAGACTGTTGGCATCTTGATGGAGGGATTTTGTATAAACAAGAAGGGGCTGCTCCTATGGATCCAGCGAATCTCACCCAAGCAAAGTAATGATGAAGGCTGCTTGAAAGTTGATAAATATTCATGTAACAATCACCAATATTGGATGTTAATTTCACTGGAGGAAATAACTCTGACATTCCACATCTGAACTGTAATGAATCACAGCAGGAGAGCATTGAGGCCCAATTTATTGTACACTGTGGATGAACAATACTAGAAACTATTGTGGGTTGTTGTTGTCTGTAGTACTGTGTCATTAGGATTATAAAATCCAGGTGGTATTTTCACTCTCCTGTGACATTGAAAACTGGTCTAGATGTTAGCTGCTTGAAGAGCATACCGTCCAACGGTCCTGATTTGGCAGGGACAGTCCCACTTAATCCTCTGTCATCCTACTTTCTCAGCTCCATTTTCTCTCTCCTCCTACCACTTTCCCCCTCTGTCTTCAGCTTAGTTCAGTTGCTGGGAATTGAGATCAAAGTGCAAAAGTAGTTTGCACTTAATTAACTCAGGAAGGGGAGAAGAGAGGCGGGGGCACAATGTTGCCCTTCCCTGTAGACTCAGGCCAAAGCAAACTGTTGCAGCTTCTCTGAGCCTATTTGTTCTTCATTTTTAATAACTTTGACCATCTTGTCCGCACTCTGATGTTGCTTGACCACATATGTCCTGGTTTTCACCTATGAAATTTTGGAGAGTATTTAATAGAATCTATTGGAACTCATTTAGTAAACAACAGAATATCACAACTGTAACATTAACAGAAGCTGGCCTTGTTAGTGGTTCCATCCTTGGCCTTAGTGGTTCCACTCTTGCTGTTTAGGGAGAAGTATTTAGAATCTCAGCCAGAGAGCTCTAGTGCATGATGTCATCATGGTCCCATCCTTCTCCCATCCCCAGGCGGCGCAATCACGGATTAAATTATTGATGGGTTTTCCCCGTCGGTGACCCATGATCGCACTGCCATCTCACACCTATCTGGTGTGTGGAGGGTAGGAAGCACAATGACTGCACTTCCTGCCCCAGTACAGCCTGGGACAGTACCCAGCTGCATTGCAGCAGGAAGAGGCAGGGCCATTGCACTTCCTGGGTTGTGGAGGCAGCCAGTGCGGAGGGGAGCACTCCCATCACGCTCCATTGCTGGCAGAGCCACTGCCAGGATCCCCACAGGACGCCACTGAGATGAGATAGGTTGAAGAAAGGGCCTTGGTCCTGTTACCCTCCCCCAGGGCTGAGGATAAGGGCAAATCACTGAGGCCTGAGAGCCTAGACAATGAGGGGGAAAAAGATTACAAAATTAATTCTGGTATGTTAGCAATCTGGAGAGTGACTATAATGTCTTTTGATAAATTGAGGGGCAGGGGGTGGGTGATCCTGCTTCTCACTGCCAACATTCAGTAGTCTGCACTCCCAGGCATATATGGTGGGGATATGAGAGAGGGGTTCCTTGGTGGATGTTCCCAGGTTGTGGAACTCACTTCCCAAGAAACCTAGATTGGTCTCCTCCCATTTGTCCTTCAGTGAGCATGCAAAAATCTTTTTATTCAGGCAAACTTTGGTCAGCCCACTTGTTGCTAAATGGTTACAGGTTTGTTGTTGTTTTTGAACTGGTGTATTTTTTTTAGTTTAGTTCTGTTTTCATATGTGAACTTCTTTTGTAGTTTAATTATTTTTACCATGCATTTGTATATTTATTTATCATGAATTTTATAAGCTGCCTTGAGTTCCATTTTTGAAAACCCATGCCTTTGGGTGTAAAGGATTGAATCTTAAAAACCAAAAGAAAAATACATGATCTTATCCTTTGACTTTGTTGTGAACTGTATATATTTATGTATTTATGTATTTAATGATAAAAGAAAATTCTGTTCATATAAAGGAATAATGAAGTACTTATAACAAAGACACACACACTCAACCTCAACACTAACCCAACAACAAACAACAGCAGTGTACACTTATATCAGAAAACTCTGAAACTTATATGATAATCAGTATTCTTATACTGAAGTTACACTATGCATTATTCTTAATTAATGTTACTTCTTAATATTATTACTATAATACTATAATGTTACGACTTGTTACCACTATGTATACATTTCTTATTATTCACAAGTATGAGCTCATAAATACATTTTTTATTATTCACATTATGTTATGCTTAACAAAAAAAAATCTAATTGCTATTACTTAAATGTTCTCACAATGTACAATAATAAAGAATGATAAAGAACAAATATTAAGCATGGACTTTCTTCCTGAGAATGTCTGATTGTGGTATTACAGAAATTAATTTAAATGTTTCTAGCCAGCTGAAAGAAAATTACATATACATGACACTCAGAAATAATTCACTTGATCATTTGGAGTCATGATTACTATATAGAAGTTCTAAACACAATACGCTCCATGATAGGTTTCTTAAAGTCATAGCATCTGTGATGGTTATTGCATACATAATTCTGTGAAAACCAGCAATTCAGTTATCCCTAAAATAACACTACAACTATGTTTCATTGCTTAGAAGCTGAGGGGCAGGGAGAGACTTGTTTTCATCCGCATTCCAGGATTTTTTTCCCACTCTTGCCAATTACTGCACTCTTCTCTGTCTATGCCATGAATGAGAGAGGTGAGAAACGTTACTATGAAAAGTATTTCCATAACTGATTTGTCAGAAGTTTTTCTGGTGCTTCTTCCTCGTATTGGTGTGTTGAGCGAATGACTTCCTTTAATTCTGGCATATTTATAGGGCACACATACTAGACCAACTTTTTCCCCCCCTTTAAATTGCTTAGTTCTAACATCTCCTGCCCAATTTTCTTTTGTAGCCTTATGGTATGGGTGGGCCAGGTATAGATCCTGGAGGCCCACCAAAACCCCCAGACCACACTAAATTTATTCCTTTTTTTTTCAACCTAATTTTTGTTGTCCCCCCTCCCCCCAAAAAAGCACCACAAAGCATCCAAAACCATTTGAAGATGTGTCAGTGTCCTTCCCCAACCCTCCCTAAAATCTTCCAAACAACATTGAAAATAAATAAACAAACAAAATTGTATAAACATTGACCAAAACAGCAGCAAGAAGTGGCACTGATTCACTTTCAGTGTCTTGATATGCATTGGTGTGGTCTGCCCTATGGCATGGGATTGCTAGGGAAGGAAGAATTCAGACCTGTAATGTAGGTAATGTAGGCCTGAACTCTTTAATGTTAGCGTAGGCTCTCCATAGTGTTGCTAAACCTAATTTATTGACATGCATAGTAATTTGGAAATTAATTTGTTCCATTAACCATTAACTGAATGTTATAGAATTCATTTATTGTGTTAATTTTAAAAAGCAGATATAATACTCCAAGTTAAAAAAAAATTAAAACTTCTAAACGTGGCTATCACCCCAAAATTACCTCCCCAAAGTAACAAATTAGATTTATACAGAATGTTAATCTTTGCTCAACCCATTAAAATTGTTGGCATTTACTGACTTCAGTAATGACATTTAGAGTTGATGTTAACATTTTAATGAATTAGGAGGGAACAGATGAATTTTTAATGAATTATTTCCAAGCTCTCCAATATTTCACGTTCCACCATGTTGACTGTGCCTCTGTACAGTCTTCATCACATGTGAAATACCCTGCCCTCGGTCTGAAAGCTTCTCTCAGCACTTTTTCTTGAAGGAAATCACTGAAATTGTGGTTAGTGAGAAGATGGGCCTCTGCCAGTTGTTACTTCTGCCTCTCATTTCCTAACAGTGCCTCCATGGTGGTTATATTCTGATTATTATTAGTGGAAATGGAGTCATTTCTGTGTCATTTATTTGTGACTATAATAATCCCTGGTATGCACATGTAGTCCCTCCAGTCATCTGTTGTCTGCAATGTGTATCATCAGCACTATTTTATAGCTTTACCCATCAGGAGCACTATTTTAGCAGTTAGCGTTATTCCCCCTCTGACATATACATCTGGACCCTAATTAGCTCACTGCTTAACTGAGGCTTCTTCTCATAAGACACAATTTATTACAAACTTGCATTTATAAAGAAATGGAGGTTCAATGAGAGTTGGCATTTTATTACCTGGTGGAGAAGGAGAAAAAACACACCCACTCAATATCTTCAGATATAGCAAATGCTCTTCCCTACAGAACCCTCTCCCATTAACACCTCCCCAAATCAACTCCTTTGCTTTTCATTTTGATTTGTAATTGCTGCTGATTTCTTAACTGTTCAGGAAACAGCTAAACAAGCAAGGTATAGGATCCTATCTCCTCTTCATCTGGATCTGTAAGTAATAGAATAATTAGTCATTTCTGTGCTGTTATTTGGATATAGGAAGCAAAATTCAGAGATGGGCAGGCTCTTCTAACAGTCTTTTCTTGGATAGCACCAAGTATGGATGATTAAGGAACTGCATAACTGCAAATTCTGATGCAAATTGACCTAAGCAACAATTTTTGGACAAACATGCAGATGAAAAAAATTGTTATCCTATGGATTTCACCCTTCTGAATTCTGAAGTACCATTCTTGGCTGGGAAAAAAAACACTAAACAGTGTGTTTCTTTTTTTTAAAAAAAAATTGGTCAGAAAACAGCCTTCTTATTGGTGTATATGAAACATACACAGTGAAAGATGGCTAAATTCATCATCTAATCTGTGATTAAATGATAACAAAACAAAGAAGCAAATACACATATGTATGTATATATGTATGTATTTATTTAATACATTTATATCCCACCATTGTCCCAGTATAGGATCCAAGGCAACTTACAAATCTTGAGTTAAAAGAAAATCGAGTTAAAACAATGGTAGTACGAGAGTTTAAAAAGAAATGAATGGTCACATTTAAAAAAATTAATTGAAATCAGGTTTTAAAGGTGCAGTTAAAATATGATAATGATAAAAATGCCAAAGCAAATATAAAATAGCCCAGTTAAAAGACCTGCAGCAGCCAGTCAACACTCAAAGATCAGGATAAATAGAAAAGTCACTAGCAGAAAAAGAAAGGAAAGGGAATCAACTAAATTAATGACTTGAAAGATTTAGAATAAAGTAAAAATAAAAGTGTTTTTGTTAACTCTTCCATTCCATGAGCTAATAAATATTAGACATGTCTGTCAATGGTACTGTGGATTCTGCTGGTAATTGAGTTCTCCTTTATAATAAGTACATTTAAACATTAAAACCATTTCTCATATCTTCCTTATTGTTGCACTATTTTTATTCTGCCAGAACTGGTCAAAATATATTTTAACCATCGTGAATAAAAAAAGTAATCACCTGTAAGTCAACATTCTGGTAGAAGCAGCAGAAGTAAGCCTTTGAGTTCTAATTAAAAAAAGTGACTGTTTCAAGTCAGTTAAAAAGGAGAAGTTGGGAAGACAGGTTGAAATATTAAATCCAGTCTGGTTTTCTCCTGAGCAACATGATGGGCCCAGGTATTTTTTTTTGAGAAGGATTTATCCTCACATTCTTGGGAATTGGATAAAGGAGAGAAAACACAGAGCAATACTTTGGGCATGTACTTTGAAATGCCACACATCATACCTGTTTGAGTATTGGGTCCCCCTTGGTCAGATAAGAACACATGCATGAGGGGTCTTGTGGCCTCTTGACTAAACAGTGTGAAAGATGCAATTATAAGACATAGCCAATATCTAACAAGCATTTCTGATCTTTAAAAAGAGTCTAAAGTGTGTGTGTGTGTGTGTTTTAATGTGCCACAAGTAGTTAATAGTCCATGTTCATGTTCCAAAGATGTTTGAAACCTCCCCCCAAAAGCTTGGAAGAGAAGAAGTTTATTATAGAATAGGTTAATGCTTTTGAACAAGGCCCTTTTTTGTTACTGGAGTTAGTCAAGTTAAAGGGGAACGTATGGAGAACCTTTGCTTTAACATCCCTCCCCCAGCTATGAATGGCTTTCTGTATTTATCAAAAGGAATACTGAACAACCTTTATGTCCTTTTATAACGTCTGTATTTGAATGTGAGAAATAAAGTTCCCAGTGCACAAACTCAACTAAGCATATCTGTTGTTCCAGTTGTGCATCCAGAGCACAAGTCCTTTTCAAAGGACAGATGAAAAGAAAGTCAAAGATATTCATGGGTAGCCGTTCTTCTTAGGACTCCGCTAAAGCTTGTTATCAACACCACATTAGAATAGAACTGAGCTGTGCAAATTAAAAAACACAACTGAACCAAATGAAAGGCAGTTAAAATGTCAGAAAGCCAATAAATTCTTGACATTTTATGGCAATTCTTTGCATTTTAGCAGGAAGTACAAACTACCAGAAAACTGTGAAAATTACTGTTAACCTTCTAGAATTCTCCCTCCCTCCCTCCTTCTTTCTCTCTATGTCTCTACACAAGCAGTTTCAAATCTGAGCAAATGCTATCCTCATTTCCATTGACAATTGCAAATGTCAATATTTACACAGACACCTTGGTGAAGATTCATTCCAAGCCTTTTCCAAGAAATTAGCCTTAAGATTTTCATTTCATGGAGCAAATAATAAGAATGTTAAAAATAATATTAAGTATTGCATGATAATGCTAATATTCATCCATTTAAATAATGGTTAGCAATCCAAACTGCTTTCATACTTGTAATCATTCATGAATGCTCATCTGCTATTGACTGATCGATTTGATATTTTGTATTATGACAGAGGATGGTTTAGGCTCTCCCACAGAATTGCTTCCATCAAAGGAAGGAGGCAATTCTCGCTCTCCTCTGTGTACACTCAACATCTCTTCCGGAGACCTGGGGGTCCCCTGGATGGCTGACCAGCAAGAGTGAAGAGGAGGTGAAAATCCCGTTATGTGATCTCAGCTCATGAAACACTAGATTTTGCCCATTATTGATCTTTATTTTATTTTTTTATTGATAGACTTCTATCTTTCCCTCTATCTTAAGGTTTCAGAGTGCCATAAAATTAAAACAATATAAGCAATTTAAAACAATTCCAGATAGAAATAATGAAACAGTTTAAAGAGAATATAAACATATTAAACAGATCAACAGGTTAAAACAGCAGAAAAACTAGCAACAGTTAAAATCATGTCCACATACACTTTACAATATGTTAAGGCCCCAAAGACATTAAGAAAAAGCCATGCTTTAACTTGGCACCTAAAAGAATCCAACAGTGATGGCAACCAGACATCCAAGGGGTAGATATTCCACAAACAAGGAGCCACAGAAGAGATTCGCATCCCTTGTCCCCAAGTTATATATTGTTCCTGCTAGTGGAACATGGAGGAGGGACTCTTCAGCAAATCTCAGTACTTGGACAGATGTATATAGGGAGAGACATTCCTTCAAATATCAAGGTCCCAAGCTGTTTAGGACTTTGAATGTCATCATCCTGAATTCAGACTAGAAATGAACTGGCAGCCAGGAGAGCTCCTTTTAGACTGGTGTTGATGTGTTTTCTGTAAGATACACCAACCAACAATCTTATTGTTGCTTTTTAGTCAGAATTCTGTGGTGCGTTTTTATATTGGCTAGTTTTATAGGTTGTATGTTAAGTTCAATGTTTTCAAGTATGACTTTGCTGTTATAAAGATGGAGATGCAGCTGAATGCACACTTACTTGGATATAAGCCTTCCGTTCTCACATTTAATCTATCTTTTATTATACTAGAAATGGTTAAATCCTACTCTAGCTGCCTTGAGTCCCACTCTTGGAGGGAAGGCGGGATATAAATAAAGTGATTGATTGGTTGATTGAATGACAATGAAAGGCAGGCTTCATTTGGGTTGCAAGTCTCATGCAGGCAATTTTAGCTAACAGGACTATGACCATTTTTCAGGACAGTAGGTTGTCACAATTTGCTTCTCATTCCCTTTCCTTTTTCAGTTTTCCTTGTCTTTTAACCTGCAATTTTCCAAGAACTCAAATGGCCTCTTACATATTTTTGTCCAGCATACAAAACCAAGCGTAGTCTTTCCTTCTTTCCTTCATATGAAAGTTTATAAAAGCAATGTAATACCCAGGGCCAACTAAAAAAAAAAAACTGCATCAGGTACTGCCACCCCATCCATTGTGGTAAATAAGCAGACACCTTTTTTTTTAGTTTGCCCTGGTTAATTAATTTGGTTAATTTAGTTGACTGGTTAATTAATTACTTTAGCACCTGAGGCAGCTCTCTCAAACATTTCTCTTTATTCCTGTGGAATGAAAATTAGGGTTCAACAGAATCTATCATTTTCTGTTCTGTCCATTTCTCATTTTCTAGTTTTCTAGTTTATTCAATCTCATTTTCATACCCGCTTGCATTTTTTTCCAGATAAGCTTGCACATTTGTACACATTTTCATATGCCTTTCTTATTTGCAAATTTTCAATGGTTTCCCATAATATAACATGTTTATACATGTATTTTTAATTGCAAAGTTTGAAGAAAAGTGGATTGGACTGGGAAGTGAGAAATAACTTTGTTGTTGTTATGTGCCTTCGAGTCATTTCTGACTTATGGCAACCCTAAGATGAACCTATCATGGGGTTTTCTGGGTCTGAAAGTGTGTGACGTGCCCAAAGTTACCCAGTGTGTATGCATGGTCAAGCAGGAAATCAAATCCTGGTTTCTAGGATCATAGTACAGTACTCAAACCACTATACTACACTGACTGTAGATATGTATTAAAATGAAGACCAATAAATTTCTCCCTCGTCCCTTATAAAATTAGAGTAACAATGCAATATATTCAATAATTAACAATCTGGTGTCTTTCAAGATGCTCCAGATCAGCTACTAGTGGGAGATATTTCATTCTGCCTGATGGTAGGGCTCATCCTGGTACCTAAACAGATGGTTGGACGTTATTGCTAGGATGTAATGATTAGAATCAAAGGACTTCAAATGTACATTCTTTTATAGTAACTGTTCTTATTTCTCATCTTTAAAATAATAAGTACATGAGAACATCTTCTGTAGCCTAGTGAACAAGTTTCTGGAGGGTTTCTGTGGAGGTGCAGAAAATCACTAAAGAGTTGTGAATGCTCAGTCGCTGAGAGCAAGTGCCATTTCCCAGGTGTGGCAAATCAAAAATACAGTATGCACACTAAAGAACTTGGATTTGTTCTAAGTGTCTGTCTTAGAAACCTACCACTGGGAGACAGAGAGCCATAGACCTCCTAATGAACCCAAGTGAGCCTGATGACCGGGAAGTTTACATTAATTATGCTAATTAAACAGAGCCAATTTGGAATTCAACCAAGAGTTTTTAATTACAATTGCAACGATATAATGTTGGACAGGGAAACCCAAGTATCAGTTCTGCTTCTGTTGAAGAGTGCTAACAATTCTACCTCAGGGACTAGGGCAGAGATCCCAATTATGACCCCCTCCCACCTTGGTGAAGTGGATTAGTAATAGCACTCACGTCAAATAGAATCTATCTGACAAGTTATACTAATTCAATATTAGTTGGATTTACAAAAGGAAGCATGTTCAGACATAGTATTTTTGGTCTAACTCCAATTTCTAGTCCCACCTAGAATGGGTGCATTTAATAAATTGGAATTTGGTAAGCCATCTCTTGTGTCAGTTCCATTGATTCAGTGGATCTACTCTAGCTGGGACTGACAACTGGATTTTTGCCTTTATTTACCAACTACATGAAATGTTTTTGCATTTACAGACTTCGTGCCAATAAATTACTGCATTACAGCAAGCTTGAGGGCATACATTGTCTTATCATGTAGTGATCACACACCTATGTGGTTAATAACATTTACCATTGGCCTGGTGCCCAGCTAGAGACCATGATATGTCATTTGTATGAGTATAGGAACACATGCTCTGGCATGTTATATTGCTTAATAAAGTAAAATAATGTTCTGTTTGCATCTTTAATTTTGCTGTGATTGATGTTTTCATCCCTGTCTTTCTATTGGCTACTATCCTAAGAAAAATAGAAAGGAGGTAGGAAGTGGGGAGAGGAGATATATTTATGACTTAATATGTTTAAAACATGGAATAAACACATATTAAGACTGTAAATAATCTCTCAGGAGGAGGAGGAATTCTCAATCAAATGTCTTTACTTTGGAGCTTGATCTTTATAGCCTTCCTTTTCATTTACATAATAACAATTTGCTGTTCATCCATACTTTTTTTTTTTTTTTTGCTCAAAATTATCTTGATAGTCCTTAAAATTTAATGCTTTTTCTGGTCACGTTTTTAAGGGATCATCATTATTAAAGCATTTAAAAGTAATACTATTGTCCTGCATTATTTCAAAAAAAATTGAAAGGAAGCAAGTAATGAATGACAGCTTGATGTTTAATGTGTTACTTCCGAGATCTGGTCAGCTGCCCGTCATTCTGTTGTTGTTCATTGCTGCTACTGCTGATGGGTAATTGCAAAGCTTCTGCTTTCCTTTCTTACGATTTGTATATCTTCAAAGTGGAGTTTAACTTGACAGCCCCTCAAACTTGAGGATCGTCCCCTGTAGAATATGTCCACTTTAACTCTTGCTGTAGCAATAAGCTGAGATGAGGATTCATTTAATGGAAAACTTCCCTACAGGAAGTAGGGTAGGTCAGTATCCTTTCCCCTCATATTTATTAATTTTTTGATGTGCAAAATGTCCTTTTTATGGAGGACCATGTAACCATCACACAAGCACTGCTTATTATTTCAGTTATAATTAGACCAAAATATTGAAAAATGTGAGTGGTACAGGGTGACTGAAATCCACTAATGGATAGGCAGTTCTATCCTTCACCAAATTACTAGAGTTATTTACTATCAGTTGTATTTTTCACTAGGCTTATGCACGTCCAGGAAACAAATACCAAGGTTGTATGCTCTTGTAGTTATGGCAGATCATAGTTGCAGAACTGATTGCATAGTAGGTATTATGAATTTAGCTCATCCATTTTGCTCCTCCTCCCCCACCAAGTCAGATATGAGAAGAAGAGCTATGTGTGTGCTTGTGAAATGACTGGTCGCAGTAGGGATTGCACTTGTGCAATCTCTGTGAAAACTCAGGTGCTTGTGAAACTGTTTTTACAATAACCAACTGCTTCAACAGGATTCCAGTTTGAATTAAAAGAACAGAAAGCTGCATGGGTATTTGTGGTACCTCATTCTAGATCAGTGGTTCTCAACCTGTGGGTCCCCAGATGTTTGTGGACTTCAGCTCCCAGAAGCCCCAGCCACTATGGTCAATGCTCAGGGCTTCTGGGAGCTGAAGTCCAAAAACATCTGGGGACCCACAGGTTGAGAACCACTGTTCTAGATGTTTAACCCTGCATGTGAAAACCAGTGCTGTGAACCATACATTGAACAACAAGAAAAAGATTAGTCGTTGTGGAGACCTTTCACATTGAAACATCTCAAAGAAGGGTAATCCCAAATAATTTATGGAATTCTCTTGGGAAGTTAGAAAACTCAAGGTCAATAAGAGGAGACAACTCAAGATGCAGGACAGTAACTAATTGAATAGCTGACATCAAAATTAGATTGGAAGGGTACTAGGTGGTAACAGAACTGAAGGTGCTTGATACCATGCTGTCAAGTTTACTAACTGCATTTACTAACAAGATCCAGCTGTTCCTGTCAAGTCTTGTCTAATACCTTCACTTGATTTTACATCTCCATTGAGAGTGATAGAAACAATAAGGGCAGAGAATGCCCTTATATTAGGATGGGGGTACTACCTGAGGTCAGGGACTACACATACTTCTCCCTCGGTGGACTGCAGTCCCGCCAACAAACTCCATTCTCATTTATTTTACTCCAAATGCCCTGTGTCCTCTAGGGGCAATTGTGTCACGTTTTGTGTCCTCTCAGCCTGTTTTCTCAGACCCGGGAGAGGCCTTTCCTGAGTCAGGAAGAAATCTGGAAGAGTCCCTCTGTTTTGCCTCATGGGTATAATTTTTTTTTCTTGGGCCTGAAACTACTGGGACAGAAGAACGTGGAACAATTACTCCTATTTATTAGACTGCATAGGAGGTATTTTGGGAAAAGATTCTCTTTTTTCCCCTTAAAATACTTTAGACTGTGAATTATTTCCTTGAAAACAATCTCAGAGGCTATGCAGGCTGTATTTTCTCCACTCCTGCCCTATACTATCAACTACAAATCTGTAATCAGTCTGGTTTCTTTCTACTTAGAATTATTGGAGCTAAGAGATAGTAGTGAAATACAGCTAGAATTTAGGCTGAAATCCAAGGTTCTGTTTGTGGCAGAATAAATTCTGGTCTGAATTTGTGTCCCAACCAGCCCTTATTGCATTCTGGATTTGGGCTGGAAATAGCCTGAAAAGAAAGATTTAGAGATGTCCTCAAGCCATAATAATGTGTGTGTTAGTGTGCCAGTAATGCTATTAAACTGGGGTCACACAGGCATCTTTTCAACATGCAAGTCTAGTCCTACTATAGCGTATTAGAAGCCAGATTGAGTCATATCATCCATTCTATATTTCATAGCCACTCCACATTTTTTTAATCATTAAACTAAATGTAACTTATTCCAATACCAACCAATACTTTAGATAGTAGAAACAAAGAGGTCCTCTTCTCCCTTTATTCAACAAGCTTAATTTCAGCAACCCATAAGCCTCACTATAGTGTCTACTTTCAATAATAGTATTGTTATAGTAATTTATTTGGGGCACCACTGGCACAACTTTCTATTCCACAGTTGTTTAGATTTGGCCCAAATAGTTGTATCGTCTTCTGCTGTATGTGCTCCAATAATTCAGTCAGTTAGGAGGACTTGAGTCAATTAAATGAAAAGAAATGGGATAAGGAGACACTGTGTCGATGGCTGAAATCAGCACCCGCATAACTCCACAGAGCTGTCAATCAGTAATTGATAAAGTGGCCATCAAACTCATTAGACTCCTTATAACTTTGAATCCTACCTGTATCTTTGGGAACAGAGCTATCCAAATGGTCTGTGACATAGGACATGGAAGATGGGATTTTTGCTTCCTGATTGAAAAGGACTTACCAGAATGTTTCAGAATGTACTTCTTTAATTTAAAAAATCCATCTTCCTGCATTTTGACATGAAACTAACATCACTTTTCAAATGGATATTGCTGCTCAATGACTATTTACCAGGTATATTTTAAAATAAAATAGTTGCAATTAGCAAAATTGAGTGAGTTAAATTGAAAGATAAAAGTAGCAGAAAAGGCAGCTGCAAGGTGACTTGAATCTTATGGTATTTTCTCTGATTGGGATTTAAAAAAAACCCCTCAGTGATTAGCATACTTTATTGAAAAAGATAATTGAACAACTGAAATGGGAGGTCCAGGTCTGCATTTTGCATAAAATGCAAAATGTTTGCAAATTGTGTGATTAGTAACATTTCCCTTTGTAATTTTCTTCTGGGAAGTGGTTTAGCCAGACGTGATAAGAAGGGAGGCATCTGACTATAGCCTGAAGCAAAATGGAAGAGATCAGCGAGATAAAGCTAGATCAGAATTAGGTACTTCACTCCTGTTTTATTTTATAGTTTAAATGAGGTGTTACTGGGTTTTAGTATCATCTGTTGTCCTTTAGAAGGGCGATTCCAAGTAATTCCTTTCTATTTCTAACCTGGCCTTTCTCATTCTGACACTGTTTCTCTTGCAACAGTACAGCACTGTATTTCAGATGCAAACAGAGCTCCGGTGACCTGTGCACATTCATCATTTATTATCTGTATGGAGACCACACCAGTTTGCTGATGACAGCTCCATAATCTCCAGAGGCCCAAATGTAGTCTGTTGCCCTTTTGCACTGTCATTCCATGTTTTGCTTTGATGGAGGCATGAGTAAATGAAAGCCTTCATATTGATTTCTGTACAGATGTTAATAATTTCCCTGTATATTATCCATGGAATGGGGGTTGCAGAGGCACAGAATGTGATATTGCAATATTGCTTGATGGAGACTTCCTTGATGCACAAAGTTTGCACACCAGTCTATTATCTCCGAATCTGTTGGCTCAGAGCTGAGTCAGGTCACCAATGAAATAAGGGCTTCCTGTCATCTTAATGGACTTTTGTTTATATCACACTCCAGCCCATACTGTAGTGGGATTGACTAGCTCTGCCCAAAGGAAGCTAAGAACTGGTCATATCAGCAGAGAGTAAAAAGGTCAAACTTCAGCTTTCTGGCAAAGCTTCCAGTCTTTTCAGAAAGATGCTTCCTTTAAACCTGACGAAAAGACAGAACTGTTTGCTATTAAAAGGATTAATCTGGGATAGCAATATTGTCATCAGTGTCTTCAGTCTCCCTTTTAAGAAAGTTTCCCAAACTAGCACTATACTCTGTAAACAGCAGCATTAACATTGCTAGTGTGTGCATTGTAAATACATATAAATGATAAGATTTGTATCCCTCCCATGTGTTTTACAGCAGAGTGTTCTCTCTCTCTCTCTCTCTCTCCCTCCTGTCCCTTTAAATTTAACACAGTTCCGGATTAAAACAATAAAACAGTTTAAACAAGTTAAAACAGGCTACAAAGCCAGAACAGTTAAAAGGTAAGTGCAAGTACATTTAATATAAATTAAGCGCCAAAGGCTTAATAAAAAGCCATCTCTTGGCTTGGTGCTGAAAAGCAATCAGCTTTGGTGCCAGTCAGGCCTCCAAGAGGAGGGCATTTCACCATTTGAATAATTATGAAACTATTAAAGTCACAACAGTCATCTTCTGTTTTATAACCAGTTTTTAAATAAATACTTCATCCCAATCCACACTCATTTTTTTAAAATATATTGATTGGAATAAAGAAAGTCAGCTACACACATAGGAATGTCTTGTGCTCTAATGCGTCTGTCTAATTTATGCCTTACTCTAGAAAGGGTCAGAGAGAGATGGGGGGAGAATCCAAGTCAAAGTCAAATGACTTTTTGTTTGTTTATTCCAGCAGATGTAAAATAATAGAGTACAGTATCCCCTCCATATTCACGAGGGTTCAGGGCACAGAACCCTTGTGAAAGTGGAAAAACCGCGAATAACTCCCCCCATGATTCCCTTCCCATTCCCTTCCAGAACTTCCTCCCTCTCATTCTTTTGCCTCTGGCTCTGGTGTGAAAAGGGGAGGAAAAAAGACAGCCTTAAAGGCTTACTGGTACTTTCCCCTCAGACAGTCTGGGGAGCTCTGGCATTCTAATTACTTCCAGTGGCCATCTTTAGAAGGGAGCACCAGACCAATCAGCAGCCAGTACACAGCAGAATGTGGAACCACATGAGAGAGAGGCCATGCCTTCAGCAGTGAGAGAGGGCTTTGCTTACCCAAAAGGAAAAAAAAGTCCATTTTAAACACAAGCCTTACAAGCCTGGGGTGAGGAATGCAAGCG
The DNA here is from genome assembly GCA_948472985.1 of Iguana delicatissima. Classification (NCBI taxonomy): domain Eukaryota; kingdom Metazoa; phylum Chordata; class Lepidosauria; order Squamata; family Iguanidae; genus Iguana; species Iguana delicatissima. The sequence goes on along the minus strand of CAOKZL010000048.1, from coordinate 991,884 downwards.
ATGGGAGGAGGAAATAGTGGGGGGGGGGCAACTGGGCAGCTCATGAATAATCAAATTTGCAAAGGTCAGACTTGCAAATGTGGAGGGAGGATTGTATTTGATACACTTTCCTTCTGACAGTGGAGCATTTATGTTGTTACAGTTGTAATGTGGTGTTCTGTCAAATCACCATCAAAACATGGGCCTCTTGCTTGAAGCCTCTGTGTGTGTGCGCGCATGTGCATTTATGCGTTTGTGTGCCTTCAAAACCCCCATTGACTTATGGTGACCTCATCAATTTTATGGGGTTTTCTAAGGTAAGGAATACTCAGAGGTAGTTTTGCCAGTTCCCTCCTCTGAAATATAACCAATGAGTAGACCTGACATCAGTTGCTGAAAGCCTTGATGATGTTGAGCACAATGTCAGTGCAAGACCTAATGAGGATTGGTTGTGATGTGGCCATTAATTACTGCTGTAAGAGACCACACTACATGGCTGCACTGTTATATAGTTCCCAAAGCCCAATGTCAAACTTACAAAAAGCAAGCCTGAATAACCAACTGGTTGGTCAATATCTGATAGTGCATCATCCTGAAACACCAACAAAACCTTGGAATGATCATTTTGCTGTTGTGGGGAGCTAAGACAGGGACGATGTAAAAGCTGCCACCACTTATCGTTTTCCAACCAGCCTGGGGATTCTAATTAAAACCCTGGGTCAGTCAGTGATATCACTGACTCTGGGTCAGATATCACAGTTGAGTCAGGTCCAAAAAGTCCTCCAGGCTTGGAGGGGGCAAAATGAGGGCATTGCCCCCCTAAATGAGAATCCCCCCTGAATTAAATTTTCCTTCAATCCTTAGCATTGCAGAGAGTGAGACATTGAAAATCATTTACACCCAGAATTCTTATATTTGCTGTGTTTGCATTCCCTTGGTAACCTTCCCTTTCCTTTGGATGCCTAAATGGTATTTCTAAATGCTCAGCTGAATTCTTAAGTTAGTGCGATTGTAGATTTTGGAAACGGAAGGAAAATTTCATTGTGGAGGCTGAATTCTTATTTGGGGGGAACACCCTCATCCCCCTTCCATAGCTACATTCCCAAGCCCACTAAGGGCTCAGGGATGCTTTTTACATGAGACGATGTCTTGTCCTACCATACTAGAATGAGTAGGACCCTTGGTACCTGCAAGGAGGTTTATTTCAAATGTGGTATATACCTTTAGAGTAGAAGTATAATGAGTATCAGAGTATCATTGCAAAAATACTGGGCCAGCCCACTCATTAAAATCTGCTGAAAAAGCTATTGTCCACACCCCATCAACATCTCCATTGCATTTTACAGGTCATGTCTATATTGTAGAGCTCCTTTCCAAGGTAGACCTTAATTGCCTCCATTACTGCAGGCTCTCAAAGCTCTTCTCTTTTAGCAGACATTTGCCTTCCCAATCTATTTTATTTGACTGACTGATGGATTATAAAATATTTATATACACCATGTAATATGGGATTTCAACACAGCTACAAGTAAAATCAATTTCAACTGGTGCTTCTCTGAGTTGTGGCCCCTGACTTGGGACTGGTCCATGTGCCGTTCACTTCTGGTCCCCAGTGAGTTTCCAGGAAAGAAAGAGAAATTGCAGCTAATGGGCACAAATATGGTGCTGGCCCCTGGCACACTTGCAAAAAATTAACTGCCAGGCCCCACATCAAATAGCTTGAGAAGCACTGATTTGAACACTTTGAAACAATTTAAAATTTAATACAGTAAAAATCATTTCAATTGAATATAAATATATTAAAACAGTCAGTGCCAGCTAGGCTTTCAGTGGGAGGGCATTCTTCCAACAACAATAACAAAGTTTTAAATCTGCTTTCTCTTTAATCCTTTTTTATCTTTGACATTGCAGTTTTATAACATGCATTCCTTATTTTTATGGTTCTTGTAAGCCATCTCGTGCAGTTTAACAAAAACGGTGAGGTATAACAATTTATTAATTGATAGCAAGGGGCATAACTTGGAAAGAACAGATATACCCTCCGTATAGGAATTTGCAGCATGGACAAAACTCATCTCACAACTAGCTGTAAAATGATTAATCAAGAAACAAAGTTAGATCCCCAAAAATATTTTGGGAAGAAACACTTCCAAGTCTCAGAGGCCTGATCTTCTTAAACATGAAGTGAACATTAAGGAACAGTCTGATTATTCCACATAAGTGTATTCTGTTCTGTGTACCTAGCTTTGACAATATGTTGTTTGTTCACAAAGCTGGTTGGTGAACTTTTTGACTTTTTCATCAACACACTGTGTACACAAGGGATAATCTCCTTTGGTTTTGCTGCCGCACATAGTAGAATGCTGTCAGAGAAGGCAACAGAAACTGCAGCACTTTTGTATGAACTGATAGGAAGGGTGCTGATTTCTAAAGTCAGTGCTGAACCCTACTCTCAGTGTGTCAGAGTTTAGCTTTTGAGGCCTTTGCACATTCTATCCAAAATCCCATTGGCACACAGAGACTGGCTTAAATACCATTGCACAAGTGTTTGTGGGGGTTTTTTAGGATGTTGCATGAGGGCACTATACTAACCACAGTCACAGAAGCAGTGTTATGTTGGCTTAATCATTGGACAAGCCTTTGTGCTGTTTAGGACACTGCTCAAAGGAAGTCCCCAGTGCAGACAAGCAATCTCCAGCTACACACAGCCCTGCACCTGCCTCATTTTCATGCAACAATGCAATCCAGTGTAGCTATAGCATTATGGAACTGGTGAACAGAATTTTGACTGCCATGTTGACATTCCTAATTTCTCTAAAGAGTTGCCAGGAAAATCTGGCTTTCACTGTAACTGTGACTATTTGTATAAACTTTTCTTGGTGTCTGGAAGCAGCTGTTAAAATTAGAGTAGTAGCTCCCCAAAACAAATGTAGGTATATTCTCTCTCTCTCTATTTCCTGTAGTCAAATATTATCACATTGCTGGCTAATTAACCTCCATCCATGTGCTAGGAAAACACATTCTCTAGTTGACAGGAGAAGCAGCCCTGTTAAGATTGCCACTTTAAAAAAAAAATCTTGCCCATACCCAGAATAAGTCTGTGAGTCATTACCACTTGAAGGAGGTCTCTTTGCGGTTTCAGGAATGGAATCCTATTAAGTCAAGAAATGAGAGAGTAGGCTTTTAAAGTGAATCATGCAGGTCTCCAGCAGAATTCCCATCCATTTCAATGGAGTTCTCAGAGGAGAAGTTCCCAGTGGATTGTGCCCTTGTTAATAGCATAGAATTAATGCTCTTCACTACCCATGCATACGTACAGAGACTGTTTTACTCCTCAAATTGCCTTACGCATGAGTGACAGGAGGTAGATTTTTTACACATATGTGTATTAAAAGAATTCTTTTGTTGAATTTTTGACAGCACACCACTGTTTGCGGTAGTAAGCTGGTTTCATTAATGGCTTACATTTACACAGTTTCTTCACTGCCAAGGCAATTGTCATGCAATGCCATTTCCAGGTCTCATTACAATCATTGTGAGTACTAGAGAAGGGAGGGAGGAGGTGGCAAGGTACCGGAATCTTAAAACTGAGTCCATTCAGTGACACTGTGTGTGATAGGAGAGGAAAATGGTACAAATTAATTCTACCTTCAGTTGTCACATAGAATGGGCAGAGGTGAAACCAGTGCTATTTCTAAAGGCCTGACCCTTTTCTACTTTTGCTTTTTAGCATGGCAGGGTTGTGCTTTAAAAGTCCAGTCCTCCATGAGTACAGTACAGGTTGTGAGTTGCCATCCCATGTTAAAAGCAACACTGCCATTGAAATTAGCCTGGAAAATCAAGACAAGCAGGGAGGGAGAAGGCTGTCAGTCAGCATAAGGATTTTCCAGCTCGTTCAGCTGCAGATGGAGTGCAGTAGAATCCTGAAGAACAATGCTAATTAGTATTCCATTAAAAAAGAAGAAATCTTGCTGAGACCTGGAGTCGCATCCCGACAGTTGAAGTGAAACATGGCTCACTAATGTAGCCTTAATTCTTTTTATTTTGCAGAGACAGCAAGCTAACCATGTTGCTCCGGGAATCCCTTGGGAACATGAATTGCCGCACCACCATGATAGCTCACATTTCGGCAGCTGCAGGCAACTATGCTGAAACACTTTCCACCATCCAGATTGCATCCAGGGTCTTAAGAATGAAAAAGAAGAAAACCAAGGTAAGGGCAGGAGAAGACCCTTTTGTTATCTTTCCCTGGGAAGAGCTAAGCAGCAAGGAGGTCTCAGGTAAAGAGAGGGGGCCTTAAAATTGCATCTTCTAACAAAATCAATATTCATAATTTCTGAGTACTTGGGAGTGTATCTGTGTGCATGAGGAGAATCATATGTTTAGTGTTAGATGAACAATTTCATGTTTGTAACAGATATATGGCAGAGGGTTCAAGCGCTGAGGTTGCTATATTAGGATCAAGCACTGAACAGTAATTAAAATTTCAAGCAGGTATGTTGTAATCCTTACATCACCTTGAATTATCCTTATTCACTTTAGCTGCTTAAGATTTTGAAATGTGAATGGAGATCAATGAACAGGTTCCTCAGATACCAGTGCACAACATTCTGTTCACAGAGGAAAATCTCACCAACAGAACAGGCTGTAATGTGTGTCATTGCTGCTAATTTCTCTAGTATTTTCCCCATTATTCTTCCAACAAGTGCAAACTTCTATTAAGAAACAAGATGAGCAGATGTGATCAGGAAGGTACAAAGGCATTTCACAGCAATACAATCTTTCATCTTGTAGGTAAGGATGAATGCTGAAAAGTTGGGTGTTCTCATTTGAGCAATGTATTATTTGCTTATTGGAAGAAGTTCATATTTCTGAAATTGAAGAAAGATACATAGCAGTCTTATTTTTAATTGGGTCCACCTCTCAGTGTTCAGTTTTGATAAAATAAAGTGCTTACCTTCTCTTAGAAGAAAAATAGATCCAACAAAAACACAGTGATGTACCACTTACTCTCTGTAGAAATAGTGAGTGAAACCAAATGGTGCTTGTCCACTAGGAATGTAAATCTTTCTAAATTTCATTCTCACTGACAAAAAGGAATAATCTGATCATTTTACTCCTTGCTGCAAAAAAGTTACCAAAAGTTATCATTAGTTTTTCAAAGACTATTTGCACTTTGCAATAAAAAGTGCATTTTTTGTGCAGAAAACTGAACTTTCTTCACAGAGAACATGTATCCTAACAAAATAAAATTTCTGCATGGAAAACAAGTTTGTTCACAGAAAATAGCAAAAATGTTAAAATAGTTTAGAGAATACTGTATTCTGTACAGAAATGTTATTTTCTGCGCCAAAAATGCTCACATGCATTTTTTATACAAAACAAAGCCTATTCTACAAAGATTCTCATGTGCCTAGGTTTTCCGTGTCAGGATTTTCTGACACTTGAGAAACTCGTTTCCAACTATTTTTCAGTTCTTTTCAAATGTTCTTTCCATCCCAACTGTCCACCAGTAGAAAAGCATTCCATTTTGCAATCCTGCACCCTCGTTGTAAATGTGTAGAGCACATTTGGAAGTGTGTGGTGGGTAACTGGGTAGCGAACAGGAAGCCACACAGCAGAGGTGTGGTAGTGCAGCTTTAGATATCACCAGTAACAGTACCCAGTATTTCTTTAAAGAAACTATGTGGCCTAGGATAGAGGCACAACAATGTGGTTCAAAGTTGCCTACAGTTTCATAGCGAGAGTGTGGTACTTCTTACTCAATGAGATCTTCAGTGTTTCTGTGATCAGTGCTCCCTCTTCCCCTCTTTTTTTAACAAGGTAGATTTTTGGGACAAGGTTTTCATGATCTGGTACCTCATGCTTAGAAAAGTTTTTTTGTTTTTTTTTACTCCTACACCCAGAATCCCCAAGCCAACATAGTTACTGGAGGACTCTGGAAGCCATCCTGTGGACTCAGCAGTTTCTGCTAGTAAATGAAAATCTTTTTCTGTATGAAATCTCATCTCCCTGAGCACAAACTAGCCTTTTTTAATTCTCTCAGTGAAAAACTGCACTCTTTGTAGGATATAGGTCAGAAACCTAACTGAATTCATATATAAGCTGATTCTTAGTTCTTAATGTTTTCTTACTTAGCTTCAGGAGTGTTTGAAAATAGTCTCATAAAATGTACAAATAAATAAAATTCACATGATCTTCATACTGCAGTCCCAGGGATATTTGTTTAGAAGTGAGTCCCACTGTGCTCAAATCTAATACAAGGAAACATGTCATAACAGTAGATAAATTTGGATAACTTGCCTGGAGGAACTGTGGAATGCTTTTAAGAGATTTCTTCAGAAATTACTGAACATGTATCTGTTTGATATAACTAAAATAAAGGGAACTTTAGTTTTACATCTAGGAATGCAGAACTGAGATCCATATGATCCTCTCCAACCAATAAGGCTGGAAGATCTAAAAAATGTAAAACATTGCAAGGCTGGGAATAGGGTAGCCTTTCTGAAGCCCCCTTGTATTGCTAATGAAAGAGAGTCTTAGAAGAGGGAAGCATGCTCTGTTTTCTCATTCCTTCTCCTCCTCCTTCATTCCCTGCAGTCACTCAAGTAATGTTACAGAAGGAAGATGCAGTGGTTCTAGTGCAATACACCTCCAAGCAAGTATAACTACAACCTAGTCAAGAGATGGGGATTGTTTACCAGTTTATAAATTGTTACCCACTTCCAACCATGACTTGGATCTGGAATACCTCTTCTCCAAATGGTTTAGAGCTAGTAGATGCTTCTTTCTGGAGTAGTTTGATGGCAGAGAGATGCCAAGACCATTTCCGCCCTACACTGTTATAGTGCTATTATTCCACTTTCAACATCCTATGGAATCCTGGGGTTTGCAGCTTAAGGAGGGGCATTTAGAATTCTCAGCCACAATTCTTTGGCCTCAATAAACTACAAACCCCAGAATTCCACAGGATGTTGAAAACGGAATAATAGCACTATAACAGTATAGAGCAGAAAGGGCCCTACTATAAAGAGACAGTGTGGTACATAGGACAGACAGTTAAATGTGGAAGACCTGAGTGCAGTGAGGCCCCAACAATGAAGCCTGTGACAAAGCAGGAAGGGAAAGAGAGGAAAACACTCATGTGAGTTAAGCAACTATGAGAGTTTAGCAACAGAACAAAGAGGGCAGAGTTTACAGTCCATCTTCAACTTCTGTCAGTGGATAAATGAGTGCTCCAGGCAACCTGATGAACAAAAAAATTTAAAATACAGTATATTTTAAAATATAATACAATGTAAGAACACCTAGGAAGGTAGAAAGTCAGCAGAAGTGTGTTAGCTTTCTAGAGTATTGTACTGAATGCTACATGTAGGAACATCCACCTATCCTGGCCCTCAGGAACAGTTTGTTCTTTTAAGGCCAAGGTAGCAGACCTGATGAAACTGAAAGAAGTAGAGAGATAGGTAGTTATTGAACCAGAGAGAAGGTTGCTCTGTACTTAATCCAGCCAGCGGTACTGGCTGAAACCTAGTGTCTCGTGTCAGAATCAACTGAAACAGAGACTACAGTATTATCAAATTTAATTTATATGCGAATGGGAAAATACCACAGAACTCCAATACTATCTGACCTATTTGACTTCAGAAAAAAAAAATCTCAAAAATAAGGGAACTGATAAAAGGGAAGTTGTAAGGTAGAGTCAAAAGGGTCAACTGTCTCTCTGATATGTAGGGCGTATTCAAAACCATCAAAACCAAGAGGTTACCAGCATGGCTAAGAGATTAAAAAGCTTCCTTTAGAAACTAGAAGTCTTGTTCTGCTGAGTTGAAGGTAAAGACAAACCTTAGATAAAGAAAATGCAAGCAGAAAATGCCCAGGTTTCAGTGGTGGCCAGGAATGCATTTACAAAGTTAAGACTGTTGAGCCAGCTCCACGTGTTTGAGGAGCAAGATCTGGCTATGGTAAAATATGCCTTGATTACATCCCGTTTGGACTACTGTAATGCCTTCTACATGGGACTGCCTTTGGAAACTATTTGGAAATTTCAGCAGCTGCAAAATGCTGCAGTCAGAACGCTGACTGGAGTTATTGAGAGGGAGCATATAACTCCCTTGTTAAAACAGCTTCACTGGTTACTGGTTTGTTTCTGAGCATTCATTTCAGGCCTATAAAACCCTATAAGGCTTAGGTCAATACTATCTGAAAGACTATATCTCCTTATATGAACCTGACAGTTTTTAAGAAACACATCAGCGGTACCACCACCACCACCACTGGCTCATGGATGGTGGACGAAGGAAGCAACTTTTTCAGTGGCTGATCCCATCCTCTGAAATTCCCTCCATGGGACTGTAGGCAGGCCCCCTCCCTGCTGTCTTCCTGCCAGCAAGCAAAGACCTTTCTGTTTGAATGTGTAATTACTTGCAGGGAGGCTTCTTATGGGGCACGTGCTCTTTATTTTTAACTTTTGCATGCTTTTCAATGATTTTTTGTTGTTTTCAGCTAATGTTTTAATGTGATATTTTAATTATGTTTTAAAATTTTACTGTTTTTAGCTGATTCTTTTTGGGAAATGGCTTGGGTCCCACTAGGGGGAAGAGTGTCATTTAAAGGAAATGAAATAAAATAAAATCATAGAGTTGGAAGAGATCGTAAAGGCCATCTAGTCCAACCCCCTGCTGAGCAGGAACACACATCAAAGCATTCCCAACAGATGGCTACACAGCCTCTGCTTAAAAACCTCCAAAGGAGACTCCACTACACTCTGAGACGGTGTATTCCATTGTCAAACTGCTGTTACCATCAGGAAGAGCTTCCTAATGTTTAGATGGAATCTCTTTTTCTATCTATGTTTGAATCCAATGCTCCGTGTCCTAGTCTCTGAAGGAGCAGAAAACAGGCTTGCTCCATCTTCCATGTGACATTTCTTCAAATATTTAAATATAGCCATCATGTCAATATTTACACAAAGCTAGTGTGTCATTTGTACAGCTAGCTAGGGAGGCAGTTGGATCATTGGATAACAATGAAATTAAAGGAGTTCTGAAAGAGGAAAAGGAGACTGAAGAGAAGCTGAAAAAATTCTTTTGATTTGTTTTCATTGCTGAAGCTTGCTAGGAATTCCTGTGCCTAAACTAATATTGCCAGCTGAGGAAAATGAGCTGAGACAGATAATAGTGACAAGAGAGGATATTCTAGATCTCAATGACAAATTATAAAGAAATATATCAGACTAGTAGTTGTCCTCACCTCTCTAAGCAACATGTCCACATCATCATGTTGAACAACTTGAAACTCATCCATCAAATCTGGGCAAGTACATGCCTCATTTACCACCCCAGACTCTACCTTCAATGTAGAGTCTGAGTCAGGACAAATCCAAGCAATTTTCTCTGCAAAGTATTTAGCAAATTTGTCACAGTCCTTTTCTGAGTGCTACTCCTCAGCAGTCTGAGGTCTAGGATGTAATAGCCCTTTAACTACCCAGAACAGCTGTGCTGGGCAGGATTGAGCTGGTGTAATAGAGGCAACAAAGAATAGTTTCTTTGCTGCCCTCACTGCTGCAGAGCAGGTTCTAAAATGGGCCTTAACCTGTCCTTGGAAAGAAAACCACATTGGGGCTGTTTAACTTGGAAAAAAGATGGCATATGATACAGGTGTGTATATAGTGAGGAGAAAGTAGACAGTGAGCAGCCTTTCTTCTTCTTCTTTCATAATACTAGAACCCACGGTTATATATTGAAGTTTAGTGGTAGAAAATTCAGGACCAATAAAGTATATCTTCACACAGTGTATAGTTAAGTTGTGGAACCCACAACCACAAGATGAGAGGATAGGTGTTACTATGGATAGATTTAAAAGTGGATTGGATAAATTCATAGAGGATGGGACTACTAGTCAAGATGACTATGCAGTATTTCCAGTATCACAGATCATAGGCTTTTGTCTATCAGTTGCCGTGGAGTGCAAGATGGAGGGTGTAGCTGCACTTATCTCTTCCGGCAGGCTTCTCACCGGCAACTGGTTGGCCTTGGTAGGACTTTGATCTGATCCAGCAGGGCTCCTTTTTGCATTTAACTCCTATCTTGTAAAGGAATGTGTTGTCTATAGGAAGTAATTGATGATCAGCCTCAGTTCTTCATCTGTAAAGAAAATAATATTGTTAAGATAAATCAGTATTTATTTAAAAAAATATTTACCATGATGCTGCTAACACCCAACACAAGACAGCAAACAATAATTTACAAAGGTTAAATATAAGCCACATGGGGTTGTTTAAAATGCCAAAATGTACTTGTATGGCAGCTTGTGACATGGATCTAGTAATCTTCTTCTCCTTCTCAAAGCTGACTGTGACTGTTATGAAGTCACAACAGATTGTGGAGTGTTATGAAGAAAGCCACCTATTCACTGCATGTTGAGTGAGGCAGTGTGCATGAGTGACATATTTAGATGCCAGCACATCTAAACATGTGTAAGTAGATCTCAGCTTCCTTGAAGCAGGAGTTTATGCTAATATTTGGTTTCTCTCTCCATTCATAGTACACATCAAGCTCTTCTGGAGGAGAAAGCTCTTGTGAAGAAGGGAGAATGCGGAGGCCAACGCAGCTGAGACCTTTCCATTCTCGGAATGCTGTTGATCCAGACTTCCCTATTCTTCACCTGTCCAGTGACCCAGATTATTCTTCTAGCAGTGAACAGTCATGTGATACTGTCATTTATGTTGGTCCCAATGGTACCGCCCTCTCAGACAAGGAGCTGACAGATAATGAAGGTCCACCTGATTTTGTTCCCATCGTTCCTGCTCTTCAGAAGACCAGAAATGAAGGCAAGCTGGAGGAAGTGACTGAGACAGCCCCCAGTACCTCTGAGAGAGACTGCTTGAAGTGCAATACATTTGCAGAACTCCAAGAGAGGTTAGATTGCATTGATGGCAGTGAGGAGACAGACCATTTTCCTTTTGAGGAGTTGCCTGTTCCATTTAGCTCAGACCAAGCAACCAAATGCTCTTTGTCAGGCCAAGTGCCAGAGTTCAGCAGTGCATTAGAGCCAGACAGGGAGGAAGGCTTCCCAGAACCTGATAAAGATCTCAAGGAAAACCTAAACACAGGGCCCAACAGTGTACAGGGAGGCCACTCTCCTGTTCACAGTGGGATGCTTAATGAAGTTTCTACTCCTCCCTCCCCCAGGAGTGTTACAGGCAGTCCTAGCAGCCACGCAAATTCTTCCCAGCTATCTCACTGCACAGACCTGCAAAGCAGTCGTGAAAGTCTTAACTCCTGCAGCTTTGTAGAAACCAAACCTCGGCCCATGGGTTCCCCGCGGCTTGGCATCGCAAGCCTTTCCAAGACCTCTGAATATAAGCCACCCACTTCTCCTTCTCAGAGGTGCAAAGTGTACACCCAGAAGGGGGTGTTGCCCAACCCTGCACCTCCACCATCATCACTTAGCAAAGATTCAGGGATGGTCTCTAGTGAGTCACTAATACAACCTGAGATCCGCACTCCTCCCATTGGAATGAGCCCTCAGCTCATGAAAAGATCACTGTCTTCCAGCAGTGGGGACTATGAAGAGACAGTGGACAGTGCAGAACAGCATCAACAGTCTTTTTCTCCAGAGACAAAGAAGGAGATTTTGAGTACCACCATGGTCACAGTACAGCAGCCGTTAGAGCTGAATGGAGAGGATGAGCTGGTATTCACCCTGGTTGAAGAACTGACCATTAGTGGAGTTCTTGAGAATGGACGGCCAACAAGTATCATCAGCTTTAACAGCGATTGTTCTGTGCAGGCCTTGGCCTCTGGGTCTCGGCCAGTTAGCATTATCAGCAGCATTAGTGAAGATCTTGAATGCTATGCCAGCACAGCTCCAGTGTCAGAGGTCAGCATTACCCAGTTTCTCCCTCTTCCAAAAATGGGGCTAGGTGACAAAGCTGAAGAGGCTGAAAGTAGACGTTCATCTATCAGTTCCTGGCTGAGTGAAATGAGCACTGGAAGTGATGGTGAACAATCGTGCCATAGCTTCATAGCACAGGCATGCTATGGTCATGGGGAAGCAATGGCAGAAGCTCCTGTTCCTGAGCTTTCGAAAGCTGGGCAGAATAATAGTGCAGTCTGTACTGATGAGAAGCAAAAGCCAGCAACTGAGGATATATTTCTACTGCCAGAAGTGGTTGACAGAAATATTAATAAAATGTCACCTGTCAAAGGTTGTAAAATATCAGCCATGGGAAAGACAACAGTCACAATATCAAACACTGCAAGCCTAAACAGCTGTGAAGGCTTCATTCCAATGAAGACCAACATTACTGTTTATCCATGTATTGCTGTTAATCCCTTTAAGGCACAAGAGACTCATGAAGCTGTCTTGGAAATATCATCACCTGCAAAAACTCCACCTCTCCAAGAGGTGAAAGAATCCAACATAAAGAAAGAAATAAAATTTGATGATCCTTGGCTAAAGAGGGAAGACAGTGTGAAAAAAGAAAATGGTGACTCTAAGTCTGAAGCTGTACCTGATCAAAACAGGAAGCAGAACACAGCAGACAGGTTGAGCAGCAGTAGTGGTGAGACTTCTAGCTCTCCAGGAACAGAAAACCTGAAGAGAGTTGTAGATGGATGTGAAATGGGACTGCCCAGTTCCACTACCCATAGCCCAGTTCATTCTACTGACAACATTAAAAATGGCAGCCTCACAAGAGGGTTCCAGAAGGCCAGCAAACAGGAGGAACTGGATGCTGTCTCTTATCATTATGTGGAGGAAAACAATGCCATTATCTCTTCTGTTTCATGCCAGACTTCAAAATCTAGCCTGGAAAGAAGAATTGCTTCTCCCAAGCATTGTGTTCTCACACGTCCAAAGGGAACTCCACCATTGCCTCCTGTAAGAAAATCTAGCCTTGATCAGAAGAATCGGGCCAGCCCTCAGCACAGTGCTTGCAGCAGCCCTTCAAACCAGCCAGCATCTTGTCTGGCTAATTTTTCTGAGGAACTGAATGGGAAACAGAAGAATTCCAGTTTAGAGAATGGCAACAATAGTAGTAGCAAGTTATTTAGTGCCAAACTTGAACAGCTGGCTAGCAGAACCAATTCCCTAGGAAGGCCCAATGGGAGCCATTATGAGTGCCTGTCACTAGAAAGGGCAGAGAGTCTGTCTTCTGTCAGCTCCAAGATGAGTCCTGGAAAAGACACCACAATGCCAAGAGCTGGGAGGAGCCTGAGCCGCAGTCTGATGTCCTCACCAACAAATTCAGGCATTTCTCAATCTGCAGGTGCCTCACCAAAGGCCAGTCAATCTAAGATCTCTGCAGTGAGCAAACTCCTTTTGGCAAGTCCAAAGGCTCGAAGTCTTGCAGCCTCAACCACCAAAACGCTTAGCTTTTCAACCAAGTCCCTTCCTCAGTCAGTGGGACAGAGTTCAAGTTTGCCTCCAAATGGAAAGAATATGTCCTGGTCCACTCAGTCTCTCAGCAGAAATCGGAACTCTGGCCTTTCTTCAAAGCTGCCCCTCAGAGCTGTTAATGGGAGGATTTCAGAATTGCTGCAGGGAAGCACAGGCACCAGAGGACTGCAGTTGCGCAGGAACTCAGACACTGATGAGCGTGGTGTGATTCATGAAGATGAAAAGCCACTTGTTCACTTGTTGCCTTCGCCTTACAGTAAGATAACTCCACCAAGGAAGCCTCACCGCTGTAGCAGCGGCCACGGAAGTGACAACAGCAGTGTTCTGAGTGGGGAGCTGCCACCCGCCATGGGGAAAACAGCCCTGTTTTACCACAGTGGAGGAAGCAGTGGGTACGAAAGCATGATGAGAGACAGCGAAGCCACAGGAAGTGCTTCCTCAGCACAAGATTCCATGAGCGAGAACAGCAGCTCTGTCAGTGGGAGGTGCCGAAGTGTAAAAAATCCAAAGAAGCGTTCAAATACAGGTATGTCTTTGGATGTCTACCTTGAGAGTCAGAGCCTAGGAAAGTTCCTTTTTTTTTTTTTTGGACCACATTTTTTGGACCTATCTGGAGGGTACTGTGAGTTGTAAGTCCAAAAAGATAACTTTTCCAACCGCTTTTGGGAATGAGATTGAGCATGCGAGGTTTAAATTCGTTTTGCACAAAGCTGCAAACATGTCATATTTGTAAAATATTTCAGTCTTTACCATTGAAAATAATGCATGCAAAGGTTAAGTAGTGGGGCAGACTGGACAAAAGAAGAGGGAACATGGATCATGAATTGGAAACTGGAATAATATGTGACATTACTTTATTACTTACATGACGTGAATTTAATTTTCAAAACATAACTTGGAATTGCCATGCTTTTGAGTGCATGAATGATTTTTTTTTTTTAAACCGATCTATTTTTTAAATTATAGTTTGCTTTTTTTCCCTGGATGGGCATTTTTCAGACTGTTCTTCATATTTCTGGACTTTGCACCACCTGTTTAGACAGGAATTACTGGTTTTTTGTTTTTCCTCAATTTTTTGTGCAAAGCAATGACTCTTATTTGGAATCAGAGCCTGAGGATATTTCACCAAAGAGATTTCTCCAAAACACATCACTAAATGGGCTTTTCAAAGGATTAGTTTGACATGTTCTAAGCAACCCAGTGCCCACTGTCTGGTTTATATTGGAGTTGTCTGTATTTGGCCATTTCTGCCTACACTGTCATAGTGCTGTTATTCCACTTTCAACATCCTATGGAATCCTGGGGTTTGCAGTTTAGGGAGGGGCATTTTGAATTCTCAGCCAGAGGGCTCTTTGGCCTCAGTAAACTACAAACCCCAGAATTCCACCGGATGTTGAAAGTGGAATAATAGCACTATAACAGTGTAGGGCAGAAATGGCCTTTGTTCTGATTGTTGGGAGTTTTCTCCCCACCACAAAAGGCTGGTTCTAGAGAGGATATAGTTCCAACCTACTCTCCTACTTGTTTTATTTACTTTTCAGTCACATATCCCTACATTCTTCCATGTTCTTAGGTAATACGTCTGGGTTCAGCGGTGACTGGTGGATTTCATATCTGTGGTAAATCTGTTCTGGGCGTCAGCCCGAAGTGGAGTTATCCACGGTGCTGAGCCCAATACACCCAATAAGTTCAGTCCCTCTAAATTTAGGACCCTGAGATTCACCACCCCCCAAAGATGTAAATCATCCATATTACTCATATATGGGTTGGGCTGTGGTGAGAATAGCTGTTAACTATATGTCAGGGATTCGGCTGTGGTCTCACCTGTTCAGGGGCCCTTTTACATTACAGAATTATAGCACTATGATTCTACTTCCTCCCTCCCTCCCTCAACTTATTTATATCCCGCCTTTCCCCAAAGCTGGGATTTAAGGCCACTTAGAAAATAATAGAATACAATTAGAAAAGGTAAAAACATACAAAATCAAGATGAAAACAGTACTAAATAACAACAGAATTATAATCAATTAAAATCTTACTTTAAAAAGATTTAAAATAGTCTTTGGATTGTTGTTGTGTGCCTCCAAGTTGTTTCCATTTGGTTATGACTCTAAGGCAACCCTGTTATGGGGTTTTCTTGGCAAGATTTGTTGAGAGGGGGCTTGCCTTTGCCTTCCTCTGAGACTGAAAGAGTGCGTCTTGCTGACAGTCACCCAAGGTGGGTTTCCACCAAGGATTTGAACCTGGTCTCTAGAGTCATAATCATAATCAAACCACTACATTGGCACTCATTAAAAACTGTACAGCACCATAAAAACCATTTTTGTAAAAATCGATTTCCAAAACCTTGCTGGAAAAGAAAGGTCTTAACCTGTCTCCAAAAGGAAAACAAAGAAGGAGCCATACTAACTTCCTGGGATCTGCTGTTTAGGAAAGGGTATTTACAATTCTCTGTCAGTTAACATTAGCACCTCTGCAAACTACAAACCTGAGGAATCCATAGGATGCAGCCATGGCATCACATAGCGCTATAATTGTGCAGTGTGGGTTGTGTAGTGTGAAAGGCCGCAGATCATTTAAGTTATGTTTCATGTTATTGGAAATCAACCATATTTGGAAGACCCTTTATGGTATAGTCCAAAACTCTGACCATTGGAACACACTGTACGAGTGCCTTTCATTGTGTTGCGTTGCGTTGCGTTGCATTACGTTACAGTACATTACATTACATTAATAAATGGCTTTTATAGAGAGGTAGGTTAGTTTTCCTTGAAAGTGATTGTGAATCTGATCATCACTCTGTCTTGTTTTGTGTGTATGGCATTCTGTGTGTTGTTGGGAGAGAAAGGCATGATAGTAAAGCCTGGCACACTGTAGTTATATTTTTGATACCCGGTATACTATATTTATTTTTCTCCTTTTATAGTATAGTACAGAAGCCTTACTTTCAGAGCTCAGAAAATTTATCATTTTGGACTACAGTCCCAGAAGCCACTTGCCAACATGTGGGGATTGTAGTCCAAACATGATACCCTTTCCAATTTCTGTGTCATCTGTAGTTTCAGAAAGCGGTTGAATAAGCTGTTGTCAGGAGTAGCTTAAGTCTAGCAAATCCTGGCATAACGCAGGTATTTGGTTGGCTTGACCTCTGGGCTCTCTCCCAGCACTCAGACACTCTCTCTGGGAATTGCTTACCCTGTTTCCCTACTGGAGCCTGAATCCATTGACCTTCAGCAGAAGGAGTAAAGCTCATTGTTACTGAATTGTGCAGGGAAGAGTATGCTTGTAAAGGAAAAAGGGGAAGGTTAAGGCTTAATTTTGATCTTGAATGCACCTATATTTTTCCAGCCAGCATTCTGAATGCATTGTGCCTATTTCTGATTGAGCCCCTTGCAGATCCTGATGTAACATCCCCCCTCTTCAATTTTACAGAACAAAATGTAAAAGTCATGGAAATATTTTTCTCCTCACGAAACTTTTGCTTCTGAATCAATAAAGCCTTCCAATGCTTTGGATAATGTTTTCTTCTTGCATTCTTCCCTTACCAGAGCAGTAAAGTCATACGTCTATATTTGGTGGAAGTAAAATCTTTTGCATGTTAACAGATTTATGAGGTCACAAAAGCAAGATCACTACTTCAGCACTAGGCTAAGATTAAGCTGGGGTGCCAAGGGGAAATCATGTTAGTATTAACATATGGTTAAAATTGTGGTGCTTCAGATTCCCCCCCCCAACACACACACACACTTTTAATGAGAGATACCTTCTTCCCTTAATGTTTGTCAAGGTATAAAACACTGCTATTACAAATTAAAGAAAGTAATTCAGAAACTCCTGGCATCTCCACTCGGATATTATTTTAATCTGTTGTGTCATGAGCGTCAGACCCTTCTTGATTTGCTGTCACAGAGTACACATTGCTATAATGGATATGGTGCTCATTTCAGGTCAGGTGACCTTGTCCAGTTTATTTATGATTATTATTAACGGAAATGCTAGCTGTCAGGCATGATCAACATGAATCAGCAGAGAGCCCCTTTAAGAGAGGCCACAAAGACTTTTAAGGAAATCACCAGCAGTCTTGTCAGGTTTCACAATTACTTTTGAAGTTTCAGGCATTACAGAGACAGATTCTTCTTTTTCTCCCTGCCTTCTGGAGATTGAGAAGCGTTCCATCCTCAAAGGCCTGCTGAAACAAACAAAAAAAGTTTTTGGCTGCCTACAGAAGGATAGGAAGGAAGGGGAACCAATCTAGGATCGCTGGGAAAAGAGGTCAAGAGCCTGGGAGCAGCCACTGAGAAGGCCCTTTCCCTTCTCTTCTCCTCCTTTCTTTTAAAAAAATACCTGTAGTGCTTTATGGCATCAGTGAAGTGACATTTTTGCACTATAATGCCTTTGATCTAAGAAAAATCATGTGTGAAAATCAGAGGAGAAAATTTGCCCTACATACCATTGACACACCTCAGTAAACCATGCCCCTATTTAACAAAACAAAACAAAGGAAGAGTCCTAATACAAATCCAAGAAATTGCTATAGACAGCCCCACTAAAGAATGGAAAGACTTAACACAAAGGTGATAACAACCAGAAAAGGACACGGATGAGAGCTCACACCACTTTGGACCAATCTGGAATATCTAGTGCAGTAGATAGAACACTAGGAAATGTCTGTATGGAATTAAGACACAGAGAGGTTGGTGAACAAGGGGAGGATACCATGTATGTATTATATGCATGTAGCCAGCTTGGTTAAATATGACATCCATGTTTAAAGTGTGAGACACTCAGGTATTTACAAGCATTTTCTTTTATTCCCCCCAACTCCCACCAAGAAATAGCCACGTTAGTCTGCTTCAACATGAAAGAAACGTGGGGGTGGGGGTGGGGGTGGGGGAGAGAAGAAATCTCTTAGTGTGGATTGAAATCCTTTAAAGTTCATGCTAAAATGTGTCAGTGAGTCTTAAAGGTACTGCTAGACTGCTTCCCTCCCCTCATTTCACTTTACTTCGCTTTATAATGCTTAGAACCTGAAATTTCATGTAGATGAAAACTGAAGCCAACTTGTCTTTCAAACCTTGTCATAAATGCTTTTATACCAAGAGGGGCTTCTTGGTAGCTGTTCCCAGGCTGTGGAATTCCCTTCCCAGAAGGGTTAGCCTGGCACTTTCCTTGCTGGCTTTTTGTAGGCAGGCAAAGGCCTTTTTGTTAAAGGCAAAATTGAACAAGTGGTTCTCTAGGAAGCAGGTTGGTGTGAGAAACATGATCATAAACAGCAGAGAGATCACATAAGAGACCAGGCCATTGTTATACATCAGTATGCAAGTACAACCCATAGACATGGCCACACCAGGAAATTTTACCTTTTAGAGTACAACTCCCAGAATCTCATAGCCAGTGACCATGCTGGCTGGAGGATTCAGGGAGCTTTTCCGGGAACCCCTCTGAGCTCTGAATGTAGTAATGACTCTTCAGGGTCTCAGGTGAACCTTTAACTGTAAAGGTTCCATCCTCTGTCACTGAGGGTTTTGTAGTTTTGTGGAGGCACTCAAATTGCCTGCTAGAGATCTCTAAGGCAGGGGAGTGAAGCAGAGCATTCTAAGTACCTGACCAAGCTACAAAATCCCATGGTTTCAGAGGATGGGGCCATTGCAATTAAAGTGGTATTGAACTGGGGTAATCATGCAATAAGGATACACCCCTGGTCTAACAGCATTTGGAATTTATTCTTACTGAAAGAGTCTTCTGCTTCCCCTAATGTTAGTGCCACTGTGCTAAATTCGGTAAAAAACTGAAACAACAGTGGTCACCTCCCTGATGAAGAGAGGCCTTGCTTCTTTAGTAAGAGCCTCTGTGTGCTAGCATTGGATTTTGAGGCAAACTTCCAGGTTTGCTGCACCCTGGAAGTCACAACCACCAGAGGACAGTGGCAATAAACAGTCTCAGACCCCAGTATGGGCGGATATTTGCTTTGATCTGATGCTTGTTAACACCCTTTCATATCTGATATTCTATCTTCTCCCTTGAATATGTCGCTTTTATCCCTCCTTTTAAATTTATGCCGAAGATCTTGCATCAGGAACAATGACAGAACTATGTCTTGCCTCCTCTGTCATATTTCTGCAAACCTTTCTATTGCCTTTTGAACACACGGACCCAGCATGGCCATTTACTGGCTGGTGGAGAGTGGAGAGTGGGCTGGAGGTGGGGGAGTGGTGACAAGGGTGCACTAGTCTGTTACAGCGCGATGATTCCACTTTCAACATCCTGTGGAATCCTGGGGCTTGCAGTTTAGGGAGGGGCCAGTAGGCCCCTCCCAAAACTGCAAACCCCAAGATTCCATAGGATGTTGAAAGTGGAATCATCGCACTGTAACAGACTAGTGTGGAAGTGGCCAAAGAAATGTCCAACTGAATGCAGAATTATCTCAGGAGGCCCTGGAAGACCTCGTTGTCACTGTGCATTCAGCTACCCATAGCTGGATGCTTCTCTGCCACCGCCCTCCCTCTGTTCTTCTCTGGCCTGGAAAAGGCCATGCTGCTGGATGTTCAGAAGCTAAAAGACAAGGTCTTTACAGAGGGAGGTTGATCATTTCCAGAGATTGCAAAAAACCAAAAAAGTGACTTACATTGGTATAAACTGGACTTATGCCATCATAAATCACTAATAGATGCCAGCCTATGTTTTTAAATGAAATTTGTTTCTAGTGTGTGTGTGTTGTCCAGAGAACTTCAGCAGCACTGTGATTCATGAATGAGAGAAATAAATGGTGTAAGGAGTGATATGCTTTTTTAAAAAAACATTTAGGTGCTTTTTGCCTGCACAGCAAAGTGTATGTTGTCAAAGGCTCCCTCCAGCATCTTCATTGCAAAACTGTGCAGAAATAAAGACAGTGGATATAGGAGGAACCTTAGTGGCAGACCCTTTGCTTCACAGGACACCTGCTGACTAACTATTTAACAAGAAGCGGGGGAAGGAAAGAGATAAAGAAAAAGACTGTGGCCTAGTAAGCCATGGGTAGTGAGAGAGAGTGGAATAATCTGGGCACCGGGGAGGAAGAGATGATAGAAGGGCATGGTGGGAAAATGCAGAGTGGCAATAGCAGAACATTTGCGTAGTGGTAAGAGAAATGCTGTCACACACACCCCTTCTAAGCACCTTGGGGCACTTGGGGAAGACAGGGTTCTTAAGTATCTACATGCTTAATGGAGTGTGGCACTCCTCTTTCTGAACTGTGGGGCACTTCAGAATAGTGAATCATTGGTAGGGTAATCATATTATTTGTATATATCTTCTAGTCTCAGCTAATCAAACACTATAAGGTTTCTACTGGTAGAAATTCACTGTTACTTGAGGTAAATTTTCCAAAGAAATGAGTCTTGGGGGGGGGGAGTTTTAAAAACACAATAGAATTCAGACCTGTAATTAGGTTTACTTCATAGATCAAGGTGACACTTAAGCTCTCAAGCAGTCTTCTCAAATGCTGTGGCTTTTTCCTGCATGCTGTTTATTGGTTTCTAGTTCCTGTCCTGCTGTGGCGGTTCCAGTCAGCAGCAAGCCCTTGAGCACTGAAGGAATACATTTGCAACAGGATGAGTTTTTCCGAAGGAAACTGTAGAAATCTTCCTTAGTCGTACCCCCACTGCCTGCCTGTGGCCATGTTTAAGAGTTCATTTGGTTCCCATAAAACAGGCCCTTGATGATTTTATATAGATAGATAGATCAAAGGGTTCTTGCACTGCCTGAAACTGTAACTAATTATTGACTCTAATGATGGTTCAGGAGAGAATCAGTTCTCCATCATTAGGAGCATGTGTACATAGCTTGCACATAGCCTTCTGGAACTCGCTTTAGTTTTTCTCTAAAGCAGTTCAGAAATAAAAGTCTGTCAAGTCCACAAGAGAAAGCTCAGTACAGCAGAAGCAATGTGCTTAAGTTTATAAGAATGGAAGATCACGGTCAGTCTTTAGAAAGCAGCTTGTTATGAACAGACAAAGGGCCGCAGTGCAATTTACTCCTGGCTAGCTGCCTGCATGCCTGCTGGCAAGGTCTGGGTTAGCTCACTTGGAAGGGAATTCAAGGACATGGACAGTGATGCATACAAGTGTTTGTGTGGTAGCTGTTTGGGGAGAGAGAATTGACCTACAGGTTCTTCAGACTGGACTACTGTAGGACTTGGCATCTGCTGATCTAGCATGCCAAGGAGACACAAATACTACTTATATTGAAAGAGAGGCCCAGGCAACCCGGAATGGGTCCTGGAAAGCAGTAGACAGATTAAGAATAGGAGGTCCTGTAACAAAATGGTCCGACTTTTCTTCCCTTCTAAGAGAAGTGCTCAGGTTTCTAGTAGCCATCCCCTCCAAGCAGAGGCCATGCCACTTTCGCTTGGTTTTAATTTTCCAGGTGTCATTCTACATCAGGAGTGGACAACTGTAGGAGACCAGGGTACCACATTAGCCTCGCCAACTTGGGAGGCTAACCCATGTAAATATTCTAAAGGAACCAGATCCCATCTGATCTTGACAGGCTCAGCTCTGATTAGTACTTGATGGAAGACTGCCAATGAATACCAGGTGCTGGAGGCTATATTTCAGAGGAAGGAACAGGCAAAACTACCTCTGAATATGCCAAACCTAAGAAAACCCTAGGAAATCCATGGGGTCAGCATAAGTCAACAGATGACCTGAAGACATACACAAGCACAGAGACCTGGGAGGGATGAAACCTTTCCGACCACATCCTTTCCAAGTAATTAAAAATGCCCCCCAGAAATCCCCTAGAGGGCATAGCATTTTTGCCATGTTTTGGGCTCCCTGGGCTACATTAGGCCCAGAAGAGTTCCTTTTTAGCAACAGGAAGGATTTCTTGTTCACTTCTTGTTTTTAAAAAAGATTTCAAATGGCCCAGGTAGCCGAAAAATGTGGAGAAAATGTTTCCCAAGTCTCCACCCATTCTAAAGTCCATAGCTACAGAGTATGTTTAGTCCTAATTGAATTTTTTTAACCTCTTTTGTCACTGCTACTGTTGTTTTAAATTGTTTTAACTTCTTAGTCATCGTTTTTGTGTTTCTTCTTTGTCACCAAAACTTAGGATTCCTTAAAGCAGGCCATTACCTCCTTTCTGTTTCTCAGTGGCGTTCTTTTGGCTGTAGTCCTGCATTCAGTGTTAGAAGAAGTGATCAGTAACACTTACAAAGTGAGAAGTGTTGGTGGGTCAATCTCCTTGAGTTCTGTGGGGCCACTTGTAAATGAATATTGCAAACACTGTTACAAAAGTTTAAAGAATTGACAAGTTTTTATTGACTTTTTTAAACCCATAAAAAACAGAAACAGTATTGTGTATTTTATGCTGAATTCAGCACATATAAGGTGGCATCCTGTTGGGAAGCTACAGTGTCAGAAACTAAGTTATGAGTGCGGAGTGAACAATTGTGCCATTGTGCAACAATTGTATTCACAAGAGAAAAACACAGTTGTGATTCTGCCATTGAGACCATTGAACGAACAGTGCAAAAATAATAGTCATTGCACAAAGAGGATGATGACACACAACAGCAGTGACAGGCTGCTGATGTGCAACAATTCAGCCAGGATAGGATGGCCATGGTGGGCAACAATCCCCAAAAGGGCAGTGGGAACATTCCCTGCATTGACACTCTGCCACCTAGTGTGGTTCCCTGTTGTGTAAGAGAAGGCCTTGTTGTACAGTGGGACACCTTGATCTGCAACTTTGAGCATTCCTAGTCAATATGGTCAATGGTCAGAAATGCTGGGAATTATAGTCAAACACCATCTGGATGGCCACAAGATTCCCTGCCCCTGAATTAGATAGAGGTCCAAATCCTGTGTATTCATCCCAACTAGAATGGACCTATTGAATCAACTGCTGAATGATGAGTCAACACATAGGTAAATCCCAATGTCCCAGTAGGTCTACTTTGTTTGAAACCTTAATTTTGCGCCTTATTTGCATTCTGATTTTGGATTTCTCTTGTTATCAGAAAACCATGGTCTTTTAAAAAGTCAACTTTGGAAGAGCTTCAGTACATACAAACAACCCCCAGAAAAAATGAATAAGGTGACACAAAGGCAATAAAACCCAGTGAAACTGGCAACCCCCAAAAAACTATCTCACTATCTCACTAAGGACTGGTCCTTAGACCAGTCTGGAAGAACCTAGAATGAAGTACACCTAAGCCAAACTTGGGTCAAAATAGGATTGCAATCATATTGTTTGGAACAAGGACTGAGTCCTCCTGGGCCATATATCACTGCACATATTTTCTTTTAGCTCCTCTAAAACTGATGATGTTAGCAACTGTGATAGTTTATTCATACCAGAAGTTATTTTTAAACCTTACAGGTGAATAGTAGCAAAGGGAATTAACAAACCTCTGTATGCTTGATGACCTTTTTAAAAACCATGAACACTGCCTGGAAAACAGAGCAAGAATGGTGGAATGCCCCCCCATCATCCGTGTGTGTGTGTGTGTGTGTGTGTGTGTGTGTGTGTTTTCAGTAAAAACAACAGCATTGATTTTTCTCAGGTCACAGCCAGGCCATTTCATGCAGCAAATCTGTGTTGAAAGGGACCCAAGTAATCATTTTTTACACGCTTGACTGCCACGTGCCAGCACTGAGCTTTTGACTGCATGAATATAGAAATGATTTAATAAAGGAAGTAGCTGTGGACTATTGTGCATGTTGAAAGCTCCATGGAACATGCATGACTGAGTTGGACACCATTAGGCTACTTGTAAATAAAACCTGCTAACCTGGCTGGCCTGGAATTAGCTTACAGAAACACAATGGCCACTGGTTTGTCTGGAGCTGCCCCTTCTCTTTCAGAAAGGCTGGGAAACAGACTGAGCTCATTCATTTCTTTTTTTAAAAAAACCCTCTGCTTAGAGTGCCCGCACCTAGGACAATAACCAGCTCAGAATCATCTCCATATACAATAGCATCAGACAACTGGCACAGAAAGAGTGTGTTGTAATCCAGCCCTTGTAAAAGTAAGCTTGGGGGGTGTAGGGAGATCACTATTCAACAGGCAGTCAGAGATGGCGTGGGTGTTGGACACTGTCAGCTCTGACCTACATCTTCCCTGGGACTTCTCCCAAATTACTTGTCAATCTGCCACACTCAGTGAGGGGCTGCCTCCTGAGAGGTAGGACTTGTTTATGGACACTAAATGGCTTGTTTTGAAATGAAGCTAGATCAAGGAATGCAGGGCAGTTGTGGAACTGATATGTATGTGTGTGGGCAGGATGGCTGAAAAAATTGATCAGAGATGAAAAAAACAATGATTTTTTTCTTGGGATTTTACTCAGCATCTTACCACGTGAAAGGATTGGTGCTACCTCCCTCATTAGTCTCAGGCAGTATATTTATAGCATGCAAAATACCTGAACAACAAACAAGTTGCCCACATTATTTTTTAGTCTACAGAAAATTGTCATGGTAATTCATTTCCTGTATTTATTGCCTGTATTTGTTGGCTGTTACTATGGGATCTGAGGCCACAAAGATTCTTGCTGTCAGCCATATGCTACCAGGCTCAAATCAAGTTCACTCTGCAGGTATCCTTGTCCGTGGAATATGGCGTTAAAAGCATGGTTGAATAAACTGGAGGAACGTGATTTCTTCAGAATCAGATTCTTGAAAGTGTGTCCAACTAACACCAGCGTATGTCACTTTCTCAGTCATTACAGAGGGAGAAAATCACTACCTCCCTCATCTAATAACCACCAGCCTCTCAAGACTCACCTTCTTCCTTTGGGGTCCTCCCCTCTGTGACCCTTTAGTGGCTGGTGGAGAGTGAGGAGCATCAGAGGAGTATCTAGCTATGTTCCTATAGCCAAATGCAGAACAACAAAGAGATCTTCCAAGACTTCCTACAGGGTCCTCCCAAGATACTAGAGGATAACATTGTCATTCTGTTTCTGGCTATAAGGAAAGAGCTACATGCTTCTTTAACATCTCTTGCTCTCCATAGGCCACTAAATGACTGCACAGGGGTGGGCCCCAAAAAGGAAGAAGGTGAACATTGAAGGAATAGAGATCATTCTATTAAGGAGATAGTGAGAGAAAGGTGTGTTCTGTAAAGGGGAAAGAGGATATATGGTGTAGTTCCACTTGTGGAAGAACTTTAGGCCAGTGCTATTGAAACTGTGGACTGATGCTAATCAGTGACTCCCCGATCTGTGATAAATTTCCAAGAAAGAAAGGAATAGTTGTATCAAGGGGGCACAAATATGGTGCCAGGCTTTGGGAAGAAGCAGCCTGCTGGTCCCGCACATCAGATAGCTTAAGAGACACTGGCCATTTCCACAGTATACGCCATTAGCACGTTGTACTGTTACAATCCTGGCATGGCCATTTGCGTGATGCTGTTAGGTTAGGAACACTCTTTTCCATACCCCTCCACCTTAAGCAGGTGAGTAGTGGTATTGCCACCGGTGTTCTTTCAGCATTACTCCCTTGCCCCACCTTCACCTTGCCCCACCACCCCTGATTGGGCGAGGGGTTTTTTTGAAGCTATTCTAGTGCAGCGATGTTGTAACAGCATCACATGCCAGAACACTGTTACACTTTCGTGCTATAATTCTTAAAAATGTATTTTAAAAAATAACAAGTTTTATCTCAAAGGAGAAATTTAAAATAAACACAGAGAGGTGATAGATTTTGAAGTTACCACACCATCGGAGTCGCAGAGGGAAGGACAAGCTGGGCATGCGCACACCTGCATCCATAATAACAGGAAGCACTATTGAGTGCTATTACAGTACCACACTGAGCTGGCTGACAGGATTGAAGTGCTAAAGGAGGCTCTTGAGGGTTTTTTCCTGGAAATAGAATATGGCGGTTTGGCAACACTTGGGAATGGGACAACAGCTGGATAGCACCAACGTGTGGTAGCACGACTTCTGGACTGGAAACAACCTGCTGCTGTTGCGCTATAGTGACATTGTGCAGAAATGGCCACTGTTTTAGGCTTCATCTCCCAATGCAGAATCCTGATATTATGTGACAGCAGTCCAGTGTCTTTTATAATGCCAAGTTTTTCCCTAAGAAGAAAATGTATATTTCTGAATTCCTTAATTTTCTGACTTGAGAACACTAAGTTTTCCAAATCCTGAATACTAATTTCCAATTTTAAAACATTTCACTGCATTATACAATCAAATTGGTTCTTCCCTTTCTGCATTGTTGACATAGCTGTGGTTATTCTGTGGCATGTCAATGATCTAACTGGGTAGTTTCATGTTGATGTTTATAGTTAACCAGCATATATACCCAGCGTTGCCTGGGATTTTATTTTCTCATAGTAAATACTTCTTAGAAAGATTTCAGATCCTGTGTCTCTAATTCCCAAAACTGTCTTGCCTAGTGTCTGTAACTTTTTCCCATATTCTCCAATCCAATCTGTATTCACAGTTATTAACATAGAGAATTTGGGTTCCTGAGAGAATACACTGACCTCCTCCTTGCTGGTAGGCTTTGTCTCCATAGCAACTGCCCAGGCCCAAGAGCTCTCTGGCTGAGAATTATAAAGGCCCCTCCCTAAACTGCAAACCCCAGGATTCCACAGAATCTTCTCAGGCAGCCAATCCTATGAGGTCTTCACCTCACACAGCCAATCATATGTCATGTGTGAGAAACTCATAGATGTTAACTTTTATATATTAAAGTTACCCATCTTTCTTGCTTTGCTATTCTTTTCATCATTAAAGCATACACAAACCACGGTACTTCATCCTCTCAGAAACTGGTACAAGACATTACATTCAATAAAATTATCTTTCTGAAGTGACACAAGTTACTCAGTCAGCTCATTATATCTTTTATTTCATAGTGACCTGACAGTGAGTGAATACCTCTTTATGTTGTCTGAGGTACAGTTTGAGGACTAGTTACTTGAAGAGGTGTGCATATCCATGTGGACAATAGATGGGTGATAATCTTGCCAAACTTCCCATTACTTTATATTTGCTATAGAGGACTAGTGTACTGTAGCCTCCAACAAAGTACTTTCTTGATTTATATGTATATGTAAGATGTTTCCATGCTCTTAGCCTGTAGAGCATGGCGATACACACACTTGTTCAAGTTGGCACTTTTTAATTGCTTGAACCAGCCTCCTCTCATTGTGTTGTCATTAATTCATGATGGCACTCACCCTGAAATACTGCAGTGTGGATGTAGTTTCTTACACAATCCATCTCAAATGAAATCAGATAAAACCACAGAGACTAAGTGGAGGAACTCTGAGGCAGATGGAATTCTTCTTAAGTCACTCTATACCTTCTGTGTCTAGACTAAAAAGCTGTTTGTAAATCAAACCTTATTTAAAATAGATTACATTTCAGATCACCTTCTCTGCATGTAGGAGGGAACTGTTTCTTTTTATCCCCCCCTCATAACCTTTCACTCGTTATTTATTGTTGACAGTAATTGGATCAGTATTTACAATTGTTGTTCAAAAGGTGAGAACCTGTCTGCAGAGGATTCTAATAAGCATAGCCCACAAAGCCATGTGGCTTGATGTTTAGAAAAAAAACATGACAGATCAGATTCCAGAAACAGAGCTGTTAGTAATCTGAATTTGGTGGGATTGTGTCTCAAGGCATGTAGAATATTCTCCTTCCTCTTAGTTTCTCCTGTCAGTCCTTTTCTAAGAAAATCATCGTTCCAATGCTAACGGTTCCTGACTGTGTAGCAAAAAATATGTTTTAGCCAAAAAAGAAAGGACACTCAAACCACAACCCTCATTTACAAGAAGAAACAAAGCAATGGTAGGCAGTGTCTGAATTCCCACTCATTATCAGTAGCTCCAGGTTTCCCAAATATTGTTTTGAATTGTTAGATAGCTACTGCAGTTTTTGGAAAAACACTATCAGTCGGCTCTTACGACTGGGTATTTGTGGGTGGGTGGAGGAAACAGCTCCAGTCAAGTGTTTTCTAGTAATTTTTCAAAATAAAATAAACTTTTGGCAAGGCCTGGGAGCAGTGTATGTTTAATATTAAACAAGTACATTTCTGAGAGTTGTCTGAATTATTTTATTTTGATGAGAAATAATCTGTGTGTGCTTCCAGCGTTTCCTTCCACACTGGCACAAGACTGCTTTCTAACAGCCAAGAGATTCCATTTAGAGTCTGATTTTGGCTGGCTGGGCCAAATTGTCCTCATTTCTCTTAGGAGGTACACTGCAGCAGTTGCCACCATCCAGAAAATAAACCAGCTATATTTTCCCTCCATCTGTCTCTTACTGTGTTAAGCTGGTAAAGAAAATATAGTTTCCTCTCCAACTCTGCTCTGCACACAGAGACAAAGTTCTTTCACCCAAGATATTTGTGATTAGGTTTGTGTTCTCAACAGAAATTCACATTGGAATAGAAACATTCTGTGCCATGACCGCCTTTGTCAAAAAGGCACCATGTTTTTGAGCTAGACAGGACTTTGTTCCCTCTCTGGCAGTATGTCCTTGTTACTGATGGCCAAATGGTAATCCACAGGCTAAATAGAAGGCTAACAGTGAAAATGGAAATGATTTTGTTTTCGAAGCTGATGAATAGCAAGCATACATTACAGTTTAGTGTTACATCTGTCCATGTTTTGTAATGGTCTCAATCAGGCCCGAGTATATCAGGATCTATTACTAAGACACCCTTCTTTCTCCCAATTATGTGGCATGGCTGCTAAGGATACAGATGGTGGAAAGCTCTGCAGCAGAAATGTTAGTTGGAGGACTCTGTTTGGAATCACTAACCCATGCAGAGGGGCCACATTCTCTGACTTAGTCTCCAAACGTGTTCCTCTCTCTGTGGCATTTGAAATACTGATTCACTGGTTTTGTAGGTGAGTTAGGGCCTCCTTAGGAAATGTGGGTTATTCCCAGGATTTCATTTAGGCAGTGTTTTGAGTGAGCAGGCCAGGTGACACAGTGTTCTTCAACTCCACCTATACGCATCCATCTCAAATACCACTATGATTGATCGCTATTAATCCCCATTCAACACAACACATCTGTGTACGCACTGGCAGAACTGCTGTGTCATGCCATCATTGCTAGAAGCCTTAGTTTATAGCTAAAGGACATGCTTGGTCCCTCTTGCTTCCTTGCCTGAGATAAATTCCTCTTTGCAGAACAAAATAAGAGAGGTTTCCTTTAATAACAGGACTTTATATATGATACTGTTTAGGTTCTCAGAGACGGAGACTCATTCCAGCTTTATCACTTGACACAACATCACCTGTGAGGAAACCCACCAGCCCAGCAGTACGCTGGGTGGATGGACCTCTGCGAAGTGCCCAGAGAGGAATGGGAGAGCCCTTTGAAATCAAAGTCTATGAGATTGATGATGTGGAGCGGCTCCAGCGACGACGCATGGGAGACAACAACGTGAGACCGTCTTGACAGAGACTATGCCATTTTTCAGTGGCAAAGATACAAATTGTGTCTTGCTGTATTTTATAAATTTATACTGATATCCTTTCACCAAGTTGGCTAGGGCTAAGGGAAATTTAAACAACACTCATTCCTCAATTTATAAATGAAATTTATAAATTTATTTATTATAAAATTTATAAATAAATAAATTTATAAATGAAATGAAAATGTATAAAACTTCCTACGAAAGATCTTAACTTAGCTGATAAGTTTAAACAGAAGCAGAAACATCCACTAAAATTCAAAGCTTTGAAGTAACACTTTACAGCCAATGCTGTATTTTAACTATGATTTTTCTTAGTTCTATCTATGCTGTATCCTGCCTCAAGCCTTAGATAACAAATAACAAATTACATTTATTATTTATTATTATTAATACAATTACTTGTAATGAGTTACTCCTCCCCTCTTTTGTGACAGAGCTGTAACAAAGTTACAGAGAGGGTTGAACCAGTAATATTTTCTAGTTACTTTTAACATTATTTTAAAAGGATATGTTTATGCAT
Source organism: Iguana delicatissima (assembly GCA_948472985.1). Taxonomy (NCBI): domain Eukaryota; kingdom Metazoa; phylum Chordata; class Lepidosauria; order Squamata; family Iguanidae; genus Iguana; species Iguana delicatissima. The sequence continues at coordinate 961,545 of CAOKZL010000048.1, read as the reverse complement.
TACATGTGTTTTTAGAAGCATTTTGAGTGGGATCTGCTAAGTGTCATCTCCTTTTCTTATTATTCCTAAATTTAGTCTGGAGGCCATGCCCTATGAGGAGCAGCTTAGGGAGCTGAGGATGTTTAGTCTGCAGAAAAGAAGGTTAAGGGGACATGATAGCCATGTTTAAATATTTGAAGGGATGTCATGTCAAGGAGGGAGCGGGCTTGTTTTCCACTGCTCCAGAGACTAGGACAAGGAGCAATGGACTCAAGCTGCAGGAAAGGAGATTCCCCTTGAACCTCAAGGAGAATTTCCTGACGGTCAGAGCTGTCTGGCAGTGGAATATGCTACCTTGGAGTGTGGTGGAATCTCCTTCTTTGGAGGTTTTTAAGCAAAGGCTGGATAGCCATCTGTTGGGAATGCTTTGATGTGTGTTCCTGCATAGCAGGGGGTTGGACTCGATGGCCCCTGGGGTCTCTTCCAACTCCATGATTCTATGATTCCCCCAAAAGTAACAAACAATGCACAGTAGAACACAAGTTATTTTTTAAATGTTACAGTAACTAACAGAGGACTTTGTTTTAAAACTCTGTATTAGAAACAAAATCCCTTTTAAAACTAACATTACACTTTTTGCTACCCTTACTTTAATTTGTTTATTTAATTCACTCTAAAAAGGCCTTGACTACACTTGGACCATCCTCTTCCATCAGTCTTTTTGATGAACCAAGAAATGCAAGGATCTAGCCCAGTGTCATCTCTGCAAGGATTTTGCCTTGCAACCTTGGGCTATACAACTGGAAGAAAGTCTCTGGACAAACAGGGAGAATGTTGCATCTACTGTATCAGCTACAGTGTCAACATCAGGATGGATCTAGTGACATTGCCTGCAAAGTGCTGGGCAAATCGCTCAGAATGGGCCATTGAGTACTCTGAATTCTCTTCTCATGCACCAGTGTATAAAAAAACATTTGAGAGAGTTTCACTGGATAGCTCTTTGCCGACATAGTGGTGGCTGAGAAGACCATAACAGGATTTCAGGGGCAAATCCTCACTAGAGGAGATAGGTGCACAGGAGAGAAAAACATTTCTTTCGCCCACTGATTTCCCCTTCTACTATCATCTATCCATTTTTCTCCTTCTTGGGTTCTGAGCAGGAGATGCAGTGGTAAGAGAGAATGGGCAGTGTGAGAAAGGAAAGAACTTCTGGCTCATCAGTTGCTTCTGCCCTCAGATATCCTTCAGCCCTGCATTAGCACTGTATAGGAAAGATGGTATTGGGAACCCAGTATTATTCCCTCATGGTATCTAGTTTGGCCCTCAGGGCTTCTGCCTCCAAAGTGATTTTCTTCCACTTTGAAAACGTATGACTGCTTTAGGATATGAGATAAATCTCAGAACAATTGGAAAATGTACTATGAAAACCTTTCCCCTTGGATAATGTGTTTAATAAGGCATCTGATAACTATCCTTGACAAACAAAAGTACACAATCCCTTCAGTGTCAAAGGTTTTCTTGTTTAATTAATTCTCTTGAGTTATTATAATAGTCATTACCAAATAGAAGATAATTTGGATGAGGGAAATCTAACCTGGTCTCAGCTTATCTTTCCTTTCTTTTTTCCTTCTCTTCATTTGTCTTACTGGGTAGGAGGTGATTTGCTTCAATGCCAAACTGAAAATCTTGGAGCACCGACAGCAGCGAATTGCAGAGGTCAAGGCCAAGTATGAGTGGTTAATGAGGGAGTTGGAAGTGACCAAACAATACCTGATGCTGGACCCTAATAAATGGCTCAGTGAATGTAAGATCTTCCTGCTTATTCTTGTTTGTTTTCCAAAGACACCAACATTTTACTGGTGCTGAAACTAAGGGCCGCTGTGTTTGCAACCCAAGTTTGAACTGATATTTCACCTAGTGCAGATTTAGATTGTCTGCATTTCTGTAACTGTTCTCACATGCTCCCCATTAAATTGTGACATTGGAATCAATTTGGCCTATTTACTCAAGAGCTGAATCCAGGAATTGTAAGGTACCTAGTGAGGAATATTGCCATCACTAGATTATGTGTCTCAGTCCACAGCTTCTGAAAATGAGATTTTTTTTTCCTTCCCTCAGATCACTTAGACATACGAATTATATTATAAATCTGCTCCCTTGCTGTGAAATAATACTTTAAGGCAAATTTGACCCTTGGTTGAAAGGGCTTATGTAAGAGATTAATTTGGTTCTCTACTTATAACCAGAAATGGATACAGTTCATACAACTCAGTCATAAAGGGATTAATGCATTCAAATTATGAAAGATACTTCTAAGGCAGATGTTTTTAAAAAGATGCAGACACAACAAAAACTACATATAAAGTTGCTGCTGCTCTCTTTAGTACTTTAGTACTTTAAAAGCAACAACAGCAAGCAGGCATTTTTTTTCCCCCTGATCTAGTACAAATACATAATCTGATCATTTGTTACCAGAGAAGAAAGTTCAGTTTTGCCAGAGGCATGACACTGGCATCATTTTAGTGACATGTACAGGCATAAATCCATCTTATGCCTGTGTATGTCAGATGTGTGTGTGTTGTAGACACTGACCTATGACATCATCGGCATCTTGGCAGAAGATGTCCTTGTGTTTGGTTATGGGGCCATAGCCAGACACTTCTGTGAACCGCTCTGATTTCCACTAGCAAGAAAATGGCTTGAGGGAGGAGCTGTTGCAGTGCAACAGTGAGTCCTGGGAGTGGTGACAGAAGAGCTGTAGCAGAGTCCCACATGGAGAACTCTTGTGCTCTATTTGGGCATGTCAGCCTTGAAGTGTTATCTTCAGTTGGCAGAGCTATATAATGGACAGGTCCACAACAGCTCACAGAGCAGTACCGCTCCATGAACCATCACTTTGAGTTGTTGCTAACTGCCATCAAGTCAGCTTCAACTGATGGTGACCCTATGAATGAGAGACTTCCCTATTCCACATTTTAAGTCTTAGTCCAATACTCAAACTACTATACCACATTGGCTTTCTAGAGACAGAGAGGCAGACGGCTGCACTGCCAAAAGCCGCTGATTTCTCTTTAATGAAAGTAATACAAGTTGGCAATGAGCATCAAAGCACTGTAACTATCATCATTAGTACTGATGGCTTTTGGGGTATAGTCCAACTGAATTGGAAAGAGGGCATGCATAGACTTTGCACCAGCCTGCTCCCAAATTAGGGCCACAACTATATAAGGAAATACTCAGTACTCTCTTACATAGGCACTCATTTGCTTAGCACAAAGGGCAGAACTATGTTTTCTCTCATCTGTCTGGAACAGCTACCAGAATCTCACAGTTGCCTCACCTGGACAGCCTGGTTGTGTAAGCACTCTGCCAGAACTTTACACATCACCAGCACTGAACAAGATCTTGGCCTGAGGATTTATTTATTTATTTATTTAGGCATGCAGGGGGGTTGACATCTCTTAAGAAAATACTTTTTAGGGGGGGCTGTTGAAAATTCTGTTTTCAGATAATGATCCAAAGGGCTGGAATGGAAGATACTTTCCTTCCACTGAAGAGGCTTGTGTAAATTCATCCATGTTCTTCCACTGCACAAGAGCTCATCCCAGTGGAAGCACAAGCTCTGGTAGGGAACCTTTTTGAGATAGTAGCATTGCACTACAATGTCTAATCCATGGAATGGTACACATGTATGTGCAAACTAACAGTCCATGGTATAATTCCTAGTTCTGGCAGTGGCCTGGTCCTTTCCTGTCTCTCCACCAGCTTTTCCTTTTTTTCTTTGTCACAGTTGACCTGGAGCAAGTATTTGATTTGGATTCTCTGGAGTATTTGGAGGCTCTTGAGTGTGTGACTGAACGGCTGGAGAACCGTGTCAACTACTGCAAGGCCCACCTCATGATGATCACTTGCTTTGACATCACTTCCAGGCGCCGATGAAGAATTCACCTCAAGAATGTTTTGGACTACTACCATCCCCTTTCTCCCTTTTGAACAGCGCCCCAAAGACACAGAATGAAGATGAAGGTTGGTGTCACGTTTTGACTGTGTGTGTGCGTGTAAGAAGAGATGTTTTTCCCCACTTTCTGTTATGATGAAGAGCAGATCGTAAATTGAATAGATGATGATGAAAAGCAAAGACACTGAGAAAAAAGGATGTGGATTCTTCTAGCCTGAAAGAGCACTTTGAGAAATCTTTAAGGACATGTTTGTAAATAGGAACTGCTGGCAGAAGTGACTTTTTCCCAACAATAACTGAAGAGGGAGGAAGAGCAGATGTAGGATCGCTGCTGCTGAGAGCACCATTAAAGTGAAAATACACAGAGAAACTGTCTTAAGTGCCTTGCAAATCTTTATTATCCAAACATTTATGTTCATATTTTCTTGTGTACAGATGGTGCTAGTCGAGAAAAAGAAAAAGACAAAAAATCAAAACACATTTTTTTGGAAATGTATTTACAGCCTGGTTTTTATTTTCCTCTTGGTGTTTTATCCTATTTCTGACTTGTTGTTTCTATGTAACTTGTGTTTGTAGAGATATTTCTTAACCGATACAGCATATAAATAAATGTTGACTGTCTTTTTATTGTTACACATCAGAGTAAGGCCACTCAAATGAAAAAAAAAAGATTAAATCTTTCACATGACCTTCAAAACGTTGGAGGAAGAGAGATCCCTAGGCTCTTGTTCCAAAAAGACATGGATTTTCTGGCAACATGACAAAGGCCTGAATGCTTTTGGTAGTCCCAGCAAGAGTAAATCCCTTGAATCAGTTCTTGCAAATTTGTTGCGTTGGCCTTGAAATAAAAATGGAAGAAAATAAAGGAGGGGGGAGGTAATACTGTTTACTGTGGAGGAGAAGGGCAAAAGCAGCACCCATCATCCCCTGCCTTCAAACAGCTCAGAGCTGTGCCACTTCGTTCCCCCACTATTGGTTCCATGTGTTCATTGGAATGGCATCTTTGTTTATTATATATAAACATAACTTTTGCCAAAGGGGAAAACAACAATAGATTCAATGGCTCTATTCTAGTTGAAACTACCAGTAGGATTCAAGCCAAAATGTTACTTTGTACTGACCCTATGGTAGGGAAGTAAGGTCTTCATGGTGTGGGGTGAAGTGGGATGGGCGTGGGAGTTGGACACTGAACCAGTGGTATTTATAACACAACTTCTTCCAGATGACCAAGTGACTCATCCCCTAGCTCCTGGTACACTGCCCAGTTTCAAGTTGGGAATGTTTCAATACCAGATCTATTCTGGCATGGAATTGCAGGTATGTAACCATGAACATAAAATGATTCAAGTCCTGCTTCTTTTCCCAAGTCCCATGATGCTGCAAAGGCACTTTTAATAGTACAAAGGACCACTTGAGAGAAAGGTTGCCTACGGCAATCAGCTGCAGGGGGTCAGTTTTGTATGTGGGAGCGAATGAATGCGAAAATGTTACTCTAAGCCCTAGTTAGTATCTTGAATTTTAAGATTTAAAAAAAATGGGCTACAGGCAACAGTATCAGTCCTGCACTTTCAAAGGACAGGCTATAAAAATTAGTAACTTCTTGCAGAGGAGAGTGTCATTGTACAAAACATTTCTAGAATAGGTCCAAAAAGAGTATAAACTGAAATTTAAGCTTCTTTTTTTCTTATACAGAGTCTAGTTTCAAAAGATATCCCCTTTTGGACAATATTTTTTTTCCCAGTTTATAATGAGAGCTTTACAAGAGATGTGTGTATTGTGGAAATACATACAGAGTACATCTGAGAACTTGGCTTCTGTCTGTCTGAGTCCTCCTGTGAGAGCAATACAAATTGGATGTTTACTTCACTGATGCCCAAATTGAAATCAGTGGGGAATGTCTGAATATGGTTTGTGTCAGGAAGAGAAGGCATTGATTCTGCACCACCAGTTGCCACATCTGTTTCTATCCTTGCTGTCCATACAACAGATGGTAGTGAACCTATTACCATGATTCACCCCCTTGAAAAATACTTGCAACCTGTATTTTACACTGGGTTGCCTAAGTGGATGCAGGGACATATGCCCTAAATCTACATGAATATCCAACATTTTAATTAAGCCACACGTCTTAGTTAAGATTTGGTGGGAAACTTTAGTTCATCCTTTTGGCATTTCCTAAGTGGCTGATTTTATTTGTGAATAGGCATAAGATGTTTATTTGTTGCTTAAACAAAAGTCTTTAAATCTGATGAAAGTTGACAAGAAAATTTCATTTTTCAAAAATACCACACCAGTAATCTCAAGTATAGGTTGTAGAGGTGTGAAGCCTTTAAAAAAATCCAGTTAGGGCACAGGGGGCTTCAAACAGGGGGTTCCAGGGCCATAGGAGACCCACCCCATCAAAGTGTGGCTTTCCATCCCTTGAACTACAGCCTCACAGATAGCAATTGCCACAGAAAAACTAGAATAACCTAAAATTGTACTTTGGCTAGTGATGGTAGACATCTCTGATGTCAGTGAGGTGGTGAATTTACTCCAGTGGTTAGTTTGAATTTTAAAGGAGCTGTCCAAAGTGCTGAACATTTTTCCCAAAATAGGATCACTACCTTCAACAGCAGACAAAAACCTGGAGCAAATTCTCCTCCTGAGTGGGATCAGAGCCACTAAATGGCAAGGAATACAGGAAAATAAATGTGAGCAAAGAGTAGTTAGAAAGTGAAGAAAAGTATACTAATTTATGAAAGAGTACTGTGTTCTCACACAGAATTCACAGAGATTATGTTCTGTAATGCAGCTGGGAAATTTGCAGCCACAAGTGTGATGGTAACCTCAAGTTTAATGGACTTTAAAAGTGGTTTGGTGCATTCACAGAGGAGAATTATATCTGGTTATTGGTGGCCATGACAAACTAAATGGAAACTACTGTTTTCATTAGCAGTAAGCACTAAATACCAGCTCCTGCGGCAACTGCCAGAGAACACTGTTGCCTTCATTTCTTCTTTGGTAGTCATCCCAAAGTAGGAATGAAAAGAATATTTGTTTGCTATTCATTTCTTAAGTATATTCTTCCCTAGGGAAGAAATACAGACAGCTGCAAAGCTACTGCAAGATTTTTAGCACTTTAGGAAGTATTTGTGCAAAAATACACATGGCTTTTCTGCATCAAAATGTTTTTTCTGCCCTGGAAAACTGTGTGTAAATATGTATTTCTGCACAGACAAAAGACATGTTGTATTCCTTCCAAAGATGCATCATATCCCACCTGATGGAACTTCGTATTACAGCTGGCATCCTGTGGTGAATTCTGATAGTCTAAATCAAACCTATGCCATCACAATTCACATTTCTGGTTGTTGCAAAGGTTGGAACTTGCTGCCAACTGCACAAGGGTTAAAATACCCACCAAGTCACCATCTTTTTTCAGCTGCAACCCCCTGCCAAATCTGGCTATTTCCTGGTCAATGGAAGTTGCTAAGAAGACAAGTTACCAATAGATAAATTAGCAGACAAGTTACCAACTATTTTCATATAGCAGAGGTTTCATGGAAGACTATGGCCAGCATTCTGTTGGTTAGTTCCAACTAGAGTAGATTGATTCAGGCAATCACTGAATGGCGAGGTGAATCTCATTGATACTGTGGGTTTACTGTAGTTAGGACTAACAACTAAGTTAGGATTTAGCCTATCATAACTACAAGACACAAGATCATGGCCTACATTTCCCTGATCATCTTGGACTAACCTGGCCAATAACTATGCAGCATGGAGACCTCTGTGCAGTGGTAAATAATTCTCATAAAAGTGGAAAAAACAAGAGACAAGACAGTCCATTTTGGCAATAAGTAGTATAATCATGTAAATGCAATGTGATTTGAACCATTACCCGAACCAGCTCAGTGGTCTATATACACAGAAGCAGACTTCCATGAGCGATGTGAGTGATGTGAGCATCGTTCTAAACATGCATTTTCCCTACCTGAGCCAAAAGCCAGATGCACAAAGAAAGCTCTTTTTAACAAAACCTTGCTTCTCAGCTTTTCAGTTCAAGAGATCAGCATGATTTTATCATATTTAAAAGATTTCCATGGAAGTGGTGCTCATCCTGCCTCTGTTAGTATTGAGAAATAGTGAACTATCTCACAAAGGAGTCACAATAATAGATTCAGACAATAACTGCTGTGTCGTGTACACAAAACAGCAGCATGATGATCAGCAATTTTTGCCTGTGAGTATATTAATACCTCAGTGATGTGAACAACACACCATCACGCCTGTTTCAAGCCTTCTAGCTGTAGAAAGAAAACAGAATGGCCAGAACCATAGTGTTAGACTTAATTAGAGTAGACCTACTGACTCAATAGGAGTTATCTATATTCACCAAAATGCGGCAAAATGCAACCAAATCCAAAAAGAGTGATACCTTTAATGGCCAACCAAATTGCACAAAATGCATCATGCAAGCTACCCCTGAATTTCTGTTTGCCAATAAAGGTATTTCTGTTTTGTGGGTTTTGGATTATGTTGTATTTTGTTGGATGGTCAACATGGCTACCCCCAAATAAGTTTCCTGGATTTGAAGATACCAGATTTTGTTGCAACAGAGAAAACTTTAAGAGGAGGGAGTTAATGGACTGAGATTTAACTCCTTGTGGTTTTCACCTCCAAAAAAGGTAACACTCTCTTTGGACTGGAATGGGCAAGTTTTACCTATACAGCACTTATATTTCCAGATGCAATAGTACAAGGGATAATTGAGAAGGGAAGAATGCAGTGGGCATATATTTAAGGCTATGCCCAGTCCAGGCATGGGATTTAGATACTTCCTCTATTTCTAAGCAGTCAGCTGGTGGGGAGACAATGATAAAAAGGGTATATTCTGTATGTGTATCCACGTGTACTATTGCACTATTCCAGTGTGTTTTACTCTCAGTGACTTCTAGCATATTTCAAATCTGGTTTTCTAACCTTACTTTCTTGTAGCCAGCTGTCATTTTCCTTGAAATTTTCAGAAAAATAAATATTGGGAGATACGATAACTTCCCAATATCTGAGCTTCCTGGAGCCTGGCACAGCATTTTATAAGGCTACTCAGGGCTTCTTGGAGTTCGGTAAGGCATCCACTAAGGATCAGACTATGCATATGCAAATTTATCTTCCCTGCAATAAATATGCCCTGCAATAAATATGCCTCAGTGGAATTTTATTGGAATTATGTCCATGTTTAGCTTCCAATGACTAAACACAATATGAAGCATGCTAAATGACAAATGCACAGGTGAGGACAAACAGATCTCTTTCAGCACTTCAGGTAGCATTTCTTCTAGAGGTGTGCTAAGTTTGACTTTAATGTATAGGTTAATTGGAAAGAACCTGGCTAGACTAGAATGAGGAAGCTGTGATATATGAGTTACTTGCTGAATTGGAAACTGTGTGCGTAAATTGAATGCACATTGAAGCATTTATCCTAGAACCAAAATACATGGAGACTAGGAAATTAGTGCAATTTTTTTAGCAGGCTAATAACAGCTTTTGGGTTTTCAAGCTCAAATAGAGACCATTGCTCTGGAAGAAGTTCCTTGAATCGGTTTTCCAGCTGTGTTGCTCAGGCAGTAAAAGGCAACACCTTAATGGTATTTGATGAAGAGAGATTGTGGGAAATACTGTTCCACATATTCCCATGTCATAAGCCGTGTGGCATAGTGACACAGTATTTCTTGGTGATTAACCGTGTCAACCAATCTGCCAGTTTTCCTTATTGTCTTTCCAAATTCTGACACTAGAATGCAAATTTGACTCTTAACAGCCCTGTAGCTCTCAGTTTACTGAGTTAAAAACAAGGCTGTGAGGGCAGAAAGAAGATGCAAACACAGCCAAAAATCTATGCAATATTTTATGTGTTTGAGTTAGTGCAGTTACTCACAGGCGGCAAAGCAGAACTTATGAAGCTTGCCACAAGGCAATATCAATAAAACCTTTACAGCCCCACTCCCCAGAAGGCTGACCATTTATGTATGCCACATTTTATTGAAGCTGTATTTTAAAATGAAGATTGTATTAATGTCTATGTTTGCTCCTTGCCCTATAAAGCCAAGTTGCGGCATTTGCCTCACATAAAGCTTTGGAAAAATTGTAACATCTGTCAAGTCAATTAAAAAATACATGTGAGTATCACTAATTTAATGTCTGATGTACTCAAGACCTCCAGGATTAGCTCTGTTAATCATGTAATATAAACAGAGACAGTATGAAGAAAATGAAGAGTGAATCCATGGTTTCAATCTCTCTCCCTTCAGAATATGTTATTTCTATCCATCCAGCATTTCTATGGCCTGCTCTAATTAGTGGAGAACTTCAGGAAAGTGCATCAGGCTGCTACTTTTTCTGGGCCATGTTGGGGGAAATGACTACACCACAGATATTTGGGCCTGATGTGACCTGATGTGCGTATTGCACACATGTGATGATTAAAAAAATAATAATAATATGAATAAAACACATCTACAATGGCTGTTGTTGTCCTACGTAACCAAAATGTAGAGCATGAAGGACATTAACAGCAGCTCACTATCACAGATGTCAACAGATAAAAGCACCGGGCCTTGTATTCCGGTTACTGCTCTTGGCTCTGGTGCACAGCGTTGCAGAATCCAGAAAAACTCTGGCTGTGATTCTTAGGCTCAAAAAGGATTTCTGAGCTAAACTAATTGGAATATGGCAGCTAGTAACTTCTACTATCTTTGATGAATGAAAAATATAGGAGAACAAATATAAGTGAACATTAACTACTAGAGACTTTAATACCTTTTCTCCCTCATCTCACAAATGACCAATAAAATGAGAACAATGATTCTTGTTGATTTGGGGTTTGATCAACAAAAGCTTGACAAAGTGTTTAAACAGTAGCTGTACCATTTTATGGATACAGTATGAGTGTTTTACAGCAAATAAAAGCTTTCTCCTGCTCTGCTGAGGTAAGCCCACTACCACTGCAAAGAGCACCCTAGAAACCAACATGTCCCCTGGGCTGTTTACTCCCTAAACAAAACCAGCGTGGGGTTGTAAACAATAGGTTATAGAGAGTGCCCCAAAAAGTCAGACTCAGGAGTAGCTTGCAGCTTAAATTTCACCCCTTCCTCTTCTAGTAGTTCTGAGAATGAAAAGCAAAGTGACCCCACACACAAAAACACACTTGCAAGAAAGCCCGTGATCACTTTTTCTTACCTACTAGAATGCCATGCTGGCATGAATAGTCAATGAAGCCTAATTGTAGTCTTTTCATTTCAAAAATGTGAAATAATTCCTTCGTGACCATAAGGTGGTATACAATAACATCATGTACACATGACAGGTTCCCCTGATAATAAGGAGTATCCCCTGTTCTCTACAATCATACTTTACTGAACTATTTCCAGATGAACATTTTTATGAAGTATGTACTTTTAGTCCAACTAACCATATGTTCCCTGTTTCTCAAAGGGCATCTCTTGTTAGGTTATACAAATTAGGCCATTATTGTCTGGCCTGAGGGTGATTTGAACTTATTTGCACACCATCTTAGAATGTCTTTTCCTATCCCCAGAAATCAGATTTAAGTACTGAGTTCAGCCTGCCTGGTTCCAGTAATCCACAATGCTCATCTTGCAGGAAAATCTATGGCCAGCCCTTTGGATGGTGTGCTCGCTCGCTCTCTCTTCTTCTCTCCCCACCTCAATTTCTTTTTTTTAAAAAAATCCTAACACTCATTCAATTTCTACTGCATCTCTTCCAAAGTGAAACAAAAATATGCATTTTATAAAACTTTTGAGTGGTCATACTCAACAATTGAGCATACTTTATAATAAAATAATGGTAATGAAATTGGTGCTTAAAGCAGTTTCAGCTATATCTATATTACATGTACTCTCTATATGGATCTACCCACCTTCTATATTGTATAACATGCGTGTGAATGGATATCTGAATAAAACACATATTTGCCTAGAGAATTTATGTATACATAGATACTACTTTTTCTAATTTTTTCCCCGCATTTCCTCGCTGAAACTGCTATCAGACATCCATCACATATTTGACATATGAAGGATATAATTTATTTGTAAACTCAGGATGTTCTTGCTTTATAGAATTGCTTGTACTTTGTAATTTATTTACTCATCTTAATTGGAAATGCTTATCTAAGTGCTATGCATTGAAGTGTACATTTGCTGAATCCATTTCATTCTGTCTTTGGCTATGTCTTTTTTCATATCAACAGTGGTGTAATAAAGTCACGTAGGGTTGGAACGTGCCCCTCGACACTGGGCCAAATGCTTCTACTGGGTTAGTCATGAGAAGTTCCACAAGAAGACAGACCTGCAAACTTATGTTGTGCTATATCAGCTGAGGTTTTTTGGAACAGGAAGGAAAACAAGCAACACTGGGACAGGAATAAAATCAGAAAAACACAAATCTGCAAGTTTATTGAATGAATATGTCAGACCTTTTGCCATTAAAATGTAAAGTTTACTGTTTGCTGGCTAAAAAAAAATCTCTTGCCTTTTGTGGTATATGAGGTGTGAAACATATTGTCAAAAATATGATGTTTAAAAGATATGAAATATAGTGGCATTAAATGTTTACTTTTATCTTACCAGTCCTTATGTTTCCCAACAAGCTTTGACTTCATTGGAAAAAAAATTAGCTCCCTATTTACCAGCCCTATGCCGCCTGCTTCCTTCTTTTGCCTTCCCAGTTGCTTTCTGCCAGCAGTACACCTCAAGGTCTCACCACTGGATCCTGAGTAGCCAATAATGTGCAAAAGACTATGCTTTTTTGCCCGACAAATGTACTCTGTGATGAGGGTAGTAACCCACATTTAGTTAGACCAAAAAACCCACAAATTTCCTAAGGGATGGCCATTTTTATACGGAGTATAGAACACCAGTCCATGAGGTGTAGTGGATGAGGATTGGTCTACAGCCCTGAAGAACAGTATTCAATCCCCACTTAGCCATGGAGACCAGGGTTTGATTCCCTGGTTGGCCCTGGAAATCGACTGAGTTACCTTGGGTGTGTCACACACTCTCAGCCCAAGACTCACACTTTCAGCCTCATGATAGGTTCACCTTAAGTTTGCCATAAGTTGAAAACAACTTGAAGACACACAACAACAACAACATAAACACCTGCTAAGTTTTCATTCATATGGTTTAGACAGCAATAAATCAACACTTTTGCCATTTATTTAGCTGTTTGGTTAAGAGGCAGCCAACATAGTATAGTGGACTAAGGCTCTGGGAGAACAGTGTTCAAATCCCCACTTGGCCATGGAAATTCAACTTTGGGCAAGTCAAATTCTCAGCTTCAGAGGAAGGCAATGGCAAATTTCCTCTCAACAAATCCTGCCAAGAAAACCCCATGATATGTTCATCTTAGGGTTACCACAAGTCAGAAAAGACTTGAAGGCACAGCAGTAGTAGCAACAACAACAATTTGGTTAAGAAAGGGGAGCATCTGCTTACGGTTGGAATATATTCACAAGCCAAGCATGATTTCCTGTTCTGTTGCTATCTCTGCCTAATGACAGAAAGGGCTTTTGGGCAGAGATGAAGAAAAAAAACCAATGGACAAGGTGGGGAACCCCCACAGAGCAGAGGCTCCCCATCTCCAGCTTACAATCACTATGCTAATGAACTCAAGCACACCCAATCCATTGCCCTCGTTCTCATCTTAGTATTTATTTTATGCTTGCATTTTTAAATTCAGTTACTCATGTTCATATCCTTTAGAACTTATGCCCCACTACATTTTGCCAAAGAGGCTGGCAACTTGCAGCATGTCAAAGACAAGCCTCATAAAGCTCAAAAAAGAAACAGGGAAAAAATAATAATAAAACATACCATAGGAAGACACCAACAAACAACAGCTAAAATTCCATCCAGCAACTATGAAAAGTGTGCTAGTTTTTTTCCCCTTGCATTTACAAGAGAGCAGGCTTTAAATATTTCTCTGGGAAAGTGGATGAGAATCTGTGCACATGAGGTTCAAGAATCTTGGGCACCATCAACTATGAAGGCTTAGCTCTTTCCCCCCATCAATCTGGCTTCAGATAAAGATAGGATTTGGAGCAAAGCTGCTTCTCATTGCCTTTGTATGCAGGATTCACACCAGAGACCTGGGCCCAAGACACTTCGGGCATTAAGAGATTAAAACGAATCCTTTGTATGATGCCTAGCACCAAAAGAGATCTCCCTTGCATCAGCCTGCAACGGCTAATAGGCAGTAACAATTTGGGAACCAATTAAAGATTCTCAGCAGCCATCAAAAGAAGTCTCACGCAGAGTACCTTACAATAGTCCAGCCCATAAGTTAGTAAGGTATATATCACAGTGGCCAGATCATCACAGTGATCACAGCCTAGCATATATTTACTATATCCTGAGACCACAGGATAAACAACAGGCTAGCAATATATCAGTCAATCACTATCTGGGAAAATTTGGAACTGGAGAATGGAATTGCAACATTTCTGCATTGACAGTATTTATCATGGTTTTCAAGGTCGATCAGAAGTGTTTCGATCATGAAAGGAGGAGGAAATTGAAGAGTTTCTATTCCTGCCTTGTGGTGATTGACTTTTGTTGCCCTCAGATGGGATGTCTTGGATTTCATCCCAGGCTGGGGCTTCCATGGCCTTGCAGGCTAAGCAGCTGGTTTAGCAGCTTGCTTAGCTAAGCGGCTTGTTCAACCCGTTAAATAAAATTTAATGTTCTGGACTGTACGGTAAATTTCGTTGGAAGGTGCCTAGTCCTTGGAATTCTTTGCACTCATTTCATCTCTATTGTTTCTGCCTATGAGCCCCAAACAAAGACCTCGAAAAGGCAGTGGCTAATCCCATCCTGTTTGCAATTCAACACACTTACCAATGTGATTTGCTTACAAGAAAATGCAGAGCCATGTGAGCGGGACCAATGTGATTTACAGAAGGGTTTAAGTAACGAAATCTGTCAAAAATGAAATAAAAATCCTAGCCTAGAAAACAAGCTTCTTGCCTGAAAATCTGCTCTTGGCCAAGAAAAAATTATTGAGGTAAAATACGTATTTCATGTACAGTAATTCAAACCTTTTAGAATGGTGCTTTGTGCTAATTTTGACATCTCATTACAGGGTTATTATTGCCAGAGCTGGCTCAAGAATTTTTTTTCTGCCTGAGGCAAAAGACATGGTGCCCCCCCCCCTCTTCCCGCCCATTTCCAAAGCTGACCAAACTGGCACTTGAATCTTATGCCATTACTGATGAGTGGACAATTCCTTCATTTGAGAACAGCACACTTGCTTAGGGGCACAAGGCAAACCACCTGACCCAGAACAGCTGCCAGCAGGCATTTGCTGCATGAGGCAGTTTCCTCACTCTGTCTAATGGTAGGGGGCCATTGACCTGAACTGAGGCGTTTCACACTACATAATTATGATACTATCATTCTACTTTGAATGCTTGTAGAATTCTTCAAATTGTAGTTTCTCGAGACTCTAGAGGTCTCAGGTTGAGAATTCTAAATGCCCCTCCCTCAACTGCAAGCCTGAGGATTCCATAGGGCGTAACAATGACCGTTAAGGGGGAACCATACTACTGTAACTGTGTAGCGTGTAAAGGGTCTTGCTATTAGGAAAATAGCTGGAGAGAAGAACTTTTGACAGTCTGACACTACCATAAGGTATCTATTTCATGCCTATAGTGAGGATTTTAAAAGTAACTGTAATTACAAGTAGTAGGAGATAGGCTTTGTTTGTTTGCAGTTTAAACTTGAGAACAGCCATCCCTCCACATTCACTAGGGTTAGGGACACAGTACCCCCCTGAAAGTGAAAAACTGTGAATAACTCTAGGCCCTCCCAAACCATATTTAACACACACAAAAAGTATGATCAGCATATTCAACTCACCATGAATTCCTTTGAGGCATCAGGGTTCCTTCCCAAGTCAGAAGTGGTTGGTTGGTGGGGTTTACTGCCACCTCCGCTGCTGCCCCACACCATTTTTAAGAGGGACTTACAAGCCTTGTTCACAGTTTCTCAGCCTCCTGAGGCTTGCAGTCCCTATTAAAATGGCCTAGGGAGGCAGCAGGGATGACAGCAAGTAATTCGTGAATAATCAAATCCACAAAAGTGAAACCCACAAATGCGGAGGGCTGACTGTATATCTAAGAACAACTCTTGAAAATTTGCTGTTAATCTTGTCTCCTCCTCATGATAGTTCACTAAGCATCAAAATACTTACTGACCCTTAACTATTGTAGTATTCTGACTAGGTTGTGAATCAGGTTATGCATCTGAAAAAATAAGAAGTTTATCAATCATTTGCCTTCTATTTTTCATTTCTTGACATTCACCAAAATCGAGCTGTATTGTGCCTCTTTGCAAGCAATACTATTTTTGCAGGCATCTTTGGAGCTCAAGTTTATTTTCACAGCTCTTAAAGTTTTTCCGCACACATCCATTTTTTTTCCTCTGTTTGAATTTACGCAACACTGTACACACTTGAGGTTTTTAGAATGGCAAAATAGCTGACATTTTTCAAGTGTCAAGGAAATGAGCATTTGTTAAGTCAAATAAAGTACTTGCTGCTATCAAAGGAGAAATGTGAGACAGTGTTCGAAATAAGGGTGCTATTTTACTGTTAAGTATGAAATGTGGCAAATGGCTTTTGAAAGGATTGGAAACATTCAGCAAAGCACAAAGCAAAGGAGTTGGAGCCATTCCATGGCTGTGATTTTCCTGAGAGATCTGCTGCAGATTTAGTTACTGTGTGCACTCCAACATTTCACAAATGAAAGCTGAGATACATGTGGCCAAACAACATCAGAGCGTGGTCAAGTTGGCAAAATGTATTAATGGGGAAGAGCACACAAACTAGGAAAGGCTGTAGCAGTTTGCTTTTGCCTGAGCCTGTTGAGAAGGGCAAGATAGTACATCTTCCTCTCCTCTCCTCTCCTCTCCTCCCACTGAGTTAGCTGGCTGCAAAGCACTTTTACATCTTGAACTCATTTTGCAGCCATTGAAGTAAGCTCAGCACAAAGGGGAAAGTGGGAGGAGGACAGAGAAACTGGGATGTTATAAAAGGAGCTGAAAAAGTAGAATGACTGAGGATTAAGTGGGACTGTTCCTTTCCAAATTGGGACAGTTGGAGGATATGTTAGTGTTTTCTGCAGAGATTGTGACTGGTACGTAATAGGTAGGCAGCCACAGAACAAAGGGTGTTCACTTTACGTGGACAGAGACACAGATAGGTTGACCACTGATGCATTGCCAGAAAAAGAAGAAAGAAAAAAAAGACATCAATTTAAACTGTGCCTGTGCTAATGTATATGTTTTGATACCAAACTGGAAACAATTACTGTAATTCAGATAGCAACACAATACCTCACCATTGTGGAGAATATTGGGACCAAATGATCCGTTTTCCTGCTCAGTCAGGTCTTCAGGTACTAACTGCTGAGGATGAATCAAGGCCTTGCTTTCTGTCCTTATAGTTCTTTATCTGTAAACCAGAACAGGGCTGTTCAAATAGATGCCACAAACAAAGTTTGTTCAGAAAACTAACTCTCCTTTGTAAAGTTGGAGATATGGCCACTATCTAGATAGAAGCCCCCACCCCCGCTGAGGCAGCAACTACATGGGTCAAAGAAAGAAAGAAAGTTAAAAAGAAAGTCTAAATAATACAGTTGGCCTTCCTCATTCACTAGAGTTAGGGGCACAGGACCCTCGCAAAAGTGGAAAAGTTGCAAATATCAAAATGGGTGTGTGTGTCTGTGTCTGTGGGAAAGGGGGTGAGGCATGGTGGGGAGAACAGGCACCCATGGTCCAAACCAGGTAAGGAGAGAGGAAAGGGATGAGTTGGCATAGTGGCTGTACACTTTTTCTCTCTCTCTTACCCATCTCCTTCCTGGGGTGTGTGGGTGGGTGAAGGAATCAGGAGGGAGTTTGTGGTGCTGAGAAACTGGACTGTAAGCTAACCTTAGCTGACCAGGCAGCAGCTGGTGGAGGAGGAAGAGGATAAGAAGCAGGTTTTTAAAGGGCTGAGCAGGCTGATTTGAGACCCTGAGAGGGAAGGTTCTCCCAGACAAGAAGCACCTGACATGGCAGGGAGGGGTTGAAGAAATTCGCAAATAATCTAATCCATGAAAGTCAAACCCACAAATGTGGAGAGCCCACTATAGTTCACACTTGCTACCAAGGTTTCTCTGCTTAACATTGTAGTTTTGTGTGTTCCTGCCCAAAACTTCTGCTGCCTTGTTGCCTGGCCACACCCCTTTGACCACTTTCTGATGTTGGTGAGCCATACATGCTCCAGTTTTCATCTGTGAAATACCGGAGAGTGTGGGCAAAAGTTTCTGATCATATTCTTTGTGAAATGTTGCTCTGGGCTGTCAAGTGAACTTTGACTAATGGTGATCTCTGAATGAGAGATGTCCAATAGTCATTAACTGCCATGCAAACTCAGGGCCATGGCTTCCTAACCACTTGAAAAGTGATCTTCCTTCCTTCCTTCAGTTTATATCCCACCTTTTTGCCAGCATGGGATTCAAGGCATCACACAATGTTGTTGTTTTTTAAACTCTGAATACAAAAGTTAAAATAAAAACTGGATTTCTATTTTAAAAACACAAGTTAAAAACAAACATTTAAAACATAATAAAATAGAAACACAAATCCCCCCCCCATTAAAAACATCTGTCTGTTGCAACATAACTAAAAATCAAATGCTTCCTTAAATAAAAAGGCCTTTACCTGCTGGTGGAAAGACAGCAGGGAGGAGCCAACCAGACCTCCCAGGAAAGGGAGTGCCATAACTTGAGAGCAGCCTCTGTGTCCTCAGCAAATGTGCCTGTGATGGTGGAGGGACCTCCCTGTGAAGTCTGCTTGGGCAAGCTCTTTTCCTATAGTCTTTCACTTTACCAAGTATTATAATCTTTTCCAAAGAGTCACATTCTTTCAAGCTATGTCCAATGTACAACAACTTCAGCTTACTAATCTGGGCTTCTAGTGAGAGTTCAGGTCTAATTTGTTCTGGGGCGCATTCATTTGTCCTTTTAGTAGTCCACAGTAACCATAGAACTTACCTCCAGCACCACTTGTGAAGTGTTGCATTGGAGTAGAAAAATATTCGTTTCTGCTTCTGAGTATGAATTAAGCTCACATTTTATTAAATAAGGTTAGCAAACAACAACAAAACAACAACACCACAATGTCTAATATTCATCTCTTCCCCAGCCTACATTTATTAAAAGTCCAACTTCTATTGTATACATCCAGTGGTGGTCTGAAGATTCCCCATGTAGCGATCAACATGATAAACCATTCTAGATGTCACAGATGTAGCACACAGCACAAAGACTGCTTGAAATGATGTACAGACCTGCCCTAGTACCTGCTTGTTTACCTGAAAGTTCTCCAGCTGTTTTTTGGATTGATGGACACGACATGAGTCCAATCTGGTCTTGCATGCTGGCTTGGCAAGGTTATAGAATTGGTCTTTCTTCCAAACCTTATACTTCTTTTGATTTGCGATGAAAAGAGCATATCAGGTGATGTTTTATAATTAGTATGAATAATGGGGTTTGTTAATATTTCTCTGTCCTGTTGTAAGCACAACTTTTCATAATTTATGTTGCCTGTTTGAACTGTCAGTGAGCAAAGCTCAGTTTTCTCCTCCCCATCAGCATGAAATCGCCTTGGCATTTTCCAACGCATTGTTGTGCTGGAGGCATGGGACAAGATTCTGCACCAGGAGATATACCTCCACTATGTAACTATGATATGTCTCTTAGTACAGTCACAGTGCATCTCCCAGTACAGCCTACCTCCAAACCCATCATTTCAGTGTAGCCACCCTCCAGGACATCCATTTCTGAGCTGATGGAGAAGGAAGCCACAGAGATGCATCTCACTATTTTCTTTTAATTGGAAACACTGCAACAGATGTTCTTCAGAATCTCCCTGAGATCCTCCTGACATCCAGAGGATGCTATGTGATCACTGTGCATCCTGCTGTAGGAAAATAGGTGGAGGCTTCTCTGCTGATCCCTCTGCTTTTCAGGAGCTTCCACACTGAAAAGGTGAGGCTTGGGAGATTGGTTGTTCCATAGTCGGAACAGAATTCTGCTGTCCACAGAAACCCTAAAAGTGGGTTATGGTGGCATAAGTTGGATTTGTGCCATGGTAACTCACTAACAGAATACTAACTGTACTGTTTGCTTTCTCTGATTTATTTGTCATGTTTGGAATTCTAGATTAGTCCACATTGCCTCAGACTATACTGTTCTGCTCCAAAAACAAAATGGACCACTTGGAAATGAGTCCAGACCTAGTTTCAATTCGTTCTGATTTGGCTCATTTTGCTTCAAGATGCAACCAAGCCAGTTGCACAACCCTAATAAAAACAACAGCAGTAATTGGTAGCCTTCCTTGTTATTGTCTGGAGGAATATTACAAGTTGTGGAACCTCCTAGCAAGTCCCATACTTTATTGAACAACAGCATGTGTATTGCCACCCAGTGCACGAGTCCAGGTCAGATTTGACTGGACTGCTCCTTTGTGATTGGAATAAGACTGGCTGGGACCAGGGCCATTTCCTCATTACACTGTTATAGTGCTATTATTTCACTTTCAACATCCTGTGGAATTCTGGGGTTTATAGTTTACTGAGGCCAAACAGCTCTCTGGCTGAGAATTCTAAATGCCCCTCCCTAAACTGCAAACCTCAGGATTCCATAGGATGTTGAAAGTGGAATAATAGAACTACAACAGTGTAGTGAGGAAATGGCCAGGGAGTTTCACAGCATCTACAGCTAATACAAAGTGACAGAAACCCTAGAAGCCCAGATGTGCTGTGCGTAATAGCAGGCCAGAGCCCCCAGACTCTAGGTGTTTCACAAAGTTGTGAGATTACTGATTTAATTAATAAGGATCCCTGAAAATGTGATGAAAGAAATTACTCTGTTTCAAACTCATACATGAAACTTTGGGAATTAATACATGAGTTCTTGTGAATTCTTTAGTACATTGTCGCATTAGGATGCTTTCAATAAGAAAACATTAAGGACTATTTTCTTTAATTCCCTATTTCTACCACCCCCCAATATGAAATTGTAAACTTGCCATTAAGAGCAAAACCAATAAATATTCATAATAAGTACAAAATGGTATGAAATGCTAATTCAGATTGTGTCTACATTTTGTCATAAATTCTAGTCTTAGTCTCACATAAAACACTTCAGAAAAAGGAGGAAGGAGACACTCACATCGTGTCTTTTCCCTACAATGACCTTTTAAATATGGTTATTTATTGGTTCCTTTTTGCCACTGATTATTCAGAAATGAATCTTCCTGCTCCCCAACAGCAAAGCACAATGAATTACTCATCTTGGTAGATGGAAACTGAAGGGCATTAACTCTTCAGTGATACTGTTTTCTAATAAAGCTGTTCTCTCCTTGCTAGAAGCAGCAGGTATAGGAAAGGCTTTTTCAGTACCTTATGTTAACACACATGTAAAGGGAAAAAGAAAAGGGCACAGGTGTACAGAATGACATATCTGCGGCTTCAGCAAAACCAGCTGTATGACTTGTGATTATTTAGTGAGCTCTGACAGGCAATCTAATCAGATCTTCAGCTAGGCACTGCGGATGCAGATTAAAGGAGTTCCAGCTAATGCACAATATCAAAAGCCTCACACAACAGCTTCTGAAAGGGAACTCAAACATGGGGATACATTCACATTTGGATGGAATGAAAACTATTGGCAAAGGCTCCAACATAAAGAAGAGTGTTGATTTCTCCAAATATGTATTTGCAACCTTTGAAGTAAGGATGAGGAATCTTGTTCAACTTCATAGCTGAATTCCATTTCAGAAAAAGTTCTCAGGAGCAGCTTTCTGATGTGAGTGGAGTAGGACCAAATGCCTAATGGTGGGAACAAAAATACCAATATATTTTTGCTTAAAGCAATTCTTGGTGGGCATTTTGTTAGGGACATCCACATGCTTAAGTTTTGCTTACTGTGCAGATGTTGTTTTTCAAGTGCCACAGGGACTGGCAGTATTTCTTACCTGGACCAGTTAACTGAATATCCAAATATTTTACTAAAATTATTAATCAACTGCTTCAAAACAAGAATTGACTGCTAGGGCTTTGAAATGAAGAAAGGATCATCTACAGAAAAACCATTTTTAACTTTCTAAACCAACATGCTCAAATCCATTGATCCTGGAATTCTGTCTAACAGTACATACTAAAGGTTCCAAGTACAAACTGAATGTTAAAGGAGACAATGGATGTCCCTGCCTTGTTCCCTGTTTCAAGGTAAAAAAAAATGACAAGAAAAGTCCATTGGTCATATCTCTTGGTGCTGAATATAAATTTTTTATCCATTTCAAAAACATTTTTCTGTTATCATTGTTGTTGTTGTGCACTTTCAGGTCATTTCCAACTTATGGCACTCCTAAGGTGAACCTATCACAGGGTTTTCTGGGGCTGAGAGTCTATGATGTACCCAAGGTCATCCAGTGGGTTTCCATAGCTGAGCATGAAATCAAACCCTGGTCTCCAGGGTTGCAGTCCAAGGCTCAAACCATTACACAACATGGGCTTTCCTTGTCTGCATACCTTCTTTGAATTAATTGAATTTACCTATGTTTTGACTCACATTCAACAACTAATTAAATAGGCCTGCTCTTGGTGGGACTAATCAGTAGAATCCCAGCCTTAGCATATTATCTCCATCAAGGTTCCCAGAAATCCCATTTTGTACAGAATGTCCTGTATCTCAGGTCTTAAAGTCAATCCCTGATACAAAGAGCATACAGGACACCCCAAATCCCATATTCAAAAATGAGCATCAGCCGTACTTCTAGACGGATTCCAAATTATTTGGTATGTAAGCTGTAACCAGGCCTTCAGTCCAAATGCCAAGGGTCTGTCTGATGGGTGTGTGGTTGTCATGATGCCACCCTTTCTCCTCTTTTTGGCTAGGCTGCCATTGCCAAGCAGAGCAAAGCTCTCATCTCACAATGGTAGGCAAGATTTGCATGGGTTTTGCAGTTTCCACAAGATGTGAAATCTCCCAAGAGCCCTGGGGCCTGTTGTCAGACTTGAGGAGGACTGACATAGGTCTGCCTCACCTGTCCTGGATTACTCTGCAGAAAACCCAGTAACACTGTCTCCACGAACATCACAGATTTTATAAGAACTATGGACCAATTACACATTCAGATCTTGTGAAAGAGGTATAGACAATGTGCAAGACATTCTTACAATTGTTGATGCTTCTGCATATCACGCAGACCTCTGTCCAGAATGCTTTGAAGGAGAGGCACAACAATGCAGATATTTAGGAATTTGGATCATCAATGGAATTTAATGGCAATAAAAGCAGCAATATAGGAATTCACAAATAAGTGGTGCTTGGCCCCTACTGTTTAAAACCAAGAGAGAGGTTTTTAAACATATTGAGAAAAGATAGGGCTCATTGGAAGTTGTTCATATTTGGTAGTCATGTCTGCATGTAAAATGGTTCTGAAAAGCAATTTATGGTAATATTCAGGAAAACTATAGGACACACACATGTGTGTGTGCGCATGCACACACACAATTAATGTTAACAATTAATGCTAACAAAATGAAATTCAACAGACAGAAGTGTAAGATCGTACACTTAGGTAGAAAAAATGGAATACAGAAATATAGGATGGGGGACATGTGGCTGGATAGCAGTATGTGCAAAAGGGATCTAGGAGTCTTAACAGATCACAAGCTGAACGTGAGTCAGCAGTGTGATGTGGCAGCCAAGAAAGCCAATGCAATGTCTAGATTGAGGGATGTACTGGTACCACTCTACTCTGCTTTGGTTAGACCTCATCTTGAATACTGTGTCTGGGCACCCCAGTTCAAGAAGGACATGGTCAAGCTGGAGCAAGTCCAGAGGAGGGCGACCAAAATGGTGAGAGGCCTGGAAGCCATGCCCTGTGAAGATAGACTTAGAGAGCTGGGTATGTTTAGTCTGCAGAAGAGAAGGTTAAGAGGGGACATGGTAGCCATGTTTAAATATTTGAAGGGATGCCATGTAGAGGAAGGAGAGGGCTTGTTCTCTTCCACTCCAGAGACCAGGACAAGGAGCAATGGATTCAAGCTGCAGGAAAGAAGATTCCACCTGAATCTCAGGAAGAACTTCCTGACAGTCAGGGCTGTCTGGCAGTGGAATATGCTGCTTCGGAGTGTGGTGGAATCTCCTTCTTTGGAGTTTTTTAAGCAGAGGCTGGATGGCCATCTGTTGGGAGTGCTTTGAGAATGTTCCTGCATGGCAGGGGGTTGGACTGGATGGTCCGTGTGGTCTCTTCTAACTCTACATTTCTATGATTCTATGATTCTATGAATGAAATGACTAAATACTTCAGAACAGAGGCTGGAACCTGGGGCAGGGCCCTATTAGAAACTGGTCATAACATTGCTGCTGTAGCACCTGATTATGTGAACTGAAAATATGTAGATGCTGTCTAAATTGTAAGGTATGCACCAGCACTGGGAAAACATTTTCAGCAAGCAAGTCATATTGCTATAGGACCAGGATGTTGGGGGCCAAAGCTGGCCCTTGACTGAGCCACAGCTCAGAGTTGCCAGCTTGAAAACTGGAGAGGGTTCCTATACCTTTAACATTTGTGCAGAAAAAGGAATTTCAGCCCGTGTTCCTTTCCACACAACCATGTGACAGGCAACCCCTGCTGAAATTCCCTCTTCTGCACAACCATTAAAGGTACAGGAGCCTTCTTTAGTTTTCAATCTCTCATAGTTTTCTTGAGCCACCTTGAGGTAGCAGTTCAGTCAGGAGGTGCTCTTCTATCCCTTGACTATTTCTGAGGCCTTGGGGCCTTGTGGGAGGCCTGGTGGCTGAATTTGTCTCACCGGCTACCATGGTATGTAAGAGGTTTGGAAGAAGCAAAAGACCAAGAGCAGCCAATGAAACCCACAAATGAAAGTAACACATGTCAGGATGCTATGGAGCGATGTTCTATTATTAGCACCTCTCACATAATTCAGCTATAAATATTTGGGGAATTTCTTTGAGAGGCTATGGAATATAAAGAAGTAACATACACACATATACACATGCAAATACCATAAAGAGGCAAAATCGTTCAAATAGTTGAATATTGCCACGTGGCCTGCTGGAAAGAAACAGGCTGCCAAATTTCCGGCACCCTTGCTCTTTTTACCCAGTTCAAAAAATTTTGTCCTATAGTATAATCAACGGGTTTCGGCAACACCTTTAACATAATTAGCCCAGTGCCTCCCATTCATGCACTCTTAGTCTCCAATGAGTTGCACTGGCAACTGGTTTAACAGAAAAATATATGATAACTATATCTCTGTCTTAAAAGGTCACTTGAATTAGTTTCTTCAGGTTCATGGTGCTGTGTGCAATCTAATTACAAAGGCTGAAGTCTTCATTTTCTTTTGGGAAGGAATCTTAAAGGTGCTTATTAAAACCTGCGGTAACTCTACAGAATGCTGGGAAGAGATTTGCCATGTCCATTTTAATTGCAAAACCAAAGTAAACAACTGTGCTGATTCAATGGTATGAAGAGACACTGGTAGGTGAATGTTAAGAAGATGCCTATGTGAGCCTGGTACTGGCTTACAACCTTGCCAGGATTGAGAAGATTCTATTTCTGAAGCAAAATGTCCATGTGAATGGTCCACATGTGGTTACTCTGCATTTGTGACAATTGCCACACTTTCCTCAAGCAATTGCATAGAAGTCACTCCATTTGCAAGCCAGGCCACAACTATGGCCCTTTCTGCACTTTACCTTTTTCTGATACTGGGGTGTGGGGATCATGTGAGCAGCCTCTAGCGAGAGGCTCTCGCGTCCCTGCTGCTTCAGCTCTGCACAAGCTGCCTGCTTGCACAAGAGCCCTGCCTCTTCCTTCCGCAGCACAGCCTGGGAATTTGCCAGGCTGTGCTGGGGCAGGAAGCATGACTGGTGCGGCTCTGGAGGCTCTGCATGCCAGGTAAGTGCACGTGGGGCCCTGGAGCAGTGCATGATTGGACACCATTTTCAGCTTTCAACCAAAAATTAAAATGTGTGCGATCAGTGTCTGCCGGCCCCTGGAGCGTCCCGCGATTGTGAGTGCGTCGTGCAGATCACTCCTCACAATCGTGCAATGCTCCAGGAGCCCTTTCGCATGGCAAATACCATGCGAAAAGGTCCTATCTTGTCATCTTGATGAGAACAGAAAACAGAAAATGTTTTTCACTTGTGTTGAAGTGGCTTAACCCCTCAAGAAAATACCCCTCAAAAAAATCTGCTTTGAGCATAATGTATGTATGTGCATTGAAATCAGTTGTCAACTTATGGCAACCCCAAGAATTTCATAGCATTTCATAGCATTTTCTCAGGCAAGGAATACTCAGAGGTGATTTAGCGTAGTAGGCAAAGCAAAAGCTGGGTACATTTAAAACTACACTCAAGAACCACCAAAGTGAATTGGATATCAGTATGGCACACCTTGAAACTGTCCTGATTTGACAAGCATAGTCCAAATCAATCCTCTCTCTTCCAACTTTCTCAGCTGCTTTTGAAATGTTCCAGTTTCTCTCTCCTTCTCCCACTTTCTCTCTTTGTCCTCAGCTTATTTCAGTTGCTGCAAACTGAGTTCAAAGTGCAAAAATAGCACTCAACTCAGCAGGGGAGAGAGGAAAAGAAGGGGTAGAACTTTATCCTTCCCTGTGGACTCAGGGCCTTTCCACACTAACTGCTATAGTGCTATTATTCCACTTTCAACATCCTATGGAATCCTGGGGCTTCCAGTTTAGGGAGAAGCATTTAGAATGTTCAGCTGTGACCTCTTTGGCCTCAGTAAACTACAAACCCCAGAATTCCACAGGATGTTGAAAGTGGAATAATAGCACAATAACAGTGTAGTGCAGAAAGGCCCTTAGATCCTAATCAATGAGCGTATGGTACCTGGTAACCCTAATCGACCCATGCTTATTAAGAAGCAGGTATGGCCTTGAACCTTCAAAGATCTACTGCTCTTAGTGGTTTGAGGTGCAGTATATGTACGTTTCTAAAGCACAGGACTGACCTTCACTGCATTTTAGAGAACAAACCAACATGTAGTAGTCACCGAATCAGTAAATCTGATGGTATGTTAGGAGCACAGGTCATTCACCTGTGTACTTGAGAAGAAAGCATTATTCTGTGGCAAAGGAAACAACATAAATGTTATTATATGGCAAAGCCAGAAAATCTCCTCTCATTAGATGGTGTCATTGCTGACAAGCAAGAGCAGAGCCTTGCTTCCGTGTTCTAGGCTGCCGCTCTCCAATCTTGCAACAAATCAATTCCTCTGACTTTTTACTTCCCTGGCTGCCACTGATACATGTCTGTGATGAATTTCAGGGAAGCTGTCAGATCAAATGCAACAGAAAATGTAGTTTCTGTAAAACTTCTCTGTGAGCAGTGAGGGGAAAGCATTGCCGTTTAAACACAGACAGGCCCTTGTCCAGAAGTTGCACTGTAGGCAGAACTGCCATTTCTATTAATGTTTGGTTTTGTTGTGGGTGAGGTAGAAATTACGCTCAACTGAAATGATAGAGGCTTCTTTCCTCTGATGATCTCTAGAATGCATGCTTTTATGAGATCTTCAAAATTATTATTCACATGCAAAAGACCTTAAAATTCACCATTTCAGAGAAGAGGCGAGATCCATCTGTTCTAGTATCCATATTCCCTTCTGAGGACTACAAGGAAGGTCTATTTCAGCTTTCCTGTTTGGCAAGTCCTCAGAATTTGGCATTCAGAACCTGAAAATTCCATTTGGTTACCATAGCCATTAACAAATCAATTTTCCCATGAATGTGTATTTATACACAAAGAGAGAATAGGCACATATATGGCATGGTGCTCTTGCCACCCCTTAGTTCAAATTTTTATTTCCCTGCTAGGTCTCATAGGTCAAAGCTGTCCAATCTGATGTTCAGAATGAGGGAAGCTGTTTGAGAAATGGACAGGCTTCTCCTGAGAAGGCTTATAGGTGATGTTGCTACTGCTGTACCCTATAATGTCCTGGCCTGGTGGGAAGCCTAGTAGGTTTGGGATAGGTGGATGAGAACCTTCTCAAAAGAGTTGTGTTTTATGTGAAGAGTGGGTGAGTCTGTGTATGTCTTTAGGGGAGCTGACTGTGTATGTTTATGTATATATAAATAGAGTGGTAAGGTGTGTGAATGTGGGATGTATGGATTTCTCCCTGGAGAGAATAGACTTCTGCCTGGTCAATGGGTGAATGAACTGAATGAATAGATTTTTGATTGGAATGAGTGGGTTCCACCACCACCCCAAACTATTTTGCACTCATGATTTCAGTTTCCTGATTCAGTTTCCCTTGGTGTGCAAAGCGACGTGGTGGATCTGAAAAATGTAGCCTCAGAAGAGTGGTTTTGTGTGGCTTCACAGACTGTCATCCTTGTTATTGCATGCCAAAGGATGGATTATCGATGTCCTCTGAAACTACTGCGCTGCCTATGCATTTTCCTAGTCCTTCTTGCTTCCAAACAAACAGCTGTGTACTGCTCCTCAGTTTTACTTCTGAATAGACGTACAGATGAGGGATCTGGGGATGCTTTGTAGTTAACTTGCAAAGGGATACATTTCAGATTCTCTCAGAACTTGCTGCTGCTCCACAGGCTGCTTTTTCTGTGTAGTGATGAGGATACCCCTCCCCTGGCACATACATATATTTAGCTTTGTAGGTATGCTGCTTTGTTCATCATTGCAATAGCTGGCAATGTGGGGTTGTTTTTGTTATAATCAACATTTTAGTATTATCAGAGTAACTAGCGTTCATACTGGAATTTTGTGCTCCTGTCTGTTGCATTTTATTTGTCTATTCATTAATATATTTAATACTGTCCTGGTACCTGTATGACAAAGGGGCTATTTTTGGAACTGCTCTGGATCTCCAGCCATCTTAATCTGGCCTTGACCCTTTCTTTATCCCACTAGTCTGACTGCTACAGTCTCCTCCTTGGTCCTGTTGCATTACATCAGGCATAGCATTACTCTGCACTAATTCGTAACAGGATCTGTATCTATAGATCAGTCGCATAGGAAGGGGAGGTGAAGGAGGTGTTACCCTGTGTGCTGAGGGTCCCGGGAGGGGCGCCCAAATAAGCAAACAACAACAAGCAAAGATGGGGAAATTAACTGGAGCCCTCACTTAAGCTAACGAGAGGCAGGGTAACTTTGCGAGGATCTTTTAACCCTATGTATACAGCGTCAGGTCAGAAGAGCAGCCAGACAGTTTTAAAATAGCAAAAGTGATGTTTTATTGAAGACAGACAAACATTTAAGACAATACGAGCACACAGCTAACTAAGAAATAAGAAATAAGAGTTTTTGGGGAAATGGGTGATATGACACCTTTCTCGTAGTCCTGAAGAAGCTGAAGATGGTAGTGAAGAAACTCAGCGTGGTGGCCAAGAGGAGTTCGCTCGACAGAGTGGCAGCAAGGCTGGATGTAAGTCCGGAGCGATCCGAGGAAGCTCTCAGAGCTTGGGGAATTTATGGGGAAAATATGACCATGGGCTAGTCTGTACTTGGGAGAGAACAATGAGGTTTGGGCGCGAGACAATGTCTCCGAAAGGTCAGAATTTAACATGATTGAGTTAAGTTCGAATTGACAAAGGAACAACCAGTATGCAAGTGCAGCTCGCCTGGGTGATGGAGTGTCCAGCTCACCAGGGTGCCTGCTCGGGGCAGGAGGCTCTTTGTATTAGTGTGCATCCTTAATGAAGTGTTTGTTTCGGGAGGTCTCCTAAAGCAAGATCTGGCTGTGTCTGGCTTGCTTAGGTGTAAACAGAAATGATTCAACACTTAATAGCCATGCCTAGCTTCGTGCTTGTTCGGGGGCCTCACAAACACTTGGCTGAGGGGGGCAAAATAAGACCAAGTTGCGATATCAAAATGATATCTAAATGTCTACTGAAGCCAGGCCAGTTCATGATGATAACAGAGGCGCTTTGTCCTGGGCAGCAATGTTTTTGGGGCGTCCTGGCTTGTAGCCATGCCCCCACGTGCCCTGGCTATGTCCCCATGCACTGTAGCCACACTCCACACACCGTGGCCATGTCCCTACGCACCGTAGCTCCGCCCCCTCCCACCCACCCCTCCACACACTCCAAGCTCCACCACTGCTATAGATACAATGCTGAAGAATCTTCCTTGATTTCACCTGAGTATATGCTTAAGTTTTTCAAGGTCCCAGTTGATTTTTATGGGACGGGATTTGGACAGACTGTAGTTGTATAAAGAGAGAGCATATAATTTGTACAGATAATAGCTGGCACTCTGTTAGTGACATGCACATGCATGAATCTGACTTGTACCTGCATATGTCTTGGAGACATTTGTTTCAGAGGTCAGAATCATCTACGTCCCTTGCATACCAACCCCCCTGGGAACTCACCTTCTGCATCCCCTGCTCCAGTGGCTATGCTTTGGCTGGTGTAGCATGGGGGCTTGCTGAGAATGCTGAAGGCATCTTTTGGGACTTCCTTGGGGCAGGGTGGTCTGGACGTCATGGAAGATGTAATTGTTGTGCATTTGGCTATAGTCACATACCCACATGTTTCTCAGCCATTTTACCAAGCTCCCTCAGCTATTACATAGCTGTGGTTGTGCAGGAGGAAGGTGAGCCCTCAGAAGGAAGGTGAGTCCTGCAATAGTGGGATGGTGAGATGTTTATAGTTCCACTATGGTGGACCTTTACTATACATTGCCTGACACAGGATCTCAGTCATTATATGCAGTATGAAAGGCACAAGTTTGTATAAATTGAATTTGTTCCACATAAAATGCATGGCAGGGAGGAGGGACTGACCTGATTTCTAATTTGATCCATGGAGGAGGAAGAGGAAACAGGAATGAATGTATAGCAATAGCATGTATATTTCTATACCGTTTATCAGCTAAGTGCTCTCTAAGCGGTTTACAATGTGTTAACTAATTGCCCCCAGCAAGATGAGTACTCATTTTACCGACCTGAGGAAGGATGAGTCAACCTGGAGCCTGGCAGGATTGAACTGACAACCTTGTGGCTGCAATACCAGCATTTAACCACTGCACCACCAGGGCTCTCGTAGATGATGTATGTGATTCCTATATGTCTACTGTGATCTCCATATATTTTAGACTTAGGCATCAGGTTCCTGACACAAGTTAATGCATCTCATGAATATAACTCCTTTGCTTCTCCTTGAACTAATGCACTGTTATTCCATCTTAAGCCTATCCTTTATTTAAACTGAGTTGTCAAGTTCTGGCTGCTTTTGTTTTCCCAGCGAAGCCCATTATGGGTGAAAAGAACAGCAAGAGCAACAACACCCCTGCTGTCTTTGCTGCTCTACATTTCTGTAGCACTCACCCTTCTGAAATTAAATTGTCCAGTAAATAGCTCCCATACAAAAGTAAATGTCTGTTTCATTTATTGCTCCCGCTGAGAGAAACACAAAGAATAAAATAAACTGTAATGAATGAAAATCAGCACAAAAAGCATGGAGTTTGGACAACCTCCATGTGAACACTAAGCTCCTGTGGCTCAGGGAGTGCCGATGCAACCACTCAACAGTTAGAGGATCTAAAAAGGGTGGCTGTAATGTGAACTATGATGTGCCCTGAAACCATGCGGCCATTCTCATTATTTAGTTTTCCATTTCCATGGCGCGTACACACACACACACACACACACATGCAAAGTAATGAGGAACCATTCCCACAGTCTGGCACCATTCCTACCACTTTTTCCTTTGCATGATAAAGGTGACAATTTGAACTGCTTTCAACTGCAGTTATTTATTTGGGGGGTGGGGTGTTTACTGTGCCATGAAGTGCATTGCTTTGGTGCCTCTCCCTTATAAGTGATATTCTACCTTGTTGCGAAAGTCCTACCAACCTTCATTCCCCCAGCCACAGTGCTGGCCAACTTCTTTCCATTGTTGGCTGTAGGGGATGTTATGTAAGTGTGCAGCCCTACACACTATGTGAGCTATCATGTGGAATTATGGCTGTAGCACCTCTTGATTCTTCCTGCCATAACCCCATCACTTCCTCTATCCAGCTGTCTTCCCTATTCTTGCTTTCCCTTCTCCCCCGTCTGCATCTCAAATGGAGTGGTGGTATACCTTTGCTCCTTCAAAGGGAAAGAAGGGGCAAAAGTCACTCCATGGGAAAGAAGAAAGAGGGCAGGGGGGTGAAACTGAATGGAATGGTACAAAACAGTGGAGAGGGGAGATTTCAAAAGATGCAAAGGGTGTGTGCATACGAATATTAGAGCAAGGCCTTTTTTTTCTGCAGAATCTGGGAATGGGAGGTTAAAGGAGCCATTCATTTGGATTGACTCCCACCCCAATCCTATTGCACATTTTCGCCAAACTAAAGACCTGTTGAATTCCATGGGAGTTTACTCCCCAGTGAATTTGGGATGGCAACCAAAAGCACACATAAAAAGAAGTAAGAACCGCCCAAACTCGATGGATCATTGTTGCTGTTGTTGCTGCTGCTGCTGTGTGCCTTCGAGTTGTTTCCAACTTACAACAATCCTAAGAAAAGATTTGTTCAAGGAGGGTTGCCTTTGCCTTTCTCTAAGGCTTAGAGAGAAAAGTTGCCCCGTGGGTTTCTATGGCTGAGCAAGTGATCTGAATCTGGTTTCCCAAATCATAGTCCAATGCTCAAACCACTATACCATGCTGGCTCTGCGATTCTTTACTTGTATGTAAATTGTGCATTACAACACATCAAACACATTTTATTTGGCGTAAGCTTTTGTGAACTGCAGCCTAATTCATTAGATGTAAGTGGGCTGAAGTCCAGGAAAGATTATGCCAAATAAAACATGAGCATGCTCCTGGCTGGATTTCCTTCTTTGAACTCCTAGCAAATGTGCACTGCTTGCTGAGGCACAAAAGAGGACAACTTCCCCTTTTCTCCTCCAGTTTCCTGGAAGAGAGTGGCTTCTTTCTCCATAGACAAGTCATCTGTGGGAATTATCCCTTTGGAGAGACGGCGGAGGTCTCTGGTGAGCTTCTAGAAGGCAGAACAAGAACATGAAGCCTTTTGCCTCTCTGGCAAAATAGAGGATCTGAGCTTCTCTTTTTGGTAGATGAGAGGAAATTGAGTTCTTAAAACTGCAGATTTGGAATGGCAAGGGAGAAAGTCCATCACCCTTTGTTTCTCAGGGCAGAGGAACATTTAGAGAAAGAGGGGAGGTCTAGCCAATAGGAATGCCCAACTCTTGCCCACATGCTCTCTGAGTCCTCTCTGTCCTCTCCTTTCATTTTCCCCATGGCAAATAGAGTAATGAGCATGCTAAAGCAACCCTGCTTCTCCTTCTGCTTTGCTTGGGAGAAAACACAACTAGTGTGCTCAAGCATTTAAAGCACCAACAAGCTTTAATAGAGAAGTACACAAGCAAAGTTTTTATTCCAAACAAGCAGGATTAGGTCAGGGTAATAAGGCATCATGCAGCTTGAATATCATGACAAGGGCAGGAAGGGGCAGGCAACACTGATACCTGTGTTGATGCAAAATCAGAGTGTGTCCTCTTTTTCTCATTAAATTTAGTGCCTTAGCTGCAGATATTTGCACTCTAAGAAGGGCTTCCATTCCACTGAACTTTACAGGAGGTTACACAAACAGAAGGCAAACTCACAGAATGCATCTTTCCCCTCCTGTTTTCCCTCTGCACTAGTTCCTCTGCCCTCCCTGAAAAATGAGGAAATTTTTGCAAGTAGTGTGAGACTGTCGTCACTGATTTGAAGCGATTTCCCAACCCTCTGCAGCCCCACAGGACACACTCAGCCTTGCCCCCAATTATCTGGAAAAGCATTTTGGGGCACAAATGGGGCAGGAGAAGCCCCATTAGGTGAAATGCATTCCATTAGATTTTTTTCCCTCACTATGTACCTAGAAGGGACAAAGCAACAAAACCCAACAACCTACTTCCCAGAGAACTGACTTATACCAAGGGGGCTAGATTCAAATTTCACCTTAGACGTGGATGTCACAGTCATTCCTATAAGTTTATATACTTTATCAATATTAGATAGCTACTGGAAAATGTTTTTATGAAAAGATGCAAAATTGGAAAACATTTTTAGGCACTTTGGCCTGTATCTATTGTTAATATTGACTAGAGCAGGATAATTAAATCAATAGGATTTACCTTTGCATTGACTCACAATTTAACCATTGCTTCATTAGATTTACTTTAATTAGGACTAGCTGACAGACTCAGGTCTTCATTACTAAAGGATGAGCTTTCAGATTTATTCATTTAAGAAGTGTACCGACCATTAATAATAATTTTTTTTTTAACATGAAAAACTGCCACCTTGTTCTGTACATTGGCAAGCAGGGTGCTGAAGAATGTCACATCCAGCCTCCTCTGCCATTGTTGGTGTACCAATGAGTTGCTATTGGAACCCACAGAAGTCCCTGCTTCTAGTTGGTGCATTGCCCCGCACTGATGGGAGAGGGCTGGATGCATCATACTTCAGTGTTCTGCTTACCAGTGCCACAGAACTCCATCCCCCAGTGCCGTTGGCTGGATTTTAAGGTGGGTCAGACTGGGAGACAGAGGTAGCTATGACATCATGGCCTGCATCTGCTGCAGGATCTTGGCTGCTGTTTTGCCTTACAACTCCTGCAAGCGGTGACTATGCTAGCTGGGGGATTTGGGGAACTATAGTGTTTCTAAGCTCTCACTTGCTAGCGGATTTCTGACATTTCCAGAACATATGGGGTCACATATTAGCAATCTTCAGTGCAATCTTTCAAAAAGAAGAACAATGTTGGGTAGCGTATGGCTTCTAGGCTGTTCAGGGAAATTCTCCCTTCACCTCCAAAACGGAGAATGCAACAGCAGCACAAGGAAAACTGGCCATTCCTCCATTTAATAGCATGCAAATAGTTTGGCAGGACAAAGCATA
This sequence comes from Iguana delicatissima, assembly GCA_948472985.1. Classification (NCBI taxonomy): domain Eukaryota; kingdom Metazoa; phylum Chordata; class Lepidosauria; order Squamata; family Iguanidae; genus Iguana; species Iguana delicatissima. The sequence goes on along the minus strand of CAOKZL010000048.1, from coordinate 926,591 downwards.
GTCAAAATTTCTTCCAAATGCTGCAACCATCAAAACTCCAACAAGGGCCAACCTGGATGCTTGAAAGTATACTTTGTAATATGTAACTAAGCACTGTGAGGGGAGAACAAGAGCATGATAGGGACTAGAGGCTTCCTCGTTACAAATAGCAGTGTGGGGTGGGGGGAATACATCATAATCACAGAAGTGGAAGAAGTTGAACTTTTCTCCCTTCTCTCTGTGGTTTTCATCCTCTTAGTAACATCCCATAGGTCCATTAATATATATAAAAATGTTCCTTAAGAGCATTCATGCAACCATCCCCATGTCTAATTGGCTCCCAAATGTCTTTTCCTGATCTTTCCTCTAAATAAGTTATTCTCTATAACATTGGTTTAAAAGGGGATCTTGGTTTTAAAAAGTCAACCGATGATTCCTCACTGAATTACTGAATTCTTTGAGTGCTCACATGGCACAACCTTCAGCCTAAACAGCTGGAAGAGCAATGCAGTGAATGCAATATATTACTTGGCTCAGGTATCTCTCAGGTAAGTGGGGAATGCCTCATTTACTGTAATATGTGTAAACACCTTGAGAGAAGATTATTCCCTCACATTGACATTCTTGAGCTGCAGCAGTAAATTATGCCCAGAGTGTTCATTTCCTCTGAAATGTGCACGGTAATGAATGATGTCAAGTTATTGGTGTGAAGCAGCTGGCTTGAGATTAATGAAATGACACTCATGGATGCAGAGACAGAAATAAATTGCAGGGGAGGGGCAGGGGGAGATACACACCTGTAGTGATACTCTGAAGCACACAAGTGCTTTCTGTTGTCACCCAAATATTTGGCTTTAACTTCCATCTAAGGGTTAAGATTATGTGATTAGATCTACAGTTGTCAGAAGCACCCAGCCAGCATGACCACTGGTCTTGGTGGCTGGGGAATCTGGGAATCATAAGCTGAGAACCTAGACCATACTGGCATAAAGCTCCAGCATGTAAAATCTATTTGTTCCCCTTCCCTGCTGCCAGGGTGTCCCCCATGGCCATTTAGTAGCTATTTGAAGATTGGGGCGACCAGGTGATGTCATTCTTCCAGACCTGCAGAAGACTCCCAAGAGTTCCAGTAGCACAGCTTTTTCTTCCTGTGACCATCTGCCAAAATACAATGAGCTGCTGCCTTCCTGCTCCCATCTTCCTTCTGTCACTAAATGGCTATGGAGTGGGATTCCCCGTGGCAGACAGTTAGATTAAGAGAACGATGGAGGGTAACTGCAGATTAAAGTTTAGAACCTCCATTCACACTAACCATAAAAACATATACAGGGTACCATGCACCCTTATGCCTGTGTATGTTGCCTACTGCAGTGGTTCTCAACCTGTGGGTCCCCAGATGTTTGTGGACTTCAGCTCCCAGAAGCCCCAGCCACTATGGTCAATGCTCAGGGCTTCTGGGAGCTGAAGTCCACAAACATCTGGGGACCCACAGGTTGAGAACCACTGGCCTACAGGATTCTGCTCCTTGTCCAAAAATGTAGGCTAATATCCTGCATTGTAAGATGTAACTATAACAATGGAGCTTTGTCATAGTTATGTCTGATGACAGTGCCTCCCCAATCTTCCTTTTTCAGCTTCTCAGTGTCCTAGCTGAAGAGTTTCTGAGGAGCTGCAGATCAGGACTCTGGGAAATGGTATCTGCAGCATGCTCCCAAAAGTGAGGTGCACTGAAAACAGGCAGGGTGGGGGAAAACATGTCAGGGTCCTGCTGCAATTGCTTCTATTAACGTGCCTCATGACCAGGAGAGCACTGCAGACATGATTTCCCAGCACTGGGATCAGCAGTGTCTTGGAAATCCTTTAGATGGCATATTTCTAGGCTGAAGAGGTAGTGCTTGGAGTCATGCTGCATTCTGGCAGAGATGTATTTAAGTCTTTTACTCCAAGTCCCAAGTCAAGTCTCAAGTCTCCTCTACCTTCAAGTCTCAAGTCAAGTCTTAAGTCCTTGAAGATACTTTCCAGTCAAGTCTCAAGTCTGGAAGCCAACTTTATAATCCAACCAAAATTCCAGAATTATTGGATAGAATGAAATAAAGTCAGTTTTAACACTGTAAGCAGAGTTGGCTCTCCACATTTGCAATTTTGCCATCTGCAGCTTTGGAAATAGGTAATAGGAACCTGTCTTAATCCCCATTACTGAAGATTCAAAAGACTTAGAAGGAAGGATCCTTCTTCCTCAAGCCTGTTGCCTAACACATTTGCTGTCCCCCTCTGAGAAATGCACCCTGCACTCTAGGGGTGAGTCTGTTTTTTGCTCTTAAGAAATGTTTTAGAAGGCTCCTCCAATATGCAGCAGGGATATCTGCTGAGCAGATGTCAAGCCTGCCTCAAGCCCATTGCCTAACTTGTCTGCTGTTCCCCTCTGAGAAATGTGCCCACACTTTGGGCTTGAGAGAGATTGTCCTGTGACCAGTAGGCAAAAAGAGACGGAGTGTTGTTCAAAGTCGTAAGGTTTCTGGATGAATGTGTTATGTTACTGGACCAAGGGCATCAAGTCAGTCATTAAAAATATACACGTCTCGAGTTGAGTCGAGTCAGTGCATCATTTATGGCTGAGTCAAGTCTGAGTTGAGTCACTGAAGCTACTTAAGTCCGACTGGAGTACGAGTCTATTGACTCGAGTCTACATCACTGCACTCTGGACCAATTGCAAGAGTCTGTAAAGGTGGCCACATGTACAGCAAATGGCTCTAATTTCAATCCCTGAATTGTTCAATTCAAGGAATTTTGGTAAGAGGACTAGAAAGGTCCTCTCCTGGGAGACCCGCTGCCAATCAGAACTAGACTAACAACATCTGACTAGGAGCAAGATAGTTCTCTGCTTTGGAACATCTCTTGATTACAGAAAAAGGTACAGATTTATTATACAGTACAACTTGGCCACCAGTTTTCTAAAATGAATGTATATGAACTGATTTTTGGGGGACATCAATGCAAACCTGAACACATGGTGTTTGAGTGATAAAGGCCTAAAGCCAATTTCTCATCTCAAACTGATTAGGTGCATTTAATCAATGGGATTTATATAACTGTTGCCTTAACATTCAACCATAGACTCAATGGGATGAGCAATTGGATTTAGGCCAAAGTGTTTTTTACTTGGAAATAAGTTCCATTGTAATCAATGAGATTTACTCATCAATGTGTGTCTGGGACTGCAGTATGAAGGCTGGCTTTGCTTACCATCGGAGCTTCCTCTTCTTTTTTATAATCAGTATGGCCGGACTGGTCAGCCATCTCACTGCACCAGTCAAACTCATATGATGCTAAATCTGTTGAATTTAGATAACTCAGCAGTTAAATCATTTTATATCGTTAGAAGATTGGAGTGAACTTGGTCATTCAAACACTAAACTTATCAAACTAGGCCAACTGAAAATGGAGAAATGTAACTGGAAATTATAGAATGTGAGCAGCAGTAAGCACTACAAGTGGAGAAAATGTAATACTGAAAATTAGTTTCAAATACTTCTGCTGTTCAAAGGCATTTAGATCTGAGATTTATAATTTCTGCCCCTTTTGTCAGGGACTGAATTCACACACACAGGATATCCCGACACCTTTACTCATGTAGACCAAGACATACAGAGTGTACATTAACAAACATGAACAACAAAGAAAATAACTTACACAAATTCACATTTTCTACATATTTAATAGTACACTGCCCAAATTTCTTTCTCTGCATATTGAACTGCAGGCAGCAGCACACTTCTGCTGGAATGTCAAGTGGTAGGAAACATCACTTGGAAAATTAGCAGAAGCTAATAAGACGGAGTTTATACATCAAAACAAATGCAATCTTTTCCTACTGTACTCGTATTAATGGGATTGGTATACATATGAGGTGATTGTCATATGGATTGTTTGGGAAGATGTTTGTTGTGTTCCACCTTGGCCATTTCCGCACTAGCCGGCCGGCCTCTCCCGAAACTGCAAACCCCAGGATTTCAGAGGATGTTGATAGTGGAATCATCGCGCTATAACAGGCTAGTGAGGAAATGGTCCTTCTCTCTGCTTCTTTTCCATGGAACAGTGGCTTGGAAGTCTTCATTCTAAAGGCAAGCCAGCTTCACAATCTTCCTTAAGCATCATCAAGTTTTGCACTAGACTATGCTCTGTTCCATGGGTCACTTTCATAATATCATAAGCCTGAAGGAAAAAAAGAAAGAAGGAAGTCAACCAATCCATCATCCTTTGAAGTTTATACTATACCTTGCAATGAGAGCTAAGAAGAAATTAATGCCTTTTCCCAATGATGTTATGACTGATAACAGTTACAGTTACAAGGATCAGACTGGTGTATAGAAAACAGCCAACTATCACACATTGGGTCAGTTGGGTGGCAAAGTTTTATGCCCAGGTTTTAAAATTGGAGGCATTTGGTGGGGGGAGGAGGTGGCCACACAGCAAGAGTTGGGGGGCTACACTTTCTATACCTCTGCATTAAACAGTGGCAATGGAATGTCCTATGGTTCATATGCTAGCGTGTGGTGTGGAATAGCATGCACTGCTCCATCATACTCTGCTTTGAATATTGAGGCAGTGATGATAGGAACAAAATGTACTTTGTATCAGATGTCAGAGGCTTGTAGCATCTAGATTATCTTAAAATTACTGTTCTAATTAATGTTGAGGGACACAGAGATGCTGTGGCTAGAATATTATTTTGTTATTTCTCACCTGACCACTTCTGAGTTTGTAATGCTACATGTCATTTCAGATCCTTACCAATTCAATATGGCAGCTTTAACTTCCAACATATTGAATAGCTTGAGGCAAATTATGTGAAGGAGTGCCTCTTCCCACAGCTATCTACCCAGATCCTAGAGTTCTTGTCTGAGGCCTCCAGGGGCTCAGCTGTAAATAGTGGGTATAAGGGAGCAGAGCTTTTTCAGTAAGATGTAAAATACTCCCTACCTCTGCAGAGGGGCGTATTTAGCATCTGTGTTAGATTCTTTTGATATCAGCCTTTCTATTCTCCAGAGATTTTAAGAACTTAATTTTTAGTGCTTCCAGATCAGGTGGCTGGCAAAATCCAGTTTTCAGCCTCGTGCATCCCTGCCAAGCTATGTTGCCACATTTTTCTGGAACTGGAAGTTTATTTGTATTCATTTTATCTCATTCATTTATACTCTGCCTTTCCTCAATAATGGGATACAAGACAGCTTACAACATTTAAAAACAACACAGATTAAAAAAAAATACACCAGCTTCAATAAAAGTTTAAATATAAAAGTTATTTAAAGGACAGTTAAACAATTAACAAAGTTAAAAACATTTATTAAAAAAAATGATGGAAACCATTAAACAGCACAGCACATCTTGAAAAGCTTATCCTTGAAAATTCATTTCTAAAAGCCTGATGGCACAATAATGTTCTAACTTGCCAGCAGAAGTAAAGCAACAATGGAGCTATCCTGCCTCTCCTCCAGGAGAGAGTTCCAAAGTCTAGGAGCACCTACCAAAAAGGCCCTCTCCCTTGTTCCCACCAAACAAGGCTGAGAAGGTGGTGGGACAGGGAGAAGGGCTTCTTTAGAAGATCCCAGAGGTCTCAGAGATATGACATCACATTCAGTTTCAGCTTCAGCCAATTTCTGGTGAGTCTGGGGATTCATGGACTGAGGGAAGCAAAGCCACTGCTTTTCAGGGAAGTGTCACACAGATTGTGGGGAAAATCATCCCCCCCCCCAAATTTAAATTTTGATGGGAGTTTGAAGGCATGAGGGGTATCTTGCGAGGTTTGGGGGCCCACAAAAATGGAGGTTGGGAGCTTCACATGGTCTGTGACCCACACTTCACTTACCACTGTTGAAGATTTTCGCATACTTGATTTTATGCTGGTTTTACTTTTGTTTCATATGCTTTCACTCCTTAATGCCTTTTTAAATCTTGGTTTTGTTATGTGCTGTTTTTATAGTTGCTTTCTTTGTGTCATTTTGTACCTCATATGTATAATTTACTTGTACACGCCCAAGGGAGACTGGGTTCTTGGGTGGTCCAAAAGAAATAAAAGTGAGCACATAAGTATACGTATAAATTCAGATGTGCTGCTACTGTTGTTGTTGTTGTTGTGTGCCTTCAAGTTGTTATTTAGTTATGGAGACCCGAGGTGACCCTAAGGTAACCCTATCATAGGGTTTTCTTGGCAAGATTTCTTCAGAAGGGGTGTACCTTTGCCTTCTTGTGAGGTTGAGAGAATGCGACTTGCCCAAGGTCACCCAGTAGGTTTCAATGGTTGAGTGGTAATTCAAACCCTGGTCTCCCAGTGCTAGTCCAATACTCAACACCATGTTGGCTCTTTCAAATGTCCTATTCTTTGTGAAAGGCAGCAGTGTAAGGATACAACGCAGCACTTCTTCCGCAGTGGCCACTGCACTTTGGAGTATGATGCTCAGAAACTTTCATTTTACTAGTGGCCAGGCATTTCTGCAGAATAGATAGTGTGGGGCATGCATATAAGTTAGGCAGAAAACACATGAGCACTGACCAATGCACTAAACTGAATCTTATACAGGACACACAGAAGCCAGACTGCAGAAATTATTTCTATTTCTTCATACGTGTGATGAAGGCTAATCATTTATGTTGCGTGCTATAGAATCAATGGTTTTCCATGATCCAAGCAATTAATTTTATGGTGAAAAACGCAAGCACATGGGGCATGGTATCATAAATGCCATTGTTTTCTGCCCAAGAACAGAAAGCCTCATTAGATAATTGGTACAAATGTGCCTCGGAATGCAAATAGAAGCACAGCACATTCATCTGTGTTTGATTTGCATTAAGACTGGACCGGCTACCAAACATCAGAGGCTCATAGAGCAGTATGCAAATATGTCACCGCATCGCTCAGTCAGTCATGATGAAAGGAAGAAGCCAGCTCCATTGCACTGATGTGCTACAAAGCGAAGGGCAGGGTATTGGGGAAATCATTTCTGCTACTCCTTTGTCCCTTGATTAAAACGAATGCCTGTTAGGAGACAGCAAAGGAAGGACAAATGCCTAGAAAGTCACACTCATTTTACTTTCATCACACATGCAGTTAATAATGCACAGGGCAAGCTGGAAAGAACCATTTCAAAGAAAGCCTTGTGAAAAAGAGGCATCTCACTCTGGTGCAGAAGGGACCATGTTTATGTTCCTTCATGTTTTTCCCAGAAGAGGACTGACAGAGATAGGAAACATGCCAGGATGTAAGATGCTACACTTTTCAGAACAGGAATTAATGTATTCTTATTGTCCTGCCTTCCCTTAGAATCAATATTCACACATCACCTTAATAAAGTCTCTGTAGGGTTCCTCTCTTCTTCATCTGCTAGCTTTCCCTATGCAGCAAGCAGGGAGGCTTTGTTCTTGTTATGTGGTACATTCCTTGAGGCCTAGGCCCCTTCCTGATATGCTAGCTTTCTATGTGCACTCATCACAATCACTTACCCTGCCTTCCCCCTACTTGCAAAAACAAGAGTCAACAGTGCTACATGCAAGTTGTGCTATTTTTTTACACAGTAGAATAGTTAAACATGAAATCAATTTTGCACCACCTGAATAATGTTTTGAACTTGCAGGTAAAAGACATGTATGAAAGTGAGGAGGACATGTTTCTCTCTGTATGTCCACATGCACACTGATGCATGCTGCAGGAGCAGCAAAAGAAAACAACAAACAACCCCCTGTTGTATTTAGTATTTCTAAAACAAACATATTTGAGATCAAATATTTTGCTCTAGTTTAGCTAGCCTGTTTCAATATACAATACAATTTCATGTTGTATTTTGTTTTAAACTGTGCTTGTGAGCAACTTTGCAATTTTTTAATAAATAAATATTTCAGTATTTTAACTGATGTAAATCAAATTAAGATTCTATCAGTTTGCCCATCCATTTGTCCCCACATCACATCCAAGAACCTAGATGGAGTTTCTGCACATTTGGAGGGTGTATTTTGGATAGTTTAAAAGATAGGTTATGTGATATATCTTAAAAGATAGGCTATGTGATATACCTGCCCTTGGGGGCAGCCCAATTATTCCATTCATAGAGGTAATGTGCACGTCATTTGAAATGTTCTGATTAGATGAATTTTTAAAAAGATTTTTAGAAGTTTTACTTTAACTATGTAAATAAAATTAAGGGTGATATCCTGTTAGGCCTTTCAATTATGTGATATATTGTCTATATTTGTTGCTTTTTAGTGGATTTGGTATTAAATTATTTTATATTCTACTAGTGTATCTACCCAGAGTTGCCCGGGATTTTATTTTCTCATACATAATAGTTGTTGGAAAGATTTGAGATCCTGTGTCTCTAATTCCCCAAATTGTCTTGTCCAGTACTGTAACTTTTCCCCATATTCCCCAATCCAATCTGCGTTCAGAGTTATAAACATACAGAGGTTGCATTCTTGTGTCTTTAATTTCCCAAACTGTCTTGTCCAGTACCTCTAACTTTTCCTTATATTCCCCAATCCAATCTGTATTCAGAGTTGTTAACATACAGAGGTTTGGTTTCTGAGAAAATACACTGACCTCCTCCTTACTGCTACGCCTTATCTCCATAGCAACTGGCCAGGCCCAGGAGCCCTCTGGCTGAGAATTCTAAAGGCCCCTCCCTAAACTCCAAACCCATAGAATCTTCTTAGGCAGCTAATCATATGAGGTCTTCTTGCCTGACACAACCAATCATATGAGGTCTTCTCTGCTTGACATGGACAAACAGACAAACTTTGACTTTTATTTATTAAAGAGTTTAATTACATTTTAACTTTTGCTTGTTTTTAGTGATATGGGCTGGAATGATGCAGTTCACAGTTACGCAATTACAGTTATGAATGCTTAACTTAGAGTTACACATCTGCAATTGATTTATATTCATAATCCTTCAGATTAAATAGAGCAGGAAATATGCAGAAATCATAAAAATCTCTCAGTCCTGACTTACTGAGCAGCAGTTGCTGTGAGCAACAGGGGTCTGGTCTCCTGTCGATCAGAATGCAACACACTGATGCTTCTGTCCTCTCCTGTGAACGATCTCCATGCCAGGAGGAACTGTGACAGGCAATCTTGCTTCTGAATGTCACACCAGAGATCATTCAAGCGAGGCATCTGAAACCATCAGTCTAATTCACCGTGACTGACACAACAGCAGACACCCATCTCTCACAGTAGCTGCTGTCTGGTAAATGAGGATGCTGTACTGAAATAAGTACATTTAACTAAGCAGCTGATATAGAATCATGGTCATAAACTTTAATCAGTATCTGTTCTAATCTTTGTAAGCCATCTTGAATCTCAGAGCTGCGAAAAGGCAGGATTGTTTGGTTCTTATTATATCACACATAAAAGCCTGAATTAATTTTCACAAAATTTGGAGAAGATGTTTTGGACAGTCTGACTTAAGATGTAGGCTATGTGGCATACATGAAATTAAATTGTGTGGGCCTGGGGTGAGGTCAGACTGATTGTTTTTCATTCACAGAGAGCAGTGTATTTGGTGGTGTAATGAGAGATGTCTGCTCTCTGAGGGGTAACAAGGACTAACAAGCAACGTGAGGGATGAGGAAAGTAGGAGTATTCAAGCATCCAAACATTTGTCATCTAGAGCAGTTGAAACTGAACGATCAATGCTGGGAAAGGTGGATGGCAGTAGGAAAAGAGGAAGACATTTCAGGTGGATAGACTCAATCAACAGAGCCCACAGTCATGAATCTCCAAGACCCAAGGAAGGTTCTTGATAACAAAATGACTTCATTCATAGGGACTTGACATGTCAAAGCTGACCTGATGACAATTAACAACAATAACAACACCTGCAGGCAATTAATACATATAAAGAAAAAAATATAGGAGCACACATAAAATATTTGTCTCTAATTTTGATCCTAAAATACTAGGTCAAATCCAGCCTATGGGTTTTGGCAGCCATGTGGCTTGCACTTCATAACAAGTGGACTAGAGTAATTTATTTGTTTGTTTAAAAGCACTTCTAGCTCACCTTCTCTCTTAAAGTTCAAAGCAGCCAATAATAAAAATATGAAACAGTAATCAAAATATTTAAAATACATAGAAAGAGACTGAAGCTACAGCAACAATGTGTCTTCAAGTTCCATTCTGAAAGGACACAATCACTGATGATATTGAAAGCTGCTGAAAGATTTCTCCTTTCTTGTTCTTGCTACAGCTAATCAACAAGACTACCAAACTGGGCCAGCTGAAATGTCACCACATGATCATGGTGAGTGGTGTGCCACATACTGTTAGATAAAACCTGGGCAATAATGAGATTCATTTAACTAAGAAATTCTTATTCAGTGGTGTGCGGTTTAGTGTCCATGACCTTTTCATACAAGAAAATAGTTCACGCTGTAAACTCTGTGATCTGAAAGGTGTGCTAGAAATGTGCTGACAACCTATTTAATCACAAGTGTTAAGACTGAAATTCATTGTAACTCCATTGCAGTGAATGTATTTCCTTCACAGATGCAATCTACACACTGCGGTGAGACAGTGATGACTCATCAATAGCATCTTAGCAGATTTTGATATCAAGCAGCTGAGAAAAGGTGTATTTCATTAAATAAATGCACTAGATACAAAAACATACATGCAGTTTAGAAAACAATTCTCAATTTTGGATCAAAATATGCCATGTAACGAAGACACTGTTACAAATGCTATATGTATGTGCAAAATGCATACATCTGAATCAGTAATGGATAAAAGTTACACACATGAGTTAAACAATAAGTTACCAATATCCTATACTGGCTACTTAAGTTACTTAAACATCACCTGCCCTGAATCCTCAAACCTAGCTTAACAGCCAGCAGCCACATTGAGTGAAGGAGCTCTGTTCACCTGTCAATCAGGGCATAAGACGGTAAGCAAGACTGTGAGGGGAACTGGGACAGAAGTCCTGCTTTTCACTGTCACAACCTCATTTGCTGGTGCAGGAGGGGTCAGGAAATGTTATCCTCTTTGCACTCATCACCAGCTAAACAGATCTCCTTTGCTTTATGTGGCTATTGGTTGTTAAGGTGGGTATTTACAATCATGGCAATATTATCATGATCATGACTACATACTGTTACTGAATATGGAGCAGTTAACAGTTCCCTAATTCTAGGCTACAGATTCATAACTACAATACAAAATGGCAGCCAGTATTTATGATATGCCTTATATTTATGGAATGATCTGAAGACACATGCTATAAAAGTTGGTGCAGCTTAAGCCCATTTGGGCTATGACTGGGTAGGACACTAACTGGGAACATCATGAACTAGTGTTTAGAAGCAACATGTAGGAAGACATGCAGCTCATAATTTTAATACATGTAATGACCTACCCTTTTTTCCCCAATGGGGATTTAGTAAAGCCACATTCCAAAAGTAAGGCAAATAAGTGGGAACAGAGTTACTTTGCAGGGGTCACAGGTAATGTTTTCTAGTGTTTTTCAAAAGTGAACTTTTAAGAGAATTTGAAGGAATTTCTGGCACATTTTGAAGGAAAATTTTAAAGTTTTGTGCCATTATTAACTGGTAAATAGTGTCTTTTCTGGAATGAACTCTTGAGAGTTTCGATGCACCTGCTCAACAGCTCCGAAGGACAAGTGTCCTGTATATAATATGATGTCTTCTCCCTCCTCCCAGTCCTGCAGCAGCCAGGAAGAGACTGCTGTTGAGATTATGAATAAAGTGTTCATCTGAATGCTTATTTGTATGTAACACAAACTTGGATCAGCACTGTTTGCTGTTGGTAGACTTCTGGTACTGGGGTAAAATATATTCAGTATATGATACCAAGGTTCATGTTCTTTGAAAACTTCTTTGGGGTTCTGTGGGTATTTTCTTCTATTCACCTGGCCTTGACTTAGAGATAAAATTGAACATTTGTTTTATCTATGTAAAAAATAGATAATTGTTTATAATAAATAGATAATTGTTTATAATAAAACAATTTTAGGAAGATTTTAAAAATTGAAAAATAACAAGAAGTCCAATAAAGAACAGATTGCATTATTAAACACTGCAACAAATTACCTATGAAATATTACCGTGAGAAAAGGAAACAAATTACTTTAAAAAAGCAGTTTCCCAAGATCTGCTATGTACACTGTCAGCAGCTACCTGGAATAGGATTGACATGTGACTGAGCTTATGCGACAGAGCATATTACTTATGTGGAACCAGTGCATCTTTTTACCATTCAAGTAAAGCATTAATGTCTTCCCAGAGTGATAGAAATATTTTCATTTGGGCTTTGTCTTAAAGCTCAAGGTTAAGCTAGTAATTTGAATGCACCATAGCATCTTAGTTTTATACTGTTTTTGTTAACTGCTGTCAAGTCAGTCTCGATTTATGGTGACCCTATGGATCAGAGACCTCCAAACCATCATCAACCTCCCTGCTCAGAGCTTGCTGATTCAGAGATGTGTCTTCCATGATTGGGTCTATCCATCTGTAACGTGGTCTTCCTCTTTTCTATTGCCTTCTACCTTATCAAGCATTATTATTATTATTGTCTTTTCTGGTGAGTCATGTTTTCTCATGCTATGGCCAAAGTATGCCAGCCTCAGTTTAATCATCTTGGCTGCTAGAGAGAGTTCAGGCTTGGTTTGCTCTAGAACCCATTCATTTGTCTTTTTAGCAGTCCAGGCCAGGGTGTAGAAGTCTTCTCCAGTACCACATTTCAAATGAGTTGATTTTCTTCCTATCACCTATCTTCATTGTCCAGCGTTCAGAACCATACATAGAAACTGGAAATACGATGGCACGAACAATCCTAACTTGATATATCAGTATCAAGATATATCAATGATATATACTTACACTTCAGGATCCTGTCTAGTTCTGTCATAGCTACCTTTTCAAAGCCTAATCTTCTTCTGATTTCTGGACTGCAGTCTCCATTCTGATTAATAATTGAGCCAAGGTATGGAAAATCCTGAATTATTTCAATGTCTTCATCACTTACTTTAAGGTTATATAAATCATATGGGGTCATTATTTTTGTTTTCTTAATGTTCAACTGTAAACTCACCTTTGCACTTTCTGCCTTGATGTTTTCAGTAATTGTTCCAAGTCATTGCTGTTCTCTGCTAGTAGCATGGTGTCATTGGCATATCTTAAATTGTTGATGTTCCTTCCTCCATGTCTACTCTTGCTTTATGTACGATATCTTCAGCATGCAAATTAAACAGGGTGATAAAATGCAGCCTTGCCTGATCCCCTTGTCAACTGGAAACCATTCTGTTTCTCTGTATTCTGTCAGAACAGAGCTTTTCGTCTTGCATATAGGTTATGCATCAGTGGCACATCTATATCTTTAAGAGCAATCTACAGTTTCTCATGATCTACACAGTCAAAGGCTTTGCTATAATCTAAGAAGTATAGACTGATTTTCTTTTGAAATTCTTTGGTGAGCTCCATTATCCATCATACGTTTGCAATACAATCCCTAATGCCTCTTCTTTTCCTGAACCCAGGTTGGACATCTGGCATTTCTCACTCCATATATGACAGAAGCCTTTGTTGCAGAATTTTGAGCATGGCTTTGTTTGTATGGGAAATTAATACCAAGGTCCTGTGGTTACTGCAGTCCCTGGTGTCTCCTTTCTTGGGAATTAGAATGTTTATTGAGTGTTTCCAATCTGTGGGCCATTATTTTGTCTTCCATATTTTTGACAGAATTAGAATAGATTCTGTCTCTGTAGCTTCAAGCAGCTCTATTGGTATGCCATCTGTTCCTGGTGATTTGTTTCTCCCAGGTGCTCTGAATGTAGCTCTCACTTCATTTTCTAAAATTGGAAGTTCATCTTCATATAGTTCTTCATTGAATGAATCTGTCCATGTTTCATCTCTTTTATGTAGTTATTCCATGTAATGTTTCCATAATCCATTTATGTCAACTTGATCAGGTAATATGTCCCTCCACTGGTTGTAGAACATCCCCACTCATGGTTTAAATTTCTCTTTGATTTCTTAGATCTTGTGGAAGAAGTATTTTGTTCTTTTTTTGTTGTCACTTTATATTTCTTTGCATTGATTATTATAGTAGTTCTCCTCCTCCCTGTGCCCAAGTCACTGAGCAGTTACATTCAGGGTTCTCACTCTATTTTACCCCCTTTTACTTTTGGTTCATGTCTGTCCTAACTACTTGAAGAGTTTCATCTATCATTCATTGAAGCTTCTCTTTCTTTTTTGGCCACAGATAGAGTCTTTTTGCATTCTTCCCTGACAATGTCCTGGACTTCTGTCCAGAGTTCTTCTGGCTCCCAGTCAATTAGCCTTAATAGTGCAAATCTATTTTTCACATTATCTTTACATTCTATGGGGATGTTCTTTAGGTTGCATTTTGTGAAGATGACTGGTTTAGCGTTCTTATTTAGCTTTACTCTAACTTTTGCTATTAGTAGTTCATGGTCAGTGCCACAATCTGCTCCTGGTCTTGTTTTTGCAGGCTGAATGGAGCTTCTCCATCTTCTCCTTCTGATTATGTAGTCTATTTGATTTCTGTATTGGCCATCTGGTGATGTTCATGTACACAGTTGGTTCTTAGGTAGCTTGAATCATGTGTTTGCAATGAACAAATTGTTGGCCTCACAAAATTCAGTCAGTCAGTCTTCTTCTTCATTTCTTGGTCCTAGGCCAAATTTTCCTACTGTCTTTGATTCTGCTCTGTTTCCTACTTTTGCATTCCAATTGCCTATGATTAATAAGAATTTCTGTTTTGGCATGTGATCAATTACCACCTGGACTCCTGTCTTTCAGTTTCTTCTTCTTCTGCCTCTGTAGTTGAAGCATAAACTTGGATTATGGTTATATTGATGGGTTTTCCCTGAAGCATTATTAATATTATATAGGAGATTGTTTTTTAAATGGATTTATTTGGGTGTTTTGCTAGCATGGTTACCCCATCTCTTAAAAGAAGGTTAGAATTTTAAGCACAGAGACATAGGTCATTATGGGAATTAGGAGTGCAACAAGGCATTGGTTGCTCCCAAACTGTCTCATATTATTGCCTGAGTGTCCTTGGTCCCCAGCAGGCTCATTGGAGAGGCGAGACCTATCAGTTCTCAGAAGTAATAGATGAAAGATAACATTACTTATTATATTTTTACAATAAAAGGATATTATACTTCTTAATATTTTAACAGCAATGCCAACTTTGTGGTTTTCTGAATATGAAATAATATTTATAAATTACTTCAAAACATTGTTGGGGGGCATTTGGGGGCGTTTTTAACCATTTTATTTTAGTGGTCTTTGCAGCTTCCTGTGGAACAACCATTGGGTGACTATAGGTTCATCACACACACTTAGGGCCTTTCCACACTACACTGCTATAGTGCTATTATTCCACTTACAACATCTTGTGGAATTCTGGGGTTTGTAGTTTACTGAGGCCAAAAAGCTCTCTGGCTGAGAATTCTAAATGCCCCTCCCTCAACTGCAAATCCCAGAATGCTGCAGAATGTTGAAAGTGGAATAATAGCACTGTACCAGTGTAGTGTTGAAAGGACCTTATTCTCAGAAAAGCCAGTGATAGGTTCACTTTAGAGTCATCATAATTCAGAAACAACTTCAAGGCACTCAACAACAACAATAGAAGACACATATTTTTCTGCCCTGTTCACAAGCAGAACTCTGAGGAATGCTGAGCTGTACAAGCTGAGGTCTACAAGGTGTACCAGTAGTTTCTGCCGTGGCTTTTTAACTTTTAAAATACGCTTTACTTCAGATTTTTTGAAAAATCTGTCACAAATCTATGTTAGTAACATTTTGATAACATGCAGAATGCTCATTACTCACAAACTGCAAATGACAACTAAGATCGATAAATTACTTTCTATCTTCCACACCCTTTAAAACGTAATACGAATAAAAAAATAGTTTCTCCAATAACATTTCCAAGCTCTAAGGCAGGAATGGATAAATTTAGGATTGTGGGCTGCATATACCTCCAAGAACACATAAAGTTGAGTCCCAAACACTTGCAGGGGGAATTTTTTGCCCCCAAATTACCAAGAATGCCCCCAGGTATTATTAATATTCCACCACATTGGGAGATTTAGGGCTCCTCTCACTGGGTTTTAGGCACTTAGAGGCCCCTTTTTTGGCTTTTCTTTCAACTTTTCTTCACTTCAAAGTGATCAAAATAACTGGTGTGATCACTTCTCATTTTGACTAGCAAAGACCACAAGAAGGCCTCTAGTGGCCTAAAATACGGTAGCAGCGTCCAACAGAGAGGTGAAATTGACTACATGGTGGCAAAAATATTTTTGGCCCCACAGATTCAGGAGTGGCACATAGGGACAGATAATGGGGAATGCAGCCTTCCAGAGTGCTGGACAGAGAGGAAAGAAGACCCCCCTCCCAAGATACTGCAGTTTTCTTCCATATGCTAAGGTCTACTGAAGGTGAACTGGAACTTTGCTCTTTCTGCCTTATAAAAAAATACATGGGAAACTGACTGAGTGGGGAAGGGCAGTATTGTGATTTTTTAAAATTGAATATGTAATTCAAACTTGACCAAAAAAGGCAGTGGCAACACATTTTCTGAGAAACAAAACAAAACTTTACTGAACTATACCATACTGGATAACTTTCACCCAGTTTCTGACATTCCATTCTAGAGCAAGTTGCTCGAGCATAAATTATCTCAGCTCCAGAATTTTTGGGTGATCTATATTCTATAGAAAAAGTTGCGTATAGATCATTTTGACTCTTCAGGTTTGGTTGTAGAAAGGACATTGTTCTGGTTACTTTGGTGGCTCATCTTTGCCAGGAAAATGGTGGGAGACTGGCCTTGTAGGTTCTGAAGGATCTCTCAGTAGCTTTCAATACCACCAGTTACAGTATCTTTCCGAGCCACTATCTGCAATGGGATTTGTAGTGGTTCTGGGTTTTTTTCTTGGAGTGCTGATTTCAGCCTATTCACCATCCCTCTGTTGTTGTCTCTCAGGGCTACATTTTCTCCCTTATGTTTAACATAGACAAAATATCACTGGGGGAGTTTTCTGGAATTTTCAGCTTCAGTACCAGCAGTGTGCTGACGATACCTAACTCTATTACTCCTTTTCATCTAAATCCAAGGAAGCTGTTTCAGTTCTAAACCTGTGTCTGATGTTAGTAATGAACTGGAGGCAGGCGAACCAATCTCATCTTAATCCTAGCAAGAAAGAGGTGTTCCTGGTCACTCAAAAGGCACATCATAGAAGAGAGATTCAATATATGCTAAAAGGAGTTACAGAAGGGAAACATAATTGCCTGTTCCTGGAGATGTCTGACCTAGCCACGGTGACACGTGCCTTGAGGATATCCTGTTTGGACTACTTGCAAGGACTGTCCATGAGCTCTTTGAAAAGTGTTCAGAAACTTCACCTGATGTTGCAGCCAGAAAACATGTGAGCCTCTTATTACAAGAGCTTCACTGTCTATTGTTCCATTTCTAGAAAGAATAAGTAAGGGGCTTCTTGGTGTCACTCCAAGCCTCTGAAATTCCTCACTGATAGAGGGTAATTGCCTCCCTTCTTACTGTCCTTTTGCCAGCAGACAAATATGCTTTTATTCAGGCAGAGTTTGGGCATGTCAACTGGTCTGTTTTAAAGGGAGGATAACTGATTTGGTTAATATCCACTTTATTTCTGTTTCTAACCGATACATTAATTTTAATTAATTTTGTTGAATTACATTTGACTATTGCTATTGTTGAATTAGAACTCTAGAGATAAAGGTAACCTTGGGCAAGTCACATTCTCTCAGCCTCACAGGAGGGAAAGGGCAATTCCTCTCCCAAAACAAATTCTGCCAAGAAAACCCTGTGACAGGTTTGCCTCAGGGTTGCATAAGTCAGAAATTACTTGAAGGCACACAACAATAAAAGCTGTTAGCTTCCTAGATTGCCATTCTGGATGGAAAGTTGGCAAATATTAATTAACTAATTACGTAAGAGACTACCAATCATGCACAAAAGCACATAACATGTTCATAAATGACAAAGTTAACAACCTTCCAAATAACAATGAAAACTAAGATGATTTTTATTCTTCAATCTGCTTGAAAATAAGTAATAATATTAAAAGGAATAGACTCAAAACAGGTCATTTAACAATATGAAATTCCATGTTCTCTTAATCATTTTAAAATCCATTTTCCACTTTAATAAATCAGAATTTCTCATGCAATACTGACAAGACAAAATGAAGCATAGCCACTGCTGCCTTCTACTTGCAATTAATTTTGCAAGACATTGTGGACTAAAAACTTGCCAGAGTTCACCACAATTCCAGAGGAGAAACCTTTAAATTGGATGTCAGCTTTCCAACTCAGACATATCAGCTGAAAACCAGATCTTATGGTCAAGCTCAGTGCTTGACTGTGATACTTGTCAAAAAATTAAACTGCAGACATTAGCTGTCATCAACATCAATTTAATTTTTTCAATTTAATTTTTAATTTTGATTTTGTCTATCAAAATCCCAATTTAAATGTTTCAGATGAGTTTTTTGTCCTACCAAAGGCCATAAACATGCAAGCAAATTCTACCTACTCTTATTCCACCTTCCCCATTCAGCTAGATGCTGAACATGATCAATATTTTAAACAGGAAGAAGAGAAACAGACGAAGGCCCTGAAATACTCTTTCATTCCTGCAACTTAATAGCTATTTGCCATTCCAGGTGATTAATGACACCCCCCTCAAGCTACCGAACAGTAATTACCAACAACTGATATTAAAGGAAGTCACCCCTGGAAACTGTGTAAGCAGCAATGACCCATCACCTCACTTTGCTGCTATTGCCTGAGGAGCTGGTGTAGATAAAGATGTGGGAGGTCAGACTGTTGGATGGCACTGAAAAAGAGGGGGTGAGCTCAGAAAGTGGAAAATTCTTGGGAAGATACAGGCAGTAGGGAGAAAGGATTAGGGATAAGGAAAGGAGAGATGGCAGAAAAACCACAGTAGACAAAACTGACCTCTTTCAATGTTTCCAAGGCCTGGGAAAACATGTCTTGGCTGTACTGTAATTTGGCCACCCTCATCATCTGGACAGCCCTCAAAGGATGGAAGCCGGAATAATAAAACCTAGACACACAGACAGGAGAAAAATCATAGCATCTTTGTCAGCTCTTTCACCTTCACAGTTCCTGCCTCAGTGGAGAGCTATTAGGGTGGCCCTGCAAAGCCATTGTGAATTTTAATCAGGTATTCAGAGGAAAATGAGCTACACCGCAGGGGAGTGTGAAATACTGAGGGGAATTAACAAATTATTATTTTCCGTCTCTATAGAATGGCTTTTACATTATCCTGTTAGAAAGTGACAGGGGTGGGATTAATTCACACACCTCAGTTAGACAGTACAATAGCTCTGACTGCACTTAGTGTTAAACAAAGAGGGTTTCTGTCACCGTAGCACTGGGACAAATTCATTTTCACAGGAGAGATTCTGGTGTCTGTTCTTTAACGGAGACTGGCGTAGGAGCTGAGGAAGGTATGGTGAAACATCAGGAGCTTTGGTCCTGATGGCTGATTACACTTCTCTAGTCACATTTTAAAACCCACAAAATGGCTATTAAGATCATATGTTTGCAATATCTGATCCAAATGGGATTAACACAGCTTCCAGATGTTGTTGAGTTAGAACTCCCTGCCTTATTCTCCATTGGCTAAGTTAGCTTGGACTGCTGGGACATGCAATTCATATCATCTGGAGGGTTGTGCAAATTCCATTCCCTGGCCCAAACTGACAGACCCAAGCAAATGGAGCCAAGAAAGCCAGTGCAGCAGCAAATTCAAAGTGTGAGCTGTGAAGTCCCCACTTCAGACCTTTCCTCAGCCATGAAGCCTAAAACTGCTTTTGGACAAGCTACCTTGGCATCCAATATGCAATATAAGGACAACCACATCGGGCTGCCATACAGGGAAGAGTGCTATTACGTTCTTTGAGATAATGGATACTGCAAAGATGCTAGATAAATTGTAAAGTAAAAACCAACACTAACAGCAGTAATCACAACAGTAGTAGTAACAACATTGCAGCAGCTACTGCACTTATTTATTCGCTTACTGATAACTTGCTGCTCAAGATAAATTTTACAAACATGAATAGAAATGTTTCATTCAAAAACAGCTCTATGCATCTGCCAGTGACCCTAGTTGTTCCATCACTATTTTTGTTTTTGGGAAACGCCTAATATTCTAGTAGTATGACAAGACAGAATTCCCTTTCTTCAGGTATCAGCCACATCTCCCAGTTCTCTTGAACTGGAGATGTATGTATGTACCAGGGATAGGAAAAAGAAAACAAGAGTTGTCCTTACTAAGGTAGCTGGGTAACACTCAGTTCTGACTAGCAACCTTTCTTCTGACAGAGATTCTCTGGCTCTCTTACATAAACGCATTGCCGCTATTAAAACCAAAGGTAGCAACCCAACTCCAATCTGTGAAGCAACCTTCTGCAGAAAAAAAATACAATTCTCTTTTTTTAGATCTTGGATGACACTTTCATTTAAAGTATATCCATATCTGGAGCTTTTGCAGGTGCCTTACAGAATGGTTGTCTATATGAGTTCTCCTTCACCTTTATTGAGAGACGTTGGACCACCTGATTGAGCAAGAAGGCACTAGAAATAACACTGGCTGCTACAATGGAAAGACGAGGGAGAGCAGCACAGTATGGTACTAAGGTTTCTTTCACCAGCACTGGGGATTGGATCTTTGCCCAGTTTGCCTGGCCCTGGCTCCGGTGGCTTTCCACCACTGAAGCGGTAAA
Organism: Iguana delicatissima; assembly: GCA_948472985.1. Classification (NCBI taxonomy): domain Eukaryota; kingdom Metazoa; phylum Chordata; class Lepidosauria; order Squamata; family Iguanidae; genus Iguana; species Iguana delicatissima. Next base: position 905,781 of record CAOKZL010000048.1, on the reverse strand, counting down.
TTCATCTTGCAGACCCCACCTTTACTCCCACCTCAGTTCTACTGAGACTTGTTTAATAATTGCATCCAATTCCTGAGGTAATCAGAGTCTGTGAAGATTTAGGATTATGGTATATGATACCAGAGGAAGCAGTCAGTAATTAAGCAATGTCAGGCAGACAACCAAAACCACTCACAGCCATAAACTAAAGAGAGGGGAAATTTAAGAGGTGAAGGTAAAGGAAGCAAGCGTGAAACTGAGAGCACTGAGTACATAAATATTTACAAAGCTGTTTTATTGGACTGATTTATGTACTGGTCTTATGCATGTGTTTAGTTGCTTTTCACAAGCTTTAAGGCTGACGTGTAAAATAACCCAGCTGTTTAGCATGATTTTCTGCAATAAATCTGCTAAATTATTGGAACGTCTTTTGGGCAAGCACCTGTATTGGACATCCTTCTTAGGGCAATTTATACAATATACAGTTTCTGTCAAGAGTTATTTTTGGGGGAAGAGGTAAACAGGAACTACATTTTGGTTTCAATTCCTTTCATCACTCTAATACCAAAACCCGGATACAATGGTAAGACCTCAATTTAGAAAACATCATACCAAATGAATTAGTTCAGTGAAGTCTGGAGGCAGGCAACACTGGAGGATCTGTGGGCCAATTCTGTCAGAGGGAATCTCTGGAGACCCCAAAGCTCTGCAGAAATGGGGGCAGAGGGGAAACAATAATGGCTGGTTTTGAAAATTATGAGGAATATTTCGTAAAAAAAAAATACCGTATAAAGGTGCATCCTATTCAATTGGTCAATGCTTCCACCTGAAAATGGGATCCCAGGGCACACTGAGGTAAAACCTCAGTCAGGAAGGTATGAAAGAATGGATGGCACCCAAGGTGCAAGGGGTTGTGTTGTTGCACAGACCCTGGTCTAGTACAGGTTCCCAGATAGAGCTGCCATCCTTGCTATCATTTTGCACAGGGAAAAAGTGGTGTCTCTAGTCTGAAAGGGGTTCTACAGCTAAGGCAAATATATACCCAGCCCGAAAGACCTGTAAAAGTATGGAAGAATCTAGATCCCAGTCTCAATCCAAGTTTGTTCCAGTCAGATCAGAGGAAGCCTTAAAGTCTGAATAGTTTTGTGCATCGTAGCCCAGAATCCCTTGTATTGCAGCAATTATTTCTGGAGCAACATTGCACCTGCTTTGTGGTGACTAGCAAAAGACTCTTAGAATGTTCTCTAATATCAGTACAAGACATGGATATGCAAGGATGTGCACTCAGGAGCAATTCTTCAACAATATCATCTTTTTGTCATGGATGCTAGCCAGAACCATATCCTGTACAGTATAACATTCGTTCTAAAACCAGAAACCAGCAAAGCCAAGAAGCCTAGTTCTTCATCCTGTCCTGGTTTTGTATACTCATGGGTTTTTAAATAAACTTTTAAATGCCACCTTTCCTCCTAGGAACTCAAGGTGATTAACTCTGGTTTCTGCTTTTTTAATACTCTGGTTTCTATTCAGATCATATAAATATTTAGCCTTTTATCACAAATCATAAATGAAAAAATAAAACATGCTTACAGTTCAAAACAAAATGAGTAAACATTAAAACATAATTCCTATTGAATGTACTATAGAACAATGTTTGAAATCAAGAGATGCAATATAATCCAGATAAACATATTCCAGGGCCATAAATAAATACGCATATTTGATGTCTCATATACATGCAATGACTTCTGACATTATCACTTCTTTTCAAAACAAGAAGTTAGACCCCATATTTGCCCTCATAATCTCCTGTGGAAATAAACACCACTAGCTAGTTCTTTGCTTTTGAAAGAAATTGTTCATTTATCTTTTTTTGAAATGTATATGTCATCCATTTATTTGAGGATCCCATTTTTTATGTTATGGGTAATATGAAAAAGGAGAGGGTTAATACTTTCTACATATGTAATGAAGGGTTTTAAACCCCACATTTCAGATAACTCCTTTTAGGAACTTCCTCCTTTCTTTTTTTCATTTTCTAGGCTACATAATTGGAGGTTTTTCATCCTCTCATGAGCTTAGATTAAAAAGCTTAGTACAGAGTAAAGAAAATGGTCATCGTTTCCAATTCCTCACAATTTAAAATAGGTTAATTGATGTGTGCAGTTCTTTGTAAATCCATTTGCATAGCAACATTTCTGACACCACCTTCAGTATGAAATACACACATGAATTACAAGCCTTGAAATCACTTGAAGGAAATGCTTGTTATATTATTATCAAGTTACAATGATTGAGAAAATTTTAATACATGAACTTCTCTAAAAACTGAAAAATCATAAAAGGAGGAACATAAATATTCCTCATTAATAGGTTATGACTCTTTGGACTTCAGAAGAATGGTGAGTAGGTAAGTATGATGATGCCATTACCATGAGTTTAGTCAGAAAGAGGGGAACACTGCCCGAAGTAAGAAAATTATTCTTGGAAAACAATGGAGCAATTTTGTTCCTATTGTTATTCCACAACTCACCCTAAAATAGGACTCTTTCTTCAGTTTCTGGGCCCAGGCATCAACTGTCTATCTCAAACATAACTGATTGCACCTGCCTCCTTTCGCAAACACTAACACTTTATCTGACAATGTATTGGAATATCTCAAGCTAAACTGAAAAGTGAAATATGTCAACAGGTGACCAACAAACAAAGTAAAGTAGAGATACATGCCAGTGTTCAGATTTCACAGGGACCACAGAAGTCCTGGTCCTCTACCTTTTGTGATGATCTCTTCAACTGATGTTTTTGAAGGCTAGAATAAGGGCAAGATTTTGGCTAAAGCTGAAGTGCGTTTCATTTGGGCAGAAGTTGGGAAATATCTACATGGTAAAAGGCTCCCCACTGCTTCACTTCCTTGTAGTGCACATTCCCAGTCTAAAGAAGCAGAAACTGGGGAGCATCCTATAAAATCCACAGAAGAAACCAAAGACATGTCTCATGATGTGTTTTAATAGTCTAAAAGTCCGGTGTGTTTTCGATCTATGTAAACATGTCAAGGTGAAGGGGTATTCCTTGGCTAAGAAAATCCCAAGAAATCCATGGGGATAAATGGATAGGTGAGTTGAAGACACACTTTATATACATACCAGTGTGAATATTTTACTTAGACTACTATGTATAAAGATACCTCACATGAAGCTTTATAATTTCACAGGTTTAGGGATGGTTCTAACAAACAATGGACACTTGGGTGGTCATGTATTTTGCAACATCAAATCTAAGGGAGCACGACAATTTAATGAGAAGAGTTGACTCAGGTGAAAGATGACTGAAACAATACAGAAGAAACAAGGAAAAATGGAATGAAGAGAGAAAAGAGAGTGATGTATACCACTACCTACAACAAAGAATCTCATGGCACCTTAAAGACAAACAAGTTTATTACAGCATGAGCTTTCCATCCCTCCCCTCCCTTTTGTACCGTGGGTACAGTAGCTTGATTTTATCACAATAACCTTGGAATTCATTATCTTTTTTGACAGCAAATCAATGATGGGCTATTGCTACAAGACACCCGTATTCAACTCATAAGTGTGCTGTTTTAATTCAAAGTGCAGTTAAGAGACCACAGCTAAAAACAGACAGGGTGAACCTTCTGAGTTTGCTCCACATTCTTGGAAGGAAACTCACATGGTAGCATTTTGTTTCTTAAATGGATGATTAAATAAAAGACACCGTCTTTTGAGGAACAATAGCAAACATGCTGAATACAGATAGTCAAGGACCGTTCATCTGATCAGAGAGTCTGCTATGCAAAGTAAAAAGTGAATGGAATCAGCTGCTGGGTTTCTTGAACTAGAACCAATCTGTGTAACTTTGTCTCAGATTATACTTACTAAAATTTTAGGACAAAAGGTAAGCATTCTTAAATTCTGAGCAGTAGAAATGAGCTACAGCAACAGTTGGATTCCTGCTTAACATTCCAAAAGCTCCCTCCTCATACGTTGCCTTTATATATACACTACTATTTTTAATTCTGGAATTCTTCCTATCTCAAATGGACATTGGAATTATATCTAAAGCCCATTTTCCATGAGCAGAACAAATAATTTCCTTTCCAGTAGAATTATTTCCTGTTTGATCATTTTGATAACAAGCAATTTATTCATCAATCTTGAGTTCCATTAAATAATGCTGCAATTTTATACGTACTAAAAATGGCACATTTATCTTTTCAAGCTGGCAGACATAATAAGGTTAGCACAGCTCACTTTCCCACTATTGCACAAAACCCCAGGCGTACTGCCAGGGCTGGATCACAAAATGCAGGTCCAGGCCCCACAGCCAAATGTGCCATGACAGGTCACAGGCATAGCAATGCTTGCACGAAAGACAAGTGTGCCAACCAGTGAGTCAAGACTGTAGCTATGTGTCACATCATTTTAAATTAAAGTGTTTTTTCCCCCTTTGCTGTTTGAACCAAAGCCATCAGACATCCTCTGTGTCTGCAATGAATTGCACTGGAACAGGGAGAAGAAGCTCTTTTTGCTGATCAGGTTTCCTTGTTAGCCACTTGCCCATAACAGCAGCCCCTGATTGGTTCAATCCATAATTCACTCCTCAGATTGAAAATGCACTATCCAAACTAAAAAAGAGAAAAACAAAATCATTAAAATGGTATATTGAGGACTAGAGCCTCACCAGGTTAGGTGGTCAGTGCATTTTCTTTTGGTGGTACAGCAAAAGTGGGAAGAAGCAGAAGAAGAAGAGGAGTGATAGCAGCTCCTAATATTAAAGAAAAGAAAAGAAAAACAAGACAGGGAGAAGCTAGAGAGGGGCCCACTAAAACTATAAGGAAGCTGTCTACCAAAAACACCTTGCCTGAGAGCTTCTTAAATTTAGTGGTAGCCCTCAAGAAACTGTGTGCCTGAACTCTTTGCATCTAAAGTTTTTGTCAAAAGTGGGCAACTTCTTTGATTTTGGAGGCCATTTTCTCTCCATAGAACCCCCAGTGGTCCACTCTGTGCTGCTGCCAATACACCACAACAGCACAAGAAGGGGCAATTTGGTGTCACATGGGATATTTTTACTTTTCAAGATATAAATATTATGAGCAACAATAAATAATTTAGATCTTAGGCCCTTTCCTCGCGGCATCTCTAAAATGCGTTAGCTGAGGGTTGTGTGTGTTTCAGGGGCTGCAATTCTGCATGATGTCGTACCCATCCAGTAGCCATCCCTTAGCTGCCTTTAGCTGTCTCATCCACAAGAATAGCTAAAATGTTGTATTTCAACTCTGAAGAATTCCAGAGTTGAAATACAACATTTTAGCTACACTTGTGGATGGGACAGCTATAGGATGGCTACTGGATGGCCACGACATCATGTGGAATCTGAAATGAATACAACCCATAGCTAATGTGTTTTAGTGATGCCATATGGAAAAGACCTTCGTTATTGGATTTAAAAGAAAGTTAAGTACAATTACTTCAGTAGCAGCTGCTTGCAATAAGGGCAGGAAACATCTTTTTAAATTACTGGTATTTGTATGCTAGTAGTAGTTTAATTATAGGTTGTTGTATTTTTTATTGTCTTGGTTGTTTGCATGAATTTGATATTGTAGGGTATTGTTATTTGTTTTTCCTGGCTTTGTTCCAGCTTAATGTTAAATAAAAATTTATACAGATGAAAAAGTGGCACTTTGGCCACCTGCAGATGGATAAAGAAAAATCCTGGAAGTCACGAGTTTTGTACCTGTGCTTTTTGATTTTATTTTGGAGATCTATACAATGTTTACTTCTTCCTGAGATATTTTCCAGCAACTCCCAAAATTACCAAGAACTTTGCATTTCCACTACACAGACCAGTTTAAATTAATCCAGTATCTTCTGAAATGAAATTATCTGTTCTTACCTTGCTGCACAGGTGGTCATTTCATCTCTCCTCCCTGCTCAAGGATATGGCACACGAAGGGAAAGGGCAATAGCAGAGGTCAACAACTGGCTCTGCACATGATGCCGCAGGCAACGGTTTGGGTTTTTGGAACACGGTCTGAATTTCCATGAACGTGGGTTTCTGGCAAGGGATGGGCTGCACCTCACGAAACTTGGCAGGAATGTTTTTGCAAACAGTCTCGCAAGGAGGATTAAGAGGTCTTTAAACTAAGTTCCGCTGGGGAGGGAGACAATATTATTCAGCACAAGGACTGGCGAGTGCAGGGGGAAAAGGTCCAAATGATATTGGACAAGTAGTACAAGCGGCCAATGGCGGGAGGAGTAGAAACTATAGTACAGGACTTGCAGCAAGAGCCCAGGGACTTAAGTGTCTCTACACTAATGCACAGAGTATGGGAAACAAGCAAGATGAACTTGAACTCCTAGTACAACAAAATAAATACGATTTGATAGGCATCACTGAGACCTGGTGGAATGAGTCTCATGATTGGAATGTAGGAATAGAGGGTATAGCCTATTTTGTAAAAATAGACCAAACAAGAAAGGAGGAGGAGTAGCCTTGTATGTCAAGGATGTTTTCACCTGTGAAGAGATCTGTGATTAAACCCAGAAAGCCAGGTCGAGAGCATCTGGGTAAGAATTAAGGGAATGAGAAACAATAGGGATATTCTGGTGGGGGTTTACTACAGACCTCCAACCCAGACTGAGGACTTTGATGACGCCTTCCTCAACCAAATGACTGCACATTCAAAAAGGAGAGATACAGTAATAATGGGAGATTTCAGTTACCCAGATATACGTTGGCAGTCAAACTCTGCCAAGACAGCAAGGTCCAGCAAGTTTCTTGCTTGTCTTGCAGACAATTCCATGGTCCAGAAAGTGGAAGGGGCTACAAGGGGATCACATATTCTAGATCTGATCCTGACCAACAGGGATGACCTTGTTAATGAGGTAGAAGTGGTTGGATCTTTGGGGGGGGTGACCATGCCCTATTGGGATTTGGCATTCAGTGGGAAGGAAAAGATAAGTGTAGCCAGACACTCAGATTTTAAAAAAGCGGACTTCTGTAAACTTAAGGAGCTGCTGGTTGGAATTCCGTGGTCAAGAATAGTGAAAGGGAAAGGAGTTCAGGAGGCATGGGAGTTCCTAAAAAGGGAAATACTGAAGGCACAGTCTAAAACTGTGCCCATAAGGAGGAAAAATGGAAGGCATCTGAAGAAACCAGAATGGTTGACCAAAGAACTCTCAGCTGAGCTAAGTGTTAAGAGAAACATGTACAAGAAATGGAAGAAGGGGAAAACCACCAAAGAAGAATTTAAGCAGGTAGCCAGGAGATGTAGGGAGGAGGTCAGAAAGGCTAAAGCACAGAACGAACTTAGGCGGGCCAGACACATTAAAAACAATAAAAAGGGCTTTTTAACATATGTCCACAGCAAAAGGAAAAAGAAGGAGATGATAGGGTCACTGCGCAGAGAAGATGACGAATTACTAACAGGGGGAAGAGAAAAGGCAGAACTACTTAACACCTTCTTTGCCTCAGTTTTTTCCCAGAAGGATACAAGCACTCAACCTGGCGGTTGGGGAGCGGGTAAGGAAGCAGGGGAAATGAGGCACGTAATAGTTAGAGAGGTGGTACAGGAATACCTGGCCACACTGGATGAATTCAAATCTCCAGGGCCAGATGAATTAAATCCTAGGATATTAAAAGAACTGGCAGAGGTCATTTGGAACCGCTTGCTAGAATCTTTGAGTAATCTTGGAGGACAGAAGAAGTTCCAGCAGACTGGAAGAGGGCAAATGTTGTCCCCATCTTCAAGAAGGGAAAAAAGGAGGACCCAAATAATTATCGCCCAGTCAGCGTGACATCAGTACCCAGAAAAATCCTGGAGCAGATCATTAAGCAGTCAGTTTCTAATCACTTAGAAAGCAATGCGGTGATCACGAGAAGTCAACAAGGATTTCTCAAAAATAAGTCATGCCAGAATAATCTTATCTCTTTTTATGATAGAGTTACTAGCTTGATAGATGAAGGGAATGCTGTGGATGTAGCATATCTCAATTTCAGTAAGGCCTTTGACAAAGTACCCCATGACATTCTTGCAAAGAAGCTAGTAAAATGTGGGCTGGACAGGGCTATTGTCAGGTGGATCTGTAACTGGTTGACTGACCGTTCCCAAAGGGTGCTCACCAACGGCTGCTTCTCATCCTGGAGAGAAGTGACTAGAGGGGTGCCACAGGGTTCTGTCCTGGGCCCAGTGCTATTCAATATCTTTATCAACGACTTGGATGAAGGAATAGAGGGCACGCTCATCAAATTTGCAGATGACACCAAATTGAGAGGGGTTGCTAATACGCTAGAGGACAGGATCAAAATTCAAAATGACCTGGAAAGATTGGAGAGCTGGGCTGAGGCTAACAAAATGAAATTCATCAGACAGAAGTGTAAAGTCCTACACTTAGGTAGAAAAAATGGAATACAGAAATATAGAATGGGGGACATGTGGCTGGATAGCAGTACGTGTGAAAAGGATCTAGGAGTCTTGGTAGATCACAAGCTGAACGTGAATCAACAGTGTGATGTGGCAGCCAAGAAAGCCAACGCAATTCTCGGTTGCATCAGTAGGAGTATGATGTCTAGATGGAGGGAGCATTGGTACCACTCTACTCAGCTTTGGTTAGACCTCATCTTGAATACTGTGTCCAGTTCTGGGCACCTCAATTCAAGAAGGACATGGTCAAGCTGGAGCAAGTCCAGAGAGGGCAACCAAAATGGTGAGGGGCCTGGAAGCCATGCCCTATGAGGATAGACTTAGAGAGCTGGGTATGTTTAGTCTGCAGAAGAGAAGGTTAAGAGGGGACATGATAGCCATGTTTAAATATTTGAAGGGATGCCATGTAGAGGAGGGAGAGGGCTTGTTTTCTGCTGCTCCAGAGACCAGGACAAGGAGCAATGGATTCAAGCTGCAGGAAAGGAGATTCCACCTGAACCTCAGGAAGAATTTCCTGACAGTTAGGGCTGTCTGGCAGTGGAATATGCTGCCTTGGAGTGTAGTGGAGTCTCCTTCTTTGGAGGTTTTTAAGCAGAGGCTAGATGGCCATCTGTCAGGAGTGCTTTGACGGTTTTCCTGCATGGCAGGGGGTTGGACTGGATGGCCTGTGTGGTCTCTTCCAGCTCTACATTTCTATGATTCTATGATTCTATGATTATCTTGTGTGTTTCTGCATTTTCAGAACTAGTTAAGATGTCTTCCACCAGTAAAAACAGCTCCTACCACTTAACTGGTGTCATATTGCTAAAGTGCTTTAGCATATTGAATAACTCCTCAATAATATTTTAAAAGGCTCAGTAGAAATGGGTGAAAATCAGTTTCTGAAATGTTGTATGAGATTAGATGTAACATATAACTGGGGGGAGGAAAATCCAGCATATTTTAAGAAAAAGGTAGGATGTAACTCATAAATATGCCAATATAATCAAAACAAAAAGGTATTGCAAAGAATTGGATCAAAAAGTCTTGAGCCTTCCAAAGACTTTTTTTTTCTCTACTAGAGATTTTCTTTACCTTTTAAATTGCCATTTTGCCTCTAAACAAGACATGTGCTTCCAGGAGTATAGATCTACATATAAGCAAGATAGGTTGGGAGTACACATCTTTCTAATAAATAAATTATCAACGTAAAGGGAAAACACTGCCTTTTAAGGAATTTTAATCAATTTAAAGGGAAAATGTGGCAGGGTGCATGTAATCCTAACAAAGTTGTGTTGCCTATTCTTGTTTGTGGATATTCTTTTTTCAAAACAAGTAATTTCCTTTCCCTTTTCTTCTCTTTCAAATGACAATACGTAGTTTTGCTAAAGCCTGTATTCAACAAAATTACTTTGTTCGCTGATAATACTAAACAGATGGAAGCTATTTTTTTTTAAAAAACAAAACCTTTATAATAGAGGACTTCATACTGCATAATTAAATCTGATTGGATAATGAATGAAGTTTGTCTGATAAGCTTTCCTGAAATGGAAATATTCTTTACTGGACTGGTTTTGGAGCGTTCTACCCATCAAAGATTGTTGTTGGTAACACTGCAGTACTGACCCAGCCTTTTTTTTTTATATAGATCTTTCCTTATTGTAATTATAACTTTATGTATGTTGCTTTAGGTCTCTCCTGAAGGATGGGGTATACATCCTACAAAACAAGCTGTTGGCTTCCCAATGGACACCAGTTAATAGGATCAAGGAGGAATTATTCAGGGATTCCCAGGCTGGTTTCAAGGATATTATGCCCCTGATTCAACTTGTAGTCCCAGGTAGAGTTGCTCCCTTGAATGACTGGAACTCAAAGAACTATTCACTTATGTAGCTCCCAATGAATATCTCTCATTGGGATTAATAATTTGATCCAAAGACTTTGCTATCTTTAAAAGGCATTTTCCTTGACCTTTATGCATTTCACATTTGTACACTGGGTCTGGTTCAAGGAAGAGACACGTGGGCTTTAAATAATCATGAAATAATACTTCTCCCAGGGATGTTGTGTTAAATTCTGAAATTTAGGAGCTAACAGCTCCCTTAGCCACATCAGTAGCTTCTATGTCATTAAGATTTCACTTGATGTGTGGCCAGTGGTGGCTGTGGAATTCTGTTTCAGTGGAGCAATGAATCCACTCTGGGTGTTAGTCTTTAGATCTACCAAAGTTGCTGCCCTTATCCCCAGCAGGTCCAGCAACCTGGTTAGCACCTTTAAAATCTGGACTTAAATTCAGAGCAAATTCGCTACCTCAATAACACACATACATGTTTCATTAGTTAGCCAAGAGCCATCAATTGAACAAAACAGAATTGTTTGCAAACCAGAATGATATAGGCAACTTAGAATCATAAAATACCAAAAAGAAGTACAAGTATTGATTATAAACAGAATATTTAACCCATACCAATTTATCTACCAGTAACTGAAGTAAGAAGAACTTCAATGCTCACAAAAGTACCAGAGCTATTCTTCCTCACTGTATTCTTTTACGGATTGTTGGTTATGGATATGATACAAGGGACTAGATTCCGTACGTATAAAAGCCTTTATGACATATTTGTGTAATGTCATAATAGATACTATGGAAAGTATGAAAGAACCAAATGATGATGATGGATATATGGCTGACATACTGTTTTCAGATGATAATATTTATATAGGTGTTAATTATTACAAAGCCTGTGAAGACATGCAGAGAGATAAAGGTTCAGTCCTCATGAAAATACTTAGGAAAGTATAACATTGATAACTAATTGACATACAGTGTAATGTAATGAATGTGTGATGCCTTACATGCAATGTAGTGTAATGTGATAAAGTTCAGTGCCCAGACATTGACCTACCTGTGTTTCCCTGTAAAGATATCTTTGTATATCTATGAATGCACTTAATAAATAGCCAAAGAGGACCAATGCTCATTTCCCATGTAAATATCCTGAGTTTCCAATACTTAGGAATGATTAAGTGTTTGATCTTAACTCTTATTGTCTGGTTTAACCACAATCATGAACTGGGCACACAGACAGTCAGAAGGTGATAAGAGAACCTCAGACAGAATCCAACTCAGCTGACAAATGGCAAGGACCCTTAATCCCTCAGTCTAAAGAGACAGGGTGAAACACCTGTTTCGGTCTACTACACAAATAATCTTTGCTTTCCTATCGGAAACTTCTTTAGAAACTTCCAGGATAAGGCAGAAGCCTCAAAGGCACAGGGTGATGGTGTCTTCCAAGTGAGTGGAACAGTGAACTGATTCCAGGTTTCAGTGTGAACTTTAAAGGAACTATCCCCAGTGCTGATCCTTATTCTGCCAATATATTTAGCAGTTTGGATAGCTCCTTTAAAGTTCACACTGAAACCTAGAATGGACTCACCATTCCACTGTCCCATGCCAACCACCACTCATGGTTTTCAGAAAACTTTCTTGAAGGAACCTCTTGTAATTTGTTGTTATTACTTCAAAATCAATGAAGGTTATTGATATGCTTTTGATTAGAATTGCCTGCCAACAGAGAGAGAGGACAATGGGATTATTCTACAACAAATCTCTTGCTTCCTCCCTTGCCTATGTTTATCAATAAAGCAAGTATGGTGAACAGCATGCTTCCACTCACTACTGTAGAAAGAAAGCTAATTTACTGCTGCTTTGTGTCACTGAAACTAGGTGGTCATACTTAAAATCTAAGGAGGCTTTTTGAGATTTATGAGTGATAACTAGGCTTTAAATATCTCTTGACATGGTGGTTCCATCATATTGCAGTGTATTTTGCCAGCTGTGGTTGCTGACAGCTCTGATTCTATCAAAAATTCATTGCATGCACTATTGGGGAAGGGTGGGAGGGGGAGGAACCCATTTGCTCCTTTCCATTTTGCACAAAATCAAACAAGATTGAAAAATATTAAATTACCTCTCTTCTCCAAATCAAGTCAGAGAACAGCAGCAAGGGAGCAGAGGTTGTCTATGCAGACGTTTTGATGTTCTGCCAAGCCAAAGCTATAATATAATTTGCTTGAAAGGAAAAGTCAGGAAAATTGCTTTTTGTCTATTGTTGTGCTGTTTTTGCAATATGCTGTTCTATATTCATTACTTGATATGCTTGCCAAGCTGTGCAGCTTGGTTGACTTGTCATTTGTGGGCATCTCTGCACACATCCCTTTGACTTTGAATGCTTAACACAGAAGAGAAAGTGGTATTACATTTAAATTTGTGAAGAAGATGAAAACCATACATCTTGATTCCTGAATAAGTTAATACTGCTTGTAGACACCTGAATTCAGTCAACTTTCCACTTTGCTCCTTTCTTTTTACACCTTCTCTACAGTGGCAGCTATAAATACATCATCAAAGAATTCCTAAAGGCCAGCAAATTTATTGTAGTGTCAGCTTTTGAGGGCTCATATCTACTTTATCAGGTGAACTAGGCTTAAATTTGATGAAGGGGGATCATGCCTATAAAAACTCATAAATATACTAGCCTTTAAGGTGTTTCAGGATTCATTGTCATTTCTGCACAGCTATTTTTCTGGTTCCAAACAAAGATAGACTATTGTCCCCTCCAATGTAATACGAATCTATTAAATGATGACACTCTTTGATCTTCCTTCACAGGAGCTTATACAAATCTAGCCAGTCAACCAAGGGGAAAGCATTAAAATTGTGAAAATTACCTGTACCAGTCACTCTAAAGGTCAAATGAAGCACAAACTTTAAACAAATAAACACTGTACAATAAATAAAAATTCATCCTTACAATCACCTCTTTGTCTTCTTTTACAAAAAGCAGATACATATTCTTAAATTCATAGTATGGAGCCAAGTTTTTAAAGGTTTCTCTCCATGCTCTATCCCACCCACCTCCCATACAGCCCAATGGCATCATATGCCCCTAGGAACACCATCTTCAGCAAACAATATTGGGATGGGCAGTCAACATGTACTTGGACCTGCAAGAAGAAGGATCACTGAGATCCAGCATAGTCTAGGAGATAGCTGGGCTTGGTGAGAGAGGTGCTTAAATACACCCTCTCTCACAGATTCATTGCAAGAAACCTCCCAGCATTACTCTTTCATAGCTAGAATTACTGCATGAGCACAACAGCTTCTAAGGTCAATTCTAAGGTTAATGGTTTAACATCTGTTTTAGACTTTTAAAATAATTTTATTGTTTATGCTGTTTTAAATTGATGGTTTTGAATTTATTGCACACTACCTTAACTTCTTTAGACAGAGATTGCAATATAAACAAGCCTGGTCAAGGAGAACCCAATTCCTGTCGAAGGAGGAAACAGATACTTCTGTGCTACAGCTAGGAACTTTCTCCATTCTCAACACTACAACAGTGTTAGAGGATGCTTCAGTCGTATTTGTACCCATCCTGTCCCAGTTTTACTGGCTGCCAGTCCTCTTTCATAGGTACCTATGATCTTTTTTTGGATTAACAATAAACTTAAATCAGGCTTTCAAAATTGCATACAAGTTTTCAATTATAATAATAAAAAGGGAAGGAATGAAGTTATTGCTTTATAAGTAAGGTTTAACCACCACCCCCTTCTCCTCCTCCTCCTCCTCCTTCTCCTCCTCCTGTGCTTTCAAATCAGTTCCACGTTATGGTGAGCCTGCACTAGAGTATTCTTGGCAAGATTTATTTAGAGGAGGGTTGCTATGGTCTTCTTTTCATGCTGAGAGAATGTGACTTGCCTAATGCCACCCAGTGGATTTCCATGGCTGAGTAGGGATTTGAATCCTTGTCACCAACACTCATACCATTGTACCATGATGGCTCTTTAGAGAACAACAAGGTAACTCTATTCTATTTTCTTTTCCTTTTCTTTGCCTTCTGCTTTCTCATATGGAAATTAACTGCAACTTTATTGCTTTCCATCATCTTTGTGCAAGATGTCAGCACCTAAGCCATTTCCGCACTAGACTGTTATAGCGCTATGATTCCACTTTCAAGATCCTATGGAATCCTGGGGTTTGCAGTTTCGGGAGGGGCCAAGTGGCCCCTCCCAAAACTGCAAACCCCAGGATTCCATAGGATCTTGAAAGTGGAATCATAGTGCTATAACAGTCTAGTGCGGAAATGGCCCTAGTCTACATTTCCAGAAATTATCTATGATCAAAGCAACTGGTTAGAACATATCTAAATTTCTTGACTCTTAACTTGTACAGCTGAGTCTAAGTTTAAACATATAGGCTTAAACCTTGTATTGCATTAGCAGATGCCAGCAGTGCAAAGGGACTCTGAGTCTTTCTTTTCTGTGGCACTCTGCACCATCCTACAATCTTCTCTGGACTAGATTCTGATGGTATGGGAAGAGGGTGGATAAAAAACCACTACACAGTACAGTACTCAGCAGACTGACAATTCCCTCAGCAGAATGGCAAAACTGAATCCACTTCATAATGTCCTTCAAACAGAAAATTACAACTGATTTTCACTGCGAACCAAAAATTAAAAATCTACCTATATAGATGTAATAAAGATGATGTTAAACAATCTCTTTGTCACAGGATCAAAATATGAAACTCCAGTTTACCCTTTCTTCTAATATTTGTAGCAATTATTTTCCTTAATTTTTATTAGCCTGTATTGTTATCTTAATCTTGATGAAAAATCTGAATAAAATTGCAATGTGGAGGAAACACCCTTCCCTCAAAGGAAATCTGCCATGAACACAAGTCCCTGCAACAACTGCCACTGAGGAAGTTGGGAAACAATTTGTGAAAATGTGCTTCTTTTCTGGAGCGACAAAAAAAAGGGGGGGGGAATGCTGAGACGTGTTACACGTACATTGTGGCATGCGGTTTCAGGGACTACATGTATCCAGCAAAGTGAGTTCTGGCCCAGAAAGTTTACAGTACTAAAACACATCTCCTTTTTGTGCTTACTTCAAGTCACAAACATGACTACCTCACTGGAATCTGTCTGAAAACATGCTGGCCCAACAAACTGTTTTGAGTTGCTTCCGCAAGGGAGGCAAGCCCTGGCTGTTGGCAGATTCACTTAGCTATTGAATTTCACCCTTTACTGCAAAGTCTGAAGCTGTCCATGTATAAGAGCTGTTTGTTTGGTTTACACATTTGTAGCTAGCCATTCCTCCAGGGACCTCAACACAGCCTACGTAGGGCTATCTCCTTTAATATACACATAGCAACCTAGTGTGTTAAGTTCAGCACAGAAGCAGTGACTCTCCCAAGACCACCCAGTAAGCTTTACAGTGAAAGAGTGATTTGATGTGTGGTTTTCCACACTGAAACTCTACACTCTACCTCACGTAGACTCTGCTCCTTTACATCACACTGGGTCTCCTGTGTTTCTGCACAGGGCACAAAGACCCTCCAATAATTCAAAAGGCAAGGAAGCTGTAGTGGAGTTGATTTATCATTGGTTATACAGCAATTTATCATGTATTATATATTCATGTTATTTTAGGAGAAAACCACATTTCAGGAGGGGCTTCTGTATATATTGTTTAATGAATACTTTGGATACAATGCAGACATTGAGAACACCCACTCCCTGGATTCTGGAGAAACAGCACAGTGGTGAGCTTGGTAATGAGGAGATATCACGGTATCAACAGGCAGATATATGCAGTGTTGACAGCAAAGGGATGGGGGACCTCTTTAAGGGATCTATGCTTCTCTGGATCATTGGTTCTGCGTTTAAGTATGTCTAGGTCGAATGACACCTAAGCTGACTTTTGGATAGCTACTTTCAAGGCATTTCTGTAAGTGGCAACAGACCTGGCAGTTAGACTGACATTTCAGTGGTGGGGGCAGGACAGGCTGCATCAGTTGGGCCAGTTGTTAACAGGAACCCTTAGGGTAGGGGTGGTAATCATGTGACTCTTCAAAAGCTATTGGATTGCAACAACAGGCAGAGTCAGCCTGAGTCACTATAGCCCTTGGTGAAGAACACTGAAGACCTTTCCGCACCTTCTGGTGCTGGGGTGCGGGGATTGCACGAGCAGCCTCTGATGAGAGGCTCTCACGTCCGGGGTCCTTCGGCTCCACGCAAGCTGCCTGCTCGTGCGAGAGCCCCGCCTCTTCCTTCTGCAGCGAAGCTTGGGAGTTTCCCAGGCTGTGCTGGGGCAGGAAGCGTGACTGGCACAGCTCTGGAGGCTCTGCATGCCAGGTAAGTGCGCATGGGGCCCGGGAGCAATGTGTGATTGTGCACCATTTTCGGCTTCTAGCTGAAAATGAAAAGGTGTGTGATCGGCGTCTGCCGGCCCCTGGAGCATCGCACGATTGTGAGTGCATCGTGCAGATCACTCCTCACAATTGCGCGATGCTCCAGGCACCTTTTCGCATGGAAAATGCCATGCAAAAAGGGCCTGAGACACGCAGTTCAGCAACACCTGGAATGCTTCCACATCCTCAGCTTCCTGCAGGGCTCTTCTCTGCATGGCAGTGGAGCCAGGTTTGCTATTTTAAAGGCAGCAGAAGTGGCACTGGGATTTAAAAAAAAAAAAAGAGAGAGAGAGAAAAAGATCAAGACTTTAATGTTGCCAATCAATTCCCAAATCAGTGTGGGAGGGCAGCTAATTACAAGGGTTAGATTAAGTAGAACTAAACAGCTTCTTCTCATCAGACTGGGGTGGGGGGGATTAACTCCATTTATTATTTTTAGAATTTAGTTCTGCATCAGATCACATAGAATGCTAGAGCTGTGGAAGCTCACACTCCTTTGCAGCCTGTCCCAGGGGCTGAGGCTTCGAAACTTTGGGGAAATAAGGACAAGAGAACAAGAAACTGGGCAGGAAGGTGACATTTTAACCCAGCCTTAACTACAGAGTTCCAGCTCAATTAAGTTTGTGCTGCCTTCTTGATTTTTGTCCATGGAAGATGTGGCTTATTATTGGAGGATTTGCCTCTTAGGATTCTTTTTCAGGGTCAATGTCATTCCACTTTTGCTCTCGGCCAGAAATCAGTTTTGGATATAGATTACATTGTGCTGGACAAAGGAGGCCATGATAGCAAAATAGGTATTGTCCTTGGTTCCTTTCAGTTTCCTCCTGTTTCTAATCTCTGTCTTTCTTTTTTGGAAAATGAATTGGGGAAGAGTCAGGAACACAAGTTGATACACAACCTGTCTTTTCCCAAAGGCATGTTGGTAAACGACCCAACATCCAGATTATTGTATCCTGTGTATTACATTGGCTCAACACTGCTGTACAAATTTTGCAGTGATACGAGAAGGTCCTTTTATGGAGATGTATGCTATCAACTCTGTTCTTCTTTGTGGATCTTTGTGGATTCTGTTTTTCTTTGTGGATCTACAGGATTTTGATCTGTTACACTCCAATGTTAACAGAACCTTTCCTATGGGATGCTCTGTTTCATGCAGAGCTTTTGGTACTTCTGTTCATTTTAGAATGACTCTTGCAAACAAGAACTGGACTTTGCGGAATTACTTGAATGAAGGTTTTGTTCCTGGGAGACAGAGATTGTGGTCACAGACATACATTAATGCACAAATTTGTAATAAAATAAAAAAGTAAAAAAAGGCAAAAAGTAAAAAGAACTGCCAAAGACAATAAATAAATAAAAAAACAGTGCATCTATACATATAGATCATGCTATATGTATTGCAGAGCACTGGTGAACTATGGTCAGGAATGCAGTCTCTTGCCACAAGCACCCAATCACTCAAAGCAAGCAGGAAGTTTCAGGTGTTCAGAGCATCCAAGTGACCTCAAGAGAGGCCCTTTCCCACAGATCAGTAACTGGAGTTTTGCATTGCTCTGCAGCAATGTGGACTTTCAGTCAGATCAAGTTGAAATAAACTTTCTAGGATAGTGTTTTGGACTACATTAAAAAGGTTGGCTGATCATTCTACAAATTTTCATAAGTTTAAGGGCTGGATTCAGGCTCAATCTTCCAAACTAAATGGTCATATTGCAATTTTTGTCTCTATTTTCTTGGGCTTGAGACAGCAGTTGGCTAATATTTCTAAGTCTCATGTCAGAGCTCTGTTTCAAATGGTAGCTCTTAGTACTTTATTAGGGCCTTTGTGATTTCTTAATCTACTATATAAAAATCAGTTTGTCTGTTTGGCTGTGTCAGGCAAAGACCTCATATGATTGGCTGTGTCAGGTGAAGACCTCATATGACTGGCTGTCTAAGAAGATTCTATGGAATCCTGGGGTTTGCAGTTTACGAAGGGGCCTTTAGAATCTTCAGCCAGAGAGCTCTTGGCCCTCAGTCAACTGTGTCTGTCTTGAATAGGCCAGCTGCTATGTAAAAGAGGCCTAACAGCAAGGAGGAGGGTAGTGTCTGTCTTGAATAGGCTGGTTGCTATGGAGATGCAGCCTAGCAGCAAGGAGGAGGACTGTGTATTCTCTCAGGAACACAATCTCTGTATGTTAATAACTCTGAATACAGATTGGACTGGGGAATATTGAGAAAATTTACAGGTAATGGACAAGACAGTTTGGGGAATTAGAGACATAGGATCTCAAACCTTTCCAACAAGTATTACTCATGAGAAAATAAAATCTCGGGCAACACCGGGCATATACACTAGTTACCGTAATTATAAGATCTAGAGGGATAAATTGGAGTGTGATTTGCACTTTAAGATCATCATTTTTATGGAGAATGGAGTTCTCCACAATGGAGAACAGAATGGAGAATGGAGAATTTGAAGATTTCCATGACTTATCAGAAGCACAAGAGGTCTGGGGGAATGTCTTTCCTGCTTTTAATGTCCTGTTAAAGCTTTTCAGACATCAGTGGTGCTTACCAAGGCCTAGTTAGCTGGGCTTGGTCAGAATTTGGTGAATGCTCCCCTCTCACATCTCCAAAGTTTTGATGCTTTCAACAAATATGGCCCTAGTTCAACCCAACTATCTTAATTTCAAATCTTTGTTTTCTCTCGCTCTTGCAATGATTAAGTTACAATCAATGTGTGTATAACTGCAAGGCTCATTTCATCCACTAGACAACTTACTTCTGTACTCCTACTGGGCTCTGTAATAATCTTTCACTTTCTACACAAGATTTAACCTCAACCATAACAAAGAGGGCCCTTGCACACTACACCATTATAGTGCTATGAGTTTATTTCAACTGCCTTGGCATTATTAGATATTAGAGGAAGGCTGTTTAAAATTGTCAGCCAAAGGGTTTTTCTAGTGCCTCATCACACTTTAGAACCCAAGACTCCACATGCTTTTGCCATGGTTTTTAAAGTGGAATCATAATGCTGTAATTGTGTAGCATGAAAGGGGGCAAAAATATCATTCATACTAACTAAAATGTACCTACACTGAACTGAGCTTCTAGTACAGTGATTCTCAACCTGTGGGTCCCCAGATGTTTGTGGACTTCAGCTCCCAGAAGCCCTGAGCATTGACCATAGTGGCTGGGGCTTCTGGGAGCTGAAGTTCACAAACATCTGGGGACCCACAGGTTGAGAACCACTGTTCTAGAATCTAGAATCTCATCTAGAATCTCATCCTAGAGATTTAGCCTCATTTGAATGGCTCAAGTTTAGCAGTATCTGTCCTTCTAACTCCCACAGAACAGATATTCCCATTACAAATGGCTGATGTGCAATACTGCGGTGGGGGTGGCATAGATCATAGAGGAAGGAAAAAAGAAACAGGTTTTAAGAAACTGAAAATGTTTCCCACGCACTTTGCTATGGGATGCTGTGCACATTAGACTAACCTGAAGCTCATTAGCTTTAATCCCTATTAAAACAACAACAACATACCAAATCCTCATACCAATGCTTGCCATTTACAGCCTGCTGACATCTGGCAATCTCTCTTCTCCTATCAGGCTGTCTCTGTGGCCTATCATCTCCTCTGAATGCATATTCCTTTCCCTATCTCTTATACCTCCTTGGTTTCACTTCACAGTCTTCCTTTTCTTCCCTTCTTATTTCTGTTTCCTTCTTGCCTTATTCTGCCGCTCTCAGTTCATCGTTTGCCTCCTTTACTGCAGCATCCCTGCTGTTATGCTCAGCATGTGTAGCTTGACAAAGTGAGACTGGTAAAAAAAAATGTCTCTCATCAGAGATTTTTCACAAATTTAATCTTTTACCTCACACACAGACAGCGTGGAGAGGCAAGGTAGTAATATAGCATGTTGATACTGATCCACTCAGCCATGAATAGAGGCATGCTTGCAACTAAAATGCCAGGAAAAGATTCATAAAAGTTAAAAGATTTGAATGAAATGTGCTTCTAGTACAGCAGATGATTCATGTCTAAGAGCTGGAAAGTTCCTGGAAAGGTTCCATCCATCTGACTGATATCAGGAATCTAACTGTGATGCTTTGGCTCATAATCCTTCTTCTGATAAAAACAGCAACTCCATGCAGTGTCTAACAGATGAGAGAGTAAGCCCTTATTGGAGTTTTATCGTATTTAATTTATTGATCTAAAAAAATTTCACTGTTTGGTCTGTAATCAGTTCTAAAGAAGAGTAAAAGAGATGATGCAATATAGAGATATCCCACGACCACAACTAAAATATAGCCATTTTTGTGTTTAAAATTTAAAAAAAACTTCGTTTTTAAATAAAATGGTTCATAGGCTGTTATAAGATTTCAATACATGAAGTTATCACATAAAAATCCTCCTTCAGGATTAGTCAAGTTCATGTACCATAGTTTATATTTTGCTTTCCTGTCATAGGATTGCCACATCTACCATCTTTGTATAAATTCATTTTGCAAAACAGATAAAACAGGAGCTTATAGGCTGGGGTAATCCAAAATGGAAGTACTTGAAAGGTTCATACAGAAACCAGTAAAACTTATTATATAATTTATTTGCACATACATACATGTGATTAGCTATAGAGCTGATTCACATAAAATGTTAATACCAGCAACTTGCTTATATGCTTAACAAAAGGGCATGGCACTAGAAAGGAATCATTGTACTGCTTCTTAACTGAACATCAGAATCGCCAGATTTAATATCTTGTGTGGATCAGCTTAATGGCATAATTGATACAAGCAGCCTAGTTTGAGTCCTTTTCTTCAGAAATAGACACCAAATCCTTACCACCCCAAAGCTATTGCAGATGTTTTGACAACCTTTTCTTTTTCTTCTGTGTTTGCATTTTCCAGTACTCTATGCCTTATTCCACTACCCCAGGAAAAATGGCACCTTTGCATGCTGATCCTCATTGTTTTGTATATTACCTGAAAACACCTGGCAACGTGCATTCGAATGCATTCAGTTATGGCTGAGCAGAAATATCTGCACACTGCAGTGAAATGGCACATGGAAACTTCTTTACCAAGAGTACATGTGATCCTCACCCCACCCTTTTCTCTTTAAAAAGTACTATGACAAAAGGTTTTTAATCTTTAATCTCTCTATATGAGCCTGCCCAAGTTTTAAGATCTTTGGGGAAGGCTTTCTCTTGGTTCCACCACCATCTCAGGTAGCTTTTGTGAGGTCTTAGGAGAGAGCCTTCTTGGTGGCTGCTCCCAGGCTAAGGAATTCTTTCCAAGAGAGGCTCAGTTGGCTCCCTTCTCTGCTCCTTTTTTGCTGGAAGGCAAAGATCTTATTTAAACCAGCCTTCACTTTTTACTGGTTGGGGTAGGGTATTGAGTGTACTGGTTCTTAATGTGCAAGAGGCTTTAATGTGTTTTTAACTGTTCTAAATTGATGTTTTTAAGTGGATTGATTTTTAATTTTTTTGTATTACAGACTGTTTAAGCTATATTATTTTAACATGTTGTTTTACGTTTTATTGTGACGCCGCTTTGGTCCCATTTGGGAAAAAAGCCAGATATAAAACAAACAAACAATCTTTAAAATATGTATATACACTTCCTCAAGGAATACCAAGATATTACAGGACACAGAGGGATGGCCAAAACAGCAAACATTCTCTCTTCACCAAGACTGTTTTGTAAGGTGAAATGCATGATTTTCTGTGGATGCTCTTTCCTTGAAAGAGACAGCTAATAAAACTGAGTGATACTGTATCACTGAAGGAAGAGGTCCATGTCTCATGTTTTCAGTGCCTGGCACATATTTCCCATCATTACTCCTTCTAGCATTGCTGTGCTTATAATTCAAGGAAAAGTCTCCCATCTAGTGGCTGAAATTCGTCAAAGGAGTCATCCTAATGACCTGTCCAGCAGTCATTGCTTCCTATGGAGCTCTTCTCAACCTTCGCTTGCTTTGGTAGCCCTGGAGTTTGGAGGAGCTAGAGCATCAGATGCACTGCCTCCACTAAACAGTACAAATGCTTCTTCTTCTTTGCTGAACTACAAAGAAGGACCAGCAACCATGCTGGGTATACTGCAGCTTTAGTTTATGAACATAAATAGTACTGACCTAGACAAAGACACCTTGGATACGAGATTCTCAGATATCATTAATCTGTGTATTTAATAAATGCTGTAGCAATAAACATCTCTATCTAAGCAACACAAGTCTAAGGGAACTGCTGCTTCTAAAGTCTTTGAAAACCAGTCATAATCTACACCATGAAAAATTTAATTGCTCTTTAATTACCAGTTAGCTGAATAGCATGAGATATGCATGCCTTCAGTTTTTAATAGCTTCTGCCTTTTCCAGTAAATTGTGGAAAGAAATAATAGATGCCTTGAGTATGCTTTGCCTTCTGCTTGTACTAAAAATTTTTAAAAGGAGGAGGAGCAGAATAGAAGGCTAGACAATCCAAATTCTTATGAATTGGTTCCAATCTAGGAGGGACATTAGTAATGGCAACTATGAACGTTCAAATTCTGCCGCAGTGCCCAAGTCAACACCAAAGGCATCCTTTCGATATTTTTTCCCCTGCATATTCAGCTCAAGGTTAGTGGCCTTGCTGTTTAATCAACTCAGGCATGCTCTTTTATTTGCTCATCCAGGATAGAATCACTGTGTGCATTTCATGCTAGCTTCAAGGTTGTTCTTCTTTGGAATGCTAAATGGATAGTAGCTGCATATGATACCAGCAATGACAAATATTCTGAAATATTGTAATTACTTTTGTAATCAAAGTTTCCATTGCATAACACACTATGCTTGCACAGCTAGGAAGACATCCTTGTTATATCCAACATGTACACATGCATACATAACAATTATTAAAAAAAATGTGCTGCTATTAATTATATTAGAGGCTACATAAAAAGGGAAAAAAATCAGGTTAGAACATGTAGTGTCTGTTTTCACTGTCACTCGATAAGATTTTAAAGCATTTTCCTGAAAACAATAGGGGAAATAACATTTTCACGGGCTACCTGGTTTCCATGTTTCATCACTTCCTTTGCCATCCTGACTGGAGCTTTATCCCACCACAGTGGGTGGTGGTGGCTGTGGCAACACAAAGCACAACAGTGACAAGAAAAGGAAGCAGGAAACAAGAGCAGAAAGTGTGCAGCATTGATGTGCTGCCTTATGGTGCAGCCTACACAGGAGAAAGCATCTGCAGTGTGAGGGAGAGCAGGAGAGGGGATGGGAGAAAGAGGGAACAGTAGTGAAGGTTTGTGGCTTCCATGTCAGTGGGGCAGTGAATTAATTCCAAGTTCTGGCTACCTTTACAGGGACTATCCAAGGTACTGGAAAGATGTGGCCTACTCCTGCCCAAATACTTCTATCTTCAAGGAGTTATTTTTAAATTTATTCAAGTGCTTGCTTTCATATATGTTTGGCTGTGTTTTGAAGAGGGCACCAATCAAGTGAGGTTCCCAAAGGAAGCAAACAATGCATATTATATGAAAGGACTGCTGGGATTTCATTCTGACCCCATTAGATTAGTTTAAAAACAAATATATATCCTTTGTACATATGATGAAAGTCAGACTTTCCCTTTGAAGAGACAATATACTCCTGACTCAATTTGTATCAGCCACTTATTTAGATCATCAGAAATTCTGATAACAGGAGCCTTGTATATGTAGGACTGATTGCCTTGATGTGGAGCTACATGGGACAGGAGTAAGCACATACACATAGCAAGGCAATTTAGATAATGAAAGCTTGCACATAGAATAGGTCTTCTTTTACACCAGAAAGCCATTCATTCTTTCACACCATAATTAATTACTAAGTTAAGAGTTGGCAGTGTGCAAATATAAAGCAGTGTCTCTGCATGAAGGCATCCTCTCAGATCCACTAGTAGTAGCCATTCTGCTCACTGGTGTGCAAAGGAATGATGGGCTCCAACCTGTTTGGCTGGATCAAACACACATGCATCATGGTAACCCTCCTCATTTTATTTCACTCTGATGCTATAGAGATAACTTACAACAATTCAGATTTAACTGCTCTGATAATGACCTCTGGAATCCTGTGCTTTGTAGTCTGATGAGACACTACAGCTTAATTCTAATTACTCCTACATAAGCTACAAATGCCAGGATTTCATAGGATGTTGCCATGGTAGCTAAAGGTGAATCAAAGTACTGTAACTGTGACATGTGAAAGGGTCCATGATCTACATCCTCAAGTCAAGAACTGCATGAAGCAGTAATATATTTGAGTCTTTTACTCCAAGTTTCAAGTCAAGCGTCAAGTCTCTACCTTCAAGTCTCAAATCAAGTCTCAACTCCTTGAAGACACTTTCAAGTCAATTCTTAAATCTCAAGTCTGGGAGCCAACTTCATATCCCAACCTATATTCCAGAATTTTTGGACAGAGTTGAATAAAGTCAGTTTTAACAATTTAACTAGAGTCAGCCCTTCACATTTGCAATTTTGCCATGTTCGGCTTTGGAAGTGGGGAATAGGATCCTTCTTATTCCCCATTAATGAAGCTTCAAAAGCTTTAGAAGGAAGGATCCTTCCTCCTCAAGCCCATTGCCAAATACATTTGCTGTTCCCCTCTGACAAATGCACCCTACATTTTGGGGGTGAGTCTTGTCTTCTGCTCTTAGGAAAAGTTTTAGAAGGCTCCTCCAATAGGAGCAGGGACAGGCAGCTGAGCACATCTCAACTCCACCTCAAGCCCATTGCCTAACCCATTTGCTGTTCCCCTCCAAGAAATGCACCCACACTTTGGGCTTGAGACAGATTGTCATGTGTCAAGTAGGCAAAAAGGGATGGAAGCATTGTTCAAAGTTGTAAGGTTTCTGGATGAATGTGTTATGTTAATGAACCAAGGGCAGCAAGTCAGTCACTAAAAATATACAAGTCTCGAGATGAGTCGAGTCAGTGCACCATTTATTGCCGAGTTGAGACCGAGTCGAGTCACTGAAGTGACTTAAGTCCGACTTGAGTCCAAGTCAGTCAACTCGAGCATACATCACCGGCATAAGGCAACTGGTTTAAGTTGCAATCCTATACACATCTATATGAGAGTTAGTTCCACAAATATCACCAGAGTATGTTTCTGTGTAGACATGCACAGAATTGTACCTTTAATATGGTATACTAAAAGAGCACAAACGACACTTAGCAGAACATATCATTTGCATGCTAATGAAATGGATAGTTATGCTGAAGCTTACTGCTGGACAGACAGATTCCAGTACAAACATAGGGATGGTTTTTCCACTTATGCTAGAGGAAGTTCTTAATCCTGGTTTGGCTACTTGCCCAACAGTAGCCACTGTCTCACTCATTCTCAACTTGTTTACTTGAACTAGTGGCTTCTTCATACCTTGCTGTTTAGGCTGCATCATCCCAAAAGATGATGTGTAATAATGGTGTGTAATTATGCTTTGGGTGAGTAGGGCAAAGGATGACAAGCACAACTGAGTCAACAAGTGTCACATTAGTGGATGTGCATGGATAATAATTTCTGCAACCATAGTTCAAACTGAATTTCTGATGCTTGAGATAGGGATGGAAAGAATGTTTGAAAAGATCTGACAAATTCTCAAACCCTCGTCTCCCCACATGTTTCTCAACTGTGAGAAATGCTTATAAGTAAAATCCTGGATTGACAAGAGTCTTCACAGTTTGAGTCTTATTCTGCACACAGTTGTTTTGTGCATGTGGACAAAATTTGGATGTGGTTGTTTTGCACAGAAAAAAAGCATGATTTCAACTGAAAATTATATTTCCATGCAGAAATATTATTTCCTACATAGAAAAAGCTGTTTCTTGTGCAGAAAAATGCCACAATTGGGGATATTCTGTGCAAGATTTGCACATAGGTGATTTGTATCACAAACATTTTCTACAGGAATATTATTTTCTGTGCAGCAAATGTTGTTTCCCATGCAGAAAATGTTTTCTGTGCAAAACAACCATGTGCAAATTTTTCAGAGGAAAAGTCCCAAATTGCAAAAAAAAGTCCCAAACTGCAAACCAAGCAGGTTTTGATGCCTTTAATTAGCAGGAAGAAAATTGCTAAAATTGCTCACTGCTTCATTTGAGGAGAAACTTAGTGAAGAATTACATCCCTAATTTGGGACCTCATAATGGTAAATCAACCCATGGTTGTTTATGTTTTGGGCCACTTCAGACCAGAGAATCGTAACATGTTGTATGAGAAGTTGTCAAAAATTACAATAGGTTTAAAATATGTTCCTAGACAATTATTTGTGATTGTCTACAGAAACCATACAATGCCATCACACAGTCACAAAGGATATCTGAGTCTTTTTCAAGATTTGATTCTAAATCTTAAAACACCTGGATCCATTAACCTAAGGACCGCCTTCTCTCAAATAGTTCAACATCTTCCTCATTATGATATTTTCACTTCCTGGCTTGTGTTTTGTCCCTTTGAACTGTAGAGACTGTGGGGACAGGAGTTACTTAGGGCCTTTTCAACAATGGTACCAAGATTTGAACTTTCTTTCTGACTGAGCTTCAGACTGTCCCTTTCTTACTGGCTTTCTGCCATCTGTGTCCAGAGAGAAGCAATGATTATAAAATTTCAGTAAACAAACAAATACATGGTCAGTTTTCCTCTAAGAAGCTTTTCTGTTTCTCTGAAGCTGACAATTTTTATTGTGATCATTCTGTTAAGCAGTGGTGTCTTATTAAGTCGAAGCATTTTGTGAAGCACAGCATTTCAATTTTCTGATTTGCTGTTTTGATTTTTAAGTTATTCTTGTGGCTTATGTTGTATGTTAGTTTCCACAATTGTTTTTATAAATATTCCTATCCCCAACTCTCCTGTTAGAGCAGACCCGTTGAATCAATGGATTTACATAAGTGTTGACTCACTATTCAACAACTCACTCCATATTGCATCCTACTGGAAGGAACAATAGGATTCAGGCCTTTAAGTTTATCATGCCAGATAACACAAATAATAATGTTTATTTAAAATGGCTCTTGGAATGATTCCATCTGTGGCTGAAAGCATGAAAAAGTAGAATATATAAGGGGTATATCCAGAGAAGACAGCTGGAGAAGTAGTGAATGCAGAACATTGAGTATGGGCTGCAGGGAACAAAGACCTTCAATGGAATTACTTGCCTTCAGTTTCATGAGGAATAGCTTTGTATTACCAAACATTATGTTCATTAAGATAAGAGCAGCAGTGCTGAAGCGCACATTACATTTTAGGCCTCACGGCCTTATTTTTTTTTAAGGTGCTCCTGTTCATAAAAGTTCCCATACAGTATATATCTGTAGCCAACGTTTGCATATGTTGGAGTGGTTATAGATGATACTTATGGGAACCCTATGGCTTACAAAAAGGAAAATTAAATGTAAAGAAGAGAAACTGGTCTCTTGAGAGCTTGTTGCTAGCTGTCTAGATTCAGGCAGAGGAAAAAACATGGCCCTGTACTACAGAGCATGTTTATTTAATAATACTTTTAAACAATGTTAGGAAAGTATCAGCTCAAGCAAGAAGAAGGGTGAAAGAGCTTGGCAAAAACGTACAGATGTTTAATAGCGAAGCACTCTGAAACTATCTGAAGTAATGTGACAGTTCTAGAATGATACTTAGTGTTGAATTCATAGGGAAATTCTCCATATAAATAAATCAGCCACCCACCCTTTTCACAAATTAAACAGTCTGTAAGCACTTAAAAATGAATGCCATAATCATTAAAAGTCAACATGAGCTTCCCAAAAACAAGTCATGACAGACCACTTATCTTTTTTTTTTTTTATAGAGTTACTAGCTTGGTAGATGGAGGTGGATATAATGTATCTTGACTTCAGTAAGGCCTTTCACAAGGTCTCCCATGATACTGCAGGCTAGACAATGCTAATGTTAGGTGGATTTGCAATTGCTTGACTGACCAACCTAAAGGGAGCTCACCAATGGCTTCTCTTCAACCTTGACAGAAGTGACTAGTGAGGTGCCACAGGGTTTGTCCTGGGCTTATCCTATTCAACATCTTTATAAATGACTTGGATGAGGGAATAGAAGGCATGCTTATCAAATTTGCAGATGACACCTAATTAAGAGGGATAGCTAATACCCCAGAGAACAGGATCATAATTCAACAGATTTGAAAGCTGGGCCAAAACTAACAAAAGGAAGTGCAACATGGAGAAATGTAAAGTATTCACTTAGGCAGAAAAAATGAAATGCACAGATATAGGATGGGTGACATCTGACTTGACCACAGTACATGTGAAAAGAATCTAGGAAATAGACCCCAAGGAGAAGATGAGTAAACAGTGTGACGTAGCAGCTAAAAAGCCAATGTGATTCTAGGTTGCATCAATAGGAGTATAGCATCTGGGGTGAAGAAAGTAATAGTACCATTCTATTCTGTTTTGGTCAGATCTCACCTGGAATACTATGCCCAGTTTTAGGCACCTCAGCTCAAGAAGGACACTGAAAAGCTGGAACATGTCTAGAGGAGGGTGACCAAAATGATAAAAGGTCTAGAAGCCATGTCCTGTGAGAAGTAGCTTAGGGAGCTGGGTATGTTTCACCTGGAGAAGAGAAGGTTAAAGACATAATAGTTGTGTTTATTTGAAGAGATATCATATGGAAGATGGGGCAAGCTTGTCTTCTGCTCCTCCAGAGACTAGGATGCAGAGCAACAGATTCAAACTGCAGGAAAAGGGTTTTCCCTTAAACATTAGGAAGAACTTCATGACAGTAAGAACAGTTCGACAGTTTGACACCTCAGATTGTGGTTGGGCCTCCTTCTTTGGAGGTTTTTAAACAGAAGCTGGATGGTCATTTGTCAGGATTGCTTTGTGTATTCCTACATGGCAAGGGTTGGACTAGATGACCCTTGAGGTCTCTTCCAGCTCCATGATTTTGTGATTCTACAAATAAATCTCTAAGGGGATGCAGCATTCTGGGGATGATATTAGGCCATGGGACAGTTATTTACATATGAGTTGAAAAATAGTTACAAGAGCCCTGTGTCATCAGTGCATTGTACATGATGGTATTCTTTGACCCAGTTTGTTGAATTGTTCATCAATTGGAGACTAACAAAAACAATAAATGACAAGTTACATTTATAACAGGAGAGGTATTAGGTTTCTAAGGACTATTTGATCAATGATAAAAAGCCTTTCAAGGGCACAAGATGTCTTTGTAGAAGCAAATTTTAATATGGTCAGACAGCTGTAGAAGACGCTTAATTATTCATACATTCTCATTTCACACTGCCAATGTTGCCAGCCTCTGCAGAAAAATAATGTTTTGCTAAAAACTGTCTATTTCCCTTTTTATTCCTAGAATATTTCATTGCAAAAGAATGTGTCACCATCATGATTAGAGTTTAAAATGTATAATAATGGCTGATTTAAGTCCCCACTGTCAACACCAGCTCAACATCTGAAGTATCAAAATTGTTATTATAGATCACTGATAGATTATATCTATATGAAGCCCTTGGGAGAGATCATCCATGGGGTAGGTGATCTCCGTATGCTAATGACACCCAAATATACTTTTCCAAACCTTCAATAATAGTGTTAGGTGAGGATAGTATGTCTCCTCTGAATGAATGCTTGGAGCAGGTAATGGGCTGGATGAGGAAAAACAAACTGAAACTGAATCCAGACAAGATGGAGGTGTCTACTGTCAAGGGTCCTAACCTGGGTTTGGAGGTATGTCAACTAATCCTGGGTGGGATTACAGGGTTGGCAATTGCCTAGATATTGCTGGGCTATACATCCTAGTGGTCCTTGCCACCATAACCAATGATGTGGAGAGCTGAGAGCTTCAGTCCAACAACATTTGGGTGGCCACATGATTTTCATATCAATGCAAAAGGCTACAACTGAGAGGAAGGGGAAGAGATAAGGCAAAGACTAGGACCAGGGGAAAAATTGTGTTGTCATGAGAGAATGAGCGATGAGAAGTAGTCTTGGAGGAACTTGTTGGCAGTGTAGTATGTTCCCTAAAAATCTGTAAGACTAAAAATTCCATGAAATTATTTCAATTTTGACTTTGAATTTCTAGAAAGAGGGGAAGCTATTAGTACTGCTCAATCATTGCCTGTCTACTACTAGTTTTGAGTGGAACTGCAGTTGACTACTCTGCATTGGGTATTGTTCTTTCTCCATATGCAAAGTTAGACAAGTTCTTGAGCCTAGGCAGCCATTTTTCCAACCCCTTGAACCTTCACAGGCCACATCAGCTCCCCCGCAGCTTCCACATTTTTCTCTAAAAAATAGTTTTCAGTTTTTAAATCAATGGCTTCAAACCTAAATTTTAAGGTGTTAAGGTCTTGCTTTAGAGGAGGGTAGGGCTTCCTAAATGTTCCATCCTCCCATTTTGTAAAAAGTCCTCCAAAAAAGACTTCGGTGAAATTTTCCTCATCTGAGGGCCACAAAACCAGCCTGGTGGGATTAAGCAGCCTGCAGCTGTAAATCCATCCTACAGTGTTCTATCCTCACAGCATGATAGACCCATGTAAGAAATCAATCTGAGTATCAGCATTTACAAACAACAACGACAGCAATATTTAGTCATAAATCCAATTGTCAATCCAACTAGACTAGACACACTGAATCAGTAGGAGGTTCATTAAGTCAACACTTACGCAAGTTTCATTGCTTTGATGAGTGGGTTGGGACTAGCAACCGGATTTAGGCCATATGCAGCCCTGTAAGACTTAGTGAGCAATGATTGGCCAATTACTTTGTGAAAGAAGGCTTTAAACAAGAAGGATTGATTTACCTCCCTACAAATGTCACTGTCTTTCCCTTGGTTTTATTATGCAAGCTTTCAGGATGAAAAAACAGTGAGTAGCAAGTAGTAGTGGAAGGTAAATTTATTAGACTTGCATTTTAATGATAACTTACCCTAAGCCATTTCCACACTACACTGTTCTAGTGCTATTATTCTGCTTTCAACATCCCATGGGGTCCTGGGGTTTGCAGTATAGGGAGGGGCATTTAGAATTCTCAGCCAGAGAGCTCTTGGGCCTCAGTAAACTACAAACTTCAGAATTCGACAGGATGTTGAAAGTGGAATAATAGCACTAGAACAGTATAGTGCAGAAATGGCTTAAGTCTCACTCCTTGAAATAATCCATAAACCCAAACACTTGGACATGTTCTCTTTTCCAAATGTTGATATGCAGTTCTTCAGTTTTTATATATGCAAGATCAAGTATATCGGTAAAACTATCTATGAAAATACATATATTAGGAAAAATACCACATGGAAAGCCATGTAATTTTTTTTGTGCAGGCTTAGAAAAAAAAACCTTGCAGAAATAGAACAAAACCTTGCAGAAATAGAACAAAACAAGTATAAGGTTGGGAGGAAAAAAGAAACTGAAATTGACAGATTCCTCTTTGTGGTACAGGTGACATTGAGCTTGCTTAATTTGGCTGGCCACTCTTTCCTTTAACCCTGCAAGGAAAATCTAGGAAGTGCTATTTATGAGCCAACTGAGAATCCTGGTTCCATTACTAGTGATGTTGGTGTTCCATACTTTTCTTTGTAACTTATCTCTCTTCTTTTTTTTTTTTTGGTTATATTTATTCTTTCATTGGTAACTCTTTTGTATTTTTTTTCTTTTTTCTTTGCTATGCCTTCTGCTTTTACCCTTTCTTCTAATCTGATACCTACCTGCTGTCTTCTTTCTTCCCAGCTTCCTTTTTCTTCCTTCTCACGGAATCATGGGTCAATTCCTCCTAAAACTGGCATTGTTCATGATTTATTTCTCTTCAGAATTTTTTATCTTCTTGCTCTCACTGAAGCCTGGCTCCCTGCCCATGATACTGCAACTTCAGCTGCCCTCTTCTTTGGAGGACTCTCTTTTTCTCATATAAATCGCTATGAGGGTAGGGGAGGTAGGGTCTTCTATTAACTTGTGACAGTTTCAACTCTTTTCTTTTCCACCAACACACAGTTTCTGTTCTTTTGAGGCCCATGCCGTGAGATGCCTTTTGCCTTGGCATCTGTGGATTGCAATTATCTACCATCCACCTGGCACATTTTCAATTTTTATTCGTGATTTTGACTCTTGGATTGACTCAGTTCCCACTCATATTATGGGTGCTTTTAATATTCATGTGGATGATTTCAAAGATCCCACTGCCTTACATTTTCTTTCTCTACTGTCTTTGGCACTCAAGCATTGTTCTGATTCACCTGCACACTCCTTTGGCCATCAACCTAACCTGGTCTTATTAAGAATTGTTCTATCTCTTGCTTTTCTATCACTGAATTTCCTTTCTCTGATCATCATCTTGTTTCTTTTCCACTTGTTCATAATCCACCTCCTTGGTACTCTGTTACTCACTCCTTTCAAAAACTTCATTCTGTTAATTCTGAGGCTTTTTCATGAGTATTGGTCTCTTCTCTGTCTTCCTTCAATTCTGTTGGTTTCTTGGATTCAGCTGTTTCTTTATTCCTTTGACTTTATCTTCAACTCTTCATAGTTTTGTCCCTTTGTCAACACGTATGGTTCCTTCTACCAAGCCTCAGCCTTGCCTTACTCCTTTTATTTGGTATCTTCATTCCTGTTCTCACACCGTTGAACATTTTGTGCAAGAAGACTATGGAATGGAGAGACTACATTCATTATAAATTCCTTTTTTTTCTTTCTCTTGTGCTATTTCTTTGGCCAAACAGAAATACTATACTTCATTGATTCATACTAACACATGATACCCACAGCATCTCTTTTCTACCATAAATTCTTTTAAAACCCTTCCCTTCGCCTTTCCCCTCCATCATTCTCTGCTGATGATTTTGCAACTTTCTTTAAAAATAAAGTTGAAAATATCTGTTCAGATCTTGCTATTCATGAATCCTCCTCATTACTACATATCAAATGTCTGTTTCTTCTACATTTTCTACTCCCCTAAAATCTTGTTAGATGAACTATCCAAAATGTTCATGTCTTTGAATCCTTCATTTTTTTCTGAATTTAAACATGCTACTATTTCTTTGATTTGTAGGAAGCCTTCACTTGATCTATCTTCTCTTTCTAATTATCACTTTGTTTCATTGTTGCCTTTCCTCTCAAAAGTTTTGGATCATGCTATGTACTTTGCCTTGACTTACTTTCTCATATTTCTGTAATGGATCCCTTTCAATCTATACTTCCCCCTTTGCACTCTATGGAGAGGGCTCTTACAAAAATCACAGACAATCTCCTTCAGGACAAATCAAAACTTGTATACTCAGTCCTTATTCTCCTTGATCTCTGAAGCTTTTGACATAGTTGATCATGTTCTTTTATTGGATTCCTGACATAGGGATTACTGATTCAGTCCTCAGCTCATTCACATCTTATCTCTTAATGTGCTAGCTGGAGGTCATGTTATCTTCTTCTTTTCCTCTTCTGGTTGAGGTTCCACAGGGTTCTGTTCTGAGCCCTTTGTTATTTTCTCTCTATACACTATCGTTAGGTAATCGTATCCATTCACATGGTTTTTCAGTCTTATTTTTATGCTGGTGATACTCGGCTGCATTTCTCCGCTCCAGAACTCTCTTCTGACATTGAACGTTGTATTACAGCTTGTCTTCCAGCTATCTCAGCATGCATGATTCAGCTTAAACTTAACACAGCAGAGATAGAATTACTTGTTCTTCCTCCAAAACCTTTTTTTACAACATACATTCTCATTACTGTTAATAGTCTTCCCATTTATTCTGTGAAGGAAGTATGTAGTCTTGGTGTTATTTTTTACTCTTCCTTATCTTTTGTTTCTTGCACTGAGGCTACAGTAAAGTCATTTTTTTCTTTATAACATTGCCAAACTCAGACCTTTTCTTTCTGCTTCTTCTGTTGTGACCTTAGTTCATGCCTTGATCACTTCCCATCTTGATTACTGTAATCTTCTTTCGACTGCTCTTCCATTATCTCACCTTAGTCCTCTGGTTTCTGTTCAACATTCTGTTGCTAAGATTATCTTCTTGGACTATTGTTTTGATCATGATACTCCATTTTGATATCTCTTCATTGGTTACCCATCCCTTCTAGGATTCAGCATAAGCTGCTTGTTTTAACATTCAACGCCCCACACAACCTGGCTGCTCTCTACCTTTCAGTCCTTATTTCTTTTTACCAACCTGTTCGAGATCTGAGTTCTAGGAATGCTAGGCTTCTCACCCATCTGAGGCTTTCTTATTCCTCGGCTTGGCTTTGCCCTTTCTCATTCATTGCTCCATACTTTTGGGATTGCCTCCCTGAACATTCACAGACTGCTCCTTCTTTTGTTATTTTTAAATCTTAATTTAAAGTACCCTTATTGTTTTCAAAAACTTTTGGTGTTTAGTTTAATGTTTTATAATTCTGTGTAGTTTGATTACATGCACTTTTCAGTTTGTTTTATACTGTATTAGATTTTTGATATTTTACCTGGATAATTTGTTTTACAGTTGAATGGTATGGTTTTATAATTCCTTTCTCCCCTTTGTGTGTGTGCGTGTGTGCGTGTGTGTGTAATATACTTTACACTGTATGCCTTTAGCCAGACCCACTGTTTTTGGTTGCTTTACTTCTAAAGAACTAGGTACACGGATGGCACTACATAAATAAATGATAATAACAATAATTAACTTGCAAGTAAGTAGAGAAACTTATAAGTAGAGAAAATCATAGTTGAAAACTGACAAGTTGCGTATCAGTTTTTGCTTATCTTTTTCCTGGAATGAAAGTTAGCTTTAACAACTTGCTTCTCCTTCCCTCATCTCTTCTGAAGCAGCTGTTTTAACGCCATAGTCCCTGAAGTACTTTCAAGAAGCTGTTTCCTTCTTCTACTCCCTCCTTAGAGACTTGCTATTTCCTTCTTTCAGCTTTTCAAAAGTATTTTTATGTGTGCTATTTCAACTATTGTGCAGTAGCGCCATTAAAAAAAATGGGATTCTGGAACAGCACTTGATGGGAAACTGGAATAAAGGGCCACAAAACTGAAATAAAAAGGAGAAAAACACATTACCACTAAAAATACGGGTGGTCTCACCCAATGACAGCAACAAAGAGAAAAGGGAGGGGAAGTTACTGAGCCAATGATAATGCTTAAGAAGAACAGCTATCTGCAACTTTAACTTTTCACCTTCTGTTGGAATTTTTTTCACTTTCACTGGGATTATTAATTCTTTGACTACTTTGTCTCCCTTAACTGAAATAGTAATGATGTCATCGTCATTGTTGTCAACATCATAATTTTCATCCGAACACTAGCACCACTTGGGATATTTTTAAAGTTTTATGGTGACAAAAATGGTGTTAGAAGAAGAGAAAGTTCACCCAGGCAGAGATATGAAGAGTTGCTGACTGGGCTCAGCCTCCACAATGCCACTCTGCATGTCAACATCCCAATTTCTTTTAATCATTGCCCCTTGTGG
Source organism: Iguana delicatissima (assembly GCA_948472985.1). Taxonomy (NCBI): domain Eukaryota; kingdom Metazoa; phylum Chordata; class Lepidosauria; order Squamata; family Iguanidae; genus Iguana; species Iguana delicatissima. The sequence continues at coordinate 869,687 of CAOKZL010000048.1, read as the reverse complement.
TCAGATGTAATAAAGCCAAACAATTTTGTATTAGAGGCTTCTGCATGCCACCTTTTGCTAGCTGGAAATCCCTAACTACACTACACATAGAATGTTGAGTAGAAGATCTTCTAGAGTTGGTCACAAAAGGACAAAAAAAAGAAAAAAGAAAAAAAAGATTTAATGGCAAGGAAAAAATATTGCCTACTCTGTGAGATATATTTAAACGTTAGACTGGCTAGGCATTCTGAATGTTGTTTGGTTGGCATCACATTCCCCGTCTCCCACTCCCTGGCTTTTGTCTACCTTATGTCGTCTTGTTTGCCAATATGCGTCTGTGTGAGAGGACTGTATGTCACAAAGTTAACTAAAATTATGTGCATATATGTAGGATTAGCTATAAATATAGCATATATGTAAGATTAGCTACTCTGGATTAGGTAGTTTAGGTTTAAGTTATTTTTACCTTTGTTTACCTTTTTTATTTTTTGTATTTTTAGTGGGTTTTTTTATTGTTTGTTAGATTGTATTTTCTTTTGTTGTTTTTGTATGTGTTTAATAAAAAATATTAGAAAAAGAGCAATTCTTTTTGCTGACACCTTTCCAAGTATTTTCCACTGTTACTATTTTTAATATGCGATTTTCTTAAAAATCCCACTTCTTTGAGAATGTGAAGAAATACCACTACAGCTCTCCACTTGCAGTAGTAGCTCTATATCTCCTTCCTTTTTTCTTTCTTTTTTTTTTAAGCCATATTTTGAGGTCTGAGAGAAGACACATAGGACAATGATGCGATGAGGATGTTGTATGACTATCCCATAAAACGCAATGCAGTAATTCCACATTGTTTCATCTGAGTTCAGAATGGTGTTTCATTCAGACTCTGTGCTTCATCATACATAACTTCTAATTCCAAGAGAAAATCCACAACTTTTACAAGGAGAAAGAAACCCTCTCACCTTATTATCCACACTGTTTAATACTCCTCCAAAACTATCATTACTTTGGCTTTGTTGGGGATCCATAACTGTGAGTCTCAAGTTTATGTAGGTTCAAACAAAAGGCTAAGCTAATGAAAGAGATGAATCAGTCTGCTTTACAACTTCCATCTGCTCTTAAATGCTTCCCAGCAATATACACTGTGTCACCCCTTTGCATATTTCCATTGCCCTATCCTAAACACACTTAGGCTGCTGACAGATTAATGCTCAGTTCACTCGAGATATACATTCTTTGGTTGTTATACATGTTCTTATAAGGAAATGGAACTCAGTAACTACTTACTCACAAGTTTGGTTAATGTTATTGTATTGAAAACAATGCCTTAACTTTACTTCTGTATCAGACAGCGGTATCTCTGTATAAGTCATAACTGTCATCAGTGCCGCCAAGATCCTAGGAAACTGAAAAGCACTGGTAAATCTTAGTTAAACACTGTCTGTTGAAAATTTGCCAGTGGATGCCTAACAATCAAGAAATACAAAGACAGAGAAAACTGGCAACACTATTTGTGGCCTATTCTATTTTTATCTGAAGAGGTATTTTTTTTAAAGGATAGTAACACAACAGATATTAACAATCAAAACAGTGCAGTTGATATGAACACTACAAGAAATAGTGCCTCTTCCCCAAATAAACTGCAATGGACAGGTCGGCTGGCACGTTTATATGCTGCTCTTTCTAGACAGTCTTGAAAGGCAGACAGAAGGTGAAGCTATTGCGTGCTCTTTAAAGCTGCTAAGGATGGTAGGCACATGCATTCCAGAAATGAGTGATCCTGGTGCTTGAGATGTATCAGATAAAAAATAAGCACTAATCTGAGTAAAGTTGGATGCAGAAGATCATTCTGTCTATATACATTGAGCATTATTTAAGAACATCTATCTCTGTCTGAATATTCACATATTAACACTAAAAGAAAAGAAAGTTACAATCAATATGTAAACCATAAAATAATCTTCAGTTTGCTCCGTACGAGATGCACCTTTTTCATGCAGCCTAGCATTTGGAAGATGAATCAATTTTAATTTCATACAAAAATTCAATTGTGGTAAATGTTTGCTTCAACAAATACAGAAGATGCTTGAAGTTTCAGCATTTCCTGTCTCGATAAACCTGGGGTGTTACCTAGAAGGCAGACACACCAGACAGACAATACGCAGACTAGCTGTGTCCGGAGTCCAGACAGAAAAGCAAAAGATAAGGAGAAGTTATTTAGGCTGAATATTATCTTCTTCAGAGATATCACATGCTTTTCCATCCTAAAATGCCAAGTAGGCATGGATAGCCTAGGGTTTAAAAAGCAGAAGTTTCTGCATAAATATAGCAGGCAGCCATAATAACCTATCTATCTATGATAACCTATCTCCACTCCTTGTCATGAGTCAGCAATCAGTACGCTAAACATACCTATGATCACCACCCATGCTCCATGACCCTGTGACCTTCTGTGAAATCTCCTGGGCAAAGGCGTGGTATTTCAGGGGGCTCAGGGTATAGACAATGGCATCCTTGGCCACAGCACAGCACAGCCACCAGCCTAAACGGCTGAAATTAAATTGTTTTAATCCTTCTGAAAAGAAAATATTTTGTGCCATTGTCTCCAAATGCTTTTCATGTTGTATGAGAAGAATGAAGATGTACCCTTTAAATAACAACACTTATAATGGTTTACTTTTTGCTGTCCAAACATTCTTTTTTTATTTTACATTAGTTCTAAATAACTGGTTAGGATTAAAAATAAATGAAGCTACAGTAAATAGAAGCAATGATTTAATCATTATTATCTTTTGCTAGTAAATACAAGATTTGCTTCTCTTTTTCCATTTCAAATCTACGGTGTATATTTTTGCCAGTGTTGTGGGATATATTAATAGCAATACAAGCACTTTTTTTTTATTTACTTGGCAGAAATTAATAGATTGAGGAGACTTGACTGCTTTGCTGTGCTATCCTTCCAGCAGTTGGTTTTCCCTTCTATCCATTTGCTTCTGAAATGTTAGCCAGCTTTAATGTACACTAACCCCTTGTAGTGTATCGCTTTTAGAAACACACCTGAGTGGCTACAGAAAGGCATTCATGCCAGGACTGCAGGCAATAATGAGTTTCCTTTGATGATGGACTTTTTCCTCCAATCTTCAACAGCCAGCTGACAGGTCCTTCCAAATGTGCATAACACAGCTGAAGAAAACTGATACTGCTCTTTAGCAAGTGTTTTCACTTGTGACAATGTTTAGTGTGTATGTGTGCGTGTGCAGGCACACACCCACCCACAATATTTTAGCAGCACAGCACCTTCACTTTTGGAGGTACTTTCAAAGAAGAGAATTCTTTCTTACTTTCCTATTTTCAACTTTCCTAACCTAGAAACTAGACAGAAATGGGGAAGGAGACAAAAAAAAAAAGGTGCCTGCACTTTCAAAAACAACTAAGAAATACAGTTGTGTGTGCATTCTGTGTAAGCTCTAGTAACAAGCATTTCAACTTAGTGAGATGTTTCTTACTGCACAACAGTGAATGTGGCATCTGATCTAAGCAGCTCTCTGACCTCTCCAGTATTACATGATCATGATTCACAATGGCCTTGTAAAACTCTTCCTAAAGTACATGGGTAAGCTGCAATAAAGGAATGAAACTGAGGGATCAGTGAAATAACTGAGTGACTACTGATGCTCACATATCATCTAGAGGTGTGTACTCACATCATGCCAAAACAGTTAATGAACCAGGTTTTAGTCTAAACTTTAAAGGAGTTATCCAAAGTGCTGAACCAAAATAGCTGCATGAACCAATCAATTATTTACACACCTCAACTGCACAATATTAAAAGTGATGAACAGATTTGAGGGGAACAGAATGAATTAGGTTTAGATAACAAGAAGTATATTATTTAAGAAGTATAATTCCTGAATATTTGCCTGTCATCAATAAAAAAAGTAAATATATGTGTCTCCTGTGCAAGCCACAGGTAAGTGGCTTGTAGAAAGGAAGGAGGTTGAAATAGAACAGACAATCTTTGTAGTTTGAATACCTATGGAGAAACCTACAGGCAGAATGAAATGCTGAATTGAGTGAATTGCTCTAGTATGGGGCTGGGAAGAAAGGATTTGGATGATTTCCTTGGGTAGTCCTTGCTTGCTTAGAACTTGTGGCAGCTGCTGGCTCCCATGAAGCTCCAGGTTTTAGTTTAAACTTTAAAAGAACTATCCAAAGTGCTGAACCTATTTAAAGCATAGGGTTCAGCATCCCTCCTTTCAAGTCCAGACTAGAGCTCAGAGCAGATTCATTACTCCATTAACATGGAAGTTACAAGCTAGTACTACTTGCAACATGTCGTACCACAATGGTACAATATTCTCTTGCCCAACCACCTCAGCATAGTACGAAGCAACAATAGTAGCAGTCAGCTCTAAGACCTCTATTAGATTCAGATTATGGCTTCATTCACAAAGAGGAGAAGGCACAACAAAAAAGCCATTATCATTAAAGTGCAAATATACAACTCAGTTTCCATTCACAAATGGATATACAAAGCTGCCATTTAGCTTAGCTTTATCTATTTTGGCTGAAAGTTGTCTCAGACATAGGTGTGTTTTCCCCCAGCCATGCTATCTAAGATCATTTTAAGTGGAGATGCTAGGGACTGAAACTAAAATTCTAAGCATGTGCTCTGCCACTGAGATACATCCCTGATGGTATCTATTCCCATTAGTATCTTCATCGTCAAAGAGATCAGCACCTTCAGGAATAGTAACACATCAATTGTTCATTTCCCTGGTTACAGAATCTGTTTCAGGAGAATCAAACTGTGTTCTCTTAGAAGCATCACTCTTGACACATATCATTAATTGCAATAAATGGTGAATTCCTGGAGAGTTCTTCCTCCTCTCTCTTGTCACTGGTGCCATGACACTCAGTCCTACATTTAATGATATGTGGACAGCCCCTGTAGAATGTGAGTTAGATCCTGCATTGCATTCAACAAATGTAAAGTTGCATTCACAGAAACTGCCTCTTCCAAATTTTCACCATAGCTCATTCCATTTGCATAGTTTTTTTTGGAGGGGCTATTAGGAGATGCTGTATGGAGGAAGAAGTGGGGAAGTCTGCTTCCTATGACACAGTTGCACACTATTAGGATCCAACTCTGTCAAACTGGACAGTAAAAGAAATAAGTATCCCTTCCAGTTTAACCCATTTGTCTTCCTCATAGATATATGTCTCTGCAATCAGACTAGCAAATTAACCCCATGTTAAATTGCAATGAGCCCTGGTAGCACAGTGGTTAAGTGCCAGTACTGCAGCCACAATGTTGTGAGTTCAATCCTGCAGGGCTCCAGGTTGACTCAGCCTTCCATCCTTCTGCAGGTCAGGTAAAATGAGTACCCAGATTGTTGGGGGCAATTAGCTAAAAAAACATTGTAAACCTCTTAGGGAGTGCTTAGCACTGATAAACGGTATAGAAATATAACTGCTATTGCTATTACTATTGCAGTGACCAATGACAAAATTAAATACGCTAAATCCAAGATACATAGGTGAAGAAAATCTCAGGCTGTGCCTAACATATACTTTTTACCACTGAAAAACATAATAAATATATAGTGTGGTTTGGTCCTGGATTTCTTTATTCCTTCTTTCTTTTGTTTGCAACAACTTCTTTTACCTATTATTTCTTTTTGTTGCAAGGAATACAGAATTGAAATTTATGTTGGATGTGGAAATTTTTCATGAGGCCAAAAAACCACCTATTCACTGACTCTCATAAGAAAGTCTGACAATTCCCAGTCACAAAACCAGTGGTGTGAAAAAATATTATTATAAAAAGCAGGGACCTGCTTTTGATAAGGCCTGCTTTTGCACAATTGTTTTACTGTCAGTCATTGTACTACCACAGAAAGGGAGAGATTCAGATACAATTGTCACATAAGAATAGAGGCTTTCTAGAATATTTTAAAATCTTTTTACACTATATTTCCTTAGACTTTTTGAAAATCTGTTGCTGCCTGTTAAATATATTTCAGTCCATGTTTTATTTTTTTGCTTCTCAAATTTTATTCAGCATCATATGATACTGTTAGCCTACTGCTCTCGTTGCAAGAATATTTTGCTACAATGCAGGTGTTCAGTGCTGCACTTAATGAAGTAAAGAAATACAAATGGTGTCATTTCTATGATTCTTTAGCTTTATGAATCTTTTTGTGAAGACTAAAATATATATTTAATAATGTTTAATTTTAAATAAATATTCAAGTCCATAATTCTATCCAAAGAGACATACCTGTTCAGGGCTTCTGGGATTTTTAAACCCCCAGCCCCAGAAAGGTAGGAAAGGAGATAAAGGGAAACCTGAACTTGGAGGAAGAAATAGCAATAGCAATAGCATGTGTATTTCTATATCGCTTATCAGCTAAGTGCTCTCTAAGAGGTTTACAATTTTTTTTAGCTACTTGCCCTCAACAAGCTGAGTACTTATTTTATCGACCTGCAGAAGGATGGAAGGCTGAGTCAACCTGGAGCCCAGCAGGAATGAACTCACAACCTTGTGGCTGCAGTACTGGCATTTAGCCACTGTGCCACCAGGGCTCCTTTCATAGAATATAGCCATATAGCCTCAAACGTCTCCTGCCTGAAAGTGTGGCGGGACCTGCAGCTGAAGCTATACCATCAACTGGTATTCAACTATTTGAGTTCATTAAGCGGGGAAGATTTCAGGGATGCTCTTGGGTTGTGTCAGGAGAGGCTGTGCATTTACAGACTCCAAAGCATGTCCATGCCTCCAGCACAAATCTAGAACAGGAAAAGACCAGTGCCACTGGGAAGGAGTTCAACCAGGAAAGCCAGGCTTGGTTGAGAGACAGAAAAGTGGGAATTGCCACTTCTCCCATCTTTGGATAAAGCAGTTCCTCTACCTTTAGCTCTCCTGTCAGTATGACTGATCTGCCCCAAAGACGTATTTTAGCATTATTTTTTCCTGTTTCCTTTTCCCATTTTTAGTTACTTTATTTTATATGTAGGTCACTGAAACAGTAAGTCAGTAATGCCCCAAACACCAGCATACTTCAAACTGAGGCCTTTTCCGCATGGGGTTTTTAAAACGGTGCAGAGTGTCCTCCAGAGAGGACGTCTACACCTGGGAGCAGACTGGGTCTGGACTACTTTGTGTAGTTCCAGACTTCAGCCCACTCTGGAACGACCCAAAGTGGTCGTTCAGCGTGCTTTTGAAAGACTGCTTAAAATAGGTCTTTCAAAAGCACGGAGCGCGCCACTCTGTGGCCGCGCTCCGGTGCAGATCTGCTGGGGTCGGGCTTTAGGCTGGCGAGCTTCACTCATTGGTGGAGAGCCTCCACCAACCAGAAGCCCCCATTTTCGTCCCCAGAGCAGTGCGGAACACGGCCACGCACTGCTCCGGACCAGCCTGGACCCGTGCATGGAGCACACAGGTCCGGTGAGTACCGGCATGGGGCGATTCCCTCACCCCGTGCAGAAAAGGCCTGATTAGTTCTGTTCTGCTGTGACAAACAAATCTAAGTTTAGAAACTCTCTGATACTTCACAGATGAAACCTGGGATGCGTGTGGCCAAGCAACATCAGAGTGTGGTCAAGGTAGCAAAAGTTATTAATGAAGAAGAACACACAAGCTGGGGGAGGGGGCACAGTTGCTTTTGCTTGAGGTTACTGGGAAGAGCAAGAATCCACCGTCTCCTCTCTTCTCCCACTGCTGAGTGAATTCAGTGCAATCTTGTGTTGCACTTTGAACTTGGTTTGCAGACCAGTGGAAGAAAACTGAGGACAAAGGGGGAAAGTGGGAGAAGGAAGAGAGAGAAAACTTAGGATGGCACGCCTAAGAATGTGATTCTTTAAGTCCTTATTTATCTACATTAAACCACAAATAGGTGTGCAAGCCATATTTTAGCTAAGTCTCTTTACCAGTTTTTAAAAGCTATATTGCTACTTATTATCGGTATAGTTTGAAAGAAAAATAAATTTATGGGAGGATATTCATTTTAATTGCAGAGATTCTTCCTACTGGGGGATGTTTTAACTTCTTCCATCTTTCTAATTCCAATTTTTGTCCCACATCTTTTCTTACTTATCTTGAAAAGGTAGCAAAGTCATATTTTATATACTGTATTTGCTGGCATATAAGACACACTTTTTTCCTTAAAAAGGTCTTCTGAAAATGGGATGCATCTTATACACTAGTAAATACGGTACTTTGAAAACTACTGCAAACAATTGACTTAGAATGGGGCTTGTACTTTGTACAGTCTTACCTCTTGTGTTTAATCCTTCTGTAGACTATTGATTTGTGGGGAATAAAGCTCTCTGGGTTTAAGGGGGAAAAAAGAAAGTGGGAAAACATCGGCAGCCCCTTCAAGAGAGGAACAGCCTACCTTGCTGCAACCCCTCCTTCCTTCCTCCCATTTACCCCTCCCAGCCAGGTCTTCTTCCTGGAGCCAACCACCTGTGGGATGGTGGAAGTAAGGAATTGCCTATGCTGAGGCACAGGGCATTTTCCCAGTTTCCCCTCTTCCTACAGTTGGTTGGCTCCTGCTCAGCACAGCCTGCAAAACCCTGTTGGTTTCTGTTCCTGGGGTGGAGGGAAAGGAGTGGGATGGAGGTGCACTTTCTTCTCTCCCAGCCTGAACGGGAGGTTTGGTTTCTTCTGGAGGAGTTGCTTGTTCCTGTTTTCTACCCCAGCCTGGATCCACCACCTTGCTAGGGGGGTGGAGGAAGAAAATGAGTCAAGAAGAGAGGGGCCTAGAAAGAAGAGGAGCAGCCTCCAGATGCTTTGAGCCTCCTCTTTTTGCTGCCTCCCCATCCCTTTTTTGCACAGGGCTCAGTGGCTCCTGTCCTCATTCCCTCCTCCCAGTTGCTTTTCTTAAGTGCCTGCAACTCAGCTCCAGTTTATGGAGGAATATTCCTGGCAAGATTTGTTACGGGAGCGCGGGGTGTCATGGCTTGCCTCTGAAGCCGAGAGAATGGGATTTGCCCAAGGGGAATCCTCAAAAGGAAAATAGGGAAAGGGGAAATCCTCATGCCACATCTCCTTTCACTCCCCCCCCCCCATTCCTATGTATTTTGCCTCAGCCAGGTACTAAATTTTTTCCCCCTAAAAAATAAGGTCTGAAAATGGAGTGCGTCTTATACACCAGTGCGTCTAATACGCCAGCAAATACAGTAGTTACTTCCAGGTATCTCACTTTCTTTTCTATTGAATATTCTACAAACTTCATTTCTTCTTCTTTGTTTATATTTATTGTTAACATTTTTATTTTTTCCTTTTTTCTTCCAACATTTTTTTAAAGGAACAATACTGTTTAAGGGGTCTTCCAATATGATTAACAGATCATCCATGAAAGCTTTTAATATAAATGTTGCCTTCTTTATTTTCAGTTCTTTCATTTCTCTGTCATCTCTTATTTTACTCAGTAATACTTCAAGTAACAACACAAATAGTAATGGAGACAGTGGACAACCTTGTATCACTTTGGATCTTGCACAATTTGGTTGCACTCCACTTCCAAAGGCCCTTCCAGTTAGGGCCTTTCTGCACTACACTATTATAGTGCTATTATTCCACTTTCAACATCATGTGAAATTCTGCAGTTTGTAGTTTACGGAGGCCAAAGAGCTCTCTGGTTGAGAATCGTAAATGCCCCTCCCTAAACCGCAAGATCCAGAATTCCATCGGATGTTGGAAGTGGAATTATAGCACTATAACAGTGTAATGTGGAAAGACCTTTAGCCATTTGTGAGCTGTATATTGTTTTGATCCATATCAATACATTCAATCCTAAGCCTATTTTTAATTCTTTTTCTTCATTTTGGGGGGAAATATGTATAACAAGTAAAACTGTACAGAGGAATCCTGATAACAATAGCATACATATGTCAAAATGGATTGTAATACAAGTGGCACAACATCTAAACCAGCGAGAAGAATTTCTGACCAATGGGTCAGATGTGGCCCACAGAAGTTGCCATCTCACAAGTTCTTTCGTGTTTATCTCTGATCAGTGACTAGAGATCACAGGGTTTTTAAAGGCCTATTCTTCAGAAATGAGTCATGCTTCGCAGGCCAGGAAGGAGTTATGTGAAATCAAAGAACTGTGTTTTGTATGCGTGGTTGTAAAATTTCCAAATTGGTAAAAATAACACGTGGCCATTCCCGCTTTGCTTTGATTATATTCTGTGTCTTTGGCTTCAAGAACTACTGGAATGTGATCTACAAGAGCCTTCCAAAATTGGAATTCATCACCTAGGCAGTAGCCCAAATTGGAATTCGTCATCTTCCATACCTTAATCTAAAGGGTTTTTCCCCCCACTACATTATACAGTCTATACTCCAGTGCATAACTTATGAAATCTGAATAATCACTTGTGCTATTTCATAGAATAGATACATACAAGTGTAGCTGAGATTACACTTGAGCTCTAATTGTACCAATCTTCAAAACATTTAAAAGTTGTACATTAAACAAACATTCAACACCAAAGCTGAAAATGCTATTAATAGGGATATGAAGAGCAATAATCAGAAAGCTCATTCTCAATGAAGGAAGGTGTCTTCATGCTTGAGAAGATGGGGAAGAGATACAAGATTGTTTACACTTTGGAATTCTTTTTGGAAACATTTATTTGCACAAAAATGCACACAAAAATCAATATTCTGTGCTGAAAACAATGCATTTTGTGCAAAAAACAAAAATATAATATTGCACATGTAGAAAACTCACATTTTCTGCACAAAAAAAGCACATCCATTTTTGCACAAATTTCCCTGAAAATAGTCCTGAAGTGTGAATAGAGGCTGAAAATCAGATAGAATTCCTTGTATTATTACACAGTGGGGAGAAAAACCGTTAAAATTATTCATTCTTGCATGTGAGAATTAAATGAGCAAAGATTTACAATCAAAAGAAAGAACCACAAATTGTTTCAAGTGGGTTCTTGGCTTAAGGAAAGAAGATTGAGACTAATAATATGGCTATATAAATAATAAAAATTCAGAAAACACATTTCTGTTGTTTTGGAGTCTTTAAGATACGGATTGCAGCTAATTGATGTCGCTTTGCTCACGAAAGGTTCTTTGATCTTGTGGAAGCTTTCATCAACAGCAATTGTGGCATTTCGGAAGTGAATTCACCTCCTCCCACAGCTTCCAATGCCACCTCCCATGTTGTTCTGAAGAGTCTAACCCAGACATTGTATATGCCAAAACAACGTCATATGTAAAAGCACTAGGCAGAGTGTAAATAAGAGACACAAAAGCATTGCCATTTTTATGTACCTACCACAATGGAATCAGTGCATTTTCAGATGGCTGAATGTCTGAAATCAAATGTGTAACTAAGGATGTAACCAACAGTCAAAAGGGAAACTTCTTAACTAAATTTTTCATTTTCTTGCCAGTAATTTTAGGTAACTCCCAATTTCAACATTCTAGGGAACACCCATAAGGACTGCCCAGTGACTCTAAAGACATCAACTTTTAAACGCTAGCAGCACCTAGTGGTAACATGCTCCACTCTGATGTTCTTTGTTGCTCAGGGAAAAGAACAACAATCCTGAAAAATAAAATTAAAAAAAAGGTGTTTCTTAAAGCTCAGCAGAGGTTTCTGCAGATGTCTGTAGTCACTGCATCTCTCAGACATCCTAAAAACAAATTTATTTGATGACAGTGGAAAAAACTGGCTCAAATTCCCTGTATCGGAAGGTCTTAAACTAAGGCAAACTAAAGCCACATACCCAGAAAAGAATCTTCTGCAGGCATTAACTGTCTTCACCTTGCTTACAGCAGGACATTTTAAACATATAAATTGGTTCTGCAAAAGCAGTCATATTTGTTTTATTAATCCAGCCACTGACTCCCTTCACAGATTTACAGTCTACAAAGAATCCCTAACTCAGGAAGCCTTTTGTCTTTTATTTCACAAATACAGTATGAAACACCACCAACCGAAATACGCTGGACTTTGCCACCTTTTCTTTGGTATGTGAGGGATGTCACATTTTTTTATGCCACGTACTATGTCCACTTTCTGTTACTTGTTTATGTTCTGTCTTTTAATGATTTGTTTCAAATAGTTTTAATTTTATTGGCCATTTAATTGTTTTTAAGTAACTTGTTATGTTTCTACTGATGTTTCTGTATGTTTTAAATCTGTTCCAGTTTTAATATTCTGTTTTATTCCTTTGGCCCCAATACTGAAAAAAGGCAGGATATAATTTAATATAATAAGAACAAGAACACTGCAACAAAATGGTGCAGCTCCAGTTCAAAGTTCCAGTTAATCAGTCAACCAGCCATTCTGTTTTTCTTTCAAGAAGGTTTTCGATCCCCTTCCCCCTCTCATAACAGCATTTTGTGGACAGTGAGCGTATTCAACCCTCAGTGGAGTGTTTTGTTCTGTCCATGGTTTATTTTTTAACTTTTTGGTGTGCATTTCTGCAAAACGGTGGGGTTTCTGTAAGCCTCATCTTCATGTGGGCAACCTTTTTTTCAGCTACATATGCATTTACAGTGAAAAAGCAAGTTTGCTACCTGAATTAGTTGCTTTTCCCATCAGTACTAGCCAGCATGGCTGGTGGTCAGGAATGGAAGGAGTTGCAATCCAAGTCATTTGGAGGATACCCAGGTAGGAGAAAGAATTGGGTATAAAAGGTTATAGTTTTCCTTGCTACTTCCTTTTTCAGTGAAATAAGAAACACATTTCTGAAATCCCTGGTAGCCTATGCAAGGATGACTCTCCACTCCAGAAAATATGAGACTCTAAAGCAAACAGCTAATAGCAGTACTCCATACTGATAACAGTCCACGTCACAGATGTCTACAGAAATAATATCAAGGAAGGGAATAGTCTATTAATTTTAACTATGGGTCACCGACCTCATTCTCTGCAGACTTTATACCATTGGCATACCTACCCTCTGTACTTAAATGGTGTTAAGCAGAGACAAGAAGGCCATGGGGACCTGGGCTATGCCTGTATGGGTGCTCTACTGCATTAAATACTATTATACATTATGGAATGATTCTGAAACAGATTTTAAATTGGTCTTTTTAACCATAAAGTAAGACTCTAGACAGACAGATGCAGTGAGGCTTGTTTTTGTTCATTTAACAATCAGATAGTCAGACTCTAGAGAGAAATTAAAAAGAGATTTCCCTTAAATCACACACAAACACACACACACACACACACACACAAAACAGCTCTAACCAGCAGAGCCAACAACGAGAATAATGGGAATTCCAGTCCAACAACATTTGGATAGCTGCATGAGTCCCACCCCAGACATATGGGCTAAATCAAATGGCCTAAACACAATGGCCACTACAGTAGACACATTTAATCAAAAGGATTTACCTAAATGTTGACTTACTCTTCAGCCACTGATTCAATGGATCTACTATAGTTGGGACTAATAATTGGTTTCAGGCCACAGTTAGTCCTAGACCCACTGAAATAACAATACTCATTAATCATCACTCATAGAATCATAGATTTGGAAGAGACCACAAGGGCCATCCAGTCCAACTCCCTGCTGTGCAAGAATACACAATCAAAGCACTCCCGTCAGATGGCCATCCAACCTCCTTAAAACCTTTAAAGAAGGAGATTCCACCGCACTCTGAAGCAGGGTATTACACTGTCAGGAAGTTCCTGCTAATGTTTAGGTGGAATCTGTTTTCATGTAGTTTGAATCCATTGCTCTGTGTTCTAGTCTCTGGAGCACCGGGGGAAAAAGCTTGCCTCATCCTCAGAATGACACCTTTTCAAATATTTGAACATGTTATCATGCCAATTCTTAACCTTCTCTTCTCCAGGCCAAACATAACAATTGTATTAATAATTCGACAATTAAGTAAATAGATGTTTCATTCATATAGAAAAAGAGCCTGACTCTCTAGCTAAAGTCAGTCCTGATACTGTCACAATGAAAGCAACAAAATTTAAATTAATCACAGCTCGTGGCATATGCCACAAGTAATAGCAGCTGAACTGGAGCCAGTGTATTAAACCCACACTTAATGATAGTTACAATAGATTGAATCAAATCAAAGGGAATTATGTTATTCACAACTAACCAAACCTATTGATTCAGTGGGTCTACTCCAACTGTGACCAAGTCTGTACTCAATCCAAAGTATCTGTTAAAGTATCCATTTATAGAATTTCAGATTTCATTTTAAGCAAAAGTACCTAAACACTTTTCTAAAAATCAAAATCAAAAACACCTAGAATTCTTACTTTGCTTTCTTTTATCATCAATATATTTACACAGTGTCCAGAACTTCTAAGATTCATTGGGGCCAATCAAAAACACCTTTAAGGGGAAAAAAACACATTAAAGCAGAAGCAACATGCTGGCCTTGCCTTCCTCCAGAACCTGGCAGCTAGAGGTACTCCTATTCTCTATCAGTGAATGATCTTGGGGCTATTCCTAGGCTGTTGAGCATGGAAGTGGTTTCTACAATTCCCTTATTTCCATATATCACAAATCCCCAATAAATTAAGAATGAAAGTAGCACCCCACTCCAAGTTCTATGTGAACAATTACAGAAGACTTTGCAGCTAATGAGGTCAAGAGGTGCTATTCCAAGAAAGAAATGGCTATGTTTCACAGAAATCAAGGCTTATTAACTTCAAAGGAGTTTGACATGGCTTAATTGGGACTATATTCATGTTCTTCAACTTGTAAACTTCCTTCCTTTAGACTTGACCTTAACACAGATAAATGGTGCAGAAACACATGCACAAAATGGATCCCTCAATATTCTCTTGCATTCCATCCACACTGGCAATGGCTTGGACAGCAAGACCCTTGAGGTCCCTTACCCCACTATAATTTTACAAATCTGTGATAATTTCATCTTCTAACATTGATGGGAAAGGGAATGAAACAGTCATGTACTAGGGACTAAAGAAGTTTTCTTGACATTAAAATGAGATGTCATAGGTCCATGTAAGATGTTTAACAGATCTGTCTTAGTCTTCTTAGTGAGTATATACTTGCTAGAAAAAACTGAAATTGTAGACTGGATTTCAATCACTGGTCATTCAGAGAGCCGGTAATGATTCCTATTTCAGTGGAGCAGTAAATCTGCCCCAGGGTTTTGAATTCACCCCTTGGGAAGCTCCTGTAACATGCAGACTAAAACCTGAAGCAGATTCACCACTACACTAACACAGATGCCACCAGCCACCACTGGCTAGGGTTTCCATTGAACACTACAAGATGGTGACATTTCTGAGGACTTCAGGTCATTTTCTTTCCTTTGCTTACATCAGGAAATCACTGACTTCCATGTCAACTGATTGTTCAAGCCTGTGGCAATGTCAACTGCAGAGTTAAAGTTCTCAAGGTAAGAACAGTGGAAAAGCCATGCTGGATAACACCAAGGGTTATCTAGTCCATCATTCTGCTCACATAGTAGCCACTCAGTGGGAGTTGCCTAGGGGAAACCTGACAACAATGAGTGCAACAGCAGTGAGTATGTAAGAAGGCTTTTTGAGAAACCATGTGTGGTAACCCCATACATCAGTCATTCCAACTAAGGTAGATGCGTAATTAACAGTGATGGACCTCAGAACTCGGAATACAACTTTCTGTCTCTTTGGTTACCTTTTGGAGTATACCTCCCCAAATGCTCCAGCCAGCAACACTAGCCATGTTGCCTAGGGGATGCTAGGAGCTGTAGTCCAGAGAAGTAACATTTTCAAGTTCTATGTAAAACTTCTTATGGTTTTCTGAATAAGACTCTACTTATGCATGAGGCTTTTAAAACAAATTTCTGATTTCTCTAAATCAGCAAAATGAACTACCATTTCTGAATTCAAATGGATTTATTATCTATTTGTCAATTCACAGGATAAACTAAACCAATATATAAGTTTGAAAGATAACTTATCCTTTAGAAAGGTCCTGGACTGGCTAATATGTTTGTTCAATGAAAATCTAGGAAAAATTGGAGTGAAAACACATTTTCAAAAACTGCACTTAGCACACTGTTGTCACTGTCAACCCTGCTGATCACATAATGGAAATACACACAGTAAATACAGTCCCTAGAGTTAAATTGTTTTAGACCAATTCCTTAGACCCTTTTAAAAGTGGACATATCACCACCTGTTTCTTTAGATGTGTTGTTGTTCCAGTTATTCCCTGCAGGTAGCAAATATGAATATTTTTCTCCTCCTAGAACTGTGAAAAGGAAAATAGACAGCTGTAATGGAACTGCAGGAGCAGTCAAGCAGTAGATTGATTCAACTGGAGAAATTCAATGCACCCCAACAAATTTCCCAGGATTTGATATCCTGCTGCTTCAGGCACAACTTCTTGTAATGAGAAACTGGAAGGGTTTTTTTTTTTTTGGTCAGGTGCGTCAAGACTTGTAGAGATTGCTTGAAGCTAAAAAGAACTCAGACAGAAATTGGCTCTCCTCAGGAAATGATTTTGCACCTGATGTGACTAACAGCACCATCTTCAAGGTACGAGAGAGGTCAGCAACCTTCCCATGCAAGCAACAGTCCATCACAGACATTTTAACAGAACATGCCACTTGTGTGTACAAACAGAGGGTGGTAGGAGTGGGAAAGAGAGAAGGAATCAACTTGGCTATAATCAGTAGACCAGCAGTATGTTACACATCACTAAGCAAACATGGGAAGAGATATTAAAAATGATTGATGTAATTAAAATTGCTTTCTGCCGCAATCCTCTCTGCATTCTAAAAGATATGCAGTTTTCTTGGCCTGAAGCGCTGCCTTTACAGGTCAAAGGGTAAAAGAAATACCACAGAATAGAAACAGGAAATAAAAAGAATAAATTTAAGAAGTGGCAGACATTCTGAAGAATTATTGCCCCTTTCCCAACAGTGGGTGAAATTGGACAAATTCCTGGAGGGCAAGGCTGTCAGTATTGCTAGCGTAGTATAGCAGTTTCAAGCACTGGACTAAGACTCAGGGAGACCAAGATTTGAATACCCACTCAGTCATGGTAACCCATGTCATACTCTCTCAGCATTAGAGGAAGGCAATGGCAAACCTCTTCTGAATAAATCTTGCAAAGAAAAGCCTAGGATAGGGTCACTGAAAGTTAGAGTCAACCTGAAGGCACATAACAACAAAAAGTTATCAGTGGCTACTTGCCATGATGGTTTTCTATTACCTTCAGTATCAGAGGAAGTATCCCTCTCAACAAGAGCTGTTGGTAGTGTGAATTTCTGTTCCAACCACACTTACACAGACACCCCATGAGTATACCTTATTCCCAAGACCTTCAATTCTCTAAAAATGAAACTGCCCTTCCCTGTGTGAAACAATCCTGTGTGAAAGAACTGCAATGGCACTGCTGGCATTTGCAGATATGATTTCATTCATCATCCTAATTTTTGTTTTATTTTTTACAAAAATGCATTTAAAAAAAATCCCTCTTTGATCATCATGGGCTCCCACCCATATCATCCTTCCATACATTTGCTATCTATTTCAAAGGAAGAAGCCTTATCTTTTGTTCAAAACATATCAGTCAAAATTAATTAGACACACAAGAGTAATAACAGTAAGTACCATGAGGACGTAAGGAAGAACGTGTCTCATAAAATGTACCTGAGACTACAGAAGCTATTGAAAAGTACAAAGGGATCCGATGACAAAGCTCTCCAAAAAAGAGAAAAATGTGAAATGTCAAAAAGAAAAATGTGACACCTGTAACTCTCCAAATGTAGTTGCTCTGCAGTCCCTCTTAGCCTGTCCAGCCTCAGGGATGAAGGGATCAGTTGCCCAACAACATCTGGAGAAGTACCCATCAGCCACAGATGTCTCTAAATATGGCAAATAACGTGCAACTCACCATGAGTGACAGCACGAAGATGCCAGCCATTTCTCCAACAGGATTAACATAAGGAAGAGTGGCTTGCCATTTGCCCAATACACTGTAAGTGGCCTAGCTGGAAAGGTTCAACATACTGCTGGGAGAAGGTCACCATGAACCAACAAATTAGAGAATGGCAGCATGTGCAAGCCACACCAACCCTCTTATTTCTCTTCTTCTAGCATTTGAGAATTTACATTGTTTTATTATTTATTATTATTTTATTTATTTCATTTATATGTCGCCTTCCTCCCAGAGTGGGACCCAGGGCGGTTTACAAACAGAATGAGCAAAACAATAAGCTTTAAAATTGGATCTGACGGCGATCTGGCTGTGATATCTGTTACCCCACTGATCGCCAGGGTTGATTCAGCTGGTCTGGCTGGCTAGGCAGGTGTCCCCTTCCCCCCTCACCACTTTATGTGTGTCCCTCACAAAGCTGCGTGCACTTCTATCCATCCCAGATAGAAGAAGTATACTGTTCTTTGGTCAAGGGTATACAATTTAAAATTAAAATTATAAATCATCACATTAAATTTAGAGTTGATAAATAGTATAAAATCATTAATAAGCAAACAAAAGTTAAAAAGAAAGCATCCTTCACCCATAAAAAGGCTTCCTGCAAGCAATCACTCCTTCAAAGGCTGCTTGAAGAAAAAGTCTCTGCCAGCTAGAAGAGGAGAGAAGGGAGGGTGCCAACACAGCTTCTCAAGGAAGGGAACTTCAGAGAGTGGAAGCAGCCACTGAGGAGGCTCTCTCCCTTGTTCTTACCAAACAAAACTGTGGCCATTTCCGCACTAGTCTGTTATAGTGCTATTATTCCACTTGCAACATCCTATGGAATCCTGGGGTTTGCAGTTTTGGGAGGGGCCAGTCGGATTCCATAGGATGTTGCAAGTGGAACAATAGCGTTATAACAGACTAGTGTGGAAATGGCCTGTGATGGTGGTGGGACTGAGAGAAAGCCTTCCTCTGAGTATCTTAAGCCTCTGGCACGTTCATAGAGGAACATACCTTCTTGTGCACATGTACAAAAGAGGTCTACATTATTGCTCAGTATATGAAAAAGTTGAGTTTGCAAGACCTAAGCAGAGCAGTTAATAACCACAGATCTTAGAGCAGTGGTTCTCAACCTGTGGGTCCCCAGATGTTTGTGGACTTCAGCTCCCAGAAGCCCCAGCCACTATGGTCAATGCTCAGGGCTTCTGGGAGCTGAAGTCCAAAAACATCTGGGGACCCACAGGTTGAGAACCACTGTCTTCGAGGTCTCTCATTCATAGGGCTGCCATAAGTTGAACTTGATAGCAATTAACAACAACGGCAATAACAACAAACAACAACAAGTTCTTGTGCAAATTGCAACTGGGTTTGATATACCTGCAGAGGCTTTTTTAAAAAAATTAAAAATTAATTTTTAGTACACAATCAATGAAAAAAGGTAAAGAACACCTACACAAATATTATATGTATGTATACACACACACACACACCAAACAGAGCAAAAAAACACAGCATAAAGTACAACAAACAGTAATCGAAATCATCAGGAAAAAAAGAAGACAGAAACAAAAACCAAAAAGAAAGGTTACACTAAATTAACTGAACTACAGACAACAGTATAACATTGCAACATTACAAATGATATCATTTCCTACTCAACCACTGTAGGATGATTGTAGAGTGATTTCTAATCCTGGTATATGAATATCTTAGATAACACATGGGTTAAGCTTTAGTCAATAATTCATTAATATAGATAAGATAATGTGAGTCTTAGTAGTCAAAGCTTGCTATTGATAATTTCCCCCATCTGGTTTCCCAGAGGGGAGTTAAAATTTTCCATTCTTAAAATATTGATTTTTTTCAACTTTTGTTGTGAGAACTATCCCCTACTCTTCTTGCCTGACACCATACAGAAGTGGCATGGAGCAGATTTCTTTCCTGAACTGAAACTGATCCTTCCAATAAATCATTGCAGTTTTAGTTCTCACCTGTAAGGCTCCAAAGTTCTGTGACCATAACACAGAGCTTCCTCCAAAAGGCCAAGGTTTATGCAGGCATCCATGGCAAGGTCAAGCACTTTCAGCTGGTAGATGTTTGTGTCTGGGAGCCTGGCTGCATTGCTCTTTAGTAACGCCTTGCATGTCTTCAGAACTTGCTCCCAATCTGCCATTTATTGTGGTTAAGGACTGATCCATATAATAAGTTTTAAAAAGCAAAAGTACACAGTAAAATTACATTATATTAAGGTATCACAGACAGTATCCCATAAAATGTTTCACTGTGATACATTTTATTGCAACACAGAATTCAGAAACTCTTATATAGGAAGCTCTATATTTACTAGTAAAAACATAACAAATTGATGGGAGAATATTTTATTTTAATAATACAAAGCTGGAGGTAATTCAAGCTATAATTAATTCTTCGCTTTTCAAAGTATTATTTTCTTAAAATAAGAGATCTCTTTCTAGCATACTTCTCCAGCTTTAATGTCTTTACAAAAGTAAAAATCATCTATAGATATGTAATTGTCATTTCTTTCATGTAAGAGTTTGGACTAAAAAGAGTTTTGTCCAGCGTTAATTGACCAAGATGGAGAAAAACTGCTCTGGGCTTCACAGATAAATGGTTTTAGATTAGTGATCTGTGTGATAAAAGGCACTGCAATGATCCAATTATTAAACATTTCAAAAGCTCCTTTGCTGCATTAACAAGAGAGACAAAAGATCTTCATGTTCAAATGAATCAGATTCACACAATAGTTATCCACTCAGGTCTATATCACTTTCACTTACAAAGATATTTTTCATAAGCAGGCATTGATACTCCCAGTTTCTTAGAATATATGGTTCCTCAGTTGGTAAAAAATTAAACAAGAATGCGAGAAGTACAGTACCATAAAGTCACAGAGCCAAAGAGGAGGGGGGAAGAACAGAGGACTATGGCACTCTTGCTGCAGAATGAAGCTACCACTTTAGCCCTGCAACAAATTCAGTCTGTGTGCCACTAGGCAGACTGTGTGGCTAAAGCAATGGCAGAAGTCCTTGCTGTACAAAGATATGCCTGACTGCTGAGCAGGACTAAGAGAAGACATGGATAGAAATATAGGGGACCTATTGTTTGATGGTGTGGATCTCTTCCACTCTACAACTGATGAGGTCATGGAAAACATCAATAAGGCAAAGATGATGGTCCACAAAATGGGAATTGGCCCACAGCAA
This sequence comes from Iguana delicatissima, assembly GCA_948472985.1. Taxonomy (NCBI): domain Eukaryota; kingdom Metazoa; phylum Chordata; class Lepidosauria; order Squamata; family Iguanidae; genus Iguana; species Iguana delicatissima. Next base: position 848,598 of record CAOKZL010000048.1, on the reverse strand, counting down.
CACCAAAGTAGACCTTATCCCCCTTCTTGGAGGTGCCAGCTATGCTGGTTAAAATCTGTTTGAAGGCAGTCAAGGACATCCTCGCACAATCATCTTCTAGGAGACGGACATTCAGACAACAAAGTTTTGAGTAATCATCCAAGAACTACAGCATTTTTATTCCGCTAATAAGCCATTAACACCAAAGTGGTCTCTTTTGTTGGTGCTGTCACATCTAATGACTAAGCTTGTGAGCTGCTTGTGAATGTTGACAAGAAACTATTGTCTATCAAAGTAGCATTTCTTGTGGCTGTCACAAATGCATGATGATCAGTGGAGCTTGCTGCACTGTGTTGTGATGAGCCTTTCCTCTCTTTTCACTGAGATAAAGTTATGTTACTTCCAGCTATATCCTTCCTTCTGAACGTGGTTTCTCAAATTCATCCTGGTCAAGACATAGTGTTACCTACTTTCTTCCCACAATCAACAATGCCACTAGAAAATTCACTTCATTAGTTAGATGTCAGGTATGTGTTAGTGTACTCCGTTCAGTGCACTTCAACTTACCTTGTGACAAAAGACTCTTTGTATGTTACGGGAAACGGAAGAAAAGAAGTCTTGTGTCTGCACACCAACTGTCAAAATGGGTAGTAGAAGTAATAAGACTTTGCTATGCAATTGCCAATTGACTGGATCTGGTTGGCTTGCAAGCACACTCAGCCAAAGCAAAGAGCTCATTTTTGGCTTTTCTACAAGCGCAGTCTCTACCAGATCTGTGCAGAACCGCAACCAAGTCACAATCTTCCACATTGATTGGATACAAGAGCCAGGTCTGATGCTAGATTTGGATGCACGGTACTATCAGCAGTTCTCCAGTGACCTGCTCAGCATCCTTGGGTAAGCTTATACTTTGAAAAGGATAGAAATAAGAATGAAGTTACTAATATTACATTTTGAAAATGTTAATCACAGGTATAATTGATAACAACTGGTATAATGAGAATGAGACTTAGATATATGTAATCAAAAATATATAACCAGTATGATTTATAACATATTGTATAAGTAATACAATGTATAAGAAATTTGGAGACAAATAGAAATGTAAGCATTTTTTCCCTTTCCCTTTACTTTCATGTTTGTTATGTTATCTTTGGGGGGGGGGGTTTACAATAAAAATCTGATTTTTTTTTTAAAGCATGCTCTCTTGCTATCCTTGGTCTGTGAAACTTCAGCAATGACTGAATTCAGAGATGAATAAGAAACTGGCACCCTCTTGTTTGGTTCTGTAAAGGTGTTCAAGTCACCTACAGGCTAGTGGAAGAAAACTGGTTAATGGGCTCCAACAGAGCTAGCAACAACAGAGATGCGACACGAGTTGGGATTTGATTGACCACCATCTGCAACATTGGGTTGGATACAGGTGGAGGAAGACCAGAAACACCCTGGTCATCCTCAACACTATATTGGCAAAAAGTTTCACATTTTCCGGTGGAGAAGTTTGTGATGTGTCTTCGACTGCCACAGATGGTGGAGAGGTATTTCAAAAAGGTGATTCTGGAGCTGAGGGCTCAATGTCATAGTTTGTATCAGAGGAATCTGAAGCGGTGACTTGTCTCAGTAGCAATGTAGTGGAAATGGTAGTAGTCACCAGTACTCATACCACAGGTGTGGACACAGCAAGTTGAGACAGTTGGACTGTGGTTTGTGCACAGCAGTAGTAGATGGTATTTGGTACCAGTAGGTGGTACCACTGGTACAGATGGAACAGCCACTGCCAGTGCAGATGGAAAAGAGACTACCAATGGAATTGGATAGGAGTGAACAGATAAAGTAACAAGTGCCACAGACACTGAAGATGGAATTGCCGGTAGGGTCTCAACACAGTTGCAGTAGCTCTTGGTGGCAGGGATCTCAGATAGTGGAGATCTGTGCCCATACATGGAGTGATCAAGACTGGCTTTGGTATCAATGTGGACACCAAAGAGGAGACTCTCTGGTGGAAAAATAGTGTGGCTCAACAACATGATACCTATCCTTGTATAAAGGGGAACAGGAATTGTATGATGGACGCATCTTTCTCCAGGGGGTTTCCTAATGGTATCTCTCCATAAACAACCAAAGTAAAAGGAGAGTACTTTATGTAGCAGTTATCTCTATATAAAGGTAGGGAAGACTCATACAACAGTCCTCTCCCAATTACTGACCTTTCTGATTGTGATGAGTGTGACAGTGGTTTTGGATGTTGATAGGCTGGAGAGGTTATTGTTAGGACTAGTGAAGACTGCTCTCCCAAAGGTATCAGCTAGTGATGAGCCTAAGATGATCCAGAGAAGACTGATCCAGTACTGACATCATTATCAATGTAGGAGTATCAGTACTGTGGGTTCTAGTTTAATTACCAGAGTCAGTACCGTAGCCTCTGGAGCGGGTAACACAGGGTGACAATTATGTTTAGATTTCTTCTTTTTCTCCTTTGCATGGCCCTCAGCAGATTCTGATGGTGTTGGAGATGCATGGCATTTCTGACCCACGGAATGGTTCAAGTCTTGATACAGAGGAGGTGCTGTCTCTGATAGAACTGGAGCATGCGGGAGTGATATTTGTGACCCAAAGACCAGTCATGACGAAGCAGTCATCGATGTTGATCTTGGTATCATACTTGTAGGTACTGAGGCAGAAGGAAGAGTCATTACTGAAACAGAATGTAAAGCCAAGAGCTCTTTATGTGAATGGTGTTTCTGAGGCTTAGAAAGTATTTTTGGAAATACAGATTGAGTTGAAGCTGCTCTTTTGGTTGTCAGAAGAGCCTTTTCCAGACACTACGATTTAAACCAAGTTGCCCAATTCTTTAAAGTCTGGGGTTTAAACTCATAGCAGACAGAGCACTTTTGCATATTGTACCGTTCACTCAAATGAAGTAGACAGTCTGGATGTCAGAAAGGGTGACTTTGTGCCCATACGTGACATAGAATTCAAATAAGGAGGGAGAAGAACCCATAAGAAACTTTGGAGTTCAAGAGAAGGTGAGGGGACAAAAAGATTTTGAAGTATAGAGAAAGATTTTTTTCAGATAGTCTACAGAAATAAAGAAATAAAGTATTAGACAAGAAAAAATATCATTTAAAGATTCAAAAGAAGCCACTCAGCAAGAGAGAATCCGAAACACAGTGTCTTTTTCGGTATATGGAATGAAACTGAAGTAATGGTAGCTTGGCGGGCTCAAGCATGAGCAATGGGAATGGAGTGGGAAGGGACCTGGCCAAGTTACTCAGCTCTAAGAAGTTCCAAACCACGTCTCTGAGTAGGTGTAAAACACATTTGTGTGAGGGCACACAGACCACAAAGAAGAAGAAGGCAGTCATATGAAGGGTAGAAGGAATGGAGCAGAGCAGACTGTGAAATGAAAAACAGGCTTTAGAGAGAATGAAAAGTAGCCAAAAGGAAAGCAGATCACAACACAGAATGAGCAAGAAAAAACTGGTGAATGAGAGATAAGAGTAGAAAAGGCATTGCAAGAAGAGCAAGACTGTATAATTTTGATATATAGATGTTTTGGACAGAAAAAAAAGAAGGATCCAAAAGAAGCTTGTTGAACCAGAGTTTCTTAATTTAAAAGGGCAATCCTACACATATTTACTATGCCTAATGTTCAGTCACATACACATCTGTTCAGATGTCCCACTGGATTCAATGAAACTCCTAGGCAAGCAGGTATTGGATTACAGCCTTGTAATGAGGGAAAGACTATCAAAATTCTCTGTGTGTGTTTATGTGTGTGTATGAAATGACACAGAAGCTGACAGGAATTTTAACAGCAAAATAATGTCCATAACCTAGAGACAACAGGCAATAGCATTCATTTGTTTATTTTGTTACTGTAAGTTTTAACTATATTTACATGTATTTCAACTATATTTAATCTATACCTAAACCGGCTGTCATTTTTATATAGTTGTATTTGATATTTTATTTACTTACTTACTTACTTATTTATTATATTTATATGCTCCCCCTTTCTCCCAAAGTGGGAGATGATCTTGTATTGCTTGTTGCATTATTTTTTAATTGTGGATTTTGCTGTTACCTGATGTCTTGGGCATATTTGATCGAAAGGTGGGATATAAAGTTAAACAAACCGGCTGAACAAGAAACAGAGCCCACTGGCCATTATAACCTCCTGGCTCCAAAAGAAGACCCATTTGCTTCTGTTCACAATGTTGGCAGTGAAAGGATACCTTCTTGTGACTTTGGAGCTCCCTTTTTATTTATCACTTCTCTGGCTGCTTTCCAAGCTTGTTCATCCCCTGCCAGCATGTCAGCATCCTGCTTTGACAAAAATAAAGAGACAGTACATTTGATTAAAAGAAAGCAAGAGCGAGGGAAAGGAAAACAAACAAGGCCATCCTTAGCCAGGTGAGGTTGAACAACACTGAAGAGCAAAAATGTTACAGTAGACATGACAGTGGAAAAGGAGAGGTTGCAACATCTTCTTCAAGATAATTTTGAGCATGGCCTACATTCAACTGAGGCTAATGTGAAAATTGAAGTTGAATGCATATAGATAGTATCCATTAAATTAGAGCTGGGAAAAGTATGGTCCTAGAGCTACTTGTGGCCCCAAGGTTATTTTTGTGGCCTCAACTACTGCTTGAACATACTTTACCTGCTAAAATAAAAGGATAAATTGCATCTCTGGGAAACATCTGGTATTGGTGATTCACCTTTTTAAAAAGCTGCAAGGTCCCTCATCCCACCCACTGTATTTTTTAACATAAAAATTCGTAACATTAAAAAAAAATCAACCATTTTCACTGTTTGTTTTATTTTGTCTTCTCTTCATTTTTGGTGGTTCACAAGGCTCTTGGACAGTGCTGGAGCAGACATGCCTAGGTTCTGCCACCAAAATGCCACTGAAGTTTAACTCCCATGCTTTTAGAAAAGAAGAGAATGCACTTTCTTGGGCTTCATTCTTACCATACCTTGTGAATAAAGGAGTGTTAATATCTACAACCCAAACAATTATATTTATGTGACTATTAATACAATTTCTGAAATATTAAATAGATTACATGGCAGATAGCTTTGGAACTGTGCATTGACCATTCAGACAAGAAATGAAATTAAAGAACAGACACAGCATAAATGATGTTTCAACAATCCTATTTCAATATCTTGAGTGCTATATGCTCTTCAGATATACATACACAACTGTTTGCAAGAAGCAACAATCCATCTTGAAGGCAAGGACTACTTTTCTGAAAAGGTGAGAAATCACTTTCCAAAAAAACCAGAAACATGTTATTCTCACATTATAGTTACAGGGGTTTTTGTTTGTTTGTTTGTTTGTTTGTTTTGCTGGATACAAGCTGACAAGTAGGTCTTTATCACTTCCCACTTACTCAAGCAAGAACAGGTTGCTTACCTGTAACTGTGGTTCTTCGAGTGGTCATCTGTGCCCTCATACATTAGGAGCTTTCACGCCTGCGCGGTAGCGTTCGGAAGATTCTAGAGCTCGTTAGCTTTGGCGGGACCCCTCCCCCACACCGGTGCTGTGCATGCTCCTCCCGCCGACTAACGGTCTCTCCTCAGTTCTGGTCTGCCGAAGCAGATGGGACCTGAAAAAGAGGGGAAGGCAGGGCGGGGATGTATGAGGGCACAGATGACCACTCGAAGAACCACAGTTACAGGTAAGCAACCTGTTTTCTTTGTGGTCTCTGTGCCTCATACATTAGGAGACTGTGTAGCTTACCAGTAGGATGGTGGGTCAGGTCCCAGATCCTAGAGCACAGAAGACAGCACAGCACGTCCAAACCGGGCATCTCTCCTGGAACAGCAGTCGAGCCTGTAGTGGTACACGAAGGTTGACAGCTGGGACCAGGTCGCCACACGGCAGAGTTCCGACAGGTCGACGCCTCGCAGGAGGGCAGCAGATGTCGCCACGGCCCTGGTGGAGTGGGCCCGAAGCAGGTCTGGTGGAGGCTTCCTGGCAAGCTCATACGCCAGGTGAATAGTCTCTACCACCCACTTAGAGGAGCACTGGGTGGATACCTTGTGGCCTCTCCGGCGCCTGCCATAACAGACAAACAGGTGGGGTGTCTGTCTGTAGGCTGCAGTCTTGTCTTTGTAAAAGGCCAGCGCCCGACGCACGTCCAGGGAGTGGAGGGAATGCTCCAGAGGTGTCGTCGGGTCCGGGTAGAAGGCCGGCAGGATGATGTCCTGGCTCAGATGGAAGCTGGACACCACCTTCGGCAGGAAGGAGATGTCAGGTCGAAGGACCACCTTGTCCCGATGAAAGACCAAGTATGGTTCATCGCACCGTAGCGCCGTCAACTCTCCCGCCCGCCTGGCAGAAGTGATGGCCACTAGGAATGCAGTCTTCACCGCGAGCAGCCTGTCGTCCGTCGTGGCCCTGGGCTCGAAGGGCGGCCTCGTCAGCTGGAACAGCACCAATGACAGCGACCACGGCGGTAGCGGAGGCGATACTGGCGGGTAGAGGTGCTGCAGGCCCTTCAGGAACTGCTTGACGGTACCGTCCCTGAAGAGCGCGGCTGATGGGGATTGTGGTGGCTGGTATGCCACGATCGCGGCGAGGTAGACCTTGAGCGACGGGAAGGCCAAGCCCTGTTGCCGGAGATGGAGGAGGAAGTGGAGCACGGTACGCAGGGTGACAGGCGATACCGGCTCTCGACGTTCCTCGGCGAAGGCCACGAAGCGCTGCCACTTGTAGTGGTAGTTCCCTCGTGCGGACTCCTTCCTGGCAGCGGTCAAGACGTTCCCAATAGCCGGGTCGTCTAGGGCGATATCCTCCAGGCACGGAGCGCCAACACTGCCAGGTCCGGGTGCAACACCAGTCCGTCGCAGTGGGACAGCAGGTCCGGTACCGCGGGAAACCTGAGAATCCTGCCCCAGGCGGCCTCGATCAGGGGTCCGAACCAGTGCTGCCTCGGCCAGTACGGTGCCACGACGATTGCGTCTGCCCGGTCCGCGATGATCTTCGCGATCACACGGCGCAGGAGTGGGAATGGAGGGAAGGCATAGATGAGCCCTTCGTCCCACGGAAACTGGAATGCATCGCCGATGGAGCGGCGATCGTGGCCGGCCCTCGAGCAGAACAGGTGGCACTTCGCATTCTGGCTAGTCATGAAGAGGTCGATGGACAGCTCGCCCCATCGGTCCCGAAGCATCCAGAAGGCCTTGCCGGACAGGGACCACTCGTGGTGGGAAGTGGTGTCCCTGCTGAGCGCATCCACTGTGGTGTTCTCCTGCCCCGCCAGGTGAACCGCCACAGGGTGTATCCGGAGCGGGACGCACCAGTTCCAGAGTTCGAGGGCGATGCCCAGCAGCGTGGTGGAGTGCGTCCCTCCTTGCCTGTTCACATAGCAGACCGCCGTCGTGTTGTCGGTGAGGATCAACACCGTGCGGCCCGTGACCAGGTGTCGGAACGCTCTCAGGGCCTTGTGGATCGCCAACAGCTCGAGAGAGTTGATGTGGAGGAACAGCTCGTCGTCCATCCACCGGCCTCGGACCCGGAGATCTCTGGTGTGCGCTCCCCAGCCGAAGAGGGAGGCATCCATCGTTACCATGACCGACGGCCTGGGTTCGCGGAACGGCATGCCTGACAGGAGGTTCCTGTACGACTGCCACCACAGGAGCTATCGGCGTACCTGTAGAGGCAGGTGGTACCGGCAGCGCTGGTCGTCCCTGAGTGGATCGAAGGCCCTGATGAACCAGTGCTGGAGCGGCCGTGCGCGTAACCTGGAGAGGTAGGTTACGGTGGTGGTCGAGGCCATGTAGCCGAGTTGTTGGATCCTCCTCGCTGACACCGCGGAGGCCTCGAAGGCAGCGGATGCCGCCCGACGAAGCGTCCGCGCCCTCTCGTCTGGGAGGAAGGCCCTCGCCGATACCGAGTCGAGGGTCGCCCCAATGAAGTCGAGAACCCGAGTGGGCTCGAGATGGGACTTCTTGGGGTTGACCCTGAGTCCGAGCCAAGTGAGAAGGGACAAAGTCCGATGAATGTCCCTGTACAGTTTCTGTCTGCAGGACGCCACCAATAGCCAATCATCCAGGTAAGGGTAGACGGAGACGCCCTTCGTCTGCAGGAAGGACACGACTGGAGCCATGCACTTGGTGAACACCCGTGGTGCGGTGGAAAGTCCGAACGGCAGCACCCGGTACTGGTAGCTGGTGCCGTCGATCGCGAACCGAAGGTATCTCCTGTGCTGCAGGTGGATCGAGATGTGGAAATAGGCATTTTTGAGGTCTATGGACGCAAACCAGTCCCCTCGGCGAAGGAAGGGGAGAATCGACGGCAGCGTCACCATCTTGAACCTCTTGGGGCGGATGTATTCGTTCACCCCTCAGAGGTCTAGGATGGGCCGCAGGGATCCGTCCGCCTTTGGCACCGTGAAGTACCTCGAGTAGAAGCCGGTGGTCTTGGCTGAAGGCGGGAGCCTCTCGATCGCTCCCTTCTCGAGGAGGGACTGGACCTCTTCCAGTAGAGCCGAGCTGGCCAGGGTGGAGTAGTAGACACCCCGTGGGGGAATATCCTGGAACTCGATGGTGTACCCCAGGCGGACGATGGTAAGTACCCAGGAGTCCGCAGTGATCTCCCGCCAGCAGTCGAGGTGCCTGGCCAGGCTCGGGTGGTGGAACAGTTCTACCAGAAGGGCGAAGGATGGCACGGGTGGAGTCCTGCGAAGGCCGTCAAAACCAGGACTTCGCTCCGGAGGACGACTTCTTGGACGACGAAGATGGGCGTCGTCTGGGAAGCCTCCTCGAAGCCGGAGACGTTGACAGCCTCGACGCGGTTGACCGCGGGGACCACGGCTGGTATACCGATGAGGAGGAGGACCTTCTGCACGTAGGCCTCGGCTGGAAAGAGCGGCGAGACTGGGCAGGCTGGTTAATACCCATCTTCTTCGCTGTCAGCCGAGGTGATCCATGGCCTCATCGGTGGAGGTGTGGAAGAGCCCTTCGCCGTCGAATGGAAGATCTTCAATCTGTCGATGGCTGTCCTCCTGAAGCCCAGAGGACCAGAGCCACGCGTGGCGTCGGAGGGCTACGGCACCGACCATCACCCTCGAGGTAGCCTCCACGGCGTGCCTCGAGGTGGCGATTTGCTGTGTAGTCACTGCAACGGCCTCACCAAAGATCTGTGTGGCTGAGGTGCGCGACTCCTCCGGCAGGTCAGCAAGGAGTGGAGCGAGTCGGTCAAAGAGGTTCCGATGGTAGGTCGCAAGGCATGCCATCGTGTTCACCGTCCTGGTCACCAGGGACGATGCTGAATAGAACCTTCGGCCGAAGGCATTGAGCTTCCGTCCTTCACGCTCTGGAGGGGTGGTATGCGCTCGGTTGCCTCCTTTCGTTTGAGCCGGCTCGACCACAATAGAGTTCGGTACAGGATGATTGAAGAGGAACTCCGCGTTCTCCTTCTGGGTCCTGTAGAGATGCTCTAGCCTATGTGGGATAGGCTGTGCTGATGCCGGCTTCGCCCACGGCTGCTACATCGCTTTCACCAGGGTTGGTAAGAACGGTAGCGGTGCAGTCGATGGTGGGCGGGCTTCCAAGTACTGGAAGACCGGGTCCTGGGCTTGTGGAGCAGGTTCGGTCACCTTTAGGCCAAGGGCTGTGGCCATCCAGAGGAGAATCGCAGAAAACTGGCGTACGTCCTCTGGTGCAGACTCCGGGCCTGGCTCCCCGAACCCCAGCGGTGGGGATTCGTGAGAAGAAGGGGTGGACTCAGCAGAGTCCGAATCCGAGTCGTAAGAGTCGCCGGATGGTGATGGCGACCTCTCCGCCTCCTTCTCCACGGCCGGCCTACAGGTCGGAGGTGCCAGGGTGACAGCTGGAGCTGCAGGCTGCGTCGGTACCGGTGCGGCCAATGTCGTGGCCGGTATCGGAGTCACCTGCAGGGGCACGACCGCGGGCCTAGGGCGGTGTGCCGCCTGTGTGGTAGAAGTCGCAGCTACCGCCGGCTGGGCCACGGTGGGCTGTGGCGTCGGGCGGGTAGGTGTGGCCGTTGTCTGTGGAGGTGGAGAAACAGCCCTGTAGTGGGGTGAGGGCTCCTGGAACCGACGGTGACTCGGTGAACGACGCAGTGGTGACCTCTCATAGTGGGGGTAGTGAGCCTCCCATGGTGGCGAGCGAGACCAGCGACGAGGTGACCAGTACCTTGGATCTGGATGGTACCGGTCCCTGTATGACGGCGAATAAGAATAGTATGAGCCGGCCGGCTCGTGCCACACCTGCTCCTGGGCGTACCTTCCTAGGTAGGCAGGAGAGTAAGTGCTCTCGCCCGAGCGACGCCTCTCCAGGCGCATCTCCCGATATCGCGGGGATGGAGGCCTGGCCCGCTGCTCCGGCGAGTGGGACTCGTCGCATCGAGAGGCTGGGCGCTGCCTGACCACAGCCTCCTCTTGGCGTTCTGCCGAGGGTGGACGGCGACTCAGCGGAGTGATCTCCGCGATCAGCTCAGGCGGTTGAGGGGGCGAGGCCTGCATGACCTGCTCCTCGTCCGACACCTCGAGGATGTCCTCTTCCTCCGGAGGCTCCTCTTCCTCAGGGAGCTCCATCGGTTGAGGTTCCTCAGCGGGCTGGGTGGGTGGTGGAGTCGGGGGTCGCACCACCGTCAGTGACGAGCGCCGCTTCTCCTTTCTCTTCTTCTTCTTCTTCTTCTCCCCCACGCCCTCGGTGGCGGGGCACTTCTTCTGGGCCACGGTAAGCGGCCTGGAGGAGGAGGTTGGGGCCTGTGAGCCCGCAGGGTCCTCACGTGCCCGAGTTGCCGAGATCTTCGGTATCCTTGGCAACTTCATTATCGGTACTGAGCCCGGTACCGATACTGATGAGGTCGAGGGCACGGCAGCCGCCGCTGCTGCCGAAGAAGAAGAAGAGGGCGGGCGTTTCTCGGCCATCGTCTCGGGTCTCTGGACGCGAAGAGATTCCTCCCAACAGTGGGATTTAAGCCTTGCCGCCCTGTTACGGAGAGTCTGGTGTGTAAACTCCCTACAAATAGGGCAGGCCTGAACGTTGTGCCCCTCACCCAAACAAATCAGGTACTTAGAGTGTCGGTCAGAGAGAGCGACCTTCCTTCCGCAGGAGGCGCAGTGTTTGAAGAGAGCCGACATAAACTGGAGGCAAGGCAAAGAAAGCAAGAGTCCGAGAACGCCAAACACAGTCCGAGATCCGAAATCGTCGTCAAAAGCCAGAAAAAGGTCAAAACTGATCGAGAAAGTACAAAGCCAAGTCCGAAATCCGAGAGGGGTAGTCAAAAGCCAAATCCGAAGTCGAAAACACCAAAAGCCGAATCGAAAAGCAAGCCAACAAGCAGAACCTTCTGTACGCTGAGGCGGACAAGGAAGAACTGAGGAGAGACCGTTAGTCAGCGGGAGGAGCATGCGCAGCACCGGCGTGGGGGAGGGGTTTCCGCCAAAGCTAACGAGCTCTAGAATCTTCCGAACGCTACCACGCAGGCGCGAAAGCTCCTAATGTATGAGGCACAGAGACCACAAAGAAGAACTATAATTAGTGTTGTGTTTTATTGACGTTATCTATTAATTACAGGTAACAGTGTTACACGTATTCCACTTTTGTTTTCTTTTCAGGAAGCCCACTGAAGGTTGCATCTAATGACCACTTTTTCCTAACAGATTATGGATTTTTTTGTGTTATCCAGAGGGAAGGTAAAGTCTAATAATCCCCCCAAAGGACTCCAGTGTCTAAGGAACTCTGTTGTTGACATGATTTCAGATTCCTACTTTTTGTTGACTCTGAAGATCACTGTGTTTGAAAATAACTGCCTGACAGGAAATATTGTTAGAGCTATCTGGAGAATAAAGGATTTGTAAAAGGCAACAATTAGGAACTATTGAGGTAGAAATATGTGTGCTAAGTTCCATACCAAAACCATGGTAGAAGACTGTAAAAGTGTCCTCTGTGATACAACACAGAGCCAATCTTTGACTGCATAGCTGAGATTTTTAAGAAGTGCAACAAATGAAAATCATGAGAGGAATAGAGTAGATAAAATTCTGAAAGGCACCTCCTTCCTCATGAATATCACCAAGACATTTATACAAAGAAGCTTAGGGATGGCAATCCAATTTTAAGATCAGTTGTCATCTCAAGAGTACAGAACTTATGAAGTTTTAATCTGTATTCCTCACACAGAAGAGGAACATTAATTACTCAGTTCCAAATAATAAGAATAGGAAATATATATACACAGACCATATTAATTCCATGTGTAGTTTTGTATTGCCTTCTTTTCCTTCATGTCCAAAGTGAAGAGAAAGAGGTGAACTCTTGTACTACCCCAAGGGATGACTGCATCAAAATGGGCTCTGCTGTCTCAGTTCTATGACATTCCATATCAGGAAATTACAAAGAAAGTAGTGTTTCCCTTGAAATTTGCAAATGTACTTACCATAAAATCAGCTATCAGATCACAATATGCTCACCTGGAAATAATTTTGTTCAGAATGAAAGCTGCTACATCTAAAGGTCAGCTATGGGACAAAAAAGCTCATGTTGCAATAGTTATGTCAGTTATGTTAATTGTTCAGATCTAGATGCATTACGCTTTGCATACAAAGTGAATGTGTCAAACTTGGCCTGGATTTAATTCTGCTGCCTTCAAATCATATAGTAACAATTACAAAAGAATTGACTTGATATATGTTGATATAAGCTGAAAATAGAATATGACCTATAAAATGTGATAATTATCCTGGTACAGTATCACAGAGCAAGTCTTTTTTGCATGATTTTTAAAAAAATCAGTTTCATGGATTTTCATACCCAGATATCAACTGCCTGTCTGTAAACATTAATTGTGGTAAGCAAGGCTACAATCCTATATGCATTTGCCTGGAAGTAAGTCTCATGGAAACCAGTTCAGCCCAGTTGGGAGGTCTACTCAACACACTGTTTCTTTATAATCAGTATGTGTTTTCCCACCTATATCAGTCGGGAGAAACAAGCAATCTTGCTCATGCATTCATTGAATGTGTGGAGCGAAGTGCAAGACCACAAGGACAAATTCCACTCACTTCCCTGCCACATACTATCTAGAGCTTGGGAAAGTTATTTGTTTGGAGTTTACCTCTCAACATGGCCACTAGCTATATTAGCTATGGAGCTCCAGCAGTTGCAGTCCAAGAAACCTCACACCCTTTTTAAATCTCTGACACTACCTCTCACCCAATTATATTTATCAAAAGAATTTCTTGGATGTTGGTAATATGGTGTCAATGTACAGAGGAGTTGCGGGGGTGCAGAAGGAGCCTGCATGATCCCAAAGCCATTTCAGTGTGTTCAGTCAACACATGGAGTGAGGTCTCTGTCCAATCTCCACCAGTGTGTAATGTGTACTTTGCCAATACCAATGAAGAACTGAGAGCACTTTTTACACGTATAGGTTTGTTTTACAAGGTGGTTTATAAATCTTTCAATAAATATACGCAAATGCCAGCTACAAGTTTTAAGGTAGTTTCAAGGCAATGAGAATGGAAGGGGGTCAGCCACCTCTTTTTCCCAGTCAAATGTGCTTTTTGTGCACCTTGCACAAATATATATTAGAAGTACTTGGACGGAGGAGGGCAAATCTGGAGCAAGGAAAGATCAGGTGGGAAGGGCTTTACAACCACCTCCTTGCCATAACTCTCTTTCAACTGCCTTTTCAAGAAGGATACAGTTTAATTTCTCCTTAAAAAGGAGATTACATTTTGGAATGTGAGGGAAACTTTCTTTGTAACATACTGGGAAGACAAAATATCTGTTTCTGGTATGTGTATTCTGTCTTGTGCATATTCCTATGCATATTCTTTCTGCCTTTCTTTATACCTTCTTTTATACTGATGTATTAATGAAGCTGATATTGCCCATAAATACTTTCTGTGACTAAACACATGAGCATACAATGTAAATGAAGGGTCAACGGGTAAGAAAGCCAACCATAAGATAGAAACAGACTTTTCCCTCTTGTCAACACCATGCAGGGGCCAAGAGCCAGTGTGGTGTAGCAGTCTGACTATGACTATGACCCTGGAAACCAAGGTTTGATTCCTCACTCAGCCATGGAAATCCACTGGGGAACCCTGAGTGCGTCACACACACACATACACACACACACACACACACAGCCCCAAAAAACTCCATGATAGGTTTGCCTAAGTCAGAAACTACTTGAACTGCGCTGCACAGCATACTGCACAGTGCTGTTGTGTGTCAGGATAGCTACGAGGGTTTCGTCAACTCTCCATCCTGTCTGCTTGTCTCCTTCCCAGGGTTCTATGTGGGTCTGCATGGCGTGGAATTGGTTACTGCTGTTAACCAATGAGTTCAAACCTGGGTTTGCATGCAAGGTTGTGCCCCCTGGGAGAACCTTTTGCATTTGTTTTTCCAGAGTTGCAACAGGAGTTAAGGCCTGCTACTGGTTACATAGCAAGGTAGTCCGCAACCTCACTTTCCTGGAACTTTTTCCAATTGTAGTGGCAGTCTCTATCTGGACAGAGAAATTTAGAAACAAAAGAGCCCTTTTTTGGCATGACAGTCATGCCAGATTGCTTCCAATCTTCCAGATTGCTGAGGGTCATGAAGCTGGTAAGGAAGCTGGTATTGGTCTATTTATCCGCTAATGTAATATTCTCAGCTTGTTAAGTTCCAGGCCTCGATAACAAAAGTACAACTCATTATCTCGCTTTCAAGAAGACAGGTTTTGATCCCTTGTACCACAAGCAGATCCCCAGCAGATGGCATTTTCAGATGATCTATTTCACCTTGGGAACTCAGCGTGACATCAGGAGTACTCCAATTGGGGGCCTCTGCAACTTTGCACATGTACAGCAGAGCTGTTGGAAGGTTCCAGGCCTTCCAAAGGGAGAAAGGCAGGGGGAGGAGTGGCCATCTTCTGAGAGATCGGTTCTTCAGTTCCAGCCCACCTCAGAGACTATGGTGTGGCCCCTGCACCATGTTTCTCCACCCTGCTAGTATTTCCTTCTTTAGCAAGCTGAAGGGATTTATTGAGCCCTGCACTTCCTTTCTGGTACGTAAGGCTGTAGAAGGACGGAAGCAGTTGGTGCCACAGAGGGGCAACGACAGCATTTGCCAAGTGCAGTCTTTTGGAGGGGGCCATTCAGAGAATAGTTAGATGGAAGTTCAGAGCACATACAGGATACACTTGGCCTGAGATGCAGGTTAACAGTTACTGACACTCTGCCTTTTTGTAAGAGGTCTCTGACACAAAGCAGAGATGTGAGATTCCAAAGAGAAACTGAATTTTGAACAGTCTGGCAGGTGGTAGGGGACACAACAAAACTTGAGTGAGGGGGATCAAATGCAGCTAGCTATGGGGGTAGCTGGTTGAAGGCTGACTTTAGTTGGACCACAGCACTACAAGTTGTCCAGAGGACTTAGGGCCTGAGAGCTGGCATTTCAACACATTGTATGGACTAGACTTTAAGCAGCAGGAGTAAAACCAGAGGCAATGTGTGGTTCCATGCTGGGACTGGACTGTTGGCAGGTCTAGGGCATCTCGCTGCCTGGAGTGCAGTGGACAGTTGGTTTTGGCTGCATCTGCAATGGGGCTGGTGGCAGGCAGGAAGGCAGGACAGTGGCATGGGTCCTGGATCCAGGATAGCTGTTATCAATGTCTATTGGGCATTTGTAAGCATGGGGGGGTTCTCTTAAGGGACTCAGTGGTATGGCATGGGAATGGGAGTGCCTGGTTCAGGTGGGCACTAGTGAACAGCACCCTCCCAAACAGCACCCCCTAAAATGGCAGGGGGGCCACACTGCGGTGCCCTCCCAGAGTGGAACACTTTCCTGCAGCAGACCAGATGGTCAGTCTCATTGGTCAACAGATGGGTTGATCAGTGCCCAGATCTGGATCTATATGTGGGCCAACACCATCAGCAATTGTAGCCAATAAAGTTATGGCCAATTTCTTATCCATACATATCGTTGTCTATGTATGTTATTCTGAGCAATTTTATCTTCTGTTTTTCCTCTTTGTCTAATTGCTGACAAGCTAGCATGTTTTTGCTAAGTCTTATCTTAGAGTGCAGCAATAAATCAGTACTCTAAGCCTAACTAATGAGCCTCTGGAATTTTTCCTGCGTCACTGGGACTCTCTGCTGTGGTGAGGCCTTGCTTCACAGATAGCACTCTGCTCATGCTCAGAGGAGCCAAATCCTGCCAACCCTGACAGGTTATGGGCCCAGCATGCTTCCGTTGCACCAGAGGGTCAAGTGGACCAAGTGAAGTGCCAGCTCCAGTCTGCAGCTGCCTGCTGAGAGCCTGCTCGAGGACAGTCTCTGGTAAGTGAGAGTCCTGGCACAGGAGAGGCCTGGAAGGTGAGAGAGGCTGCAGGGATGGCGTCCATAGGGACTGCAAACCTGTCCCTGGACAGTTTGAATGAGAGGAACTATCTCACTTGGGCAGTGAAGATGGAGATGTATCTGTGGAGAGAAGGGCTGTGGAAGGTTGTTGCTGATCCCTCAGTGCCTCCCCTCAGTGTAGCAGATGCCAGGATGGAGGAGAAAGCCATCAGTAACATTTTTCTGGCTTTGCAAGATAGCCAGGTAAACCATGTCAGGTACCTCACCACAGCATGGGCGTGTTGGGATGCTTTGAGGGCCATGTACATCCATCCTACAGCTGGGAGTAAGCTGTCCCTGTTAAAGAGGCTCTACAGGGCACAGCTGCAGCCTGGTGAGTGCATGTGGGTCCATCTCCAGCATTTGACCTCCCTGTTTGTTGCCTTACAAGAAAGGAGGAAAGAGATCTCTGAACCTGACAGGGTCTACTACATAGTGAGCTTCCTAGATGCAAGCTGGGACGTATTTGTGGCTACCATAGAAGGCATGCCGGAGCAGGAGCTCACTGTGCTGTATATTTCTGGGCGTCTGTACGAGGAGGAGGAGAGGTGTGCTGAGACGAGCCGGCAAGAGCTTATCAACAGGAGCAGCAGCAGCAGCGGTGGTGGCAGAAAGAATGCCAAGGACACTGACTTTCCCTGGACTGAGACTGAGTCTGCTGAGAAGGTAAATGCTGTGAAAAGATGTTTTCGGTGTGGATCCATGAAGCATCTGTGGAAGGACTGTCCGGATAGCAAAGGCAGTGTGCCAAAGACTCAGGGCAAGAGAGCCAAGGACAGAGGAAGTTGCTGGCTGGTTTCAGCCATGGTTAACGGTTGTGAAACCCAAGGGGTTCTCTGGCTGATAGACAGCGAGTGTTCTCAACATCTGGCTAATAGCAGGAGTATGTTTAAGATGCTGGGCAAAGCAAACATTGACTCTATTTCCCTTGCAAATGGGTCTAAATGCAGGGTGGAAAGCACGGGGGAAGCCTTTATTCCTGCTCTGGGGAAATATCTTGACAATGTGCTTTACGTGCCCTCGTTAGAGTTTTGCCTGCTGTCAGTCTCTGAGTTGGCACTGAGTGGGCATGACGTTCTATTCTTTGGAAATGTGGGTAAGGTAATCAGAAATGGGGCTGTGTGTGCAGTCACTGAGCTCAGAGACTGGCTGTACAAATTCTTGCCAAAACAAAACACCCACATGGCATATAGCAATAAGCCCCAGCATGATAATTGCATCCACCTGTTGCATAGGAGGATGGGGCATGCCAGTTTCCAAGTGCTAAGGAAACTACCTGAGTGCTGTAAAGACTGTAGAGTTAACCCTTCCAAATCTAAGGTGCAGCCATTTCCTAAGTTCAGTACTAGGGTATCTACGTGGCCTTTTCAGTTGGTGCACTCTGACCTCATTGGTCCCATGCCCAAGTCTCAGAGTGGGGCATGGTATGTGATGCTCCTGGTAGATGACTACAGCAGGTACACATTCTGCTATCTCCTGAAACAGAAATCCGAGGTGTGTGGAGTGTTGAAAAATTGGTGTACCTATGTGGAATGTCAATTTGGGTATGATGACAAGGCTCTCCAGACTGACAGTGGAGGTGAATATTTGGTTGGGAGTTTGCAGCAATGGTTAAAGAAAAAGGGCATAAATCACAGGTTAACTGCTCCCTTTACTCTGCAGCAGAAAGGACTGGCGGAATGCAATGGGGCAGTGATCCAGACAATAATGAGTTCCTTGTTGTCGGATGCTAACATGCCTCAGAAAGCTTGGGGTGAGGCAATGCTTACTGCCAATTACATTCGTAACAGGCTTTGGAACTCTGTCATAAAGATAACTCCTTTTGAAAAACTGTATGGCAAGAAACCCTCTGTTGCTCATATGAAGGTGTTTGGGAGTTATGCCTGGGTACATATCCTAAAGCCCAAAGGAGAAAGGGCAGCCCAAAGCCCGCAGGTTGAGATTTGTAGGGTATGCCCCTGGAGGAGGATATCATTTTGATCTCTATAATGGAAGAGTGGTGATATCCCGAAATGCTCAGTTTGAAGAGCACCGTAATTGGAAAAGGGTGCATGCAAATTCTGAGGTACTCCTTCCATTTAGTGATGAAAGTGATGCTGAGAGGGCAGTGCAGCCCTCTCCTGCTTCCAGTCCTTCAAGGGTTAAGCAGGAGGAGGAGACAGCAACTGAGCTGGGAGAAGCAGCTCAGAGTGCAGAGCAGTCTGATGGGGAGGAGAAACCTGGCCGCAAAAGAGGCAGATCATCTGACAATGAGGAGGAGTTGCAAATACCAAGGCGGTCTCAGAGGAAAACAAAAGGCATTCTTCCACAGAGGTCTGTGGTGCAAAACAGTGTGAAGGTATGCCAAGTTTCCTGCAAGCCTGAAACTTTTGATGATGTTCTGAGTTTGCCAAAGGCACAGGTTGACTGCTGGTTTGATGCCATGGACCAGGAGATGGAGTCCATGCACAAACATGGAGTATTTACATTATGTAAGGTGCTAGACGATGTGACCCTGGTAGGCTGTCGGTAGGTGTACAAACTCAAACTCCTGGCTTTGGGGGAGGTAAAACACAAAGCCAGGCTTGTGGCTCAAGGTTTTGCACAAAGGAAAAATGAGTCATTTGACCAAACTTTTGCGCCAACAGCCAGAAGTGAAAGTATCAGGCTGGTGTTAGCTCTGGCAGCACAGAGAAATGCTTTGGTACACCACTTTGATGTCACAACAGCCTATCTCAAAGCAGAGTTGCCAGGGACCATCTATATACAGCAGGCACCTGGGTATGAAACTGGAAAACCAAATCTGCTGTACAGGTTAAACAAAGCCATCTATGGGCTCAAACAGTCCGCCCGTTGCTGGAACAAGTGCCTGGATGGTGCTTTGCGGGGCTTGGGTTTCAAGCAGAGCGTGGCAGACCCATGTGTGTACACCAAAGGGTCTGGGAAAGACCAAGAAATCTTGCTAGCCTTTGTTGATGACTTGTGTCTGGTCAGAACAACAAAGGAACAGGTCAGAAGGTTTGCCAAGGAACTGTGTGAAAAGTTCTGAATTAAAGACCTGGGTCCCATCAAACAGTATCCCGGTATTGAGGTACAGAAAATGGGTTTCTGCTTAGCCAAAAGAAGAAAATATTGCAACTGCTGCAAAGC
Organism: Iguana delicatissima; assembly: GCA_948472985.1. Lineage (NCBI taxonomy): Eukaryota > Metazoa > Chordata > Lepidosauria > Squamata > Iguanidae > Iguana > Iguana delicatissima. The sequence goes on along the minus strand of CAOKZL010000048.1, from coordinate 829,114 downwards.
TTCAACATGCTTGATTGCAAAGGCGTACAAACCCCCATGGTGGAAGGGTTTACAAAGTCTGGATGACAAAGTGGTCCCTGACAAAGAAATGTACCAGTCTGTTGTGGGATCTCTGTTGTATTTGGCTGGGTATAGCTAACCAGATTTGTCCCTGGCTGCTAACATTCTAGGTAGGGCAAGTTCCAAGCCCACACAGCAACATTGGCAGGTGGTGAAGAGAGTGTTAAGGTACCTAAAAAGCACTCTGGAGTACTGTCTGTGTGTATCACCTTCTGGGAAACCAGAATTGGTTTGTTACTGTGACAGTGATTTTGCTGAGGACATGTGCGACAGGAGGTCAGCCTCAGGAATCCTAAATGTACAGTGGCACATTGGTGCACTGGAAGACTAAAAAACAGAGTTCTGTGGCCACTTCAACTGCAGAAGTAGAGTATGGAAGTCTCTCATATCTGTGCAGTGAACTGACCTGGTACGCACAACTGGTAAGGGATCTCGGTGTGGACATACCAATCCCTATAACGGTATTTGATGATTCCCAGGCATGCATCCACATGGCCAGTAATGAAAAAGCCAGGGGATGAACCAAGCATGTAGATATCAAATACCAGAATGTGAAACAAACAGTAGAGAGTGGGGTAATCAGATTAGAATATAGTCAATCTGAGGAGAATGAGGCAGATGTGCCCACAAAACCACTCACTACTAGGAAGCACTGCGACGTGCTCAGGAAACTGGGAATGCTGGAGCATGGAGTGTAAAGCTGCCGATCCACTACAGAGGAAAAGGAGGAGTGTCAAGGTTGTTGCCAGGCAGGTAAAAGTTTCCTCTGAGTGGATGGCAGAGGGGAAGAGGCGGCGTGGCCAGACAGCCAGGTGCAAGGCCAGCAGAATTGTTATGGCTATGTCTTGTGTATTAGGGAAGGCCACACGCCAGAGCACTGATTGGGTCACCCCACATGTTACAGGGTGACAAGGCAGCATAAAAAGGCTGGTGTTTGCCTTGCTCAGCTACCAGTGAGCTGCCCTAGCTGGACCTGTCATACCATTGGCAGTATACTGCTTGTAAGGGGAAATGCTGCCTGAATTTTCCGCTGTTATCTATTGTTTTTCTTCTTGTCTACTTGCTGGCAAGCTCGCATATTTTTGCTAAGCTTTATCTTAGAGCCCGTCAATAAATCAGTACTCTAAGCCTAACTAATGAGCCTTCGGAATTTTTCCTGCTTCACTGGGACTCTCTGCTGCGGCGAGGCCTTGCTTCACAGATAGCACTCTGCTCATGCTCAGAGGAGCCAAATCCTGCCAACCCTGACAGACTAACCCTCCTTTGGAGGACACTTGATGTTAAAAGTTGCTGGGAGAATGAAAGCTTGAAAGGCATGTTAAAACCAAGTTTTAGTGCCTTAAATACTCATCTTTACCATCAGTTGCCAATTGTTGTTATTTGCTGTCAAATCAGCCTTGACTTACACAACCCATTGCTCAGGTCTTGCTAATCCAGGGCCATGACTTCCATTATTGACTCCTGAATCTGGTCTCCCTCTTTTCCTACTGCTTCTCACTTTTCCCAGCATTATCATGTTTTCCAACAAGTTGCATCATCTCATGATGTGTCCAAAGTACAATAACCATTTTCCACACAGGTAGCCATTTTACAGAAAACAAACAACAGGGAAAAAAAGCTACCCAACCAACCAACAACAACAAAAACAGTCCTGCAGCACGTTAAAGATTAACCAATTTTATAATGGCCAAAGCATACTACAACTTCCAGAATCCCTCTGCCAGCATGACTGCTGGGAACTATAGTCCAAAAATGTAAATCTTCTAACCTCTAATAATGACATAAGTTCTCACAGGCCCTATCCACATTTTCAGATGTGCAAAGTATTACCTCAAGGTAGCAAATCTGAGTACACATATGTATGCTCATTTATGTACTTTTCCACAGTAAACGACATTAAAACAGCATACATAAAAATATTCCAAGATGATTTTACTAACAGTTATCAGACAACAACTATAAAATAATCATACAAATATTTTTTAAAAAATTCAATACGATTAAGCAATGCACTAATAGCTTTTCCTAGGACTAAGCAGAGTGTTTTTCAGATCTTTTATAAATTCCTCTAATCTTCTACCAAAAGAATACCAACAATCAAGGAGTCTGCCCATTACTAGTACAATTTCACTGGATCTGCTTTAGAAATATATGGGAAATCCACTGGCTAAATGATATGACTAAATTAGCTAAATTAGCTAATTAGTGGTCTTAAAGTAGGAAATGTGGAAAAATACTGCAGTAACAAAAAATGGTGTCAGTAGCGTTTTATTTCATGCAGGAGTCCAACTAGAGCAGGGATGAGACTTCCCAGAAATAGAGTCGGAGGCTTTCACGGCCAGAATCCATTGGTTCTTGTGGGTTTTTCAGGCTTTGAGACCGTGTTCTGGTTGTATTTTCTCCTGACGTTTTGCCTGCATCTGTGTTCCATCTGCATTCCTCTGAAGATGCCAGCCACAGATGCAAGTGAAACGTCAGGAGAAAATACAACCAGAACATGGTCTTAAAGCCCGAAAAACCCACAAGAACCAATTCCTAGAAATAATTTATTCAGAAGTCCCTTTCTGAGGCAAGAACACAGCTCAGCTTCTATGTGTTCAAAGACATTATGAAGAAACAGAAAGAAAGAGGAAGGCGGGAGATGAAAGTTCCTTTTTCTCTCTTTTGATGAAAAATATGCCTGTCTAGCAAATGCAACTTTTAAAATAACAATACAGCATTGATTACTTTTCTCCCAGGAGCAATTTGATTTTGACAGAAAACCCAGAATAAGCACTGATCTTGCCTATTTCAGTCCAATTTCCATCAAAATTTTTTGGAGGTGGGGATTACTCTGTCATACACACAGACATGAAAAAAGCCTATTTCTTTACATATACGCAGATGCTGAAAATGAAAATATATTCTTCTCCTGTAGGACTATGAAAAATTAAGTATTTTAAAATATTTCTCTTCCTTGTTGAAAATTTAAGTAAGATAATCAACACAGCATCCTTTTTATCCATACTAAAATTTAAAGTATTTGCATGTTTGCCTATTTGCCAGTCTATTATGTTTTACTAGAGTTACCATACATCCTCCTTTTCCCAGATAGGTCCTGTTTTTCAGAGCTAAAATTTCTGTCCAGATGGGTTTTTAAGATGTCCGGGGATTTTTAAAATGTCTGCTGCTGTTTTGCGCCCTGCTTGCCCCTTTGCTGGGGGAGCACTGTGAGAGACAGAGACAGCAATTTGGGGCTGAGGGAGAGAAGGGAGACAGACCGGGGGGGGGGGAGGCAAGGGAGCTGAGCAAGGTGACCGAGAGAATCCCCAACCATGTGGGGGTGATGGAACAAGGTTACTTGCTGGAGCAGGTGAGAAGGACAATGGAAAGATAAGGAGGGAGAATGGGAAGGCTAAATTGTTATTTTTTAAATACAAGGACGGGGAGACATATTTTTAGTAGCAATTATCACAGCTAATATCATAGGGTTATCTCAAGTAAGAGTCACCATAGCGATGGGTAGTTTGCAGTAGTCAGTTGGCAAACGTGTTCTCTTTTTTGCTTCTCAAAATATGGTAGTCCTAGCTATACATCCATGTGCTGTCCCTTGGGACCAGTTTTTTGACCCTATTTATCAACTATTTTTGGTGCCTCCTGCACAAACATTTTTTATTTCTATATCTTTCCCCCCACATCATTTATTATTTGATTTGGTGCAAACCTGCATTTTACGCATCCCAACCATTTTCACGCAAGTTCAGGACCTATCCAGCAAACCGTGGCTTTTTCAAAAAATTGCTGTGTTTGGTTCATTTTCCAAGGAAATTGATGCAAAACAAATTTTAAGAATTGTAGGTGCTACGAACAAAGTTTTTGCTTCATTCAAAACATAAGTGAATCATGCAATATTAGATAAATTTCAAAAACAGCTGCATGGTGGTGTTTCTTTATAAACAGTTCATTCCACTGTTTCTAAAAATGTATTTAAAGAATCTTATATTTAAATTGGCTCTGGCTGAAATCCCAGAACACTTACATAGGATTCAACCTAAGTAATCACAGTAAGATTTACTTTCTAACAAAATAATTCTAAGCAGCCATTTGATTACTTACCTGTGGTGAATAAGAAAATCTGCCAAGCAACCAGCCAAGGAAACATTTGCAAATTGCAGAAGACAGTGTATTTTCCCTGTACTTTAGTCAGGAGGCTGATATGTCAATTGTGGACAAGCTGCATGATGCATTTTTTTCTGGAGCTACTTAATTTGGGGGGATTTTTTTTTTCCAAAACTGAATTGATACTTGAATCTTATGAAAACATGCAGCTTCTTAAAACTTTCTGGCTCTCACTGACTGCAGTGTCAATTGCAAATAGGTACAAATGCATTATGAAAATTTTGTCCAGAAATCTGTTTGTCTCATTTTTTAAAAAAAAATGATTGGGGAAAAAAGTAATATTGTACCTTTTTAGTAAAATAAATTGCAATGTATTTTAAAAAGACATATGTTTTATTAGTAAGCTACTCCAAACTGATAGATATAATATTTGCCTGGAGATATCTTTTAACTGAAAATAAGAAAAAATGGAACTTCTGATTCATCACGCATTACTGTTCTACTGACATGTCAAATGTCATTTTGAAAAACTGCTGCTAGATAATGACACTTTGGAAAATTATTTTGAAAATGATGTTGTAATGCAAAGTTCACATGTATAAATGAAAGGCATACACATTTCAGTGGAATTACCCCACTGCCTCAACCATGAAGTAGTCAGGTTTTTTTCCCCTTATGTACAAAAATTCCTGTCAACTACTATACACATCACAAACTAACCAATAAAGCTGTATTTTTTGTTGCTGTTGCAAAAGTGATAATGATGAAATAAACATTATATTCTATTTCACTTTTAGAAAGGTAGAACAATGAAATGATTGGGTGAATGCAATCCAGAAACTGTTGGTATGAAACAGCTACTCAGTAATGCCCTATGAGGAGTGGCTTAGGGAGCTGAGTATGTTTAATCTGCAGAAGAGGGGGCATGATAGCCCTGTTTAAATATTTGAAGGGATGTCATCTCGAAGAGGGAGAAGGCTTGTTTTCTGCTGCTCCAGAGACTAGGACAAGGAGCAATGGATTCAAACTACAGGAAAAGAGATTCCACTTAAACCTCAAAAAGAACTTCCTGACAGTCAGGGCTGTTCAGCAGTGGAATATGCTACCTCGGAGTGTGGTGGAGTCTCCTTCTTTGGAGGTTTTTAAGCAGAGGCTGGATGGCCATCTGTTGGGAGTGCTTTGATGTGGGTTCCTGCATGGCAGCGGGTTGGACTGGATGGCCCCCGGGGTCTCTTCCAACTCTATGATTCTATGATTCTAATGCAATGCATATAGAGGGTAAGAGAAATCTTTAGGAATGATTCTCTTGATTTTAATTATATTCTATTCAAAAACGATGTACTGCAGGATGCATGCTCAGACAATCATGTTCACTTTCAGATAAGCAGAATTAACTTTGCCTACTTTGCCAGATATAGTATATTTTTCAAAAGCTCAGTCTTCAGCAATTTCATCTAGAAGCACACTTAGGATTGCGTCTTTACGGTGCAATCACATTGTTTATGTGAATATTCAGTGGTGCTTACAGCAAGTTTAAGCACAGAGTCTAAAATAAGTAAATAGGATTGCAGTACAAAGTATTGTCAACACAGCATTAAAGGCAATACAGCACTGTCTTGGTTAACATGTATACTTCTATGCAATGTAAATCAATACCGACTCAAAGGCAAGTAACAACAAACTGCGAATCCAGATGAATCCAGATGAAGGAATAAGTATCACCTTACTATGAAGAGTGGAAAGATGAATGCTCGCACAGCAGCATTTTCCAACACAGCAAAAATTTGTTCAACAGAGAAAGAATCTAACCTTGTCAATATAAACAGTGCATCAAATTAATCAGGATTTTATATTTACTGTAAACCAGTTTCTAACTCAGGAAGTATGAGCAAAAATTATATCTTTTGTATTAATTAAACTTCCCAAAGGACCACAATTTCTCTAACATTGAGTCATATGGCATATTTAACTCTTTATTGAATGAATACAGACTAAGGTTGCAATCACAAACATACTAGCTATATGGTATAACCCACACTGAACATAGTGACCCATACATCTGAGTAAACTTGCATAGATTTTCCTACCAGTGCTGATATAAATTATACATATTCTTTGTGTAATACACATATACTTTGTGAAATACTACAACATAATTGTACAGAACAGCTGTTTTTTATACAGCAACATAATATTATAATGCTAAAAAGAGGGAAATGCTGTTTAAGAAATCTGAATTGTCTGAATTCTCTGAATCAATCTTGCCAAGAAAACCGTCTGATGACCCTAAGTCATGAGTTGACCTGAGGGTGCAAAACAACAACAGCAACCACTTTTTGGGAAACAGGAAAGAAAACATTATCTTTAATCTTGCAGAGAAACTATAAGGGCAACAAACTACTTTTAGGGGGGATGATTATAGAAACAAATAAATTTTTTAAAGTAGTGTTCCAGACTCTCAATAAAGGAAGATTTATCACATTATCATCTTAGCCAAAGGTTGACCTAAACAGCCTGCGTTAATATTTCATTTGCAAAAATAAAATATTATTAACATCCAGATGAAATAGTTAAATCCATATTAACAAACTCAGTTTCTCAAGCTCCTAATTAACACTTTCCCTGCTCCCTGCCTATTTCCAGAGAAAAGCCTATCCTAGGGAAGGCAAAGGATTTTGCTATTACCCAAAGCCTGGATATTCAGAGATACTGAGTTTACTGATCTACAAACAAATAGGAGGTCTAAGGTCTGCCAATGCATTTAATAGAACCAATATAGTACTTTAATTATCACGAAGCACTCAGAAAATCATTACGTACTATTCTCAGCTGTAAATAATGGGCAGTGCTGGTATACATCCTTCCAGTTTTTAAATGAAAATCCCTGAAACACTTTCTATGCAAACGAGTTCTTGAATTGTCCAATTTGCTGAACCTTTCAACATATTAATTATTAATCTGTTGCAACAATTATGACTGAATCTGCTCTCTAATGGACAGGCTCACTCTCGCAGCAGGCTTAGTGCTTCAAAGTTCTTTATTGGTCCTTCTACTGCCTTGCCCTTGAATCCCCTTTTGTTCATCATCACAGCTGTCACAACTGTGATTCTATTATAGATATTTGGGTAGAACACTACTAGTATGTATATTTGGGACTTTATTTTCCTCGCCCTTGGAATACATTTTATAGTTGTAAGGGTAAAGGTCTTCAAATCCATTTGTGATAAGAGAGAGGTAGTAGCAAATTCAAGTGTCAAGTTTTCAATGCTCAGTATTAAAAAATCTAGTGTTCCCCATCACCACCAAATGCTCAAACCAGGGGAATCTTGTTCAAATTTTTAAAAATCCATCTTTTAAATAGTATGTTTATCAACTCCTCACATCGTCATCAGAGATCAGAATTTGAGGGAAGCAACAGCTAGTCAGGTCTGAACAAGTAAGGAGTATGCTCAAAACATTTCATCCATACCCATCACGAATCTTAATAAGAAGCACCTGCAATGGGAAGGGTGTACATTTTATGAGCATACAAAGGAAATGCCTAATGTACTACAAATAAAAATTCACATTAAGGATGTGTAGCCCCTTCGAAGAATTTTGTGCAATATGATGCATCCTCTTATGGACCATTAAGAAAATATTCTTAAGATTCTAGAAACAGTTCTTAGCCCATGTCTACAGGACATGGCCATTTGAGATATTCTGCCTAGTAACAACTGCAAGGCCCAGGTGAGAGACGCTGTGGTGTAGTGATTTGAAGACCGGGGTTCAAATCCCTACTCAGCCATGGAAACTCATTGGGTAATCCTGGGCAAATCACCCTCTTTCTGCGTTAGAGGAAGGCAGTGTCAAAATTCCTCTGAATAAATGTTGCCAAGAAAACCCTCTGATAGGTTTGCAGTAAGTTAGAGCTGACTTGAAGGCACATGACAACAATATCATGGTAAGGTTCCAGAGTTCTTTTTCAGTACTCATCAGCAAGACATAACCATTTGAAGCATTCTAGGTAGTAACAATAGCCTTACTCATGGCCAACTTACCCAGTTTTGATAACAACACAAGGAAGGGAATGCTTAACCATTTGCATGGAAAGTCTGAAGGGAGGAAGTTCCACTTCAAATGGGAATTCTTTGTGAGCAAAGACATTGGAAAGTCAAGTATTTTTGCTTATGTAGACGTTTCCCATGAACAGGAAATTCACTCCAGACCTGTTGCTGTCCATCTTAGGAAATCAATACAGAACAGCAAGGCTTAGATACACCCCTCCTCATGCAAGTAACAGGTCTACTGTACCACATTTTATAGTATTTCTCTGCAAATTTGATTCTGTGGACACAAAACAGCAGAACTTTTAATACAGTAATTCAGCACATTCAATGTGTTGGCGCTACAATGAAGGAAATAGGACACTTTGTGGATTAAATGTTCTGCACACAGGAAGAATGTGTACATGCTCAGTACTTCGGGATTTATGCAACCCTCTTCTACAAGCGTAAATAAACTTTCATGCTGTGAACTATTGGGTATTTTCTGCCTTCAAGTGACAAATTTCCAAATAAAAATGCCCGTGGCCAATGGAGTGTTTGTATAAACAGAGTGAAATGTGTTCCACCCAGACACCAGGAACCTCCAACTGAAATAACATTAAAACAACATCAGATAAGATAATAAAATATATGCTTCTCATATTGTGGAACACTTCCTGATCCCAATGAATTCCAGTAACTGCTCAATGGACAGAGCAGCTATTAGCCCCAAACTGTACCACTCTACTAACAAGCAAAGAATGTCATTTTTTCTTCACCACATCACAGTTCACAGAAAAACAGCACAGAATTTGCCAAAAGGGCAGCATGGAATATCTGCTGAACAAAACAAAGTACCCCAATGGCAAAATTCAACAAATTTTTGGTGACGTGATCAGGCCTCACTGTCTTGTCTGTGAATCTCAGAAGAATATTTATATTTGTTCCAGGTATTTTGTAAAGGGAAAACTACACACAGCAAGTGACTGAGCTTTTGGAAAATGGGTTTACTACTATACAGTGGAAAATACTTTAAATAATCTACATTGTATTCATTTCTGTGGAGGTTTTTCAAGACTAAAACAATGTTGAGGGAATTAAAACTTTCCATGATAGTGCACTAAGATTAAAATGCTCCTGAAAACAAGAAAAGGACACATATTGTGTTCCTACTGCCTACTGGAGGGATAAAATGAAGAAAAAACAATATGCCTGCTGTCTTCAAAAAATCACCTTCTTCTTCTGTATATGCATGCATCATGTGTGTGTATGTGTCAACTTATGGCAACCCCATGAATTTCATAGGGTTTTCTTGGGTAAGGAATACTCAGAGATGGTTTGCCCATTCCTTTCTCTGTACTATAGTCTATAGCACCTGGTATTTGCTGGCAGTCTTCCATTCGAGTACTAACCAGGGCTGACACTGCTGAGAAGATCAGATGGGATCTGGTGCCTTTAGGGTATTTAAGCCCTATTTAGGCACACATCAGTACACCCAATATCTAAATATTTGCATGCAGCCTATCCTCCTTCCTCAACAAATAAACAGACAGGTGGGTTACCGATCCTGAAAAGGTAAAAAGGAATGCAACATGCACAGCAGCCTGAATAGACTATTGAGCTGTTCTGTCATGAAGTCTGTGTTCAGCTAATCAACTAAAGCAGCAAAATGCTAAGTATGCATTCCTCACTGTTCTAATAACCTTTCTGTAATTGACTCATATCTCAGCTCTGATACTTCTACCAAAATATTTACATAGCCAAATGAATGTATTTCATTCTCAACAGTGTTGTAACTCTACCATGCTTTGTTTCCCCTTTAGATCAAACTTCATCATTTCCACAGCACCTTCCATACATGACTTCCCATGTTAATTAGCTAAGTACATGATGACAGTACAGTCTATTCATTTTTCTCCACCTAATATAGAAGAAGTTGTTGATCATATGGTTATTACTTCTACTACAGAAGTGGGCCAGTAGATGTCATTTTTATCAGGATTTGAATAAGGAAAGGTCAATAAACACATCAAGATGTGGCTAATCAGGGGTCACTTTTATGTCTGTGAATCTAAATAAAAATATAAAATGTAAAATGGTAAAGTTTGGATCTGACAGATCTATAGAATTGGGAATCTAGATTTCCTGTGCATGCAAACCCATGTGGCTCCTGCCCCAACCCACAGTAATGCAACAAGGTGCCTCTTGATTCTGGATCTAATACTCTTCCAGGGCCCCTCTCTTAAGGCAGTAATGTGCATGAGAGAGGTAGAAAACCTATGCTGTGGGAGGAAGGAGAATGAAGGATTTGCCCCTCCCATATAAGAATTCTCCTCATGATATTTTCCTTCAGTTCCCACATTTCTAGCATTGCAATAACTTAAAACTTCAGTTGAGCATCCAGGAAAACAGTTTAGTTACTGAAGGAAAGGGGGCAGGCAAAGTTACTAAGGGAATGAGAACATAGCAAATTGTTGCAGGTGGCAGCTGCCTGTTGCCAGGCAATGGAGTGGAGGGCTAGTAGGTGGCTGTGAGAGACACTAACATTCAGTACAGTTTGCCTGTTCAGGGTGGAGCAGAAGTGTTGTCAAGAGTCAGTCCAAAAGTCCAGGAATCTAGTGGGTAAGACAGTTAGACAGTCCAGGGCCAGAGAAGCCAAACAGACAGCAAGCAAGGAGTTTGTACCAAACACACGTGTTGTTTCTAGTATCAAGCCACCACCCTCTGCCTTCCTTAAAAAAGGCTGGAGCCAGCTGGCTCTCATCCCAGCCTGATTAGCTCCTGGTGTGCTTGCATCTGCTTGTCCTCCTTTGAGACTGCTGTTCACCTGGAGAATCTAATTCCTGAAACATGACACAAATACCAGAATTCTAGGTGCGAATGGTTTCCATTGTCTCAGTCCCTGCAATCCTAGAAGTTTGGGACTGAATAATAATTTAATTAAGGGGCAGAATTCATATTGAGGGAGCACGCTCTCCCCCTTCCCCATAGCTACACCCCTGAGAGAATCTTTAATCTTTGGCCCTCAAGACATTTCGGCCTATAATTCTCAGCAGTTCTAACCAGCATGGCTGATCATAAGGATTCTGGGAGCTGAGAGTAGTCCAATAAATCAGAACAGTCTCTCACTGTGTTCCAACACTATTTAAAGCGTGTGACATCCAAACTTGCCATGGAGTGTCTGTTCTCAAAAGGAGGTCCCAATAACTTCTACAAATTTCTGGTTATTCCACATACCCCAGACTGTTTCATTCATATAGATTTGGTAAAGCACTGGGAAACTAAGTCACCATCATGTTGTTATATCTGGAGCTGGCACTTGCAGAGAGCCTGGGAGCAGCTCAGCCCCTTGTTTTAGCTCTCTCCAGAACTTCATGGGTCACATCAGCCCCATTCCAGGAAATAAAACAGAAATTCTTTAAAAAGTCATTTGGGACATAAAATAGCTGTAAAATCGAGAATCATCCCCTTGAAGCTTCTAGGGGGCAGGACTCTACCATTTGGGGCTGAAATATATATGTTTTGGGTTCCAGGCGGCACAGTTTCCATCCTCTCCACAATTAAATGGGTACACGTGAATAATTTGGGAAGATCTAGATTCTCTTTTTCATACACACATATACATGTACACTATTTACGTATTTATATGTGCATTCTGAAGGAAGTTGCTTGATCTTTTTGTGCTGGTCTCTACCATCTGTAAGAAGTAGGAATAACCTTTTTTTATTTCTAGATGGAGAGTTAAAACCTGCTAAACATTAAAATACTGCTATGCATGGCATGACTGTTATATGTCCAGACTATAAATAAACTTCAGAATCTCATACTCTCTTAAGCAGCAAGAATTTGTGGAACAAGTTTATCAAGAATTTTAAAGGACATAGCAATAGGGGGAGGAAACCAATTGCTAAGGACCTTTGTTTCTTTGCACATGAAAATAACCATGGTCATGAAGCAAGGGGAGTGAGTTTACACCTGCAGCTTCACTCCAGATGAAGGCTTGAAAACACTTTTACATGCATACAAAAGATGTGTGCTTGATTGGCTCCTGTCCCTTATCTCATTTGTCTGTGGCAGGATCACCTACATTTACTTAAGAGTAGTGATGGTAAATGTCAATTTTCTGAGTCTCAAAAGGTGTGGAGAACAACAAATTATCTTTTCACCCCTTTTTGGAGAATTCCTCCCCCACACCTATAACAATGGGAAACTGTGAAGCTTTCCCATGAAAGCTGTGTAACTTTCTCAGAAAACCACATAGCTTTCTAGAACCCACACAGTTTCTCCAAAAAACTGCTCAGCCTTCCCTGAAAACTGTGTAGCTTCTGGCACAGAAAGGGAATTAAGCAATATTCAAACTGGCAAAGGATGCAGCTTCAGTTACCCTTACTTTCTCTCCCTGCTGCAGAATATATGGGTTGCACAACATTCAAAGGCTACAACTTCATTTGGCCTGGGTTTTTTTAAAATTATTATTTTATTTTATTATTTTTGGGGGGTGCATAACATTGCATGTCTTCCCTTCCCCTGACAACTCCAAGAGAGCATAGGTGCAAATATTCAAAAGACACTCAAACTCTCTGTCCCTTTCTTGGGTTTTCTACCACTTTCCCCACTACTCTAAACTGCAACAATGTTGAATCTTCAACACATTGTTTCTATAGAGATATAGCATGCAATTTAGTATTCAAATACACAGCGAAAACAAAATAAGGATGTGGGGTTTTGCCTCCAATAGCTGTGCAGCTTTCTGTGTAGACTGAAAAGAATATGAGCACAAGTTTTCATTGCAAAGCTACGCAGTTTCACAAAGTCTTGCTAAATTCTCTACAAGTGTGAAGTTTATATTGTGATATGGATAAAAAAAAAAATTCCTACAAAGTTGCAGAAACATTCAACATGCTGTTTTTCTTCCTTCATAAAGTTTCTTGAGGGCCTGAGAACATCTATTTTGGCCCCAGTTGGGAAGCTGGTAAATTTCCATTCATCCTTACCTAAGAGATCTGTAGTTTGTATGCTTTGGTGTTTAAACTATATTCTAAAAACAACGCTGCAGCACAATGCTTCAGTTCAGCAGACAGACAATCCATTGCCCACACTAGTATAATGTACAGCCCAGATCAGAGCTTGGACTACACTCCCAGAATTCTCTGGTGATCATGGTCACTCCAATCTGGGAGCTGTAGTCCTAGACAGGTTTTTTTCAAGTTTAGCTTGCGCTAGTTTATAGTTCCTACCTGCTGTGGCACCCCGAAAATTGCCTCTGAATGATTGTTTGTAGACTCTCGTGTACCTGAAGGTATCTGTTGCTACACCAGATTACATGGATTTCTTTGAACTGGTCTTTTTGGGAACTTCTGCAATTTGTACATTGATATATTTCCATTAGGGATGAGATGAATCCAGAATTTTCTGAATCCAAATCCAGAACCGAATCCCTGGAAGGTTCTGGGAATCCACGAATCTCACAAATCTCGAATCTTTCAAATTCTTTTTTTAAAAAAGGGTTTAAAAAGCAAGGGAAAGAAGGATAATCTTGAGCAAGACACACACTCTTAGCCTCAGCAAAAGCCTAGGCAAAGGTAAACCTCCCTCTGAAGAAATCTGGCCAGAACAATTGTCATAGTTTTGCCTCAGGATCTCCTCAGATTGAAAATGACATGCCCTTTCTACACAGGTAGTAAAATGTGGATTAATCCCATACTACAGTGCAGAGATAATCCAGGTCAAAACCGACTTTTCTTTGCACAGCTCCTTATGGCATCCTGGGGTTTGTAGTCTGATGATGCACCAACACACTTTGGCAGAGAAGGCTGTGACACTTTGTAAAACTAGAAACCCCAGAATTGTGTCTGAAAGAGCTTTGCAAGTGAGCTATGCAAAGGAATGTTTCAGCTGTCCTTGAAATTTCAAGCCTGTACCTTCTGGTCAAGTGCTGAACTTAAATATTAAATGTTCAATTTAAATATCTTAGAATACAACCCCAGATGTAATTTCTGAAATTGTTAGCAAAGGTCATTATAACTCCAAGGGAAAAACTCACCTACTTGCCATCTCCCTTTGTATGTCTGGTCTCCCATGTTTTCAGGCATCCCGGTGTCCGAGGTTGTCAGCCGTCCCAGTCTCCAACAAACTATTTGATTGGTGGATTCAAAAGATTTGGTTTGCCTATTTTGGCACAGGGATTCGGATTCACAAATCTCAAATCCTTGCCCAGGATTCAAGGATTCAGTTGGCCCATCCCTAATTTCTATTTAGCACAATATTTCTTTCTTTGCAGACCTGGAGAGTACTTGTGTGGAAGAAATTCAACATTCCCCCGCATGTGTGAATGAGTCCCTAGTTCAGTAGCCCCTTCTTCCTTTCACTGGTTGAACTAGGAGCCAGAGAAGATCCTGAGGTGCCAAATGGAAATACTGCCAGGGAAGGGGGTGGTCTGTTTAAATCACCTATCAAAAGGTTTACATTTTTTTCTAGCCTCCTAGCTTTGTGAGTAATGAGATTTTGTTCCTCTCGGATGAGTACAAGCCTTGCCTCTCAAGGGAGTGTTGTATTCCAATCCTACTCCAGCAGTTTAGCATACCAAGCCTGCCAAATTGTCATGCCACATTAATACCATTTTCCTTTTCCAGTAGCCTCCAAATCTGAATGTCTGGCAGACATTTCAGAGCTCTCATTCACTTGTGTGAACTATAATTTATTTTCCTGTGCCTCCCTCCTCACCTGCCCTGGCATCAAAATCTACTCGAACATATTCATAAACACTGTGACCAAGTTCCTTGGAGAAAACAGCCTTACAGCATCTAAAAGAGGTAAACAACTGTTGGGATCTTAGCCTCATTTGTCAAGGTCTGCTGTTCATTAGGTACTGGATACAAACCAGGAGAAATCCTTGAAGCCACAAGCAGTTAACTATTAAAAGCAGAACTCAGAAATGATTCCTAGGGCTTTCAGTGTCTCTTCTAACTAACAACAACAACGGAACTGTCCTTAACTGCTTCAAAATATATGCAATGGTGATGAAGCTTCTTGAAATACAGACAACCCAATCAGTTTGAATATCCCAAACAGCCAGTTCCAGAGACGGATACATGCTGTTCTCGGCAATGTTTCTAGAAAGGACAATTTATTTCTTAGCTGGGGTAGCCAAATGACTTTGTTGTCAGTGGGGCAATGAATTAGTTCGGGTTTTTAATCTGAAGTTTAATAGAGACGTCTAGAGCATCAAACCTATTTTCAATATTGCACTGTATTGCACTGGCTTATTTATATGCAGCCTTTTCCCCAAAGCTAGAACCAAAACAAAGACAGGTTCAGCAGCATGGATAGCTCTTTTAAAGTTCAGACCAAAACCCTCAGCTAATTCACCATCCCATTGACATTAGAGCCTATAGTTGCCATTTTTTTCAGTCATTAATAATTTCATTATTTTGTACCTGTTCCTGATACCTGTATCAATTTTCAAGGCTTTCATCTAGTCCAGGGATGGATTGTGCACAAGACACATCATATACTCAGGTGACGCAGCTGTGACAAGCTCTCTTTTATTCTTTTTTCCCCCCAAAATTGAGCTGCTAGTTATAGTTGCTAGGAAACAGAAATACTTACTCTCTGAAGTTATACTATCAGGTCTGCTTTTAGTGTAAGACGTCTATACCCATATATAAGATGCTTCTCAGATACAGCCTTTCATTACCTTCCTCTGGACTCAAACCTTCTAGAACAGGAGCAGACAGAGGTAAGGAATAAGGAGACAAAACAGTCAGTCTTCAGTATCTAATTACAAAACCTTCTGCTTGGTTTCTAAGCTATACTGATTTGAAACATTTGCCAGCAGTACACTCCCCTCTCCACATTCACAGGTTTGACCTTCCCGAATTTGATTATTCATGAGGCATATGCTTGCCTCATCACTAACCTCATTTTCCTCCTCCCATTCCCTTGCATTCCTCACCCCAGGCTTCTCAGGCTTTTGTTTAAAATGGATTTTTTTTTCCTTTTGGGTAAAAAAAAGCCCCATCACTACTGCTAGAGGCATGTCCTCCCTTCCATGCGGCTGCACATTCTGCTGTGTAATGGCTGCTGACTGGCCAGGTGCTCTCTTTGATCCTACCCCCTCCATTCTCAAGATAGCCACTAGAAGTAGCTAGAATTCCAGAACTCTGCTCTTCTCCATCTGAGGGGAAAGTACTGTTAAGCTCTTAATCTTCTCTTTTTTCTCCCCTCCCCAATGTCTGGGTCAGAGGTAAAGGAATTGAAGGGGGAGCTCTGGAGGGGAATTGCGGGGAGTGGGGAGTTATTCAAGGTTTTTCCACTTTCATGAGGGTTCTGCATCCCAAACCCTCGCGAATATGGACAGGCTACTGTATAATCTGATCTCAAATAGCAACTACTGCAAACATCTACAGATATGTGAAGGGATAGGGAAACTCTGGATTTTGAGGCTTCCCACAGCCAGCTTTTTTTGTGCCATCACTGATCAGAGGTTAGTGGGAAAGGGGTATTTAAAGCCCAGGAAGATATTGAATGGAACTGAGCCAAGCTTTGTAGTCCAGGAAGCAGCTGTGTGGAAACGAACTGCGCTTTGCAGCCCAGGTAATGCTGCACTTGGACTTACCTCTGAGCAGATATGCAGTAAATGAGTTGTACTTGAGCTGTACGTGCTCAGAAAACCTCAAAATCAATAGGAATCTTAAACCTTAGAACACTGTTTTTTCCCCCTATAAGTTTCTTTCTTCATAGTCCACTCAGCATCCGATGCTTTGCTCCCAATTCCCCAGCTAACTGAGATGCAGAAAACAGTAACAATGAAGAAAGCCTACTTAGTGGTAGCACCCAGCTTGTAGGTAAGATCCTCCATGTCACTCCATTTAGACCATTATCAAAGTTTGGTAAGTTATTATTGCTTTAAAGATATTCATTGTTGTTATAGTTCTAAGGCTCAAAATAGTTACTGGTTTTACTAATGATTTTATTAAAATATTTATATCTTGCCATATATCAGAGGATCTCAGGTAGTTACTATTGAAGTTACTGTTAAAGTTACCTTTTTTGAAAGCATGTTTCCTGTTTTTCAAAAGTAACAAAAACAACAGTTAACAACCACCTAAACGCAGCAGCACACAGCACAGCGCAAGCCATATGACCATATTACAATCCCATACCCCATAACTATAATGGTAGCTTTCAAAATGACAATTGCCTCTTGCAAGGAGAGCTATTATCTCTTGTTAAGTTACCACTGTAACTTTTATACAATTATTCAGGAGAAGGGAATAAACTGCAGGTAACATGTTATCTATTGCATGTAACTTCAGTAGCCTCCCCTTTGTACATTTGGTTAAAACCTGATGTTCTTGTTTTTAAAAAGATTTTAGGTTGGCTTTTTTAAAAAAAGTTTTTTTTCCTGTTTTGCATATTTTTGTTCTCCTTTAGAGAAGTTTTATGAATTCAGCTCATTTTTAGCAGAGTAGATAGGGAAGTAAACCTCTTTTGTGAGCATCATCCCATGAGGAGACATTACATAGGGCTGGTTGCTGGCCTTGTGTAGCTCAGGGGAGTATCTGGAATCCATGGTTCTAGTTCATATCTTTTTGCCATGCTTGGTGTGAGCAGAACACTGCCAGACAGTACCCCATATGAGCACTGGTGACTGGTTGAAAGGAGCATGGTGTGCCTAAAGCCCCATGAAGGTTTTTGCCTGCTCACATATAGGTCTAAACTAGGACTGGCCACTATTTAGGCTAGAGGACAATCCCACCACTACCCCCAGCACCCCCAACAAACAATACCCCTCCAGCAAGCCTGAATACCTCTGTTTTCCTCTGCTGTCCATCTCAAAATGGTGATAGGAAATCACATCACTGGGCTCATGTCCACGCTCATGGACCTGACCCCAGCTCAGCTTTATAGCTGAGTGGAAGAAACCCTTAATATGGCTTTTGTTAGATCTGAAGGAGAGTGATGGAAGCAACACCAGCAGTCCTTAGCAAGCAATGTTTTCAGTTGCAGTGACTCACAAGTGGACCCGAAGCAAAAAGTCAGGATTTGTTTTTGTTTTAATAATTGACATCAGAGATGGCGGACTAACTGTTCTTCCTCCATGACTGCTCTTGTATGTTCCACTGATGTGTATTTTTATATATAGATGGCTATTTTGTTATTATAAGCTGATTTTGATTCTTTCATTTTTCAAAAAAGAAGACATCTTCTACTTTTAAATAAATACTTCCATACATGGATGCCCCTATAGGAGAACATCCAAGGAGGAATAACTGAGACCCAGCTAGAAATCAGTCAGGAAGTCTTGTAGAAGTCATGGATTTTCTGAAGACCCCTATATGCAAAAATAACAGCCTTCAAAATCCAGCTAAAAGGGGTAAAGCTGGAGCTATGATCTATACAGTTACATTTCCCACTAATGTAGGTTGTTATTATAAGTATAATTTAGCAGAGCTCTCACAAGACTAAACCACAGGGCTATATTAATTTCACACTTGTGAACTAGGCTGCCAGATATTATAATATGTGACAGGTAGGTTTTTTACATGTGTGAGTTCACTGATACTGAGGCTCATTATCCTCAATTTTCCTCAAATAGCAAAAGCAGAAACTCAAGGTGTGGATTCCTTAAGTGATGTTGATGACTTCTAAGTTCCATGAAAGGCGATACCATAATTGTCTCTGTGGAGGTGACTGCTGTGGAAACTAAACATTAAATGACCTATCCGAAGACAAAACAAAGTATTCTTTTACACACTTAGAATTTGCATTCCCCTCCATGCTATTTGCAAGATATATTAGTAAAGAATTCAGGGACTAAAGAAAGCTTCTGTGTTTCTTTACAATTATTCTTTCATTGAAAAGGAATAAAGGCAAAATAGACTTCGCTTCTACTATTTATCACATGGCATACAGGAGGGGGGACAGCAGAAAACAAACTATAAATTACAAAAATATTTTAATATGTTGTGGCTAATTTGCTTTCTGGTTTTGTTAAATTTAAAGCAAGTATTTTAACCAGGGATTTTGCCCCAAATCTTTTCTTCTTCCCATGCTGAGGTAACTTCATCTCCTACTAGAAATGCTGTTAAATATATTATTTTAATGCTATGATTACCACTGTAAAGCTGTTTTTTTTGTTAGATCTGTTCTGTTTTAATTTAGTATGAATATTCATCAGCAGAAATTCAATAGCAGTCCCAGGTAGAACAGATGCAATGGAACAATGGAACTTACATATATGTTGATATATCAAGTATCCATTGCTTCAGTGGATCTGCTCTTTGCTGTTGTTAATGTCCCTTCATTTTGATTCCAACCTATGGTGACTCTATCATTAGTTTTCATGGGATATATTCAGAGGAGGTTTGCCATTGCTTTTCTCTAAGGCTGAGAAAGAGTGACTTGCCCAAAGTCACCCAGTGGGTTTCCATGACCAGGTAGGGATTTGAATCCTGGTCTCCTGTAATCCATAATTCAAACCACTATGCCACGTTGGCATGCTGATTTTGTAGCAATTGGTCTGCTGTAGCTGGGGCTAAAAACTGGGGCCCTTTTCAAACAGCATTTCCAATGTGAAAGGGCCCCTTGAGCATCGTGCACATGTGAGGAGCGGTCCACACAATGCACTCACATTTGCGTAACGCTTGAGGGCCTGACATGGACTGCGCATGCATTTTTTCATTTTCAGCTTGAAACCGAAAATGCTGCTTGGTCGTGCATTGCTCCGGGGCCCCGCATGCACTTACCTTGTGTGCGGAGCCTCAGGAGCCGGAACGGTCACACTTCCTGTCTCAGTGCAGCCTGGGAGGTTCCAGGCTGCACTGCAAAAGGAAGAGGCGGGGCTCTTGCGCGAGCAGGAAGCTCGTGCGGAGCCAACAAAGCAGGGAAGCGAGAGCCTTTCTCTGCAGGCTGCTCGCGTGAGCCCCGCACCCCAGCACCGCGGAAAGGTAAGGTGCAAAAAGGGTCTGGGTTTAGCCCATAATATACGTCTGATACTAACTTGTTATATTCAGAGAGAAAAAGTTGAGTTTTGGTGAAAAGCTGCGCCCTCATTCTCTCATGGCACATACCTTGTGATCAGAATAAACTATTTAAATTAAATACAGAGTGCAATTGTGAGGCAACGGGCCCTGAAGTTTGTTGGTTGTGGAATATTCAACAGACATGGCAATAGGCCTTAATTTGGGACAATTTGGGAGTTGCTACAAGCTGTACAGAGTAAAGTGCACTTCTTCCATTAAGCAACCGAATGTCCACTGTTATCTCCCTTGACAGCATTTGTTGCTACAGCCCTCATCAGCCCATCTCAACACAGCCAAAGGTAAGGGACCCTGGAAGTTGTACTCCAACAACACCCAGTGGGTCATGTGTACCTAGCCCTGCTGTACAACACTAGCTTCAAATATGTTCTTTAAAAAAGACAACTGAAAAGTGTGTGATGCTCATGGGATCAGACTGCTTATATTTTCAATTCATTGATAGTAACTAACAATGCTAAAACAAACAAACAAACAACAACAGATGAATTAATAAGGCTGTAATCCTTTCCTTAACAACCCGGGAATAACTTCTTTGAACCTAGTGGGACTTTTTCCAAGTAAAAATGCAAGGGACTGTGTTGTTGGAATGACCAATTGATATATACAGATCATTGTACAACCCTTGGGCTGGACCATACTCTTGTGGTCCTTCAGTTCCCTATCAGTCCCCAAAGCCCACTGAACCCCCTTTTTAAAAATGCCTGATTTTTCAGGCAAATTTTTTCCCAAATCACACAGAAACCCCCAAATACGTGATACAAAAAATACCCCCACCTGCACAAACACACAGAACTCTGTACTACTCAAAAACACCTCCATTTTCCTTTATGGTCCCTCTCAAAATGGTGGCAGGAGAAATTTGGGCTTGCTGTGTGATTGTGTGGCCTGAGGGGTAGTCAGCAAGGGAGTCGACTGGTCTCAGGACCCACAGAGTCACCTACACCTAAATAAGCTCCCAAGTTAATTTCTTCCAGACGAATAATTATATTTGTAAATAGTTCCTCAAACAATATCGTGCCTTAATGCAATTGCACCAATTCAGAATTTCAGAACTTTTCCCAACATGTGCCCTGGATAGTGCTTATAAGAGACATAAGCAAAATCAACTAAAAGACAAGATCAATTCACATATAAAAGCATCAGAAAACAGCTGTGATAGGAGATTGGTTGAAAATTGATTTTTCAGTAGCCACAAGAGCAAACTCACTCATAATACTTTAGGGACCAGTGTGTTTAATTCCAGCCAGACCCAAAGGAGATATAGGCAGCTCGCTGAAGGACTGAAATAAATCTGGGATTATTGTAGAGAACAGTCCAGGTCCAGCATATTGTACAGAGAGAAAATAACTGACAGCTTTATGAAATCCAAGACCCATGGAGTAAAATTCTGTAAAAAGAAGCAACTGTCATTCCATCAAAACAGCTCTGTAGCTGCAGGCAGAGGGCAACAGAGAGATAAACACAAGGGAGTTAGTTTGACCCAAAGAGATAGTCAAGGTTTGTCAAAGCAGTCTATCCAAAAAAACACAAGTTATTGCTTTTCATTGAAAATCCTGCATGTTGACAATATGTTTTGGTCAAGTCGATTCATGTTATAAGGATGTATTTGGGGAGATAAGTGGAGTGTGCCCTTAAATTAACAAGAAAAGTAGACGGTATTTGAGATTAAAACTTGTCTGAGGCACTCAGCCAATGACAATACTGCAGATATGACTCTTAATATTCTCTTGATAAAGTAGCAGTTATCAGTTCCTGCAAAATATTTCGCAGTAGCACCAGACCTCAAGGGAATTTGTTACTAGACAAATTTAATTTTCTTCTGTAAAAAGAGAAGAAAAGCGGGGGGGGGGGACAAATTAGAGGGCTGTTTACTTTTCATTATTTGAAAGTGTTCCTTGTGACACTTAAGTATTAATGAGCGTAATGCAAGTAACTTCAAGGACTACATTTCCAACTGTGTGGAGATGATTCCTTTATCTGATAATGGACAAGAAATTGCAGCCCTTACCACCACCTCCACTGCAGTAGAACAATCATCTATCCCCACTCCTTGAATCTCAGGGCAGGTTTCTGCCAAAAGGCCACAAGTCTGACATAATTATTGCTCTTTTCAGAGACCTCTGAGCATCTGCATACCCACGTATTTGGAGTCTGCAAGCACAAGACGTAAGACCTGCCTACAAATTCCATTTTAACTGGAACTTGGTGGCAACTTAGAAAAAGATCTCTCAGTATATGTAATCCTCAGAAAAGGGCCACATATGTACTTACCAGGACTAGAGATGATTTTAGACATAAACAGGAGCACTATACACTGCCTAGCCAGTATCAATTCATGTAATTCATATTTAAACATTTGCAAATGTCAGTTATTCTGTCAAGTTCCCTTTTCTATGACATAATTACTTTTGTCAGTTTGGATCTGGCATATCTATAGAGACATATGCAGTTGTTACTGTCTTCTCTCCGTAGTGGTGGATTTGGATGCAGTTCAGAGAAGAGCCCTTACACAATGTGTGTTGAAGAGTAATTATAACTGGCAAACAGAAGGTGAGCAACAACCAGCCCCACATAACCACCACTACCCAAATAAGGGGTCTGGCAAAGGAAGCAAAACAGGCTTGTCTTTTTTGGTAAAAAAAACCAGATACAAAGAGGCTTTATTTACAACTGTAAAAGGTTGTATTACATTTTGTGATGACAGATTCTGTGAACCAGTGTTCTTCAGACATAGTAACATAAAATCATAGGGCTAGAAGATACTGCAAAAGTAATTTAGTCCAAACCCCAACCATGCAGCAGAGAGATGAGGGGAAGAATGGCGCAGGCAAAATAACAGATGAACAAACTAACAGTCTAGAAGATTCGGCAAAAGAGAGGGTGTGGCAAGACTCCTTGCTCTGCTTCCACCAGCAGGCAAAAACATTCTTACTTAAGCAGGCTTTTAATACTTAAGCAGGTGAGTCTTTTAATTTATCAAGTTGTTTAAAAAGTTTTTTGTGGGTTTTTATAATTTTATATGTCTTTCAATGTTTTAATTGTTTTATTGTTTTTAACTTTTTGGAAGCTGCCTTAGGTCTCACTCATATGAATATAATAAATAAGACTAACAGGAATTTATTTACTCTGCCTAAAGTGATATGTAAACTAGCAACTTGTGAGCATATAAAAGTTGCTGCCTCCAACAGTGATCATAATCAACAGCAGCAGAAACATTTGTCTGCATATACATTGCTCTTTGACAAACCTGTGTCCAAAGTGGCTTCTAAGATTACAAACAACAATAATATAATAATTCAAAAGGAAAGAAAGAAAGAAAGAAAGAAAGAAAGAAAGAAAGAAAGAAAGAAAGAAAGAAAGAAGAGAAGAACCTACAATAGGGATAGCTTCAAATAAGGAGGGGGTAAATACATGCACATGTGCATTCAATCAAAGAAAAAGGTGCATTCCATCTGAGTCGGTCTATTTGGATCCTGTTTTCCTGCATTTTTTTTTTTTTTAATGAGCAAACTGGGGTAGCCTCAGCTATTTGGCCTTCCCTGATTTCATTTACCTGTATTTTTCCTAAGAATGTAAACAGATATGAATGTCAGGATCATTCACTCTTAGATTGTGATGGACCCAGGAGAAGAATCAAAAGGAAATCTTTGCTGACTTACCTTGCTTTTTGTATGGCACATGAGGCAGTCACATTCAAAACAATATTGGCGCCTCAGGTGTTTCTGACGTTCAGAGGTAGGCATCATTGTCTCAATATAACTGATGGTAAGCTGCACACATCAAGGAAGGCAACAGTTATATTCAAATACTAAAGCAAACAGCAAAAGAGGATACCAAACTTAAAATACAGTACAATCATCCAACATTTTTTTCCTAATGCAACACAAGAAAAGAGAACATGCTATTTATTTTCCCTTCTGTGGAGATCTGTCTGTCTGTCTGTCTGTCTGTCTGTCTGTCTGTCTGTCTGTCTGTCTATCTATCTATCTATCTATCTATCTATCTATCTATCTATCCATCCACCCACCCACCCACCCACCCACCCACCCATCCACGATATTTGTAAAATGTTATTTATTCATATTATTAATAATACAGGCATATTTACTTTAGAAAATGCGGCTTTCCTTGTCTTAATTTTAGGTTTCCTTTAAAAACAAACATCTGCACCATTTTTCTTGTTAGAAAGGGGTTAATCAAAGGGGGCTGAATGGTGAACCTATTGTACAAGACTGTCAGCTCTGATTACGCAAAAATAAATAAAAATATGAAATGTGACAAGCATTGGCTAATGGATTTTAATTCAGAACAGATAGGCCTGGAATACCTGAGCCCAGTACTCTAGTTATTATATGACTAGTGCATGCTGAACAGAAAGATTTATGGAGTATACAGAATTAGATAGCTACCTCAAGGGACCAGCAAAATCGCTCCTACCAGAGCCAACACTGAATGGCAAAAATTGCTTAACACTGCATCTTTAGAACAGGGTCCAATGTCCTCTTAACATATATTATATCCTGCCCAATATCCCCAGTTCTCAGGGTTTGGGAGGGGGGGCTCTTTTTAAAAAATGCAGTGATTAAGTCCAATTTATTTTAACTGAATTGTGATGATCTGTAGACAAATTATCCATAGTTTTTAGCCTATCTTCCCAACACTATTTCCAAGGCAAAGAAAGAGTTAAAAATCTGGAGGCTGGTAAAGGAAAGGAAAAAAAGAAAATGAAGTGTGTGGGGGTAGGATGGGTGGAATTAAAGCTGCCACTGTAGGAAAGACTAAGGTGTTATAATTGCTTCTGAGTGACTAGTATCAGACTTCAGCCTCATGTACCCTTGAAATTAGAAACAGACAGACTGTCAAATAACCACAGCTGACTTCTATAATGGATTCCTTCTTTCTTATATTAGACCTAGTTATGAACTCAAAGATGTTGATATATACATATACATATATATAGAGAGAGAGAGAGAGAGAGAGAGGGAAGAAGAATCCTTCTGCTACTGCAGCCCAGAATAACTGCTGAGGAACTTGTATTCCTACATTTGCCTGTTCTGCCTTTAGCTGTAGTGTTGTGATTGACAGGGGATTTCCAGTAACAGGTTGCATTTGTTGGAAATCTACAAGATCATTACTCAGAAGAAAAAGAGACAAGAGAATTAATAGATTTTCCACTATGAGGTTTTGATTTTGACTGTATCCCGAAGCAGCAGATCTCATCTGCTCTGGGAAGCTAAGTAAAGTCAGCCTTGGTTAGTATTAGTATGGGGGACTTTCAAGGAATACCATGTGCTGTAGGCTATTTTTCTGAAGAATGCAATGGCAAACCATCTCTGAGCATTTCTTGCCAAAGAAAACCTTGTGAAACTCATGGGTTACTATAAGTCAATGGTCAACTTGAAGGTACAGACACACATACATATACAGATTTGAAGAATTTGTCTGGCCATTCCAAGTGGACTTCGGAAACCTGCTAAAGAGTGCATTTACAGAAACATGGCTATGAAAAAGGTCAGGCAGGGAAAGCAGGACATTTCCTAGATCACATGCAAATAAAACAACCACCACACAGCAAGTGGAATATGCAAGTGGAATAACACACTTTCATATAATATTTCATACAGCATTTTTGGCACCTGGGATCACAGGAATTCCACATTCACATATCATATGGCTCATATGAATGTGGCCATTACAGGGAAGGAATATGATAACCTGGTGTCCAGTGGCTAATCATGCCCTAAGGCAAAAGATGGGGCAGAGTCATATGTAACTGAGCTGGGTATGACTGGTTGACCCCAAGGTCCCATGAAGCGACTGCCAACTGGTTCTGACAAGTGCCAAGGCTACATGCCCCCACAATTGGATTTGGGCTCCATGTTCAAACTGCCCAAAGTTGTGGTAAAATTAAAGATACCAGAAAACAAAACCATACAACCCTGAATAGGAAAACAGGGAGAGAGGGATGAGATGAATCTCTCAAACTAACTGATGAAAACAGCATTGGAGCAGCACCTAGTCAGAGAACAGATCAGCATGAAGTCTATGCTTTTAGCCCCAACCAGGTTAAATTCTCCCTTTCTCAGAGCCCACAGAAAATTCATGCAGTCCTGGGAAGGGAAAGCGTTGTAAGCTGGAGAAGATTGTGCCTGCCTCGCTGTGTCTCAGGGTGATCTGCACAAGGCATTCCCTAGTAAGTCAGTGTATACTGTTTTCAAAATTACTTTTTGTCCATATTATTCTGATATATTTACATATTCCCTGCTGCTTCCAAGGTATTTTGGATTTGTCTGTGAATACCTGTTCATTCTCCCAGACATTTTACAAACTCTTTCAGTGTTTTTAGTAGCATTCTTCTACTTTGTTGCTGATTTTGTTGGCTTTACAAGAACACTATCCTAAAGTGCAATCAGATTGATCGGTTAGTGATTTCTGTGAAGTTTAATCCAGTTTTAGCTTATATCCATGAAATAAATATTCCATGTTTCTTTAGAATATGGAATATAGCATATATCTACAATTATGTATTTCAAAGGCAGGATTAGCATCGAGGACTGTTCTGAGATTTCAAGAAATTTTTTTATCATCACCTTGATCTTCATCTTACATGTAAGGCAGCTATAAAACTGTTGCACACATTGCACTCCTATGCATATTTCCTGAGAAGGAAATCTTGCTGAGTTCAATTAGACTTAGTCTCAGTTTACTGTACACAAAATTGAATCTTCAGACATTTTAATTTTGTTTACTAGAAAAGCTAATATTTATGGCAGTGAAATATTCATGTATATAAATTGCTTTGCTGTAGGATATTTCTGACTAATCACATAAACTGAGTATCAGAGATGCTGCAACATTTTAATACTGAATGAAGCAAAACACTCTTTAAAGAGTAATAGCTATATTCAATGCTTAAAAGGCTCAAGGACTGATCTAGACTAAATTGTGCCTAAATACCCTTAGGGCAGTGGTTCTCAACCTGTGGGTCCCCAGATGTTCGTGGACTTCAGCTCCCAGAAGCCCTGAGCATTGACCATAGTGGCTGGGGCTTCTGGGAGCTGAAGTCCACGAACATCTGGGGACCCACAGGTTGAGAACCACTGCCCTAAGGGTACCAGATCTGTCTGATCTTGGAAGCTAAGCAGGGTTAAGCCCTCTGGTTAGTACTTGGATGGGAGCCAGACCACTAACAAACACCAGGTGCTGTAAGTTATATTTCCAGAGGAAAGAACTAGCAAAACCACCTTTGAGTATTCTTTGCCCAAGACAACGCTATGACCTTCAATGTAGGTAACTTCAAGGCACATATACAAACAGATTAGCTGAATTTTACTTTCACTGAAATAAATATTAACCCTAGCTGTTTTTAACGCAGACATACAACTAATTTGGTCCTGATAAGACAGGAGCAGCTGTCTAAGGCTTGGACGCTTTATATATTCCCATTCCAGATTCCCCTATTTTTTTTTTTTTTTAAAAAAAGGGGGGATATGGAAAAAGTCCCTGTACTCTCTAGGGCCCATGAAGGGTAATTTTGCCAGGCTTTAGGGCTGTTTTAGAACTACAATTGTCTTTCTTCTGAAATGACCTGAAGTCACTTTTCGGCCTAAAACAGTTTAGACCCTCCATGGGGTCTAAAGTGTGTGAGAGAGATTTTGCAGTATTTTATTTTATTGACAGGAGTGGTGAGTGATATTAGTTCACACTGGTCTAAATCAAGCCCACACTCTCCAATATTTCACAGATGAAAACTGGGACACAACGTAGCCAAGCAACAGCAGAATTTGGTCAGGATGGGATAAGTTATTAGTGAGGAAGACAAAACAAGATCTGAGAGGCAGGAGCAGTTTACTTTTGCCTGAGCCTACTGGGAAGAGCAAGAATTTGCCCTTTCTCCTTCTCTTCTCCTGTGCTGAGTTGGTTGAGTACAGACTACTTTTCCATAGTCTGCAGCAGCTGAAGGAAGCTGAAGACAAAGGGGAGAAATGGGAAGAGAAAAGAAAAACTGGGCCATTTTAAAAGCAGCTGAAAAAGTGGGATGACAGAAGATTAATCATGAGTGTCCCTGCCAAAATGGGACAGTTGGAGAGTATGGTACCCTCTATGTACAAGGATTGCTTGTGCGGTATATCTTAAGTTAAGCATTCATGCTGCTTAAGGGTCTTACTCCCAAATAAGCATGCACAAAACTTTTTCCACCCTTGCTGTTTATTCCTGTTAAACCACCCCTCTGTGAGATAGTTTAATATGCAATGTAAATCCCTATTACAAAATCCTTACAAACATAAACAACAGAAGCATTAAAAGGAAAAACAAAAACAGCTTGGACAATTGCTTTCAAGAGGAATGACCATGATGACATTCATTATCCCTTTACTTCTTAGCTATGTATGCCCTCAGAACATTGTTATATTCATTCTTTTTCAAAGTAACTTAGAAAGCTCTGGGAAAAAGGAACAGGTTTAGGACTTTTGTTGGAAGAATCAAGGAACCTATATTAAAACTGCAACAAAAATAAACAAGTTGCACATATGCTTTGCTGAGATGCCATATTACACGACAAGAAAAGGAGATGAGAGATCTTTACTATCTGAGCTTGACACCATATCATATTTGGATAGTAGTAGTCTCCTGAGAGTATGTATTGGATATGAACATTTTTTTGGGGGGAAAGAAGAGGGTGTGAAGAATTTCTTTGATAAAGAATACAAATCATTTTGGAAGGGCATTTCTTCGAGTCATTTTTAATAAAAACAACAAGGAAACAACCCCCGCCTTGTTACTTTTCTTGCCAATGAAAGCTTTACAGCTTCAGCATGGATTCAGTCTGACAAATGCTTATTGTTGTCATGATTTAGTGAATGCTGCATTCCACCCAGAAGTATCATAAGTGTTTTTTATCAGGGTAAAGGCACTCAAATACAAACAAAATGAAGTGCCTAGAGGAGGAATGGAAGGAGAAGAATTCATCAAGGCTGCCAGTGATTTATGAGAGGTAATGATTATGGGAGCCAGACAGTGTGAAGAGAAGATTCCCTTTATCATCTCCTTCCTGATAGCTACGTGATAGGAAGTCACATCAATATATCATCAAAGTGTTCAAGCTGGTGGCCTGGCAGTCTGGAAGTTATTTAAGGAGATGCAACTGTTGCAAGTGGCTGTGGCAGAAGACAGAACAAGTTAATTACCTCTTCCCCCTTCTGGATTTCCCGAATGGAGCGAAGGTGGAGCTGAGGACCCTCAAAGACTATTGCACAGTTGGGATCACAACTGTTGTTCAGCAAGGACATGCTACGGAAGGAAAAGGGACAACACTGTTTAGGAAAAAAAATATGATGCAGATAAGAACACAGGAATCTGTTTCATTCCAAGTCAGAGCACTACTGGATTCAGTATAGTATTATCTACATGACTAGCAGGAACTCTTCAGGGGGTCAGGTTCAGGTTTTTATCTTTCACTGGCTGCAAGGTCCATTAAAGGAAGGATGGAAGAACTGAAGCCCAAGTGATGGCACAGGGATTCTATAGTTCAAAATTACAGGTACCATTTTTGGAAAGGGGGAATATGAAATATTTAATTATGTGAATCTTAGGCTACAGCCCAATACAGGTTTTCCATTTCATCTATTGTTTCTGAGAATTTCCCTCTCTCTTCCCTGCTCACCTAGCTTTTATAAACTTTTTATTAGAGATGGAAGAACTCAGATCTGCTGTATTTCTAATCAAACATGCCAACAGTGAAGACTGATGGCTACATCATTAACAGGGTGGTGAATCTACTTGAGGTTTTAGAGCAGTGGTTCTCAACCTGTGGGTCCCCAGATGTTTTTGGACTTCAGCTCCCAGAAGCCCTGAGCATTGACCATAGTGGCTGGGGCTTCTGGGAGCTGAAGTTCACAAACATCTGGGGACCCACAGGTTGAGAACCACTGTTTTAGAGTGAGCTTTGCAGGAGCTATCCAGGGTTCTGAAACTATTTTGCATTTGACCCGAACCTCTTTAAAGTCTAGACTAAAATCCAGAGTAGTTTCAATACCCCACTGATCAGTTCACATTACTTGACAAACCACTCATTCCAGCCCCCTGCTCCAGAATCCTAAGCCTGATTCTCAAACTCTGATCCCACTGCACTTGCTGAGGCCACTGAGACTGTGGTAGGGTCTGAAAGTCTCAGCTCAGATCCCCTTCTAGCAAGTCCCTGCATTAGTCTCTGGTACTCACTTCCCTTGTCGCTTATCTGATGGCAGTGCCAATGGGACGTCTCATGTGTGGTCACTTGGAGAGGTCTCATTTCTACTTCCTTCCCTGGTGACTTGAATGGTTGGGCATATGGTATCTTGGGAAAAAAGAGTTTCAGGAGCACTGGGCATACATACTCAGGGACCCTCAATTGTGTTTGGAAGCCTGCTATTACAGGGTTCAAGCACCACGGAGAAAGGAGGCAATTTGTTTATAAACTGAACTTCAGAGTCTGACTCAGTTCTGTTTCAAACTATACAATTATAGCACTTGGATACCACTTTAGGTACCATGGTTCCATCCTATGGAATCCTGGGGACTGCAGTTTAGGAAAGGGTACTTAACATTCACACCCAGAGACCTCTAGTTCCTCATTAAGGGAATGTGTAAATGTGAAAAGGATCTAGGAGTTTTAGTAGACCACAAGCTGAACATGAGTCAGTAGTATGATGTTGCAGCTAAGAAAGCAAATGAGATTCTGGGCTGCATCCACAGGATTATAGTGTCTAGATCAAGGAAAGTGATAGTACCACTCTATTCTGCTTTGGTCAGACCCCAACTGGAATCCTGCATCCAGTTCTGGGCACCACAGTTCAGGAAGGATATTGACAAGCTGGAAGGTGTCCAGAAGAGGACACCCAAATTGGTAGAAGGCCTGGAAACTATGAGGCCCTATGAGAAACAGCTTAGGGAGCTGGGTATGTTTCATCTGGAGAAGAGAGAGTGAAGAGACAACATGACAGCTATGTTTAAATATTTGAAGGGATATCATATGGAGGATGGAGCAATCCTGTTTTCTACTGCTCCATAGACACGGAGCAATGGTTTCAAACTTCAGGAAAAGAGATTCCATCTAAACATTGGAAAGAACTTCCTGACAGTAAGAACAGTTCAACAGCAGAATGCACTGCTTGGAAGTGTGATGGAATCTCCTTCTTTAGAGGATTTTAAACAGACGCTGGATGGTCATCTGTCAGGAATGCTTTGATGGTGTATTCCAGGGGGTTGGAATCAATGGCTCTTCCAACTCTATGATTCTATGCTTCTATAAAACTACAGTCCCTGGGATTCTATGGGATGCAACCAAGGCAGTAAAAGTAGAATCACAGAATCATAGAAATGTAGAATTGGAAGAGACCACACGGACCATCCAGTCCAACCCTCTGCTATGCAGGAACACCCTCAAAGCATTCCCGACAGATAGCCATCTAGCCTCTGCTTAAAAACCTCCAAGGAAGGAGACACTACACTCCAAGGCAGCATATTCCACTGCCGGACAGCCCTGACTGTCAGGAAGTTCTTCCTGAGGTTCAGGTGGAATCTCCTTTCCTGCAGCTTGAATCCATTGCTCCTTGTCCTGGTCTCTGGAGCAGCAGAAAACAAGCCCTCTCCTTCCTCTCCATGGCATCCCTTCAAATATTTAAACATGGCTATCATGTCCCCTCTTAACCTTTTCTTCTGCAGACTAAACATCCCCAGCTCTCTAAGTCTATCCTTATAGGGCATGTCCTCCAGGCCTCTCACCATTTTGGTTGTCCTCCTCTGGACTTGCTCCAGCTTGATCAAGTAGAATCAGTCCTCCAGATGTTCATAGTCAGAACACAAAAGGAGTGAAGTTATCCCTCACTGAATTATAATGTAAGTTATAATGTAAGCTAGGTATACCTCTGTCATTAGGGAAAAAGAATTAAGCAGAATAACTAGCTATTTGTAATCAGCAACTTTCAACCTCTGAAAATGTCATGGAGATTCTTTATGGATAGGATACTCTGTTGTATGTACAAGATATTCTGGCTCCTTTCTAGCTTCATACACTTAGCATTTACATCCATAGCTGCACAACTGATAATTATCTTATGTATCTAATTGGATAACAGGTGGGGAATGGCCAGTGTTGAATATTCTTGCAAACTGTTTTCATCTCCAAATGTCTTTGCTGTATTACAGTGACAGGTATTTGAGTAGCCTGGAATGGACTCTGTGTGTGTTATTCTTGAGAGAGAGAGAGAGAGAGAGAAAGCAAACTAGAATCATGGAGGAAGGAATGTCTACAGTACCTGGGATAAAGTCCAACACCAACATCCTGCATTTCTCCATTGCTAATGCTGAAACAGTTACAAGTCACCTGTAAAAACAAGGTTTAAACACAATTAAGATTACTAAAGTCATTCAGAAATCTCATATCCAAGTGAAAGATATGTTTAAACTAGAACTAGGGTAACTAGAGTAGAGGAATTCAAGCCTAACACATAGTTCAGTGTGTAAATAAGGGCCATAGGTTGAAAATGGGTGGAAAAGAAAGGCAATTCTGAAGCAGAAACATTAGTGCCCTTTCAAAGGTTGCAGAAACGCACGTTCTAGTTTGAAGGGGAGAAAAATCGCATAAACAATTTCATTGTATAGATGTTTGAGAAGTTATACTAATCATAAATTAAAATGCAAAATCTGCCTACAAAGTAATTTCACAAGCTTGACAGCAAACTTAATTTAAATAAATATATACAGTAATATAATGTCTTTTTATAAAAACATTGCACATTAATTAATCTATTATTTATTTAACCCATTCAAACATTCCCAGACATTTACTGAAGCCATATATCTTAATTATGCCTCTTCCGCTGCTATTGGAAACATAATTCCAGACAGCACTTGCAGGCTTAGTTTAGTTCATTTTAAACAGAAATTATATTGGTTGCAAAAATATTGACTTTACAGTACACAAAGGAATGAATAACCTCATTCTATTATTCTGCATGAATAACAGTTTGAACAGTTTGGAGCCAGTGTGGTGTAGTGGTGTGAGCACTGCACTATGACCCTGGAGATCAGCGTTCAATTCCCTGTTTGGCCATGGAAACCCACTGGGTTACCTTGGGCACATCGCACACTCTCAGCCCCAGAAATAGGGTCACCTTAGGGTTGCCATACGTTGGAAACAATTTGAAGACAAAAGTCATCATCATCATTGTTGTCAACAACAACAATCTGCTGCCCAGGTCCCATAGAACTCTGTCAAGGCTGGACACCTTGTGATCCTCTGTATATTGCTGGGTTTCAGCTTCCATCAGCCGCAGCCAGTATAGCCAATGGTGATAGATAACTGAAGTTATACGCCAACGGTATCAGAAGCACCACACATTGCCATCCTGTTCTACATAGCTGCAGTATGGCAGGACTCTTTGGATCCAAATTACAAGGGCAACTAAAGCTGCTTTGTAAAAGAAGGGACAATTATGTCTTGGTCTGTTATTCGTTATCACCACATGTTTAGTGTACTAGGCACCAGCAGTACTTTAGAAAGGAGAAGTTATGTACACCTAACATAAATTTGCAGAGCTAAAGAGAATGGAGAAGTAGCAGGGTTAATAACCTCAAATTCTCATGTCTGAGATAATGAAGTTGATTTCAGCGCTTGCTCTGGGTAAGGGCCCAGGAAAAAATATGATGCCTCCAGAAATGTTCAAATACTTTAATGAATGGTGGGCCCCAATACTAGCTAAAGCACTTATTCAAGTTAATAATACAAGTATAATTCCATTGGGCTGGAAAAAGAGTGTAATTGTTCCCGTTCACAAGAAGGGTGATAGGCAAGATCCCAATAATTATCAGTCTATTTGTCTTCTGGACACTGACTCTAAATTATATAGAAAATATCTATTAAATAGATAATTGGAAGATTTGGAATCTACTAACCATGTCATTCACTCTGAACAGTCTGGCTTAGGTAAGGGCAGCGTATTATTTACCATTGTTTGACTTTTTATTTTTCAGCCCACCAAGGAGTTCCCAGTCCTACCAAACATTTATTTCATGCCATTGTCAACTTAGCCACAGCCTCTGAGTTGATTGATATAAATCTTGTGGCATAAACTATCTAACACTAATAAAACACTAAAAAAACACCTATTGTTTTTAATCAAGGAAGTCTATTGCAATATGCTTGATAGAATAAAAGTTGGCATTTCTGGCTCATTAAATGATCCTACCCCCACTAATAAAGGAGTAAACAAGAATGTCACTTTTTTTTTAATACCGAATGACATAATACCAGCATTGTCTGACTCTCAGTTGGATCAAAAAAGGTTTCCATTCTTTTATATGATGCTGAAATGGTTTTAATTTCACTTAATTGTATAGGTCTGAGAAGGCTGCTCTCTAACTAAAGTGCATTTTGTTCTAAGAAAATTTAACACTAAAACAAAAGTGCTTTGGAAATTTTCCAAATTTTGATGGTGTATCAGTGGTCACTAG
Organism: Iguana delicatissima; assembly: GCA_948472985.1. NCBI lineage: Eukaryota > Metazoa > Chordata > Lepidosauria > Squamata > Iguanidae > Iguana > Iguana delicatissima. The sequence continues at coordinate 794,394 of CAOKZL010000048.1, read as the reverse complement.
ATTGAACGATGCCAGGAATTTAAGTATCTTGGCATTCATTTTACAGAAAGCCTCACCCGGAAGCCCCGTATAGAAGCTGCTCAAGCAGTGGCTTTGAGATCTTTTGGAGTAATCTTTGGATTTTACAGCCTGCAGGGGACCACCTGCTTGTTCCAGCCCTGAAAATATTTCAGAGCAAAATAACTAACCAGATTTTGTATTGTGCTGCTGTCTAAGGTTCTAAGGCAGCTAAACTGGAGACCTTTTGGAACACATTTCTCAAGAAACTGTTGATACTTCCACCTGGTACTTCCTGTTTGGGCAGAGGTCAGTTTTCCTCCTATTAGATTTCCCCAACTCACGTTTTTAACAGTTATTATTTTGTATGTGAATGGCTTATGGTGTAAGCATTAATAAATTACTATTACTATAATATAAAGCAAATGCAAACTATGCAACTTGGGAAAGGAAACCATGTTCCTAATATGAGTCACTGTATTATATTGACTTGAATATTGCTTTTGATGTGGGCGTCTCGAATTTAAATCCCTGCCCAGTCATGAAGCTAACAAGGAGTAAAGTTGCATTCTTGCAGCCCTCCCTGCTTCTGTTGAAGATTTGTGCTCCCTGGAATTCAGATTTCAGTTCAGATGTTTGTTGTGAACCAAAGAAAAGAAAGCCATGTCCTTCTCACAGCCTTTCTTCTTAGGTTTCAAGTCAAGAAAGAATATTGTACCAATACACAGAAGGCAGAAGCTAGCATTCGCATTTTTGAAGACACTGCCTTTTGAAACTTCTTAGAGTTTGCATGCAGTTGCTCTCCTCACTGAGTCTACAGACCACGAGAAAAAACTAGTAAGTGAGACACCTGTAGAGAGATTCAGAAATGGCAAGAGCTATTAGTGATTAACACCCACTGTGGGTAAAGAAGAGAAAACTCGGCTAATTAGCATGTGAGGCATTTGTCTTTGCAGCATTTTTGATCTCAGTATCTTCATACATTACGCACACAATTAATGATGGCATCACTTTTTCAGCCTTTGCAGTTTTTTGGTCAACCATAGCAATCCAAAGATAATATGCCTGCCTCATCCATGGGATTCTTCTTTGTGCTCACTAGGAGCTTCCCTGCTTCTGATTTATAACGGTAAGCAATCTGAGGTGTGAGCAAACAGAAGACAGCAGATTTAATTTAAACACAGGAAGAGAGAGAAAGAGGGAGAGAAAATGCAAAAGATTTCCCATTATTTCAGTTTCTGTAGAAACCAACATATTGTATGGTTTTTATCTCAACATGATGAGGTTTGTATTTTTTGAGTTAACTTACAGATAAATCCTAAAGCTGTCTCCTTCTATCTAAGTAAAGTGCTTTTAAAATTCTGGATCCACCACAACACTGATTCAAAATCGCCCCCATTTTCTATGTACAAAAGGGGGAATTATCATTATCCTCATCTTTCCCAGAGATCTGTGAAAATGATGGCAGAGGTCCTTTCCGCACGTGGGGAAGGAACTGCGCGAAAACAGGACTCATCGGATTTCTTCAGCATCCGATTGAGTCCATCGAGACAAGGAGCAGTGCGAACTCATCGCTCCGCACTGCTCCGGCGTCCAAAATGGTGGCTTCCGGTTGGTGGAGGCTCTCCACCAACCTGAGAAGCTCGCCAGCCTAAAGCCCGCCCCCGGCAGATCTGCAGGCACACACTAGTGTGCGCCTGCAAATCTGCACTGGACCGTGGCGATGGAGCGACACGGAGTCGCGCGCTCCATGCTTTTTAAAAACCTCTTAAAAGACGTTTTTTAAAAGCATGCTGCACGACCAGTTCCGGTCGCTCTGAACCGGACTGAGGTGCAGAACTACAAAAAGTAGGCCGCCCCAGTCCACTCCACGGTGCAGAAGACCTCCGTCAGAGGTCTCTCTGCACCGTTTTAATAGCCCTGTGCGGAAAGGGCCTGAGATTCAACATCATAATCCATATTTTGTAACTTTACAATTCTGCAGCTATGTTGCAAAAATTCAATGAAACCCTGTTAGTGATTTGCAAAGATGTGCATCCAGGTACTGGCAAGAGTGTTCCAATGCACTCCAGGTGTTTCTGATACACATCAGGTATTTCTGATGAGCATCAGACAATTCTGATGCTCATCAGAGACTCAAGATATGAACTGGACCCTTCTGATGCATATTAGGGTACTCTTGTTTTGCTCCAGCACTGTCCAGATGTGTGTTGGCAGTGCCGTAGCACATCAGGGCTAGCTGCACATTGGGGACATGGTGCATCAGTCGCTTCGTGGCTACCACTGAGCAACAGATGCCCGTATGTTGTAATGTCCCAGCAGCCCCTGCATGAATAGGGAATTGTGAAACTACTCAGCTCTGTTTCCTGCACACATAAGTCCATTTACACAGACAAAAGTCCCATGCTAAATTCCAGCTCATACTGAAGTTTTTATGCTAAATGACCTATGTAAAGGTTCACCTATAATACCAGCAGAGATGTTTCAGAAGGAAAAACTTTCCCTCTAGAAGTAAAATGCAAGCACTGTTTAACTATACATGCTTTGAGGAGGAAACCACTGAAGCAATATATTGTAATAGCAGTAGTAGCAGCATCTACATCATAATGACAGCATCAGCTACAAATAGTGAGGGGAATCTTTGTGAGATATGGAAAAAGAGACAAATGCCACATGATTGCTTATTTGGCACAAAAGAGGAGGACAAGGCCTAAATGCATAATTCTACTTTATGCCCTAGGGCATTTCTAGTTTTAAAAAAATAATTGCATTTTCATATATGTGAAATGCAACACTGTAAATCAATAAATGAATGAATGGGATTATATTGTAATTAACTGAATGAAAGATCTTTATGGGGAACATACAGGAAAGTAACAAGCTGCCCCCTAACACATTACATCATGGCTTCGTCTTAATCAGTGCTCCCTACACTAGTGTTGTGGTATTTTTTCATCAAATATGCTACCACTGGTAGCATACTTTTACCATATTATTGCTGTATTTGTACAGTTTCTTGGAACTTCACCACAGACAAAAGGTCAGTGGCTCATGGATGGGCACTAATCTGTGGGCTACCAGTTTGAGTAGCATTCATCTATGCTGACTGGTCTATCCTCAGAGTTTCAGTCCTTCTCAATAATCTACCCACCTTCAGATACCAGAGATTTAAACTTGTTGCACGGAAGACATGTAACACTGAGCTTGGGCCCTTTCCTTAAAAAGAAGACAAAGGGAAACACGGCAAGAGTTGATCAGCTAACCTCTAATCAACTCTGAAAGCCTAAATAAAGGAGCAAAAACACAGAAATCCACATTTGTCCTAATGTCTTTTTACAGATAAATATATATTCTCACAGCTTTTTCTTAATACACGAAGTCACTGAGCAATTTTAATAGAAATTCTGATAACAGATTCTGTTCTAGGAAATGAATCTCATGAAGTGACAAGAGTGCTGCCTACTCCAGCTCTCCTGGATGAATCTCAGTTAATACAGTCACTTAAATGGCAGATGCTTGGGTGGTTTTGTGTGACTACTTGTGTGTTAGATACTTACCATACTTGGCTAGTGAAATCCAAAAGGTAAGGGACAGCCAGTTGTCTCTTTACAAGAGGAACTGTATTAGACCACATAAGAGAAGCAGTAGCATTACTACATCCTTAAAAAGCCTTTCTGCATTTGGAAATCTGAATATGTTTTGACCAGTTGCATAGGTCTCTTTGCTAAGCTAGGTCCTTGTCAGGTAGTTTCTGATCAGCTGAAGACATTCCAGATACTAACAGTCTGGCTCAATCTGGAGACATCTGAGTTCTGTTCTGATACTGAGACTACCTTGGTTGTCCTGTACAATCACCTGGGTTGAGAGAAAGAGAGAGATGGGGAGAGAGAGAGAGGAGTTGGGTGGGGAGAGTGTTCCTTACTCAACAAATGTCCCTTTTGATCTCTTGGCATGTTGTAAGCTGCCTTGAGCTCCATTTTGGAAGAAATGAAGGATATAAATCAAATCAAGCAAATTAAATCAATCAATCAACCAATCAATAAAATTGGATCCTTCTGAACTGGCTGCTTAAGATGGGAGTTGAGGCAATGTTTTGGCCTGATTCTGCTTGGACACTGGTGCTTGGGGCATTCATTCTAGGTAGGATTGGGATGTATGTGTGTACTGTGGATAATCACTTTTACTACTGCATTGGTTTTAGGCATTTATTTTTGTTCATCACTTTTTTTCTTCATTATACGAATAGCAGACTTCTATATTTGTATCAGGTGAGAATGGTATAAGACCTCTCAAGAGTCTTCTGCTTTTTGTGGTGGGATATGATACATTTATCATCATCATCATCATCATCCCCCTAGTTAATTCAGGGACCTGCATTTAATGATAATCACAAGCTAAAGCTTTTATGCGTCACAAGGACTGTGCAAGGCTTTGGATTCTTCATTCTTTCAATAAGAGTTATGTATACAGCATCCTGAAGCTCCCCTAAGCTTCAAAAGAACCATGGCATAGTGTGTGAGGAGCAGTCAGAGTGGGAAGGGGAGGGGGACAGAAGTGGGGAGTTGAGAGAGAAAGACTCATACAACTAATTACTGCATTGTACTATTTGAGCCTATGTGATATGGTGGCCTGAGTGCTGGGCTAAGAGTCCAGGAGATCAGAATTCAAATTCCTGCTCAGCCATGGAAACCCATGAGTGAACTTAGCCAAGTCACATTTGTTCAGTCTAAGAGGAAGAATATAGCAAACCCACTCTGAACAAATCTAGTCAAGAAAACCCAGTGATAGGTTTGCCTTAGGGTCATCATTAAGTCAGAAATAACTTGAAAACACACAATAACAATAACACCTATTTGTACAATATAGTAGTACTACCATTGGTATTAGTATTAGTAATATTAACAGTGTTCATTGTCTTTCACCATTCACCAAAACAGTTTCTGTAAAATCATCCAGACATCAAGAAAACTGGACAAGTGAGAAAATGATGTTATGTTGTATTCTCAAATAATCTTAAACTATTGCAGACATTTCAATTTCTCATTTTCCATTAAGCAGTAAAACTTTACAAGTGATTAAGTAATTAACTTTTTTTCTTCTTCACTCTCCATTAAATTTGAAGTGCTTATAGTTAGGCTGCAAGCCTGCCCTAATTTGTTACATTCTCCTATGAATGAGAATCATTTGTTTTGATGCTATGGTGATAGACAATGTCATATTATATATATGATTTATAGAACATTGTCCGATAATTCTAACATGCCCATAGAACAGAATAATAAACAGGGGATCAGTTCACTGAAGTGCAGACATGAACGAAGCAACATGTCAGTATTAAGGGATCTGTAAATAGCCCATAAACCTAATGTTCAGAATGACTTATAGGCATGAATTTCTACTCTAATGACAGGTTCCCCTTTATGCTTCAGATAAAGAAATTTCCTTTCATATTTATACCACTTCACAGAATTATAGAAGTTGCTTGAAACAGAAGTCCCTCTAGCCAATTCCTAGGTCTTCATTGGCTTCACGCAAGGTGAAAAACTGGATAAATGACCACATTTATTCTTTATTTTGTGAAGCAAGTGTCACTGCCCATCTATCACATGATCACTCAGTACCCCAGGCTTAATCTCTGTAAGGCCAGACATGTCATCCCAGAAGACCCTATAAGATCTGCAATACCATTTTTTCCTGAGTATGCTTGACACATCTCTTGTTGAAGTAATTCAGAGCTTGGGAAGGAAATAATTCACAGAATTCCCCAGCCAGCATTCCAAGATCTGCCTGGTATACGAAAAGAACAACCATCATGGTGATGGCGTTTTAGCACAGTTCATATATTCCATCTGATACTCCTCCAATTAGCCAATCTTTCAGAATAGTTATAGATTCACCTATGATTATCAGAGGAAGAAACTGGCAAAACCACTTCTGAGTATTCCTTGTCTAAGAAAACCTTGTGACATCCATAGAGTCATCATAATTCAATAGGCAACCTGAAGGCACACACGTGATTACCTGCACACACAAAACTATATCAGTTTGTGACCAGCAAAGGGAGGAAAAGAGCACTCATTAAGCCCCCTTTTAAGAATGATATTATGTCCAGAGGTCAGAGAATCATAGAGTCCTTTCACATTATGCAACTATTACTGCCATGGCTACCTTCTATGGAAATCCCCATACTTCACACTTCGTACTTGGTGAGGCACTGGAGCCCTTTGACTGTGAATTCTAAATACCCCTTCCTTCACTGAAAAACCCACACTTCCATAGGACATTGCCATGGCAGTTAAAGTAGAAACATAGCACAATAATTGTATAGTGTGAGAGCGCCCCAGGTTTACATAGCATGAGCATGGCATGTTGCCATGTAATCAAGGCATCTTGTCCATGTACTTACATAAGTGGTGCCATTTTCAGAGTAACAAAATGGAATCACATGACATCTAATTTATCTAAATATTTGTATCACACTATCTAAAGATCTCAGGGTGAAATATTAAAAAACTCACAGTCCATTAAAAATATAAACAATATAATGCTTTCAAAGTGCTAAAAGCATATTAAACTATTTCACAGATCCAAAGAAGACAGCTTAAAACTAGTTAAAATCCTTTAAAACCATTCAAAATCATAAATGTGTGGATCTGTATAAAACCATTTGGGCTATGAAGGCTTTATAAACATGTTTTTGTTTGGTGCCAAACTGATAGCAATGTAGGCACCAAGCAGGCCTCTACGGGGAAGGAAACGGCATTCCATAACTGGAGTAATGCAGCAGAGAAGGCCCACATCCAGGAAGTAGGATATATCTCTTTCTACAGTTTGGGAATTGCATGAAAGACAAAATTGCTCTTGAAGTAGGTATAGTTCACATAAAGCTTCATGTTCATTTTTTTTCTCTTCACATGACAAAGCATAGGAGTAGGCTATATGAATCATTCAGGCAAATCTGTTTCCACCTAAGATACAAAACAGCTCTCACAAATGAATTAATTCTCTTTGAAACCTGACTTGCATTTAAAGAACGCACGTTTTGTTATATGTCTACATCTACCATTACTTTAAAAGAAACTAAAACCATTATGATCTAAATATCATGAACATCACTGTTGTCAACATCAATATAATTTTTGCTGCAGTCTAAGGACAGGTTCAATGAAAACATTTGGTTTTAATTGTCTATCTCATCAGAATACATACATGTTTAGTATGTGTTCATTCTTCCACCTCAAAATACATTTACCCTTTTTTGCAAATTATAACTTCTTAACTTCATCAAGCAATCATACCACTGCACGAGGCATTAAAAATTAAAACAACCACACATCTAATCATCAGGCTTTAATAATAGCGTGAGGGCTCTAGTTCATCATGCTATCGAGCTACGGTGCGGAAAGGGCCATAGCAATCCTTGACGTGACTTAGCTAACGTGGACAGGAATCAAATAATTACTGAAGATCACAATGTAAAAAGAAATGGAATGGTAGTAATAATGAGACAAGGGATAGCAAAATAACCATTGCCATAATGCAAAGTCTGACTGAATAATATTAATACCCATAACCCATGTTTATGTTGTTTATGTTTATGTTCCAGCTATGAAGGAAGAAGAAAAAGATATTGAAAAGTTCTGTGCTGGTGCTCAGGAAGAAATTGTTCCTACCCCAAATTATCAACTATCTTGATAAGCATAGACAAGTGAAATTCCAAAGCAGAAAACTGAGCAGATCTAAAAGCTAGGATCTGCTAAGATCAGGAAATGAAGTAGGAAAGTGACTTAGCAAATTTATCCATGTTAGCAGTTTGATCACTGCAAACAAATTCTTCGAGCAACCAAACAGATGACTATTTATGTGTAGGTCACCAGATGGCCAACTTAGAAATCAATCAAAACAAACTTAATCTTCCCCTCGACTGCCATTGTCTTTTCCTTGTGCATCATGTCTTACTGTGTTTCCCCGAAAATAAGACACTGTCTTATATTTATTTTTCCTCAAGAAGACACAGTATGGCTTATTTTCAGGGGATGTCTTATTTTTATTAAGTATGGTACAGCAATCTACATTTATGCAAATATAGTTAAGTCAGAGGTTTTTAACAACCAGGGAGTACGCAACCCCGTGCTGCTCCATCGCCCAGCTCAGAAGTAGATTTGCAGGCACGCGCAACTGCATGCCTGCAGATCTGCCGGGGGCAGGCTTTCAGCTGGCGAGCTTCTCTGGAGAGCCTCCACCAACTGGAAACCGCCATTTGGGACGCCGGAGGAATATGGAGCAGCGAGCTCGCACTCCTCCGCATGGCGACAGACTCACTCGGCTGCTGGTAAGCTCCATTTTCAGGCATTTTCACCCGTCCCCCCTACGTGGAAAGGGCCTATGTCTCCCTCTATGCCTCAGCTTGCAGCACGCACAGAACAACCGGGACCTGACAGGGGGAATCGACCTTGTTGATGGGGCTGCCCGCACCTCTCCGGTCACCTCTGAGATAGCAGCTGTCACGATGGGGCAGATGAGAAGGGCTGCCCATCTTCTTTACTGCTCCACACCGGTACGCTGCATAGCCACGCCTATCACTATGTCTTATTTTCGGGGTATGGCTTATATTGAGCAAATGCTTAGAAATCCTGCTACGGCTTATTTTATGGGTATGTCTTATTTTCAGGGAAACACGGTACCTAGATTGTAAGCCTAAGAGCAGGGAACTGTCAAATGAACATTTCGTAAGCCACTCTGGCAGCCCTTTTAGCTAAAAGGCAGGGTACAAATAAACAAACAAACTAAACAAACTGCGCAGTACAATGGCAAAGAGACAATCCTGAGTTTGCAAGACTTGAGCGTTCGTTTGGATTATCAAGGCTCTTGGTGGTCTCCCAGTCATGGGGTCACTGTAAGTTGGAACCAACTTGATGGTAACCAGAATCATAGAATCTTGGAGCTGGAAGGGGTCACAAGAGTTATCAAAGCCAATCTCCCGCAAGATGGCTCAATGTGTCAAAGATCAGAGAACTTGAGAATATTTTCTGCATTCCTACAATGCATCCATTATATTCAGCTTGCCATTTGCGCACTATGTACTCAGGTACAGTATCTGAAGACAAAAACAAACGCAAAATTCTTCTGATAAGTTGCCTGAAAAAATAAACAGCCAATAAATGTCTGTTACTACTGAGAGTGCGCCTACACCATTAAAAGCAGGAGCTGATTGTGGCATGTGGAAGGTTTTATTAACAAAATATGGTACATGGTACAACAAAAGTACATATTATCCAATCACACTCCTGATTTAATAGAGTAGATATGGGAATAAATCTACTTCCCCATATAAAGTCTGGGCCTTTTACCATCTGGATCTGTATCATCTTTAAAAAACAAACCAGATTATCATAGCATTATCAGCACTGTTTTCCTGTTCACAATAAAATGAGACAGCCACTTTTATGGCCAACTTATATGACAAAACAGCTATCCTCTTCCACTCTGTCCCTGAAGACAACTGCCATTACTGGCTGCTAACATTAAATATTGATACAAATTGAACACTGAGGCAGGATGAAGAGAAGAACAGCTCACACAAACAATCTGCTGTGGTTGATGAAACCTCTCAAGCCATAACATGAAAGCCCTTTGAATCAGAAAGAATTGTCTCCCCAATATATTTTTTTCGTTTCAAGAAGGATGGAGAGAAACATTAACAGATGCTCCAGTTAGACGAAAAGCAACGAACTCATGTCTCACATATGTCATAAATTAGCTTTTCTTAACTGCTGCATGATAACTTGTTATCATATCAGAGAATACTGGAAGCAAGACTGGGTTTGACTTTTGAGAACCAGAATGAAAGTCCTCCCACCTGAATAAATGCCTGCAGTTTTGCACAATTTGTTGGCATGAGCTCCTATGCAGTGCCTTTTCCATGCTATCACATACACTATCATATGTGCTTTAGGACCTAAATATTCTTGTGTAGGCAACCAGAACGCAGGAGTAATTAATATCGATTGTACAGAGAAGAAGAACCAGTGTAGTATAGTGTTTTGAAAGCTGGAACTGGAACTCTAGGAGACTAGGATAGGCATCCCCACTCAGCCATGGTAACCTATTCTGCCAAGCTGACCATGGAGTCACCTTGAAGGCATGTGGCAACAACAATTGTATAGGAAGACTGAAGCACAATCCCTACCTCTATGGGTTGAGTGGGTATTCTAAATAGAATCATGCATATCCTGCACATAGGCTACGAATTCACGGAGAAGGCAAGAGTGAGGCTAGCAGGTACGATCCACTGCAATAGCAATAGCATGTGTATTTCTATACCAGTTATCAGCTAAGTGCTTTCTAAACGGTTTACAATGTTAGCTAATTGCCCCCAACAAGCTGGGTACTCATTTTACCAACCTGTCGAAGGATGGAAGGCTGAGTCAACCTGGAGCCTGGCAGGATCCAACTCACAACCTTGTGGCTGCTGTACCGACATTTAACCACTGTGCTACTAGGGCATGACCCTCCATGCATTGATTATGCCCACACAAGACCAATATTCTCCCTGGACATGATTCTTTTTCTAAGCATAACAGCTTGTGAAATGTAGAGAAAAGTTAAGAAAGATAATATGTAATTTAGTTTACAACATACAAAAACATCTTGCCCCTTTAGGTTTCTTGGAAACTTCAAGACTGCATATGGCTTGCGCAAAATGACAGATATACAATATAACTGATACTTTTTACACTTTGGTTGGTAATTTTTACTTTGAAAATCCAAGTTTTTATTTTGGTTTGTTTTTTAAAAAAGCTCATTTTAATGACACTCTTTAAAACAAACATAAGAAAATGGAATACACTTGATTCATATGCATGCATTTGTTTCACATAATCCATTATATCTTTTACTTTACCCTGAGAGGACAGGCTATTATATATTAATCAAATCAAATCACATTAATTATTAGTTCTATGCTATGCATGAACAGCATTCAGTCAATGCTGGCTCCATATTTTTCTCCTAGGAAGTCCCTTTTGAATTCTTTCCCCCATTTCTCCCTGTACATGAGTGTAAACAGTATATATAGTAAACAAAAGACCTACATTCTTTTAAAAATTTTTTCAGGTAATTGGGATACCTAACACCTGTCAGAAGCTGGCTGTATTAATTAAGTACACAACTAAACATTATAAACAATAAAAGGGAAAAAAGGTGTATGGCATTTCATAAATTAATCTGCTCTGGTCTCAGAATTTGCTATATACTCACAATGCTCACTATACATATTGAGAACATACCCTAAGACCTTCCTTGAGGCTAAAGGAAGAGGTTAAGAAATGTTTCCACATAGACTGATTCTTGCAAATTTATTCTTCCCCACCTTAAGGTATCACAGCCCTAAAGAGCCACTCAAAATTTTAGTTCATATGTCGGAAACAGTAGCATACACCTGAATCTATCACCATTTTCTATCTTCTTATTTTCTCTTTATATATATTTCTATAAATATTTCTAAAAACCTTGGACTTGTTTAGTCTCAAAACAATCCAAGTCTAATTACCATATATTTTTCTTGATAATTTAAATGTTAAGCTTTCAGGCGGTGGTTTGCTTTAAAAAAATAATTCTGTCCAGTGCCTGGTCACAATGAAAAATTACCAAACACTGTTATGACTGTTAGTCTTATTAAACATAGCACCTTTATAAAACTATGATCAGAGGAATATTTAGTTTGTAGATAGCAGCAACTGGTACATTCAGATTATTTCAAGTTAGTAGGAGACACAAATCAGATGGGAACTCAAGTCAAGAGACTCCATTAACTCTCCTCTGGGGTTGCAGATTCTTTTTCAATTTTTAACTCACTCCTTGAATGTATTAAGAAAGAAAAGGTTGATCTGAGTTCAGGGACAATTACATATAAACAAGATCTCGGAGTATGCAAGGTTCTGCTTTTCAGAGATGTCTGCTGCCAATCATTCTCAATGAAGTTAAGACAAACTGGGAATACAATTACCACCCAAAAATCAGCTCTCAAGGCTTCCCAGAAAACATCCTACATTTACTCTGTAGTTCAGTTCCTGAATTGTAAGTGATCTTTTGCCTGTCAGGCAACAGTTTAAACAAAGTTCATAGCTGAAATTCTATCACAGTTTAGTCCTGTTTAGTCTCAAAGCAATCCAGGCCTGGTTCTCATATGATGATACACGGTCCACATAGTTTTATTTTGAGTCATGTGGGTAATATAATGTGGGAAACTTTCTGCATAGACAGAGAATTCTGACAATCATGTGATTCTTCCTACAATAATAATGAATATTCACTCAGTGGGAAAGGATCACCACTTCATTCAATAATTCAAACTGAAAGTGCCAGAAATATTTCCTGATGTACAGGGAAAAGTTCTCAAGGAAGGCCAAGCTTTGATGCCATCTAGCCCACGGTCCTTTTGGGAAGGGAGTGGTAACCTGGTGTTTGGAGCAGATATAATTCTCCATCCCTGCTCTAGTTGGAGGTTTACCAATCTGAACTTTCCCAATGAAGAAAATAAATCCCTCCTCACAGAAAACAGCCAGTGAGTGAGAAAGTGAAGCTAGCCACTTTTCTCTGATAAGCTAATTTTCCATGGAACATTGAGCTAAACCTACATAGATAGAGAATGTTGAAGCTGATGGCCTCCAGATTCCATCCACCCTTAAAGCCAGTGAAACTTTATTATTAGCTATCATTAGCTTGTTATTTTTAAAAAGTAAAAATCTTGTTATTGCAGGAGGCTAGTGTAAGAGTCTGTTCTACAAACGGTTGCACTTCTACCTAGGTTTCACAGTGGCAATGAAGGAAATAAGACAGAACTGTCATCATTGGAGAGAAAAAATGCAGGGAGATGGTGGGTACTTGTAGATAAAAGCACCCTGGGAAGGCTGGGTTAGAAAACTGCTTGTCACATGGCAAAGGCAATTTTCCAACCCAGCATTTGCAGAGAGCCTTGAACTCCAGGGTTCTCCTTGGAAGTCTGGTATTGGGGGAATGGGGTGCTTGGAGCCAGTAGCCCTCTTCTGACAATGTCTTTGTTCTTTTGTACAGGCAGCCCTCTGCATTTGCCGGTCTGATGTTCACGGATTTGATTATTCGCGAGTTTCTCCAACCCTTGGCCTCCCACCTCAGGTGCTTCTTTTTTAGGGAAACCTTCCCTATTAGTGGCTCCAATCAGGCCGTATAGCCCTTTAAAAATCCACCTCTGGTCCTCCTCTTCCTCTACCAGTCTCTGCCTGGCCAGCTAAGGATGGCTCTCTGCCCACAAATCGTGTACCCATGCCTCACACACACCCAAAGAAGGAGATGGGCAAGAGGGAAGAAGTACAGGACCATCATGCAAACCATCTCCTTTTCCTTACCTGGTTTAGACCATGGATGCCCACTTTTCCCACCCGTGCCTCAGCCCCCTTCTCACAGATACACAAATTTTGTTATTTGAACATTTTCCATGTTTGCGAGGGTCCTGTGTCCCTAACCCTGGTGAATGTGGAGGGCCAAATGTAGTTGCTGCACTTGACACCTTTATTCTCTGGCCACCTTGCCACCACTAGTGCCTATGCAGGTGCAGCTATACCAACATCGTCTCAACTATGGCAGGATTCTATAACAGGATTCTGGCTTTTGCCTTTATTTCATAAAGAACGGCGGTTTTAAATAAACACACATGAACATCACACACACACACACAGCTAAACATTTGACATGATCAGAATAGAAGGTGTGAGCAGATAAAGATTTGTTGTACTTGTGTAGGCAGTATATTGCTCTGGTACAGCCTAGGTAGATCTTTGTTATATAGGGGCAACAGTTTCATCCTCTTTTATGTACTTCTATATATGGCGCAACTTACTTTTTTCCCACCAGACTTTCCAGGCTTTTCCCCACCTGTCAGTAACATTTCATATTAGTTATATTATCAGTGTTGACAGAACCAGATGCTATAGTTTATTTTGCACTGCTCATTTCAGTAATAATTCATTTTTGTTTCCTTTGGACACCCATTTCTTTTTATTACAGATGGAAACCTTGTGGTTAGCCCTGGAAAGTTATTCCACATGGATTGAAATGCACCGTCACTTGCATTCCACTTCTAAAAACAACCTTTGTGTAGAAAATATATATTTAAAAATGTAGAGACAAGTAGAAGCTCCTTTTGCCTCTTTCTTCCCTGAACTGATAACCTCTATAGAATTTTTAGCCATATTTTCATTAGGTAATGCTGCTTTTAAGTATAATAGAAGTATAGGATAAGTATCAACCATGTCCCACTGAGAGACTGGTATCATTTAACCCATCCCTAGCTGTACTCCTTCTATTAGGATTGGCTCTGTCCTCTCTGCTGACCTAAGGAAAGCATAGAAATTCCATCTGCTAGCCATAAAAAGCTTGGTGTTAGATTAGTACCTCTACCATGGAAATATGTTGGTGATGACCTAAAATTAGAAGTGAAGATGTAGATATTACCCAGAACTTTTTAAAAATAATTACAGAAATAACAGATGTCTTATTCATCCCCTTGACCTGTTAGACTGTCACATCATGGAGTGAGAAATGATTTTTAAAATTAAACAAACACTGATCTTTCTCTTATCTCCATGATTTGATCTATTCCAGCAAGGAAAGAAAATATATTTCATTCTAACGTGTTTCTGCCAGATGTCTTGGAAGCATAACAAAGCATGACGTCTAACTTAGACAAACACTAAGTTAAGCTCACAGCTCAAATACTTGTGGGTAGGCAACCAAAGTTCAGAGATCTGCATCTAATCTCTATCTTCAGGAAATTCTTTACGGAAATAATTCTGTTTCATTACCACTGCAAATTCCACTCCAGATTGCTTACCACTAAACACTTATTTTTCTTACTGTACCTTATGAACATCATCAATCATTTCTAGGAAGATGGTCTGATGATCATTTTAACACATAGTATGGCAAATAGGATGCCATTAAAGAAGTACAGTTTCCTTTTCTTAGTAATTTTTGCTCAGATGTCCTTAGTTACCACTGTCTACTAAACCACAGTTGCAACCAAATGTTTTCTGATACATTAAGGAAGCCAATCAGCTGTGTTAGATGGAAATTATCTTGTCTCTAGTCCAAGAATGACTTCAGTGCAGATGTTTTCAAGAACTGCACTCCCAGCAGGATCCCTGAAGTAAAATTCTGCTTTAAAATAAGGTACAGATTCCCTGCATTAATCATGGAAAGAACAGTGAGTCCCAAAGATAGCATCTTGGAGTGAGAGCAGGGCATAGGCAGCCTTGGATCCAATGGATCTGAAGCACCTTTATTTCTTAGAAAAATTCTATGATTTCTTCCCCTTTGCATAAGACTGGAGCTGGTATAACTAACCCTCTCCCTTGGAACAAATGGAGGAAAACAGAAAAAAAGCAAGACAAACTTATTTGAGTTCAACCCCACTCATGTCTCCTCCTCCACGTTTTAATGCAGTACAATTTTGGAAGTAAAAGATTTGCTGATTTCCACCCACTCTCAGACTTCCTAAGGACTGTATTTGAAATAACAGGATACGTGTGCATCAGTATTTTAATAACACTGATGCTAGAGAGCCATGGAATATTTTCCTTCAGTCCTTGTGTCTTTTTTAAAATGCAGAGATAAGACCATTTTATGGCTGGTCTTTGTAAGATCATTTGAGCAATCAAGTACTACTTCTTCAGATTAACATTTTTGTGCTCTCTGTAGACTGATTTTTCTTCCCTAGTGAATGTTCTGCATACATACACTTTGTCTCCTTTCTCTGTGCCATTTAGGAAACACAAAGTGGATACAAATAAATATTATTCAGGTTCCAGGTGCACCATTTTAAAAATGGCATATTTTCTTTGTGCTACATTCTTTACTATGTGTTTTCTTTGGGAATATTTTATAATTAGTTTAATGGTGAAATGAATCAATGACTTGAAACTCCCTTTGGACAAAAACTGTATTGGCTGTAGTCCTTTTGAGATGCTGCTAAACACTTCAGGATGTCTGGGCTAACTATGCAAAATTAAAATAGTTCTGATTCACCGCATTCACCTTTCCCTCTACCCACCAGTTTTCACTGAAGTGCAAATATTTCACGTCACTATCAGCAAATCTATTATCTACTCTCCCCAGCACCTTTGACTTACAACCTTTCTTCATGTTAAACAAACCAGATCTGAGCAGATATTCGGCACAGACATTTTAACTCAGTAATATCTGCCAAGAACAGGACAAACAAATGCTGGCCTTAAGCAATCTGTTTCTTCTCCACTTTCTTTTGTTTTGTAGAAATGAGCTGTGAGGAATACATACAGTCAAAGCCAGCAACAAACAGGATAGGATCCAACTGGCCTGAATTAAGTACAAGGTATGTACAGACTGGTAATCATTTATTTCTTAAACTACCATTCCCAGAATCCAAATTGTGGGGTAAAGCTGGGAAATATATAAATAAAATAACAGCCAAATAGAGTAGGGATTCTGGAAATTATATCTAAACAGTAACATTTCCAAGTTTTCCTGCAGATATACCTACTTGCTGAAGGTGGCGTTTCTTATATGCTCGGATTAGGTATGCTTACTAATACGCATGAACACAGTACTGATTTCCAAGCTCTTCTTGCCTCCATCCCTGTAGTTCAGGGAGTCTATTAGCTGGAACACAAAACCTTAAAGAGGTCTGCCAATACACCCTCACAGATATCAGCTTCTTCTGGATATATGAAGGAGCCAGTTACTCCTCAGATGGGTTCTCTGACTCAAGAGAATGAAGTTTAGATCTGACCAAGCAGGGGAATGTTCCCATGATCTCCTAGCTCATTAACTACGGCCATTTCCACATGTTCCGTGGAATTCGCGCAGCAGATGTGATTGGCAGCTCTTTTTTTTAAAATGGCCCCGTGCGTCATGACGTGTGTGCTCACGTCATGTCCCGCAGTTCCTCCCACGATGACTCCCTCCTCCCATTTCTCCTGCTAGCCTTAAAATAAACCGTGACAATTTTTTATTTTCGCGCCCTATCTTGGGGGAATGGTTTTCTGCACCATAGCTGGGTGGAGTGCATTTTTGCTCCCTATCGCTGGTGGGTTTCCGCGCCTGTTTTCTGCTTTTATCTTTTCCTGTGAGCGATGGAGGAAGAGGTGTTTCCTGAAGTTGAACGGCCCATTTTAGCTGTATTCTGGCTTCTTGGAGTTGTGCTGGCTGAACTGGAACATCTATGGGCTTAAGACCGTGCGAGGAGGCGCCGGTGATTGGCCTTTTATTGGTAATGCTGTGGAGGATTTAAGCTTTTCTGTGCCGCTGCTTGGAGGCTTCTCGCAGTGTGTTCCAGCCGCTGAAGCTGTCCACGCCCACAGCCCGCCCTCCGATTACATCATGCACGAATCAGCACGTTTCTTGGGGAAAAAACCACCTTTTCCCCATTTTTTAAAAAGCCCGCGCACTGACTGTTGCCGGCTTAACCAGGCGGATTAAGATGTGGAGCTTGCCAAATATGTACGAGCTAGCGCACTCAAACGTGTGGGTGATGTGCATCAGAGCTCGCGCTAACTCATTTTATTTCTCCGGTGTGGAAAAGGCCTACGTCTGTACTAGCACTGTTGCACAATTTTGCAGTTTAACTTCAACAAGGCCTAAGAAGGAGGGAAGAAGAAATTAACATTTGTAGGAGTATCTTTGTTTTGTCCTTATTAGATAATGGATGCTACACATTCTCTTTGTTATTTAAATGATTTTATGGCCTTTACTTGAAAATTTGTTACCACTCGGGTCAAGTGGGATCACTTTCTTTGGTCATTTCACGATAAGAACAAGGGTTTAGACAACAGAATCAGAAAAAGTCTGAATCAAGAAATTCATCATTTGGTAATTCTCCAAGGTAGTTCTCAATTTGCAACTTCTGGCAGGGGTTGGTTCTTATTTACCAGTTATTCCTCCCTCAAAGCCTGATATCCCTTAAATTGCAACTTTTCTATACACTGGGCAAGTCAAACTGGTTTTGCAAATGTTCAAAATACTCTTAAGCAACAGGCAATATCAAATATGCCTACAATTAATAATCAACATTCTCATGAAATCCCTTCCCAGAGAAGTCAGACTGGCACCCTCTCTACCCTCTTTTGGTAGACAATCAAAAACATTTTTATTTTGGCAGGCATTCAAAATATGATTATGGCCTGGCTGATGAAAGGTGATGGCTATGCTTAAATATGCAGCATTTGTGAGTGCTTGTGTTTTGATTATATTTTTGAACTTCGTTTTAATTATCAGATTGCTTGGTTTGTGTTCTAACTTCTGTATTTCATGGTTGTTGTTTTTTCAAATTACCGTAAGCTGCTATGAGTCCTTGCCAGACAACAAAGAGGAATATAAATGATGATGATGATGATGATAGGCAACAGTATTTTGAAAAATATATGTTTTCAACATTGTAATTCAGTCTACAGGATCAGAATGTTCACGTCATTAAAAATCCAATCCTAAACAAATTTCACTTAATCGAACAAGACGTAGACACATACACACTCCTTATTTATAAACACACTGTCTACAGAACTATTAGATTTGGTCACCATAAGGAAGAGAGAGGATTCCATTCTTTTCTACAATGCCACAAAACATATTGCCACTTACATCAAACTGCAAACCTATTGCAAACCTATTTTGCCCTATTGAACTAAATGAGAGGTACTGAAGAATTAACTACCCCCTATCTGCCTAGCTCCACTTGTACATTTGAGTAGAACTTTATTTCTTGGAATTCTAAGCACTGACACTTCTGTATATGGAAAACAGCCATCTATTTAAGTAGTTTTCAGCTTGATTGGTTAGGAAAAATGGCTTTTCAAGATGTTCAGATCTGTAAGAACCAAGTATTTTTTTAAGACGTGAATCAATTATAGACAATATAAGACTTTATTAAAGTTTCAAAAATCTCCTTCATTATTTTCAAAATCTTTTTAGCAGTGGCACTGCATATAAAATTAAAGTAAGAAATTTATTGAACTTTTATTGTCCTTTTACTAACTACATCTCATGTTTATTAGTATCAGCATTAGAATTACTGGTCACTTACAGTACTGAAGAAAGAAAAACAGTGTTGCCTAACTTGACATATACCAAAATCTAAAGACTGATTATCAGAAAGCAGTGGCAAAGTCATAGTCTTTACCTCTTCACTCAGGGTTTATATCTGCAACTAATCCTTTTTCTGGATGAAACTTTTAGAGCATATATGCAGAGATTTCAAATCCCTGATAAGAAGACAGCAGCCAATTATGCATTTTCCTGAAGTATCTTTCATTGCTATTTCAAACAGTATTATTTATGGAAAAAGAGTTTGGGAAGACGTAGTCAGTTGGTTTGAGAAGAATTGGCTAAGAAAATCTATACACATCCTACTTTACACTCCAGTTCTACAGGTGCCCATCCATCTGATTTACATCATGATTGTGCATTGAATTATTCCAACCTGATTTACTACCTGGCAGTAGCTGGCCCATTACAACAGAAATACAGCAGGTGCAAAACAAGATAGCTTCATGGTAGAAGCTAAACATCTAGCATAGCCAATAGTTCCTACTTCTCTCTTACCTCACTACGCATTATCAACAACTGTTTCTTTGCTACTTAACATTTATCCATAGTACTGCCATATCACTTGCAGTAATCTCCCCAGTAACTTGGTCCTCAGGTATCACTTTGAAATGATTCAGAACAGCAGTCCTTCCAATGCCAATGCACCCCTAATTCATTGCTGGCACACTTATCAATTATATATGGAACCACTGCAGACTGCTAACTTCAGATATCCAACAGTCCTTATGTCCATGCAGTGTTGTGCAAATTAGAAATGTGGCTACAGCATTCTGGTTCCCAATACATTTTCAAAGATATCTGGGGATTTAGGTGTAGTATTATCATGAACATAACAGTTTGCAAGACTGGAAATATATTCAAGTAGAAATCAGATCAGAATCATCAGATAAAACTACTGAACTTAAAAACCAAAAGGAGTAATACAGGCACTATTGGCTATAGCAAAAATACAAGATGCCTTGAAGCTACAGAAACCTTCAGGTTTTATTCAAGATATATTCAGTGCAAAAGTGTGCATTTTACTGGAACGAATATTTATGCATTATGGGAAACAAGGCTTGTTATTTAGCAATATGCCCTTTAGCAGAAATGTTACCCATCTAGCAATCCAAGTAGCCATAGTAACAGCCTATATAGCAATTGAACTTTACTATGAGTTTTAAAATTATTCTCAGAAAGAACTGCTACAGATTTGAATTAATCTACATCTGAGCCTGCTCATTTCCTTGATTTGAATGAATAAAAATGTTTATCCTAATTAGCACTGAGGAAACATTTTATACCAAATCATTTACCTGACACACTCAAATTTCAATTTTTGTGTGTAAGCCAAATGCAAGCAGGCTAGGAATTCTTGAAGTCTATTTAAGATGACTGTTTGTCATGGTTTTATTTTTTTAGAAATCAACCAGCTCAACCCTATTGTTTATGAGAGGGTTCAAAACTACTAGACGAGAGTTAAAGCCTTCAATCTGTTTTGCAACCAATTAAAAGTCATGTGCTTATATATTTCACTTGCAGCTACTTTCTCCTTCTTTTAATAAATCAAATGTGCATTTAAAGAAAATACTGTATGAAAAAGCTATATTTAAAAAGGTTTTGGCGCAGAATTTTCCCCGTTCTTACCTAGATGCAGAGCACATCATACACGAAATGGGCCAATCAACCCACACACGGTATTTTCTTTTCATTTATTTAATAAAAAAATGTGTTAGTTGTTCCTGACATGAAGCTCTCAAAACAACTTATAAAATGTAACAACAGAAACAATAGAATGGCTCACAGAAAAACAGAATAAAAGAACAATATGAAAACAATGACACACACACACACACAAACTCCGCATCCTTAAAAGGCCCAGGTAAGTATGTAGATTTTCACTTAGCATGACAAGAAATCAGTGATGCTGCCAGGGAAATCACTTCAAGGGACTTGGGTGCCACAACTTAAAAGGCTCATTCTCCAATTACTGGGGGAAGTTTACACGAGAAGTGGACATTCTGAAAACACCCAGGCTTCAGTCTGTTTAGAACTTTTATCAGCACTTTGAATTGTTTCTGGAAATAGTGTAGGTATTTGATAATTGATGACACAAACTTCATAAATCCACTCAGTACCAGTTTATAACCATGCTGCCTTTTTTATTTTTTTGCATCACTTATGGCTTCCAAATAGGTCTCAAAAGGTATCCTCAAGTACAACAAGCAGCTGCAATCTAAATGAGATGTTTCCAGCACTTCTGGTGGCTGGTGGCCACCATGTTGATGGGACATTGACTCCACTCCAAGCTTTAGTCTAACCTGTAAAGAAGCTATCCAATCTGCAGAACCTATTTTGGGGATAGGGTTCAGTACCCTGAGTAGCTCCCTGAGATCCAGAATGGATTCATATCCCACTGACACAGGAAGAATCAGATGTCAATGCAACTGTTGGTTGGGAATGTCAGTCTGCGAGAGCTTGCAGCTATGCTATTGAATTTGTAAAATAATGTGTTGGGTCTCTACAGCCACTGAGGCCTCCAAAGATAAGGCCACATCTAACAGCACCTCCAGACTGTGAGTCTCATATCTTTTTTTGGTGAGGGGAGCGGGAGTTTAAGTCCTACCCAGACAATGTTACCCCACCCCAGGAATCTCCCAACTTACTGCATCCAGATGATACTTCCTGGCTTCTTCCCTTTGTGCACTTAGCATACTTGCTGAAAAGAGTAACTGCATTATAAATGGTGCACACATGGGCTCCCTATGCACAGCTGGCATCCCGACACATACCACATCTATAGGTGTCAATTTTTCTAGGAAGGAGAGAAGGAGCAGAACACCGACAGAAAGAGAAAGATTTCTTGTAAAATATATTTTATAGCAGCAGAACAAGAACATATAGCAAGAAACAACAGGAGAAAATGAATTGAGAGTGAGATTAAGAACGAAAGAGTAAAGATGAAGAAAAAAACCAACACAAAGCACTTCAAGAGAAGTCACTCTGTCAGCAGATGAAGAGAAACTGAGCCAACAGTAGCTTTGGCGAACTAGGATACACATGGTAGACGGAGGCAGTGGGATTACCGCTAAGCTACACAGCTCTAGAACATTTCAGCTGGGTCACTGCATAGGTGCTAAAGCTCATTGGCATGTGGCACAGAAACCATGTTTTATGACAAAATGTCACATGACATTTCTAGAAGTCCATGCAGCCCCTGATTGTCCCAAAGTAGAAAACAGGTCCCAGGCTATACTCCAGTTGCCTGCCCATAGTCTAGGACAGCACTAGATATCAAACAATCCACACACCAAGGAATTATTAATCGTTGCAAGTAATCTAAAGAGTGTTCTGAGATGCAAGTAAATCTTGTACAGGCCATCAGCACAATCCTATATACTTCTCATCTTCTACTCTATATACTTCTAGTCTTCTAGTCTTCTATATACTCTATATACTCTATATACTTCTAGTCTTACTTCTACTCAGAAGTAAGACCCAGTCAGTCTAGCAGAATTTATTCCCGCTTAAGGGTTTGTAAGATTACACTGGAGACTTGTGGAACATTTGCCTGGAGCACCTCTTTCCCTTCTTTGCTTTTTGTTTCATTTATGCAGCTTAAGAAATGCTAGTGCTAAAAGAAAAAACTGGACAAGCTTCTTCCTCTGAACTCTGAAAGGTAACTTTTCCCATAATGGCTTGTTCAATCCCTAAGTTCCTACCTCCTATACAAACTAATATGTAACAGCAGTTTTTCTCTTACGCTTGCTTCTACTTCCCTGCACTATCTCTCTTGCATTATTTGTGATCTTTCCCGATCATCTTTTGCCTATGTTACTCTCTAAAGCACTACATAATAGCAGCATCATAATTAATTAAAAAATGAATAAAAATAAAGCAGCATGTCATGCTGAAATAATTATGGCACAGTCAGCAAATTACCAGCCTGAACGATGTCAGCTTATGTGTAACAGCTCATGCTAGTTGAGCATATGGTTAACCCCTGTTAACAGCTAACAAATTAATTAAAACTTTTTTTCTTCAGATATTACAGTGAACCTGACTTATAGTGGAATAGTTTGTTGAGCCTCTTTGTTTCTTCAACATTGAGTTAAGATTAATACAAACTAGAAAGAAGAAAAAAGTAACAATGAAACAAATTTCAATGATAAACTATGACTGGTGAGAATGAAGACTTTTGATAAAGGGATGGTATTTTGATGAGTCAAAGAATATTTGAAGTCTAAAAGAAAGCAGTTTTAATCATACAAGAAATGTGCTTATCTCAATCACAGATGAAGTATAGACTATGGCTGAAATCCTATTGGCAGCCTCAACTAGAATACACCCATTGAAACCACCGTTGATTGGTGAGTCCACTCTTATGCAAATTCCATTCATTCAAAGGAGTACCAGTTCAAAGTTGGGCTCACCAATGGAATTCAGGCCTATCTAACACTGAGGTTATTGACCTGATATCCAAAAAGTCCTTTAAAAATCAAACAGGTTTCTTGCTTGAAGTGACATTTTTCTCCCTTCTCCTGCTACACTTTATCTGTGGTGTAGTAATAAAACAAAAAATCTACAAATCAGTTCAGCACTTTTCAAATGGCTGAGACAATCAGAATATTTTAAAGATGGGAAACCTCACCCAGAAAAAGTTAAAATCCAGTGAACAGTTGAAAGCCAAGCCATTGAGGCCAATAAAGCACAATTCAAGGAGAAACTCAGTAAGAATGCACCCCTCACCGCCCACGTGACAACGGGTGGAGGGCGCTCTTTGCCATCCTCCCGCGAGAGGAGAGCACCGGTGGGAGGAGGCGGGGCCTTAAGGCACTATTTAGGGCTGCCCCGCCTCCCCCTCGGCCTCTTTTCTCCGGATCGTTGTGACCCACCCTCCCACCCTGTGGTTTCAGTGTAAGTTCGCTGGTCGCTTCGGGGCCGGGTAGGAATTTTCCCCCCGTTCAGGGTTTTTTTTCACCTACCCTATACTGCGCCAGGGGATTGGGTAATTGGCTATACAGGGTGGTGCCTTACATAGGTGCTAAATAGGCATCCACAACCACACTTGCAGTCACCCTGGCCGGTAAGGGGGGGGTCTATAGGTTTGGTGTGTACCTATGGCACCCTTTGGTGTAGGATAATGTCTATCTTTGAGGAGGGCCTGGGACTAGCCCTCATTGGCTTGAGCCCGGGGGACTCGGTCTCGGGCTCACCTTCCAGACAAGGGCTGGCCAAAGTCTTGATCCACCTTCTGCGCTTGGCTTTGGGGCCCAGTATCTCGCCCTACGGGCTAGGGAAGATGGGTGGGAGCTGACTCTTGCCCTAGTCCACCCATGCTGTTGACCCCCCCCTTTTAGGATAGAAGTTCAAGACCAAGTTCAAGTGCAAGTTCAAGTTCAAGTTCAAGTTCATTACCATTGTATGTTAATTAGGCATATTAATAAATTGCCCTAGTTCAACCCAAGCCCTGTGTGTAGTCTCCTCCTTTCGTGGGTTGGGCGGCAAAGCATGGGTCTTCAAGGATTTCCTAAAAACATATAAGGATGCTGTCACCAGCTTTGGCACTGTTGGAGGGTGGAAAATGTGTGATCTCCCAACCAATACTGGACTGCAAATTCTAGCCTCCATAGCCAGCAATAGACTATGGAGGGCCGTTCTGTCCCCAGCCCTGCAATAGACTGTGCCACTCCAGGTTGGCAAACAAGTGATACCAATCTGTTCTACCTCATTTCCTCCTGAACGTCATCATTTGGGAAGTCAGTTCAGTTCCACAGAAATTGACTGTGATTTTCTGCAAGGTATGGTGTTATCACTAATTTACTTTCTATGTGGAACCATTACTGAGGGACTGGTAATAAAAAAACATGGAAGAGATTTAGCTCTGTGTTCCATTAAATAAGCATATAGAAAATGCTATTGTTATAGTAAATCAGCATTTATAGGCTATGAGTGAATAGAGGAAAAGCAACAATTTGAAATGCAAGTAAGTAAAATGGGAAATCCCATGACACTTGCAAGAGTTTCAACCAGTTCTTGTTCTTCTTTCAGTCTCTTTCCCCATCCTTTGTTCCCACATGCAACTCTCCCTATCTGGTTCTCCTTGATCCCTAGATGTTCACTAAGACTCAGCCCAGCACAACTAATGACAGACAACTTGGGCAATGGTTACTTCACATTCTATTTGGATACAAATACTCAAAAGCTGTGAAAAGAGCTGCATTTGCATCTAGGATCCTATAATCTTGCTCGAGATGAGGGTGCGTACTTTTAAAGCCTTCATGTACTGCCTCACCATACATTTGAGATTGCTTCTCTTTGTACAAACTCCTAGGCTGACTGTGGTCAACTTCATCTCTTCACAGGAAGTGGGCTCATCAGTAGTTAGGAACAGAGGCCCTTTCCGCATGTGGAGAGGGAAACGGGGGAAAACGCTCTAAAACGGAGCTTACCGGCAGCCGGGTAAGTCTGTCGCCATGCGGAGCAGTGTGATCTCGCTGTTCCGCAGTCCTCTGGTGTCCAAAATGGCAGCCTCAGTGTCCAAAATGGTGGCTTCCGGCTGGCGGACGCTCTCCACCAACCAGAGAAGCTCGCTAGCCTAAAGCCCACCCCTGGCAGATCTGCAGGCATGCACTAATGCACGCCTGCAAATCTGCACTGGAGCGCGGCAATGGAGCTGCACGGGACTACATGCTCCATGGTTTTTAAAAACCTCTGAAAAGAGGTTTTTAAAAAACACGCTGTGCCACCAGTTCCGGTCGCTTTGGAGCAGACTGAGGTGTGGAACTACGAAAAATAGTCCGCCCCAATCCACTCCACGGTACAGAAGACCTCCGTCGGAGGTCGCTCTGCACCGCTTTAATACCCCAGTGTGGAAAGGGCCAGAGTTTTTACTGCAATTGCCTGAGACTCTAGAATCCAAAAAAGGATGAGAAAAAATGTGTCTCTGGTGACATCCAAGATGAGATTGCAGAACACATTTATCCTGCATCACTGTCCACAGCTAACAGGAATATTATGGCCACAGGTTGTCATTTTATCCCTAGCGAATGGTATCTTCTGTGAAATTCGGCTGAAACAAATTATTATTAATTATTGGATGTGATTTTAGCCATCTGTTTTAAAATGCAAACTGCTCTAAATTCAAATAAATAAATACAAATATGTACCCAATGAATGTTCTTAATTGAGTCATGCAAGAACGTTTATTCCTACTGTTGTTCCTGGTGACAGCAGGTGATGATTTCATTAGAGTTGCTGTAATTTTCCATTCTTAAAAATAATTCCAACAGATACTGCTTCATAGTGCAGACAGAAAACAGATAACTATTCTTAAAACATGCTTCAAATAAAATGTGTTTTGCATATTAAAACTTCCTTAAAACCATACTTCTTAGAGCAACATTAATTAGACCACTAGTGTACTATGAGAAACATGCAACTCAGTAGAGCAGAGCAACAGCTCAAACGTAATTCATTTCCCCAAAGAGTTACTTCAGTAGCGTGTTACTTTTTGTAGTAATGAGCTCAAGTGGAGTTACTTTTTTTGCTTGTAATTAATGGTTTGAGAGTTGGGACATGACCCTGGAGACCAGGGTTTGATTTCCCACTCAGCCACAGAAATCTACTGGGTGATCTAAGGTACGTCACACACACTCATCCTCAAGAAACCCTGTGATAGGATTGCCTTAGGGTCACTGTAAGTCAGAAATGACTTGAAGGCACACAACAATAACAACAACTGAGAGACATGGCTGTAATTCACTACTTTTCACTGGACGGAGATGTAGTGTCAGCTTTCCACTTATTCATTCCTGGGTGTATTTTGACTCAGGGTTCTTTCACACTACAGAAGTATAGCACTATGATTCCACTTTGATTGACATGGCTGCCTCCTGCCCTTGAGTTTGTTGTTTGAT
Source organism: Iguana delicatissima (assembly GCA_948472985.1). Classification (NCBI taxonomy): domain Eukaryota; kingdom Metazoa; phylum Chordata; class Lepidosauria; order Squamata; family Iguanidae; genus Iguana; species Iguana delicatissima. The sequence continues at coordinate 767,383 of CAOKZL010000048.1, read as the reverse complement.
GAGGCACTAGAGCTCTTTGACTGAGAATTTTAAATAGCCCTTCATAGACTGCAAATCCCAGAATTCCATAGGATGTTGCCATGATAGTTAAAGTGGAATCATATGTTATAATTGCACAAAACTGTCCTCAGTCTGAGTAAAGGAAGGGAAGGAGAAAGAATGGTCACATGGGTGGCTGTCTTGGGCTTCACCCTGCAACAAGGAATATTTCTGCACGACACTCTTATAGCGCGATGATTCCATCAGCCGGCCCCTCCCAAAACTGCAAACCCCAGGATTCCATAGGAGGTTGAAAGTGGAATCATCGTGCTGTAAGAGTGTTGTGCGGAAATGGCTAAGGAAGTGGAGGGAAGCAGCTAGGAGATGAGACGCACTGACAAGATGAGCGGTACTTAAAGACTAGGGTTTAGTTTAAATGTTAAAAATTAGCTTGTCTTTCCTGCCTTCTTCTGATATAAATAGTCCTGAACAGGATCAAGGCAAAAAAGCAAGGAAAATGAGAGGAGTACAGATTATTGCTGCCATCTCCAGAAAAGAAAAGAAAAAAAGGGTGTGTGTACCAGTAGGAGTACAAAAACAAGGTATCATGTGAAAACTAATCACAGAATCAAAAGAATTTAAAAGTATTTGAACATATCAAATTCTATTTCTCACCTTAAAAAAAAAATCCTCTTCTGTACAAATCAGTTAATTTCCAAAACCCTGTTTAAATAGAAGGTTTTCTGCCTGCTGGAGGGAGGAAAGCAGAGAGGGACCATCCCATGGAAAGGAATTCCAAAACCTGGGAGCAGCCCACTGAAAAGACCCCGTCTCAAGTCCTCGCCAGATGGAGGATGTGAAGACGGTGGGGCTGGGAGAAAGCCTTCCTGCAGACTCACAGGGAGGTATGGTGTTTCAGATAGGGAAGCTTTGGCATTGAAACCAAATTTGGCACTGAATAAATGTTCACTTTGGCCATTTCCGCACTAGACTGTTATAGTGCTATTATTCCACTTTCAACATCCTATGGAATCCTGGGTTTGCAGTTTAGAGAGGAGCCTTTGAGGCCCCTCCCTAAACTGCAAACTCAGGGTTCTATAGGATGTTGAAAGTGAATAATAGCACTATAATAGTCTAATGTGGAAAAGGCCCTTGTTTTGTGTGGGGGGTTTTTTAAATTGACACCAATTTTAAATTCAACTCTCCCCCTCCCACACAACCATCTCAAAAGAGGTTTGCAGTTCATCCCTCAAGAATATGAAATATTTTGCTATGACTTACAATGTTTTGCTTGTTAGCCCTATTTCTTTATGAAACTCCAGAGTGAAAGCAGTAACAGGTCTGCAGTGTTTATAACTGGAAACTGAGTGTTGACGATTAATTTATGATATTAATTTTTAAAAATGGAGAGGGTTTCATTAATCCAGAAGATGGGAAACCAGCACTTGTCAAGAAAATCTGGACAGGGAAGAAGACTAAAATACTCTGAATGAGAAAAATCAGAAGCATAACAACAGAACAAATCACCCAGCTATGGAGAGGTATTTCATTTATCAAAGCAGTCACCCTTAAACAAGATTTGTTGTTTAAAGTCTCCTGACTTAAGAAAGACACAGTTATGGCTGTATTGGCTCTCATGAGGATTGTGTTAGACCAGTGGTTCTCAACCTGTGGGTCCCCAGATGTTTGTGGACTTCAGCTCCCAGAAGCCCCAGCCACTATGGTCAATGCTCAGGGCTTCTGGGAGCTGAAGTCCACAAACATCTGGGGACCCACAGGTTGAGAACCACTGTGTTAGACCATCAGGTGAATGCTTTGATCAGTGGTTGCTGATCTATCTATGAATCTGAGGAGAGGAAAAATTATACACTGACTCTCAAGCTAAAGAGAAAAAGAGGCAGAAATGGAATGACGTTAGAGAAAAGATTGGGCTTGAGCAATTTCTCCTGAGAGGCTAGCTTTCAAGAGACTGGTAGTTTTTCAAGAGGCAAAGAATCCAATTGTACGATTTCTCTACCAGTTTGAAGACAACTATAGGGGAAACTGAATATTAAAAAAAAAAAAAAAACTAAACCAAAGATGAGAAAGAAGACACAACTGCCTCTCTACAAAAAGCTTGAGGATATTTACAATAATTGTTATTATAATTATATGGAAATAATAATAGGGAAGTTGTTTTGTGAATTATTATGTGATGGCATTAAAGTACAATGATATGTCAGCCATGGGAGTGAGATAAAAGTAAGTCTTTAAATTCTCCTAGAACTAACTAAATATAATGCGGCTTCATGGAAAATTCATTTCCAATGTTCATTAGGTTGATCTGCCGCAGTCAGATTAAGGTGTTTTCAATCTATCTGTGTTTATTTAGATACAGAGGAGAACATAAACTTTACTGCTGTTGCTGTGGGTCATATGTATAGGTGAATTCATATTTATAAACTTTATTTTTAAAGTATTTTCAACTGCCATTTAATTCAGCTCAATAGTATAAAATATGGGTACAGACTAAGTCTAATCTAAAACATTTCTGTGCAATCTCCTAATATTTCAAACAAATTGTTATAGAAAAAATATTGAAATTAGATTAGCAAAGAGTCATGTAATAAATATTAAATAGAATAGGAACCCCTCAAAGTTTAAAACAAACAAATTAAATGGTTACACTAAACATTTGGTGTTCATAGCAAAATTTCATGCCAAATTCTTGTTTTGAAGGAGTGTACGTATTTATACAGCCCAAGTGTAAACATAAAAAGATGGCCATTTTCTTACATTCCACTTGTACCAGGGCACAATTTAGCTCTTATCCTGGCATAGTATAGTGTAAATAGAATAGGCAGACACTGTGTGAGAACAGGATGAGAAGAACATGAATTTCATGCTGAAAAAAGAAATGGGGTGGCTGAATATGTCATATACTAGAGAGAGGTTAATTAAAACAACAACAACTCAAGTCAGGTGAAGAATATAGTTATCTATGGAATGTTGAAGGGTCACAGTAGAAAAATAAATTGAGATTGTTATTGCAATTCTACTGGGAATAATATACAACCAATAAAAAATCATGTCACACAACAAAACATCATAAAATGCCATTCTCCATGGGAATATACTATACAATTTCAGGCTGAAAATGGCTCCTGAAATATCAGTTGCTATAGGCAAATGACTTGCTTGGATCAGAGTTGTTTTTGCAAATCCTGAAATTTGTAGAGCTGCTTTCTCATTTTCCTGTCTATTTTTACCCAAATGTCTATTTTCCATTTGAAAAGAGAAGAAAAAAATAATTTAAATATTCTTTTAGCCAGATCAGAAAGCAGGCGTAACCCATTTGTGGAGTATGGCCCTTTATTACCCAGTGAAATAAAATGGATTTGCAACGAGTCCTGTCTTCAATGTTTAGTTAAAAAGCTGCGCTCAAAATGCTGAGATATTTTTCCACTTCCCATTTCCAGTATCCTTTCTAATGGACATGGCACTTTACTAGACAGTCCATTAGAGTAAAGTTCAGAGTGACAAATTGGCAAGTAATTGAATATACTTTTACTTCATGGAAATAATTAGGTTATTTGAGAGTCCTTTACAAAGTTTTCCTGAAATAATTTCCAGCCAAAAATCTATAGAATTCCCTTGTGATAATTTTAAAATGAACCTTTTTTTGTTGTAGCACTGATGTTGTGAACCCTGTTTAATAATGCATCACACATCTTTCTGAATTATCTTTTATGTATCTTACAAGACAGCCAGGTATTAAAATACCAGACTAAGTTGAAATAGAATGGAAAATGAAAGTAAGATGGTTGTGAGAACAGAATTCTTTATGTCTGGAAAGAACAGTATGGAACACATAAAGTACCACCATAAAACAATAAACACACACTACGAGTTTCTTTGAAACAAAACAAAAAAAATGGTTGGCCATCTTCAGCTACTTCTGTTGGAATTAATCGGACCCTTTTCTTTGGTTTAGTGGGCTTTTGGGTACAATCTTTATACTAAAACAGCATATGCAACTTATACTTCGTGGGTATATTTTAATATGTGAAGCAGAAATATTTTCCTCCAATTGCCTAACACACTCCATTTAACATGACAAGAATACAGCTTATAGCTGCTGTAGATTTGACAGATGGCTGAAACTATATGAAAAGCAGCTGTTTTCTTGCATCTGCTGATGGGTGGAGAATGCCCAATTCATGGGCCATTTTTTTGGCTTCACACTGCACTGCTACTGCTGCCACTACCACAGTTAGTGCTGTCTTAATAACAGCAGCAGCTTTCCTTTCCCTTCCTACCACTTCCAGGAAGAAAAAATAGGCTCTCTTCTATAGTTTCTCTGTGCTCTGTGGTTTGGTAGGACACTCTGCCTCCCGCCCCCCCATATAAAGATTTGTTGCAGTTGGTAGAAATTTAGTGGATGTGTTCATGGGCTTTGGGGACAACTGTTATACCACACAATGCATGAAATTTACATACCATGAGTGTACTCTAAGATTTAACTTAGAAATACTTTACACTCCCCCCCTCCTAATTTCTACTACTCCTTTGGCCACAAATGGAGTACAAATTTAAGTTAGCTGTGTTATGTCAGGTGATTAGAACTATATGAAGACAAGTTGACTTTTTCTTTGCATCTGTTCAGATTCCGGGAGTAGCAACTGTGCTGCCCTACATGAGTTCATGGAGAAGGAATGTTAGAAGTGCCATGAAGCTTTGGGCCGTATGACACTACACTAGTGCTATTATGTCACTTTAACTGCCATGGCAACATTCTGTGGAATTCTAGGATTTGTCGTTTCATGAGGCCCAAGAGGTCTTTGGCTGAAAATTCAAAATGCTCCTACCTAAACTGCAAATCCCAGGATTCCACAGGGTGGAACCATGGCAGTTAAAGTGGGATAACAGTGCTATAATAGTGTAGTGTGATAGGGCTCCTAGTATCAAAAGAGTCACAGATGCCTCAAAGAGGACAGTAATAATAGGATTAGATAGTCTGTGTGACCCAAAGTGTCCTCCCTTCTCCTACCTTGGCCCCTCTGTCATGTAAAGTGATACTCCACCTCTTCTCTTCCCACCACTTCTCACTCAGCTCTTCCCTAGAAGGAAGCTAGATTAGATCAGCATCCTAAGTAACTTTCCTGGCTTAGAAGGGAACTCCTATAATAAAGCCTTTAGTTTGTTTCTTCAGCTCACTGGTGTCTTTGTTTCTTGAACAGGATCTCCAACTGCTCTGTGCATTCTTTAGCAGGGAGGTCCCCAGTACAGCCACTCCCCCAGCTCTTTTAATTTGTCCTTCCCCCTGGGTTAAGTATTCAGTGATGTCACACCCTCCAACTGTTTAGATTTGGTTGGAACAGTCCCAATTAATCCTTCTTCATCCCAATTTTTCAGCTCCTTTTAAAATGTCCCAATTTCTCTCTCCACCTCCCACTTTCTCTCTTTGTCCTGGACTTCAGTTGCTTTGTCGTGGACTTCAGTTGGTGGGAGAAAAGAGAAGGGGGTGGAATCTTGACCTTCTCAGCTAGTTCAGGTAAAAGCAAAATGCTGCAGCCTTTCCTGGCTTCTGTGTTCTTTTTCATTAATAAGTTTTGCCATCTTGACCACACTCTGATATTGCTTGTCCCCATATATCTCCATTTTCATCTGTGAAATGTTGGAGGGCATGGATGTAGGACTACATTTCCATCACACAAAGATGGCCATAAGCACATGACTGGCCCAGCTCCAACGGCAAATGTACCCACAGGGAGGCAATTGTCTATATCATGGTGTGGACTGTTCAAAGGCCCAGTGAATCTCTACTTTGAAGCAACCTTCACTATGTTCTGTGGGGACTATTTATTCATAAGCACATTTAAGATTGCATTCTAAATCTACTGAAGGACCTCATCCTCTTGGTTTCATCCTTGGAGAAAAAAATGGTCCAGTGTACAACCATATTAATTCTAGTGGCTTCATTTGAAGTAAAAATGAAAGAAAATAAGGCTTTATATTTAGAAGTTTTCTGGTATGTTTGTAGAAACTTTGCTGCTTCATTTTGATTCAGATAATAAGCTGCTAATTTTCCTTCCCACAAACATAGGTATAATTACATTGAAACAATCATTTGCTGATGACTACTTCATTTCCAGTAGTATGAGGCACCACAGAAATGTTTGTCACTCATACTGTTGTTAACCTACCCATGCCTTTCTATAGTAAACATATTTCTTCAATTTCCTATCTCTAATTATGTGTGTGTGTATGTGTGTGTGTGTGTACCTTCAAGTCATCTGTCGACTTATAGCGATCCCATGAATTTCATAGCTTTTTCTTAAGCAAGAAATACTCAGGTATACTCAGAAACATGTACAGGAAATGGAAGAATGGTGAAACCACCAAAGAGGAATTCAAGCAAATAGCCAGGAGATGAAGGGAGAAAGTCAGGGAAGCTAAAGTGCAGAATGAACTCAGGCTTGCCAGAGACATCAAAAACAATAAAAAGGGCTTTTTTAGATATGTCCGCAGCAAAAGGAAAAACAAGGAAATGATAGGATCACTACGTGGAGAAGGTGACCAATTAATAACACAATTAATAACGAGGGGGAGTGAAAAGGCAGAACTACTTAATACTTTCTTTGTCTCAGTTTTCTCCCAAAAGGATAGAAGTACCCAACCTGGGGCGTGGGGAGCAGGTGAGGAAGCAGGAGAAATGTAGCACAGAATAAGTAGAGAAGTAGCACAGGAATATCTGGCTAAACTGGATGAATTCAAGTCCCCAGGGCCAGATGAACTACATCCAAAGATATTAAAAGAACTGGCAGAATTCATTTCTGAACCACTTGTAATAATCTTTCAGAACTCTTGGAGAACAGGAGAAGTCCCAGCAGACCGGAGGAGGGCAAATGTCATCCCCATCTTCAAGAAGGGGAAAAAGGAGGACCCTAATAAATATCGCCTGGTAAGCCTGACATCAATTTCAGGAAAGATCCTAGAGCAGATCATTAATCAGTAAGTTTATAATTACTTAGAAAGCAATGCCGTAATCACTAAAAGCCAGCATGGATTTCTCAGAAATAAGTCATGCCAGAGGAATCTTATCTCTTTTTATGATAGGGTTACAAGCTTGATAGATGAAGGGAATGCTGTAGATGTAGCATATCTTGACCTCAGTAAGGCCTTTGACAAAGTTCCCCATGACATTCTTCCAAAAAAGCTAGTAAAATCCAGGCTGGACAAGGCTACTGTTGGGTGGATTTGTAATTGGTTGACCAACTGAACCCAAAAGGTGCTCACCAATGGCTGATTTTCATCCTGGAGAGAAGTGACTAGTGGGGTACCTCAGGGTTCTGTCCTGGGCCAAGTGCTATTCAACATCTTCATCAATGATTTGGATGAAGGAGTAGAGGGCACGCTGATCAAATTTGCAGATGATACCAAACTGGGAGGGGTGGCTAACACACCAGAGGATAGGATCAAATTTCAATACGACCTTGACAGATTGGAGAGCTGGGCCAAAGCTAACAAAATGAATTTCAACAGAGAGAAATGTAGGGTCCTGCACTTGGGCAGAAAAAATGAAAGTCACAAGTATAGGATGGAGGGCATGTGGCTGGATAGCAGTACCTGTTGAAAGGATCTAGGAGTCTTGGCAGATCACAAGCTGAACATGAGTCAGCAGTGTGACGTGGCAGCCAAGAAAGCCAACGTGATTCTTGGTTGCATAAATAGGAGTACGGTGTCTAGATCGAGGGAAGTAATGGTTCCACTCTATTCTGCATTGGTTAGGCCTCATTTGGAATACTGTGTCCAGTTCTGGGCACTTCAATTCAAGAAGGAGGTCGACAAGCTGGAATATGTCCAGAGGAGGGTGACCAAAATGGTGAAGGGTCTGGAAGCCATGCCCTGTGAGGAGTGGCTTAGGGAGCTGGTTATGTTTAGTCTGCAGAAGAGAAGGTTAAGGGGGGACATGATAGCCATGTTTAAATATTTGAAAGGATGTCATGTTGAGGAGAGAGTAGGCTTGTTCTCTACCACTCCAGAGACTAGGACAAGGAGCAATGGATTCAAGCTTCAGGAAAGGAGATTCCACCTGAACCTCAGGAAGAACTTCCTGATGGTCAGAGCTGTCCGGCAGTGGAATATGCTGCCTTGGAGTGTGGTTGAGTCTCCTTCTTTGGAGAGCTTTTTTTAATATAATTTTATTACAATTCCAACATATAAAACAAACAATTATCATTGTATTCTTAACTGTCATATTACAACTGTCTTCATTCCTCTCTAGGTTACAGTTTTTATCATTTCATTGAACTGTTATCAATGCTTCACAATAAATTGTTAGTATATCTATTTAATTTGTTAGTTCCTGTTTTCCTACTCAACTTTACATGTTTCATGATATTTCTCGGAGTTTTATCTTGTAACAACCTTTAATACTATGAATTATGCATTGTTCTCTGTCAAGACCCATCCTGCTTCCGAAATCATCTACCATTATTTATAAATATCATAATCTGATTTCCCTTTTAATTGCTGTGAAACAATATCTGCATTTCTATTTTCGATAAGAGTTGCCCACCATTGTTCTGTCATAGTAATTACATCACTTTTCCAGAGCCTTGCAAATTCAATACGGGCAATCGAAACCATATACAGTATTATTCTCCAATATTTCTTTACCACAGTTCCCTCTAACATGTGTCATATTTAGTAAATACATTTCAGGAGTCTTGTCAATTTGAACCTGCAATACATCACATATTATCTTATGAATTTCATTCCAATACTTTTTTGTTTTAGAACATGTTCACCACATATGAAATAGTGTACCTGCAGTCTTTTGACATTTCCAAGATTGACCTGTTACCCGTCTTATAAATTATCTTTAATTTTTCGGGTGCCATGTACCATCTATGAAAAAGCTTATAATAATTTTCTTTAAGGTTCTGAGCTACTGTGAACCTCTTTGTTCGTTGCCAACTTTGTCCCCAACATTCCAACTGAATCGGATGTCCAATATTTTTGTCAGGACCCTGGAACTCCAGGACACAAGCTCTGAGTCTGAGCCAGAGCCCCTGGAGCCTGCTGCACCAGCACAGCCCACTCCCGAGGCTGCCCCAGGCACAGAGCCCTTGGCCCCAGTAGTCCCAGCAGCAGAGCCAGGGGCTGCCCCAGACCCAGCCCAGCCAGAGGAGTCGGATAGTGAGTTTCAAGAGCAGGTGCCTACTTACCAGCAGCATCGGGAGCAAAAGAGTGCTCTCAGGAGGTCAGAACGTTTAAATAGAAAACGCCAGGCAATCAGGGCCCAGCTGCGATAACACCTGGAGGAGTGATCTGCCTATAAAAGCAATCACTCAGCCTTGGGTCTTTTGTCGGCTCACAACTGACCATTCTGGGCGAAGTGCTTGTTGTGGATCTCAGCTTGGCCTCCTGAAACGCTGCCCGACCTGCTGGAACGTCGCCACCTCTTGATCCCGGACCAGCTCTGGTAACTTTTTTGTTCGGACAGACTTTGACTGTGTGCTAGCTTGGCTGTGACGTAACAGCCAGGGAGTCGCCCTGCTGCCGGTATTTACTGCTATTTTTCCTGTTCTGTTCTGCTGAAGTAAAGCCCTTTAATTTATTCTCTGCCTTATCTGCAAGAGACCTGTAGCCAGCTCCCTTGGCTGCTTGCCAGGCCTGGGCGTTGACAATTTTGTGCCCATTGTATCATTGCTATTTTAATTGTCTCTTCCTCACATTGTTGTTGTAATATCTCTTGAAATAGATGTGAGAATAAATGAGGTGGATTTTCTCGCTGAAGCTTCAACAGATTTTCTTGTTCCTTCTGCTCTATTCCTTGAGTTTTCACATCCATCTGAAATCTTTCTGATAGCTGTCTGTAGGGAAACCAGCTTAACTTTATACCTTCAATTTCCAATTTCTCTCTTGATTTCATCTTAAAAACATTTATATTTGTATTCATATTTGTTTTCTCCAATATATCTTCATATCGCAACCATTTTTCTGTGTCTGACCATCTTCCAAAAAAGGCTTCCTGAGGGGAGACCCAGGTGGGTAGCTGCCTAATGTTCTTATTCTTATAATCATTCCATACTTTATGTAATGATTTTCTCACAAAATGATGTGTAAAATCTTTATCGATTGTCACTTTTCTGTAAAACAGATAGGCATACCATCCCATCCTTAGATCTGCTCCCTCTAAAGCCAGCATTTTCGTATTTTGTAGGTTCATCCAGTCCTTTATCCAAGTGAATGCCGCAGCTTTAAAGTATACTTGTAAATCCGGTAATCCCAAGCCTCTTCTTCTTGTTATGTCAGTCATGACTTTCCATTTTATTCTTGGTTTTTTACCTTGCCATATGAAGTTAGTTATATATCTCTTCCACTGTATGAAGGGCTTAGCATTTGTGAATATTTTGAAAAAGATAGTTCATCTTGGGTAGTACATTCATTTTTATAACAGACATTCTTCCCAACATAGATAACTGCATTTGAGTCAATTTCTCTAAATCTTTAGTTATCTCTTTCCATTTTTTCTCATAATTATTTTGAAGAAGCTCATTGTTTCTCTTGGAAATCCAAACTCCCAAGTATTTTGCTTTCTGTCCTTTATTAACTTCTTTGGAGATTTTTAAGCAGAAGCTGGATGACCCATCTGTTGGGAATGCTTTGATGGGTGTTCCTGCATAGCAGGGGGTTGGACTCGATGGCCCCTGTGGTCTCTTCCAACTCTATGATTCTATGATTCACGTATGGTTTTGCCAATTCCTTCCTCTGAAATATTACCTATAGCACCTGGTATTTGTTAGCAGTCTCCCATCTAAATATTAACCATGGCTGACCCTGCTTAGCCTCCAAGATCAGACAGGATTTGGTGCCTTTTAGGGTATGTAGATTATGGCAGGTGCAAAAAGGTGCTCATTATTGAAAATGCACAAACTCACAGCCAACGTGTGTTTTATCTATCCAAGCACTGTACTGACCCCTTTTTTTTATATAGATGGAAACACTTTGAAAGTCAGCATTTTGCTATCAGAGACTTCACAAATGCTCAAGATGTGCTTCAGTAAAAGAACAAACCAACCCTGTATAATCACACCTCCAAGTCCACAGCTGTGGGAAGAACTCACTTTAAATCTGCCGAACAGTTTAGCTCCTGTTCTAAGAGAATTGAGTAAACTTATTTCAGGGCATATTTAGTGTAGTATGTGGGATTTAGTTTGTAATGAAAAGTAAGCAATTCTGCGTGTAAGGAATATAATGTCACATTCTTTCTGAAGTTGGGTAAGGAAAGGACATAACACTATGATCTGTCAAATATTTTGAGAATTGGAAAATTAATGCTGTTTTCTGTCCTGTGCTAACAGGATTATTTTATTCAGATTTCTTTGCCTTTAGAATAAAGGAGATAGGTTCCAAGGTTTAGTCATATCTTCGTAGGCCAGCTGACATGAGAGGTGAATCACTTGCCACTTACACATCCATAATAATCTCACTCAAGTCGATGGCGACTTAATCAAACTACACTAGTTATTGAATTCTCCTTCAAAGGTTAAAAGCTCTTTTTCTAAGCACCTATGTAAACAGGTTTCTCAGCTTTGGAAGCAGCCTAATGCGCATTATTTATATTGGCACCTTACTGTTTTTCAAGTCAATTTCAATTCAGCTTTTGTTCATTTGAAATGATCCTGTCTTTCATTAAGAATTTTCTAACCTGCTCACAAAACAATAAAAATGAAAACAGTATTAAAATATCGTTAAAATACCTCATTAAAAACAACAGAAGCAACAGACAAACAGCATTTGAACATATGACATAACATTTATCTGGTATCAGCGGGTTGTTTCCACATTGGTGGAGAGGTTAATTCATTCTGGCTTTTCATTTGAACTCTAAGGAGCTTTAAAAGGTGCCAAAAATCTATATTGGGTTCAGCACTTTTGATATCTCTAATTCAGATTAAAATTCAGAGTGGATTCACTGCCTCTCTGACATGAAAGCCGAAACCACTAGCCACCACTGTTTTCCTCTGTGGCCTAAATCAAGTTTTCTTCTCTCCCAAATAGAGAAGATCCATTGAACCAACAGAACATACATAAGTGTTAATTTAACAAGCTCCTACTGATTTAATGAGCTTATTCTAATTGCTGAATTTAGGTCAGAGGGTCTTTTCACACTGCATGATGGTAGCAATATGATCCACTTTAACTGCCATAGCAACATTCGGGGTCCTTAGTTTGGTGAGGTACTAGAGCTCTCTGGCTCAAAGAGCAATGATTAACAGGGCAAAGGGTTACAAAGCTCAGCTCTGCTGGATGTTGGTCATGATGAACACAGAACAGATCCAGCATGCCTAGATGTAGCCCCAGTGGCTTGTTTTCAGGGTACAGAAGCACTAGTTATATCACCCAGAACAAACTCAGTTGGATATGACCCTGGAAATATACAGAAAAAGAATTACTTATTTGCAAGCGCTGCTGCTGCATCAGTGGGGCTACGAATGGTGTAGCTGGTCAAATTTGGCATAGATCTTCCATTACATGTTCAAAAATAATTAAAATATGTGTTTAACATGACTATGAAATCAAGTGACTAGAAATGGCAGCCTGTTGATATTTTAAACAGCATTGTTTTCTAAAAAGCAGAAAATAACATACTATTAATTTTAAAACAGTCAAACAGAGCAAACTCAAATATGGATTAGAAATGCTGAAGCTGCATGCCTGATTCCTAAAATAAGACTAACGGGAATGTGTGAGAGAGCTAGCACAATGTAATGGTCTGAATATTGGACTAGGACACTGGGAAACCAGCGTTTGAATCCCCACTCGTACCATAGAAAACAACTGGGTGACCTTGGGCAAGTCACAGTCTCACAGCCTCAAAGAAAGGCAGAGGCAACCCTCCTATGAACAAATTCTGCCAAGAAAATCCCATCATAGCTTTGCTTTAGGTTTACCGTAAGTCATAAATGACTTGAAGCCACACATGCTGAAGGACTGTGTGTCAGATTTCCAATTGCTAGACATAAAATGAAATGCAAAATAGAATCTATAGTGGAAAAGGGAAAAGGGAAAAGGAGGAAGGAGAATAGCATAATATGGAAAACATGCTTCATATGTTGAATGTTGCTGATTCATTTTTCAGTTTCTTAGTTAGATGGGCTGAGAAAGATTTTGGAGGAATACCGCCCACTGAAATAGTGGATATTGAGCTAGACTAACACATTGTCAGGATGTATAGCTTCTGTCATATGTTGATCTGCTGGATGTACATTGAAATAGTGTCAGGTAGTCAGTGTAGATGCAATGAAACAGACTTTCCTAGAGTTAAGTTAGGGCACTATAAAGTATCGAGTGCAACAATGCATCCATCTGGAGTTGGTTAATTGCTTTATTATCTGATGCTACAATGTATCTGGTGAGGGGGAGTAGATCAGAGCAGGCAAAACTGAAGGTGTCAAGAAACGTTTCTAAGAGAAGAGGCAGGAAATATGTTCTTGCCCCAAGGATGAAAAGAGGGAAAACAAATGCAAGTCTGGGAACTGTATAAAGATGTGAGGTGATGTTCAATGTGTGATCCTCTCCAGTCACAGCTTTGCGTGCCTAAAATTTGTATCTGAAAATTCCATGTATGCTTTAGTCTGAGCAATTTCAGAAGAAGGGTGCTGTGTTGTTTGCTTTGCTACAAATAAAAACTACTGTCTACCTCGGAGTGAAGTTGGTGGACTGTGAGTTATCCCAGGTATGAAATATACTCATACGAAATGTCAGTAGCTACTTGTTACAGTGGCTGTGTGAAGCCTCTATGTTCTATAAAACTGAATACTGATGGGAAGTAACAACACTTTCATGACCTACCCATGAGCTTCTCAGAGCCATCTCACTGGCCACTAGTGGAAACAGGATGGAAAGTAAATGGGCCACTGGTCTGATCGAGCGAGGTTCAATACATATAGTCTTATGGAATCAGGCTCTTGTCTTTTACACTTTGTTTAAATTACTTTGTGGCTGTTTGCTTGCACTATTTGTATTGATTATACGATGGAACCTGCCTTGAATAGGTCTTAAAAAATTGCAAGGTGGGCTAGAAATTCACTGGTAAATAATGCTCAGAATTCTTTTTTCATAGCTTGATACATAGAGTTTCAAAATTTATGTAATGAAAGAAATTCTAATTCATTTGTCTGATACATTCACTTTTACTCTTTCCTGCACTGATCAGATTCACTTGCAAAATGAATTCTCTTTTGGAGACGTTCTCTTAAGCTGATAAGGCAGTATTAATGAGTCACTTTTCTGATGGAAGAGTTGCAGTTCAAAGCCTAATGCTGCCTCAGGTGCAGAGTATGAAACTGACACTATGAATTCATGAATGCCTCTATATTATTTGCATAATGTCAAGGATGAACCCATTGGAAACAGTAAATATAGCTTTTTAGAAAGAGAGAATAATCAAATTCTGTTACCTGTAAAAAGCACTAAAATGCTTGTTACAAAGACAGCTCACTGTTGTAACATTGTCCATAGTCTGGAATGCAAATACTGTGGCTCTTCTTCGTTGCAATTCTTTATCTGCCAGACTAGTATATTTATAGCATAAAGCACTTGCACCAAAGGCCAAACACATTAATATATATTTGGCCAACATCAATCAGTATCTCTTCCTATGACAATGCCAGGAACACTTAAAGACAGTGCATAAAGTGATGACAAAATCCATCTAGAGTCTGGAGCTCTGGATTACCTTGTCTTGTTTCCAAAGTGAAACTGATACATCAGGAATTCTCCATTGTTCCATTTTAAATTTCCAATATTTTGACCAAGCATTGAGCCTGCATAGTCTGCTGCAGGTTTTCATTTCTTTTCCCTTCCTCTGTTAGCAACATGCACAATCATATTGATAAGACATGGCAAAAGCAATCACAAAAACACCACTTCAATGTGATTGCATGCATGACTGCATCCAGATGCTCAAACGGCATGAGCATTTATGGTACGCAATAAAACAGAGCAAAGGGGCAAACTTGTCCATCTTTCCAGTGGGTAACTAATCTGTTGCAGCCAAAAATGACAGAGTCCTGTGGCATCTTGATGACTAACAAGGTTGGCTCCACAGTATACAGTTTAGACACTGCAGCGTTCAATACCATTTTAACACCCATGCTTCCATTCAATGGAATCCTAGGATTTGCAGTTTCATGAGGTACAGCCAGAGGGGCTCTAATGCTGTAGTTCAGGGAAGTGACCAACAGGATTCTAAGTCTCTCATCAAAAGACAAATCCAGGAATCCATAGGGTGGAGCTCCAGATAGTTAAAGTGATTTCAAACTGCTATAATTGTGCAATATGGATATACTTTAGTTTTGTTTGTCATATGCTTCCATGGATGCCACATCTGATGAAGTGGGCTCACGTCCACAAAAACATACACCAATTAAATTCTTTAATGTGCCACAATAATTTAGGGCAAGAGACATGATTTGCATCTTTCTGGGTCCTGTTACACTCTATTCCTCTTCAACAGCTGTATAAATATGCTTTATAACCTGAGGATTTAATATCATTCTGTATTGCATCTGAAGAAATGAATTTATCTTCACAAAAGCTCATGCTAAAATAAAAAAACAGTTATTGCTAAACGTATTGTTACATTCCATCCCTTTGCTCTCATTCTCTTCCTTCTTTTTCTCCTGCGAGACAACACAGTGACGTTTTGTTGTTTTTGCAATACATAATATGGTTACATAAAGATACTCCTTGTGTACATCAGGAGAGTACGTGGAGCTCAGCACCGCTCCAAAAGTAGCTTTACACAAGAATATGCAATCAAGTCAAGGTTGCTTTTTTGTTGTTGCTGTTGTAATTATATCAATAGCACAGAGAGAGAGACAGAAATGCAAATGAAATGAAAAGTACACAGAGAGCATATGACCATTTTGGAACTTATTTTACAAGTCTTCCTAATTGAACAAGAGTTTAGGAGGGGAGTAATGCAAAGAAAAGTAACCAAAAAGAACAGAATGAGAGGAAAGTTCTCTTCCACAGACATCTAAGCATGATTGTGATTATTCCTTCCCAGCACACCACATGCAGTAGAAGACACATCATGCATTGTCTTCAAACATTATGAACAAGATGCAGGAGGAGACTGGTTGGCATCAGCCACAAATTATGTTATTTAGCTGCATATTCATGCAGTATAAACAAAGTTTGCAATGTTTCAATAAGGGAACAGACAAGGCTCCATTAGAACAAAATTAGCCACACAGATATTCCATGTTTTGTTATGGACATTATCATATGCACTACAAGTCTGTGGTAAAAGCCTCTGTGTCCTTTTCCTCAACAAAATATGCAGATCACCTTCTGTTCCGATACAAATATTGACTTATTCTCTTTCTGCAAACTCATTGGTTTACAGGCATGCAACAAAATTAACCCAATCCTATTTTGTTCTGTTAGCCAGCATATTTACATAACAGACTAAGGCATGCACTAAAGCAGTGTGACTGATAAACAAAGATCTGGTAAAACTAGATGCAAACATAGTCGTACTAACTGGCATCCACACTACTGTCTGATAAATTCAGAACTAGAGGAGGAGGAATGTTGTTGTCTCAGAAGGAAATAGGCGGTTCCCTTTTGACTATCGAAACTACTGTATTAGTCATATGACTGTATACCAAAACAATCTTGATTTCAATCTTGATTTGGGTTGAATCCAGACATCCTCCCAACCCATGAATAGAAAAGACCCTTCTGTCTGTGGAGGAAACGGATCCACTGGAGGAAGGGAACAGGTCTAGAGTTTTTACCAGTTCCTCCTTCTTCCCATACTTTCAACCTCTGCAATGTTTTCTGACATACTGGAGCAACTTTTCCATGGTGAAAGAAGAAGGAGGAATGTTACCTTATCGCCCTTCTTCAGCATACGTGGAGCTCTAGATGCAATCAATTGTGTCTTTTCACAACAAAATCTCCATGCTACGCTCAAGACAGAGTTCTCCACAGATTACAGGCATCATTTTATTATGTGATACCTAATTAATATACTAGTCAAGAAAGCTCCTTTGTATGCTTGTAGAAGCTTGCATGATTACAGTATGGCTTTCAGAAGGCATTCCTGAATGGCAGCCTCTCTCTACTTGCATCCCAAGGGCCTTTTAAAATTCAGATAAGTTTTTAAAGGATTGTTGTGAAGTGGAGCAAGAGATGGCTGCAGATTTCTTCAGTTGAAGGCAATGGATATAAAATGTTCTAGCTTCTAAAATTTTAAACTGACAACAATAACAAAAAACATACTCCATTTCCTACTTCGTAAAGACTGATTGTAGCACTTAAGGTCACAATCCTATGTTCACTGCCCTGGGAGTAAGCCCCACTAAATGCACTAGAAGTTTATCTCTATTTATTATTGGAGTTAGGTCCCAATTTCATCCCCCAGATCTGCCTTCTGAGGATGCTCACAATAAAAGTGTATATATTCTGTTTATATTTAACTGTATATATTCAACTCACTGGTTGCTGAGGAAAGATTTCTTTATTTTGTATTTATGTCTTTTTAACTGTTTTTAAAGTAATCGTGTTTTGTTCTATGGAGATATTTGTTTTGCCAAGATGGAGCAGTGATGAACAGCTTTAAAAACTGCTTTTGCTTTTCCACTCTCTAGAAGTTGTATGGTAACACCTTGCTTCTGAACTATCTGCTAAGATCACACACAAGTATTACTAGAATGTTAACTTATTACCAAACAATTCACCTTACATGTGGATGGAATCTTTATACGTTACCAAAGCACAACAGAATCAAGAAGAGAGAAAGTAACAATCATACTACTCAGGTAATGTGTACAGCAGATCTACAGCAGTTAAACCCCTCCAAAATCAATTAGAAACTATTTTTAACCTGTGTGGCCAACTTTGAGAAAAGCCTGTGATTAAACTTCAACCTCTGCAGTATTTTCTTCATGACAGTATTAAATGCAACCACCTCTCTGATGTGTTACATCAGAAATATGTTTGAGTGTATTCACATATTTGAATCCTTCCCGTAATTACTACAGAGCATAACACAGTAATTTAAACAGTCATTTGTTTCTCTCAACAGCTGAGATAATTGTTAGAGATCTAACAGTACACTTGCACAAAGAAGGGTCTACTTTGTTATGTGACAGATACTGTATTTACTGGAGAGTAACTGGAGCCTGTCACTTAGGAAAATTTCATGCATAATGTGTCATGTATTATGCATGCATGTGCAACTCAGCATAGCCCAATATAACAAACAGTTAATAAACAAACTATGAATACAGAATCAAAATGCTAAAACTGAGGGCACAAGACTGAATACTGACAAGTAAAAAATTACTCATTTATGAGAAAAAAATTCATTATAAAGTAATCAGAGTGCAGTTGCTCAGCCAACCTACAGCCTCTTTAAAAAGTAAGTATTGCTACTAAAAATTGATTAGAGTTTTTAATAGAAATAAATATGCATGAAATTAGTTACCACTCACCAACCTACACCATTAACCTTTCAAGGCAAGCAAACCAAGTTCCAGCAAAAAATTTCAAATGGGAAAATTTTTTAATCATGTTTTACCACAGACCATATTCATAAAAAAATGGCCCATTTTAAAGATTAGCTTCATCTTACACTGGATAGGGTGTGTTATGGTACGCTACCTTGATTTAAAGGGCATTTGGATAGCACACTGAATGCATAAAGATCAGAAGCCCTGTTCAGACAACCGAGCTCATGCACTTCCAGTCACATGATAGGAGAGAGTGAGAACATGTTTGCTGATCCCAAACCTTTTGTTGCATCCATATCATTGATCCCCACTATTTTCTACATGTTCTCCTCACATTAGTTCCCTGTATAATTTAGAATGTTAACCATGTCATTCTAAATGAGAACCTGGAAAAATTAACGTTGTTGGACAAACAATTCTAGAATCTACCAGCCAGAGTTAAAATATTTGTTCTGAGTCACATGAAGAGGCTGCACATGCTGAGGAAGGGGAAAAAATTAAAGTATATTAAGGCACTGCCCTCACAAAATCTGACTAATTCCTAAAAGCCTTTATCAGGACCAACTAACAGGCTTAAAAAATATGAGAGTTTTCTAGTTCTCCAGAAATCTTCACCATGCAAGGTGACATAAAAAGGATGTGTTTTCAACTACATCTACTCATACAGACATCTGTGTGAGAAATTTGCAAAACTGGGAATTTTCATTACAACCAGACCACCGCTGAGCTGTATGTGTTAAATGTGGGAGAAGTTAAAATTCAGGGTGTTGAGGTTAAGTGGACCTATTCCTGGAGGGAATATATAAACAAAACTAGTGCCTTTATGCCCATGAGTTCTTGCACTGATACTAAGGGTCTATGTCATATTTTTAATGCAACCCTAACCATATTCACTTAAAAGTAAATTGTACTGAGTCTGGCAGGACAGGTTTGCTATTCTTTGTGGTTAAGGCTTCAGCTTCTGAGTGTTCAAAATACCATATACATATTGTCTCAATAACCATCAGAAGAATCCTATAAGGCAGGTAAGTATGATTTTCACCAAAAGGTGAGAGGACTGTTAATGGCCAAAGTGAAATCTTCGACATGGAGATATTAGCTCATAGTTCACACACTTAATTATGAGGCTACAACATTGGATCACAGGATACGAGTATACACACATACTTCCTTTAATCATTCACAGTCAATGTGAATTTTATTGATTGATTCATTATATTTCTCTCCAAGGAGCTCAATGTGTCAGACATGGCATGCTTCCCCATTTTTCCCCTCACAAAAACCCTGCGGTTGGGCTGAGACATAGTGACTGACCCAACCATCTGGTGAACTTCCTAATTGGTTGGGGATTTGCAGCTGGGTCCCTATGGCACTAGTATACACTGCTTCTATTGTAAAACTACAAATGATAGTACCTATGCTCCTATCTCTCACCTATATCTCCCTCTCAATCTACTCTCTCTCAAGGATTTAATAGGTCCATAGTCCTATGTTTTTCAACATTTGCACAAGTAATATTAGATTTCTGCCAACATCACTAGCTTTGAACAGCACATTGTTCAGTAACAATTGCAATATCAGCTACCATTGGTTAAATTTTTAAGATGGACTTTGCTCAAAATGTTGTTTTTTTTTTATTTCAATTTTTTGGCACATGGTGCTATGGAATCATGTGGAGATTTTTTTAAAATTTATCACTCTAAGCACTTTCTAAAACTGTTGAGTCAGCAGCAACATCTTGTTAAAACTGAGACATGTCTAATCCTCAGAGGCTAATGAGCAGACAATGTATCAGTTCCAAAATGGCAACACAAACATTCGTGTTCACTGTTCCCTTTAAGCTATGGCAGTATGTGCTGCCTTAATTGTTCAACTTAATCAGAATCTTTTTAGGAAAAGGTGAAAGACAATTGTAACAAATCCTTTGCTGTTTGATGACGAGTGCAGCTACATATTCTGTATGTTTATTAGTTCTTTTTTCACAAAACAGATTTTAAGTTTGAAATCTATTGTTTTCTGCCTTGAAGGTACAAGCTTTATATAGTTTGCCCAAGACATTGTTCTACTTTAGGAAAATAAAAGATGCACCATATACCCATTCCATACACAAAAGCCAGCAAGACTGGTAGTTGAAGCTAAGCTCAGATGATGGAACAACATCTCCCACCATGCCTGAAGTCACAAGCTAAGGGGCAGACACTCTGTCCTTCAGTGCCTTGTTGCCACTTCCTAGAATCTATCATCTGAGGTGACTGCCTTACTCTACTTAATTGTAGGGCCAGAACTATACACAGTGCTGTGGCTAGAAAGAAATTATTCATCTCAATCCTAGACTGAAACTGCAACCTAATAGTAGTAGCAGCATTGAGTGTGTGTGAAAAGGATGCCCACTGAAAATTCCCATAGACTACCTCAGGATTTCTTGAGGGTACAGGCAAAGAAAAGAAAGAATCTAATTGCTGGCTTCCAATTAACAACCACAGAGCTACATTGCTGAATGGTGAAGTAGCGAAACTGGCTGAAGAATATGCCACTTTGCCAGATGACTGTCGCACTCCCTACAGTGGAAGAGTTCTCAGGAAAAGATACCAAGAGAAGTAAGCAAGAGAGAGATGCTGCTTTCAATATAGTCTGCTTAGAAAATGTGTGAGTGGGACAAACACAGATAATGCTGACAAAGAACACAAGATCTTTTCTGAATAACGTCTTTTAAAGTAATGGAGCAGACCAAAGCCCAGCAGAAGCCAAGACAGGGACAGATCCAGACAACAAGATCATCTGGGAGAAAGATGGATGCAGATGCAATATATATATATATATATATATAAACATAAAGAGAGAACACTCTTCTTGTGATACAAGTCATACTTCAACTTTTTAAATTACATCCCCAAAGGACAAAAAAATCTGAAGTGTAAAGTAATTAATAAATCCATCTCCTTCTAAATAGACAAGAAAGATCATCCTGCCACCCTACTATTTTCAGGGCAAAGGACTAGTGTGATGTAGCTTAGGATAAATTGGAAAATTGTTAAAATGATATATTATGCTTGTGTTTTGTCAAATTACCATTGTTATTAGCCTTCAGGTTGTTTCCTACTTATGGCAACCCTAAGGGAAACCTATCACAGGGTTTTCTGGGCCAGATTTGTTCAGAGGGCATTTGCTTTTGCCTTCTTCTGAGGCTAATAGAGCGTGATTTGTTCAAGGTCACCCAGTGGGTTTCTATGGCTAAGTGGGGATTCAAACTCTGGTCTCCAGACCTATAGTCCAGTAGTCTAACTATTATACCACACTGGCTCTCAAAGTTACCTGTTAAGATTTTGCCTGTTAAGATATTTGGACTCTCCTCTGCCTAATCTAAAATAATGAGAGATTAATATGGCTGAGATGAACAGGTTGCTTACCTGTAACTGTGGTTCTTCGAGTGGTCATCTGTGCCCTCACACAATGGGAATTTTTGTGCATGCGCAGTAGTGTTTTGGAAAGTTCCAGAGCTGAGCAGCTTGGTGGGAACCCCTCCCCCATTCGGTACTGAGCATGCTCAGTCCCGCCAAGCTAACGGTCTCTCCTCAGTTTCGAAGTCCGCTGAAGCAAGGACCTGAAAGAGGGGAAGCTGGGCGGGTGTGTGTGAGGGCACAGATGACCACTCAAAGAACCACAGCTACAGGTAAGCAACCTGTTTTTCTTCTTTGTCTCTGTGCCTCGCACAATGGAAGACTGAGTAGCTTACCACTGGATGGTGGGTCAGGTCCTAGACGATAGAAGATAGCACCGCACGACCAAAACAAGCATCACGCCGGGCCCTGCAGTCAAGACAGTAGTGGCGGATGAAGGTTGAAGGTTGCGGCCACGTAGCCACACGAGAAAGCTCTTGTAGGTCAACTCCCTTGAGAAGGGCCGCTGAAGAGGACATCGCCCTAGTGGAGTGGACTCGAAGCGGAGCCAGCGGTGGTTGCCCCGCAAATTCATAGGCAAGGTGAATTGTCTGGACAACCCATTTGGAAAAATATTGAGTGGATACCTTGTGGCCTTTCCAGTGCCCGCCGTAAGAGACAAAAAGGTGGGGAGTCTGGCAAAAGGTTGAAGTCCGTTGTAGGTAAAAGGCTAGGGCGTGATGCACGTTGAGCAAGTGAAGAGAAGGCTCAAGAGGTGAAGCAGGATCAGGATAGAAGGTAGGTAGAATCAAACCCTGGTTCAGATGGAAATCAGAGACGACTTTAGGAAGAAAAGACAGGTCAGGACGCAGGACTACCTTGTCCCGATGAAACACCAGGAACGGTTCATCAGAACGTAGCATGGTCAGTTCTCCTCCCTGTCTGGTTGAAGTGACAGCGACCAAGAACGCCGTCTTCATGGTAAGGAGACAAGTCATCAGATGTAGCCATTGGTTCAAAAGGATGGAGCATAAGCTGGGAAAGGACAAGCGATATTGACCTTGGAGGCAGCGGCGGAGAGACAGGAGGATAGAGATGTTGGAGACCTTTGAGGAACTGCTTGACCATAGTGTTCCTGAAAAAAGCCAAAGAAGGAGAACCCCATGGCTGATAAGCTACGATTGCAGACAGATAAACTGTAAGGGAGGAAAAGGCTAAGCCTTGCTCCCGCAGAGTCAAGAGGAAGTGAAGCACCACTGACAGGGAAATTGGAGAAGATACTTCATTTTGGGCATTTGTAAAGGTCACAAACTTCTACCACTTGTAGTTGTAGGACCTACAAATGGATTCCTTTTGCATGGCCGTGAGGACAGCTTGAATAGTGGGAGAATCTAACACCATCCTCCAAGCTTGTAAGCAGAGGAGAGGGAGGTCTGGATGAAGCACGCGACCATCCGAGTGAGGTCTGGTGTGCACTGAAGTCGTATCTTGCGGCCCTGGGTGATGGTGAGGAGGGGACCAAACCAATGTTGCCTCGGCCAATAAGCGGCAACAAGGATGGTGTCTGCCTGTCCGCTGAGATCTTGGCCACCACTCAACCCAAGAGAGGAAACAGTGGGAAGATGTAAAGAAACTCCCACTCCAAGGAAACTGGAACGCGTGCCCAAGAGAGCCAGGGCCCAGGGCGGCTCTCGAGCAATAACGGGGACATTTCCTGTTCTGGTTGGTCATGAAGAGATTGACGGTTGGAGTGCCCCAGCGGGACACTATAACGCCGGAAAGCAGCACTGGAGAGAGACCACTTGTGGTGGCATACTGCGTCCCTGCTCAGTGTGTCCACTGTCACATTGTCCCACCCCGCTAAATGAACTGCAATGGGGTGTATTCGCAGTGGGATGCACCAATCCCATATGCGTAGAGCCAGATGAAGCAAGGTGGAGGAGTTAATGCCTCCTTGTCGGTTCACATAGCACACAGCTGTCATGTTGTCTGATAGAATCTGAACAATCCATCCAACAATGAGGTTCCTCAAGGCCCGAAGAGCTTTGAGGATTGCCAAGAGCTCTAACGCACTGATATGGCAACGCTTCTCCAGACCAGCCTAGCGGCCCTGGATTGCAAGATCACTGCAGTGAGCTCCCCAACAGAGGAGGGACACATTGGTTGTAATGGTAAGTGTCAGACGGGGCTTGGCAAATGGCATTCCTGACAAGAGATGGTGGGGGGACAGCCACCAGCGGAGGAAGTCCCAGACTGGATGAGGGACCCACAGAACCCGATGTTGATCATCAAGGAGAGAGTCGAAGTGCCAGAGAAACCAGTGCTGCAGAGGGCGAGCCCGAAGGTGAGACGAGTATGTGACCACCATTGTGGCCACAATGTAGCCGAGGAGCTGTTGGATCCTGCAGGCAGAAATGGACAGACTGCAAAGGACAGCGGCTGCGGCCTGGCATAGAGTCCGAGTGCACTTCAGCAGCAGGAAGGCCCTGGCGCAAGTTGAGTCCAGAGTGGTCCCGATGAAATCCAGGGTGTGTGAAGGTTCCAAGTGGGGCTTCTTGGGATTCACCCTGAGGCTGAGATTGGAAAGAAGGGAAAGGGCAAGGTGAACATCCTCGTATAACTTTTGTTTGCAGGGCACCACCAGTAACCAATCGTCCAGATAGGGGTACACCATAACATGGTTCATGTGGAGGTAAGACACCACAAGAACAAGGCACTTGGTAAAGACCGTGGGGGCGGTACACAGGCTGAATGGCAGGACCTTGTATTGGTAACAGACGCCGTCGACTGCAAACCGGAGATACCTCCTGTGCTGGAGGTGAATAGCAATGTGGAAATCGGCATCTTGTAGGCTGATGGATGCGAACCAGTCCCAGCATCTCAGGAAAGGCAGGACGGAGGGCAGGGTGACCATCTTGAATTTCCTGGGGGAGATGAAGGAGTTCACCCTCCTGAGGTCTAGGATGGGTCAGAGAGTGCTGTCTGATTTGGGTACCGTGAAATCCAGAAAAAGAAACTGGTGGATTTGGCTAAGGACGGCAGCTGTTCTATGGCCCTTTTGAGGAGGAGGGTCTCAATCTCCTCGAGAAGGGCTGGACTGGCAAGGGTGGAGTAGAAGACGCCAAGAGGAAGAGTATTTTGAAACTTGATGGCGTATCCGAGACAGACGATGGTCAGAATCCAGGAGTCGAAAGTGATGTTGCACCAGGTGTTGAAGTGTTGAGCCAGTCCTGGGGTTTTGGACAGGTGGTTGGGCAGATGAAAGAAAGGCAGAGGTGACGATCTGCAAAGGGAATAAAAAACGTGACTTGGTGGTCGAAGAAGACTTCTTAGATGATGGCTGGCATCACCTGAAGGAGCGGCAGGATGAAGCCGGCAGAGAGAATTGGTGAGATGTGCGATGAGGAGAGTGCGACCTATAGAGTAGGAGGGGCACCTCCACCAAGAATGGGATGAAGATGGTCTTCTAGGTTGAGTTATTGGGTGAAGGCCCATTTTTTTTTGCTGTCAGTCGAGCTTTCATAAGATGGTCCATAGCATCATCTGTAGTAGCATGGAAGAGTCCTTGGCTGTCAAAGGGCAGGTCCTCAATCCTTTTTCAGCTATCCTTGGTGAAGCCAGCGGTCTGAAGCCACGTGAACCGGCAAAGGACAATCGCACCCACCATCACCCACGCTGCACCCTCAACAGTATGTCAGGAGGACAAGATTTGTTGCTTGGAGAGAGCCACAGACTCATTATAAAATTAAACGGCTGTCGTTCTGTGGTCATCCGGCAGCTGGAAAAGCAAGGGGAAAAACCTGTCCCAAATGTTACGTTGATAGGCCGCCAGGCAAGCTTGAGTGTTAGAAATCCTGGCGATCAGTAAAGAGGCAAAGTAGAACTGACAACTGAAAACACCCTCTCAATCAGGTGGAGTTGTGTCGGCCCTTTTGCCCCCTTTTGTCT
The DNA here is from genome assembly GCA_948472985.1 of Iguana delicatissima. Taxonomy (NCBI): domain Eukaryota; kingdom Metazoa; phylum Chordata; class Lepidosauria; order Squamata; family Iguanidae; genus Iguana; species Iguana delicatissima. Next base: position 741,558 of record CAOKZL010000048.1, on the reverse strand, counting down.
GGGAAGACTCAAAGACGACTGAATTAGGAGTCGGATGGTTGAACAAAAAATACACATCCTTTTTCTGAGTGCTGTAAAGGTGCTCCAGGCAGTAAGAGATCGGCTGGAGCGAAGCAGGTTGGGCCCAAGGATGTTTCAATACCTCCTGCAGGACGGGGAGAAACGAATTGGAGCCACTGATAAAGGCCGAGTGTCAACATAGTAGAAAACCGGGTCCTGTACCGTAGGAGTGGGACCAGAAATGTCAAGGCCTAAGGTGTTGGCCATTCTGACCAAGACGTCAGAAAACCGCTTGACATCCTCAAGAGCTGAATCAGGAGTTGAATTCCCCAAAGGCTAGAGGTGGGGAGGTATGAAATTGAGGCATGGAGTCCAAAGAATCACTATTGTAAACATAAGTACCGGAAGAAGAAGACGATGATCGAGGAGATCGAGAACAGCGAAGTTGAGTGGCTCCACAAGAAGGACAGGAAGGACAGCTGGTGGAGCGGGGGTAGAGACTGGTAGAACAATGGGAGTCATTACCAAAGTCGGAATCTGTACCGGTACTGAGGTTCGTGCTGATGAAATGGGGAGAATGGTCGGGATTGGTGAATGATGGACTGCGTTGATAACGGGACTGACAGAGATGTTGGCAGAGTGAGTGCAGGGTGAATATTCGGCAGAAGCCGGGACACTGCCACTGTCACCAGAGGAGGCGGCAAAACAGCTCGATTTTGAGGTGATCGGTCATGGGACCAGTGGCCAGATCGAGATGGTGAATGCTGGTAGTAGGCCGATCAGGACCCAGAACGGGATCTCGAATGTCATTACCGAGAGGAGCGTCGGTAGCAAGATCGCGGATGAGATCATGACAGGGAGCACAAATGTCGAGATCGATATGGAGACCAACGTCAGATGTCAGGATGGTACCGGTCACAACAGGCAGGTGAGTACCAGTGGTAAGAGCCGGGCTGCTCCCTCCAAAGGTGCTCATGGCCGTATCGAGCAATATAGGAGGCCGATGAAAAAGGTGAATCAATTCTCACCAGCGAAGGCTCGTGAGCTGCCCGGTAGCGATAGTTGCGATGATGCGGGGATCCACCCCATTCACTGTGTCCCAGAGAGCAGGCCACACTAACTCAAGGTCGGTCTCAGGAAGTAGCCCGAGGAGAGTCCAAAACAAGCAGACGGTCCATCTCGAGATGGCCAGAATTGAGAGCCGGAGGAAGTGGAGTCTGAAAGCATCCATCTCCAGGCTGGCCCAACGTAAGAGGCGGAGAGACCAGTGGCGAAGGCCGACGGTCCAAGTCGGATGTTAAGTCAACATCAACTGGAACAGTATGGGAGCTGGGTAGAATTCTGTACCGGCGAAAGGACAAGAGCCCCATCCTCCTCCACAGCAGATGAAGTGGACTGTGTCAGAGGAGGTGTAGGTAAGGACTCCAAAGAAGACAGTCGAGTAGCCGACAGACAGGCAGCGGGAGAAGAGGAGCGATGCTTGTCCTACTTCTTCTTATAAGAGATTGAAAGGTGGTGTGATGAAGCTCTCTTACGCTCTGCCAAGGTAGACACCTTGCAAGGTTGCTGAATTGGAACCTGCTGTGAGCTAGAGGAAGTGTCTCTGGTGGAGGACAGGATAGTAGGCATTTTGGAGAGCTTCGGAATCCTTGGTAAAGAAGATATCGGTGGTAAGGCCGGTGAGGTCAACATTGGTATCGGTACTGAAGTGGTCAGTACTCAGGACCCGGTTGTTACCGATGATTTCGCAGCCGACAAGGAAGCCGTTGTGGAAGGCTTCGATAGCGAAGGGCCTCGTGAAGGGCCTATCACCAGAGCGGTGAAAAGGGCGGTATTCGAAGCCGCCTGCTCCGTGAGGCGAAAAGCTTGCTCCCAACAGTAGGATTTTAACTGAGAAGCTCTATTCTTTAGAGTCTGGGAGGTAAAATCCTTACAGATGGAACAGGCTTGAACATTATGGCCCTTCCTGAGGCAGAACAAGCACTCGGGGCAGGCGTCCGAAAGGGAAACCTTGTGGTCGCAAGACACACAAAGCTTAAATAAAGATGACAAAAGAAGGGGAAAGAGTTCTTACAGTTTTTGTTGTAAAGGAAACCAAAAACAAGTTGGAAGAACAAAGAAGAACAGAGAAACAGAAAACTGCTCAGCGAGGAAGCCTTCTGAGCTGTTAACAGGTCAGCGGATGAAAAGAAACTGAAGAGGGGGAGGGGTTCCCACCAAGCTGCTCAGCTGTGGAACGTTCCGAAATGCTACTGCACATGCGCGAAGATTCCCATTGTGTGAGGCACAGAAACCACAAAGAAGAAGAATTTATCACAATTCTCTGGGAGATTGCTTGTACAACTTTGTCGCTTTTGTATGCCCTCAAGATGACTCTAACTTAAGAAGACCCTACAATATGATTTTCATGCTGAGATTTATTCAGAGGAGGTATGCCATTGGCTTCCTCAAAGGCTGAGACAGTGCCCAAGGCTGCCCAATGGATTTCTAGGCCTGAGCAGAGATTTGAACCCGGATGTCGCAGAGTCCTAGTCAAACCTACACCACCCTGGCTTGTGATTCTACAAATTGCTAAATGATAAACAATTTTCCTGGACAAATTCAATTGAGAAGTTAGCCATATGAGTGTTCTCATTTCTCATTTCTAATCCAAGGAGCAATCATTCTCTCTTTTGAAGTCAACACTAAAAGTGAATCAGGAGCTGCATGGCTGTTAAAAACAAAACCTTTTGTTGTTGTTGTTTATTTTTGTAAACAACTTGGTCATCTGATGCACACAAGGCTACAGCATGATAGATAGTCCTCACTAGACTCTCATTTAGTTCCCTAAAATCTAATGAGACCCTGATTTATTGCCTTGAATTACATGAGCTCCAGTGATTCCAGAACTAATTCTTCAAGGTTGTTTTTTCACTCCAGTAATCAGGATAGCCATTTCCTGGGCACACTTTCAAGTTCTTATGCCGAGCTCTATAGCCTGAATATCCTAAAGGCAACAGATCCTGTCTGTTCTTGGAAACTAAACAGGGTCAGACCTGGTTGGTACTTGGATGTGAGGCTGCCAGTGAATACCAAATGCTATAGGCTATATTTCAGAGGAAGGAACTGGGCAAAGCATCTTTGGGTATTCATTGCCTAAGAAATCCCTTTAAAATTCATGGAGTCATCATAAGTTGACAGGTGACTTTAAGGCACATATATGCACATAGCCTGAGTAGGATGCTAGGCACTGGCTGAAGCCTCTGGGAATTGCTGTGATTTTACAGGACTCCAGATTGGAAAAGAATCTTGGGGTGAGCAGCACTGTGGAGGAAAAGGACAGATCTTTACTTTTGATTGTGGTGGATACTTTTCTGAGCTTTTGTTCTATGGTCTCCAGTACAGGAAACTGCTTTGTTTGGATGAGTTCTGGCCTCTTTGGTAATGCCAATTTTTGCCATGGGATCCTTTTAATAATTTCAAGAGAAAATATTCATGTAACCATCTTGTGTGTTCTCTAATCCTTCTATAAAAAGTGTTGTCTTTAGAGGAGAGAAGAGTCTCTGAACCAAATGAAGCAGCTTCATTTACAAGCAAATTGAATGATGCTGGTTTATTAGAATTGTCAGCAGTTTGCTAGAATGTCAGGTTGGCTTCCTGCAAGCCCTGCACATATAGGGAGGTCATGCATGAATTCATGTCCCAGTGTATAAGCAATTTGCTACTTGACCATCATTTGGACATAAGAATTGACTCTGGAGTTTCATTTTTGCATAACTGCACAACTGCATATCCCTTTTCATACACTATTTGATGCCAGCTATTTTACTGCCTATCTATTCTTCACATTTTAAATCCAGGTGTCTGCACAGCAGGAGAAAAACACAATCATACACTGATGTTTGTGCCTCTCATCTTATTTCCCCACAATGCCCCTGTATTGTTCTGGAAGCAACAGCTCAGGACTGGGCAAAGAAAAAGTAGCCCTTATCTGGTACTGAGAAGACTGACACATCTGTGTCAGCAGTTGGTCAATGTGAGAGTTTGGGCCACTGGCAATTGTCCAATATTACCATTGCTCAATGGTGTGCCTGTATTTGTAGCCCATCCTACTCACAATATACCAAGGAAAAGAAAAGAAAGCCTAATAAGCTCACCATTGTATGTCCCACCAATATCATTCTTCCAAACACCACAGATGGTTTGGCATTAAGTGACATAGGATCCAAATTAATAGATGCCAGCATGACAGCACTGGGATTCAGATGCATTTGATTTAAAGGAGGGATTCAGATTTGAAAATTTATACCAGCTGTTCAATTGCTCCGGGCAACACTTTCCAGGTGAGATGAATGGAAAGACCTTCAGAGGTCTGCTGCTACAGGTTCTGTGTCAAGGCTCACTACTCCTAGGCTAACAGGAATGTCAGGCAAGGTTGTCAACAAGTCAGAAAAGACATCACCCCACATGGGCTGTCAGCATTCTTCAAGGCAGTCAGACACAGCTAAATAACAAAAACTGTCAATTGTCCTAATTGCCCGCTTGCAACTTTCAGAATGTGATTTTCTGGCCTGCAACCATTTGACTTGGCAAGTGATTATTGAGAGGTTGACAGTTCTCTAGCCTGAACTGATAATGATTTGTCCGATTTGCTTCTGCAATATTTATTAGAAAAACAAAATGAACCACACTAAGAATATTAATTAATTAAAGTCTCAAAACAAACTGTTATTATAAGTCTTGTTTGTACATTCTTCTTAGCTAGCAGTAATGAGGAAGAAACATGTCTTAGTCAGGTAAGCCCTTGTTAGTGTTTGCCGCCTTTTCATACCAACCCCAGGTAATTGCTGGTTTGCATTATGATGATTTCTTGTTTGCTCGCTTTACCATACCCATTCTCTTCCCGTATCATTCTGGCCTGCACCCATTATTTTTTCTCTTCCTTCTCCACCATAAGACCTTGTGTTTGACTATGCACAAGCACTTTTCAAGTAAAGCTACTTTTATAAGTTTTTATAAAGAAGACAGGGCTTGCTTCCTTCTCTACCAGGCCCTGTGGGTGGGAGGAGAGGGGGAATGAGACTAGTTGTTGTTCATCTTCTGCCAATCTGATTATTCTGCTTAAGAGATTCAGTTTCTCTTTCACATCTCCCAAAAGTGCTTTGCTACGAATTCTTGATTCTTTTGAGTTATGAGTTCAGTGTTATTATCTGTGTCTTCTCTTTCTAGACTAGAAAAAGGCTGTCCAGTGCCATAGTTTCTGTCCGTCTTCTGAGGTATTTTCCTCTGCAAAATAATCCTCTAGCTTAAATTAGTTCTTGACCCTAAAATCCTTGGGTCAAAAAACAAAGCCATCTTAGGTCCCTATATGGGGAAAAAGGTGGGATATAAATGAAACAACAATAATAACAATTCCTGCTCATGCTCTTGGATGTTTAATTTACATTCCATGAAGCCCACCCTGCCTTGTGATAATCATTCCTATCCTAGTTGGATACACTTTCACTTCTTGCACTGTCATAGCCTTGAGTATTATTCTGATATATGATTACAGTGAACACTCAAATGTCCACTACGGTTTGGTTCCAGGATCTCCCGTGGATACCAAACCTACGGATGCTCAAGTCCCTTTATATACAACGGTGTAGTAAAATGGTGTCCCTTATATAAAATGGTGAATAACTCAAAAGGTTTGCTTTTGGGAACTTGTTTTTGAATATTTCTAAGCTGTGGATGGTTGAATCCATGGATTATACGTGGATAAAGAGGGCCGACTATATATGTGAGGCTGCCCTCAGCCTCGTATGGTTTAAAGAAGCTTACTAGAAAAAGAGCCTGAAGACTGCTTCTTAGCCAGATTCTTCATCCAGACATGCAACAGGGTGCTGAGAGTAAACTACAGAAGGTCTTTAACAAATCCCTCAGATATTCTACCAAATAGTGACTCTTGACACACCACTGCAGTTTAGACACAGCATGGCAGATGTACTAAAAACCTGCTCTATTAAAAGCAACCAAATTTCCTCTTCCCAGATTCACTTGCAGACAAAAAACACACTCCTGTTAGAAATAAAAGCTCTGCTTCACATTTGCATTGCAATCATGAGACATGTTCGTAGAAACAAGCTAGGACAGAACTAAAATCCAGGCTGAAACAATAATTATCTACTATATAAAAGTCAAAGTTTGTGAGTGATCTTGTCTGTTTATCTGTGTCAGGCAGGCAAAGACCTCATATGATTGGCTGTGCGCGGCGAGAAGACCTCATATGATTGGCTGGCTGTGAAGATTCTATGGAATCCTGGGGTTGGCAGTTCAGGGAGGGGCCTTTAGAATTCTCAGCCAGAGAGCTCTGAATAGTCCAGTTGCTATGGAGATGAGGCCTACCAGCAAGAAGAAGGACAGTGTATTCCCTCACAAACCAAACCTCTGTTACATTAATAATTCTGAATACAGATTGGATTGGGGAATATAGGGATAAATTACAGGTACTGGACTAGGCCGGTTGCTATGGAGATGAGGCCTAGCAGCAAGGAGGAAGGCAGTGTATTCCCTCAAGAACCCAACCTCTGTATGTTAATAACTCTGAATATAGATTGCATTGGGGAATATGAGAAAAAGTTACAGGTACTAGACAAGAGACACAGGATCTCAAATCTTTCTAACAAGTATTACCTACGAGAAAATAATATCCCGGACAACACGAAGTAAATGCACTAGTATTCAAATAAGAATCTACTATGGTAATAAGTTTTGCTCTCTAAAAGGTCGTAATGCAACTCAGGGGACACCATGAATAGTCATAGCTATGGACTATCATCAGCAGAACCCACGGCCTCCACTTCCTGATACTCAAAATATTTTTGCCCTCTTGTAAATCTCAAATGACAAGAACCAAGATGTATTTTCTTATTCTGCCTGGATGGAGATCAGTGACAGGCAAAAAACCAATTATAGGGCAAAGAGTTACCAACCCAGTGGAAACCTGGCAAGCCCGACTGCTCTCATGCAGTATTTCACATAACCTGTTTTTAACTTCTAGTTTGAAAAGCAAAAAAAAAAAAAAAAAAAAAAGAACTAGCAGAGTAACAGATCTTAGCAACAGCACTGAAGGAATATATACCCTATCCAGTTTTCTAGCACACATCATGCTCAGCTTAGGAAATACATTCAACGCATAATAAAACACTTTAAGAAAATCATTCAGCTCCACATCACAAACTTTGCTCCTTGAATATGGCTTGTAACTCAGATGAAAAACGTAAGGGCTGTTTTAAATCTAGTAAGTAATTATCTTGTTAATGAAAAATGATCTCCTCTACCACATTCAGAATTGGAAGCAACCTCCATTTCGCACGTTTCACATATTATTTCTTGCTTAGATCAGATGCCTGAGGGTACCTAGTGAAGATAAATAACTCTTAATTGCTCTTTAATGGAACCTAGATGTCTTGTTCAGAAGCATAAATGAAACTTTAAATATCAAGGCCTAGGATCAGAACCAGCGTGGTGAGAAGTTGATGTTGTATGAATTAGGATTCACATTTGGAAACAGGTCTTTCTGCCTAAGTGTGTCACTGGTAATATGTGACTCACTTCAGATTGTAACTTAATACCATATTTTCATCAAAACTAATAAAACACTAATATTAACTATGAGCCCTTCTCAAATGAGACACCATAAACAGACTGAACAATGCCATAACAAAGATCATAGAATCTCTACCGTGAAACATATCTTGAGATCTAACACTATAAGCCCTCCTCTGCAAGCACTCAGGAACATTTCTTTTCACTATTTTCACATTTTATAACTTCTCACAAAGTTCCCCTATAAAGTTCCCTTTATAGGAAGGCTGTGCCAAAAGTTTCCTTACGCCAAAACCTTAGAGGAAAGTACAGAAAATGTTAGTATGTATATGGCATTTATTAATAATATAAATAATACAGTTGTTTATAAATAATACAGGTGTTACCATTCTGAGAGGTAAACAGTGGTTAACTAGTATGGCCATATTCAAGAAAAACGCAAGGTGTTGGGTGAGCTAAGGTGTTGGTAAAAGGCATTGGTAGAAACTCTGGCAGAGAGAGGCACAAGGCTCCCCTTCTTAATGCCCAGAACAATGAGGAAGAACTAAGAGGACAGTTGAACTTCTCTAACAAGAGATAGATCACATATAGGATACTGATCCCTCTCCATTTTTATTCTCTAGCCAGAACACAGCATGGTTCTGGTCTATACTAGGGCTGGGGACATGTGTCCTTCCAGATGTTGTTGGACTACAGTTCCCATCAGCCCTAACATAGGCCATTTCTGCATGACAACACTCTTCCGTGTCGTCTCATTACAGTCCCGGGTCCAGAAGGGAGCACGTCAGCAGCGTTCCCCTCTGCACCTACTCGGTCCATGCGGAAGAGAATGCAATGGCACCATGTCTTCCTTCCGCAGAGCAGCTGGGCCTTTTATATCGCTGCACTATGTAAGGAAGTGTCACCAACGTGCTTCCGCATGGCCAGAAGTGATGGGAGCGCTGCATGATTGCAGATGCGAAATGGACTTTTTCCGTTTTGCAAAAACTGCGCAAACGTGATGCTCCATGACAGGATGGCAGTGGGACAGTGATGACGTCATGCGGAAGCACGACCTGCTGACCGCTGCCATCTTGTGGCAGAAACAAGACCACGACATTGTGCAGAAAGGGCCATAGTCAATGCTGGGAGACAATGGAAGATGGAGTTCAAATACTGGGAAACTCATATGTTTCTTGGCCCTTCTCTTTCAGGGGGAATCCCACATGCTATTTCCAAGGCCCCTGATTCAAGAATTCAGTAAATTCAAACAATGGTGCTCAGCTTTTTCTGTATGCCAGTGGTGGACAACTTGATTGAATAGTTTCAGAGGACAGAGAGGGGAAAAGAACAGGTGTACAGTGCTAAGTCCCTTCCCTTTACTTCCCATTAAAAGCACACTTACCAATGGATGATCAACTTTTGTTATGTTTATATCCCCACATTTTCTCCAAACAACTCAAAAAGGTATATGAAAAAAAAATCCCCTCTGCTTCATTTCATTCTTGCATTTCATTTGCAACAGTTCTGTGATGTCAGTTAGTCTGAGAGATGGTGACCATTGTCATCCAGTGAACTTCAGAGCTGCACAGCCATGTAATTAGATGAAATAGCCAATTGTGATGAGTCTGGTTAAAACTAAAAGGATTTTTAAACTGTATTTTGGCTGAGTGGTAAGCAAATTGGGAGAGCAAGTCATATTGTCAAGCAGTAGCCATCAAAGTGTTGAATTCGGTCCTTGGGCCAACAATTGCCTATGGACAGCCACCCTGCCTGAAATAAGTCCTCCAGCATCTTAGGCAGAAATGTTCAACACAAGACAGTTGGAGACCCTTCAAACCAAGGATTGGAATCATGTAGCCATCCAGATGTCATTGGAGTGGGACTGCAATTCCCAACAGCTCTAGCCAGCATAACAGTGAATTCTGGGGAGCTGTAGTCCAACAGTATCTGCAAAAGATCTCTTGCTTTAAATGGAGAAAAAAACCCTATGGACTACTCATGAGACATTGTCCCTTAATGTAATCACTATTCTTACGCAGTACAGTATATAAAAAGCTTTATATTGGTTTTCAAAGAAAATCCTCTAATGAATTATGGAAAATTTCAGAGCGAAGAAAATGTCTATTGAAATTATTTCAGAACACCTCAGAACCACTCATTTTCTGGATGTTCTTTTCCCTGGATATTTGTGGCATAACCACTCCCCCCCCCACCACCACATTGGGTTAACAGGACAATAATGTTTCAATCTGTTCAGCAATGAATTGTAATTAGCCTTGTCTTCATTCATGTTTACTTTTCATCTCTACATTGCAAAGCAGAAAATGAGGACTCCACACTATCACAAATCTCACTGGGGATCATTAAGATTTCCTAGTTCCTAGAAAATATACCACCCAGCTGATATGTGCAGCCAATGGATACAGTAATTGTATTCTCTGGTTTAGTGCTGTCCAAATCCCCAGTGTTTATTAGCAGTGTTGAGTCTTGTAATATAACTGCTGGACATCTTTGGAAGCAACAGCCAATTTCTACTGTAAGAAACCTGTTGTTTAAAGCAGGTTAAAGTTTAGGCGGAAGCCTAACTCCAAGAAGCATTTGTTCATTGCTATAAAGTATTTATATTTTTAATAAATATGAATAGCACAGTGGAAGAACCATACAAAAGGTTCCACATTCAGTTTCTGGCATCTTCAAGTAGGTAAAGCTGGGAACGCTCCTTTATGAAACTCTACAAGACCAGGCTATTCCCTGTTAATAGCACTAAGCCAGGTGGACTAATCATTTGACCTGATAGCCCAATTGAGCATCCAAAATGTTACTTAGATAATCACATAAGCAGAGAATAAAGCTGTGTTGCACAGCCCTCAGACCTAACATTGTGTACATTGTACAGCCTATCCTTGCAGCAGTCATGCATACATATCGGCTATGGAAAGGCCTGTATATGCTTAGATCTCCACAGAGCTGAAGTTCTGGAATACATAGAGTCCTATACCCATACAGTGGTACTTCTGTAAACCTTGCTTCTACAAATATTTGAGTTCAATCTGTGAAAACTTTGCTACACAATGTTAGAGGAAGTGATAATGAAAGCAAAATTTTGAACATCCAAATATGACTGGTGTACACTCCTGATCTTAATAAAATATTACAGTCAAACCATTTTAAGACAAATCCCAGATCTTAAATGGGAACAAAATCTACTCTTAAAGCTTTTAAGTCCATTTTAGTTGAAAAGAAATTGATTACTTGATTATTCACTCATTTATTTACGACATTCACTTAGTGCCTCACACAGGGACCCAGGAACTACTGTATTTTTAAGTTGTGGGTCTCAACAATGATAAGCAGGAAGTTATTTACTTTACCCATTTTTACATTTTTACAGAACAACAGAAACACAGAATACTTTGCATTAACAGTACAACAAGCAACTAAGGCAGATAACAATCTGACCACCATGAAAGCATTGGCAAAATAATAAATGAAATGAAATATGAAATATACAAACTTGAGTAAATAAAATAAAGCAAATGTAAAGTGAGTGTAAACACATCTATAACATCTCCCATCACATCCTCCCCCTGCTATATTATTTTAGAAACAAAAGCTGTGGAGATACGTCAGAAAATATGGAAGTGGACACATAACATCTCTATAAACTGGAGAATGGGCTTTAAAATGGTAAACAAAAAATCAGTAAAAAGTATAAAAGTGAGGCATACCAGGGAGCGCATGTGCACACACAAACACAAACACATCCCAACCTCACATATACACTGATCGGATCTCAGCTGGCAACAACTGACCAAAGGATGTAGTGGTTATGGCTGTTATATCTTTGAAAGTGTCACCCACTATGTGGCTGCTGTAAAAAGAAAAAAAAGCCAAAGGGAAATTCTAAGACGGGCATAATTAGGAAAGAAATCAGAAATAACCCTGCCAAAATCATGCTGCCCTTTGCACAAATCCATGATGCAACCATAACTGCAATACTGCACACAGTTCTGGTCACTGCACTTAAAAAGGATATGTAGAGATGAAAATGCACAGAAAAGACCCATCCAAAATGACCAAAGTACTAGAACAACTTGCCTGTGAGGACAGACAATGCTGTTTAGGTCTGTTTAAAACAGGAAAAAAGAAGTAAAAGGAGACATGATAGAAATGTGTAAAATTAGAACCCCAATTCTAGAACTCATCATCACCTACCGACACTGAATGGCTGGAGAATCAGGACAGATAAATGTATACTTAAACAGAACACAGTTAGAGTGTGGAATTCATTGCCACAGTATATTGTGCTGGTTACCAACTTGGAGGGCTTTGCAAGGGAACTAAATAAATTCATGGAGGGTGGGCCCATCCATAGGTATTAGTGAAGATTGCTATATATGTCACCTTCCGTATTGAGAGGCTGTGTGTATATGCATTAGTTTCTGAAGAGTATAAGCTGGAGGGTGCAGTTGAACTCATATTTTATCAGTTCGCTTCCCACTGACAACTGTTTGGGTGGTGGGTAAACTGAATGTTGGGCTAGATAATTCCTTAGTTCTTCATATATTCTGGTGTGTGTGAGTGTGTGTCTTCAAGTTGCCTGTTGACTTATGGTGGCCCTATTAATTTCATAGGGTTTTCTCAGGCAAGGAATACTCAGAGGTGGTTTTGCCGATTCTTCTCCTGAAACATAGCATACAGCACCTGGTTTTTGTTGGCGATCTCCATCCAAGTACTAACCAGAACCAACTCTGCTCCATTTCCAAGATCAGATGCAATCTGCTAACTCTAGGGCATTTAGTCAGCCCGTATGTTGAAGAACTGGAAAAATTCTGTGGGAAAAAAATCTAAAAGAACTCTAAAAACTAAATTAAAAAATAAAGAATATAGAAAAATACTGTTTATGATGAAGCAAAGCTTTAGGAAGTGTGAGAACTTCCTCCTTGTCTAGACAAGGATGACAAAAAGATAGATTTCCTTCTTTCTGTGAAAAGTCCTACACATACTAACTAAAAACAAAAGAAAATCCATAAGAAGGCCAAAAATGGAAGAGAAAAAAGCACCTCTATATTTTGATTCCTTGTTACTATAAAACCTCTATACCATTTGGATTTTCTTGCACTCCCTTTGGGTTTGTCAGGTATTCCTGTTAAAAACTGCTTCTGTGGTACATGATCAGGCTGTCACTATGATTACAGAACCAAAAACAAATATCACGTTTTTACAGAAATTAAAGGCTTGTGCATAATATATTAATGTACAATAAGTCTTTTCTGCCTATTTTATGCACAAGTTCAGTCACAGCGCTGCCTTGGAAAAATGACAGTTCTGTGGCCTACACCTGAGCCATCAATGCCCCAAAGCCCTAAAGCACTGAGAGAAACTACCACAGAGCATATGCAGAGTATAAGGAATTATAAGAAAAATATTTTTGTGGATGCTACTCCATCCAAAGATGACCTTGTTTCACAATGTTGTTGTAGGCCATTTTTTTCCAGATTTTTCTCTAGGACACAAAATAAAAACAGCTGCTGCAAGCTCCCTTGCCTCCATTTTTTTACTCCAGCAGGTAAGCCCACCTTTCAGCTCAGCGAAACAACTCTTAACAAGAAAGTAGATGCTTGCTTGGTCTATTGAAGGCAGGCCATTCTACCTCCTACTGTAATCTGGTTTCTCACTCAGGCCATAACAAAAGCTATCATGGTGTTTAAGGATACAGTCAGCAGGAGAGCAGTGTCTCTCATCCATTATCATTCAGTCATTTGTCAATACCAAGACTCTTACAAGCACAATTTGTACATAGAAATCCTCTCCATGTGTTCAGTGTAGCTTACTTCCAAGTCTAGGTGCACAGGGTAAACTGCATATATCATTTGGTGTTCCTGAGTGGTTTCAACTACAATAGCCATCTTATGTTTGTGTCAGTGGTCTTTTGGTTATTTGGTATACTTCTGATTGACAATTCCTCAACTAGCTCAACTACATAGTTTTCATGGTGCAGTTTTAGGAATAGTCTATTTTGGGTGGAAAGGGTCATCTCCCCTAACATAGCCTCAGTGGGGCTTGAGCCCATCCCGTCCCCTTGTTCTGAAACCGGAGGACTCTCAGCTCACCAGGGCCCCGGAGCTGATATACAATGGATGGAAACATTTAAAACATTAAATACACAAATAAAAACATTGAAAACCAGAATAACACTACTTTTTAAACAAATACTTTGAGAAAGTATAATTAAAACAGCCAGAGCAACACCCCTGGTTTTAAGGATCAAAACAATACAGTCTTAGCTGCCTGCTGGAAACTCAAAAGAAATGAAGCCAGACTGACTTCCCTTGGCAGGGAGTTGCACAGTCAGGATGCTGCTAAAAGCCCTGTCATCTGTAAACACCAAACATAAAATAGGGTCTCTGCTGAGGGTCAAATTTTAGGCAGTTTTTCAGATATCTTGACCTCAGACAATGTAGGACTTGGGTGGTTAAAGCAAATACTTCGAACTGAGCTCAGATGCAAAAGTTCCTGCAAGACTAATGACATATAGCCTCTAAAGTGCACATTTGATAACAGTCTGGCCATTGCACTTTATAGCACTACAATATTATTATAATATTTCCTTTCAGGGACTGATCCACTTTGAGCTCATTATAGTTTTCTAAGTGGGTGGAGTCAGTAAGGTGTTAAATGCTATGGCCAAATCTGCCCTTGATCTAGACTTACTAACATCTAGTTGCACTTTAAATGAATGCCTGCTAAAAGCATTTTAAAATAATTTAAATCAGCTATTTATTCTATTTTATATGTATTTTGCCCTTCTGTCAACATGGGATTAAAGGCAGTCCACAATATAAATTAAAACAAAGTACAGTTAAAACAGAAATATTATTTATAACAAAAAAATTAAAATTAAAATCTTTACTATTAAAAATTGCATTAACATAGTTTACAAATCATTTAAAATATAACAAAAAGAATAAAAGTACAGCACATATACATCCCTTTAAAAGATCCTTTTGCAACAGCCAGCAAATAGCCCAAAGTCTGTTTGTCTAAAAAGTTCTTTCCGTGCCAGGAAAAGAACAGGACAGAGGGAGCAAGCCTAGCCTCTTTGGAAAGGAACAGCCATTGAGAAGGCCCCCTCACTTTTTCTTACCAGACAGAGTACTAACAATAGTGGGATTGAAAGAAAGACCTGCTCTAATGATCTTAAAATTCTGGCAGCGTTATATAGGAAGACAATGTCTTTCAGATAGCCTGGACTGAGACTTTACAGGCTAGAATCAGCACTGTCAATTCTGCCCAGAAATTCATTCATTGCTGTTGAAACTGTTCAGGAGAGTTATGTGTTCCCTGTAATCAGTCTCATTCAGCAATCTGGTTACAGCACTTCAGACCCACTGAAGTTTCCAAACACTTTCCAAAGACAGTCGCAAGTAGAGTGCATTACGGTAATCCAAATGAAATCCAATCAAGCAGGGTGTCACTGTGGCCAGATCTATCTTCTCCAGGAACAGGCACAACTGGTGGACTACTTTTAATTGTGGAAATGTGCTCCTGACCAGTGCTTAAACCTGGGCATCCAGGCTCAAGACAGAGTCCAAAAGGAAACCCAAGTAGCCATGTTCAACAATGGCTGAATCCTTACTCTGTGATGTATCTTTTGACTAACCAATAGCACCACTATCTTGTTTGGATTAAGATTCAATTTGTTCAACTTTACCCAGTCCATGACTGACAGCAGATACTGATTTAGCACCAAAAATATTTTCCTTGCAATTGGAAGAAAACTAGAGATAGCTATGCTTTTAATAGAAGAATTTTTAAAAATATTCCAGCACTTAAGATATGGTCTTTTCCTCCAGATTCCAGAGTCTTAAGATCAAACAAAATAAATGTCTTCCACAATAACATCAGTCCAAGCAACAGATCTGAGCAGAATCAATTACTATTCTTAGTAGCTGTTCCATGGCTGAGCTTGAATGTGAGAGAACTGGGTTGAAATCATATTTCTGCTAAAACCTTTCGGTGTGATCTTAAACATAACTGTAGTTCCTCATTTATAAAATGGTAACAATACTGATCCCACCAACATTTTCATATAAAGTTTATAATATAAAAGATAAGAAGCAGAAACTGCTATTGTATATGTTGTTTTAACTTGTATATTTATGTTCCTTATAACTGGGTAAGCTAAGCAAGAAATCTTAATCTAATAGTGTTAATTTAAGACTAGACATTTTAGCAGACTCTAAGCTAGTGAGATGTACTTGGGTGGGTATCTGCAGAGAAGAAGGGGATGTGAATGATGTACAAAATTCATTTTGGTTTGAACATGGCATTCAGAAGTCCTCCCAAGTACTTTAGTGCATACCCAGGTGATTTTAGTTATGGAAGCAATAATACTACTATGTATTAGTAACATAATGGCAGCACAGCTGTTTTGAAGGTCAGCCACTGATTCCTATTGCCAGCTTTTCCCTGAGATCCTTCACATTTTCATCCGGATTGGTTGTACTTTTCTCATTAAGTCTGTCTCTTTAGCTGCTTATGAAAGATGTAGTTAAATGATCAATCATCAGTGATAAAAAATGAGGCAGTGATTTTAAAAAGTAAAGCTTTCACAATTAGGCAGTTGATAAATATCCCAGCAAAATGGAAGTAATTTTTGAACTTGTACTGGAGTTTAGGAAACTTTGTTGTTTGGTTTGGTTTTCTTTTTTTCTCTTTTCTTTTTTTGGAACAAAAAACCAGCACAGCCTCACACTGGGCCAACATTTTCATCAAGATATCTACCAGATTTCCAAGACCCCTTTCTTGATTAGTCACTGTCATCTCAGATTCCATCATCATATATGTAAATCCAAGTTTTTATAAACTGCAATATGTATCACTGAACACTTGCATATGTTGAACCTCCTTTGTCATTTTACTGACCATTGTTTCAGTTCTGTAGATATTCCTTGGGAGCTCTTCTATGCAGCTTTTTGTTGTCACCATCCTAAATAATTTAGTGCCATCAGCAAACCACATCACTCACCCCTAATTCTAGATCATTTATGGACAAAAGCACCTGTGCCAATATAGATCTCTCACAGACTCCACTGTTCACATCCCTCTGTTGCAAGTACTGCTAAGTTACATTTAGGAAAACTAGACAAAAGTCATGCTTTAGCTCTTGGGAAACTGGAGATACTTCTTTCATCACAGCAGCCGAACACTTTGCTTCTTCCATGGTCAGAATACAATGACCTGAATCCTACTGGTTACTTCTAACTAGAGTAAACCCATTGAATCAATTGTTGAATGGTGGGTTAACACCTAGACAAATCCCATTGACTCAATAGGTCCACATTAGCTGGTACTAACAACAGGATTCAGGCCCCATGTCTTGCATACCATGCAGGAAATAAACAAGTCTGAACTAAGATTAGCTGTCAGGCTCCTTGCCTGAACTATCTGAGACCCTGATCCCTAAAATCCTTTCCCTGTTCTTGCAGGATGCCCTGATACCAACTGAGTGTTCATCGGCTCTCAAGTGCAATCCTGCTATAATCCAGAATGCTTTGCCTGATTTGCAAAAATCTGTCCACTACAGTTACTTCAAGACTTGCCCAATGAGTAGGATTTTTCTAATTCTATGACTGGCACTGACAATTTCATGAGTTAGGCTAAAGCTTTGTTTCATTCAAGCAATTTGGCAAAAACTTTGTTCAATGGATTAGGTAAGTGATAACTCCATGGATTAAGTACAGACTGTTCAACACACCATGTTTTGTTAGATTTGCTTTGTGAGTGAATGAAGAAACTATTTATTCTATGACTGGAGCAGCTTCCAAATTATTTATGTAAGATATTTTTTGGCCTTCCTTCCATATTGCAACTGGCTTTCTTATACGATGTGTGAAAATCCATTTTGTTTCCTAAAATGTCTTAAAGTCATCCTGCCTCTTATGAAAATTGTGAGGTTTTTTACTCTCTATTCCTAGAAAGAGAGCCACTGCTAGGACTCTGGAAGACTATGGGATGACTCCCTACTAAGCCATGGAAACCCATGACCCACCTTGAGCAAGTCACACTTTCTCAGTCTTAAAAGAAGGTAGAGACAAATCCCCTCTGCATAAACCTTGCCATAAAAAATATGATAGGTTTGCCTTAGGGTCAACATTATTTGGAAATGACCCAAATACAAACAACAAACACAAGAAAGTACTTTAGGTATCCCCACTAAGACCTCTTGTGCCAACTCATCCCATGTCCAACTATGACAATGTTCCACACCTAGTTCATGAGAAGTATCTTCTCTGAATCAGATTAAAAGTCTGTCTAGTCCAGAATCCTGTTTCCACAGTGGCCAACCAAATGCCTATCAGAAGACCACAAGTAGGAATAGTCTGGTTTCTCTCCAGCCTATAAAATTTGTTTGCCTTTAATTAAGGGTCTTTTGTGAAAAGAAACATTTAATGATTTTATAACCAACCACAAGTAGGACATGTCAGTCCTTTCCTGCTTTTGCTCCCCAACAACTAGCATTCAGATTTACAATGCCATCATGATGAATGGATGCCAATGGCCTTGCCCTACAAGAATTTTTTCATTCTTCTTTCAATACTGTCTACTTTGGTGATCATCACCGGGTCTTGTGTTACAGATTTCTTTATTTATGCCAGTGTATCTCAAATTACGTAATGTGGGATACCGTCATTGGTTTGTTTGTTTTTCCCTAGTGTGCCAGGGACTTATACCATGTTTGTGCTCATCGGCTACAATTCTTTCATTCTCTCTTGGAAGCTCATCAGGGACTGACAGTCAATGTCTTTTGGACTGGCACCAACATGGACCACCATGTTGAGAAGCACAGACCTAGGCAGTATATGAACTATGCAGTGTGTGAAAGCCACTTCCTTGGCTCCACACATACTCTTTTTCCTTTATTCTCAGGGCCTGGATTTACAATTGACTCCATCCATATTTTCCAGCAATCTTAGAGGTGGTAAATATAGTTTCACACTTCGGGAACCACTGGTCTTTTTCTGATAGAGTTTGTAGCTTCTCTGGTTGGCCTGGGATAACAGGAACTGTAGTTCATCACAGAAAGGGAGGCAATTGGGTGAGGGAAGATTTCCCCACACTTTCAGCAATTCTGTAATGGTTCACAACAGGTAGGTACCACATTATGAATTCTAGAGCAGTGTTACTTGAAGTGGTGGCCTATGAACCAGTGCCCCTTCTTGACCCACTGCTGCTGTTCCCCAATAAGCTCCACAAAATAAAGAAACAACTGCGTCCAGCGGGAACAAATTTAGTGCCAGTCTCTAGCACATTGGGAAAAATAATAATTGCTGGTCCCTCACATCAGATTGCCTGAGAAGCACTGATCTAGAGGCGAATCTTTCTCCTAGTGAAACTAACTCTTACTATAGTTAATTGACAGCAATAAAATGTTTCCATTATACAGGAATTGTCACTGAGCTGAAATGACTATTGTTGAAATGTGTGGATGTGCATTTATTCCTGTGGATCTGTTTTGTAATCATTATAGGGTAGCAGTATGATTCTGGGGAATTCCTTGCTGTGATGAACTTGGCAACATTTTGTTGCCCGCTCACTCATGATCTAAACATTCACTGAACGATTTGAGACAGCAATTCAGTGAGTCAGGATTTGGATTTAATATTTTGAATGGAGAATAGTCATATACAGATGAAGCACCAGAATTGGCCGAGCATGGTAGTTCTATGAAATATAGTAATCCACACTCAAACACTTCAGTGAAATTAGAGATATCCATTGCAAAGGAAGATGGTTGCTCCTTGAAAATCTGAACTGCCTTACACCAGGAATAGATATATGTGGTCCCTTGGCTATATGTGGCCTCCCTGGATGTCTTAGTGCCCCAACTTCCTTTGCTCTGCAGCATTGCTTCACAGAAGTTTTCAAAGACAGGCCCTAGGTTTGGGGACCTTACTTCAGAGGATAATTGAGCTTGCTGGATAAAGTCAGAATTGTCCAATTCTGGTTGCTACCATGGCACCAAATTTCAGCAGCAAAAGACAGTGGGGTCTGGAGTCACCAAATCACTAAATTTGTCTACCTTGTCTTACATAGTTCTCCATGCACATCTTACATTATTAGATAGGCATGAGACATGGCCACAGTGCAGCAAACCACATATATCCCTCTCCCCGTATCAAGAGGCAGGACTGCAGGAAGCCCTGCCTAAAATCCTGAAGAGCACTTTTTATTCAGGACCAACAGTACTGGTCTAAATAGACCAATGTTTTGACCCAAAAGAAGCCAATGTCCCATGCTTCTATGTGAACAACTGCATCCAGCTGGTAAATATAGTAGCTCCTAACCCAAACGTGCAAGCTTCCTATAGGTCAGTCCAGATTGGAAGAAATGACTGCAAGCCTAAGTAGATTTGTAGAGGAGGTTTTAATTATGGTGACCCTAAGGTGAACATATCAAAGGGTTTTCTGGGGGCTGAGAGTGTGTGAAGCACCCAAGATCACCTAGTGGGTTTTCATGGCCAAGCGGGAATTATACCCTGCTTTCCAAGGTCATAGTCCAAAGCTCAAACCATTACACCATGCTGGCTCTGCTACACCAGGAAGAAGAAATGGCAGTACAGTAGATGCATTTCCTTCCAAGTTATGCATATGGTTGCTTTTTGTCATAACACAGAGAAAATTCCTTCATTAAGCATCATTGCCACCATATTTTAAATTCCTTCCTGAAACAGGACTTGCAGTTATCATGATGGAGATGACACACAGGCAGATTACTCCTTAAAATCAAGGCAGAATCTGCAACCTTCTAGGTAGTGGTAGAGCTTGAAGTGTGTGGAGTGGTGGGGGGAGGGGGAGGGGCTACAACGTGAGGGGCATGACCACTGTGTGCAGGGACATGACTATGGGCCAGGATGCCCCAAAACATTGCCACCCGGAGTGAATCACCTTCCTCACCCCCACGTACCTACACTACTGCCTCTAGGCACATCTGGTAAGTAAGGCTGACAAAACAAGGTAAGAAGGTAATGCATGTACTGTGTGTGATTTTTATGCTTTACTTCAGTCTTTTGTTTTACATGATATAAACAGGGGCAATCACATAGCCAACAGAGTGACAGAAAACTACAGAGGAATGTGATCTTCACTCTTGCGTCTTTTCCTGTTCATTAGGAAAACTTCACTCTTGCTCCTAGCATCCAAATCCCAAATGAAACTAAAGAATCTCCACTGGCAGAACTTTAATTTATTATGAAGCAGATAAGTAGAGAAACGGAAGCCTACTTCAAGCTCTTGTTCCCTGATAGTAAAAATAACAAGCCATGTTTCCTAGCTTAAGCTGAAGGTTTTGTGAACATTATATCAGAAATTCAGCATAAGAGGAGCTAAAGATTTTCCATTTCTCTGTTCGGGTTGTAAGTGTTCTGATGAGTGGGAAGAAGAGAGACTTCAAAGCTTCCATCTCTTGTCCATTTTCTGTGTGACAAAAGAAAGATTTTAAAAAGCACTTGGATGTCAATTTTTGCACAGCTACTCATCAGCCACGACCAAGTAAGCCAAACAGTGCTGAATCCTTTCTACTTTTCAGTATGTCAAAAGATTATTTTGGAGATTAGTCACAGTATTTCTTGTTTGCACACCCATACGTGAATGGCAACAGAATTTTTTGTGGGTGGTGGTGGTAGAATCCAATGCAATTTTACTTTCCATTCTGATTAGAGAAATGGGAGGAATAGGAGTGGGAGTAAGAGAAGACAAACATTAGTTTGCTGCTGTAAAGCAAGGAACTGAAGCATAATTCAAAGAATATGCAAAATATATGTTCTTAGCTGAATCCAGCTACATTTCCAGGCCTCTCCAAGACCAAAAAGTGACACACATCTCTGCTACAAGATAAGTTGGTGATAAACTGATGCAGCAGGTAGTCTACAACAGTGGAAAGCTAAGGGGTTCCAACATTCCCTTGTAGCAAAAGGAAAAATCATTCCCCCAACCAGTGAATTCTATTCAAACTATTCCAGGCCAACACTCTAGACCTCCATCCATGCCTGGATAACATATCCCACAGGCTAGGATGCACCTTTCTCCAGGAGAAGGAAACTGGATGATGTATCTCCAAGATTATATAGTACAGAACCAACCAAACAAAATTGAACCATGCAAGTTTGACCCATCTTTCATCCTAATAGCTATGAGAATGCTGCAAGCACACTGCTAGCAGGACAGTTAAAGGATGTCACTTTTGCATCCTTAAACTACAGGCTAAAGCAAAAGAACAACAATAACAACTATTATCTATTATTATTACTATTATTCCCTACCTTTCCCCCAAAACTAGGACCCAAGGAGGTTTTCAAATTAAAAAACAACAGAGTTGAAACCACACAAAAAATCAACTTTGAAAAAGAATTCCACTATCAAGAATATTAAAAAATAATTTAAAACATACAATTAAAAATGATTTCAAAAGCACTTTAGAACTGTACAGCATCCTCTTAAAGGCCACTTTAAAAAAAATCTTCAGTTCTTAAAAGCTTGTTGAGATTTTTAAAAAGTATCTGATGGAAGGATTGCAAGGAGTGAGACATTTAGCCTCCTTGGAAAGGACTTCTAGAGCCAAGAGGAAGCCACCAAGAAGACCTTAGCAGTGATCACTGAGCACAAAATGACCCTTTAAACACCACTGGACAGCTACTGATGTTTGATAATGTTTCTAAAACACATCTGCCTGCTACTAGCTTCCCTCATCCCAACAGAGTACACATGTCATTTACATAATTGTCAGAGGGCACATAATGCAGTCACCTTGCTGAAGCCAAACAAGAATGGTTCAGTCAGAGTATGGAGGCAGAATACATGAGAACTCCATGAATGACATTTTTATATCAAAATGGGGGAAAGATGAAACATAAATGCAATAGCACAGAAATATTCTTAAATGACTGAGCATCTCCCCTGTTTTCTAATTCCAGAACTGGCCCACTCAAAACCTCAGGAGTCATATTTTTTTATGTTAGTCTGAAGCAAATGTTTTTAGATCCTTTTTCTCTGAAGAAACAAAATGTTACGACTTATTTCTTGACATCTGTTTTTAGGAGAAAGGCAGAGAGGGAAGAGTACTAATGTAGTCATGGGGGTACAAGAAGTTTTATAAATGAAAAGTGCAAGTGACTGGTCCCTGCCTTCAGGGACTTACAATGTTACAATAATCACAAGGAGGATGGGGGAAAACAGAACAATAGGCGAATGTAGGAATAACATTAGATTCTTTTTATTGCATTTACTTGCTATGATTTGTAAAGTTTAGGGCAGCATAATTTGGAAAGTGCAAGAGAGAGAAGTATGGAATGCATCTAAGGTTGAGAGAGCACTGTATTCAGTCAGGAAGCCTGATGTCCATTTCTACATTAGTGGGTTGACAGTGTGGTTTCACCTTGCTTGTCCCCAATAAGCCTGCAGAGATACCAAAACTTTTAAATGTTTTTAAGGGGGGAAATGCCTTATGTCAGGCAATCCCAGAACTGCCCTGAAAATTATTAGGCATTATTGTTAAAAACAAAGAAAAGGATATAATAAATTACCATTATCACATTACAATTTGAACAAAATACAGGAGGAAAACAAGGAGATACTTCTTGACCTTACAGACATTTTAATTAAATGTTTTTGCAAAGCAGTTGATAATTTTTTTTGCAGATTCAATGTTTGTTATATTCTTCAGGACCAGACAATGCTTATAGATGGCTTTCTCTTTAACCATTGGGTTGTTCATTTGTACATTAACTGCTTCAACAATGAAGATGTACCATGTTCCCTCTTACTATTTTCTAGCTGCCAGCCTCACTTTTTATGTACCTTAATGTATTGCCACCTTCTCAGCTAACAATAAAGCAAGACCCAAATTACAAATGTATAAGCACATTTAAGAGGCCATCACTGTTTGAAAAGCCATCACATTTTGCATTTGTCCCTGCGACAGATTAAGATGTCTACACTAGCAACATAAATTTTCACTTATTTCACTCTCACAGGCAAAAATAAAAATTTCAAAAGTTTTGTCTTTGGTTGGTAAGATTGTTTTAATACTGTTTCACCTTTGGCACCTCTTTGTGAATATTTCGACTGCACAAAAATATTATTTGCGTTATTAATTCATGAAGTGATTCAACTCCTTCCACTCCTAGAGTTTCCAAATATTCCCTTTCTCTCCAGCCTGGTCACATCCCATTGTCTTTAGACACTATCAATAATATTAGAGCCTTTTAGATCAGAAATTTCTACAGAATTTTGCGTTTAGTGTATGCACAGCCTGCATATCTACGTACAGATATCAAAAATGATTTTACATCTACATTTTTATTTAGGTATTAACGTGTTCTTTACAACCTTTATATAGCTGCCTGAACTATCCCTTAAAATTTCTACAGGTGAAAGCATGTCCAGCTGTTTAGCTACTAATGGTCGTTTTTAATTTTTAATGGTCATCTTGAGACATTTCTCCTCTTCTGTTTTTGTGGGTTCTTCCATATGCCCTCCTTAAATGTAACACACAGCCCTACCTCTTACTGCAGCTGCAGCAGTAAGGAAAGGGTTTCTTTCTGTGTGATTAAAACAAGGCAGTTGGGGAGCTTTCACCATGCTTTAAGACAAATTCTCAGAAGAATAAATCCATAAAGTACAGCATGTATTCCCTGTGCACCATGTTTTTATATAGAAATAACCACAGAAAGGTTTTTTTCCCCTATCCTCATGCTGTTGAATTTTATAAGCTGGGGGGCCATCTTGATGGGGTTCTGGGGAGCTCTGGAGGTTTTGTATCCTCTCTTAGATGTACTTCATGTATTGTACCCATGTAGTTTGTATGCCAGAAAAATGGTGTATGTGGATGGTACAACTGGACACTCTTTATGTTGGAAATCACATGGAGCTTAAATGCATGGAGAAGGTAGGGCCTGCAATGATAGAAGCTGCTAGGCTGAAAGAGAAGACTTCCTGCACAGGCCAAAAAGGTATGAGGTGGATGAACCAGTACTATGAAAATCTGCCACCAGAAAACAGAGGGCAGAGGTCCTCTTCATATTTACTTTATAATGTGGAATGCATAGAGGTGGTAGAAACTGAACTAGGCATGAAGACTGTTATGTGAGATGAATGAAGAAACATATATTTTACCTTGTTCATGCACACTGAGAACCAGGAAATGGCCATATATTTCCAGTTTGTGCACAATCCAAATACAATGTCTAAATCCACGTATTTTACACATGACAAACAGTATTTCGTGCTTTTTCTCCCTACACTGCTTTTTCTTCACTGCTGCCTTTCCTCTAAAGGTAAACTGCAACAAACAAGAACCAGCATGGTATAGTGGTTTGAGTGTTGGGCCCTTTCCACACGGGCATATTGCTCGCGCTAGGGCGACCTCCCCAGGAGGTCTTCTACACCGCGAGGCGTGGGAGGGCGGTTCGCAAATGGGAGGTTCTAAACCTCAAACCGCCCTCGCGCGGCCGCGGGGGTGGCGCTGCGAGTCTTATAAAAACCACTTCTCAAGTGGTTTTTATGTGACTTGCGCGCACTACCCCGTCGCCGCGCCCCGTTTAGAACTGCAGGGACGCGTTAGCACGTCTCTGCAGAGCTGCCCGGGGGCGGGCTTCCAGCTGGCGCGCTGCCCTGATTGGCGGAGCGCCGCTGGAAGCCGGCGGCCGCCATTTTGGGCGCTGCCGGACGCCACCGAAATTTGCCGCCGTTTAGAGCGGTGAACGCACACTCCCCACGGGGACGGAACAACCCGTTTTCAGGTAAGATCCATCCCTGCGTGCACCCCCTCGTCTACCCGCCCCACGTGTGGAAAGGGCCTTAGACTATGACCCTGGAGACTAAAGTTCAATTGTCCACTTGGCCATGGAAACCTGCTGGGTGATCTTTGGTACATGAGACACACCAGTCACAGAGAGCCTCATGATAGGTTTCCCTTAGGGTCAGCAAAAATCAGAAACAACTTGAAAGCACACAACAACAATAAAGTACAACAGAAGGCCACTGGTCACAAAAGAACTTGCAGAGGATTAGGGTTCTGTTGTTATGTTGCCTGCCACCACTCTTTGTGAAAGTTGCATTCTGACATGTGAGCTTTTAGTTTCTGTGATTGTTACCCCACAGGAACAGACATACAACCACTTTTGGAGGAAATGCAACAGAGGACCTTCTCAGTGGCTGCTCCCTGCCCAGAGAGGCCAAGTGCTTCCCTCCCTGTTGTCCTTCTGTTGTCAAACAATAATCTTTTTATTCAAGCAGGCTTTCAGTAACTGCCTGGCAATTGGAAAAAGAGCTTTTAGTTGATTGATACCATTTTTTAAAATGTGCTTTTAGACTTTTTAATTCAATCATGTTGTAATATTATAAATCTGTGTAATTGCGCTTTACCATTATTTTTGGCTCTTTTTTCTCGATCTTTTTTGGAGCCCCAGTCCTTGGAGAAAAGTGGGATATGCTAAATCAATAGATAAATCATAGAGGGCCTGGTCACAAAATACACACACAAATATGTTAGAATGAAAATATAATGGAGACAGATAAAATAAATAATGCATAGCTTCAGAGATTTTTTTGTTGTTATTTTCTATGAGGAAGTTGCTGTATGATGCTGCTATTACAAATGGGTTCAGCAACCTAAGATTACATCAGAGTATTCATGGGTGACCAGCTTTACCTTATTGGCTTGAGTCTCTATAAAGACAGAAGTCATAAAGTTCATATCTGATCCTGAGCCCCATTCACCTCCAAGGTTTCACCCACAGTTCTGGAGTGGAGTGCTTTGCTTTGTAGGCACTGCTGCTATCATGCCAATAAAGATAAAGAACACAGAAACTGGTTTAGATTAAAAGCTAAATAAAACTCCTCAAGCAGAAACAAAAAAGATGGCTGTTTATTTTTGAACAGTTTCATTTCAGTGGAAAGCACTAAGTACTCTATATTATTTGCCTGCATGGGAAAACTGGAAAGATCTTGGCAGGTTTCTGTACACATTTTATTCTTAATTTCTAGGCCAGAGGAAGAAGTCAACTTTCTATGAATTAGCCACTGCTGCAAGAATCATTGCCATTAACCAACATTTAATCTCAAATATACTCTAGAATCTGAAACCAACACACATTCACTACCTGAATCTATATTCAGAATAAAATCTTGCTATAGGTTAGTAATTGATTAAGTGGTATACAAGCAAATACAGTATGCACAAGAAAAAGAAATGAACAGATGGAATTTATCCTCTAGCGTATACGTGTTTTCTTTTATTCAGATGATAGTCTTAAGATGTTCACAACATTTTTCTCCTGTTAAATGCACAGAGCTATCCATAAACAACATAAACAACAAATCCACCAGGAAAATGAATTCATTTCTTCCAACTACAGAACAGTTCACACAAAACATACACCCCAAAATACTAAATATAAACTACACATGAAAATTTTATGAATACTTCCAATGAGCCACCAGCCCAGCAGTCTTAACAAGAACATCTCACATTCTTTTTGCCTTAAAAATCAAATTTTGGTGAACCTTTGGCAGGAACGACAACAACAACAAATCCACAGTTGAAAAGAAGAATGTTTATCTTAGCATGGCTCTGAAATATTCACATTTTGATGTACAGGAAACACCAAAGGCTGATTCATACAGTACTTCTCACTAATGTGCAAGCAATCTCAAGTTGTCTTTCAGTGTTCAGCTCACACAGAAATATATCAGTACAAAGTTGGGGGATTATACCACACACTGATGCTAGTGACAATAGAGGATGGGAAAAGTGCTGCTTTGATTCTGAAAATTGCTGCCATCTGTATCCATGTGCAGTTTGTACTTGGTGTAGAGAATTATCTCAGGCAGGCACATGGATGCAGATGGCTCAGGACTGTTCTGCAGGAAGAAATTACTGTGTGAACTGGCCCCAAGACACTGCTTTCAGGGAATCATAAAGAACTTAGTGGGGCAGAGTAAAGGAGTAAGCTTCTAAGGCATGGCTATTCAGCAGAACTATTGAATTTTTTATTATTTTTTAAAACTCTTTTAAAATTATAACTGCACTGGAAAACTGTGTAGATAAACTGAAACCAAACTAAGAGTGAATATAGTGTTGCGTTCCATTTCTTAGGGGAGCCAATTTTCTAGGACATAGGATGAAACTGAATTGAAAGCTGGTAAAGGTATATAAATCTACAAAGTTTAGATTAACGTCTTTTAGTGGCTTGACAGAGTTCTTCTATGCAACATAGAGCCAAAAGGTCTAACTCATGTTATGACAGATTTCAGACAGAGAGGAATTATTCCTGGGTATCAAACCAAATAGTACTAGAAAGTTGGAGGCTTTGGTGAAAAATAGGTCATGTAGTACTCCTCATAGGAGCATGCTGATTAGAGATTAAATGCAGCCCTAAAGGAGGGAGGGCAAGACCTCATCTCACTTGCCTCCCACATCAAAAGAAACACCACTGCCTTTTGAAACGTCTTAATGTCTTTTTCGCTACCAGTCATAACGGCTTCTCAAGTCTCATTGTTATCAGCCTGGGCTGATCGAGCCCAAGAGTGGATTCACCACCACTCCCTTCAGAGCATATCTTCCCGGTTAGAGCACATTATGAAATGTAACTATCTCTCTGTTTCGTGGTCAACAACAACACAGATATCACCAAAATAGTGATTTCTATTTTGCCCACCAAAATAGAAATTCTAAGAAAAGTGGAAGCTGATGAAAGAAAAGATAAACCTTGGGTGCATTTTTTGGAAAAAGCCTTAAAGTGGTCTCTTATTTGTGCAAGGTTTACCTGACCTGACTGTTTCATTTCACATGAGCATATTGTTAACTTCAAATACAAAGTTTGCTGAAACACGTTGAACTTCTGTTCTTTTAGTGATGCAGGGACCTATCCCTATTCTTTCCACATTACTGCAGTATCTAGTACTAAATTTTCTGTAAAAAAAGTAATCCATTGGAACACATCTACTTCATTAATTAAGATACACCTGCATTTTATGATTGACATTATTAGCTGCTTCCCAGCCCAGACAGATTCTAAAAGTGGCTTATGATGGCGTAAAACACACACACACACACACACACACACACACACACACACACCAATGATAGTACAAAGCAGAAATACTAGATCTACTACATATCAGGTATACTTGCTTATTTATTTAAATTATTTATCAACCAGACATTATTTTTACAAACTTTCATCACAACAGACTACAAGAAATTAAGTGCTAGATCTTAGAGCAGATCCAGTGAAATCAGTGAGAGTTAATCAATATGCCATTGATTTCAGTAGGTCTGCTTATCATAGGCTAGCAGGAACATTTAATCTGGCTGAGGAGTCAGACCAAGAGTGCCAATCAGCTATTGGGCAGCAGCAGTAGTTGGGAGGACACTAGCAGAGGATCTCTCAGAGACAATGACTGTGGCACCATAGCTAACATCTGTTAGTACTGTGCAAAGGAGGCACAGTAAAAGACATGGTAAAATACATTCATTTTAACATGAAAACCTTATGATGAAACAATTGAAAATGAAAAAAGAGTGCCAGAAAATGAAATTCCCAGGTCAGAGCTACTGGGTACAGCAGAGGACAACTACAAGTGGCACTGTGGCTAATAACTCTTATTACCCTATCTGTTTAACACTGAATGTATAATGCATAAAGCAGAATTAGACTCAGAGGAAGGAGGCATGAAAATTGGAGAAAGGAATATTAACAATTGAAGATATGTGGATGACATCGTACTACTAGCAGTAGGAGTGATTACCGAAGAAAGTCAAGGAAGAAAGCGCAAAGGCAGGCTTACAACTGAGCATTAAGAAATAAAAATAATGATTACTGATGATTTATACAGCCTGAACGTAGAGATGACAACATTGAAATAGTTGAAGATTTTCCATACTTTGGCTCAATCATTAATCAGAATGGAGACTGCAATAAAGAAATCAGAAGGAGACTGGAACTTGGAAGGGCAGCTATGAAGGAACTAAACAAGAACCTGAAATGTCAAGATATATCACTGAATACTAAAGTTGGGATTATCCATGTTATTGTTTTTCCAATTTTTGTGTACGGTGTAAACACTGGACAGTAAAGAAAGCAGATAGGAAGAAAATCAACTCAAATGAGCAAATCCTGCCTGAGGTCTTCCCAGAAGCCAAAGTGACTAAACTGAGACTGTTGTACTTTGGACATACCATGAGAACACACTGCTCACTAGAAAAGACAATGATACTTGGGAAGACAGGAATTAGGAAAAGAGAAGACCACAATATAGATAAACTCAAAGAGACCATTCTCTCTCATTCATCAGGTCACCAGAAGTTAAAGTTGACTTACCAGCAGTTAACAACAACAACAACTTATCATACATTGGTGAGACAGAGAGAAAGACTTCTGCCAAAGCTCCTAAATCCCTGGCTGCTTTATATGGGACAAACTGGTAGCCTAATAACATGCCAAATAAAACATGTTCCTCCTTAAATCTGAATCTTGTCTTTTCTTAAAGTTGCCTCTTTTCTGTCTTAGCTTTCCCATTTCCAGGCTTACTTAGACATTTCATATTCAGTCTGCTCCACACAGCAATTCCTGTGTCTAGGACACATGGCATTTTAATCTTAGTAAAACTTATAACTTCCCCTTCTCTTGTAGAACTGAACAACAAGCATTTTGTTGATAAGCTAAGAATCTTAAATGTTTATAACTATGGAATAATATAACAACAGATCAGCCAATCGTTGCATGAAGCTTTACCATAAAATAAAAATCACTTCCCAGATGTATACTGTGGTATAGCACTATCATTAATGAACAAGGAAAAGGTATATAGGAATTGGTAACACCAGGGAAACTTCAGGTGCTGACCAGTTACGGAGACATATTAATTGAAAGACTGCAATTCTGCAATAAAATTTCCCATATCAAAATCATTCCTATCAAAATGGTATCTCAGATCTACATATTTAACTTGTGAAAATCTTCCATTGTGTCAGGATGTAATTTCCCTTGAGAAGAAGCACACATATGATTTGTGAGGAAGGCAAGCAATAAAATGAAAGGATTACCAGGTGTCATCTATATTTTCTAGTGTCTCTCATAAATGAAACATATAGAAGTCGGTATGTTCTGAGCCTTAGAGCGTATAGTTTATGAAATCCTCAGGCAACATAAGCTTAGTTAGCTTCCTGCTAGGACCCAAGCTAACTTAACCTATGAGGAAAAATGAAAAACAAGGACCACAAAGATATCTTCACCCAATAAAGACATTCTCCACCAAAATCAAAGTAAACTATCGTTTGTTATAATGAATAAGAAATTTGACCAGCAGATGGTCTCAAGATATGATACAATGGCCACATTTTACGCAACTGAGTCCAAATTTCTAATCCTGAATAAGGTAGATATGGAAGACCATTTTGAAAAATGATTGAAAAACATGTTTCTTGAGGAAACTCTGATGAATACAATCCTGGACTGATGAGAAACTTCACTGTTTGGAATTTATTCTGTGCTAAATTTGCACTTTTTTTTTTTTTTGCACAGAAAACAACATTTTCCAGAATCACATACAAAATTTTGTCTACAATAAGTTCCCACTACAGTATTTTCGACACAGGAAACAGCATTTTCTGTGCTGAAAATAATGTATTATGCAGAAATATTTATTTATGCACAGAAAATGCTCTGTCTTGAGCAGAAAATGATGTTTTCTGTGCCAAGAAAGTGCTAATTTTGTGCAGAAGAACCCCCAAATTGCAAAAACTACACAGATTTCAAAAACTTTCTCACAGTGGGGAAAAAACTGCTAAAATTACCCATTCCTTCCTTGGAGAATCAAACTAGTAGAGAACTGCATAACTATCGTGAAGGAGTTGCACAGAAATGAGCATACAGACCATTCACTCCTACTTTACTCTTCCTGCTTACACAAGCAGGTAAACATATCAGGAAGAATATGCTTTTTGTCCCTACGTGGAGTACTGGCTTGTTGTTCCTGGAGATGCCAAAATGCGTAAATTAGCAATGAACCCTGAGTTATTATGGTGAAATAAAACAGTTCCTGGGATAGTACATAGCATACTGCTCTTGTGTCCTGTTTTTTTAACTGCTTAAATCAGCATGAAGACCAAAACAGGGAAGGGAGTAAAGTATGTAATGGGCAACATGCATCATTATGCTGCTCATCTACAGCTTGTCAAAACAAGCTAGGAATCCTGGCTTATTTGTAGGTGCAAATGAGCCAGCGGGTGAGACAGTAAGGGTTTTTTTGGGAGGCACAGATTTGTTAACACTGAGCCATAGTTTTCAGAGTTGGGGAGCTGTATGAAAAGAAGCCAGGATCTTTGAACCACCAATAACATATGGCAGGAGGGAATGGGTGAGAGAGGAATGCTAAATTTATGAAGCCTGAAATTATCATCGGACCAAGAACAATATCATAATGATGCAGTCAGTAATATACCCAGTCAGCATTTTACCAGTCTCTGAAAACCTTCTGATTTTACTACAGATATTTTTGCCTTCTCTATTTCTCACATAAATTATTCTACAAGATAATCCCATGGCAAACTGAGAAGCTGTGAGGGGAAGAGAGAAAGTTTCCACCCACTGGGCAAATAATAGCTTCTGGGGAAAACAAGTTTAATGGGGCTGGGAGCACTTACAGGGCAGAATCAGCTCACAAGAAGAAGGGGTACTCTTCCCCTCTTGTGCAGTGCATGCTTATTTTTCCTTGCTAATGCCATCCTTCAGCAGTTTTCCTTAAACTGGACTCATATCTGATTTTGGAGCCTGGCAACTGGCAGATTAAAACTGCTTTAGGGGAAAGCATTTTCAGGGAAGAGGAGGGGTTATGGTTTGACCTGGCAAGAATCCCTATGAATTAGCAGTATGAGTTACACACCAGATTATAAAGCCCAGGCTCCTTTGTGTTCACTAGTTGCACCCAAAGAGCATATTACATTGTGTTACCAAGTTTTGAAAATATTTTTAGCAGAACATCAAAGGTTGCACCTTTTAATATATAGCATATCTGAACACTAACAGCTGTTAACAGGAGGGAGAAACAGGTGGGAACCACAACAAAATGTTTCAGCAGCAAATATTCTTGTTCACTATCCTACTCAGTCAATCAGCCATCCACGTCCTCATCCATGATATTCCATTCCCTCCCTCAAAGTCAGTACTCACTTGTTTGGCCACCTAATGTGTTCATGCAGGCTAGCGTCCTCTTCATTACTTACACTGGAGTAACTGGGGCTTAAGCCATTCTGCTTTAACTTCTTTATTATCCAGTTTTTAAATATCCTGTGTAAACCTTTTATAAGCTGGCTTGGGTCCCATGCAGGGAGAAAGGCAAGAAATAGATAAGTAAATGCCGAAACAAGTATGCTTAAAGATCTTGTGCAAGAAAGTATCCAGTACCTCCTTGGACAATGTCTTTCCCTCAGGTGCAAAACCATTATTAAAAGGCACCTGGCCACACCTCCACTTGTCCAGCTACTTGCCTGGACAGAAGTGTGTGCTGGAGGCACTGTCTAGTTTGTGTTGAACAGCCCTCTTCTCTAAGTATGCTGACAGATATTTATGTTCCACAAGAGCAACAGTAGGATCCCAGGCTTACTCCCCAATGAGGATTCCTCCCCACGGACACACATTTTAGGATATTAGATATCACCATCAGACATGGGACTGTCTGGGCTATATGAACAACAGCGTTCATCCCTGAACAGACAGAGGCAGAATCGATACACAAAGGAACCACATCTGGATAAGCATGCCGCTGCATCTTTTCACCAACCAGGAAAAGGGAAAGTGGATGATGATGATGATGATGATGATAATAACAACAACAACAACAATAATAAATATGTGTGTGTGTGTGTATTGCTTTGATTTACTCTATAATAGCCTCAGAGTTCATAGATTAATCTCTTCCCCTGCCAGAAAGCAGGAGTGACTGGCAGCAGCCATGCGAGCTATACCCACTGATATGGTAGCCGTATGATGCTCCCAACAAGAAGGAAAGTGTAAGACATATTCCATTGCATTACAATTTTGTTGCTGATAGAACTGCTTTCATTAGCAGAACCAAGAAAGGTCATTCTATCTTCCCATTGCATCTATCTATGTGCCCTTGGGGGATGCAGCCATTTCCAGACCAGATGGGTGGGGAGAAGGAGAACAGCTGCAATACATAAAGATATAGAAGTACAGAATACAATAGTAGTATAGTATAGTATAGTATAGTATAGTATAGTATAGTATAGTATAATAGACCCTGACTTACGGTTACCATAGAAAGAGATCCAGTCTTCTGTTCACCACACTGTTCAGTACACTGTTAATCTGACATGCACTTCCCTAACCAGTATTTCTCCACTATGACATTAAATCTTCGCCAGAGTTGGTAGTAGGTGTTCAGCTGCACCCTATTCTCTGTGCAGTTTAAGCCTAATAACACACCTTACAACCACTTCCATAAAAAGGTTCAACATGAAAAGTCTACCGATGTCTCAGGTGAGAAGTCCAATGGATGAGCTACTTAACCAAATTTACTTTTGTAAAATGGTTCAATGGAGGCAAACTGAAGCTCAATTCAGACAAGACAGAGTTATACTTGGTTAATACAAGGGGAGCTCAAGGAAACAGTGTTTGACTCGTGCTGAATTGAGCTATACTATCCTTGAAGCTCAGATTTGCAATTTGGGTGTATGCTTTGATTTAGCCTTAAATCTGTATGCTAAGTTTTGGTGGTGCCCAGAAGTGCATTTGTACAGCTGAGACTACAACAGCTGAGGTGTCATTTCCAACTGTTCCTACTGCAGTTCTCCAACTGCACCATTGCTGATGCTCCAAATGCATCCATTTCTGGTGGTATCTAATGGGGCATGTGCAGCTAAGGCCGCATCCAGTTTAGAGCACTGTATTGTTCCCTCCATGGAGATGCCCTCGAGAAACATTTCAGGCTTTCAGGAGTTCCCTAATGCCGTAGCTGGATTGTTGAGTGGGGCTGGGGCATACAACTCCCTTATTATTGCAGCTTCACTGGCTATGGGTCTGGGTTTTTTTAATATAATATTTTAATCAAGATATGGCTTTAAATCTGTGTTTCTTATTGTTAGTTGCTTTGTACACCATTATTTGGCAAAAGGCAGGTATAAATTATCTCAATACACAAACACAACTATAGCATGTTCTCCTCTCATCACTGGCAGACAACCACTCTTCATATTTCTGGCACTGGTTTAAAAGATTTGAAAGATTTATTTTCCTCACAATGACACACCAAAAATAAATAAATAGCCTCACTGAACTGCACTCATTTACTCACTCACTGTCAATCCCAAAACGATAGCTGATAGCTCCAGCATGTATCATGGTATCAGCTGAAGATACAAAAATGAATTCTTCAGTTTTCTTGCCAATGATGCTAAACCTTGTTTGAGCAGCTGTACGTAACACGGAAAGCAGAGTGCTATGAGTGGATCGCTGTCATCTTTTAAATTTTCCCAGAGTGTGAGGAAGACCTGGGAATGACAAGGCAAAACCACAGAGAAGAGAGAATTAACCTGGCTGGCAGCTTCCATGCTAGTGAGAAGGTGAATTCACTTCAGATTTTAGTCTGAACCTTAAAGGAACTATCCAAGGGGCTGAACACTAACCCCAAAACAGCCTCAGAACCTCAGACAGCTCCTTTAAAGTTCAGACTAAGACCCAGAGCAGATTTATCACCCAACACAGAAACTACCCTCAGCTACTGAACAAAGCCAAGAACTTAGCAACCAGAAGCAAGAGCAAGAAAATGGCCATAGCAGAAATAAAACAACACTGATGCCTTTGACAGTGCTACTGTCAAGTTACAAGGACCAGGCAGGGCTGAGTAGTGCAAAAAGATGTCTAATGTAGCAGCTGCTGCTGTGCAAAGCTCCTGCTGGAATAAATAACTACCTGTTAGTTAGTAGGTGGCAACAAAATTCCTCTGCAACACTCATCCATCAGTTTATCACTGTTGATCTGCTCATTTATATTCTGGAGGCATAAAATGGAGAGTGTCCTATTTAAAAATGGAATTAGCAATTATCACGCTGAAAACATAACACGAGGATGCTATTACTGAAACAAATAGCAAAATCTTCATTTGGCTCTTCTGTTGGCAAATAAAAATGTATAAGAATCGTGACAATCATACACAAGCAACTTTTTGATTCCCATTTCCACAGTTTGAGATGCCCCCCTCCAATAACAATATCTTATTGACATCAAGTAAGACTCAAGGTTACAGCAAAGGCTTTAATAATTTTCAATGACTCCCTGCAATTTACAACCACCCAGTTTCATTCCTCCTGAATAGCAATGTTTGGAATTGAAATAACAAAGAGGCCATTTCATTGCTGTTTGCCATTTTAATTTATTTTTCCAGCACTGTGACTACTACATGATATGCGTACGTACAATCTAGATACACAAAAAAGCATGCAATACATATGATTAGTGGCACACATGAAGGCACATAAGGCATCATGCCATCTCTACATGACAGGTAACTCTAGTAGATAAGCCATATATTCTGCTATTCATGAGACTATTTTGAACACCAAAAGAGCCTTTTCAAAGCATTTCCTTTTTCTAGAGAGCAGAACAACTAATGCTAATTATAAAAAGGAGAAAGGGAGGGGAAGAAAAAAAGGAATGTGCCAACACCTTTAAGACTAGAGCTTTCCTGGAAAACAACACACTTCTTCAGCTGCAATACAGAATGGAATTGAAGCCTCAGATTATGAAGCGTATTTATAATAGTAGTGAGCGTGAAGTACAATGTAAAAGGATCCGGAAGGACGCAAATCATGCCCCTTGCCCTAAAT
Organism: Iguana delicatissima; assembly: GCA_948472985.1. Lineage (NCBI taxonomy): Eukaryota > Metazoa > Chordata > Lepidosauria > Squamata > Iguanidae > Iguana > Iguana delicatissima. Next base: position 705,099 of record CAOKZL010000048.1, on the reverse strand, counting down.
TTTCAAAGGGATGGGAAATTTAGGGGAAGGAACACAGTCTGCATCTTTCTTTTAAATGTAGAAAGAGGTAGCATAGTAATGTATTAAATGTTTTCAGGATTTTGGCTTTGTATCTGCTTTTCATCAAGAAATTGCAGCACTTGTGTCCCAGCCTTCCTCTATGCAAAGTCAGGACCCTTAAGTGAGCAAGAGACACAACCCTTTCTCTCCACACAGGATGACAGGGACAATGTTCATCCTCCTGATATCATCAGGCCCTTGTCCAAAGTATTACTGCAAGCATTTTAGTTTAAACTCATACTATACTATACTATACTATACTATACTATACTATACTATACTATACTATACTATACTATACTATACTATACTGCAGGGGGACAAAAATGTGGGCCACATGCAACCCCTCAAGTCTGTTTCTGAGACTTCCTTAGGGCCCCCAATTCCAGGGGAAAAACTGGGTAAAATGCCCCCAACACTCTGAAGGGAACATGGGGGGCAATGTTCCCAATTCTTTCCCTTCTGCCACTTTTATTCTCAGGAGTGGCTCTTTTTTAAAATCAAGAAGTCAATTGGAAGGGTTTTTTGAATTAAAATATTATTGCCGCAGTCTTGTATCACATTTGTAGTCACATAAATACAGCTATGAATAACCAGAGCCAGCACGATGCAGAGGTTTTGAGTGTTGGCCTATGACTCTGGAGACCAGGCTTCGAGTTCCTGGTTCAGAATGAAAACCCACCGGGTGACCTTGAGCAAGTCACATTCTCTCAGCCTCAGAGAAAGACAAAGGCAAACATCCTCTGAACAAATCTTGCCAAGAAAACCCAGTGACAGGTCCACCTTAGCATTGCCATAATCGGAAACAACTTGAAGGCGCACAACAACAAGGTAAAAGAACTACACTTAAAAGCATGAAGATGAGAAATTGCACTCATTTTTTATTTCTCCCCCGTTCTTCCAAGTCAAAAACAACTTGAAGGCACACAGTAACAAACAACAAGGTAGCATAAATTTAAATACCTACTTGCAATTTACATAAGGTGTAATAAACACCACCCTGCCAATATAAACATAATTAACATAAACGTTTTGTTTTGTCTAAACACAATGTACCAACACTTTCCACTAACTTCCCTATTTCTGCATTTTGCTGTATATGTTTCTGTAGCTGGGTAGAATTTTGGGCATGAAGAAATATCTGTCAGCTATCTGAAAGTATGCTAAGTAGAAACAGTACCTCTCTGTATCTAAGTTACACAAATCATAACAGGAACAGGGCACTTTTTACTGCTGGCCACTTTCTAAACCATATTTCCTTCAGATATGTTTTGTTGGCCAATACCTGGAATTCTGCTGCCCTAGTGTTTTGGGTAAGAAACAACATAAGTGTTAACAACAGATACTGTCCTGACATTATTGAAACTGTACATACTGAAAAGCTTACATTACTGAGCCTAGTCAACCTACTCAACCACAGAGACTGTGTATCAGTGATAGTAGGACAGATTTAAAAGCTGGGTAAAGGTGACAAGTTCACACAAAGAATAAAAATGGGATCATCACAGCAAAGTAGAGGTGTCACCATCTCCAAGTGCTAATATACCTCTAAAGTTCTGCTTTAGGTACTTGTATGAGAAGGAGCAGACATACAGTATGGGACTGCTGAGTTACAAAGAACACTTTACATAGTTTGGTTTACGTCAGTACGAAATCATCACCTTAACTAGCAATACAATGTTTGCTGAAAAGGCTGACTCCTTTTCATGACTGTTGACTACAGAAGCAAAACAAACAGTAAACATGAAACTCCCCATCAGTATTTCAAAAATCCAACAGCCCTGAGCATCTAAGACCAAGGTGTATGATTTGCAAGAGCAAGTGGACAGACCTTGACTCTGAAAGGAACAGATTTTGGCTGGGCAGAACCGAAGAATGAACAGCAACAGCAGAAAGATAGGCAATGCAAGGAAGCAAGGAAGCTGGACAACTTAGGACCTTCCCTTGGAAACATACTGCTCAGAATGAAAGGAAACCAGAACAGTTACTTGGAAAAGAAATTAATTACAGATATAGCTTCAAAGTCAAAAAGACTGGTTGGTTACCACTATAGTTACATTTTTAAAAATATAACTATATTTATTTTCTCTTTTCTCATAAGTAACTTAAGGCCATTTCCGCACTTGACTGTTATAGTGCTATTATTCCACTTTCAACATCCTATGGAATCCTGGGGTTTGCAGTTTAGGGAGGGGCCTTTGAGGTAAACCTCAGGATTCCATAGGATGCTGAAAGTGGAATGATAGCACTATAGTGTGGAAATGGCCTAAGAGTCATTTTTAGTTAGTTTTAGAAAACAATGTTGAATGCTACAAGCAGCTGGCATGTTGTCCAAAACACACTCTCTTCTTACTCCACTCACTGTGTGCTCAACACCCCAAATAGAACAGAAGGCACACCAATGAGCCAGAATATGAACCATATTATATTCTTCTTCCACCATTTAATAAAACCACAACCCTGTAATTATCAAAGTAACTAAACAATCACAGTTATATACCATAAAAAGAAGTTATCACTCACTTACAATCATAAAGTGCAAGGTCTGAGAGAAATTACCAACTTCAGCTTTTATACAGGAAGAAAAAATGGGTTCATTCAAACTCCCTGGGCAGTATAGCTCTACCTAGAAGAATCTGTCTGTTGGCCTGAAAATCTAGCAGTTTCTTCCTCTGATCTCCTGTCATGTTGCCCAGGGCATTTGGTCTAAGCCACACCATGCCTGACATTAATGTTCATCATACTTCCATAAACAAACTTATTTCCTTGCCTCCAATAATATTGCATGCATTATTAATAATAGATCTGTGTTTGCTGAGGTTGCTGTCTTTTGCCAGTCATCATTTATGAAGGTCATAAAGAAGCATAATTTATTTCTCTGGCAACAGAAGATGCCTGACCGAAATAATTTGTAAAATCAAGTGTAATTGGTTTTGAGATTAAAGAGTCAAAATGTTATTGCTGCCTTTTATAAGAAGCTTACCACTTTGGTGATGAAATTCAAACCATATACTAATATCAAACACATGCCAGAATGGGAGGGGGGATACTATGTGATATTTATTTATTGCAAACATTTTTAAGCCATACTTTAATTATTTTCCCAGTGTGGTTTATGAAAGAATAAAACAATGGATCTGTAAATAAAAAATATATATAGGAAGCTAAATGCTACATGAGACTGTCACAGGTTGAGAAGCATGATGGGACCTGTTGTTACTCCTGGCTTCATATTTTCCCACCACTAGAGGGTGAGAACGCAAAGCTGCTTGTAGTTGTTTAGTCTAGCTTTCTGTGAACGCTTCCCATGTGAAACCTAAACGTATTCAAGGTCTTCTGCTGCCTGTAGCCGCAACATTGTTATGGTTAAGGGAACGCCTTGTTATTGAATATGTATACTTAAAAACACGGCTTTTGAACAGGCTGTGCCTTTTTCTTGTTTCCTTTCCTTTCTGCTCTGGACGAGGCGAGGAGATGGCTCGCTGCGCTGTAACTTAATAGTCTGCTACTTGATCTATTGCCCGCAATAAAGACTGTTAGCCTGCTGCCTCGTGTTGGCTGTGATGTTTTTCCTATTGATGGTAATGCCCCTGCGGGTTTTTCAACATGGTAGCAGAGGATGGTTTTGAGAGGTGTTTTTTGAGGTGTTTTTACAATGGCTCATGTGGTGCCTGGGGGCCTGCCTCTCGTTAAGCTAAATGCAACTAATTACTTGGCATGGTCAGCTCGCATGGAAAAGTATTTGCAAGCTGAGGGGCTGTGGGGTGCTTTCACAGCTCCCCCGACTCTGCAGGGGACTGCTGCGGAGATAGCAGCGGCAACGAGGCGTGCCATGTCTGTCCTCTTTCTGGCTGTGGAGGATGACCAGCTCACGCATATTAGGGATCTTGCCACCCCTCGAGAAGCCTGGGCGAGGCTGCGGGAGTTGTTTTTGAGTCAATCAGCAGCCGCCAAGTACGCCCTGTGCGCCCGTTTATATGGGATGAAACTGGCCCCCGGTGTCCCGGTGAGGCAGCATTTGGCTGAGATGTTGGAGCTGTTTTCGTCACTTCGGGAGAGAGGCAAAGTGTTGCCTGAAAGTGACAAGGTATTTTGCATCTTGAATTCTCTTGATAGTTCCTGGAATCTGGTGGTGTCCTCTCTTCAATCCATGCCAGAGAGGGAGTTAACCGTTCCTTTGGTTTCTGCTCGTCTGCTGGAAGAAGAGGAAAAGCGCGCAAGGAATGCAGAGACTCCCACACAGCCGGCTCCAGCTGCAGAGGCCTGTGCTGGGAGAAAAAGTTCTCCGGCTGCTGAGGCGAGGCAGGAGGGGCTGGTGAGAGCCCATGCTGTGCGAAGGTGCTTTCGCTGTGGGTCTGCTTCTCATCTGAAGCGTGATTGCCCGCTCCTGAAGCAAGGGGAGCAAAGCTTCACAGGCGCCGGTGCCAGGGGCCGTGGCAGAGGAGGCAGAGGAGGTCGGGCCAGAGGACGGCTGAGAGTTGCTGTTGCTGTGGGAGATGCTGTTGCGGACGCTATTTCGGACTCTGAGGAGGCAGGTGATTCCGTTTGGCTTCTAGACAGCGGCTGTTCCCAGCACCTGGTCAATTCTGAAGATTTATTTGACTGTTTGGATTCTGCCAGTGTTTCCTCTGTGACATTAGCTGATGGGACAAAGGCTAAAGTTTGTGGCGAAGGTGTAGCTTTTGTCCCTGCCCTTGACATGGGTTTGAAAAATGTTTTGTTTGTTCCCTCTCTTGATTTCTGTTTGCTTTCTGTGGGGCAACTAACAGAGTCAGGGTTCAAGGTTGAGTTCTATGGGAAGCAAGGTAAAATCCTCAAAGATGGGGTGGTATGTGCTGTGGCTACACGAGAAGGGAGGCTGTTCTTTCTTGAGCCACGACACACTGTGTGTAATGTGTGTGGCAATGTCCCACAACATGATGAGTGCCTTCATCTCCTCCACCGGCGCGCAGCGCATGCAAGCTTTCCTGTGTTAAAGAGGCTTGCTGGTTGTTGTAAAGGGTGTACTTTGAAGCCTTGTAATGTCTTTCTTGACTGTGCTATTTGCAAGCAAGCTAAATCTAAACAACTCCCAGCACCGAGAGTTAGTTTTCGTGTACCAACCGCCCCATTTCAGTTGGTACACTGTGATATTGTGGGTCCTATGAGTAAACCTTCCCTAGGGGGAGCTAGATATTTCGTCATTCTCGTAGACGATTTTAGCAGGTTCATTTTCTGCTATTTGTTGAAACAAAAGTCTGATGTGTGTCAAGTTCTCAAGAACTGGTGTTCCTTGGTTGAAAGGCAATTTGGTTATTCCCTGCAAAAGCTTCAAACCGACAGAGGAATGGAATTCCTGTCGGAGAACTTGCAACAATGGATCAAAAAACAGGGTATAGTGCACAGGGCGACTGCCGGCTATTCTCCTCATCAGAATGGAGTGGCTGAGCGGAATGCAGGAGTTCTGCAGACTCGAATGCATAGTTTGCTGCTTGATGCAGATCTGCCTCTGAGTTTTTGGGGTGAGGCAATTCTGACTGCCTGTTACATACACAACAGGCTGTGGAGTTCTGTGGTTAATACTACTCCCTATGAGTGTTTGTTTGGTAAACAACCTTCCATTGCACATCTGAGAGTCTTTGGGAGTTTTGCTTGGTGCACATCCCCAAGGGGCAAAGAAGGAAGGGGGAGCCTAAGGCCCAGCGTATGCGTTTTGTTGGCTATGAGCCCAACTGCAAGGGGTATCGTTTTTACGCTGGTGGCAATTCCTGTGTGGTGTCTAGGAATGCCTCTTTTGAGGAACACGCTAATTGGTCGCGTGTTCAGGCAGCGTCTGAAGTTTTTCTCCCTGTGGCTGGTCTGCCAGCTTCTCAGCCACTGCAGCCTTCAGTCTCTGCTCCACTCCCTGCCTCCGCTCCCAGTTCCTCAAGGGTTGAAACAGAAGAGGAGAGAGGCGCGTGGAGGAGAAGAGCTGTAAGTGATGTGCGAAGGTCTTGCACAGGGGAGAGAGAACGCGAGGGCTCAGTGAAAAGGTCTCGCAGTGCTGAGGACAGGGACGAACCTTTGCAGGATCGTCCCATCCCCAGACGGTCTCAAAGAAAAACGAAAGGCATTCCACCTAAACGTTTTTCCCCTGAGTCTCTCGCAGTTCGTGTGTGCGCTGTAAACTGTGAGCCTCAGTGCTTTGCTGATGTTGTGAAAATGCCTGAGCAACAGGCAGAACCCTGGTGGGATGCAATGCAGAATGAAATGGATTCCATTATTCAGCATGATGTGTATTCTCTTTGTAATTTGCCCAAGGGTGTGAAGCCAAGTGACAGCAAATGGGTCTACAAGTTGAAACCCACTGCTGATGGGCATGTGAAATATAAAGCGCGCCTAGTGGCACGCGGGTTCTTGCAAGATCCTTGCCTTGCTGATCCCTGTGTATATGTTCGAGGGAAAGGGGAGAGTTTGGAAATTCTCCTTGCATATGTGGATGATCTGTGCTTGGTCAGTGCTACACAAAAACAAGTGCAAGTGTTTGAGAAAGAGCTGGGGAAAAAGTTTTCAGGTGAAAAACCTAGGCCCAGTACAGAGCTTTCTTGGAATTGAAGTACAGAGAACTGAAAAAGGTATTCTGCTGTGTCAGAAACAAAAGATTGTAAAATTGTTAGAACTGTGTCAAATGTCTGACTGCAAACCGGTACAAACTCCAATGGTGCCAGGTTTTTTGAAAAATACCTGTGAGGAATTATTTCCTGATATACACCTATATCAGTCTGTCATTGGGAGCCTTTTGTACTTAGCTGGTACTAGCCGGCCTGATATTGCTTTAAGTGTCAACATTCTGGGCAGAGCATGTGCTAAGCCAACCCAGTATCATTGGCAGGGTGTGAAAAGGGTACTCAGGTACCTAAAGGGTTCCCTTGATTATTGCCTAAGCATTTGTCCTGATCAGATGCCAAACCTTGTCTGTTCATCAGACAGTGATTTCGCTGAGGATACTGTGGACCGCAAAAGCACAACTGGTTTTCTTGTCAAATACAGTGGTGTAGCAATCGACTGGAAGGCTAAAAAAACAGTCTTGTCTTGCTTTATCAACTGCAGAGGCAGAGTTTGTGAGCCTATCTGCGCTCTGTACTGAGTTGGTTTGGTTCTTGCAGTTGCTACAAGACCTGCATGTGTCTGTGCCATTACCAATACAAATATGTTGTGATTCACAAGCCTGCATTCAAATGGCAGTGTCTGACCGGGTGTCTTCTCGATCAAAACACATTGACATCAAATTTCACAATGTGAAACAATATGTACAAGAAGGAAAAGTGTCCCTTACCTATGTGTCTTCAGAAGAAAACGTGGCTGATGTGTTTACCAAGCCACTTCCTGCTAATGCATTTAGTCAGCACGTTAGCAAACTGGGGTTGATGGAGTCTCCAAAGCAAGGTAGCTGAAAATATTTCGCAAGGAGTAGGGGAGTGTCACAGGTTGAGAAGCATGATGGGACCTGTTGTTACTCCTGGCTTCATATTTTCCCACCACTAGAGGGTGAGAACGCAAAGCTGCTTGTAGTTGTTTAGTCTAGCTTTCTGTGAACGCTTCCCATGTGAAACCTAAACGTATTCAAGGTCTTCTGCTGCCTGTAGCCGCAATATTGTTATGGTTAAGGGAACGCCTTGTTATTGAATATGTATATTTAAAAACACGGCTTTTGAACAGGCTGTGCCTTTTTCTTGTTTCCTTTCCTTTCTGCTCTGGACGAGGCGAGGAGATGGCTCGCTGCGCTGTAACTTAATAGTCTGCTACTTGATCTATTGCCCGCAATAAAGACTGTTAGCCTGCTGCCTCGTGTTGGCTGTGATGTTTTTCCTATTGATGGTAATGCCCCTGGCGGGTTTTTCAACAGAGACAATCACCAGAATTACAATTCCATCTGAAACGACTGGAAAACAAAATTGTCTTTGCCTGGTACTATCAGGACAAGAGATAAATTGTCAGATGAAAACCTCTCTGAGGGAAGACCATTTCACAACTGGTACGGCACCATTTTGGAAGGCCTCCTGTCTGGCAGCAACCTGCATCTCATCTCCAGAGGTTGTTCCTGAAGATTTTCAATGTATAGATTTCTCTATATACACATAGAGAAAGACAGTGCTCAAAGCACTTTCTCTCACACATATCCAAAACATAGTCATTGTTTTCTAAAAAAAAAAGAACACAGATCAAGATAGGCTTCACTATACGCTTGCATATAATCTTTGGAGAGACTGGACTGAAATATGGAATGGATAATAGATACTCTTACACCATAGATATGTTTACACTATTCACATTTACTGAGAAGCCCAGTTGTGTTCAGTGGAGCTTACCACCCTATGCACCAGACTGCAGCTTTAAATCAGTTGGCTGAACAGAAAACAGCACATAACCCAGAGTCTCTTACAAATGGTATAACAAATGCACAACTTTAAGCTGATACAAAATTTTATTGCTTTTGAGAGCTGGAAATTTGTGACAATGTATTATGGTGAAAGCCCATCTCTGTAACTACTATGTACACAGTAAGACAATGTCAACAAAGGTTTAGTCCACCCAGATGGTTAGGCCAGGCATTGTGCCTGAGAAAACAACAAAAGATTGTGCCAGGCCATTACCATAATGTTCTTATGATACCCTTCTCTATGAGTAATCACAATCAATGTTTCAAACAGCACCAATTAATGTGTCAAGGAATTAATTAAACATTGTGTAAATTTCAATAAAACCCATTATAATCTAGATGTATTTGTGATAACAGAATAGGTAATTGAACTTGTGAGCCATTAACTAAAGATTAACAGCTCATACTATTCTCTAACTGTATCTATAAGACATACATTCAGAAAAGTGAATATGTAAACTTACAACAACAGTTTCATGTAGAACACAAGAACTTGTGGACAGTTGTGATCCTTTACACTGTTTACTTAGATTTTCTTAGATTACTTAGAAAAAGACTTTGCGCAAAATTCTCTGGTGGGGATAAAAGAAGTTGCCTTTATGACCAATTGATATATTACGAATCACCTCCTCTCCTTTGTTTTCCAGAGGGTCCTACCCACAAGAACAATGTAAAGAATGGAGATTAGCACAAAAATAATTACCAGCTGTCTTTGATATATTAGTATAATCATCCCCACAAACTCTCTAGAAAGGAAGGTGATTGGACATGTGCAGCTACAATGTTCTTATTGATTTCTTATACTTAGAAGAATGATGTCAATGTTATCCAATTTGAAATTAATTGTGCTATAAGAGAGAGACCAGAGCTCTTCTAGGAGGCTCTCCAGTCTAACCAAAGTTATTTAACCTTCATCCAGGTGGATGAAAAACGGTTTTAACTAAGCAAGTTCTGGGGTATTTTGCAAGCAAATGCAAATGTCAGTGTTTCAAAAATTTGCACAACTGTCAGGATTAATTTTATACATCTGATTTAGGACCCATTGAGAATTCCAGTGTCCTTCGTTCCTCAACCTCCTGAAAACCAGAAGATGCCACTATTGCTTCTTAGCACCATGTTTTGCCAAAAATATTATGGGACACTTTTTTCCCTGCTTATATTTAAATTGGATGCAACAAAAATGTGCCTTACTGGCAAAGAATTATAGATTTCTTGCAATAATTTTTTGTTCCAGCTATTTTTGTCTGTTACACAAACATAAATGCAAACATGTCTGTGCACACGCACGCACACACGCACACGCACACACAGAGCAACCATATAGGTACTCGGGAATATTGTTTACAATTCCGCAGGTGACCGTATTGTAAAACGTTCACCTTGTAAATTTAATTCTGTGTGAATTCTGTAACAAAATGTGGCTCTAGGGAACTGAAATAGCAATTTAAGTGAATGAGATTTAAAAATCTTTTCTGAGATGGGTGGGTAATATATGACCATTAGCCTAATTTGGAAAGCACCCTGTGTGTTATCAGCTCAGGAAAAATGCCTTCCCTAGCAGCTAGATGGGGAAGAAGGAAGAAGAAGGAGGGACAGAGGGAAAAAGAGAGAGAGAGCGAGAGAGAGAGGAGAGGTGGTTATGTTCACTTTTGCTGAGACTCCATCCATTTTGTGCCCCTTAACATATTACCCTTGAGGAAATACTGTCCTTGAAAGAAAAAAAGAGTATTTTACTCTGGCCTTAAGGTCTGCTGATCTTCAACCTGAGATCCTGCCAGCAGTGGCCAGTGGCTCCCAGTGAGTGGGATGGTAAATCTTCTCTGGATTAATTTGAAACTTGAAAGGAGCTAACCAAGATGCTGAACCTATTTGGGAGATATGAGTTCAGCACTTTAGATAATTCGTTAAAAGTTCAGACTCAAAACCTGAAGCAGAATCATCGCCCTACTGACATAGAAGCCACCAGATCTTTTGGACTTCAGATCCCCAAAAGAACAATGGCAGGGAATAATGAGAATTGTAGTCCCAAACAAACGGAGAGGCAAAGGGTTCTTGGCCTTGCCATAAGATACCTTCTAATGTGGTGATCAGAATTTTATTTCCGGTTGCTGATTCAACACAAGGCTTCAAGAGAGACTGGCTAATGTCTCAATTCAAGTATAATGTGTGGGGTATGAGACATACTGTAGCCTAAGTCTGCACAGCACCATGGGGATCATGGCTAACATCTCAAGCGTGTGGAAAACATATTCAACCAGAGTAACTGACGCTGAAAGCACTCATTTCCAAGTTGAATAACTGAGAGTATTCAATACGCTTGCAGACCCAACTTGTGCTAACTTTGCCTTCATTCCTGTGGCAAGTGAAAACATGGTTGTTCTCCAAAGCTTTGGGGCTTAGCTGGTTTTATGCATACTCTCACATGTGAATGGTTTTAAATCATTCTAAACTGCTTAACTGGTTTTAGTCTGTCTTTTTCACTTGTTAAATTGTTTAATTTTTTTAGCCTTTTAAAATTATTTTTATTGCTCTTTTAACTTAAACAAACTGGTTTTACTACACGTTGCCCTGAAATCTTTAGAGAGAGAGTGGAATATTTTACTACAATAGATAAAGAATAACATTAATATTCACAGAATACACCAATGTCAAACATATTTCTCCTCAGCCAATTCCCTTAAGCCAGTCTTCTATGCAACAAGTAAGTCTTTCCCAGCATGCAAAGAAATATAACCATTCCTAGAACAGAATAAACCTACAACCATAAAACAGTTTTTAAAACACAAAAAATCAATCAACATGTCCTGCAGAGAAAACAACAGCAAAAGAAACAGATTAACACAACATGTAAAAGCCAATGCTTGCAAGTTAACCCTTTCTTTCTTTTTAAATGAAAAGCTAACTGAGGGGTGCATCCAGGCCGACTGAGAACTCTTAGGTCTTGTTCCTGTTCCTTCTGATTTTATACAGCATTAAAGTAAACTGACCTGGGTAGCTGGTATAAAAAGGCTCTGATCATACTGGAAGCTGACAGAGAATATTCAAGATGAGTGTGGATCCTCAAAATAAAATTGGAAAGAACGGGAACAAAATCTGGGACTTTCCGGTCTTTTTAGTCAGTATGAATATACCCTAAAATGAACACTGACAAATCACAAGTTCATTCCATAGCCTGGGGCTGTTATAGAGAAGGCCCTGCTCCTTCCAGTTGTACAATGTAACTAGAACCATTCAGATGTATGTCATTTCCAAAACATTATTAGCACTTGTCATACAATTCACAACATATTTTAATACTGGGTACAGTTAATCCAACTCTTTTTAAAAAAAAATTGCTACGCCTGTTTTCTTATCAAAACTTCACAAAACTTTCATTTCAGCCTCATGAGCCCTGCAGCTGTAAATTAATTGAATAAAATTTACAAACATTATGCATTGGTAAAGCACTTTAAAGGTTTTCCCTATTCAGTTGACTTAGCTTGTTGGCATGACAGTTTTGCTTGACATGAGTTCAGAGCCCCTGGAAACCTTCCTAATCCCACTCTCCAGGCCCTGTGCCTATTCATGAAACCATGTTAACCTAAATCCAGAAAATTAATAAACCTCAAATGGGTTTAGGCACTTAGAAATATCCCTTGACACTCTTTCCACATATATTATATTGCAAGCATCTTTTTGCACCAGGAAATTTGTGCTCCAAAGGGCTAAGCAGAAACTGGCAAGTTCCCTAAGATATTAACAGGCAATAAAATATCACATTTAAGATTATTGTGAGCTGAATCATAAATGAAAAATATGTTTACTGCAGTCACTCTATCTGCTAACTGCCAACATTCTTAATGTCAGGTTTTAATTGGATTCCTCTCAATACAGTCAATAGATAATGCTTTTGTGATTAACTGTGAAAGAAGAAAGAGATAAGAATAATAGATTTCTTAATGTTGCATGTTCCAGCTAAATTCCTTTTTAGTTGCATTTTGTCTAATGCAGATAATTTAAGCTAACAATGCTTTCATATTTTTCCTATTTCTATCTATGTTACTGTTAAATTCTTGAAACCACTAGGCAGTTAGAAACACAGGCATACCTCAGTCAATGAAGCCCCTCTTAAAGAAGCTCCTTTCTATAAAGGCTTTTTATGATGGTCCAGCCCCCCTTTTTTCTTCTTGTCCTCTGTCTAGATGGAGGCTTTTAGCAGCATCAGCATGAGAGGATGGTTGAGGAGGGCTGAAGAAGAAACACAGACTTTAAGTGTGAGGTTGCCGTGATGTGTCCAAGATAAACTAAGTTTAAGCTGGCAATGAGCCGTGTAGCCTGTGACTGCCTACAACAGGCAAGCAACTGCCTCTAGAATCCCTCAATGAGCGCTCATTAACAGAAAACAGAAAGAAAAGGGGAGAGCAGAACACACTGCATCACCAGCTATGCCCCTATGTTAAAGAGAGAGAGATTGATAGGTTTGGCCACTAAAATGGAAATAATAAGAAAAGCGGAAGGTATTGAAATAAAGTCATCTTTGGAGGTATTTTGGAAGAAGCCTTCAAGTAGTCTTGAAACCTCTAGGAAGTTTGAAATGTTTTTGTTTATTTATGCAAGGCTTACCTGCCCTGGTTATTTCATTTCACATCTGCATATATAGTTAGTTTTGTACAAAAGTTTGTTGAAACATGCTGGACTGCTCTTCTTTTTTGTGGTGTAGGAACCTGCCCCCATCCTCCCCTTGTTATTTAGGTCTGTGGTGCCAAATTTTCTGTTACAGCAACAATATGCAGGCACACTTCTAGTTCATTAACTGAGATACGGAGTTGTTCTGCTCAGTGGAACTCAGCAGAACAAGGAGAGTAGCAACGCCCTTCTTCCTGCAGCTACTTGATCTACTTTCAAAGCCTGACTTGGAGGAATAAAAAACCTTCTACAACAGGTTTTGAGAAAGTGCTGTGGGCAGGGCAATGGGGAAGAGAATAACCTTCTGTCACATTAGTGGACAAGCACTATCAAGATGTTGGAGATGAGTCTGGTTTGGGCAACTGTGGTGGGTCTTCTGGGACCTTCCAAAGGCCACAGAGATTGCTGAGGGAAAAATATGAACACAAAAGATCAGTGGAAACACCACCAGAGAACGAGACCAGTTAGACCAGCTGTTTTACCTGGTGGATTTAAATGATATCTTTTTGAATTATACCATGAAGAATCATCTAAATAATACTACATTCAAGGAAGGTAATTCAAAGCAAGGGAAACAATAATTCTTTTAAATGAATAAAAGATTTGTGTAGACAATCAGGTGTTTAATGGGGATAGGGCCAGCTGTTCTAGATAGAAATGTTCCATAAGAAAATAGCATAAAACAAACATTACACCAACTAAAGCTGGTATTTTTCAAACAAAAGGCAGATGGAAAGAATACAAAGCACCGCTAATGTTTTGGCAGTTTAATCATTCTTCTTAATATTATTTGCTTCATCTTGCTAATCTATAGTCAAGAGCAGCTTTCCCCAGTCTGGCGCCCTCCAGGTGTTTCTACTGTCCAAAACATCATGAGGTCACCATGTTGGGGAAGCAAGTAAGCATGATGGCATAGACGGCCAAATAACGTAGGGAAATATATACTTAGTGTGAGCCCAGGTATATGGAATGACAAAAATAAAACTCACTTAAAAAGGCACAAAATACCATTCAGTTAACAGCTAACAGTATATAAATTCAAAACGACACTGAAAATGAATTTAATACTTTAACAGACCTTTATGGACACATCTATAATATTTAGAAACTATCTGGGTTTTTTTTAATACTTCAAATCAGTTTGGCTTAAAAAATAATGACACAGGGAGAAATCGTAAACAAAAATCTCAGGGTGTGGAATAGTTGAATAGGAGCTCATCAGTGCCTGGATGGTTTGGAACAGTCAGTCGTTTTCTGGATCACAAGGCCATCGGATTAAAAGCACCATCGTTAGCATTGAAAGTGATAAGGGAAGTGATGCATGGAATGGATGTAGGACTTAGCCACCATACGTGATCAGCAATGTCCTCCCTAATCAGAGCAGGAACTGCTGCTGGATCTACTCCCACTGAGGAGGTAAATCCACTCTGGATTTTACCACTCCTTTTCCTGTAGTTCCTCTGAGTTGAACAGGAACTCTAGTATTGTTGGATCCTACCTCTTGTTCAACTCAGAGCAGCTAAAAGAGGAGGAGTGACAAAATCCTGAGTGGATTCATCAATTGCACTGCAGCAGATCCATTGGTTGCTCCTGAATCTGGATCAGTATTTTGAAGCTGCAAACTATCAAAGCATAGCATTTTGCTGCCCATGGGCCATGTATGACACTGTTGGTAAGTCAATTGTTGAGTTTTTTGATGCCTGCTGTTAAGGACATGAGTCCTCTCCATCACGGCTGCCACTCCAAGACCGAGCACCACTTGACATCCTATTCTTCAGTGGTTGTCTCATCATATTTAAACATTCAAAATGAGTCTCTAGATCAGTGGTTCTCAACCTGTGGGTCCCCAGATGTTCGTGGACTTCAGCTCCCAGAAGCCCCAGCCACTATAGTCAATGCTCAGGGCTTCTGGGAGCTGAAGTCCACGAACATCTGGGGACCCACAGGTTGAGAACCACTGCTCTAGATGATCAGCATAGCAAGTAGAGATATCAAATGTATGGAGGAAAATTTATCTCATGGACTGAAAATTTAGTAGTCCAAGAAAAAGTGGGGTGGGGGTGAGTACTTACTAAGGATATCTGTTTTCTTCTGTTGCTGCTTCCTATCTCCAAGGCTAGAACTTTTTTTTTTAAGAATAAAAACAGAAACACTGGGTAAAATCCAATTGTTAGTTACAACTAGAGCAAACCTAGTGACTCAATGGGGACTTGGTAAGTCCCACTGAGTTTCCTTTACTCCCTGTGTCTACTCCAGTCTAGATGGAACTAACTACTGGATTCTTACCTTTATCCAGTTTGTCATTATTTAGTTTTACCACGAATAGCTAAATGAAACATCTCAATATCTACCCATTCATTTTTGTCCAGAAAAGGATCTTATAAAGCACCATCCTGCATAAACATTATTGTGAATTTAAAATATACAGCTGCTAGAAAGTATTTAGATCACCTCTTCAGGTTGCTGCCAACCCAAAGCTTGGCAAGTTAATCACCTTGTCTGGAATTGAAATTATGTCTTTATAGTCATTGACTTTAAATAATATACTTATTTCAATTTAATCTCATTAAAACACAGTTTAAATTAATCTATTTTTATGGATATATATAGATACACACACACATATAAAATGATTTGGAATTTAGACAATCTTTTTCTTATTTCATCTGTTTAAACACAACCTAAAGGCTGAAACACACAGTCAAATTCCAGTTATGCCAGCCTTAAAGAGGAGAAACCAAACTGTGACATATAGTATTTAGGCTTATAAACAACATGTACAATTAAAGACATTACAACATCAAATTAGTTAAGCCTAAGGTAAGGATATGATAATTACTTTAACTGTGATTTTCTGCCATGCTAGGAAGACAGAAAACTACCTGGGGCTGAAAATATCCCCCAACATCTATTAGGGGATTTTTAATATGGGGTGCTTTTTTGTTCCAGCTGCTGTAAACAGTAGGGCAAAAAAATGGCCCATGTCTTTTTAGGGCAAACCATTACAGAGAGAATCTGAAGTAATGCACTCTGGTTGTTGCTAGGTTGGCCCCACTGAGACACAGTGAAATGTCGTGGAGGTAGAAAAATATTCCACAATACAAGAAGTATATGTTCTATTTTAATAATTTTGCACAAGTTTGATTTAATTTTTATTCCTCCTTTTGTATTTTGGGTTTGGATGCTTAGAGAAGAACACACTTGATTCTCCACACAAAAACACTTCTTTGTTTGAGGACATTTTTATACCCTGCAATACATTAGGATCCTTATTGGGTTGGACTAAATCCCATCATATGCTAAGAGTCATTTATTTACTTGCTCAACTTGTACCCTGCCTTCCTCCCAAAACTGTGACTCCAGATGGCTCACAACAATATTAAAGCAGGGAAAAATAAAATGCAACCAAAGTGTTTTAATGCTCACACACAATTAAACATATTATAGATGTTTTGTTCTTACATATTTATTTATATCCTGCCTTTGTTCCAACTGAAGGAAGTTTACAAAAATTAAACCAGAAACAAATAAAAACTCATCTTGTTAAAAACATACAAAACTTAAAACTAGGGTCGGGCCAACCAAATCCTCAAATCCTGGGCAATGAGTCAAGATTAGGGAATCCAAATCCAAGCGCCAAAACGGCAAATCGAATCTTTCAAATCCACCAACCAAGTTTGTTTGTCCCTTTTCAAAATTGACGCCTCTGGAGCCCAGCAAAAGCCTGATTGGCCAGCGGGCCCCTAGGTGCATGAAAATCGTGGTATAAAGTTGCCCGTGTGTGGTGGAGGCTGCCTGTGGTTGCTCGTGCTATGAGTTCGCTCACTCTGACTGTGAGCTCAACCGCTGTGTGTTTGCCTGCTTGGGCTGCATGTTCGCCCGCTTGGGCTATGTGTTCGCCCACTCAAGCTGCCTGCCTGCGCCTGCTCATGCTGCCTACCTGCATCTGCTCGGGTTGCCTCCCTATGCAAGGTAATTATTCTCTTCTTCTTCTTTTGACTGGAGGGTAGGGATTGGGACTGGACTAGAGGCTGGTATTGTTTTTTTTAAGTGCCTTCCTTGTTGCAAGACTTGAGAGTGTGTGACAGATGATGGCTTTGAGGTTGAGGAACAACTGATTGTGTCAGAAACAGAGTCCGTAATTGACCAAACCAACCTCCAAACATTTCCAACACTTGAAGGACAAGCGGAGGCAGAGTTGCCCCAACCAGTTCCAGAGGGAGAAGGAACCAGCAGTGATTTGGAAGAATTACAGTCACCTGTGCCCCTTAGCTCCCAGTCACAAAGGAGGCTGAAAGGGGCAGCTCAGAGGAAAGCTCTGATTAAGGACAAGTAACAGCTGTCTCTGTGGCTATTTAGGTCTGTCAGTGTGGCTTGCTCCTTGATTGTAGCAAATTACTCGCAAGCCTCATGACCCTTGGGTTTCTGGCTCCCTTGACCCTTCTGGATAGACCTCTGCTTTCTAGATTGTTGACTGGAATTTGACCTGGTTCAGCTCTGTGGTTTCCTTAATAGTTGTTGTATCGGACATTCCTCGCTGCCGCCTCCTCCTCCTTGCCGCAAAGTATTCTCACCTCCTCCCCCTTGCTGGCAGTGAGGCACAGGTAGGGAGTTGGACTCTGACAGAGTGGACATCACAGTAGAGAACTGGGACTGGACTAGAGGCTGCTGTTTTGTTTTTTTAAGTGCCTTCCTCATTGCAGGACTTGAGAGTGGACATGGGGTAGAGAATTGGGACTGGACTAGAGACTGGTGTTTTGGTGTTTTTTTTAAGTGCCTTCCTTGTTGCAGGACTTGAGACTTGACTGGAAGGTACAGTCTTCTTGAGATTTCAAGGACAGCTGAAAGATTCCTTTGCATAGCTCCCTTGCAAAGCTCTTTCAGACACAATTCTGGGGTTTGTAGTTTTGCAGCCTTCTCTGCCAAAGTGTGCTGGTGCATCATCAAACTACAAACCCCAGCATGCCATAAGGAGCTATGCAAAGAAAATCCAGTTTTGATTAATAATCCACATTTTCTTGCCTGTGTAGAAAGAGCTTTCATGTCATTTTCAATCTGGGGAGATTTTAAGGCAAAACTATGACAATTGTCCTGGGCAGATTTCTTCAGAGGGAGGTTTGCCTTTACCTAGGCTTTTGCTAAAACTGAGAGTGTGTGTCTTGACTAAGATTATCCTTGCCTTTTGTTTTGTTTTGTAATAGTCAACCCAGGAGATGGCATCATCTCAAGCATCCTCCAACATCCGGAGCTATTTCCAAATTACATGTAATGAGAATTATGCCTGTTGCTCTCCGTTTTCTGCAAAAATATCCAGAGAGAAAGGCTCACATACTACTTCAGCCATGTAGAAACACATCAGAACCCAACATTCAGCCCAATTTCAAGACCTGAAACTAGGTAATAAAAGTGCACCATCCACAGTGACTCCAGCTTCACCCTTAACCCTTGCTGTGACTGTCAGAGCTGAGTCCCAACATGAAGACAGTGTGGTGTAATGTCTCTTTAAATTAACTGTGTTCTTATTCCAGCTGTATGGTATTTAATGTGCTGAAGCTTCTGTGTTTGTTTGACCCTGCATGGAATCCTTGGCTGGAGACTTTGAAGGAAATAAACCTTATCTCATCTGTTCTGGATGATGGCTTGTGAGTTTATCATTGCAACAGCAGGCACTAGACAGTACTGTCACAGATGATACAGCTGTTATTGGGACTCTTGCACCAGTTCCTTTAAGACAGTTCTAGTCCAGCAGCTTCCTCCTTTGAAGAACCAAGCCCTTTGGAATCACCCTCAGTGAAACGCAAGACAGCATCTTCTTTTCAACTGATTCTGAAAGCCTTCATGTACACCACTCAAAGTTTCAAGCCTGGAGACAGAAGAGCTAAAGCCATCACAAGGTTGGTTGCTGAAATTATCTGCAAAGATAACCAGTCATTGTCCATGGTGGAAGATAAAGGCTTCAGAAAGTTGATAAGCCACCTTGAGTCACGGTACAGCATCCCAGGCAGAAACACTTTGCCCAAAAGGTGATCCCAGAGACATATGAAGAGGAAAAAAGAAACATGGAGAATCTTTTAGAGAACACTGACTTTGTTGCAGTGACAACTGACATGTGGACCTCTACAAGTTGTGACAGTTACCTCAGTTTGACAGTTCACTTCACAGATGACAACTTTGAGTACCATCACTTGTGCTCAGAATGCATTCCCTTTGCAGAGGTTTCCCACATAGCATCTGCGATAAAAGCTTTCATCACCACCTCTATGAAAGAATGGAATCTCTTGCACAAAGTTGTGTGTGTCATAAGAGACAATGGGCCAAATATGGTTGCAGTTTTGGAATGCAGTACCTTTTACTCACACCTTTCAGTTAGTTGTCAAAGATGGCTTACTGAACAAAACTGAAATTAAGAGGCTCATGTCCACCTGCCAGAGTATTGTGGGACATTTCAAGCACTTCTCTAAAGCCATGAAAGTGTTACAAGCTTCTCAAGCCAAGCTAGGTGTGAAACCCCATCAGTTGATACAAGATGAACCAACTAGCTGGAATTCTCAGCATAACATACTCAGTTGTCTCATGGAACAAAAGCAAGCTGTTTTACTATCTGTTTCAGAGCTGAATTTCCAGGTGGATCTGACCACTCAACAATGGACCACTATAGAAGAAGTGATATGACTCCTAGCTGTGTTTGATAGAGTGACATTTGTGGCCAGTTCCAATGAAGTGACCATCTCAGAAATAATTCCTTTAGTGATTAGCACCACTTTTACTCTCCAAAACTTCAAATCAACCTCAGGTTCCATCCAGGGTTTCTGAAATGACTTGCTGACATCTCTGAAGAGGCGCTATCAGTCTGTGGAGATGGAAAAACTGTATGCTCTTGGAACTTTCCTGGATCCTCACTTCAAAGCCAGTGTCTTTTTGAACAAAGAACACCTTGATCAAGTGAAATCAACACTGGCCATGGAAATTTCTGATCTTTGTTTGCAAGCAGATGTCACTGAGCTGCAGTCATCACAAGAAAGGGAAAGAGATACCACTCCAGCATTGTCAAGTGAACCAGAAGGAGTTCATAGCACATGGAGTCACTATGCTCAATTGATGATCCCATCTAGCAGCAGTGAGGAAAGTTGCACTTTGTCTCCTGAAGATGAAATCAATGCCTACTTGTCAGAGCCACTGCTTCCGCCATCTGCAGACATCTTCAAGTACTGGAAGGACAACCAAAAATATCCCAATTTGAGGAAACTGTCCAAAAAGTTCCTAATCACACCACCATCGACAGTAGCATCAGAAAGACTCTTCAAGCACATCAGGTGTCATAGCTGATAAAAAATGCAGTAGGCTAGACCCAGAGTGAGTTAGAATCCTGGTGTTTTTGAACAAAAATCTGCATTAAAAGTTTCAGCTATGTTTTTTTGTTTGTTTACATTGCCCTGAAACAGTTCAGGCAGGAACTCTTACAAGTTTAAAAGTAATGTTTTTGATTGTTCTTAATTTTGTGGAAAGAATCAAGACTCAGGAGTTTATGTACTTCCCATAGTAGATGAATATGTTAAATTGCATTTGTATCTTCTTAAGAATAAGTATATGGGTATGTTTTCTTGAAAGTGAAAACTGTCATTTAATTTGTTTTTCATTAAACAAAGACGTCAAATCCTACTTCAAAACACTTTTCACTAGAAGTGCTTTCTTTCCTTTGCTTTTTAAATCCCCTTTTTAAAAAAGGATTTGAAAGATTTGAGATTCATGGATTTGCAGAACCTTCAAGGGATTTGGATTCCGATTCAGAAAATTCTGGATTCATCCCATCCCTACTTAAACTATCAATACAACTGCAGGCAATTTTAAAATGTATCCATTAAGAAGCAAAAAATGCAAACAGTGCAACACATTATTAAAAATCCCTTTCTCCATAAATTTCCAAAAGCCTACAGACTTATTTTTAAAAGTCTTCACTTGCCAATAGAAGGACAACAAGGACAGAGAATAGGGGAAGAATCATAACTATTAAAACACTCATAACTATATATATATAAAAAAGTAAAGCTCCCAATTGAGGATTGTTCCAGGTCTGATGTTTCCTGGCCAAAACCTGAAAGCTAGGAATACTCTCTGGTGATGTCATTAAGCATTATATACCTACCAACCACAGGTGTTCACAGCTTGTCATTCAAACACAAGCACGTACAAAGACACACATACACCCCAAATATATTTTTCTGTTTGGAAAATAAGAAAATAGAAATCTTAGCTAAAGGGGCTGTTCCCAGATTGAGGTAACATGAGGGGTTTATTTCTTTTACCTACTTAAAAACATTTAGTCTAGCCTATTTTCTTCTAGACTAAAGGTGGGTGAAGAGCATAGTGGAGGGTGAGCCTTGGCTCTATAATAACTGGAAAGGAAGGAAGAAGTAAACCAAGTAAATCCATAGACAACTCTCATTCCTAGAAGTCTTTGCAAGGAGCAGCAACAAATCAATTAGGCCTTGGATACTGTAGCAAGCTGATGCTTTCCTATCTGAGCTGGAAATTTGCATACAGCCCTTTCCTCTTGCCTGGAGCTGAGCCCACCAAAACTGGAGAATTTGCATCTTCATTTCCCACCTGGAGAAGATCCATGAAAACAGGAGAGTCAGGGCCAGGCCCTGAAATTGGGCAACCCTACTTAAAAGCACTTTAAAAAAAAAAAAGCACCAGTCTGTTAAAAGCACCTTTCTCACCAGCCAGTCAGTTGCCAAAAGGCTAACTGAATCAATAAAGAACGACTGAGAATCTCAAGAAGGGCAACAAGGAGGGAACCAGCCTAGCCTCCATAACCTGAGAGGAGCCCAGAACAGCTCCAAGAAGGCCTTGTGTAAGGTTTTATTTTGTTTTACATCCTAGACACCTTTCACAGCCCTGGAAATCTGATGAATGGAGCAGATGCCTTACTCTGCCCAATGGTAGGGCTGACCCTGGATCCACCCATAAAAGAAACTAGATTGTAATTTTGAAGGGAAAGAAAAGTCCAGTAAGAATAAGCTTATGGAAGGCACCTGAATTTAGGAAAGGGTGGTATAGGAACAGCTCCAGCAGCAGCTATTTAAATGTATTCTTGATGCAGAAGAAGAGTGGGCATGTGGTAGTCAGGAGGGCCATTTTCAGTATCTACTGATTAGGAGTGAAAGAATATTTTCAAATATTCAAAGAACTGTCATAAAATATGTTTCTCAAATGCTGGGACATCTTGATGAGGAGGAACCTAAACTGATGAGAACCTTTGTAATTTGGGACTCAGGCCATTTCCACATGAGACTGTTATAGCGCTATGATTCCACTTTCAACATCCTATGGAATCCTGGGGTTTGCAGTTTAGGGAGGGGCTGCTTGGCCCCTCCCTAAACTGCAAATCTCAGGATTCCATAGGATGTTGAAAGTGGAATCATAGCGCTATAACAGTCTTGTGTGGAAATGGCCTGAGTCTGTGCAAAATTTGTACAGGCTGCTGGACAAACAATCCCCATTCCAATATAGAAATTAGGAAAAAACAGACAGCATATACAGTTTAATTTGCTTTGCTGCAACACACCAAAAGAAATGTATATTTTGCTTTTCACACACATTGCTATTTGAAACTGAGGTAAACAATTTATCTAAATATATTTAGCAGCCTAAGATGTCCTGAATATTTGCTTTGGTATTTTATTCCTGTTCTACTAGCAGCAATTTGCATTATTGGCAGGCTCTGCGACATTTTGACACCTTCAATAACATTTAACATGAGCTGCTTCTTTGCTCAAGGATCAATGTCGCCCCTCCAATGCACCAGCCTGAAGAATGAACAACTGCATGAAGCAGGAAAAAACTCTTGTGGAATTTGGATCTGATAAAATTAATTATAAGGGATGAATAAGCCAGTATTGATCCTGTTCCCTGATAACTGTCTGAGACCCTGTCAGAAATGATAGTGACCCAATAATAGATATGCTGGTGAACAGTAATGAAGAAAAGTAAATAAACCGAGCTCAGCTCACCAATAAAATTATAAAACACACACACAAACACTACAGCCTTGGAATATTTGTAATCCTTGTTAAAGCAAGCTTCATACTGACAATATTATACAACTGGCATGTGATTTTTTAATACTGTGCAATTTTTCAGTTAAAAAAATTCTTCTTACAATACATTACAAGCTTTATTTAACATCTTTAGGTTGTCTTTATTAGGGTAAATTTTCTTTTATTCACATATCAGGGAGAAAATAGTCATCTGTATTTGACTGAAAGCAGTTTCTCATGGGAAGCTGGTATTAAACTGGATATAGATTATGAATTGTCATTCCCAACTCATGGTCTATATGCATCTGCCCTCTCCTCCTGTACCATAACACATCATTACCTTGGAGGGATCCAATGTACAGCAGCAGCAAGAACACTATGCTTGGAGATGGAAAATACTGCTTCAGATCTGTCATCGACCATGTAAGCTCTTCATCTTTCATAGGCTTGTTATGAAGCGACATGTTTGAAACTTTGAAACTTGAAATTATTCTTTACGCAGAAAAAAATGTAAAGAAAACAACACTTAAAATATTATTTTCTTTTTCACATCCATTCTGAAAAACTTTGCAGACTAATGACAAAGGAAGCTATAATGACCATGAAATAGCTCATTAGTTAACTTATCAGACAGTTGATTTTCCTACACATAAAACGTATCATGGTGATTCAGACCAAAGAGCTAACTACTCCTGCATTCTCTTCACACAGTGGCTAACCAAATGCATATGGAAAGCCCACACAAGGCATGAACTCAGTTATGAGACTACAGGACTGCTTCCATATGATAATTCTTGCACGATTTATCTGTGGAAGATGAACACAAATATATAGCAGACTATGGAGATAGTGGAGATCAACTTGCATTTTCCCACTGAAATAATATGGAGTTGGAATCATAATATTACTCTCATACCTACAAAAACAAGAGATGACTCCAAGGATAGCAGCCTACAAGGTCAGTGCTTCTAAAGCTATTTAATATGGAGGACTGGCATCCCCCCACCCCCAATATGCTAGGGACTGGTAGCATATCTGTACTCACTGGTGCCAACTGTTTCTTTCTTTTCTGGAAATTCTTCAAATACTGCAGCTGATGGCTCAGGGACTGATATCAGTCCATAGGCCAATGGAATCTTCAGTACAAACAAAATTAAATGCAATTTACTTGAATTAAGTGCACACTGAATAGATTTAGTTTATTGAATTCAACATTTTCTCTTCAAAATCCTTTTATTTTGTCAATAAATGCAAAACATACAGCTATCTAAAGAATATGCAATTTTAATTTAGAAACAATGGGGAAAATATTTATCCTTTGGACAGACAAAAAGAGTTTTTTGAAGATGAGGAATGAAATACGATGGCTGAGCATTCTTATTAGGAAAAAGTTAGATCTTTTCATTTGCATGCACTGAGAATTGTGGCAAAGAAGCTACCTGCTGAGTAATTTGCATAGCTAACTTGGACTCACCCAGAATACTACAGAAATTTGAACTTCATTAAGAAGGCATATCAAGTGCCCTGGGGAAAAAAATTCTCATACATCACTGTTGCCTGCTATATGTAGATCAACACCATAGTCCATATATCAGTAAGCTTTAAGTTATTTTTTTCAAAGGCTACTCAAAGTCCATTTCTTTTTTTTCTTCCTCTTACATGAAAACTACAGGGGGAAAAGACTGCATCTTTTATGTACAGCCAGTACAAGAGGATAACGGTGAAAGATGAGGTTTTTAATCCTGTAAGGAAGACAAAGCTTCTTTTCAAAGCATCAATACCTTCCACAGTTTCCAGTCAGTATAGCCAATGGACCTAGGGATGAAGGGAGCTGCAGTCCAAAACATCTGGAGATCATCAGGTAATACAAGGCTGCCATAGAGAATTAGTTTACATACTCTGCAGTGGCAGCTGGTTGCCTGAATATCAGCAGGGCAGTGAATTCATTCTTGGTTTTTGTCTGAATTTAAAAGAGCTATCCAAAGCATTATCCTCAAAATAGTTTCAGCATCTGAAATAGCTCCTTCAGTGTGGCGTAAAACCCTGAGCACTTTCTTGCTCCACTGACCTGGGAACAACCAGTTGTCAATGTCTCACTGGATTACTTACATCAGTCATTTCTAAGTCACTAAGAATTCTTTTAATCTCAAGTGTCAGCCATTACAGCTCTTATCCTAAAGACACAAAATCCTGTATGATAGTGAGTTAGTTAGGATGGCTCTTATACACCCTGTTTCATTGGTCTTACCCTACCACCTTGTAGGCTATTTGTTGTGGGAATTCATGTTAGAAATCCTCCAAATATTTGAAAATGGCTATTTCCTCTAATTGTGTCTTTTCTAGGCTCAATACATGAAATTCCATCAGGGTTTCTTCATAGGACTTGGTTTCTGAGACCCTCACTGACTTTATCATCTTCATTTGAAACACAGTCGTCTCTCCACATTTTTAGGTTTGACTTTCACAGATTATTTGCAAGTGTCTCCAACCTCTGCCCACCACCTCAGGAACTTTTCCAGGGGAACTTTCCCTCTTGGCGGCTCCAATCAGGCTGTGCAGCCCTTTCAAAAACTGGCTCTGGTCCTCCTCCACCAACCACTGCCTAGCCAGCTAAGTATGGTTCCCAGGTTAATTTCTCAGCACCACAAATCTCTTCCGAATCCCTACTGAATTTAGATGGGTGATCCTATCTGCCTTGGTGTGATACAACAAAATTTAAACTTTAGATGCCGCCTTATGTTGAGATTAGTGAGTGATGTTAATCCAACAGCTGGTGAAAGGCTCTGCTACTGTTGTGGCCATGGCAGGAAGGAAGAAAAGTCAGGCACAGGTCCATTGTGCCTCGGTCCCTGTGGTTATTTAAGAGTCTATCCCTCCACATACCAGTGCCTTTATTGTGACTCCTGAGGGAGAGAAGAACGGCCAGCATCTGCTGGATAGGAGGGCAATGATGTGTTCAGTGATGGGCTTTGTTCCTGTGATGGTTGGCCATAAGAACACCAGGGACACGTGGAATTATACTGGCCATATCTATGGCTGTTAATTGTGTTTCTTCAGGCAAATGCATACTTACGAAAGAGGAGCACTACTCACATGGGGAAAACAGAAATAATGTAGTTGAGTGAATCAGTCAGCTTAAGCTCAGGAATTTCAGAAAAATATTGATTCTTTGGCCAGTGCGTTTTATCAGTAGTAAAACAAAAGAGGGCAACATGTATAACAGGGACAAGCCTTCTAGAATATTGGACTGTAGTCCTTCCTTAGTTTGGCAGACTAGGGCTGGTAGGAAATGTACTCCAACAATATCTGGAGAGTCACAAGTTGCCCAGCCCAACATAAAATGGATAAACTTCTCTCTGTGCAGTTCTGACTGTAGTAATGAAGAAGTCTGCATGTGTAATTTTCTATTTCTATAAACCTGGTGAACAGCAATTACTTCACAAACAACCACCAGTTTGCGGTTTCTGCCTGTTAAAAATGACTCTGTAATGCAGAATAATGGCGACACAGCCATAGCATCCATCACTTTGTGTGCAAGCTGAGAGCCAGATCTACTTGGTCATTTAGTTAATGGCTTCAAGTAATGAGAGTTAAACAACAACAAAAACATGCTATAATAAATACACTAGATTAAAGGAGCTTTTCATGTTTCGCCAGCTTTTTTTGGCCTAATTTAAATTAGCATTTGCATATATAACGGGCTTAATAAATGCATGTCTAGCTTAGGGCAAGAGTGTAAGATAATAGCTTACAAAGAAAAATAAAACACACACACACACAGATAAGAGTTTCTTTGCCCTAGAACAGAATCTAGCTTATCTGGATTTCAGGTTGTACTATAAAGTTAGTCTCATAGCTGTAAATTGGTAGTGGGCCTAACAGGCCATGCTCTTATATATTAACATTTTGTATTGCTAAAAAAATGATCAGGCAACTACTGCAGTGAATTCTCTATTGTTATATCCTTCATTTCAAGGAATGACTAATGATAAAACTGGGATAGTTTATTATTAAAATATGTACAGTCCACTTTCCATCTTTAAAAAATCCCAAGGTGGTTAAGACTCCACTTTAAAATGATAACTATCATTGAACAGAGAGAGAGGGGGAGAGACAGGGAGGGAGGAGAGGGAAGGGAAGAGAGAGAGATAATATAGCACAGCAGAGCTTTCAAAACCAGAAAATCAAAGGACAGAATATAACACCACCAGCAAAGAAAAGGTCCCACAAATGCTGCACCAAAATAGCATGTCTTTATTCCACAGCAGGAAGTCACTGCAGTGGATCCTCACAGGCCAATCTCAGAAGGGCTTTTCACACCTCTGGTGTTCTAACTGACAAGGTTGTATCCCATGTGCCAGGTCACATTGATGTGAATCAGCCTCACCCACCTCAGCAGCAACAGATCCAAAGATATGCCCAAGGTGAGAAACTGATTCTCAAGGCATACAGCACCATCCAAAACAGGTTGAACACCTAAATCTGTATTTGCATCAAGCTTCCACTTGTTCATCTACATTTTAAAGAAGAAGTTAGAAGGAAAGCTAAAAGTAATTAAAGTATGCGCTGTCCATAACGAATTCTTTTCTCTAAAGCTATTCCCTGCCCTCCCGCAACAACTGATTTCTTCAGGGGTGTTTTTTTTTTGCTTTGTTTTTTTACTTCAAAGCTCCTATTTCTGTTTTAGCTGTCTTCTGAAACCACTCATAGTTTTGATTCTTTCTGCTTCTCCAAGTTAGCCACCTTGGCCTTACAGGAACAAATGTGCTCACTGTGTCCGGCACACACTCACAATTTCAATGCAGCAGGGAAAGAGCCATACGTATGGTACATATAGTGCCATCAACCAGATAGCTGCCACACTAACTTACTATTATAATTTTCTTTTTTTCTGCCATTCTGTTCATTAGCTGCTAGGAATTTACACTTATAGTTGTTAAGGACTGAACATGACCCCCAAACCCCCAACTTTTCAGCCTGGCAGTACCACAATCAAAGGGTTTCTGAAGTGCTGGAAATCAGGGCACAGGAAAATGATGATCATAAAACTCTCGCAGTTACAGAATGCATTGAGTAAAACTCTCCCAGTTGTAGAATGCAGCTGTGGCAGGACCTCAATGGGTTTCTCCAGCTGCCCATTCTCAATGTGTTCACAAACCACGAGAATGCTCAGACATTGGTTCCCAAGGTCTTGATTCACAGTGCTTCAGAAACCCTTTGGTGGGGTGCTGCTGGGCTGAAAAGATTTATGATTTGGGAGGTGACCCTGTCAGACGTAACTACAATTGTAAAGTTCTGTTATTGTAGTTACATCTGATGATGCAGTTATCTTGGGCTATATTTGTAAATTAAGCACACATATATACATACTTACACACACATACATAAATTGCTGATTAGTCTGTCTGGAAAACCCAGTAAATCACTAGCACATGTTCCTTGTCCTGGAGCCATTTCAGACTACAAAATTACCATGCTATGATTATAGTTTAACTGATCTGGCTGCATCCTGTAGAATCCTGTGGTTTGCAGTTCAATGAGAGGTATTTAGAATTTTCAGCCAGAGAAATCTAATATTTCACCAAATTACCAACTCCAGGATTCCATAGGATGTTGCTACTCTACAAACACTGTGCACAGAACAATTATAAGGAACTATGGTTAATACACTATAAGGAGACTTACATCTCAAAGAGCCAGGTGGTATAGGGATTTGAAGATTGGACTAGGACACTGGAAGACTGGGGTTCAAATCCCCACTTGGCCAAGAAAACTCACTGGGTGACCTTTGGTTAGTTCCACTGTCTTATGTCCTTATCGCACTATGGCGCAATAGTGCTTCATCTCAATCTCACCCTGGCAGTACCATTGCTGGGGTGGGATCAAGACCTGAACGCTTCCCACTGCACCCAGTCAGCTGCTGGTGGACAGGTAGCATTAGGGACACTTCCGGAGTACAACCTGCCTCCTCTTGTGCTGTACTGTGGAAGGAAGAAGATAGTGCTTCTTACCTTACCGCACACCCACTACCAACGGGATTGTCAGGGGAAAAGGAACCATTACCAGATTTTTTTGGGTAATGATATACAGCACAACATCAGTAGATGGGGACCCGACAGCAGTGGGACCACAACAATGTCATGCAATGGCACACATCCTGGACTGTTAGCGATGTGTTGTCACGCCAGGATGGTGATGTTGTGAGTTAAGGGTCTCAGAGAAAGGCAAGAGCAAACCCCCTCACGATAACCATAATTCAGAAATGACTGGAAGGCACACAACACTAACAACAGACTTAAATCATATGAGCATCTTTAAGAGACACCACCATCCTATCATTCTTCAGTTAAGTTCAGGCACATGACAATTACTCAAAATGAGTATTTATATCTTCAGAGGAGCATTTAAACAGTATAGATTTATTAGTGAAGACCTATTTGTTTCAGGTTTTGTTTTGTTTTTTGAAATATGGCCTTTGATTTAAAACCACTGTTTTTGTTTTTATGTTCTTATTGCTATCTCTTGTCCCTTTTATATTAGAAGGATGTTGGGCTACATTCAATAGCATTTTACACTGTTGGCAGAGGGAGCTCTCTCTTTCCTTCTTTAAGCTCCCAGTACACTACCAATTCCATCCTTGAGAGTTTGGAGATCTTCTGGAGCAGATCTGGGGTGTGTACTAATAGCTGAAGGAGGGAAGGGGGAATATTGCAAGCACTTTTAAAATAATTTTTAATATGCTTCTACTGTATTTCATACACTTGTAAACCACTACAGGAAAGCAGAAAAACAAATAATAAACTGGAGTGATAAAGTGATTTGTTTACATGATTATCTTAGAACAGCAGGAAACTGTTAAGACTGATAGGCTGTTTCTAATCCATTATGGTTGCCTGCATGATAATTCACAAATGAACAAGTTATTCTGGGGGACTGTAGGCATTACACTTCTTGTCCTTGTGCCTAGTGTTGTTCATAAAATCCAAAGTTTAACATTTTGATCAGTACCATACTTACATTTTGATGTCTTCTACTGAATTAACAGTTTGGATTTTAGAATGTCAATATACATTTTTAGTACTACTCAGAATAACCTGTCCCTAGAGGCACTGTTGTTGGGCTTGCCTGACATCCATGCTTAGAACAGCATAACTATATACATGCACCAGGGTCTATTTAAATGCGACATCCAATAAATGAATGCCAGGTGGGCCCAGGGATAGAGCCAGTTCAATGCAGGAGATAAGTATGTACAGTCTCAATGCCCCCAATCTGTATGTTTTGTACACAGAGTTACATCTGAACCAGGGGCCATCGTTTCAAGTTATATGGGGGGAGGGGGGAATGTCAGATTTTTGACCAGAATACCATGTATGTCAATATGCAATATTGTTTATAGACAACATTAATTCTAAATATCATGAAGTAAACCTGTTATAAATGCTAGATTTATTTATGTGATATCCCACCTTTTTCCCCACATGGGAATCATTATGTTGCTCATACGATCCACTATCACAAGATTTTCTAAGTTCTGACACTGAAATGTTCTGTATTTACACTGATCCAGGAGAATATTAGGTACCTGTTTTTCAGTGTCAGTTGGTCTGATGACTGTTAACTACTCTTCTATACTCTAATGTAGTGTGGAAATTATAACAAAATTTTTGTCACATTGGCTTGGTTTAAATGTCTTTTGCATTAAGCTAGCTTTGAACGTCTTCTGAGCACAGTTTTTGTTCTTTTTTTCCCTTTATGTAGTACAGAGAAGTCGAAATGATCATTAGTAGTACAGAAGTCCTTAGAAGTTTTCTGTTTAATAAGCTACCACAGATATTGACTGGGATAGAAAAGGCTTTATGAAGTTAAGAAGTAATATAGTCCCTGTGGTAAAATTAAGAATTTTGCAGAGTCTAAAAACCAACTGCTGACTGTTGAATGAAATGCCTTCCTGTAATCTGTGGTTGTCAATCTGATGAATATTTTAGTACCAGTAAAAACAGCTGCAAGCAGAGAGAGGAGGCAAGCAAGGTATTTTAAACCTGTCATATTTCTATGTGAAACAAAGGCATGTGGTTTCAGCACTTCTCCCCAAATCTGAAATGGTAACAAGAAGTCAAAAATAGACAAAACCCATGACCACCCTCCTTAGAAGACCAGAAAATTAGGTGAAATGTTGTCATTATTCTACATATGAAAAAACATGGATATAAACAGAAAAAATTATTTGGTGTTTGAGAGACAATCCTTCACGTAGGTAGGTTGAGTAAAACCTCATTCAACTATAGGCAGGATTTCAGCCTCGCTTTCCCACAAACAATAAGGTCAATATTCTAGTTTAGTTTTATAATTCCTCCTCTTTTATAGCATTAAGATATAGCATGGCATTTTATAGTATAATACAAGTTACAGCTAGCTATAATGTGGATAATCTGATGCAAACTAGTGGTAGCTTCAGAAGTCAATACTAACAAAGCCCATCATAAATCTCAATTGAAATTATACTTACAAACTACTTTGTCTTCTCCTCATCAAAAGTACCATGTGTGCTCTGATGTGAATATGCAGTATTTTCATACAAGGGGTATCCACATTTGTTTCATGGGGAGAGGAGCATGAACACCTTTTTACAAAACTCTTCCAACCTTATTTCAAGCCATGGGCCCTTTCCGCACTACACTGTTATAGTGCTATTATTCCACTTTCATCATCCTGTGGAATCCTGGGGTTTGTAGTTTATTTGAGATCAAAGAGCTCTCTGGCTGAGAATTCTAAATGCCCCTCCCTAAACTGCAACACCCAGGATTCCATAGGATGTTGAAAGTGGAAAAATAGTACTATAACAACATAGTGTGGAAAGGCCTATGGGTCTGGTCCAGAATCAGGTGCAATCAGGTGCACGTATGCATTCCAACTCTAACATTTCTCTTCTCTTATCCCGTGCTTTTCCATGCTTTACAACAGTTTCTAAATTCTGGCTATGTGATAGTAAACAAGCAAATAATAATAAAAATGTTATTAATGTTAAAAGAATGAAATATTTTGTGTTTAACTTGACATTAAAATCACAGTTCCATCAAAAAGCTACAAGGATAAAATATTCTGGTCCTCTGATACTAAGCCCAAGCATTTGCGAATAAGTAACCTTTCATTGAAGAATGCTATATTTTAAAAAGAAAATAATAACAAAACACACAGCAATAGCCTTGGAGCCAGTTGCCTCTGGACTATAAAAAATAAGACAAACGAATGCTGATATGAATAAGGTCAGGCCTGGTGGTTCCTATCATCTCCTTTCTGGCCAAGGTGCTAATACCAGACTTCTTACCTGTTGTCTCATTTGGGACACTCCAAGATTGCAGGGATTGGTCCAAGTTTGGTCCAGACCTAGTAGTAGCTCCTCTTTCCCTTTACCTGTCAGCTGCCTGTAATCTTCAGTTTGCAAATTTTGTCTTATATCTATCCTGCATCACTTTAATCAGATAAAATTAACAGCTAGAAGAAATTAAGTATCCTTCCTAGAGTAAAATCTGTTTTTCCCCGTGTTCCCTACCCTTATTTGAAAATGGGATAATGACTTTAGCAAAACCACAGATTTCTAAGGAGAAACAAAATGCCTCTCCTCATTTATGAGTGTATTTTGGAAAAGAGAAAAACACTCATTGTACATCAACAATTTTGCCAGTTTTCAGACTCTCAAATTATACCAAAGAGTTGAGCATTTATAATTAAGTCCCACCATGCTGTTATTTTACAGCTTGCCTTTAGGGTGCAGAAGATTATTTAGTGTAGAAATATCTGTTCCTCCTATTATTTATGGGAGGAAGACTATTTTGAGTCTTCTAAATGGTTAATTCTTTCAACTGGCAAATATATACAATAATCTAAAGCCATTTCTGTTATTATTCCACTTTCAACATCCTCTGGAATTCTGGGATTTGTAATGCACTGAGGCCAAAGAGTTCTCTGGCTGAGAATTCTAAATACCTTTCTCTAAACAGCAAACCCCAGGAATCCATAGGATGTTGCAAGTAGAATAATAGTACTATAACAGCATAGTGTGGAAATGGCCTAAGAAAAAAGTACAAAAATAGAAGACACAGAAATGGCTATAAATAATTCCTCATAATTCTGTAACACAGCTCCAAAGCAGAAGGAAAGCACCTTTGTTGCATCTGAAGGAATTCATGCTCTCAAATTCAGAAAATATGTTTGCTTTTATTTAAAAAGAGAAAGAGAGAGACAGAGAGAAAGAGACAGAGGCCCTTTTCGCATGGCGTTTTTAAAGCGTATTAGGCACACTCCCTCCCCCCTTCAGGAGCCGCTGTGCCGCATGACATTCTGGCGAATCAGGTGCTATCACAGCCACGGATAGTGCTGATAGCGCGTTTTCTTATTTTCACCTGAAAGGTGAAAATAACCTCCCTTTCATGCATCGGTTGCGCGACCAGAGGGCCTGTGGATCTGTCATCCGGTGTGCTTCCGGGAAGGACCCGGGAGTGGGCGGGGTGTGGGCAGTCCCTTCTGCCTGTCCTTCACGCAGCAACTCCCAAGGGACGCTCCGCCCAGCAGCAGGCTGGCCGCTGCCCCCATCACAGCAGGGAACACTGCACGACACATCGCTGTGAGAGGCCACCCCGGGGCTGCGTCGCCACTCACACTCAAGACGACAGCAGCCCCCGGGGTCTGGCCGACTGAGTCTTTTTTTTAAACCCAGTGCTATTGTTAGCATGTTAACACGTTAGCACGTTACCAACACAGATGAAACAGCCTGTTGGCAGGATGCCGACATGCGGACAAGGCACCAGGCGTGGACTGGTGCTCTCTCGAGAATGCCCTACCGTGTGCAGACTGCAAGGGGCTCTCTACTGGGCCTCTTGCAATATTGGCAATATCGTGAGGGCTCTAGTTTGTCACGCTATCAAGGTAAGGTGCGAAAAGGGCCAGAGAGAGAGAGTGGAACCTGCTCCTTAGGAGACTGCAATCGTGTTAGTGAACAGACTTCAGCTAGATTGTATGTAAAGCTGCCACTAACTATCACAAAAAAAGGGGGGGACAGAAGAGCATACTGGTTTTCATGTAATTCCATACGTTAACTGAGCAGATACATCATCAGAAATTAATTTTATAATTTAAATAGAAGTTCAATACATTTCTCTTAAATGGGTGAAGACAGTGACCAGAAGATCAGTATGCATGCTCAGTCTCCTGTCCAGTTGGTAAATGAGGACAGGCCACTTCAATATCAGTGCAATCCCTCTTTATGGTTCTTTATCTGCAAAGCAGACTTGGACTGGGTAGACCTTAAAATGGAAGCCATTTGCAAAACGAGGACTGGACATTGACAATCTTTCAGCTAAAGGGCTGCTCTTTGTAAAATGGCCACTCTATCTAGATATTCTAGATTTATAGTGGGAGTATAGTACTTGGAATAGGTGGGAACCTTTGTCTAACATACACAACCAGAAAAGGGCAGGGTTTGGAATGTTGGCATATTTTTAAGAAGCTAGAGCATCTGCTTCAATACATACCAAAAAAGAACATTCCATGTTTGACTCTATAACAAATAAGGAACAAAGAAGAATCTTCATGTGACAGAACAATGCACAGCCACCAGACAGAACCCGGGCATAAATAACCTACACTGTGTTGGTCAAATGTCTTCATAAACCTGTTTTCCACCATGACAACACTGACATCTAGCTGTTCATGGAAACCAAACAACTTCACAAATATCACAATAGTATAGCATATTGAGTGCATACTTCATTATGCTTCTGTGATTAACAATGAATACTGTTTATCCACATAAACACAGGTGTGAATAATACCTGGAATTTTAACTATTCTCAGTGCAGCATCTTTTCACCTCCATATAACCATGGGTGGGAGAGTCAACTTACAGGCTGCCTGGAATGTTCAGTCTCTATACTACTGTTGTTTTTCGTTTGTGTGTTTCTCCCTGTCCCTTGTCTCACATAACCTTCCTCCTGCAATCCCAAAAGACTTATTACTATCCAATTGCACACACAATACACTGCACTTTTGCCAATTCTGCTGTCAAGCCCAGGAGGTTTCAAAAATGGCAGTATGCGAAGCAATTAGACCAGTAGGATTTTTATTCAATTCCACCCAACCTATCGATGCAACAAGCCAATGAAATTATATAATGTGGTTTAGCTTTTGACATTCCTTTAGAAACAATGACAATTTGATTGACCCATAATTACCAAGTGAGGTTTTTAATGAAATGCTACTACTGTACATCATAATGATTCCAAAACATGCAGCTGCAAGTGATTAATTATACCCTAGAAGAACCTAATAACAGACACTTCTATTTAAATTATATATGGCATCTATTAATTTATTTGCCCTGATTATCAAAGTAGGAATGCTGTATTGTACCCTCTATTACATAGCCTGCTTCAAGAATCTGCGTGGAATTCCCTCTATCCCACCCACTCCCTTCTCTCCTGTTATGGGTTCCAGTAATGGCAAGAGTGTATCATAACTTAATTAGTTAACACTGATTTGTAATCTGCATACTACCGCTTAATTGGCATTTTTCACAGCATCAGCCTTAATTGTATGTTTTGCATAACTCATAACCTTTGAAAAATGGAAGCTGGATGAGGGGGAGACTGTAGCTTTTGCGAAAAGTATTTGTTTTGTACCCTTCCTCCAGTGACAGACAAAGCAGAACCTTACAGTATCTGAATTCTGGACAGAATATATCCTTTTCTGGGCATGAAAATGAAGTATTTATGACAGATTAACAAAGGAGTTTCATTCATGTGAAGCTCTTTACTATAGGATAATAGCCAGTATACTCACAACAAATACTGCAAATCCTGGAATAATATGGCAGTTGACTTTACTGCAGTGGTAAGGGAACTCCACTACAATGTAGGCACAATAGGAACTGTGCTGGCCTTGCAAGAAGCTAGAAAAATCACACACTTCTGTTTAAAGAGCTACTCTAGTGTTGGTACTGAGGTTCTTCTGAAACCATGCTAACTACTTATTAGCACTCATGACTTGTGATTGTTTGCAGTTATGGTATCAGTAATCACAGAAAATATGCTTGGAAAATGTAACTGCAACTTAACCATTGGTTATTTACTGGTGATACATCACCAATAAATAACATAAAAGTTGTCATGAACAAGTCCCTGAATGGCTAGGTTGTCATAAAATATAATTCCATATAGCTCTATACTTTTCTGTTCTGCCTGATTACAGGTTTGCATTTCCTATTATCCCTGTTCCTGTACTATGGTCCTGGTTGACTGGTTCTATGAGGAATCCATTGAGAATATCATTTTTGTTTTGATTGCCGGTAATATTTTGAATACACTATTTAGCAGAAGCCCTATGTCATCATGGCTTGTGGGACATCTGACCCTGACAGCTATTTCACACCTGATTCTCTTTGAACCTGCCAGCCATTTTGACTCTTCCAACCAAAAGGAAATATAACTGTGATGAGGAAATATTAATTTATTGGAAGTGTCTGAAGGCAAAAACAATCAGTGAGGAAATTGCAGTACTCTATGAGAAGATTAGAACAGCACAGAGCAGAAGCAGTAGATGAAAAGAAGAAAGGAAGGAATCTTGAAGAAAATGAGAGCCATAACTTTCTTCCCCTCTTGTGACTAATAGCTGGTGCCCCAGGAATCCATAGGATGTTGAAGCAAGAGGAAGCATCAGGACTAGTAGATATTGTCTGAGACCATTTGAAACTCTTGTAAGCTAGTGGCTGTCACCCCACCTTGCGGAAACAAATTCTATAGACTAGCTATGTGTTGTACAAAGCAGTGCTTCCTTTTGTCTAGCTTGATTCTCCAGTACAATTGCTTTGCCCTGGATACTCACAGCCATTTGGGACAACCACAGACCATTTCTTCCAACACATTTTAAGATAGCTGTTTTCTGATCCCCTATAAAGTCCTACTGTGCTGACTCATCAAGGTCTGAAGGTGATCCTAGGCTCTTGAAAGCTATGTCAGTGGCAAGCAGACTGGCAGTTTCTACTTATTTTCTATCTAGCTTTGGATATGATCTTGGCAGAAAAGTGGCTCAATACAAAGCAGGCTAGCAAAGCAGGGAGAGGCTTATCACCATTCAATCCTTTTCGAGGAAAAAAATGGTAAAATTAGATAAGACTAGGGATGTAAAATACGATATGGTTACAGACAACAGTTAAAACAAAAATAGAGATGCATGTGAGAATAAAATAATTCAAAATGTTATCGCAGATGGATGTGACTACAAGAATTATTGTACATTTTTTTATGATATTGCCATTCGAGGACATTTTAGCAAATATTTTACAAAGGCTTTTGTGTAAGAAATATTCCAGCATGAAAGGCTGCATTTTGCACAATAAATATTTTTGAACAAAATGCAATCCTTTTCCCACAAAATCCAACCAAAAGGAAAAAAACAGGAAAAGGAAATGGACTTTTCATTCTATGCAAACTGAAAAATGGTGGCTGGTAAAAAAAAGCAGATGAACAAAAAAAAAATATTCATAACACCCTTAGACAAGACAGAAAGATGGGGTCAGGTTTTTTAAAAAAATTGTTGGAAAGAAAGAATGTAAAATTATTATATGGTCAAATGTTCCTGGGAAAAATAATGATGAGGTCAGATCTCTTGAAAAAGATCTTGTGGCTGCTGTGGGTCTGTGGTATTATGCTTTGACAGGTGCAGCATAATAATGGCAAGCATATTGTCATCTATGTCCATTTTTTGCAAAATTATATACACCATCTTGTCTTCTTAATTTGCATGCAAGGTAGTTGGTGTTCCATGGAGAGAATCTGTTCAGGAACAACTGCTCAGCATTTTACTAGTGTGTTGATTGTATACTTCCAAGATCTGTAAACATCAAGGCTTTTCTGGATCTTCACAGAATAATTTTACTGAAAAATCTGCCTTAGCAAATCTGCCAGTGTATTTTAACATACAGCAAACTCTCCAATCTGCCTTCACAAATAAGAAATTATAACCTATTCTATGTTTTCAGGAGAGTTGAATTAAAACAATACTTTTAATATAAGAAGGCCAGTCTAAAGTATTTGTACTGTGTGGTACCAAAATGATCAATATAGCACTGAAAAAGAAACTATACTGATCCACTGCAGGTATAAAAATTTTGTTCAAATTAACCATGAATATTAAGACTGAGAACAAGACTTGTGCGCCCATGTTCTCTTTTCAATCTACCCCTTCATTCCTCTCACTTGCCCAGTTTCACAGCTTCTTAAACTGAAATTTCCAGTGAGGTCCAAAACAGGAAAACTCGGTTTAACAGTTGCTCAAAAACTAAAGTACCAAACAAAGATCTCTGTTTTAGTGTAGATTTTCCAAACTGAATCAAATAAAACATGCTGCCATCCTAGAACACATCATTTTAAGTGTTTCAGTACTAAGGTTATTTCCCCCCACACCAAATAGTTCAGCTGCCACTGAAGCCTAAATTTAAAAAATTATTAACTGGATAAAAAAGCGTTCATGTAAAAAAATGATTTTTTAAAAAATGACATTAAAAATTACAGTGGTGAGATGAATTTTCCTTTCCTCACACTCAGAGATCTGTCTACTGGTGACCACAAGGGGATGTAAAAATAGCAAGTCCACTGGACGCAAGGCAGACCATTGTAACTCCACATGTAGA
The DNA here is from genome assembly GCA_948472985.1 of Iguana delicatissima. Lineage (NCBI taxonomy): Eukaryota > Metazoa > Chordata > Lepidosauria > Squamata > Iguanidae > Iguana > Iguana delicatissima. The sequence goes on along the minus strand of CAOKZL010000048.1, from coordinate 666,251 downwards.
TTACAGTAGAAGAGCAAGGATTGGGTAACACCAGGAGCTGCCAGTCTGAGAGCACCTCATGATAACCCCATATAACATATGTGGAATAGGCATGAAGATACTAGAGGAACATATTAAATTATGAACTCACTACAGAAGCATGAGTTTGCTTTTTCCAATTACATGCTAGAAGATATATGTAATTTTCTTAAGTTGTCACTATCTATAATAGATACTAGTTTTGTGACCTTATTCATGTTACAATTTTGGCCTAAATCCACTGTATTAATAAGAACATCTAAAACTTAAGTTCTGTTGTTCCCCAGCTTTAGTTGGGACCAGCAATTGGACTGAGGTCTAAAACTGCATTCAGCTGAGAAGGAGTTAAAAAGCCTATGATGTGAGCAAAAATGATTAAAAGAGTGAAAGCAGCAAGGATAAGCTGGTTTTATTATTATTAATTTAATACTTCCATAATCTGCCTGATTTACTGAGGCAAGGCATGACTTAGCATGCTATGATCCAGTCTAATACATTTTATGAGATCATTCAGCTTGGGGTTTTTGCTGTTATGACAGAACACATCCCAGCTGTACCAAAGAGACAAAGATGATATTACATATTTAATACTATACGTCCATCTAGGAAGGAACAGACAGAACATTAAGGACAAAGGTAAAATTGCCACTGTAAAAACTGGCCTAGAAAACCTAGTCTAAAATCATATATTTGCTTTAAAATGTGGAATTTTCCAAATGCAGTATTTAGAGAATTATAAGAAAAAAGCATCACATTTCTGACAAATCTGTACAGGTAATGTGACCAGAAGGGCCTGAAAACAGTAGTTATGTAAGCTACTGTTCTATTGTTATTGTACTGAAATTTAGAACAACAACAACAGCAATAATAGCAACTCCATTTGGTCTCATAAAAAAGACCTGCAGACAAAATTCTGAAGAAAATACGAATTCTTCTCTTATTCTCACTCTTAAGATGCCCAGAGGCCATATGTGATGCATCTCTTACTGGGGAGAGCATCTGAGGTTATTTTCTGGTTGGCTGAAGTAATCAAGTTGAGGCAGGTGGCACCATGGCGGCTGCTGGAAAATAGCCACAGCTACAGCAGTGACCAGCAGTGCAAAGTGGGGAAGAGTAGGATAAGTATGTTCCCTGCATGGCATGTGGCCTGTCGGGCCCATTTTGTGGCACCTTGAAGCCTACAGTTCCTCCCATTTTAAAAAAATATGGTGATTTGCGGCGGGGGGCACAAAAATGACGAAAAAGAGCTCAATGCCATCAAATGCAACACACAGTGCGCATACCCGAAATGCCAACAAATCAGCTGAAAACCAGCCAAAAATGAAACTGAAGCACTAGTACAACCAGCATGGGGAGCTTAAAACACCCTCCACTCTTCTGCAGTTGTCCACCCCTGCCCTGCCAGTTCCTGAGAAGAAGCAGAGCTGGTTCAGAAAGCCATATCTGGTGTCAGAGAGAACTACCTTGTCAGTTTCTGGGTTGCTCGTGTTGGACAGATTCCACTGGCTTCCCTCTGCTGCTGCTGCTACACACTACTCCTCAAAAAAAGACTTTACACTTGCATAATGGAAATTACAACAGTGTAAGACCAGCCTCAGACTGCCAGTGAAACAGATACATACTACTCTTAAGAGGAAGGCAACGGCAAACCTCCTCTGAACAAATCTTGCCAAGAAAACCCTACGATAGGGTCACTGTAAGTCAGAGTTGATATGGAAGCATGTAAAGTACATATAATATGGCTTAACAAAAAGGCATACAAGATCTGCTTTAGCTTACTTTTGATTATTACATACAGACACAAAAAATGGCCATGCTTCTACGCTGGGATACATCAACAGTACATGGTGTTAGCTATTAAACTAATCATGATTACAAAATGCACCCATTATTAGCCAATAACATTTCAATTGCCTAATAAATTCTAGACTAACATGGCTGTGTGAAATTATTAAGATTTGGAAATCTCTTCAGATATAATGTCATGATTCAAGTTAATTAAAATCTGCTAAAGGATTTTACAAAAACAGCAACTGGGCAGTTGAGTAATTGAACGCGGAGGAGAACAAAATAGTGAAAAATAATTCTAATAGGAAATATCATTTTTTGTTACTATGGATGGCATATCTGCTATTATCCTATCGGAAGATGTTATAAAAGGCAGTAAGAACGTTAGGAATTGTTGGGAAACTGATAGAAAATGTTATCGCAGATACAGAAAAGGTATTTAAGAAATCCTAATTGGCATGGGATACTTACATAGGTCTCTAGAACTCTAAAGCAGATGGAAGAAACACTTCACTACAGTGTGGTCTGACCAGCTCAGCATGAGCAGCAGTCCAAGTCCATGAAAAAGAAGAGCTATGCTCAATGCCACTCAAATCAATAGGCCTTAAATACTATTCACTTTGCTGAAATATAAGCCGAACCTAGAAATAACCAAAGAAAGAAAGAAAGAAAAGAAATCATATGTAAACTGTACCTGGAGATACTTTCCTTTACTTGGAACAGGCTTTCTTCATCCTGCATTTACCTCACAAAAAAAGCTAGGTATGATAATTACAAAATTTCATCCACTTCAACCACAGTAAAGAACATTATACTTTCTTTAGAGGCTATAAAAATTAGAGAAAAGTCAAAATGGATGTTTGTGGTAGATGGGGGAAAGTGAGTTAAAGTTGGCCAATGTTGAGAAAAAAAGGTAGCAAACAACGTTGTCAAGTCCAAGGCAGTATGTCGTGAAAACCATGAAAACGTTGCCATTCTGTCAACGTTCGAGGGGTAATCCACCAGATGCTGCTACCATGAAAGCCTCATTAAAATTAATAGGACCTGCACAGGAGCAGCACTCAGTGGATTTCTTCCTCTATCTGTTCATTATTGCAATTACTAAGATGCATATCCCTATTTACAGCTTTCTCAGTCAATTTAGCAATTTATATAAAAACGGAATCTATGTCCAATAATCAAATATTCTCAAAACAAAAGAAAGAAAGAAGAAAAACACTTCGAGGGTGAAAAAGGTAAGAAATAAATAGAATCACATGTAATTAAAATGCTTTATAGCTCTATTCAGACTCTGGCCTAAGATGTGAGAGAGAGATAAAACCTGAAAACTATACGTCTAATCCTGAGGGGAAGCATTCTTAGGTCTTGCATCCTATTAAAACTTCAGAGGTGTATCATCTTAATCTGATATCTGGATGAACTAAGCAGTTTGACCCATCAGACATTTCAGAAAAACAGAAACAGCCTGAAGGTATTTCAGATGTATAAATGTCTTCCAAATGATTATTCCCAGCTATTCCTGGTACAGGCTTCCCCCACTTATCTGACACGTTAGGAACTGGAGCACTGTCAGAAAATAGAACCCACTGAAAAGCAGAACCCGTGTACGATACTGCAGGGAGCATGAAGGGCTTATGGAGGCTCACTTGGGACTGATTGCACATGTGCTGTTTGTAATGCCTCTCAACTGGCCCAGGAGCACATGTGTGCAAGTGGTTCCAAGTGAGCCTCCACAGGCAAGAAGAAGCAATAAAAGAGAGGAGATTGTAGTTTACTGTGGCCAAAGAGCTCCCTGTCTGAGAGTTCTAAATGCTCCTTCCTGAACTGTGAATCCCAAGATTCCATGGGATGTTGAAAGTGGAATAACAGCACCGTAACAGTGTAGGGTGGAAAGGCCCTTAGAAAAGAGTAAACTTCACCAGATTAGTGAAGCATATTTCTAAGTAAACATATATAGGATTGCACTGTTAACCTTTTGTTGTTTCAAAACAAATGTTTTCAGATTTTCAGTGGTTTTCCTCTTTCTGTCAATAGTGACAGTTTAAAAAGCAAGGGTAACCACTGCAAAACTGAGGGGAATGGCACAATTGGTCTCGCTAGCCCTGCTTTCTTCCTAATTTAATTTATACAATTTTGGACAAGTCTTGTGTTATTTTTAGGTATCTATAAGAATATGCCCAGCAATTTTCATGAAATAATAGCAAATTGCAGGATACAAAAAAAAAAATCTTGTTTACTTTGGAAATAGCCAGTTTCTGTGGTTTATGGACAACTGGGTTTACCCATTTTCACAGGTCACTTGAAAAATATATCAAAACCTATCAGAACTATATATTCAGCTAGCCAAACCTGCATTTTGTGCTTCTTAAAAGTATAGTATACTTACCTTAAAAAGGGGAGAAATTTCTACTCACCTGCAAAGAGAAAAATAGCCTTTAAATATGTGCAATGCTACTCCACCTTCTTTAGATTAGTCACCACAATGCAGCACAGCCTTTTCCTGGATAAATCAATGGGCCAATTGGGCCTCACATATAACCACTGAAATTTACTGGTTTAAAGGGAACATAACATGATCCTGGATTGTTGCTGGGCTTATAGTCTATGCCAGCAGTTCTTAACCTGGGATCTAGGGACCTCTGGGAGTCCACAGAGCCCTTACAGGAGGTTTGTGAAGCCTTACTGCAAAATATGGCTCTGAAGACTAGGGTCTGAATCCCCACTCAGGCATGGAAACACATTCTCTCAGCCACAGAGAAAGGCAAAGGAAGAAATCTTGCCAAAAAAACCTTCATGATAGGGTCGTCCCAGGGTCATTGTAAAACAGGCTTAGAACTTTTGAAAATTGTACTCCTTTCTTTAGTACACTGGTTGAAACTGTGCAGCTGTCCAGATGTTGTAGAACTGCAGGATCCAGCAGCCACAGTAAGAAGAACCAGTGCAGAAGAATTTTTGGAACTGTAGTTGAACAACCTCTGGAGGGCTACATGATTTCCATCCTAGTTTTAGAAGAATTAACATGAATTTCTTTACAAGGCTGCGAACTCAAGCCTTAGGGAAGTCAGCAATTGTTGTTTAACAGAGCATGTTTACCTACAGCCACCCTCTAATTAAATGAAGAAATAATTAAGATTGTTCCCCTCACCTGGTTATTTTAGGAAAAAAACTACAAACAAAACTACAACAACAAAAATGACCTGTCACACCCATGAGAATTTATGTGATAAAGCTGAAAATTTGCTTTGAATTTTTCTACTGCTCTCCAGCCTCACCTGAACAAATTCATGTTTCCTTACATAATAATATTCAAATTGTTTGTTCAGAAAAATACCTGATGCAACTGTTGTGCCAGTTATGCTTCTTAAAAATGGGTGGATAAAAAAGCAAAGCAGTCTCTGTGCATCACTAAAAAATAAATCCAAATATTTAAGTCTGGTAAATAAATATTTATAGAAATAATTTTCTGTTCTTCAATGCAATTCTGATGCATTACTGCGACTTGTCAAATACAGACTATTTATGGGGAGAGTTTCAATCACTTTTCCATAAAACCCAGCTTTGTAACGTGTCTGGATATTAGTTCTCCCATGGCTAGTCTTTTCTATCGCAGTTATGGATCTCTCCAGCTCTTTCTGAGTTACCATTAGATTCATGGTTGCTCCTCTCACTAATGTCCTAGCGCTGCCAGAGTGAAAACTGGAGCAGGGTCCCTTCCTTTTAATGGCTGTCTAGAAGGGGGAGTTTCAGCAGGTGCTACTTGTTACCTGGTTGCATAACAAGCAGCATCTGCTGAAATTCCCTCTTCCACACTATCATTAAAGGGACAGGAACTGTCTCCTGTTTTCACTCTGGCAACCCTACAGACAGCCTTCTCTATGGATAGTCACAGCTGAGTCATGTTCTTTCCACTTTGTGATGCTATATTTAATAATGCTCTGAGGAACTTTCATGGTTTGTTTTTTTAATAACTCACCTGGCTAGTGCTTCTGCATAACTTTCACTAGATTAGTTTTAATGTAGGAGTATAGCTATGGTGTGTGTAATGAGAGCACAGTCCCCCAAATAAGAATTTTCCCTCCTTCTTCCATTAAATTCTCCTTCAGCCTTCAAATTTCTAGTATTGCAACAAGTGAGATACGGAAAATTGTCCACATCTAGACTGCTGTGCGTGCAGTCCCTTAGGTTTAGTGACTTTGCCTGCAATCTTAGAAATCTTTGGATGCCTAAACTCCCTTCTAAATGCTCCATGGAAGTTTTAAGTTACCACAAAGCGAGAAATGCTAGGAAATTGCACTGGCAGGGGCAGAATTTTTATTTGAGAAGGGCAATGCCCTTATTCCCCAGCACCAACTCTGGTAGCTACATCTCTGTTTTAATAGCTCCTTGAATTTCATAATGTTGTTTGTGTAGATGAGCTCTCTAATAAATTCTGGGGCCTTTCAGAAACGAGTATGTTTGATCTAAAATGAGCACTGAATTGCAAACAGGTAGATTCCATTCAACTACTTTCAGCTGCTTAATAGTTGCAAGCACTAGGTTGCACCAGAGCTTACTTAGGCATGTCACAGCCAAAGTGGTATATGTTTTTGTAAAAAAGAAGTGCCACTTTCTTTTTGTTCGCTTAACCTTTGTCCCATAGTAAAAATATTTTGCATCTTCATTATGCTTGTGCACTTCAAGTAGCAAGGATGCCACTGAAATCAATTCCAATTCTGGGTTGTAACACAGAAAAATGTGTAAAAAAGTCAAGAAGATGTTAAATACTTCTGAGAGGCACTAATACAGTTCCACTAAGGTGTGGCAAGTGACAAAAAGTTTATAGACATCACCAATGTTTTACCAATATGGTAAAAGTCACCAGGAAAAAATAAAGCTGCTCCTACTGGAAATGCATCTGTGTGATACCATAGCAAATTCCTACACATTAAGGCATCATGTAACACACTTTTGCTGTTAATGCTATATGCTGGGATTGGGAAGTAAAAATAACATAAAACCACAGAGTTTCGTCTTTTGAAGCTCATAGACGTGAGGATTTGGATGAGACAAGTGTTATATCAAGGGAAAGGAACTGCTAGCACATGGGCCTAATCTGGCACGTAAGAGTTTCTCCATCTGGTTCATGAACTTTCTCCTGCCCATACCTCTGGTCTGCAGACTGAGTAGGCCCTACATGGAACAGGGATTCTGGTTTGCAGACTGGAAAGGCTTTGTGTGCCTGAAAGCTGTTTTAAGGGGGACAAATGGGAAAGACTGATATGTAGTCCTGCCCACTTTGCTTTGGTTGTGCTCTTAGTCACACCCACTATTGGAACCTGGTACCCAAAATGCTTCCCAAAATGGAAAGAGGTCTCTGGGCTGAAAAGGGATCCTCACCCTTAGATTAAACAATGCTCTCTTCCCACTACTTCTATCTCCTGAATAATGAGCATACCGTGGGCCCTCTGTATCCACTAGGGTTTAGTTTCAGGAGCCCCTATGGATACCAAAATTCATGGATGCTCAAATCCCACAATGTACAATGGTGTAGTAAAATAGCTTCCTTTATATAAAATGGCAAAATCAAAGTTTGCTTTTGGGATTTTTTTTTGGGGGGGATATTTTCAAGCTGTGGTTGGTTAAATCTGTGGATACAGAATCCGCAGATATGGAAGGCTAACTATACGTATATCTGTATCTGTTTCCAGCTAGGTACTTTAAAAAGATCCTGGTTCCCTGTTACACAAATTACATGTAGCTAGTCTTCAAGCAGGATGATGTATAAAAACCACATCAGACTTGCATATCAGGCAGGGTTTTTTTTTCTTTTCACTGTCTGGGCTGGGAGGAGAAAAAATTAATATTATATCATTACTGCATTTGGGGGGGGGAGTAATGCCAGGAGCTCTAGTGGCCTATTTAACATGGGAAAAAGAAATATAAATACTGTATCTGTCATCTATCATTTCTATGCTAGAAGACATTTCAAGAGAATAAAAAGCCTTTTGACTCTTATTGCTCCAAAGAAGTAATATTTTAAAATATTTTGAAAATAGAAAAAGAATTTGTAGTCACTGGATCAGAAACTAAAAAGCAGATCTGAAATCATCCAAGCAATGTCTTGAACACCATAAATTCCTTAGCTTTAATCAACACACTAATCTTTGGGCTACCCCCCCAAAAAAAACTGTATTAAAATATTCACATGATACTATGGTTGCAACTATAGTTTTGTGACAAATAAACAACCAACACACTAAGGAATTATTAAAAAGAAAAGTTTTTTTTAAAAGGTGCTTAAAATTAGAATGAACAGACAATTTACAGAGCATGTATGATTTTTTAGTATGAATGCTGCCAAGCAATCTTGTCTATTTGCTTTGATAAACTACTCTTCAAACAAGGTACACAGCCAATCCAACAGTATCTTATTGAATTTCAAATATCTAGGTTTTACCAAAGCCCAAGTGAAATCAGTGAAAACACTGATTCATAGAAAATTATATCAGTAATACCTTTAAAAGATGGGAAGTCACTCAAACCAATTATTTACTGATAACTTTAAACTTACTGATAACTTCAAAAAGATATATATATGTATGTATATGTGTGTGTATATGTGTGTGTGTGTATGTGTGTGTGTGTGTGTCTGTATGTGTATACACACACACACACATACACACACAGTTACAACTTGCCAGCTTATCTTAAAAAAGAAAAAAAGGAAAACTCTGGAAAGCACTCAGCCATATAAGAAGTAGTATTGATCAGGACAAGACAGATTAACCCACTTGAGTCAAGCCACATGAGGCAAGACATGGTACTATGTTAGTGTTAGTCACTTCAACAGACCAGGTCTATTGTTGGAAAAAGATGGCACCTATCTGAGCTGACCAAGAAGGTCTTACTTGTTCTGGAACAGGTCCAACTTTTGTCTCCTTCCTCTGTTAACAGCAGGAACTCCTCACTTCATAGTTATCATAAGCCATGCACAGAAGCAAGAGAGCCTAACAAGTCTTAGGACCAATCCACACTAGGTTTTATTTTTTTATATCATTACAACAACATCTGGCTTATTTGAGTGGTACCCAATCCACCGTCCAATCCACTACCCTAATGCTATTTCTCCACTTTCACTTTTGACCTCAGGTGGGAGGAAGAAATTTGCAGATGAGAAATGTCATATATTTGTCCTTTACTGATGTAGAAAACTGGTCAGTCATTTTGGGGAAGGCAAGCTAATTTCCACTGCACACAGCTGTACAGTTTAAAACCTTCATTTCTATAAAGCTGTGAATATGAGCCTGTATCTACCCTACCTTTAAAGAAAGGAACCTGAAATGAACTTTTCCCTCAACTGCAATACTATATTGTAGTTTACACCATGTGCTCTCATTACAAACTCACATTCTAAATTGATGCTCTCTCAGTATTACAGTACTTTGTACTGCTATGTGGTACTCAGTTGTTTAGACTGTAGTTATTAATGTGTGAACTACCAACAATTATGCCTGGTGGGGGCACTACCAACACAGCAATGCTTCAGAAACAAAAGACGCCCCACCACAGACTTTGCCTTAAGAGAATGCATGCACTGGAGAGATACTAACATTTGTAGAAGACTCAAAGGTTGTACCATGCCTGAAGTGCCTCCCAGCATTCCTCTTTCACCATTTAGTTGCTTCCTCTTCATGCCCCAACAGTTTTCTTCACTTTATTTAACAACTTTCTCATCCCCCTTTTATTTACCAACAAGCCACATGCTTGTGTTGAGAGGAGGGAAGGATCAGTAACGTGCATGCCTCAGTCACTAGAGGAATAATGGCACAAAAAGCAGGATATCTGACACCTTCCAAGGCAATTCCCCCTTTTATCTTATAGATGAGACAGCTCTGGAGAACAAAATATTACATAATGAGGAACACCTTTTCCTGTGTCTGTATGTTCTTCACATTCTTGTACGTTTTTCACATATAACCTTGCTTTGCATAGAAGTCTGGACAATGGCTAGAGCCTTTCTTTTGATGCACTAGCTGCAGTTGGACTCCCTACCTGAGAGTATAGTATAGCTATTCCTGGACTTCACAAGACTTTCAACATAGGTTATGATGCCTGTTTAATATAAACATACAACTGTTGCTGCTAGTGGAAGAAGGAGGCAAAGCGAGATTTGCACAAGAGCTATTCCAGGCAGTCTAAGTCAGATGGCCTCTCCTCCCACCTTGCCAATGTGGATGAGGATGATCTGTTGTGTACACCACTAGATGCAACCAAAAGGCATTACATGTTGAATACCAGAAGCTGTAGCCCGGTGTTTTTCAACCTTTAAGCCTCCACATGTTTTAAACTTCAGATTCTAGGATCTGTTATCATTGGCCATGCTGGTAGTGGCTTCAGAGAACTGAAGTACAAAACAGCTGGAGGTTCAAAGGCTAAGAACACCAGTTCTAGTCCTACACAGAAATTTGCCAAAATAGTTAAATCAACAAGCAAGGAGGGAGCAAGTTAGCTTTATTCATCTCCATCATCGTTCTTCTTACACGGGGAAACAAGGTTCTTGGTCGCATGGAGAGGCTCAATGCGCAGAGGACGCTGTCCTCTTCAGCCTATCACCCATCACATAGAGAGGCAGGAAACGAGGCAACAGGCCTGTTGACAACATCTCACATGTTGACTTTAACTCTTGTTGTGAATGCCTGAATTAGGATAATATTTAGTCCATTAAGTATATGCTACTCACTTACTACATCCAATACTGCGAATGTGGACTTATTTGCACAGCAGAGCTTTCTTATCCGCCTGGAGCCAAATACCATTAGATTTCACTCCTAACTTCAATTTTAAAAAGGACATTTAAGTGCTTTCTAATACATAAAGTATAATTTTTTTCTGCTTTTGAAATGATACCTTCCATTATGTATTCACAAATACATAGAATGTATCCAACCCAGCTCTGTCCTATGCAATGACACCCTCCTTCTATACATACCAAATTTTGAGCACATCAAGGAAGAACTAGATTGATCTCAGAATTTTAAAGATCCCTTTGTTTTTTTCAAATACTAAGGTTAGGTTCTATCAACTGGAACAGAAAACACAATAAAATATCCACCGTATGTTCAGTAACAATTTGCACATTTAAATCTAGGTGATATGCATACAAAAATAACCCTTGGGCATAAATTCATCTATGTTTACACATATTTTTATTTCATCTCAATCCTCTCCTCTCCACTTCTTTACTTCTAAAAAAATCCCTAACACAGTCTCAATATTAACTACACAAATAAGGCTGCCTGGAATCAGAGAGTCATATAAATGACTTATTGAACTGTAAACACAAAACTGACTGTTGTACAAATCTCTTCACAGACTGAAAGCTTTATCTTATATTAGAATTTTGTATTACTTTTTATCACAAAACATAAAAAAATCTAATTTATGGTAAGAAATAGAAAAATGGGAAAATGAACTATACAGTTGGCAGTGACAGTTCTGCATTTATTTTGAAGGAAAAAAGAAAGAGAGCCTCATCAAGTATTTTCACACTTGACTTTAGTCAAATCCGAACAGATCTGTATAAACACAAAAAACAAAAAAAGAAAACTGGATAGATTCTATTATTACCCATATAGGGTAATGATGCTTCTGAATGTGACCTCGAATTCTTTTGATCACACAAAGTCTTCTTGGAGACTCCATAAATCTCTTTTTTATAAAATAAGACACGAAGGTTTTAATAAATAAATAAAATGAATAAAACGATGCCTTACCATCACTCCCTTAAGGTTACAGTAGGCTTATTAAGATACAGCAAATTGGACATTAGCAGTAATATCTAAGACAAGGACCCTAAAAAGCATTTTTATACTGTTTGCTTGCTTGCTGTGTCCAAATTATCCCAAATCACCTAAAAATTCAGCACTTTTATTCCCCTAGCTTCTCCAATCCTCCCCAAAACAGCTCCAGAAGAAAAAAAAAACACTCAAAAATCAGCCAAAATGGCAGCTGGAAGTGATGCTGCAATGTGTTGGTGCAACCCCCCCCCCCACAGGATAGGCGCAAGAAAAGAAATGGTCCCATCAGCTGCACAGTTACCCACCCTTGGATGATCACATGCTGAGACTACTGATGCTCGTGCACTGAACCTATTTGTCTGCAACATTGTACATGCACTTCACACGCATAGGAGTTCTGCAGACAACAATGCTCAATATATGGCTAGAGTCTGCACAGAAACGTGAGGCGGTCCCATGTCAGCCTGAAATGTTAAGGAGTCAACACGAATGAAAAAAAGAGAGTGTGCAATGTGTAAGTGTTTTCTAAATGATGATGTTTCACATTGTTAAGGCCATCCTGTGGATAAGCTGAGTCACTTGCCTGTGTGAACCCAGCTGCCTTTCATGCACTAATCACATAAGGGGGACTCCATGCCATTAAAGGGCCAGTACTGCTAGTCTCATCCCTTGACACTGACTCGCTAAGCGTGAACCTCTGAGCAACGCAAGTCTCAGATAATAAAGTGTTCTGTATCTCAGAAAAAGATTTAGTAACAAAGGAAAAAAGAGGAAGGAACAGGAAGCAAAACAGACTCTTCTTCAGGTACCGCATGAAAAGTTATGAACAAATGTTTTAAATTCATAAGAAAAGTATTTTCAATACATTAAATTTTTTAAAGGAAAACTTTGAAAACAGTCCAGTTTCAAGGCATGACAATGGAACTACTTTGAAGCTGCAGGTTCTCTCTTTTTCCAAGATGGGGGAAAAAACCTCTTCTGTAATATCATATTCAAAAAATAGAAACTGAACATTACACTTTGGCTGCAATGTGAATTAATAAGATTAATATCCACTGTCACTCTTCTACCCTGCACTCAGATAAATGAGCTATGATCCTAATAAAGTGCTTGAAAGTAATACAAGGAAATTTCCCTCTTTATTTAACACCCTGAAATTAGGTTTCTGGCAGTGCTTTGCAGATAAAAAACACTGCTTCTTAAAAAGAAAATGCTCGTCCTCTGTGGCCTATGAAACAGAAAATATACAGATCTTTAATTCTGAAGATTATCTGATCCAAATGCACATACTGAATGTGATTGGCAGAGTGAATAATTTAAAAGTCTGATTCCAGAGGATGTGCTGAAAATATGGAATATTGGTCACTATGTATCATTCAGAAAAACATTGAAAATGATAGCGTTTTAAAATGTTAAAAGTTCACAGAAATACACACTCCCATACCTCCTTGAACGCCATCTTTCTGAGCAGAAAGGCAGGGTATAAATGTAATAAAAATACAAATACAGCCCAAATCCAGTTTGTTGGTCCCAATAACCAATGAATCAATTCAAAGTTGGTAAGTCAATACTGATGAAGCAGAACTCTAACATGGCTTTGCCTGTGGCTAATGCAAAAATTCTTGCATCTCTGTTGTTTATGTATCCTTAAAATGAATAAATAAACACATGTATGGATCCATACAGAGTGACAAGAGCCTCTAAACCCCCCCATCTTCTGCTGGCCTACTTATCTGTTGCAATAAGAACGCTATATGGGCCATAAAGTAATTGCAGTACAGGAAATTAGAGATGAGGTGGGTGCATTTTATTAAGGGAAGCCCACCTTTCCCACATAATTTAATCACTGCTGTGAGAGAGAGGCAGAAGAAAGTCTTGTTGAAAACTGAGATTCTGATGGTATAGAGGAAAGACTCTATGCTCTCCATCAGCAAACAGCTGTCCAGACAGAGGACGCAGCAGATTTGAAAGCCCTGTTATCAGGCAGTGACATTGGATTTGGTACTCTAGCATTACTTGGCTTTCAAGGCCAGGATGACTTTAGTGTTCCATGAAAAATCACATCAGGAGTTGACGGTAATCCCTCTGGCTACTGTTCAAGTACACCATATACATGTTGAGCGTCCCTCATCTGAAATGCTTGGGACCAGAAGTGTTCCATATTTTGGCTTTTTCAGCTTTTGGAAAACAGTACCTTTTCAGAATAGCCTCACATATTGTTCGTTCACTACTTGTGCTGTGTATGAGATGCAAGCCTGGAAAGAGACTGAGGATCTGTGAAATGGTGGGAATCCAAGTGTTGTGCTCAATGTGAATCCACACCTCCCACAATTTCATAGATTCCCAGTTTGTCTCTTGTTGACGCTAACCACTTGCTTCTGCCTTCGAGGCAGCAGATGGGGAACTCCTCAGATCTGAGAGATAAATGAGCAATAGCAACACAGCCACCACCTCCAAGGTAGAAGTAGGCAGCTGGTGGTAAAAAGAGAGAGACTGAGGATCTCAAAGATGAATAAGCAGGAGCACTGCAGCTGCCCCCTGGAAGGCAGAAGCCAGTGGCTGATGCCAAAAAGTTTCAGCTTTTGGAGTTTTTGGATTTCAGAGGTCTAGATAAGGGAGCCTCCGCCTGTAATCTGCTGGGGTCCTATTTTAAATCCCACAACACCTGAGAATACAATGAAAACTTGAAACTAGAGATGTAGATCATACTTCAAAAGTTTCTCATCCTCCACAAGGGCATCCTATCAGAAAAATGGTAAAGTGGAGTGATAGTTTTTCCACTCCTAGATTTTTTTTTAATGAAAAATTAGGTTTGCACAAAAAACATTGTTCTTTTACAAAAATAACATTTTGTTAGAAAATAGTACCATTTGCAGAAAATAGTTTTTACATAAAAATATGCATTTTGTGCAAGTGATTTTTTATTTACAAAAAGCTCCTGAAAGATGAAAAATCCTTTTAAAACACATGAAAACTTCCATAGTCTCATCCAGAAGAAGAACTTTTGAAATGATTTATTCTTGTGTACAAGAATAAAGTAAATGATGATTTGCATCCCTACTTGGAATATTAATTTTTAAATACATTTTTCTATGCAATACATTTGCTGTTTATTATAGAAGTGTCTTCAGATAGGAGGGTATTTCACAGACCTATTAATATGCCATTCATACAGATATTATTATTCCGAACAATAAAGAGATCTAATCTTGAAGATTATCATTTCCTGGAAGATAGGCTACAGCTCAAAGAATTTCATGCACTCATTCGCAAGATGAGTAAACATGCTGGCACTGCCTATCAAACAGACAGATCAACATACAATGGGTGGGAATATGCGTGCTACGACTATAACATGGTAGGGTGATTTATTTGTCCAAAAAGCTGCATAGCTAATACTAGGGACTTGCTTCATTTCCACCACACTCCTCTTTGTTATTTTCAGTAGATTTCAATGTTTAAGCTCAGTTTTTTTTAATGTCTTCCACCCAGCAAATCCTGGTTATTGGTCCACCTAAAAATGCAATAAAAATTATTAACCCTTGTTATCAGTATGAAACTATGCATGTTGATGAGACAATTAGTACAACATCCATAAGATGTACTGTTGATGGTATACACATTTTTAAGCATTCCAGAGCTTCTTTCCCAATTGGCATTTTAAATGTTACCCTGGTTTGTCCTAAGAACGCCCCAAACAACTGGATATGATGGACTTTACACTGTCTTATGGCTTTTTGAGATTGTCTTTAAGCTAGAAGAAAGAGCTAGATATTTATAGAAGAAGTAGACCATAAAATATAAAATACAACCAATTAATAGAGGTAAAATTCTCTCTCTCTCTCTCTCTCTGTGTATATATATACATGTGTGTGTGTGCACGCGCGCGCACGCGCTTCCCTACCATTCTCTGTGGTTCTACAGGGAACTGTCTCTGCATGTCTGTGCTAAGTCCTTCCGTCCCTGCTTCTTGTGACATCAGCTGAGGTGATCCTTTCTGGACAGGATCAAGAGAGCACACACTTTCTGTCTTCCCACCTTTCTGCAGGTGAGATCTCTTTCTCATGCTTTTCCAACCAGCAGTAAGCAACCCCACTAGTCCATGTGCAGATAGCTTTGGTACATCACTTTGTGTGCAAGGGAACTGGCTAACTGGCTGGCTGGCTGGCTTGTTCTCCCAGGTTACTTCTTGGAGCAGTCCCTGGCTGAGGAGGGCCTTGAAGCCTACCTACAGGTCTCTTTCCAAGGCACAGGGAAGGATTTATCATCCCCATTTCTGGCTCACTCACCTCCTGCTCTGTTCTCTGTGCAGGCTCCTTGGCAATGCTTGGCTTTCTGGTCTCTTTAAGGTTGGGAAATTCTTCTTGTCTTGCAGCATTTTCTTTGTAACTGTTCTACAGTAATTTAAATAACTAATCCCACTCAAGCACAGCATAGCCTCACCCCTCTTCTCACAGCCTTGTTTATAATCACAGAGTTAAAAGGAACTGCAAGGGCTATCAAAGCCAAACACTTGCCATACTGATATAGTCCACAACTAAAGTACTCCTGAGAGATGGCTACCAACACTCTGTTTAAAAACCTTGAAAGAAGATACTTTACCATCTTCCAAACTTGTTGAACAGCTCTTACTGTTAGAAAATTCTTCCAAATGTTTTGGTGGAATCTCTTCTCTTATAATTTGAATCCATTAATTGATGTCCTAGTCTCTGGAGCATCACAAAACAAGCTTGCTTCTATATGATACATCTTCAAAGATGGCTATCAAAGCACTTGTCAGTCTTCTCCAAGCTAAACACACCCAGAAACCAGGGCTTGGTTTCCAGACTCTTTACTGTATTGTTTGTCCTCCTCTGGATGTGTTACAGTCTGTCAACATCATTCTTAAACTCTGGTACATCAAACTAGATATATTATTCTGGATGAGATCTGACCAAAGCAGAATGGAGTGTTACTATTCACTCTCTCAATCTGAACATCATACTGGTGTTGGTGCAGCGTAGAATAGCAATGGCTTTTTTTTTTTGCGGGGGGGCTAACAATGTTGACTCACGTCTTATGGTCTGCAGTTTGTATTCTACTAAAATGCCTAGGCATCATCCATCAGTATTTGTGCATCTGATTTTTCATGTAGCATTTGTTGGTGGTGGTCTTGCTATGTGCCTTCAAGTCATTTCCAACATATGGTGACCCCAAGGCAACCCTATCATGTGGTTTTCTGAGGCTGAGAGTGTGTGATGCAGCCCAGTGGGTTTTCATAGCTGAAGGAGGAATCAATACTGATCTCCAAGTCGTCGTCCAATGCTCAAACCATTACCCCGTGTTGGTTCTCGAAATATAGTACCTTCTATTTATCCTTGTTGAAATTAATTTTGTTAGTTTTTGGCTAGTTCTCCGACCTATTAAGCTCACCCTGAATCCTGATTCTGTCTTCTAAGTTGTTGTTGTTGTTATATTTAGTTCTATTCTGCTTCTTCCCCAGTTTGGGACTCAAAGCATACAAGCAGAATACAACTATTTTTTAAAAAAGCATAGAATTAAAAATCCGCAAAATAAAAAATTTCAAGGAAGATTAAACAATCAAAAAATTAAAACCTGATTAAAACAGATACTGTTAAACATATATAAATACACACACACATACAAACCCACACCAAAACAACTATTAGCAAGATCCAGCACATTATTTGGTGGGACGAGCCTTATAAGTCAAACATCAAATGCCTTTCTATACAGAGAAAAAAAATCTTTTCTTCTCTGCAAAAAGAAAATAGGGAGGGTGCCAGTCTAACTTTTCTGAGAAGGGAGTTCCAGAGCCTGGGGGCAGCCTCCGAGAAGGCGTCTTCTATGTTCCCACCACACGTACCTATGAGGGTGGTGGAAATGAGAGAAGGGCCTGCTCAGCAGATCTCAAAGCATGGGCTGGTTTGTAAAGGAGAGTACAGTCCTTCAAATAACCTGGTCCTAGGCTGTATAAGGCCTTATAGGTCAAAGCCAGCACTTTGAACTGGACCTGAAAATGAATCAGCACCCAGTGAAGCTGTTGCAACAAGGTAGTTATGTGTTCATTGTAGCTGTCCCCACTCAGCAATCTGCTAAGTTTCAACAGCAGCCCTATGTAGAATACATTACAATAATCCAACCAAGACGTAACTAAGGTGTGTCACCAGGCCAGATCTGACATCTCAAGGAATGGGTGCAGTTGGTGCACAAGCTTTAACTGTGTAAATGCACTCCAAACCACTGCTAAAACCTCAGCTTCCTGGCTCTGAGTTGAATCTAGGAGTACACCCAAGCTGCAGACTTAAGTCTTCAGGGGAAGTGTAACACCATCCAACTCATGCTGAATCTTTGTTCCCTGATCTGCCTTTCAGCTTACCAGAAGCACTTCCATCTTCTCTGCATTAAGTTTCAATTTGTTTGCCTTCATCCAGTCCACTAATGATGACAGGCACTGGTTTAGGATTATAAAAGCTTCCTTGGCTTATGGTGAAAAGGCATAATAGAGCTGGGTGTTATCTGGATACCCCAAAACTCCGGAAAATCTCTCCCAGAAGTTTCATGTATTTTTTAATTAGCATGGGGGACAAAACTGAGCCTTGAACGACCCCACAGGACAAGAAACATAGGGTCAAGCAGGAATCCCCCTGTAGCCCCTTCTGGGATCACCCCTCCAGGAGGGAATGGAGTCACTGTGAGACAGTGCCCCAAAGTCCCATCCTAGAGCAAGGCAACTGTGAAGGATACCAAGGTCAATGTTACTGAAAACCACTGAGAAGTCCAGCAGAACCAATAAGGACATATACTTCCTGTCTAGCTCCTGGCACAGGTCATCCACCAAGGCAACCAAAGCAGTCTTTGTTCTACAATGGAGCCTGAAACCAGACTGAAATGGATCTAGATAATCCGTCTCATCCAGAAACTCTTGGAGGTGGGAGACCACCACATGCTCCAGAACTGCACACAAAAAAATGGTGTGTTAAAAATGGAACATATTAGTTACCCTACTCACTCTGATGTCTGCAAATTTGCTGAGCATAGCTTCTAATCCATCGCCCAAATCATTTATAAAGATTATGAACAACGCTAGGCCCAGGACAGAACCCCGGCCTACCTGACTAGCAATTTTTCTTCAGGACGGAAAGGAGCCAATGGTGAACAGTTTTAGGATTTGATTGGTCAACCAATTACAAATCCACTTAACAATAGTGTTGGCTAGCCTCGTACTACTCAAAATGGAGTTCTCTAGGCTGGTGCCAGTCTCTGAGCCATTGACTGTCATTCCCTGCATGGTTACCACGACAGAAAGCAACAAATGTAGTTAGTGGGCTCATATGTAGTACTTGTCCTGGCACACTGGGAAAAATCTTCTGTCAGTCTCTCACATCAAAGAGCTTAAGAAGCATTTGTTCTAGACTACATTGTATCAGCTTACATGCAACAATACTGTGGGATAACTTGTAAAATGTTTTACCAAGATCAAGATAAACTACATTCATAGCGTTCCTCTGATTTACCAAGGTTGTAATTCTGTTCAAAAAGAGAGATAAGATTGGTCCAGCGTGACTTTTTGAGAAACCTGTGCTGACTCTTAGTAATCACAGCATTCATTTTGAAATGCTCACAGACTCTGTGTAATTATCTGTTCTAAAAGCTTTCCTGATATTGCCCTCAGGCTTATTCTGTGTCTCAGGCAATAGCAGGGATATGTGGCTGCAGCAACCTATCTATGCACCACCAACCCTGGATCTGCTATCAGAGGAGTCATGGCCAAGGTGAGCACAGTCCATGCATTATCACCACCCCACTACAATCCATTAAAAAATGGAGTACTTAACTGTCCCAGATGGTAGGATGAGGATTTTTTTTTTTAAAGTGTATATCATGAGGAAAGGGGAGAGAATGTACATTTCACTGAATAAATGTATACGGAGTGTTTTCAAAGAAAAACAGCACAATAGAAGACCACACACCTGAAGAATGTGTGTGGAAAGGCAGGTTTGAGGGCTGAATCAATGCCACATATATCTTTCCCTTTCACAACAAAGCAGGGTGAAAGCCGGGCTCACCCTGAGGCAAAGAAAATCTTCAGTCATTTCTGTACATATTGTGGAGCTTCAAACATTAAACTCCTTTCTTCAAAGAAAGTATTCTCTTTGTAGGCAATCTGCTGCAAAGTGAAGCATTTCATGGCTGCAGTTTGATAGTCAGTTCATGTCTCATGTCACTGAAACATATATAGAGGTCTACCATGTTCAAAGTTTCCAGAAGTAATTTCTAGACAAAGCTGAGTAACTCAAAAGAAGAGGTTTTAGAAGAGTTCAACAGGCTGATCAGATCCAAACTCACCTGCTGTACTTTTACATTCACAGAATCTCAGAATCATAAGGCTGTAAGGCACAACAAGGGCCAACTAGGGGTCATTTTTACCATACTTTTGGGGACATTTTTCCCACACTTTGGGCCTCCTGGATCATTTTAGGCCCAGAAGAGCTCTTGAAAAATGGAACAGGAGTGACTTCAGGATTACTTCCTACTGAAAAAGAAAAGAAAAAGAATAGAAAAAGGCCTCTCCTAGGTCTAACATGGCACAAGAGGACCAAAAACATGGCAAAAATGAACCCACACTCCCCAGAGGGCATTCTGGAGCATTCTGGGTCAAAAAAATTGATTTTGTTTGTGTGTGGGGGAGGATGGTCCTCCTAGGTCACCTGGATACTGGCGTCCAAGACTAATCTACCCCTTTCTTAAATCCTTTAAAAACCCTTATTTGAAAAATCCTTCCAGCACTTCAGTGTGAGAGTTTTCCCAAATCCAATTGCAGTACAAGAGATCTTTGTGTTTATGTATATAAAGTATGCGTGTATGTTGGAATGGTGTATGTATGTGTCCATAATTATTTCCAGATAGGGAAATACTAGTTCACCACTCAGGATTTTTAGCATGTTTCTCAAGGAAACTAGGAAACGCAAAGCAAACACGTCTGTTATATTTCTGTCAAAGCTTTGGTGCTATGAACTTTGCAATTAAAATTTCTTTCCACTGTTTTCACGTATAATCCAAGATGATGTGTTCTCAGAGAATCAACTGGCAGTATGCTTGCTTCTCTGAATTTTACACTTATTTGTGGTTTCCAGATACTTGGAATATCTCCTAAATCTGTCTTATAGCTGCTTGAATTTGTGCTAGCTACTCTACTTTGCAGCCTTTCAAACAAATCTCTAGGCATACTACAGTGAGATCAGGCGCAGGTCTCAGGCTCATATGTACCTCCACCCAGCTGGATATTTAATATGATACATAGCCCAAATTAGGTGTTACTTTATACACACTGTGAGGATTGATCTTTATATGCTAGGTGACCATTTCTCCAGGTCTCCAAGTCCAAACAGGGGAAATGCTGGTATTATCTCAGTTGTAATTGGTGCCTGTATGTGTAAATTGTAGCTTTTCCTTTCAAAAGAAACACAGTATGCAGTTAGGAAGAGACAGGCCTTTCACTTGTATTCAGAGGGAACAATATTTTTATGTATACATCCAACCTTATATTTGGCCTAATGATATATATAATGTGTACCCAAATATTAGAACTTAATAGTTTTAGTGTCTAACCCAGTTTAGCTAATATAGGCTTCAACCTCTTGTAAAACTGAATGCTAAAGAGGATACAGTTGTAGATCTTATGCCTCCAGTATAACCATAAGGAACATGTTTACTGGCTTATGGAAAATCTGGCTAATGTGTATCCAACTTGCAGCATATATACTTAGGTCTATTTTAATCTGTCATAGTGTTATTTATCATACCGCTAAAATTGCACATGTACTGTAGTAAATGGCAATAGCATGAAAATAAGCAGCACTTTCCCAAAAGTGTAAATGCAAGACAGCGCTGTCTATACAAGCATCAACATAAGGTACCATAAAACATGTATCTTAAATTACAACAAAAAAGAAAGTTAAGTGAACAAGAAGCCCACGATTGTGTTGTGTCTCATACATAACATGATATGCTGAAAATCATACAGAAAAAGAATTTACATGATCTGATTCTGCATGTCACATCACATCATGGACTCATATACAATTATAGGCACATTTGCACATACAGAATAGAGCCTCCAATCCTTGGTCATAATGAAACCACTATAATTTTTGCATGTTATATTTGGCAGGTAATTAAATTACTGTGTTGAGCAAAATTTATTTTTAGTATAAAACTTGCCACATACATAGGTTCCTTCCTAACATTACCAGGTATAGCTATGAGCTTTGTCAGTATAATAAATCAAAAATAAGGCTTTTAGCACTTCAGATAGTTGGGTTGAATTGCTGTTAAACTAACAGTCCATGTCTTATCTCCATTTACAGGCCACCTGTCTAAAACAGACCCACCTTAATAAGTGTAGCTTAATATAGAGAATGAAATAAAAGCGTCAGTAGTATTGAGCAGTGTCTAATATAAGTGTCCAGCATGATTTATTTCTCTCTTCAGTGCCTAAGGGAGGGCAGCAGAGGTCACTTAGTTTTTGATAATGGTCCGGAGAAGACTAAGAATTGCTTTCACAGTGCAAGGAAGTCAGACTAGGTGCCCTTTTTTTCCCCTTCAGCAACAAAATCTCACTGCTTGTGCCAACACAGCAAGCCAAGAAGGACAGTGACTATTATTAAAAAAATAAATTGATGACACTTTGCAGAATTAAAATTTGTTGGACATTTCCTGTTATAGACTAACGTATGAGTATAGTATCTTCTAAACACTGATAGGTTTCACTCTCAGTTACAAAGTTGCTTTGTTGATGGTCCCATCGCCAAATTTTGACACATGTTTTACAGTACCAGTTTATATCCCAATCAAGAGAGGAACACAGAAGAGTGCTTGGAAAGTTATGGTAAGAAAGATGCCTGCAATGTTATGCTGTTTTAATTGCTTGTACTCTGCCAGCCTGGTGTAGGGGTTTGAGCATTGGACTATGACTCAAGAGAGCTGAGTTCGAATCCCTACTAAGGTCATGGAAACCCACTGGATGATTTTGGGCAAGTCACACAGTCTCAGTCTCAAAGGAATGCAAAGGCAAACCCTCCAAAAAATTCTTCCCCATGATAGGGTTGCCTTAGGAACTCTTTAAGTTGGACATTAGGCACACAATAACAACCACCACAACCACAACCTCTGGAGAATATCCATATAGTCAGAGGATCCGAGTGAGGCTACACCTGTAACAATTCACAGTCTCAATATTCTCATCCAGCCTCCTAAACAGGATTCATGAACTCGGCATGAAGTCCCACATGAACAAAACCTTCCCTATCCACATTGAGACAGGAAACCATTTTCAATCTGGTCTTTCCATGGAATGAATGATTCAACAAAAACACACACAGAGGAACCATTTGCTTATCTGCATGCACATACAAATCTCTGGATAGCACAAATGGCACAAACCACAGAAATTAAAGCATGCCTAAAGCCAATTGAAAATCAATGAAATGTACTGTCAGCTCCAGTTCCTGCCAAGTAAATGTTCAGTTGCAGGCGCCCTGCACATAACCACATACTCAGTACAACATGATAGTTGATGCATAGCTTTTTTGCACAAATTCTCATTTAATGCAAAATAAAAGGTGTTCAAGTAGCAGCCTTCAAGAGGACGGGAACATGATCTAGGCAAGGCAAACTCAAGTTCAGTAGTGCCAGCTGATATGCTTGCTTTTTTTTTCATTAGACAACAACCAAAGTCCACAGCCTGGCAAATGTGCAGATCCTAACCTACCCAAGGCTTTTGGCAGGCTTTGCCTGAAAACATGAAGCAGGGTTGCCAGGAAGTGGAAACCAAGCTCAAACTGAATCAAATCCCTCATGAAGCTCTGCTGATGACTGTAGGCAGTTGCTAGCTTTGCTTTCTTGTTGCCTTATGGAAAAAACACTTGGCTCCAACAGCTTGTTGTTCTCAGACAGGCCACCATACTCTAGCCAGTGCTATCACTGGGGATAAAGAGTCAATGGGAGGTTGTACCTCCTGTACCCCAGGAGGTGAATCATGCAAAGGGAGGACCATATCTATCAGCCAGAGAAGGAGCTTTACTTTTCTGTTTCCTGTCAAAAAAAATAATCTGCTTTAACTGCTAGTCATGCTCTGAAGCACATTCTGGCCACTGACATTGCCCAAGAAGATCAAAGGGTGGTAGCCGAAACCCCTCAAGCCAGCATGTAGTTGTATATGGCCCAACTGGTGCAACTATCCATTCAGAACTAGCAGTATAGGAAATGAATGTAATCTTGTTGTTGCTGTTGTTGTTTTTACCATCCAGGAACAATATGTGGATTGTTCTACTCGACTGTTCATACAACAAAATGACAATATGCTGAAATAGTATATGATAGTGCGATTAATTAAAATGAACATACGTCTTTATGTTTTCTACATGTTTACTGATCTAATACAGTAGAGTCCCGATTATCCGTCCTTCGGTCATCTGACATTCCGGATTATCCGACGTCGCGGCTGCTTGGGGGCGTGGCTGTAAGCATTTCCATGCCCTCAGACACACCCCAGGCATGCCCCCAAACATGGCGGCCACTACCGGCCTCTGGATTATCCGACATTTTCGGCTATCCGACTATCAGCCCGCCCATTTATGTCAGATAATCGAGACTCTACTGTATATAAAAATCAAAATTTGTCTGTTTGTTCATGTCAGGCAGAGAAGACCTCATATGATTGGCTGTGCGAGCTGAAGATCTCATATAATTGGCTGCCTAAGGAGATTCTATGTAATCCTGGGGTTTACAGTTTAGTGAGGGGCCTTTAGAATTCTCAGCCCCGAAAGCTCTTGGGCCTCAGTCAACTGTGTCTGTCTGGAATAAGTAGGTTGCTGTGGAGATGAGGCCTACCAGCAAGGAGGAGGGCAGTGTATTCGTTCAGGAACCCAGCTTCTGCATGTTACAGATTGGATTGGGGAATATGGGAAAAGTTACAGGTACTGGACAACACAGTTTGAGGAATTAGAGCCACAGAATTTCAAAATTAACCTGGCACCGAAGTAAAGCTAGTATGACAACAGATTTTGACTGAACATTAGAAAAAACTTCACTGTAACAATGGTTTGACAGTAGTGGTCTACTTTTCTGGATGTGTTCAGAAAGAAGGTGGACAGTTACCTGCTGGTGCCCGTTGGACCTCTCAGTCAGGTCACCCGTAATGTGGTCCCCCAGGTGTCAAAAAATTACCCCCAAATGTTCCCAAACACCATGTTTTTGTTTCCCATGCTATTTGTGGATCAGAGCCATTTTTAAGACAGCGATTGGTTTGTGTGAGCAAAATGTCCCCATGCCCCCAAGAAAGCTCCAAGTCCCCTGGCACCCCCAATTCCCACACATACCCAAAGATTTTGAAGGGAAAATCACCCACTCAGGTAGCCCAAAGCTGCCAGTTACTGCTCCTGGAAGCCTCCAGAAATAGCAGAGAGTTCTTATTTTAATCCATTCCATATCTGGAAGTCATACAATCATAGAATCATAGAGCTGGAAGAGACCCCAGGGGCCAACTCCCTGCTATGCCAGAACACCCATCAAAGCATTCCCAACAGATGGCCATCCAGCCTCTGTTTAAAAACCTCCAAAGAAGGAAACTCACCCACACTCCAAGGCAGCACATTCCACTGCCGGACAGCTCTGACCGTCAGGAAGTTCTTCCAAAGGTTCAAGTGGAATCTCCTTTCCTGCAGCTTGAATCCATTGCTCCTTGTCCTAGTCTCTGGAGCAGCAGAGAACAAGCCCGCTCCCTCCTCAACATGACATCCCTTCAAATAGTTAAATATGGCTATCATGTTTAAATATTTGAGTCACAAACAGTAGCCGTTCTAATCACTTCCAGAGATTATTTTTAGGGGATTTTTTACCCAAATCAGGTGGCACAGCCTGCTGCAAGTCCAAGAGACAAACACTGGCCCCCATATCCACTGCAATTGCCCAGGCTTAGAGTACAGCATGTAGTGGTCTACCTGTCTGGGCACAGAAGACTACTGTGGGAAAGGTGGGGGGCTGAATCCCAACTATGTTTGATAATCTCTCGCCAAAGCAATATATACTTTTTAAATAGTAATGAAGCACTGAGCATAACAGTGCTGTCATTAGCACGCTATGAATCTCTCTGTAAATTTCACAGATTGGAAAACTGGTTTGGAGCTCATTTACATTTACACAGATCCTCTGTGGATCTGGTGGTGGTGGTGAATCTTTGATATTCATGCTAAAAATGCTCCACAACAGATTTTTCTGGTATCTTTACTCACTACTTTCAGCCCTTTCAAAGTGATCACCCTCCTCTGATGATCATTCTCCTTCCCTTTTCTTAAATTGTATTTTCATTTTGTAAGCCTGAACACAGGATCTGAGTCTCATTTCCTTTCAGCCAGATTAGAAGACAATATTTGTATAAAGAGTGGGTTAAATAAATGAGTAATACGTAAAGTGTCTTGGCCAAAGCTACTTCATGCAGTTGTCATGAACAGAAAATGGTGGAAGGTGGGATATAAATGCTACTAATGCTTAAATAAATAGCATGATCCACACTAATTATGTTATGACCCTCTAGCATAAGCACAATGGAGCAGAATGTGATGTTCCCATCACTAACCACTACCTGTGGCAATCCCATTCAAATCCCTACATTCTTCCTAAGGTATTGGTGCCATGAGGATCTCCAGAGATCCACTTCTGCTATTATCTGAACAGAATTTTGTCCTTTTTCACTTTCAACCCCTTTTCAAGACCAAAAAAGTAAGAGGTCTAGAAACCAAGTCCTATGAAGAATAGTTGAGGGAACTGTGTAGGCTTTGCCTATGAAAGAAGATTGAGATATGTTATCTTTACATGCCATCTTTAAATATCTGTAGGCCTGTTACATGTTGAAAATGGAGCAAACCTGTTTCCTGGCACTCCAGAGTATGTTAATCTATGGGTTTAAATTATTAGATTGGACATCCAACATTAGAAAGAACTTTGTGATAATAAGAACTTTGATAATGTAACACATTAGCTTGTTCAGCAGCAGGTAGGTGGCCATTTCTCAGGAGTGCTTTAGTGGTAACCTCCTGCATTGCCAAGGGGTTGAACTTGACCATTCTTGGGGCCTCATCCAACTCTATGATTCTTACTCTCTACATTATCCTAAAAATAGTTATAGTGATCAGATTGGGAAGTAATACATACACATACAGGCATATATATACATATATAAATATTAAATACAACACTGGATCTCATGTATTTGTTCTGTTCTTTACTCTTCAGCACATTAACACCTGTAGTTACAACTCTCTTCTATATTTAATGCTGACAAAAATGTTGACATAATCTCTTTCTCTCTCTCTCTCTCTCGCTCAGAACTCAGACCTCCCATTTGCCTTCTTTCAACCCCTAGTCCTGACACTCTTCCCCTTGGTCTCACCACACAATTCCAAAAGCACCTCCCCTCTTTTTCCCTCAACCAATCACCATTTAGATGCAAAATCATTTCACTGAACATTCTACATATTTCACTCAAGCTTTATATACATTCTTAACCAATGACACCTTTGCACTACACAATTATAGCAGTATGATTCAACTTCAACTGCCCTCCTGTGGAATCCTGGGGTTTGCAGTCTAATGGTGCATTAGAGCTCTCTAACTGAGAATTCTAAAGGTCCACCCTAAACTGCAACACCCAAGATGCCATAGGTTGTTGCCATGACAGCTAAAGTGAAATCACAGTGCTATAATTGTACAGTGTGAAAGAGGCATGCCTATCATACAATATTACAATTTAATACAATACTATTACTATCTTTTTTTGTCATGTCACACAGGGATCTATTCTATTTTATAGGAATGATGAAGAACAAGTAGGGCAGTGGGAAGAAGCAGGAGTGAGCTTTTTCTTGCTAATACAAAAAACGTAAGACTGTCCTGGAAGCTTTAGCAGAAGCAGACCTTCATCTTTGCATGACTTACTTTGGGAATCAGTATTCTGGTAAACCTTTGAGGACATTCACCATTCACTGGGCCAAAGTTAAGTGATGGAGTATAGACTAAAATTGTGTCTTGAACCCCTGAAGTCCAGAGCTCAGCATATAATTCTCGCTTAAATCTGACTCCACAGTTCTATGCACACTTGGCTATAAGCCCAACTGAACATAGTAAGACCTACCTTTGAGTAAAAATGCACAGGATTGCACTGTTAGAGACTGTCACTTTACAAGGCCACTGGTTTTAATGAGGGAAAAGTACACATTATCTCAGAACTGCACCCAATAAATTCTGAATGTACAGTTTCATGGGCAATAGGATCAGAAAAGCCTTTTTAGTATAACCTTATATTTTCAGATACTGTTTACTTAGCCAATTTCCCCCCCCTTGTATGCCTGAACAGAAAAATGTTCACATACTTATAAATTTTATATCCCTACATCTTATGTAAGAATTTCCTGACTGAACTGGTCAGAATGATTTTCTATACTGCTTCATTCTTTACACTGGTAAAACCAAGGTTTTTCACACTAAAGACAAACATAATTGCAGTCACAAACCACAATAAAATGGTGCACAATGGAAAACAGGAAAAAACTCTTATAGTTAAAGATTATTTGACATTTTCAAGCTTGGCCTGATTCTCTTTAAAAAATGACCTTGAAGATAATTAAGCTAAATTATAAGGTTGAAGCTTAGTGAAGTATAACAATACTCTCACATCTTCATAACAATGTTAAGGAGCCATAAAACAGAATTGAGCAGAGTTCTCCTACAAGCAATTTACATTTAAACCACTTTTGAATCCTGTATTTCTTAGCTGCTCCGTTTTCAAGGTAGTGCTTCAGTATGAAAAGCTTTGCCTGGTTTGATGAACTTTGTAAAGCTTATACTGCTATAAAATTCCTAAAAATGTTTATCCAGGGCACTGTCTAGGCTGCCTAGAGAAAACCATGCTGGAATTTCCTTAGAAGTCCAAATGCTGCTCTCTGGTTTCTAAGCTTTCACTGTAATCTCTCCAAACAACTGGATTCTGCGTAGGGAGAAAGCTGGGATGCAAATCAAATCAAATCAAATAAATAAATAAATAAATATACTGAGGACTAGAAAAAGGAAAAGAACATTTGAGTCTGAAGACATGAAAAATCACAGAGGCTATACAGAACATTGGTAATAATTTCACCTTATTCCATAGAACTAGTCCAGTTGTTTGATATTTGGCAAAACTATTGAATGGCACTTTCGGTGAAATACACAACTCATGTGTATAACTTATTTTTGTATCAGAAGAGTCCTTTTTTAATTAAAATATGCCTTTTTCATTTTAGCATTAACTATGAACTTATAATGTTGTAAAAGCAATGTTCAAAATGAACAGCAGAGGTGAAAATTGCGGCTGAAGTACAGTTTATGACAGATTAGCTCAAAGAAATGCAAAGAAAAAAAAATTAAAATAAAAATCCTCACCACTGAACAAAGAATGACTTGGGCTTTTCATATTTATCAATATTTTAACCTACACTTTTATAAGCATTCCAAGCCTTACTTCTGATGTTATTAACTGTTGCTGCTATTTGCTTAACCTGTGATTGGAAAAGGGATTAGGTCTTGTGAGTTTTAAAAAGTAAAAAGTTAAGAGTATGTGCATATGCTGTTCACCTCTGACATGCAATACATATGTAGTTTGAGATATCATATTTCAGCATAAATAAATAAATAAATGATTCTGATGTTGTTTGACTGGCACCTATGTTTGCTAAATATTTAAGCAACCTTAGGAATTTTTTTATAATTTTGTAAATACTCGTTTATAAATCAACTTAATAAAATGGCGTAAATATAAAGAAAATGCTTCAAAAATAGTATCCATCGTACCATAAATCAAACTAAGATGGGGAAGTTAATAAGCTGCCTCTGGCCTTTTTTGTTCCTTTCAAACTATAAAGCTACTATAAATATAGACGATGAAGATGCTTTTTTAGTACTATGTTTGTATGTTCTTATAAACCAGCCTTTAGGACAAAAGCTATTTATATGTTCTATAAATTCTTTTTCAGAAACAGCATCTTAAACCACTGATACTAAAGTGGTTTTAAAAAACAAAAGCTGTTTTTATCACTTGAGATGGATGTTTTAAAGAAAAGAGTATATAAATGTATAAAGACATACTCTCCTTTTGTCATCATTTTGTGCATATGGCTTTTCAACAGATTTCACAGACACATAAAATTCAAAGTGAAAATTCTGAAATAAAAACCACCCCCAAAATAATAGGATTATCAGTGCTGGCTTTGATAAATTCAATAACAGGGCATTGCTTTAAAAGCTTGGAGAATGATTTTTCACATGTCTAACTAATTTCTCCATTACCTTCCTTAAATACCCCTTCAGTGAAACTAATAGAAAATACAGGGGGCATCTCACATACTAACTCTAGCAACTGTACCAGATTCCCACCAAAATCTTCACCTGATACAGGAGACAATGGCAGGAATTTCACAGACAGAGTCTGAGACCTGAACTAGACCTCAAAGACCACACACACTGGCTCTAGCAGTTGGAGATAGGATTACATGGACTGCGTCATTCGTCTAATCTAAGAGGACAAAAGATTTAGGATTAGGGCAGGACAGGGCAGACCCAAGATTATCTGAGAATTATATAATCATTGGAGCTGGAAGCAACTGCAAAAGCTATCTAGTCCAAACCCCTGCCATGCAGGAAAGCACTCCCAAAAATGGACATCCAAACTTTGTTTAAAGACCTGTAATGTAAAAAGAAGAGTCCACTACCCTCTGAGCCCATCTGTCAAAAACAGCTTTTAGCATCCAGAATTCTTAATCTCCGGGTGGAACCTTTTTCTTGGAATTTGAATCCATTGATCCTAGTCTCTGATGCAGCAGAAAATAAGATAATTCCATCTTTTATGTGAAAGTTCTTAAAGACGCCTATCATAACACTTATTAATTTCCTCTTCTCCAGCATCTTAAGCCGTTTGCAAAACAAGCCCTATGAGATTTTACCATTCTGAATACCCCCTCTAAAAAATGCTTTCAGACAGCTCTAGAAGCTGGTGAGGTTTCTCGAGTCATACTGTAGCCTGTAACTTGTATTTTTCTAATGCGATATATACACAGAATTCTTTCTCATAAGGCTATACCAAACTCAGTTGACTTACATATTTGCTTCCAAAAGCAAGTTTGCTCTGTCTCTGTCTGTTGGGCCTATCCCACTACACAAAACGCTATGCTTTCATTTGGAAAACTTACTTTCTCCAGATTGTGCACATCCAGTGATTGCATCTGGAGTTACAGATACTGATCCCATTATAAAGATGAATCGTCAAACAATAGTTTTGTACTTCCTTAATCTACATGGACTATGTGCGTGTCAAATACGGATGTGCAATTCTGGGTCATTCACAGACTACTATAAAAACAGATGGTGAAATCTGTTGTGTTTCTCAGTCTTCACACAAGATTAACTGCAAATTAGTGTCACATACAGCATTCTAGTAGACAATTCAGTAAAACAAACTGCCCCAGAGATTCACTATGCATACACTATGCATAGACTACTCTTAAACATAGAGACAGAAAAGCAAAAATAGAAAGAACTTGATTAAGTAAATGAACTGGAAGAGCTGTGTAACATACAATAGAACAATAAAATCTATCTTGGAATATCAAAATGTAAATGCCACCTCGAAAATCAAATGCAATAAATAAGTCATCACTGCTATTCCCAAACACCATATGGGTAGATCACAGATTATTACAAGTCTATTACTAGTACAATTTTCTGCTGGTGGTATGATGTCATCTGCATATCTTAAATGGCTGATGTTCCTTTCTCCAATCTTCATGCTTCCTTCCTCTAATTCTAATCCTGCTTTACTTATGATAGCTGAGCATACAAGTTATACAGATAGGGTTCTAAAATGCAGTCTTGCCAATTGGAAATCATTCCATTTCTCTGTATTCTCCCCTGACTTTAGCCTTTCGTTCTGAATAAATGTTATACATCAGGACAATGAAATGCTGTGGAATATTCCTTTAAAAGTGATCCAAGTTTTTTCATGATCTACATAATCAAAGGCTTTGCTATAATCCATAAAGTGCACATTGATTGTCTTCCGAAATTCTTTAGTGCACTCTATCAACCAGCGTATCCTGGCAACGTGATTCCCAGTGCTTCTTCCTTTTTTGAATCCAACTTGGACATCTGGCATTTCTCACTCCATCTGTGATAAAAGACTTTGTTGTAGAATTTTGAGTATCATTTTTCTTAATGCAATGGTGCTATGATTACTGTAATCCCTGAGATTCCCTTTCCTGGAGACTAGAATGCATATTGAATGTTTCCAATCTGTGGAGTATTGTTAGGTTTTCCATATCTATTGATAGATCTTAGTTAGAACTAGAGTAGATTCTGTCTCCGTAGGTTGAAGCAGCTCTGTTGGTATACCATTTGGTCCTAGTGATTTATTTCTCCCAAGTGCCTGAGTATAGCTTCCCCTTCACTTTCTAAAATCACATGTTTCTCTTCAAACTGTACTTCCTTGAATGACTCTGTTGTCCTTTCATGTCTTTCATGTCCCCATCTTTACTCATGTCTTTCATGTCCCCATCTTCATTGTTTCTGTTGCCTTTTTATTTTTACTTGGTCATGTAGTGTGCTCCCAATGATAAAAGTGTTGAAAAATATCACCCACTTATACATTTTACATGGATTTTGTTTGTTTGTTTGTTTGTTTTGTTTAGGGTCCTGCGTTCCCATTTTTTCTGAGTATGAAATAGTATACAGAGATATCAAAGGAACATCTTCTCTTATTCATTTCACTTACTGAAGTTAAAGGATTGCAACAAGAAGTAAATGCCCAATATCAACCCAAAATAATAAGGGGGAAAAATCCTTTGTTATATCTATCATCACCTTTCAGCAAATCGGAGGCAAGGCATGATGAAAATTAATAAATAAATAAATCCCAGAATATATTGTTCAGATTTATATAAGGATCATTTTACACACAGTAATCAATGGCTAGCTTACCATTTGGGGATACATTTTCTTAACTATAGCCCTAAAGTAGACTGCAAATGCTTTTCTAAAACCAATACAAATAACATCTGAAATGTAAGGAACTATAAAGGGGATTTGACAGGGTTTAACAGCAGTAGAATACTACAGCAAGGGAACACTTTTCTCTCTAGTCTGTACATCATAAGGGTTCTTTTTGCTTCCTGGTGATAAAGTAGTGACTTAAGCTGTGAAAATTACTATCATCCATCTCACCCCATGCATTCCCATGTTTGGGAAGTGGAAGTGAATATGATCCTACGTGTTTTGCAAACAAAAAGCTTCTGCTAGCTTGAGAGGGAAATGCTTTTTATATGCTGTGCCAACAGTTGTCCAACAGCAGACAAAGACACAGCACAGCCCAATGGAAAAAATGTCACCATATGGTGCTCCTAAAAACCCGTTTCTTCCCATTTGTTGGACCCAATCCAGACTTACTGTGAGTTGACACAGGTTCTTGGAAATCTGTGAAGTTGCAACAACCCCCAC
This sequence comes from Iguana delicatissima, assembly GCA_948472985.1. Taxonomy (NCBI): domain Eukaryota; kingdom Metazoa; phylum Chordata; class Lepidosauria; order Squamata; family Iguanidae; genus Iguana; species Iguana delicatissima. Next base: position 633,090 of record CAOKZL010000048.1, on the reverse strand, counting down.
ATTTCATTCCATACCTACCTTGTGGATTTTGCAAAGCATATGTTTTGCCACTGTGGGAACAGAATGCTGCATTAAATAAGCTTTCAGTCTGATCCAGCAGGACTCTTCATATGATTATATTCTAAAACAGAAGTGAGAAATGTGGCCCATGGGCCACAGCAGGCTTTGGAGGGGCTGTGTGGCACTTGACCCCCTAACCCCCTGATGCCCCAAAAACTTCAGGGAAAAAATGGATGAGGAACAGAAAAAGCCATGTTGAAAATGCCCTTTTATGGTGTGACTTTGGTCCTAAAAGCTGTTTGAAGGATTCACCATGAAACAGCAAGAAGACAGAAATAGAAGCAGTCCCAAAACAACTAGGAGCATTAGTGCATCTAGTCAAGGGTCAAGTGAAGCTAAAATTTACCCACCTATTTTTGCTACCTACCCATCCCTATCGTAAAGCAAATTTAAAACCCTGTTTTCTGTAAAGGATACATTTGGCCATACCATATGTTTTCAGCCCCATCTACTCACAGGATTGTTGTAGGGTCCCATTGTTGCTCTAAATCCACAGAGGATTTAGTATAATGACATGCATATTATTTTAAAATGTCGTGATTTCACAAAAGAACTGTTCAACACTGGAACAGACTGCCTCCATCTCTGGAGATCTTAGAGTTTGGATGGGCATCTTCTAGGACTGCTATAATTGTGTGTTCCTGCATGACAAGGGGTTGGACTAGGTGACCCTTGTGGTCTCTTCTAACTCTAAGATTCGATGATCCTGTGAACTCTGAGATTAGGATTTCACTGGGTGACCTTTGACAAGTCACACTCTCTCTGCTTCAAAGGAACACAAGGGCAAACTCCTCTAAACACATTCTGCCAAGAAAATCCAGTGAGAGGTTAACCTGAGGGTCACCATAAACCAGAAACAACTTGAAGGCACACGACACAATAACAACAAAGCTCAGTTTTGTTGGCAAACTAAATACCTTATTTAAGAAATACAATTTTCCTGGCAAGGCTTAAGGCAATTTCTGGAAAGGCATGAAGGATATAAGCACAACATGGGTATATCTTTTAGAATTATAGAATCTTAGAGATGGAAGGGATTGCAACAGCCTGCTATTTCAAACCCCTGTCATGCACTAATACACCACTGGAGCGCTCTTAAAAGATATCCTTCCAGACTCTTCTTAAAGATCTCCAAAGATAAAGAGTGAACCACTTTCCAAGGCAGTCTTTTCCAGTGGTAAACAAGCCTTACAGTTAAAAAACAACAACATTCTTCTTAGTGTTTAAGTGGAATCTTTTTTCTTGTAATTTGAACCCACTGGTTCATGTTCTAGTCTCTGAAGCAGCAGAAAGCAAGCTGGCTCCATCTTCTCAATGAAATTCCACTGTAGGCAGTAAAAGAATACAGACAAAATAGATAGTTTTCCCAGCTTTTCCCCTAATATACTCTGCAGGGCTTCTAGATATTCAGTGTTCTGGGGAGTTCAAGTCACAGAGCGAACAGCCTGCTTAAATGGCTAAGCCAAAGGAACTCTTTGGGCCTTTCCACACTACACTATTATAGTGCTATTATTCTACTTTCAACATCCTGTGGGCTCCAGTCTCGGCTGCGGTTTGTAGTTTACTGAAGCCAAAGAGCTCTCTGGCTGAGGTTTCTAAATGCCCCTCCCTAAACTGCAAATCCCAAGGTTCCATAGGATGTTGAAAGTGGAATAATACCACTGGAACAATGTAAGGCAGAAGTGGCCCTCTATCTCTCTGCATTTGCTTAACTAAAGTTCCTCCATTTTGAATTCCAGTCAACTTTAAAGGATGTTCTTGTTGTCAGCCCCTTGTCCTTCTTAAAATTATGCTGACATTAATTGGCAAAGTCAATACCTGGGTCCCCAGAGCTCTCTGTAACAATATTTCTTATTTTTCACTACTGAGTGAATACAAGTGTGATTCAGAGTTCACTATTGATTGTTAATCAGAAGTTATTTTATTAGCAACCATGTATCAGAATTTTAGTTCTGGGAAAGCAAATATTCTTACACATGTGCTATATGCCTTATGAAATCATGGTCATCCCAATTTATATAAACCCCTTCTTTTAACAAGAGTCCTTTTCTTCGCTCATGTAAGAAGTTTTGACTGCCTTCTTACTGAGGGGGAGAAGTCCCTATGGCCAAAATTGGGGACCTTTCCAGGGTGATTCAGAGCTCACCTGCAATCGCATAAACTACTTGGGGTAGTCCACGTATCTTAATATTTTAGGTCTGGCCCCACATGTTTTTTGAGGGTTCAGAGGTAACCCTAACAATTCTGGGGGCTCATCCCGTAAGATTTATTCCCCCATGCCCACTTCACTGGGAAGCTGACCAGTGTGCACAGGGTGCCAAGACTGGGGTAAGTTTTCTTACCACTTCCCTCAAGGACAGTCTTGTAGGTGACTTCCACAGAGTAAATATAAGTTGTGGGCTCCAGTCTCGGAAAGATGGGGGAGTGCTGGGAGCATATCCAACATTAGTGGTCTGGACTAGTGTGCCAGCTGCAGGGGGGTGCTGGGAGCACCCTCAGCATTTGTATCACCTCTCAGGCCATTTCCACACAGGGTATTTAAAACGGTGCAGTGCATCCTCCATAAAGGACATCTGCACCTTGGAGTGGACTGGGTTTCAGACTACTTACCGTAGACCCGCACCTCAGTCCGCTCTGGAACTACCCCAAGTGGTCCTCCAGCATGCTTTTGAAAGACCTGATTTTTCTGGTCTTTCAAAAGCACGGAGCGCACCACTGTGAGCCTGCGATCAGCCAAGGGCGGGCTTTAGGCTGGTGAGCTTCACTGGTTGGTCGAGACCCACGACCAACCAGAAGCCGCTATTTTGGACGCCGGAGCAGTGCAGAGCGACGACCACACACTGTTCCTCCTCACCCCGGACCAGACCGGACTGCCAGAAGATCCTGTAAGTAGCGATGTGGGATGATTCCCTCGCCCCGTGCGGAAATGGCCTGTCTTCTCTTCTCCAAGCTAATCATACCCAGCTCTATATTTCCTCATAAGACTTGTTTTCCAGTCCTTTGATCATTTTGGTGACTCTTCTCTGGACCCATTCCAGCTTTCCAATACCTTTCTTGAACTGTGGTACCCAGAACTGGACACGATATTCCAGATGACGTCTGACCAAAGCAGAATAGAATGGCACTACTACTTCCCTTGATTTGAACACTATAGCCATTTTGATGCAGCCCAGAAATACCTTGGCTTTTTCACCACTGCGTCAAATATTAGTAAAGAGTACAGTTTCTATTTTAACACGAGACCCTGCTTAAGCACCTTAGCAGAGTGCACTGCTTAACTGACAGTAAAGGTTGTAATATGCTAAACATCACAAACTATAGATTATTTACAAATCCAAAACAAAAGAGATATAAAGGCTTCATTGACAGAGCAGGTAGAGAGATGGAAATTGCAGGGGATGCATTTGGCTCTCAAAAACTGAATTCTTGGAACTACAAGAGGAAAAAAACAAAACACAAAACAGCTAAACGGGGGGGGCTGTAAAATACTACATTCAAAGAAAAGCAGGTGAGCATTTAAAATAATGTAATGTCATCTTGGGGTGTCAAAACAACACCACTGCTGTTTTAATTCAAGAAAAATAGTTTACAATTAGCATGGAATGTTGAGACCACTTAGTTGCACATACCCTCTCATGAAATGACAGAGACCACTTACTCAAAGGATCCATTTGTTTAAAAAAATCCTTAAAAAATATAATAAATGGAAGATAGGTGTGAGGCTTTGGTACCCGTCCAATTTACAGACATGGTATGCTACCCATATTGGAAAGGCTTGCCCATTCTGCATTATTGGGTTAAGTGATCAGACTTTGGATCATATGCTGGTGTAAAGACAGAACACTTTTTCTGAGACATATGAGGAAGGAAGGAAGGAAGGAAGGAAGGAAGGAAGGAAGGAAGGAAAAGGAAAAGGAAAAGGAGATGGAAGAGAAAGAGAAAAAGAGAAAGAGAAAGAGAAAGAGTGAACACTGAGTGAAGGCTATAGTTTGCAGGAAAAGGAGAAATTATGGCTTTCAAAGCCATCTTTCCTTGAATCTCCTTGGATCTTACCCAAAGAGGAACTGGAGGAGCTGGACAAAGGGAAGCCCTTCAGAAAGATTTCTGTGTAGATGGGTCTTAGAATCCCAGAACTGGGATTTCAGGACTGGTCTGCAGGGTCCTCTGACACAGATGCCAAGTTTTGTGCTCAAAGTAATTTTCAGTTTGAGATTGGCTGAATGATGAGGAATCAGCTTCCTGCACACACACACACATTTCTTTTTACATTAAAACAAGATCTTTTAAAACAAAGAAACAAACAAAACAGACCTCATTCCTACCATATTGATAAAAACAGCAAGCCTATGAACAACAAACATTGCAGCTGCTCTGTCACATCTATTTTGGCTCCAACACAATTTGCAGCGTTAGAATTCAACAGCAGACCGTGATCGCTTATTACTATGTAGAAAGGGCAGGGCAGGTTATGAAGAAAGTTTCACAAAGCAATATATGAAAACAAGAAGATTGCAGTATTACAAGGTCAGGCAAATCATGCCTCCTGGAGTCTCCAGAAGCTGAGGTGTGATTTGTAGAGTGCCGCTTACTATAAGTAATCCTGGAGGAAAATTCAGACTCCAAAATTGTACAGAAACTGTCACAAGTCACAGAGGTATCATCAGCAGGTAGCTCCCCATACAGGTTGGAAAGAGAATTTAGTGAAGGACCATGTTGATTGAATTTCATGAAAGACTTTAGATTGCATGTGAACATTAGTTGTGAAAGCAAGAAAGCAAACAGTGAAAAAATCAAAGCAATTTACACAAATGTATGAACTCATAAACTATTGTACCCACGTGGGTTCCTATTAGTAGTAATATCATTAGGCATTTTTTAAAATACAGTTGGAGTCTGTTAAAAAGGAATAAATGAGGGCTTGTGACTTAAATTATGACACAATTTTTTCCCATAGTGTACTATTTTTCCCTGTACAACTATATTCAAAATAACCTTGAAAGAACATACAGGTAGAATGAATTAGTCTCTAAGGATACTTGAGACTGCAATATCAGGTATAAGCAAGATAGTAAAAGAAAATATAAAGAGAAACATTTAAATTTGTGTCCCAAAGGTTGCATCCAAAGATTGGATCCTATTATCTAAACAGATATGCAGCTAAAATGCAGGACCACAGTTCATTCTGTAACTACACAAATTTTTTTAAATTTGTTACAGATTATAAAAATTATGTAGCTATAGAAACATAAATAAGATACCTGTATTGCAGTGTGTATGTGTATGTAAACTCCAAATATTATAATAATGGGATGGGGAACCAATCAAATACATTCAAAACATGACACTTTCCGACAAAACAAAACAAAATTTCAGGATCTGATATATATATTTGTGTGTGTGTGTGTGTGTGTGTGTATTCATAAAATATAAATATACCATTACTGAATTTATCAATATCTAAATTATATCTTTGTTTTGATAAAACTGACAAATATGTGCCCATTTTTAGGACAGAAAAATACTTTTTTTGTTTCAACCATCTTAGATGTATGCATATATTTGTCTGATACTATCACCTCGGTGCGCCAGCTTTCAGAAGAAAACATTTTTCAAGATTCATATTTTTATCTTGTATCCACGCTAAAACTTTAAACTGTTATCAGTTGTTTCCAGGCAATGATACAGATTTGTATTTATTGTTATCTTATTATCTAATTTGTGATAATGTCACAAATAAATTAATTTTAAAAAATAAGATTCAAACAGTACTTTGGCCATTTAATCTCTATATGTTGTTGCTTTTAATCCTTCTATGCTGCCAATATTAGGTGCTTCTTTTTTTCTTTGGTATTATAATTAGTTATTAGCTGATTAATTCATCCAGCTCTTAAATTATTGAAGACTTTGCTTTTTAGCTGCTTTGGCATGGGGAAGATGATGAAGGAGGTCTGAAGAAGTGCATATTTCATGCTGGGTTGCAGCAGAATGTCTGAAGAACATAATGCAATGAAGCTTGACCGAGAAAGAGTGGGATTGTGCTCTAGCGACACTAGTTATTGTTCTGTGTGCCTGCCTGTAACAGGCAAGATAAATAGCAGCTCCCTCCAGAGTCCTTTACTGAGCTTGCATGAACAACAAAACAGAGATAAAAAGAGAAAGAATATAAGTCTGTTCCACTAGTTTCCTTCAGCATATTAAAAAGGTACAGATCTATAAGTCCAGTCACCAAGATGGAAATCGTAGGAAAAGTGAAAACCCGGGTGCATTTCAGAAGAAGCCTTTAAGTAGTCCTTAGAATACTTAAAATATTTTTGTTTACTTATGCAAGGCATACTTGAACTACTTGCTTCATTTCACATGTGCATATTATCAGTTTTGAATAAAAGATTTGCCGAAACATACTGAACTGCTCTTCTTTTTGTGGCATAGGAACCTATCCCTACTGTTTCTGTGTGATTTCTACTTCTGGTACTAAACTTTCTGTCAAATAAGTAATGCCCCAGAACATACCTACTTCCTTAAATAAGGTATACAATAATATGCCAATCTTCTAAATGTGCAGTTGCCTAGAGTAAATACAAGAGAGGTTGGCAAAGTATAGCCCTGGGACCACAGGTGCCCTCCCAGGCTGTTTTGTGGCCCTTGATCACTTCAGAATCCCTGAACTTCTTTGAGTAGAGTTAAATAGTTGCAAACCCCTTTTCTCCCCAACTCACTGTTCAGGATAAAAATATTTGTTTTTCAAAATGAGAAATAGCCTTCTTTTCATTTCCATTTTGGGTTTTTGGTTGTTTGGGTTTCGTTTTTTTTTTGTTTTTTTCATTTTGATCAGTCCCCACAGGATCCCAACGGCAAAAAGTTGCCCCCGCAAGGCCCAGTATGGTTGCCTACTCAAGGTACAAATTGCACCAGCTGACCAGAGTTAACCAAGAGCATCTTTTATATAGTCTATACTTTGAAGGGGTCCACTGAAGGGGGAAAAAATCCATTGCACCTGCTCACCTCAGTGCTGTGTAAACTTTCAGTATCCATAGGTGAATGACTAAGCTGCTATTTTCACTTTTGCACTTGTAGCCTAGTGCTTTGTTTTATCAAGATTCTGCATGTGTTTCTATACTGCATTTCTTAGCTAATTAAGATCACATAATTAAGTCAGCTTGTTGATAAATACTCCAGGTTTATCTCTCTTTCCCTTTACCATCTCCTCTATGTCCAAAAGCTAAATAACCTAGAAACTCGGAGACTACCTGTTCTTTTGTTTGCAGCTCTATCTCTTAAAAAAAGGGAGCTGAGAAATATTTTTATGTTCATTCACAGGCTGAATGAATGTAGCGACTGAAACTGCATTTAGGTATTTAGCCTTCTTGTTGAAAACAAGCTCTGGGGCTGAGGCTAGAAAAGTGAGTGAAAATGACATGGAAGAAGAAAAGGTGAGGTTCACCTTCACACTGGGTCACTTTTCTTTGGCTTGATTTTGAAATGGGCAGAGAATGTTGAATTTTACTGGAAAATACTGGGGGAAGAGTTCAAAGCTAACTCACCCCGCTGCACAGACATGTTTCTTTTCCAAGTAGATTCTTGCAATGCTACTTGGAAACTACAGCATAGCAACACAGGAATTATTGTTCTCAGGATAAACCATGGCAGAGAGCCATTAGTAAATTCCAGAGCTTGGAAGAAATTAACCACAAGTAATGGAGTTGCCTGTAATGACGAGTTATGCATTGCCCAGGTAATTAGGACACAATGAAGTCACACTGCAAATGTAATGTCACTAGCAGGAACAAAGTCACTTTGCTGTTGCAACAAAAAGTGTTTCTAGTCCCTTTTTGACATTTTGAAAGGATTTTTCAGGTTCCCAAGTTTTATGTCATTTTTTAAAATCAATAGTAAGAGGGGTTGGTAAGGAAAAAGCAATTTGTTATTTTTTAAATAGTCTAATACTCAGTGTCAACATGTTACCTCTCAAACATTATAATGGGAAAAAATTACTTTTACAGAGTTACTTTCCAAACTGCAATAAATTCAATCAAAACCTTCCCAAAAGAAAATGGATGATTTTTAAAACAGGATGACAGAAAGCAACCACGTAAAATGACTGCAAAAAAACAACTGAGAGATTTTGATTTAACCATTAAAGATTCTGGTGAAAAGCACTTTCACTTTAGGTTCTTGGTTTACTGAGCATTGACTGGATGTTCATTTTAGAGATTTAGATTCTATGTACAGAAATGAAGATATGCAATGTTACATTTTTGCATTAGCTTTAAAAAGGTTGTGAACATCTCACCAGTTTCTTCAATAAAACATGCAATTTGAGGCCTACAGAATTAGATTTTTGCCTCATTTGGCAGGTTTGGAATGTCTATGTACCTCTTTCCATGTTCATATCTATATCACATTCATGTAATTATCTGGACTTCATCAAGCCCAATAGTTTAAATTCTTTTGAAGCTGCATTTCTATCCTTTTTTTTCTAGACTAAATCAATACAAGACTAGAACACTGCATCAATTGTTATTTAATCAATGCATTTACAAAATGTTGTTGCATTCCATAAATACTGTAACTATGCATATTGGGATATGAAAAAAATTATTTCACAGTTTTTGATCCTCAAATCCCCAAAGAAGTATATTTTGCACATAGGCTAGAAGATTTGGTTTTGTATAGCTACACAGATTTCCTTTACATTAAAGCTCACAAAGATACACGTAACTCGCTTCATCTGGTAATAAATATGAGTTATACTGTGTTGTTCTTTAGGGCATATAAGTCTTCTTTTAAAAAGAAATCAAACCATTTCTTTTGTGAAAGTGCACAACACTCATTAATGCATTTTTGTTAAAAGAAGATAGAACACACTTAATACAGTGATATTGAAGCAAAAGCTCATTTAAAGGCACAGAAAATAATCAACATATGCTGAACAGGGCCACCTTCTGATAAATCACTGAACCTCTAAAATTTGCAAAGCCTACACTATGGGAAGCCAACAGATTTATTTTTATACATACATACATGCATATATAGATAGATAGATATATGAACAGCTTCAATCAGCAGAAAGAAGAACTATTTCTTTTGAATCAGGCCTTTCATATTCATGGCCCAGGGCCATACATGATAGGCCACCCTCACACCACAACCTGTCGGGTACTTGATAGACCCCTCTGTTTTTATGACACATCACCTGACAGGCTGCAACATAAGCCGGGTGTATTGTGTGTTCAGTCTGGGGTTGCAACTCTGAAATGCCTGCTTGAAACAAAACGGCACCATAAAGAATTGGATCAAAAGGAAACAGATTAAAAGGAAACAAACAGAAAGGAAATAAAAGAGAGGCCACGTAATCTAGTAAACTTACTTAATTTTGCCTCAGTGCAGTAATACAATACTCGTCAACCAGTAAACTTTTTTACTAGTGAACGAGTAAACTTTTGCTTGTCTAAGGTGTCTGTGTTTCACTTTGTAATGAGGTAGATAACACATAGCCCATGAAATATGAGTGGTCCCACTCATTTTTGCAGAGTCCCCACTGTCACGTCCTCTGCTATTTGTTTTAACATATAAAATGCCCCCTCAATAGGAAGTACATCTTTTCATTCTTCCATTGCTGAGTATCAACCACATTTGATGTGCATGTGAGGGGCATGTAGCCTGCAGCAAGGTACGCATGGATCCCACGATGGATTTCAGAGGGAAATTGGCTCCAAAACCACTGAAGTTATCTTTCTCTGATGCATAACAAGCATATGCTATAATTTCTTGAAGGGTTTCAATCAATTTACAATAGAAACCAAAGGTATTGTGTAAATCATGATTCTTAGGTTGATCTACAACAGGAGTTCTCAATGTTTGGTCCCCCAGATGTTTTGGACTTTGACTCCTAGAAACACTAGCCAGGATGGCCCAAGAGTCAGAGATTCTGGGAGCTGAAATTCAAAACAGCTGGAGGACCAAGGGTTGAGAATCTATATTCAAAAGGACCAAGTCAGAAAAGGAAAAAAATCACAGCTGCATCAAAAGTGAATTATGTCAGTTTAATGACAACGGAATTGGCAGTGGTAAAGAAACAGTGGTTTCAGAATCAAATTAAAACAATTTAAACAGAATTATAATCAATACTGGAGTTATACAGGAGATTTTAGATAACACACATGTTCATACAGACTTTGTTCCCCAAAGAATGGATATGGAAATCAGTACATCAATGGTTGCAACATGGCTATGAGCCCATCAGTGATACTCAGTGGCTGTTGAACTAATTATCTCACCTACCAGACTTCTCCTGAAGGACCCATCCTTCCCTGAAGCAGTCCATGCTTCTTAGACTTAAGACTCAACGAACACTTTTGAAACTCCCCACCTAAACGCCCTCCTTTTGAGGACTGCTACAAATAGGGACAGCATTTGGGAGGTAAAAACATTACTCTCCCTTATCTGATAAGGAAGGCATAATAGATGTGTTTGGCTTTAGAAGTCAGCAACCAATGAGAACTTTCCTTGCAGATCAGAAATGGTAGAGATCCTTGACCTTGCTTATTAACAATCCTCAGTTACAAACATCCAGAGTCACTTATTTTAATTGCTCTAATGTATCTGCTCTGGAGGCACACTAAGATGGTATGGTGTGCTCCTGATTCACCGGTAGCATTGTTACACCCCTGACAGGCCCAAAAGACCATGTCCTGAGAATCCTAATTATTTTATATAAAATATAAGTGAGCCATAGAGAGATACTGGACAGACACGTAGGCAGTGGCTATGGAGATAGATCAAAAGAGTAGCTGTTTTCTGTCACACATCCTGGATAATCTCGTAAACGGCTCACAGGCCATTGAAATGGATTTTTAGCAGTGATCAGGAGACAATAACTCTCTGGGAACAAATAAACAATGCAAACAGCTTGGAATTTGACTCTCTGAGAGCAGGCACCTCCTGAGAGATACTCATCTTGCAGGAAACTGCAAGATGCTTGGTGGTATTTTCTTTGAACTACAAAGCTGAAATCCATCTTAATAAAACTGCTGCCATATGGTTTCATAGGACATTGGTCAACACTATATCTAGACAGAGCTTCTGATTTTTGTGGAAGTTAGAGAGATTCTTTTTGGAGAGTTCTTTTGGAGGTTTGAGGGCATAGTAGGAGTTCTCTCAGACCTGCAAAGGTGAAGCTGGTAAGCAGTTCAGATTTGCAACACAATGGAACTGCTGGCAAACTCCCCTCAGCGTGGCTGAGATGTTTTCTCCCAGCTGAAGACTTCTGGATTGGTATCGTATTTCATCAAACCCTTTCTGTCTCTCTCTCTTTCTTAATTTTCATCTCTTTCTAACTTTATAGTCTTGTATGTTTGATCGTAGTGAGTGTGGTTAATTGATTGTAGAGATTTTTATATTTATGTTAATAAAATACTTAGATTTGAACAATTAGTGTGATTTTGACTGGACCTGACCTGGTATACATAGGGCTAACGATCCTTAATTACCCTGTCCTCTTTGCATGTCTAAAGCAGTGCTGAGCTAATTTTTCCCCACAAGAGACAATTTTGACAGCTTTGGGAAATCCTTCTAAAGGAAGCCCCTGTATCACAAACAGATTGGTGGAGTCCTAAGCAAACAGGGTAACAGCATATTGTAGCATGAATGATGTCAGTTAATTCTTGAGGAGTGATGGGCAGGATTTAGCCTCAATGTGGTAAAACAGAGATTGGGCATCTCATTTTAAAAATATCAACAGCTAAGGCAATGAGCCATTGCCGAAGACAAGCTGGTGTCCAGAAGGAGGGCAAGTTCTTGCAAGTCTCCCCTGGCAATTTTGTGAAGTAACAGCTACAATGGGCAAAATGCCCTTATGGCAACTAAAAAATCTTTTTTCTAGCATTAAATTTCTTTATGATGCCTTTGATACGGCTCTAGTACAAGTATTTTTAGACTGAAATCCTATACCAAGTTACCCAGGAGTAAGCTGAACAGAAATCAGCAAGGCCTCTTTCTGAGACGTAGTATTGTACTGCCAAAATGATAAGATTTTCAGAGAGTACTCAGTAAACAAATGAAAAAAATAATAACAAGCCATTTTACAAAAATAATGCCATCTGGAATATAGATGGATAGGCAGATTATTTATTAAAACATTTTGAAACTGTTCTTCATCTTAATGGATTCCAGAGCAGTGTACAAATAGAATTAAAACAATACGAAGACAAAAACCTATGCCATTACAATAACATAAAAAGAAAAAGAAGAAGTGCAGCTAGATTAAAGCAGATAAAATCATCCAGTTGAAATGTCTGAGCAAATAAAAAAGTTCTGAGTTGATGCCAAAACAATTGCTGGGTTGCCACCAGTTGCATGTTCATAGGGAGAGAGTCCTATAGCTGGGGCATCCAACTGAGAAAGCTCTCTCTTTTGCTGGCACATAATGTACTCAGCCTCAGACGTGACAATCTGAAATCATAGATAAGCTGGTATAGAAGAAAGTGTTTCTGCAAACGTTTGGGCCTCATGTTGTCAGAGATAGGAAAGTTAGTAAAAAGGTTAAGTCATTTAGTTAACAGCTAGTATGTTTTAACATCTAGTTCAATTACATTAGACCAGGGGAAATTTAATAGATTACATTTTATTTAAAAAAGTTCAATTTAAATTTAAGTTAAATGTCTGCACTTAGAAGCCTTACCAGAATGCTAAAAATGCCTTGCATTATATTACCAGTACCACCACTCCAATACTTTGTCCAAATCCTCAGGCAACATTTCTGAAAGTCCAATAAAGGTATAGATTTTCTGAAATCTTCAGGTAGTGCAAAAATATGGCAAAAGTTAAACAATTTTCAATTATCCACAAATTTTAAATTATGATGTTTGAGACATAATGTTCAAAAATTACAAACAATGAACATGAAACTGTCTGGAATTTTTAAAATAAATCTTATTAATATAAAGGTATTTATATAAATATATTGTACTTTATATACATATTTATTTTTACTATTATTGTACTAAAAGGTAAAAATCTGACTATTTTATTTAAATGGTTCTCTCTCTCTCTCTCTCTCTCTCTCTCTCTCCCCCTCTCTTCCTTAACTAATTTACTCGTCTGAATGTTCTAGGATACCACATAACGGCCTGGATCAGTCTTCTTTGACTTCAGTCTCAGAGCCACATAATGCTATCTCCTCTGCTTGGGAGAAGTAGCTACAAATTTTCAATTTTCCATCTTTAATTTTTAGATTAAATTGCTGTACAGCGGGAACAGTGTTAACTTTAAGTTGCACTTTTGTGTGCCTTCAAATCACTTCCCACTTGCCCTAAGGTGAATCTACCACAATGTTTTCTAAGGCTGAGAGCATGTGATACACCGAAGGCCACCCAGTAGATTTCCATGGAACTGAATCCTTCTCTCCAGGGTCGTAGTGCAATGTTCAAACCACCACTGGCTCTCACTTTAAGTCTTAGGCACATAAACTTAGCAATACATGTGTTATTGGTAGTTATTTAGCAATTGGTAGTGGTATTGTTTGTTTGTTTTTAGTTAATTAGTTATGTGTAAATCTCTGTTGTCTACATAGCCCCATTGTACTGGCTTGTCCTTTAGATCAATCTTCTGTTCTTGTATTTGTAGCTCATTTGTCACTTTTTCTCCAATAAATCATGACATGTATCTTTTTTTCCACTTATATACTGCTCTCATATCTCACTGCTGAGTCAGTAAGTTTTTATTGTTTGTCATTAAATAAATACTTCCAATGCATATTTTTTTTTAACTTTGGTTCTTTCTAACTACTGTTACGAGCTCATTGGACCAAACGCAATAGGACTACAAACACATTTTCCTCTTTCACTTAGCCAGAGCATTCAACAGCTGGTTCAGGCCAGAGACAGGAATTCAGGGGTGCTCACTAGAGCGAATACAGACTTGTCAGTGTAACAATAATACAAAACTCAAAGCAATTTCATAGAGATATTAAAACTGCACCAGTGATACAGAGCTTGGAATATGACTCTGCGTCTAATGACATAGTCACGGATGGATTCAGTACACTGTCTTCTTTCTTCCTGAAAGTAACTTCTCAAATTATACACTAGGATGGGCATGCATGCAGGCCCCAGAGACCCTTGTGCAGTCCCCACCTCCACAACTCACCAAGGGACTGCACCAAAGTCACCAACACGTAATGCCCATCCCCAATGTACCATCCAATACACTCTAGTTCAGTGGTTCTCAACCTGTGGGTCCCCAGATGTTTGTGGACTTCGGCTCCCAGAAGCCCCAGCCACTATGATCAATGCTCAGGGCTTCTGGGAGCTGAAGTCCAAAAACGTCTGGGGACCCACAGGTTGAGAACCACTGAAGTTGCTGTCAACATTCAGCAGTAATTGTAGAGGCTCTTTGTGCTATGGGAGGGAGTCAGAGCACATTCCTGCAGCATGGAGGGCTGAAGACTACAGAGTAAAAGTGTCCTCCTCCTCCAAGAAGGGAAGGGAAACCAAAAAAAGGATTTTTTTTTAAAAAAAATTTAGTGGCAGCAAATTTTGATGGTGTATTTTTACCACAGCAGCAAAAGGAGGCTCAGAGCCCAAAAAATAACCATAGGACACATGTAGCCTGCAAGCCACATGCCTAGTCTGACTTAAAACATTTCTTTCCTACCTTTTTTTCTGAGAAAAGTCCATAATATATAACAAAAGTAAAACTATAACATACCCAGTTTGAAACAGCAATTACTAACATATTAAAAATTATAAATGAGATGGCTAGAGGGAAAATCAGAGAGGGCTCCTGTACCTTTAATAGTTGTACAGAAGAGGGAATTTCAGCAAGTGGTGCTTTTCCAAGCAACTAAGCAAAGAACAATGTCTGCTGAAATTCCCTCTTCTGCACAACCATTAAAGATACAGAAGTCGTTTCCAGTTTTCACTCTGGGAACTCCAGTTATAAGGCAAGATATGCAACAGAAATGTAAATGTTTCTTTTCTGTCTCCCGGCTCTTCCCCAAATGAAAAAGCTATTTGATAAAGGGAGCAGAGCTAAAATGCTAGCATGACTATAACTGTGTGGGGTTTTTTTTTTAATGCATGATGCCACGAGAGTAGAGGAAGCTGAAAATGCAGCCACAGCACCATATGTCTTTTCATGATTTATTAGGTGCTGGCATTCTGATGCCCTTTGCTGTTTTAAAATGGAACATACATCATCACTCCCTGCTGTTTCAAAACCACAATGATTGAAAGCAAAGCTCACAATTATGGTAAAACTGCAAAACCTGTCAGTCAACATGTTTGCCTGGTAACAGCAAACAGGGCAGATTTACACCTGGGAAAAGCAACAACAAAATCGGAGTAGAGGCATTTGTTGTTTTGCTCTTTTTTTATAATGGCAGTAGGGGACAAACTCCAGGAGGTGTTTAGCATATTTACAAGAAGCTACAGGAGGTATTTAGCATATTTACAGGCAACAACGGCACCATTTTGCATGCAGAAGTTTAAATACTGTAAAACATATTCCTTACATGGGTGCTACTGATTTAAAGTGTCTGCATCTACACTCGTCAAAATGAGATTTTCAAATCAAAGCTTTTTTTTTGCCATGAAATTTTTATAAGCTATTATTATTCTCTCCTCTGTCACTCATTTTGTTTTCACATTAGCTTCTGCACTCCCCCTAATCTGCATTTAGTAGCAGTCTTTGCTTTTTTTAAAAATGGGACAAACAGAAACTCTCTATACAACACTTGAATATAATAGGTATTCTGGCTTTGTTTACTTCCAGAGTTTCTTTTCAGTTCTATATATCATATAACACATGGTACCCATACCATAAGTTATTAAAGATTTCAGCTGGGAAGTAAGACAGATTTCTGCATTTTTCTTCAAGAACATTATCTGCCTTGAGGTACATCTTAGACTTCCAGAAGGGAAGGATTGGAAATGTTTTCTGTGTTTTTTCTTATACCTACAGGAAGAATCAGCAAAAAGAAAAGAAGCTTCAGAGCAGCCCTACAGGAATGGAACGTGCTATTGTGCTGAGATGGATGGTAGACCTTCATTGTGTTAATGGGCTAATGGCAATGATCAGAAAGGATCTTCTCACAACCCTACCTCATTCTCCTAAGGATTGTACTCATTCAAATTTGTGAAAATGCAGTTAGTTCAAGGCTGGTGGTCAAAGGGTTCAGATAGAGCTCCGGAGGCAACCTTATGAACCTTAATGTGAAAGCTATGCCTCTTTGAATGTTAATACGGTGAATCTCCATCATTGTTAATAGCATCCAGTTGACTCCAACTTTTGGTGAGCCTATGAATAAGAGATCTCCAAGTCACCGCACCCTCAACAGCCCTGCTCTGCTCTTGCAGACTCAGCACCAAGGCTTCTTTGACTGAGTCTATTCATCTGTAATGTGGTCTGCCTCTCTTGCTACTGCCTTCTATCTTGCCAAGCATTATTGTCTTTTCTAGTGAGTCATAGCTTCTCACGTGATGTCCAAAGTATGACAATTTCAATTTAATCATCTTGGTTACTAGGAAGAGTTCAGGCTTAATTTGCTCTAGGATACATTCTTTTTTTTCTTTTTTTTTAGCAGTCCACTGTATTTGTAGAATTCTTCTCCAACATCACATTTCAAAGGAGTTGATTTTCTTACTATCAGCTTTCTTCATTGTCCAGCTTTCACACCCATACATAGAAATTGGAAATATGATGGCATGGGCAATCCTAACTTCAGTGTTCAAGCTTTATACTTCAGGGTCTTGTCTAGTTCCTTAACAGCTGCCCTTCCAAGCCCTAGGCCATTTCTGCACAACACTTTTATAGTGCTATTATTCCACTTTCAACATCCTATGGAATCCTGGGGTTTGTAAGTTTAGGGAAGGCCTTTTAGAATTCTCAGCCAGAGAGCTCTCAGGTCTCAGTAAACTACAAACCCCAGAATTCCACAGGATTTTGGTATTGATCTGGAGGTCAAAGAGTTGCTTCACAAAGGAGAAAAGCATCTGTTATCAAAGCTGTCTACTTTGTTGTTAACATATTAACTTGCTGATGAATCTGTTAAAGACTATATGGTAAAATGGTCTAAAGATATTGGGTGTCCAATCAGTTTCAATGAATGGGAAAAAAGTTGGAAAAATCATAGGAATTACACTAGATCATATACATTGCAGGAAAATGCATTAAAAATGATGTTCAGGTGGTACCTCTCACCAGTAAAAATGGCCAAGATGTTCAAGAAGATTGAGAAACAATGTTGGAAGTGTGAGAAAGAGATAGGAACTTTTTTCATCTCTGGTGGAGCTGTAGTCATGCTAAAAAATATTGGTATATGATCGGGTCTAGAATGCAGAGGATGCTGGGTATTAGAATTGATTTAAAACCAGAGTTCTTTCTACTGGGCATTTTCAATTTGGAAAAAAATTGGAAGGGAGTTAGATAGACTGATATGGTACATGACAACACCGGCTAGAACTGTATTTGCTAGATACTGGAAACATAGGTTGGTCCCAACAGAAGGTGAATGGTTTGAAAAGTTGTTAGAAGTTGCAGAAATGGACAGGTTAACGTATATGTTAAATAACAAATCTAACAATAAGTATTTAAGAACATGGCAGCCCTTGACAGATTACCTACAAAACCAACATTATGGAGTCAACTGATAGGTAGATAAGCATAGTTTTGATTACTCAAAGTAAGAGTTTAGGAGATTGGGAACCGAATTGGATGTAAAAAAAGATGTTGTCCACGATTTTTTTTTTTAACATTGAGATGGAGATACTCGGGATATATATATCAATTTCAAAAGTAGATGGGTTGTCCCTCTTTCTGATTCTTTTTCTCTTTTCAATAATTATATTATGATTATAAACTGAAGAGAAATAGTATTCAGCTGAGTAGTGGAGTCCATTTAACGATACTGATAGTGTTAATGTGGGAAATGTGTAATTAGTAACCAGCTGATCAATAATCTCTTCATTACAAACTCCTCTCTATTTGTTTTTGTGGTGAGGTGGGGAAAAATAATATGAACAAGCCGTATTCTCCCCTGTGAGGGAAGCTCCTCTTCCTTCCTCTGTTTCTCTTTTCTTTTTTTTTCTTTCTCCTTTTTCTATTATCCTTTTTTTCCCTTCCTTTTTTCCTTCTGGGGGTCGATATTCAGAGTATTACTAAGTGTATGTATTTATGTAAATACAAGTATGTACTTGTATGTTATGTTTGTACAAAGATATGTGTTATGTACTCTGCAGTTCCAGTTTGTTTAACTTTTTTTCACAATAAAAATATACAAAAAAAAAAAAGAATTCCACCGGATTTTGAAAGTGGAATAATAGAACTGTAATAGTGTAGTGCAGAAATGACTAGTCTTCTGATTTCTTAGCTGCACTCTTCATTCCGATTAATGACTGAGCCAAGGTATGGAAGCTGCTGCACTGCTGAACTATTTCAGCATCCTCATCATCTACTTTAAAGTTATGTAAATAATCTGGGGTTATTATTTTTGTTTTCTTAATATTCAGCTGTAAATCTGTTTTTGCACTTCCTTGAGCACTTCAGTAATCGTTCCAATCTTTGTCATTTTCTGCTAGTACTATAGTGTCATCTGTATATCATAAATTGTTCATGTTCCTTCTTCCAGTTTTCACACCTCCTTCCTTCAAGTCTAATCTTTCTTTACATCAGTGGTTCTCAACCTGTGGGTCCCCAGATGTTTTTGGACTTCAGTTCCCAGAAGCCCTGAGCATTGACTATAGTGGCTGGGGCTTCTGGGAGCTGAAGTCCAAAAACATCTGGGAACCCACAGGTTGAGAACCACTGCTTTACATGATACATTCAGTGTACAAGTTAAACAGATGATAAAACAGCAGAAGACACTCTATTGTTTTTCTGCAACAGTCTGACTTGGTTCTTCCTGGTTCTTCTGGAAATGTCTTTAATCACTTTGGATGAAAAAGATGCAAACTGGTAACACAATAAACTATGGGAACCTAGACTGAACTCTAGAACACTGCCTCTCTAGCTATCTGATACAATGGACTGACTTTTCTTCCCAAAGTGTTGGGACAAGAACCACATTTGTGCCATACTACTGTTGTATTTGTGTAGTTTCCTGGAAATTCACCACAGACCGGAACCTGATGCTTGAATGCCATTTTGAACAGCACTGCTTTAAAAGAGTGTCTACATAATTTAAACACATCATAGAAAGCAAATTCCCATCCTGAGAATCTCAAGAGTATCCAATACTCAAATACGATGTCTTGCCAATCCCATGTGAACCATAAAGAGATGCATGTCCAGCTTTATTATAGAAAGGACTCCCTTTATTCACAGGGGATTCAAGATAGCAGGAATTAAACTGAATCCCTTGATTTTCTATGTCCTAAAACAGAACTGGACTTCATTACATGAAAACTCTGTAGTTCTGAGCTCACTTAGATAAGGTTGAGATTTAATACCATAGTGCCCTTAAATTGTGTATTACTGGCCCTATGTAACCATACCACTTCAGACCTATCATTAGTTAACTTAGAAAATATAGGTGTACATGGTTGTAACTGCTTTTTTAAAAAAATAATATCTCAGATCTGACAGATGTTAAACTTATACATGGTTATAGATAGTCTTCCCTTATTCTATAATATTTGCATTCTGAAATTGCTACCTTCACATGCAGAGAAAAATTAAATCAGCTTTGAATCAGTCCTTGAAAACTACTGCTGTGCACACTTACACTTCATGAATGTTGAAAAGCATCAAGTAGTGGCCCTCTGTTTACTTGCATTCTCATTTTCAATGCATCACATTTTCTGGTTTATCTTTGGAAGCACAATAGATATTACATATTTTTAAAACAGATGAATTCCAGTAAAAGGTGATGTGAGTGACAGGATGCATGGTTTAAAGCTGGCATAACTGCTTCCTTAGATTGCATGGACCATTCGTCTATGGGCTTTGTTTTGTGGTTGTTCTGCTATGAATGTTGCAGTAAAAGGATTTTAATGGCTAGCTAATGCTACGATTACTGAGTGGAGTGATAGAGATACATTCAATCCTCCAATAACTATTTGCTGCTGAGGTGAAAAAAATCG
This sequence comes from Iguana delicatissima, assembly GCA_948472985.1. NCBI lineage: Eukaryota > Metazoa > Chordata > Lepidosauria > Squamata > Iguanidae > Iguana > Iguana delicatissima. The sequence goes on along the minus strand of CAOKZL010000048.1, from coordinate 612,952 downwards.
GAGTAATCACCAAATTAGAATCTTGGTTCCTTTCATGGGAACATTCCACTTTAGGGAAACAGAAATACCTGTATTTTGCAACATATGGTGGATCACTAATGAATATGTTCCCAGAAGAATTTATTTAGACAGCAAATTTCATCATTAAAATACTGTGCATTTAGACAAATTCAGCAGCTCTAGCTAGAATTCCCTGCGTTATCAATGTGCTGTATGATAACCTAATCATAAAATGCTACATTGTAAGCCAAAAAATGACCTACTGATAGCACTTGTGCCCCTTCAGTCTACACATATTGTTATTATAACTCCTGTTTCTTTCAGAGCTACTGTCTAGCCAGCTATCTACCCTTATGTTTCTGCATTTAGCTTTTACTTCTTCTGCTCTTAACCCTGAGTCAAGTCAGTATTGTTCTACCCATTTTGCAGATGAAATATGGACATGAGACTGAGCACAGTTAGATAAAACTCTATTCTAAGTGGCCGTGTTATGTGTCTTGAAGGCAGTACTCTGTAGCTGTTAACTCACCAGATTCAGCACTGTATTTTGAAGAATGTTACTAAATACATATTTCTAGTCTGATGTCAATCCTTTTATGTTAACTATCATTCTCATTTTATCATTCAACCATGCATACCCAGTTCCTTCTAATGCAGAAGCCTTTTACTAGGGAATTCTTCTGAAGATCTACCCAAGTCCCTTAAAGCCATCAGAACCCATCTGATCTTGGCTGAGCAGGGTCAGCCCTAGTTAGCAGGAGAATGTTTGGATGGGAGACCTCCAATGAATACCAGACCCTGCAGGCTATATTTATTTCAGAGGAACGAACAGGCAAAACCACCTCCGAGTATTCTTTCCCTAAGAAAATCCTATGTAATTCACAGGGTCTCATTCAGTCAACAGGCAACTTGAAGGCATGTACACACACACACTTCTGAAGACCTCACCCGGAGACAGCCTTAGTAACAACTGTATTCCCCTAATACAGTCATTCCTCCACATTTGCTAGAGTTAGGGGCACAGGACCTCTGTGAAAATGAAAAAAAATGAATAACTCTAGGCCCTTCCAAACCATATTTAACACAAACAAACAAACAAAAAGTATGATCACCATATTCAACCTGCCATGGATTCCTTTGAGGCATCAGGGTTCCTTCACAAGGCAGAAGTGGCTCGCTGGTGGAGCTTACTTCCACCTCCGCTGCTGCTCCACACCATTTTTAATAGGGACTTACAAGTCTCATTCACAGTTTCTCAGTCTCATGAGGCTTGCAGGCCCTATTAAAAATGGCATAGAACAGCAGCAGAGGCGACAGCAAATAATTCATGTATAATCAAATGCGTAAAAGTGAAACCCACAAATGTGGAGGGCTGACTGTATACTAAAAAGTATACTCTGTTGAAGAACTGATTTAATCTGCCAAGGTTTTATAAAACCATGTGGGCTACTCTCTTTCGATATATAGTTCCCAATTAATTTTGTAAGGAATAACATGGGAACAAAGCTGTGTATATTCTGAAGCATGTGCAGCAAACATCCTATTGGCAGCTCTTTCTAAAAGGAAAATCTTAAAGGGTCATTGTATTATTTAGGACATAAATATCCATGTCTCTGTTGATAAATTTCTCCAAATACTACCTTTCTTTGTCAGATTTCTCATGTGTATCCTAAAAAGCCACAATATACAAAATGCCTGAATATTAGCAAGGGGGGGAATTAAACAAAGGGGCTCATGTATCATGTTAAAACAGAGATTTTACACACATACACATTTTTAAGTAGGAAATTTCTGTTAACTGCACATTCTGCAAGGGAGGGAGGGAGGGAGGGAGGAAGGAAAGAGAAACCTAAGAAAATGTTCTCTTTGTACCTATTGTCAAGCTTCCTGCTCTACTTCTGCACAGAGACACAGAGATATAGGTATATCTCAGAGCAGGAACTGAGAGAGAGAGAGAGAGAGAGAGAGAGAGAGAAGGGGAGAAAAAAACACTATTCCAATATTTGAGGAGTTAATCCGAACCATGATTTCTTTTGTACATGTTGATCTCACTAACATTGCAACTTACAAGTTAGCCATTGATTTCTGGGAATCAAAAACACTATGTAAATTAAGCCTTGCCACTCGAGTAGTTCTTATCCCAGTCCAGCAGTCTCTAGTAATGGGCTGAAATGCTGCTCTGCGTAACAATAGAAAAACAAGCCTTTTACAGCCTGGTACCTGTCCTCAAAGGTGAGACGTGTCCCTTTCCCAAGAACAGATGCAGCTAGTAATATGATTAATGCATCTGCACATAGTACAGGGCTGACGTTAGCAGCCATCAGCAATTTAAAATGGTATGGGCTGAGGTTCAGCTCTTACCTTACAGCCGGGCTGCTAACTGTAAATGCACATCCTAAAGGAACCTGCTGTGTTCTCTCTGCATTGTTATTTTTCTTTTTTTTTTAAAGAATCAACCATTGTGCATTCAGTTTTATGGTACTTAGAACAATTTTAAAAATAATATTAAAAATAAATAAACGGTCCATAGTTTACAATATGTTAATTTGAGCTTTACTGGACAGTTAAAAAAATTGCTGATGACAACAGATGACATAGAACTTAATATTTCCTTATGGCCCCTATGGCAGCTTTTGCTGAAGATCTAAATTACCCAAATCTGTAAAAGGCCTGTCATCCTAGACTTCTAGAAACCTCTGGCTCTTGTAAATTATTGGGACTTAAACCTATAGCTGCAATTACTAATCCCAATACAAAACATAAAAACATATCTGCAGCAATAATCCTCCTAAGTAAATTATGATTTTCTACAAGTTACAAAATTATTGCATTCATACCTTTATTGAGTTATTCATAAAATCTCCCTGATCTGTTTGAATAAGCAGAAAACAGCAATTAAAAATATTTCTTATAATTTTCTTTCCCACTCTTGGAACTGAGACTGGAGCCATGAAGAACTTATATTTGATATTATTAATGTACCTTTTTTAAAAAATCTAGTGTGCAACTTAATTTGAAGCCAATTTGTCCATGTTTACCTTGTCTACTATACAGAATTTTAAGTATAAAAAAACCACAAACTAAGAACATTTACAAATATTTTCAGGAAGTTTCTTTAAAAAGCAGAAAAACAAAATAAATTCTGTTGCTATGTTCCAGTGGTGGCTGTGATTATTCCGCACCATACAGACTGTAATGCCCATCATAATCATAAATCCTATGTTCTGATCACCTCCTTTGCTCTTTTTCCACCTTCCAGAGACTGCCTATAAAAGCTCAGGCTATTTTTTTTTTTTTTGATTGCAAGAATTTACAGCTTCCATTACGGTTCTGGCACAACTGTACCTCTTTCTTTTGTGCCAACAGCACTAGCTATGTGGGCAATCAGCAATCAGTAGGGGGACCCTACATTTCCAATGTGCTGTTTGCAGATGACTGGCAGCGTGATTTAGAGAACTGATGACTCACAAATATGTTCAAGTAAAAGCACCATCAGTCTCAGCAGAGAAACCAGCTGCAGACAGAGAAATGAGCAGCTGACATTCTTTCCTAACGTTGAACTGAATACTGTTGTTGAACACTGCCATATTTCTGCCTACTACTCAGGATACCATAACGACAAATTAAACAGATGGTATATGGATTGTACAAGAAACACTTAATTAGGCCAGCAAACTCTACACAGCACCAGCTGCTCTGGCCTATTAACCTTGGAGGAATTTCGAAAATACCAGCAAAGAATGTCTTCCTTTGGTACTCCTTTTCCTCCTCGCAATAGGTTGTTCCCTTTGTTCTGCCATAGCTTATGTACAGGTAATGGGGCTGCTTTCCCTACTAACAGTGGGCACAGAGAACCAGCTGGAAGAGGAAGGCATGTAATAAGGAAAGCAGCCCTTTCTTCCTGGTGTGAAGAAAGTGGGTAAGGTAATATCTTTCTTCCTTTCTCATAATATCAGAACCTGGGTGATCTGATTAACCCAAACGGCAGGAGTACTTTTTCACACAGCACACAGTTTAGATACTGAATTGTCCAACAAAATATGTATAGTAGGCCATCCACTCAGATGCCCTAAAGGGCATTCAAATAAATTTACAGAGAATAAGTCTATCAGTGGCTACAAGTCACTAGTCTAGGGCCCTTTTCACATTGCGTTTTGGAAGCAAGAGGGCCCCTTGAGCGTCGCGTAAATGTGAGGAGCGGTCTGCATGACGCACTCACATTTACGCGACGCTCAAGGGCCGGACGCAGAGCGGGCATGCACTTTTTCATTTTTGGCTTAAAGCCGAAAATAGTGCGCCGTCGAGCGATGCTCCTGGGCCCCGTGCGCACTTACCTGGCGTGCGGTGCCTTGGGAGCCGGGACGGTCACACGTCCTCTCCTCAGTGCAGCCTGCGAGATCCCAGGCTGCACTGTGAATGGAAAAGGCGGGACACTCGCACGAGGCAAGGAAGCGGCAGCGTTCCTTCCAAGGCTTCTCACGAGAGGACTCCAACCCAGGAGCGCGAAAATGTAAGGTGCAAAAAGGGCCCATGATGAGACACACTATGCTTTTCAGTACCAGCTGCTGGGGAACACAAGTTGCTTCTGTGCTTATATTCTGGTGTGCGGCACTTAGTTATCTATTACAACAAGAGAAAATGGGACTATATACCTCCTTCCAACAGTATGAATATAAACACAAGGCAACATACTATTTCTTATATTCTATAGCTTTTGTTAATTTTACAAAAATAATAAATATGATTTCACTTTTAATCCATATGCACATGCATCCACATTTAATAAATTATTATCCTAAACTGGATTTTAACTACAGGAACTGGGGTACAACAAAAACAGCTAATAATATGATAATGATCATTCCTTCATTATATACAGGCAGTAACACAGACCACAGGTGCTGGTATATGATTTTTTTTCTTTCTTCAACTGACACCCTAACAATGCATTTCAACTGCTCTTATCCACAAACTAAGTGTATAGAACACAGTGTGCTTCTTCAACTTCTTTTAAACCCTCTCTGAACTGTAGGGTACAAGTGAGAACTGTCCTTACTTCAGGTGGGAACTGAAATGCCACCCCGCCACACATATACACATGGGAGAATATCTTTTCCTACCTCATACTGTAGCCGCTCTCTCTCTCACATGTATATACAGGAGCATCTGCAATCCCACTGGATAAGGAAGTACCTGCATATCTCCTTCCATAAGAGCAAGATGAGGAGACAGTTGTTACAAACTCCTTTCAACTAGTGATGGAGAAAAGAAGACATCACCCCTCACCACTCCATAAGGAAAAGAGATGCTAACATCTCTGCATCCCCCAATGGTAGGATAACATCACCGCTCCAACCTAGACCTGCTATTTTCTTCAGTGCCTAGCTTCAGGAGATCCTCAAAGGCTGGCTGTTTCACATGCCAGAGGCCAGCTATTTCCTAAATGCTTGGTGCTGAGGAATCTTCAGAACAAAACACTATGGGACCAGGAAAATCATCTGTGCCATGGCACAGTAAATTTTCCATATTACCTGTTCCATGGCACCTTGGCTCTGAGGATCCTTTAGACTGAGGCATTAAGAAAGCAGCTTGGTCTGGAGACCTGAAATAACACTAGCAATATAAACAGCAGGAACAGCCACATGAGAAAGGAGCAGCAATTTTTCCACTCCTGGCAATCCATCACCTGTGGCAATCACCTCATTCCATCTCATGGTAGGACTAGACTTGCCCTACAGTGAAGAAGTACAGGATTTTATAATAGCTGTGTCTGGCAATACAGCTTATCAGTGATCACTTTTTGTCTTTGGGATAAGTGTGAATTCAGGAGTTTCTCTTCAAATAAATGAGATGAGTTCTATATTTTCTCAGTTCTAGTCCCTCAACATTTTACAAATCTGGAAGCTCCTATGCCCTTGTTTGGACATTTTGAGGTTGTTTTTGAATTTTCTTAATTTACAAGCTTCTATACTTCTGCACATGCAGGGACTCTCCCATGTATGTAGAAACAACTCCCTTATTTTGAGGTGGGCTCATCCTCCATTCCAAACCACAAGATCTGAGTATTCAAGGATATGATGACTCAATAGAGCCTAAGAAACAGTAGACCACTGAATACCAGCTGCTGGATAAGAACATCAGGAGAGAATTATTGACTCGTTGCCCTTATATGTTTCCCAAGACATCTGATTTGCCACAAATGGAAGGAGGATGTTAAATGTAAGGGTAATCCGGTGCAGTTTGTCCTGTGTTCTTCTTACAGAGGTGCCATTTGCGTTAACTGCCACCTTCGTGTGTCCAGTGCACATATTACTAGCATTCCTTACAGTTAGATTTGAGATGTCACCAACATAGGAAAAGGGGCATCATGCCTTAACCAGTATGAGCATAATTGCAGAGTTCCCAGTTTGTCCAAAACTAGAGAAAATGAGCTTCCTTGTAATTTTGTTCAAAACAAAGAGGGCTTTTAAAAGCTATTAAAAGATGTTCACAAACGCAATTTAGGCAGTACCTGCATCAAATCCCTACTTCAGCATTCTTGCAGACAAGTAAATTTGTCATTCTCCCTGACAAATTACTCATTATCTGCTCACAAATCAAGATAACTTTCTAGTTAGCACTCAGCTGCAAAAGAGGAAGGGGAACACAAGAAGAAGTAAAATACAACATTAAACAAAGGTCATGTTTTAACATATGGAGCATCACATTATCGAAGAAACATTAAATTTAAATGACAGAACTGGAAATTCAAGAGCTGTTAAACTGTGACTCAACTAAAAAAAAGAGAGAGAGATACTTTTCGTTGGTGTTTGCCTGACTCGTTTCAATGCACTCTGGAGGGAGATGCACTGTCCATAAAGTAGAGCAACTTTTAGGGATTGAGGGAACTACCTATCCTTTGTCAATCCCCCCCCAGCCCACCCCAAAAAGGAAAGCTGATGAGGATGTGCTCCCAAATAACCTAAAGTGTTTCCCAACTCTCTGGCAGAAGGAGCACAATTGGTCATTTTGCCACATTTGAGGTACTGTGGAGGCCCCTTCGCTTTTTCATTCTCTAGAAGCCTTCCTTCAACCTAAACAAATTTTGAAATGACCAGATTAAATTACTTCCTGGCCTGAAGAAAGACTATAAGGCCTCTAGAGACTGCCAAAAAGGTGACGAGCCCCCAGCAGTACCAACCTATCTGGATATAGATGGCTTTGTAACCGTTACTCTTCAGATCTGGGAACAGCCTTTACATATTATTATAATCTGTTACCCATGAGCTTGCCTTTGTCTACAAATTTAAATTAGTCCAAAATAGGATTATTGGACTGCTTACTGCAATCAAATTATGTCAGTACCTACCCATTTACTGAATTTCCATTTTACTTCAAAGTCCTGGGGCCTCTTCACACCACATAAATATAGCACTGTGATTCCACTTTAACTGTCATGGCTGCATCCTATGAAACCCTGGGACTTATGCTCTGGCTGAGACTTCTAAATGCTTCCCACAAACTGATAGTCCCATGATTCCATAACATGTTGCCATGGAAGTTAAAGTGGAATATAACACTAGAAACATGAATGGGCTCATGGATTTCTTTTATTTTGAATCATAAATAGCATTAGTTCAAGTTATACGAGAAATCATCTTCTCTCTTATCTACATAACTGGATCCTACAGTATTTATCTGAATCCTTTCTCTAAGCATTCCGATCAAATAGGAGAAGATGGGTCTTTTCAGTTATGGGGCCACTTCTATCAAATGTCCAGACAGGCTCCTCAGGTGTTCCTGTTCTCCGGACATGTTAAGAACTGTTTTTAATGCTTTTAGATCTTAGCACTCTTATATTTTGCTGCTGGTTTTATATTTTTATATTATTTTTATGTATTATATTTGTTGTTGTTGTTGCTGCTGCTGACAGAACAAAACTCTAGGTTCCAATCAACTGGTCCTGGGTCTACAACAGATATCAGTAACTTGTCAGGTTAGGGCCTTTCTGCACTACACTATTATAGTGCTATTATTCCACTTTCAACATCCTGTGGAAGTCTGGGGTTTGCAACTGTGTAGTGCGGAACGGCAACTGTGTAGTGCGGAAAGGCTCTTAGTATCATGCATTCTTTCAATGTGCTCTGCTTTTTGCCTAAACACTGTTTACAAGCAATGTAAATGCAAGAATTAATAATTTCAAGAGTTTTTCCTCCCTGCTAAGTGTTTGTAACCTTGTGCAAGAAACTTGTTTTGTACAAAATGAAATGTTAACAGGAGACACATTTTCTTTTGCAAAAGTGACTTTTCTTTTTGCGGAGAAATCCAAAACACCAAGAAGAAGAACCCCCTCAAAAAACATTGCAGGAGCTGACCACTTTTACTACTATCCTAAATGCCCACACATCCAAATGCCTGCTCCTAGTGAATAATCATGATGTCAACCCTTCAACCCTAACAGCATTTTTTTTTTGAAAAAAAATTTGACAGTCTAGTTTTAGTTGAATCAGTTTTAGTTGCCCCAGTGGATGATCTCTGTCTGGAGCCTGATGGAGAAATTACTTCTGTTGATCCTATTTGAGCTCTCACCAGATTTTTAAAGCATGGCTCACCTCTACATTGTACTGGATTATCTGGAGGACTTGGCTAGAATTAGAACTATTGGAATAATGCAAAAGCTGTGAAAATTCTATAAGCATTTTGGCTTAAATTCAATTGTTCCAGTAAGTCCAATTGTTTGTCCCAACCAGCAGAGACTGACTGAATTAACTGAACTTACGTAAGGGTTCACTTATGCTTCTTTTACTTTGATTAGTTTGTTCTGGCTGGTTATAACACTCACAAGATTTCTGTGTTCAATTACACAGGTGTGGTGGATATATTTATTTATTTAAAATATTTGTATCATAAGTCGTCAGAGTGACTTGGGAAGTGTTCATAAGAGAAGCAATCCAACAACATTTGGAAAGCCACAATTGCCCATTCTTACACTCGTGATATGAAGGTTTTATCTGAACCCTCAGCCATGCAGGGAAGTGAATTTCAAACCAGTGGAAAACCTTTAACAGTGGAACTGATATTAATTTTGGCTAAGTAATAACTAAAACATATGGGGAACTATATATTTTAAAAATTCATAAATTTGCTTCAAACGTGCTAGGGAAGTATCTTCACCACTTCAAGTTTCCTGGAATAGTCTGAGTTAAGGAGAAGTATCTATACCTTAATTCACACATACGTAGGGTGCACATAAAAAGAAGGGACTATAACAAGAATTAAAGCTTACCAAATGTAATGATTTGGGGTGTGTGTGTGTGTGTAAAATCTAGACATATATATTGTAGCAACTGGAACAAATTAATTAAAAATAAGCAGCTAAATAGCTGTTAAATAGAAGAAAATTCAACCAAGTCTTTTAGCATCATGCAGAAGTCATAAAAGACAAGAAATTTATAGCAATCTATTTCTGAGTCATTACTGTTGTTTTGGAATCATTTGTTCTTTCCATTACACTGAAAATATTGTGGAATAATCTCAAAAAAGTATTTGCAAATTATGCCTCCTGCCCTTTCAGCAGAAATAAAAATCACACACATAAACCAAGAATATATGTTAAGTAGAGAAGGAGAGAGAGAAGAGGGAGACTTGTTTTGTTTCAAGACATCAGTCCCTCTTCTGTGCATGCACTTGTGCTGGCATTGCTAATGATATTGGGAAGGCACGTAACATGTATTACATCGTATTACATCACAGAACTATAACACTACAACAGGGATGCAAATTATGCGTTCCTCCAGGTAATGCAACTACCCATACTCCTCCCTATTTGCTACGCTGGCTGGGCTGCTGGGATTTGCCACTCCTATGGTAAAACATAACATTCCTAATTTTAAATACAGTCCCTTTAGAGCTGAAACAGTCATAATGAAACCACAGGTGCTCTTTAAAACATCTAACACAATTATCAAAATTTCCTGACAGCCAACAAAAAAAGATCTTAATGTGTAGAAAGTCATGTAAGATAGGAAAATGCAAATCAACTGATACAAGTTTATGAAAGTGAGGTCCCAACAGATGCAGCTGAATTGGTGGACAAGCCACCTACAAGTAGCCTCATCCCAACTGGCTTTATTCCAGTATTATTCATGGTCCCTGATTCATCCTCCCTTCCCCATGTGGGACTCGGATGGTTCTATGGCAGGTTGGGCAATGCACAGCATATGGGTTGCCATTTTCCCCCCAAGCCATGTAAAAATTCCCCCCAAAATGTGCAAAAAGATGCACAAATAGCCCATCTCACCCTCATAGCACCCCAGAACACCATGCTTCCCCAAAAACAGAAATTTTCTTCTTCAGTCTCTTTCAAAATGGTCACAGGAAATGACATAATATTATTTGCAATTGACATTTTGGGAGAAATTGCAGAAGAAAATGGGGATATTTGAGCCTGTTATTGTTGGTGCAATCTGCTGGGGGGAAGGTCTGAGGGGGAGACTGCAGGGGAAACTTGCCCAGCCTTGGTCTAGGGCAATAAAGGTGGTAGGCTACCATAGACATTGTCTAAATACCTGGATATTATTTTAAAGGACTTTTGCTGTTGCTCCCTGGTAAGTTCAAGCTAGAACAACTGGCGCGCTGGAGATGAGGAAGAGGTCAGCAGAGCATCTGAGGGCAAAATGTCACATGGGGCCAGAAGTAGTGGAGCACAGGAGGAGGAAAGCAGAGTGGTAATTGCAGAGCAGCCAGGGCTACATATGTACACAGACACAGCAAGGCAATCCTCCAGAGCCCAACAGAGTTTCTCTCCTTTTCAAACTGTGAGACATGTTGGTTGCACATAAGCATGTGAGACATGTTGGTTGCCAGATGCATGCTGACATCAAGATTTTGAACAATCCCTACAGCAGTGTTTCTCAGACTGATGGGGGATTAGAATTTTTTTTTCCTGTCACACCAGGGATGATTATCTCATTTGTGCCCACTGGCTACAGCTGCTTCTTTCTTTTCTGGAAACTCACCATAGACCAGCAGCCAGCTGTCTGAGGACCAGCACTTGTCCATGAACCACCGGGCTGAGTAGCACTGCCCTACAGCATGTAATTTCTCAGGGCAGGGGAGCAATATGGGATGCTTTTACACAGGTGATCGATTACAGAGTCCTCTTCTTCTTGGTTTTTCAGTAATACTTCTGCCACTACCCCAGAAAAACATCTCGGGAGAAGGCAACTGGCAGGTAGTTCAGCCCTATCATGTTGATAATTAACTGAAATAATTATGTGGGAAAATGTACATGGAACACAAATATCTCTATTACAGAGTACACAGATTAATTGTTTGATTATTGCAAGCATTTTTTTAAAAAAAATTACTGTGCTAGTGGCTTCACGCATAGTCTAATCTCTGTTACCCCGCATAATATATGGCTTTGTCAAAAGAAGAATTAGAAACAGGGTCAAGAGTTTCAGCAAGTAGCAATAGATTAGAGGGCTTACTTAACTTTTTTTAATTGCATGAACCTTCTGCAAAGTCAATTCTACAAACTGAATAAATGAATAATTATACTGCATTGCATGTTAATGATCGATGTGCACTTATTTGGAGCACTAAAAAAATCCATTAACTTTTAAGAAAGCAAGACTGCTATATCCTCATTTATTGCTACCAGAGCCAGTCCAAGAACATAATCAGAAGACACATGAAGCAGCAGTCTTGGCGGAGCTACGGTTGCCATATGTAATGCTATTCTGTACTTGCCAGTCTTATTTCAGTTGAATGTGCTTCTGTGTCATATGTGTACTAATTCATATCAATTAATTCATATTAATATTATATATGAGATATTTTAAACAGTTACCTTTTAGTCTTTTTACTTAAACCCTTTTCTATTTGGTCTGATGGGAGCACTGCTTTTTTTAATACTGATGAATTATATCATTTTTTTTTTTTTAAAGAAGTGTCTGTGGAACAAAAATACCAATTGTTTATGCCTCAGTTTCTTCTTCTGGATAACACTGACAAAACTGATTTTCCTTGTTCAATCACAAGCTTTCAGGCATGGTCAAAGGAAGGGAAAAGCATAACATCGTCCACAGTCATAAGCACAGGGGAAATGCATTTCCTTTCTTACCTGTGTTTCAGTGTAACTTCCTCCTGCCACTTCTACAGCCAGCATTTTATGTTGACAGAAGCCAGAAATGCTGGCATTAAACAATCAGGAGGCCCTGTGTGCATCTGCTACGAGAAAGGTTGCTAAGCAACAGCAAAGAGAATTTTTGTCCTCACTTTTCTATGGCAGATTAAGAGAAATCTCACCACACTACTCCTATACCTGAAATTTCAATGGCCAAACTGATCTTACAATTAAATTGAATTGAATTAAATTACATTTTTAAAAAAGACTTTTTCACTTTCATTTCACTTTTCGGGGAAAAGAGTGACAGAGGAGGTCAGAGTATGACGCACAAATAGAGAGAAAGAGTCTTCTTTGATGTAGAAAAAATCTTTTGACAGCTCATTGGGTTTATTGCTACACCCTATTCTTCTGCCATTTCAGCATCTATTTCAGCAATCCCACAGGAACTAGAAGCCATTAGCAAATTATCATCTGGAATGCAAAGTTCACAAAATAACATCAAATATTCAAGGTTTTCATACTCCTTAGTTAATCTTAGCACATCTCCTTAGCAAAGGTCATATGTGATTGGATTTTAGTGGCAGCAATTTTTTCCAACTCACTGTTTGCTCTAATTGCAATAGAGATATACTGGCAGGGGATAGAGTAGGCATAGCATCTCTATTAAGTGTAATATTAATAAGTTAATATAATCAGATCACATATACAAACCACAGAGCACACTAAGCTGACTTATATGTTGTCCTTCGCATCCAAGTTAACAGCAGAGAGTAGGATTACTGAAAGCATTCTCTATTCAAATGGGCAGTGTTGCAAGAACTGGGGGGGCCTGTTACCTTACTCATATAGGCAAGGATCTAAAGAACCACGAAAGTGGAACCACTGCACCATGCTGGCTCTCTCCTTGCTTAGATTTCAGCAAAACCAAAACAGAAAGGGGGCTTCATATTACAGGTTTAATAGATCATGTATGTCGAGCCCAGTACAAGTTCTGGAGCTTCTATCAACACTGCTTTTGCCTTTTGGTTGATATCCAGCTCCCTTGCAGCCCAGATCTTGATCCTGCCAAGGTCTCACATCACTCTAAAATCACCTTTGCCCACAATTAAGCACTTTTTTATGGTTGAATATCCTCTGCTTGCCCATATATATACATATAGGTATACATATACATATACATTTTACTGTGACCATATGTTAATCTTTCTACTGTTGTCCTTCACTCTGCACACTAATACAATACGGCAGACCACTCTGTATGTTAATGATTCTTTCTCTCTGAAGCCTAAGATCAAACATTATTCTGCCAATAAATTTAGTGGCTATATTTTTGCATTTGTTCAAACGAATTTGATCAAAGAGCAGACAACATGGCATCTTATTTTTCCTTCTACTGGGAAGCCACCAACAACATATATGACCTGCACTTTTGCTCATTAGAATTACATTACAAATACATTTAGCTCATCCCACTGCCTATGTTTACAACGACTTTATCTTCCTATCACTCCTCCCTTGTTTGCCTGGTTTGGTTGCTGTAAAACTCTAACAAAGCTACAGTTAGTATAATTATAAAAATGGGGGGAGGAATAAATGCAAACACTATTGTATCAAGAGTGTGAAAAAATTATTCCAGTATTTGCTTAAGCAATATAAGCATTATATTCTGAGCTGATCTTCTTAACACTACACTGAACCTGCAAATATAGAGAGTGCAAGTGGCTTAAGACAGAGGTGGCTTCATTTTAAAAATAAAACTATATCTCAGAGACAGTAGGGAAGAGAATATTGGGAAAGTCATGGGGAGGAAAATATAGTCTATCCCTCAGTCCCTCAAAAATCCCTGCATGAAAATTTCCAATTTAAAACAGAACAGTATAATTATTGTTTTATCTAGTGATTGATCCAACAGTAAAATGAGTCACAGAACACAAAAGTAGTCCCAATTCTTAGGTTGCCTACAGTCTAGGCAATTTTAATTTTAAGCAGTATTTGGACACAGGTCTAAGAAACAGTTCAACAGTAGTGCCTTTATTCTCTTTCAGCATACTTCTCATTACATTTTGATATAATTATCTCTACACTTGTGAATCATGTTTTAGTCATTGCTGTCAAATTTCTGCTAAAAGTGTTGGGTCCATCCTCAGTCTTCCAGATTTTTTTTACATTTCCTCTATGCTGATACTAGCCACAATCTAATTCATATAGCCTCATTAAAAGATGAGGGAGGCATTTGATCAAGACCATCAAAGTTCATGGGATTTAAGCTAGCATTGACTTAATTCACACAGATTTCACTTTGTTTGCTCTAAACTTGGATCCATCCAGAAAACTGCTCTGATCAACTGGTCAGTACACATGAACCCAGAATTCTGCTTGACTTCTTTGAACAACAAATCAGCATTGTCCTTTATTTTAACTGGAATCTGCAAGTACAGCCCAGAAAGTGGGTTGCAGAGAAGGAATTGTGAAGATGTGCACCAATCAAATGTCCCCTATCTATGCATTTTCTCTAGGTCCAAGCCTATGAAAAAACTAGAGTATCATAGATTTGGACTTAGAACAAATGTTGAACAGCACAGACTGAACAATATTTCTGAATATACACACAGACTAATTTGGGAAACAAAAATACTCACTTGCTAAAACTGAATGAGGACATACTTTCTGCACTGCTAGTTGTCTTATGAAATGGAAATAATTCTTATTTAGTTGTTATTTAACTTGCCTTCCTAAACACAAAAACAGGGCCCGACCAAGCAGCCTTACTCCCAATGTCAAGCATACTGTATAGTCCTCTACCTAGACATGTCTGTGCGTGGCACATGGACATCTCTACAGAGGAGGCCCTCATGAGTATGTGCAAAGGCTTCCACATAAGCAGGAACTCATATAGGCAAAAACATTGTCCCTATGGATAGTACAGATGTCAAAGTGAAAGGCTATATGATGGGTGAAATGTTAAGGCAAGCTTTATTTGCCACATCTCCAACTCTTCCTTCACATTTATTTAAGCACATTTATGTAAGCAGATTAAACAATGCTTCCATGGATACGCAGAGTGATGAATAGCTGCTCTACCTCCACTCCCACACAATTACATATCTGATAATGTGTCACAGAACATTAACAGTTAACAGTTCTCTTAACATTAGCATTAACAGAACAGTATAATATGATGAAATGGCTTTTCATAACACAGTACTGTGGTCAGTCTTTTCCATAAACAACATTTACAGACATATTTTCAACAAAAGAAAGAATTAGCTAGGTCAGCAGGAAAGAATTTGGAGGCAAACTTGCATATATCATAATGAGAGTCTTCTTGCTTAGTTTTTAAACTGTGCAGATTCTCAACAGCGAATTGGTTAGGAGTTTTATGAAAAATATTTTTGAAAAAGGTTTCTCATAAATTATCAAAAATGTTCCTTATAAAGTGTCTCCAGTCTTCTTCCAGTAACAGTTCTCATTGATGTTCACAATTAAATGTGCATTTTAATGTTCGTAATTAATTAAGAAGTAGTAATTAACTATTTTTGCAATGTAACTTGTGATTCAGTAGACTTATTTTATTTTGAGGCTAACATATTGGGTTCTGATTGTTCTGGTCCCAATTAGTATATTCTGTGTTTATAAGAACTAGTCTCTACAGATTTTATATTCTTAAAATTTACTGTTTGATCTATGTATATTTTAAACTTTGTATTTACCAGGTACGATCTCCAGAGTTAGCTCCATTGGCAAATGTGGACAACCCAAGTTCTCTGGAGGATCTATCAACCTCACTTCTACAACAGTCATGAGTTTCCCTCTCCTTCCCAATAGTTTGACTTGCTTATTCACTAGTGACAGTGATACCCAACCTTCTCCCCAATTTTGCTAATTCTGGAGAAAGGTAGGCTGAACCTCTGCTTCTGTTATGTATGTATGTGCCCATCAAGTCACCCGTCAACTTATGGCATCCCCATGAATTTCATAGGGTTTTCTTAGGCAAGAAATACTTAGAGGTCTCAGAGGTAGTTTTGCCATCTCCTTCCTCTGAAATATAGCCTTTATTATCTGGTATTCACTGGTGGTCTTCTATCCAGATACTGACCAGGCTGATCCTGCTTAGCTTCCAAGATCAGACAACATCTAGTGCCTTTAGGGGCCTTTAGGAAAGAGCAATCATTATTTTTATGCCATAAAATACAGCACCCAATCATGAGTATTGTTTTGTGGAAAAATTAAAATGGCATACATTCTTCTTCCATATAATTATACTGCCACCACTGCAGCACAACCTTGGCAGGCAGGTGGCAGAAGCTGCATGAGGGCCACTACTAAAAAATATTAATGTACTGTCTAACACACGACACCTATTGGGATGTTTGATATCCCTTGGTATCAAATGTGTGAAGAACATGTCAGCCTTGCCCTCTAAGCAATGATGTGTATGATGGCCATCTGATTGTCCAAGTCCCTATCCATGTGGAGGGACCTCTAGACTGACAGTGAATATCCACTAGCTGGTTTACATAGCCAGTGCTTGTGTGGGAATCTAGGGGAAAAGGTTAGATTGCTCGTTTTAAGCAGGTACCAGATGGCTAAGTAGGGCTTGGTTGTTGTGTGCCTTCAAGTTGTTTCTGACTTGTGGCAACCCTAAGGTGACCCTATCACAGGGTTTTCTGGGGCTGAAAGTATGTGACATGCACACGATCACCCACTGGGTTGCCATGGCCAAGCAGGGAATCGAACCCTAGTCTCCAGAGTTGTAGTCCAATACTCAAACCACACTTGTTCTCAATGAATAGGGCTGCATAAGCTTATTTTATCTTTGGCCTAGAGTGCTGTGAAGACAGTGGCTGAAAATATTACAGATTCTCATTGGCTGCTGCCCACAATATCACATTTGAGAGTGACCCACTCCTCCCTTTGCAGGTGATTTGCTAATTTTTTTAAAAAAGTGAAATTTTGTATCTGCCTTTACCTTTATGGTCATCAAACTGCATCTGAAGATGTGCCTACCCTTAGAAAAATACATTTCAAAGCAACATGAGCCTGGCTTTCTCTCACCCACTTTTCCCTGGACTTTTTATCTTCTTCTTCTTCTTCCACCTGCTGACATCAGGTATGCCACACAGCCAGTGGCAGAGGTGCAGATGAAAAGAAAAACTGCAGCTGTCATCTCCTCCATTCAATTTGTAGTTTTAAAGGGGCAAAGAAAGGGTCTAGGTCACAGCTTGGCAACCTAACTTGCACTCAGATGATTAACAACCTCTACAATAGAAGAATCTCTTCTGAGTAAAAAATGTATGCTGAACTTCCCCCAGATGAAATGACTTTTCTTATAAACA
Organism: Iguana delicatissima; assembly: GCA_948472985.1. Classification (NCBI taxonomy): domain Eukaryota; kingdom Metazoa; phylum Chordata; class Lepidosauria; order Squamata; family Iguanidae; genus Iguana; species Iguana delicatissima. The sequence goes on along the minus strand of CAOKZL010000048.1, from coordinate 595,504 downwards.
ACAGCAAAATGATTTTACAGTATGTGAAAATAAAGTTTGAAGTGTATTGCAGGAAATGTATTATCTCCTAAGACAGAACACCGCAGGTATGTCTGTTGTAGTTCAGGGAGATAAATGTGGGTAGCGCGGCCATGTACATTTATTAATGAGCCTATTAAATGCTAATTCACCAGTGTAAAGGCTCTTTCTCCAGAAAAAGAGTTTACCTCAAAACACATTTGAGTAACATACAATTCTGCTAAGAGTGCATTGTTCTATGACAACCAAAATTGTTTGGCTAAGTTATTTTTTTTGCTGGTATATAAGAGTCACTTTTCCCCCCGAAACACACTGTTTGAAAATGGGGTGCATCTTATATGCTAGTGTGCTGTATATGCCAGCAAACAGTACTTGCCAGTATACAAATGGGGCGAGTCTTATATGCAGGTGCTTCTTATATGCCAGCAAATACCGTACTCTAAAAATCAGCCAAAGCCCTTTACAAACCCTGCTTGTAAAGGCACTCAGGACACCCTGATACACTTCTGGTGAAAGGTCAGGCTGCCCTCTGTCTGGGAATGGTGTCACTTAGGTATCACACTATTCCATCACATTATTCCTCAAGACAAAGTTTCGTTTAAAATAGACCGCGGAGGCCTTATTGTTTCCTTATGTGCCCACTGTACATGAAAGACTTGAAGGGCAGAAAGCCAGAGAAAGGAAGATGAAGTTGCTTAGCCTGATTCTTTCTCAGTGTGCTGGAGCCAATCGATAGGCTTCAGATGGTTTTGCCCTGCATCAAAAGCACTGCACTTTCAAAGAACCTTCTCATTCTGTAACAACTTGCAGGCTTTGATGGGCAAAGATTCTGTGTGGTGTGACTTTTAGCACAGCACACACACAGACACGCGTACAACTGCTTTATATTTTCCTTAGCAGGAAGATCTTGTTTGAAAACTGGGGATATGCAAAGTTTCTGATGAGGAATCTTGAAATTACATACGCCACTGGCACACTCTTAACTCCCAAACAGCAGCCAGTCCTCCCTGAAGAGTTAAAAGCAATAAAACAACCATTTTTTTGAGCATCTGGACATGTGTCTCCAGTTTCTTCTGTGGAAAATTTGTTGCATGCCATATTAATTCTGAGGTAAAAAGCCTTTTCAACATGGCCATATTGCCAGCAGATAAACCCTGTGATCCAACCATACTGGAAAAAAAGAGAGCGAAATTCTGGATCTACAGACTCAGTACCCTGATACTATACGACCTTAATTTAGAGAACAAGATTACTCTTGCCTCCAGCACTATCCTCTTCCTTCCATACATAGATCCTGGGAATTCTGTAACTTCCAAGGGATGCTATTTATTATTCCCATTCCTACCGACATCACTGAGGAAGAGAGAAGCTGAAACATCTGATGCTTTACTCATACAACATGTCTGCAATCATTTTATTAAATCTATTTCAATTTTACAATATCCTTCTGGGATCCAGGCTTTACCTGAAAACAGTGTTCTTCAGTTGCTTTATTCCACTTTCTTCCTCTCTCCTTCTCTTTTTCTCCACAGACTCACACAGACACATGAAGATGATTTAAAAACAAACATAACTTTTGACAAGTTTGTTCTATATCCCAGAAGGATGCAGTTACTTAATTAAAATATATGCTTATCAGAGTGATTAACAAACAGAACTTATTATATTTAAGAAAAGATTCTTATTTAGACAACTGAATGCAGAATACAGGATGCCATCTGTGGCACGGGGGAAAACAACCACAGACCTGCATATAAATTTCAAGAATCATAAGTCCGCAATCCTGACCAAGGGATTTGAGGAATCAGTGGCTACACATTTTGACTCAAAACTTCACAGCCCCTCTGCTTTGTCTGTATTTGGAACTGAGGTGCCATCACTTTTAAGTAGCTGGATAAAACAGAAAAACTGTAGACCCACAGGCATAAGAAATTAAAACCATATGGTTTCAATCAACATTATGATATGCAACAACATCACCCACTGAAGAATGTTGAAAAAAGAGAGCTATAAACTGCTGCCTTGGATACAGATTACTTTTATTTTGAACAGTTTTGCTAATTCATTCATAAAGTTCTGTTGGTTAACAAGTCTAATATATACACTGGAACACGCTTTGTCACTCTGACCAACAAGCTATTCTGGGTGAAATACACAAAGTGCTACCATGTCGATCATACTGGATCTCTCATCAGCTTTTGATACCATTGCTACTGGATTAGCTCTTTGGCACCGGAGTAAGAAGAACTACTTTATGATGATTCTGCTCCTATCTGTAAGGGTGGCTCCAGAGAATGATACTGGAGGATGCCTATGGCCATTAATATTTGCAATGCTAATCGAGTTCCTGGATGTGGTAATGGGATGGTCGATAAATTTGGAAGATGAATCTCAGTAAGAGAGAAACTCTGTAGGAGGGTGATTATTGGGTCCAGGAATTGTGTGAGCACAATTCCTGGATGAGGTTGCACTCTCCTTGAGGGAACAGGAAATTAGCTTGGGTATTATAGATGCATTTTTATCACTGGAAGCCCAGGTGGACCCAATGACTCAGAGTGCTTGATGCCAGCTTCAACTGGTCTTCTAGCTACATCTTTGCTAGGACACATAATTTAACAACAGCAGCCCACACAATTGTAACCTCACCCTTAGATTACTGCAATATACTCCACCTGGGGCTGACCAGCAAGACAACTTGGAAGCTGCAGCTAGGCTGCTGACTGAAATAACATATCCCAACTGTATAACAAAATTTTAAAGGAACTGCACAAGCTACCAATATGCTTCCAGTTTGCATTCAAGGTACTGGCAGTGACATTTAAAACCCTGCACGACTTGGAGCCATGATACTTGAAGGACATTTCAGCAAAGTTCTCTAATAAATCAGGTCAATAAAGCACAGAAGACCAAATTCTGTCTTTATTTACAAATCATAGTGCACAAATACACATACATACACATAGTCCCAAGGCTACAGACACATTTTCCTTGAAATGTCCTCAGCCAAAGACTTCCTCAGCCATAAGGTTTGCCTGAAGGAATGAAGGCTGACTTAAAAGGCAAGCCACTTATAAGTAGGGTTATGTAAAATCCAATTTCTATATTATAATTTTCTTGTATAACAGCCTTGCAATGCATGTTAATCCCCTATAAATCACTTCCCAGGAGAGCCTCATTCAGCAAAAAATCTTACTTTCTACAAAGAATTTAACTTAACGTTTTAGAAAACGGATTTAGGTTTAACAATGAGACTAAAGCCAGTCAATCCCTCCCCTTATGCAGCTTGTCTGTTCTACTCTGTCACATAACTATAGCGGGGCTCCATGTTTGAGACATTACTGCTCTTTCCAAAATCAAAAATCATATAGTATAGACCTTAACAAATAAAGATTTCATTCATATACCTCCTATTCTCTCACACACATATCAGCATGAGTGTGAGAGAGAGCTAATGGAATTAATTTGGCTTTTCTGTTACCCTGATTTGAGTTAAATATTATTGTTGTTGTAGTAATAAAACTATATTATGAAGTTTCGGCCATTTCTGCACTAGCCTGTTATAGTGCTCTTATTGCACTTTCAACATCCTATGGAATCTTCAAAGGCCACTCCCTAAACTGCAAACCCCAGGATTCCAGAGGATGTTGAAAGTGCAATAGAGCACTATAACAGGCTAGTGTGGAAATGGCCTTCGTTACAGCCCAGCTAAGTGTGTGAATAGAGATCAGTTTAGGCAGCAAAGATACTCCCCTTTTCCAAGTGGCAGCTGGGGGAGCCATATATACCATCATTATTATTTAAGCATATATTATATTATATCGTAATATAAGGAGAATCAGAAAGCAAAGAGCAAACCACTTGCAAAGAAGAAAGAACAATCAGGACAAACCAAGAGGGTCAACCAGAAGATGATATGCACAAGATCTCACCAGGTTCTTGCTTCTTGAGTGAGGGTTAGCTGGAACAGGAAGAACTTTGTAAGCTTTCCTACTCAGAAGAGTCCACTGATCAGCCTAAGGGGAAAGGGTCTGGAAGTTTCTTCACCGAGAAGCTATACAGAAATAGTTCATGGCTTCATCCTATGTGGAGGTGACCACAGGTCCAGCAGTTTTGCCTGTTCTCATGTTTTATGGAATTTTAAGTGTTAATCCTATTACAGTTACCTATGAGTGAACACCATGGGATTCAGTGTGCTTACCTCTAAGCAGACCTGTATAAATTTGGGCTGCTAATTTTTAATTTTTTTTTTAACATACTATTGTGGTGATTATTTTTTCATTAATGATAATCTAACATATTGTTATACCACACTTTCTATGACATCACTGTCTGTTATTCCAATGTGGTTTAATAATTTGGCTGACATTTAAACAGATGGTTTATTTTTTATTAGTTTGTGTATTTGCCAACAGTCTGAAGGGACTAAATTCATTCCCAAATTAAGCTCCAAATAACCATAGAAAAATTTCAAAATGTGAATCAATCTTGTATTTAAGTCAAATATCTTCTTTCAGACATCATTACCAGAAAGATGTTAACTTCCTCTAGCTAATTAGGCCTATTAATGCTTCACATGCATACTGACGATATACTCATTCTCAGTTTCAAGGTAGGAGATCTCTGGGAGGAAGGAAAATAAAAAACATTCACGTCTTGCAGATAATAAACTGATTGCTTTGTACAGTCAAAGCATTCACTGCATCCATCTTAAAAGAAACCAAACAGCCTAAATTAGACAAAATAAGCAGATATAAATGCAAAATCATGCTCAGTATTAACTCATTCCATTTCCATAGTGCTGTAAAATTCTTGGACTCAACCACACACACATACAAAGCATAGGCCTTTCTGAACTGTACAACCATACTGCTTCAGTCTGCCATCCCCAGACATAGTACAGCTCCCATTATCTCTGTCCCAAGTGGAAGACCAGAGTTACAGGCAAAAACAGCTGGACTGACCTGAGTTAGGGAAACTGAAATGAACTGAAAATACTTTCATGGGGAAAACCCCCCACCTAGCACTCAGGACGCTAACATTTGAAACAGAAGAACTTCTCCTGATCTTCCTAATGTAATCACTGATTGCATTTATAGAAGCATACATAGCAATCATTCTAACATAAAATTCTGAAAGTCATAAATCTCAGACAACCTGTACCCTGTGGCACCCTGTTAGAGGCATATGCAGCCATACAACCACTTTACACCTGCATATGTCACTTTTTTGCATCATTATGGAGTTTGGTATTCTTTTACACCCTCCACAGTAACCAATCCTCTCCAACCTTGGCCTGGGCTGGCAGCCAAGAGAAGCTGATAACAAACACAGGTCAGAAACTCAGCAGTAACTTAAGTGGTCAGTTTACTGAAGAAAGGAAAGAGTTTTGCAAATGAGAAGCAAGAAGGGTCCTAACAATGTCCATAAATCAGAGGCAGGCAAAAACAAACAGAAGTCAAAGGAAGAAACAGGGGAAATGGGCAGTGAACAGAAGCATGCATGGGAGAAATGTTCAGTTGATTGCTGACAAAAGCTAGAAGGGAAAGGCTCAGTTCTTATAGGCTCCAGGATCAGCGCAGCTGGTGCCTGATGAATTGGTGCTTGGCATAAATTCACTGGAAGCGACGCAGGAGACCTTTTTGGTGTCTACACTGGGCAAAGGTAGGTACAGCTAGATCATTCTGTGTTAGAGTGAGCAGGGCTCTCTGCTGGGGCTGATACTTCTGTCCCTGGGGCAGGTGGTGGTACTGTCTGCTCTGCAGGTTCTGCTGCAGCAGTCTCTGTGTCAGGGCTCACAGCAGGTTCTGCTGCCTCAGACTCTGAGTCTAGGTCCTGGAAGTCCACGACAAATCCTCTCTAACTTATCATTTAGCCATTGCAGCTCCCTCTAGCTGTTCCATGGCTGATGGAGGCAGGCAGGGGGAGGGGCTAGAGAAGCATCTGGCTACATCCTTATGGCCGAACCTTGGAGGATCACAATGAATGATATAATCATTCTGTATTTGGCTGTGGGGGCATTGGCAGATGTTCCTCTCCACCAGCTACAACTACAGTGGCTAAATAGTGAATGCAGAAGGTGTTGAGTAGACAAACGTATCATAGTTCCACATGTGAAAGAATTACACTGTGCTGTGCTGTTCCATACAAGATCTCAGCTAATGGATATTTTCTCGTATCTATGAGCTTACACACACATTGATGCATGTATATCTTTCAACCCTGACAGTAGCATGTCTTTAAAAAGTGCCTCAGTAACTCATCAACTCTTTTTTTATCACACAGGAAACAAAAATATCTAAATGATCATGACTGGGGAATTAATTCATTTAAAATTGGTATCTTGTCAAAAATATTGCTATGTAAACTCTGCAAGAGGATTAGTTAGCCCAAGGCATACGAAAGAAACAAGACAGATTTTTTTTTTTAAAAAAAGTTGTGCTTAAATATGGGGAAGTTGGTTCTAAACTGAGTCAGTCTCTAAACTGAGGCCAACAGTGCCTATTAGTATAGCCTGTGGGCATGCACAACCTTTAAAGATCTGAAGAGGCTGGAGCACTTCTAGAGTCAGAAAGCTACGCAAATCTGGGATCCTAAGGCTTTTGGGTTCTTTCCAGGCATCAGTGAACCACAGCAGCTCACCTTGAGCAGCATGAGCATTGCAAAAGTACCACTAGAGAAATAAAGATCAAGTTCTTCTTGTTCTTCTCACCCTTCCTCTATCAAACTCCCCTCTAATCTCTCCCATTTCTCTCACCCACACAGAGTTTAAGTGTCTTGCACTCCACCGCCTAGTCTTTGTTCTCATTTTCCAAACTAGATTGTTTCTGAGTAATTAAACTGCCAAGAGATCTTTCAATGGAGTCACCGCTGAAAGTGGTACAGACAACAAGGTGGAATAGTGCATGTGAAAGGGAACAAGAAAGCAAGCCCTCACCAGTATCTGAGCACAAAGTGAGTTCAAAAATAAATCAAAAATATCTATCTAAGCACATACACATACACTAAGAAAGAGGATAAAAGAGGTAAGAGGTTACAATTTTTAAGGAAAGGACCTACATAAGACAGAACAGGGAGCAAATACCTTTGGGAGTAATGCGAGTGCAAACAATGAACACAGTAAGCTGAAGCAACTTGATCTGGACAGAGACCATTCTCCAAGCAGATAAAAGAGGGAAAGCACATGTGAGGAATATAATTCTTTGTTGTTATTTTTTTCTTGAAGGAAGCAACAAAAAAACCACACGCAAATTTTGCACAGGATAAATCCTGAACTCAAAGCTTCTATTTAGTCTAGGTTTGTTCTTATCAACGTTTATCAACATGCAAAAAACTTCACATCTTTTCATAGAACATTTTTGAATATTTTTACCATTCCTAGTGGGGAGCATCCTTCTTAGACGGAACAGTAAAAGAGAGACAAGAAACTCTAGCTGTCTTAATGGGGCAGATCCTTCAGCCCAAATCCAATCAAGACAGGGTCTTCATGTAACATGGCACCACAAATGATAAATATCTGTCACTTCTGGAGCACCCTGGGTATAACGCAGCTCTTCATTGTTGTTGTGTGCCTTCAAATCATTTCTGACTTATGGTGACCCCAAGGTGAACCTATCACAGGATATTCTGTGACTGAGAGTCTGTGACACACCCAAAGTTACCCAATGGGTTTCCATGGCCTAGTGAGGAATCAAACTCTCGTCTTCAGGATCATAGTCCAAAGCTCAACTCTTTGGATGGATGTATTCATATCTTGATGTACTGTGCCTTTAAACTGACTCCAATTCTATCATAGGGTTTTCTTGGCAAGATTTATTCAGAGTAATTTGCCACTGTCTTCTCCTAAGACTAAAGGAACTAATGGTCTAAATACAATTGTTAGTCCCAACTCAAGTAATCCTATTGAATCCATGGAAACTTGGTGAGTCAACACTTACATAAGTTTCAATGACTCAGTAGAACTAATTTAGTTGGTCTGACAGCAGGATTGAGGCCTGAACGACAAAGCAAACAGTATCTAAGTAGCCTCTAATTAGCTTGGCTTGGTACATTTCCACTGCAGCTGCCATTCTTTGAAATGTTTCTCACTGGCCATTTCCACACTAAACTGTTATAGTGCTATCATTCCACTTTCAACATCCTATGGAATCCTGGGGTTTGTAGTTCAGGGAGGGGCTGAACTGCAAACCCCAGGATTCCATAGGATGTTGAAAGCGGAATGATAGTGCTATAACAGTCTAGTGTGGAAATGGCCTCTGTATGGAACAACAAGAAGCATCTTAAGGCCACACAAACATGCTATTAATGGGTCAAGATTGTCTTCCAGGCTCTTAGGCTATGTGACCTCCCAACATTTCTGCACATTTGGACTAGCTCTTAAACAGAATTCAGCGACTGTTTTGACAAAGCAGTCAAAATCCTACTAAGGCTTGCTTTTGAAAAAATGGTCTAAGAGGATAACATCTTCAAGAAAAATGACACCAGACAAATGATCTAGTCTAAGCCTAAAGCCTCATGACAAGCTATTTGCTGATATTATGTCTACCCGGCACTCATAAAAACTTTCAAAGAAGGAGATTTCATCACTTCCCCACATCTTTCCAATGCTATATTACCATAAATATTTTAAGCAGTTGACACAATCACATAAATACACAAGAAGATCCTTGCTAGATCAAGCCAAAGATTTACATAGACCAAGAATGTGTAGCCGCTCGGATGTTTCTATTTCTACGATATCTACAAAGTCACAAGACTTCCCTTTTTGCTATAGCCTAATATTCATATAATTTGGAACATTTTTTCCTTAAAGGAAAGCTTAATTGATTTAATTAAAAATTAGTGGGTTCCATATTGTTGTTGTTGTTGTTGCTGTTGTTATTATTAGCTGGTAAAAGTTTGATTTGTTCAGTTAATCACTGTTCATAACTTTCTAAAGAAACTAGCCTAAGTATAAACTATCTGTGCCTTTACAAACTGCACTCTGTGCATACTCAGATTTTACTAAATAGTAAAATGCTAACAGATCTCAATGAAAAGGCAGAACTACTCAATAATTATTTTGCTTCAGTTTTCTCTCCAAAAGAGAACTCCGTGCTTCCATGCAGCAGCAGAGACCTTGGCAAGGAATCCAGATTGCTAATCAAGACTGACAGGGAGTTACTCAGAATTCACCTAGTTTATCTAGATGAGTTCAAACTTGCAGGCCCAGACAAACTGCACCTCAGCGTACTAAAGGAACTTGCTGATGTACTTTCTGACCCATTGCCATCATTTCTGAGAAATCTTGGAGAACTGGTGAGGTACTAAAGGACTGGAGAAGGGCAAACATCGTCCCTCTCTTCAAGAAAGGCAGAAAAAAAAGATCCAGGAAACTGCAGAACAGTCAGCCTGACCTGAATCCCAGGAAAAATATTAGAATAGATTGTAAGGAGTCTGTCTGCAATTATATTGACAATGCAGTGATCAGTAAGAGCCAGTCCACGTTTGTCAAGAACGAATTCTGTCTAACTAACCTTATATCTTTTTTCAATCATGTCACTAGTTTAATAGATGGTGGGGAATGCTGTGGCTGTCATTTATCTGGATTTCAGTAAAGCATTTAATAAGGTTCCACATAATATTTTGATTAGCAGACTGAAAATGGAATAAACGGGAACACTGTCAGATGGATCCAATCTTGGCTGGAAAACCATGCTCAAAGAGTTGTAATCAATGGCTGTGCTTCAAACTGGAAGGAGGTATTGAGCGGCATGCCTCAGAGTTCTGGTCCAGAGCTTTTGCTCTTCAACATTTTTATCAGTGACTTAGATGATAGAGTGGAGGGAATCCTTATCAAGTTTGCAATAATTAAAAACTGGGAGGGATAGCTAGCACAATGGAAGATAGGAATAGAATTCAACATTACCTAGATAAATTAGAATATTGGCAAGAAATTAATGAAGTGAAATCATTACACACAAATGCAAAATTTTAAATGTTGGCCACAAAATACCAAATGTACAGGTATAGGACAGAAGATAAATGTCTCAGCAATACTACACATGACAGGGACCTTGGAATTATTGTTGGTCATAAGCTGAACATGAGCCAGTAGTCTGATATTGCAGAAGAAGGATAGGAAGGATATGGACAAGTTGGAGAAGATTCAGAGAAGGGCAATGAGGATGACAGAAGACCTGGAGAACAAAACATGTGGAGAAAAGTTGAAGGAGCTGGGCATGGTCAGCTTGGTGAAGACAGGAAGCAGCAGGCCTGTTGTCTGCTGTCCCAGAGGGCAGGACCAGGTCTAATGGTTTTAAGTTACAGAGCAGCACATTTTGATTGAACCTTCTAAGGAACTTCTTGACAGTATGAGCAGTTCAGCAATGGAACCAACTGCCTAAACAAGTGGTGAGGTCTCCTTCTCTGGACATCTTCAGAAAGATGCTGGACAGCTACCTGCTGGAGATTCCTAGCTGAAGATCCTGCATTCAGCAAGGGGCTGGACTCAATGGCCTCTGAAGCCTCATCCAACTCTTATGATTAAATTAAGCTAAATATTAAATCTTCAAAACAAAGTTTACAATCCTACACTCATTCACTTGGAAGGAATCCACATTTAATTCAATGGTACTTAATTCTCAGTAGACATGGAAGCGCCAGGTGGGAAACCAGAGGTGGGAATAACTAGCCCTTTCAATGTTGTTAGATTGTTATCACCCAGCAGCCTTAGGAAGTACAGCTAATAGTGAGGAATGATAGGAATTTCAGCCCAACAACAGGAGGGCCACATGATTCCACATCATTATGGCAAACCTTTTCCTGTACTATACTAATGCAAGGAAGTTGCTCCTGTTTGTTTTGTTTTTTATTGCTGCATTTTGGCAGGGGGAATCTACTTTTGTACACATTACAAACTTTGTAATATTGTTGTCTTTTTTAAAAAAATACATACTTTCTAAACATTTTTGAAGTTTATTGTGTATCCCTCCTTCCCTCTCTTTCAGTCTTTCACTAGAGACTCACACATTCAAAACTCTTTAGAATTATTAACTCTTTATTAACTATTAATAACTCTTTAGAATTAGAAAATTACACTTTCACTATGCAAGAGTCGCAGGATATAGCCATTTACCTGTTGTTATCTAACATAAGTAAATAAATAAATATGAGTTACTTTAACTTGCTATTTTCAAATTCTAGGTATTCAACAGTTTATTTACTCTTGACAGAGGTTCATTTTACACATCACTGCAAATTATCATCCTTCTTGATAGAAGCATAAAAAGATGTACAACAACCCAATAGTGCTGCAGTGCTCCCGCATTTATTTGTTGATATTTGCTACTTTTATATTCCATGTTTCCTCCAACGACCTCTGAACATTATACCTCTTTCAATTGTTCCTCATAACAGTGCTATGAAATAGTTTAGGTTGCAATCAAGAGCGCCTACCCCAACGTCATCAGTGGGCTTCAAGGCTGAGCAGGGACTTGAACTCAGTACTCCCTTGTCTAATTACATCACCATCCCTACACCACCACAATGGTGTGTTTCCCAAGCTTGAAATACAACTATGCAACAAGAGGCAATCCAGCACAATATATAAAATGCCCTCCCAGCCCCAGAATTGAAAATTTTCCAGCACACTGGAAGAGGGCAAATGTTCCCCTCTCTTCAAAAGTGGAAAAAGAGGACTACTGGCCACTCAGTTTGACATTATACCTGCAAAGGTTCTAGAACAGATCATTAAACAGCCAGTCTGTGTGCATTTAGAAAAGAATGCTGTAATTACTAGGAGTCAGCATGGATTTCACAGAAACAAGTCATGCCATCTTACCTCCTTTTTTGATAGATACAAACCTGATAGATCAGGACACTGCTATGAAGGTGGTATATCTTGATTTGAGTAAGGCTTTTGACATATTCCTCCATGATATTCTTGCAGAAAAGCTGGAAAAATATGGGCCCCACAGTGCTACTGTTAGATGTATTTGTAAGTAGCTGACAAACTGAACCCAAAGAGTGCTTACGGAGCCAGTTACAGGCTAAGTGATTTTGCGGTATACGTTTTGCAAAAAGTTAGCCTGTGATGCCTGAATATTAAGGAAATGAGGATGTTTGTTTTGAGTAAAATGTAGGATGTCTGACTGTCAGACAGCAAGAGATTAAGAGTGAAGGCTTACCACTTAGATCTATGCAGCAAGCCACCTAGGTCAAAACTTATATATACGTAATATATATAATACAATACAAATATATGTAATTCTTACCTAGACAGATAAATGTATGTAGGAGAGTGTTCCCAGATGTTTCATCCACAGATAACACAAAGATAACAAATAACAAATAGAAAGATGTGAGTCCATACGGCTGCTTCATTGTGATATTTGCTAAGATGATAACATGATGTAAGATTTGTGATGCCTCACCTTAAATGAAAAGTCCGCATATAAATTATGTGCCTGGACAATGAAAATCTAAATTCCCCCAAAGGAGTTTTGTGTATGTGTATTCACACGCATGTACACACAGACACACACACACTTATTTGTCAATTTTAATGAAAGAACCCAGAAGAGAATTAAGCTGCCTGCTCATTTTCCAATGTTGAAAAATCCTGAAAGTCTAATGGAAAGAATCTGTTTCTGTAAATGTTGAACTGAGATTCCAGGAGACCAGGATTCAAATCCCACTCAGCTACAGAAACCAACTGGGTGAACTCGGGCAGATCACACAATCTCAGCCTAAGAGGAAGGCAGTAGCAAACTTCCTCTTGAGTAAATTTTCCCAAGAAAATCCTAGATCAGGGTCATTGTAGCTCCGAGTCAGCTTGAAGGCACATAATAAAGTTCTTCTTATGCTCTTCTTGTGGGGTTTATTAGGAACCAATTAAGGACTATTAACTAGAGGAAAAATATCAATAAATATACTGGAGTATTTTCGATATGCAGTACTTGTTAATAATCTCAGTTGTAGCAATAATCTTCTAGTGCTTTTTTATTTTATTTTTAGAATATCATTTCAATGAGCTAATCAGCATCATATGCCTGTGTAGGTGATCCTACATCAAAAAGGCGTTCTGATATTTCAGTATGGTAGAATGAAAAGATACTTTGTGACAGCTGCAAAGATTCCTTATCTGAGGAGATTAATGGAGTTAATAAATCCATTTAGCTGGGGAAAAGACTGGACTATATAGTACGGTCTCCTGTCTTTCACTGAGCTGACTGCAAACTGAAACAAGAGGTCTCACATTTCTGATGGCCATGCTAAAATAACCACAAGGTGACTTGTACCTGTCAGTTTTGTTTAACTAGAAGGTCTAGTCCCATATGGCAAGATTTAGAAATTTAGCACATCCTATAGAAGGATACCTTCCAGCTGTTCTATTTGGAGGAATATTAAAAAGGAAGGAGGTACACCATGCAGTATTGCTGAGCAACAGTCTCCCTACAATGAGCACAAGAGCTTGGAAAAGTTACTTTTTTGTATGACAACTATTTCAAAATCCACAGCTGCACAGAACCTGGCCCAGTTCCATAGGCTCTAATTTACACACACACATACACATATACAGATAGACACTTTCCTCTCAGCATCATTTCACATGTTTCACAAAAAGCTAAGCAAGTATTTTGTTTCACTAAAGCTGAAACTACAGAAATGATCTATGATTCAGCCCAACTACTACTATTTCTTCTGTAGTAACCCCTCATGTTTCAATGGGCTGCTGAGCCTAAGAGCTCTCAAATTTGGGTCAATTGTCTAGGGGACATGGAGCAGAGCCATCATCTGAATGAAGGCACTAAAAAGCTGCTCTATATATGTGGTCCTGTTGATCTCATTCATAAATGTCAAAAATACAAAATATTGTTTCCCATCATGAATTAAAACAAGGTACATTTGCAAAGCCTAACAATAAAAAGTTATAGGACAACTAAATGAAGTACCATATTGAATCAGTACTTTAAAATCATGCAAAATCATTTTAAAAACATAACAATAACCTACAAGTCTCACACAGATATCCCCTTAAAAAGGCCTTACTGAACAGCCAGTCATTCAACCAAGTGCTTGTTCAAATAAAAAAAGGTCTTTACCTGAAGCAGAAGATGAGCAGACAGAGGGCCAAGCCCAGCTTCCTTGGGAAAATAATTCCACAGCCTGGGAGCAGCCACTCCAACAAATATATTTATTCAGTTATTCACTTAACATACTTAAGGGATGAAATTTCGTATTACATTCCCTTTCCCTACTTAGTGCCAAGTAAGTGTTCCTGAAAGAACTTTTAAGTATAAAAAAACATAGGTCAGAGCTAAATTTGTTAACAGCTTTGGGCAGTCGGACCCTCTCGTACATAGCTAAGGTTCCCAGATCTAAGGGCCTGGCCCTGAGTCTCTAGTCTTAGGGGAAGAAGAAGAATCTCAGGTCATGAGTGCTATCTTGAAACAACTATATATTTTGCTCTTTTGTCAGACCTGATGCTTTTTGTTTGAAAGGCATGCCCTGTGCAAATATGGTTGATGCTTAAAGTATGGAGTATACTGACATCCCTAGGAAGTCCCCCTTGTAACATCACCAGGGCCTGGTCTCCAAGACATCACAGAGGTTCATCCCTAGGTCTCAGTTTCTGCTACTGAAATCTCAAGCCCTAGAACAGACCTTCCTTGGCAACTCTCTATGTAGTACATTCAGATTCCAGCCCCGTCTCACAGCACTTCTAGTGAAGGCATTCTGAAAACGAATGGCCTCTTTCCCTGTGTGTGCAAACATTAGGCAAAAGGTGGCAAATCTTCTTCTTTATAAATGTGCCACTTTGCTTACACTCTGCCTGCTCATTATAGGCAAGTGTTCTCTAATACAATGTTGCCAATCCCAGGTAGCTCTGCCTCTAAAAGATCTTGCTATTTAGGAAAGAGAAAACAACACAGCAACACCCTACCATAAGCCGAAAGACTCCTGCAAATATAGAAAGCTTAACATTCCCAGGCTCAGCTTGCTTGTCTTTTTGGTAAGGGAAGGATGGCTTTGAGAACAATTTTTTTCAAAATTGCTCTGGAGCTGTCAAACTCCAGATGTCACTGCAGGACTCATGATTGGATTTTGCTTTTCTCTCAAGGCCATGCTGTCATTAAGGGAGGATTTCAGCTTTCGGTTCAAGAAGGGGGAGGCAAATGCACGCAGCTTCCAAAGTGGGGAATGAAAACAAAGACCATCGTAGTATTTCTATAAAGGTATGAAAACTAGAAAATGCACACAAGTCCTCATGCAAATACCTTTACATGCAGCGTCTCACCCTTGGCTGTCAAAATGTGTGTAGAGGTTATTGTCATTCCTGACCATTCCTTGGCAGCTATGCTGTTTGGGAATATAAGAGCTTTATTTACTTATTACATTTGTATTTATTTGTATTACTCTCACACCAGGCTGAATGATAGTGACTTGCCCAAGGACACCCAGGTTGCTTCATAAATGAGTAAAGCTTCAAGTCTTGGCCTCCCGCATCTAAATTCAACACACTGTTCGTATTTCTTTAAAACATTAATGCCCTGCCATTCCCAATTGCTCAAGGTAATTCAAGCATCAATCAAACCAATGTCTGCTATGCTATAAAATAAACAGCACCTAAACTAACAATATAATCATAAACCTTTAAAACCTAAAGGCAGCAAAATCACAGTTCAAATAATGCCCCCCCCCATTGAGTCAAAACCCTTTCAAAACTAATGGGCTTTACAAAGACACATCAAAACCAGAGAGGAAAAATCACTAACAAATTCCTTGGAGAGACAAGACCTTTCCACAAAAGTAGAAGCAGAGTCTGGGAAAGTTACATTTTAGGACTGCAGGTACAGAATCCCTCAGCCAGCATGGTTATGACCTAGAATATATTTGTAACTACTCCAAAGTAACACCTAAGGAAAATGTTCTTTTGCTAATAAAATTGCTTGCTTAGAATAAAAGGTCTCCTCTTTTCTACCTTCATTTCACATAGCTTCCTCAGTATGTGTGCATGTGTGTATATTTTCATCTCACCATGGGAGGGAAGGGAAAGTGTTTACAAAGACCCTTTCCACACCGGGGTATTAAAATGGTGCAGAGCGACCTCCGACGGAGGTCTTCTGCACCGTAGAGTGGACTGGGGCGGACTACTTTTTGTAGTTCCGCCCCTCAATCTGCTCCGAAGCGACCAGAACTGGTGGCATAGCATGTTTTTTAAAAACCTCTTTTCAGAGGTTTTTAAAAAGCACGGAGCGCGCAGCCCTGTGCAGCTCCGTCGCCACGCTCCGGTGCAGATTTGCAGGCATACACTAATGCGTGCCTGCAGATCTGCCGGGGGTGAGCTTTAGGCTGGCGAGCTTCTCCAGTTGGTGGAGAGCCTCCACCAACCGGAAGCCGCCATTTTGGATGCCGAAGCTGTTATTTTGGACGCCGGAGGAGTGTGGAGCAGCGAGCTCATGCTGCTCCGCATGGCAACAGACTTACCTGGCTGCTGGTAAGCTCTGTTTTAACGCGTTTTCCCCCGTTTCCCCCTCCACGTGCAAAAAGGGCCAAAGTCAGAGGTGGAAAGGGAGCAAGATAAACCCTTAAGTCCCACTAGGTCACTAAACCTTGGGCTACAGAACATTAATTGTGCTGGCAGCTGAAATAGTTCGGGGGGGCCTCCTCTCCTATTCAAGAGCAAGAGATGGGATCAAGCTCTTCTAACAGGATGCTTTTACAGGATTGTTATAGGAACAGCAGGACCAGAAAGGCTTGTACCACCAGCGTGCCAGAGAATGTTGTTTTCAAGAAGGAAGATAAAGCAACAGTCCTGAAGGTGATTTGGTCTAACAAGATGGAAAGTTCTTGGGATGAAGTGTGCACATAACCCAGGACACACACACTATCTCATAAAATTTCCAGAATCTAGGACAAAGCCAAAGGAGTGCCATGTGAATTTGCTGAAGTCCTTCTATGACAGCCGCAGACACTTTTTCACACTTTAGTTCCAGAAGTGCAGGAGGAGGAGTGGCCTGAAGTCCTTTTTATGACTAGACTGAGGTGGAAGCCCGGAGGACATCAGACCCACTCTGAGACTCAGCCCTAAGCAACACAAATGGTTCCTTCCATTGACAGCCAAGTTCACCACCTGGTTTTTGCCTATCCCAGGACTTACAACAGATCCCTAACACGTTGTAACAAAAGATGACAGCAGGCCATCTGCGGGGCAACAATGACAGGTGTAGGGACACAGGCAATAGAGAAGGAATTGAAGGTGATGTTGGATATGGGGATCACTGCAGAGGTGACACACTGCATAGGAACCACCAGTTGTCCTTGTGCCCAAGAAGGAATCTGACATTCATTTTTTTGTCGACTATAGAACAGAAAACTGAATTCAGTGACATGCCCAGAACATGCTCTGTGTGGATGCTGTAACAGGATACAAAAGATGATATTGGTGGTGTTTCTGCTCTGCTGGAACTCTACTGTTAGCCAGCTGGCTGCCTGGATATACTCAATGGCTTTCTAATGGGTTTGGCAGGGTCATGCTGGCTGAGAGATTCTGTGTCTGAGGAATTATGGGAACAGTTAGGTAAAAACTAACTTTAACGCAAAAAAGCAGAACTGCTCCACTTATTCCTTTCTCTGAGGAACGGGCCCTTAAAAAAAGGAGGAAGTACATCTGCTGAAGCCTCTAGAGGCCAGGGTGAGAAGTCTGGAGGGCCAAATTTGGACTTTAGGACAAACATTCCCTATCCTTGCCTTAAGCTTTACATAGAAATGTCAGAGAACATGATTTCTGCATTTTTTTGCTGTTTGATCTTTCTCTTGTTGTTGTGTGTCTTCAACCCATTTCCAACTTATTGGGACCCTAAGGTGAACCCATCGTAGGGTTTTCTGGTGGCTAAGAGTGTGACCTGCCCAAGGTCTCCATGGCTGATGGGGAATTAAACTCTGGTTTCCACAGTCATAGTCCAGCACTCAAACCACTATACCACATTGGCTCTCTACACCCTCACCAAAGTATCCTTTTTCCCTACACTCCAACATCCCTAAAACCCTTTGAGACCCTTAATTCTTTTTACTCAATAAGGCCCTCCCAACTTCTGGGGAGTGAGTCAGGAAATTTGCTGGCTGAGGGTGGTGGTGGTGGGGCTGAGCTGTTAAGCCCACAAAAGTGCTAAAAAAAAATCAGGAAGTGAATTTTTGGCACGTATGCCCTGAACTTCTCAAAGCCGCTCACCATTTGTGTACAAAGAGAGAGAAACACAAACATCTGTCCTTTGAGAATAACATTTCATACTTTTTGAAGAACTGTATCTTTATGGACCAAAATGCATGTCACTGTAACTGTTATCCTATGTGGTACTTATCTGGGAGTTAGTTTCACTATGAGAGCCAGTGTGACGTACTGCTCTGAGTGTTGCACTCTGGGAACACTGTAATGCTGTAGTGGCAAAATTAAAGGGGAAATAACCACTGTTTCTTTTTAAATATAAATGCATTTTTGAAGTTGTATTCATATGGTTGTCATACAGAGATTCTTTATAAATTATAATTCAGCACTAAACAGTCAATAGTCATCATGATAAGTACTTGTTGGTCAATACCATCCAGTCAATTTCATTTAGCCACGAGACATTTCCTCACTGACTCTCACATAAGAGCTAGCTGCATTTGCATTGGCATTTTTGACAATGCTATAAGTACGCAGGCTCTTTAGTGAACTGCAGGTTTCCAAAATGAATGAATACATTTACATCTTTATCCCTCTACATAGATTCAAATGATGCACAATGTCATCAAGTTTTGATGAGGAAACCTCTCCAAGTTGGAGCAATACAAAGACATGCTGTCAGGCAAGACATCCATTTAGACACATGTTTAGAATTTATCTCCTAAAATAAGGTTAAGAATTGTGCGGGCCTTCCAGCACTCCTACCCAGTTAGACACTGAGGAGAAATATTGGGAGTGGCAGGCCCACAACATTTGGAAGACCTCACAATTCCTATAGATGTTCTAAAACATGGCGACAAAACTTTGCCACTTGGATTCGCAGGAATTAAGGTCACAGTGCACATATATGAAGGGCAGAGGAATTCTGTTTACTTCTTCAGTACCCGCACTCACAGTGGTTTGTAGTACCATTTTTTCTTCAAACATACACATTGCCAACTGCCAGGTAAGCAATCTTTGTGCTTACTCCTCATAGGTGTCACTGCATCCTAAGTCCAAAACAAGCAAGCCCTGCCATCGGCCTTCTGGAAATCTGACAAAAAGAACCAGTGTTCTACAATCATCATTTTTGTATCTATAATAGAAGTGCTGTAACACCATAACAACATATAACATATAACTTCACAACACCATATGTAGCCTGCACGATCCTCAACATATGGAGGCTGCTCTATCAGGATTCACGTTGGTAGCAGATCTTGAACTGGAATATTATAAAGATAAAAGAAACAAGAGCTGCATTGGAAAAAAATAAATCAAGAACCTGCAGGCAGGGAAGAAAAATACCCAGCAAGAAAAAATGTTTACAGTGTGAGTGGGAACTGTACAGCCCTCCAGAGGATTCTAACTCTCAGCAGCCCTAGCTACGCCGAGAATGGTAAGGAGCTGAAGACCAACTTCTGAAGGGCCACATACTCCCTATTCCTGGTCTACAGGGTGGTGAAAACAAGGATGAACCAAAAGCATTGGGAGGAAGAAATATTCAGGTGGCTCTTGGTAATCAGGAAATCTGAGTTTGGAAACAAAAACGCCAACTATCAAGAGCCTTAAAGAAAAAAGTCTCAAAATTCCATGCATGAAGGAAGATGCAAGTCCACATAAAAGGCATCAGTAATGCATTTTCCACATTCTACTTGTTAAGTAAGCCAGATATATATTACATTTATTTTTGACAGATTGTTCACTGATTTACTAAAGCACCATCACAGTGAATATTTAAATCGCATCAGCTAATAACATTGGCTGAAATTAGAAACAGAAACGAAACAAGTCATCAGTAAATCAAATTGTAATGAAACACCCAACATGGATGGCTGGACAGCTGAATTTTAAAGGTGTAGTGAAACTCTCCAGCTCTCCCTCTAGGGCAGTGGTTCTCAACCTGTGGGTCCCCAGATGTTCATGGACTTCAGCTCCCAGAAGCCCTGAGCATTGGCCATAATGGCTGGGGCTTCTGTGAGCTGAAGTCCATGAACATCTGGGGACCCACAGGTTGAGAACCACTGCTCTAGGGCTCCCAGGCCATTTCCTTACCCTGCACACTCTAACCAGTCTCCACCCTACAGATGTAGGGGACCCAATCCCATTGTCATTTTTGAAGTGAAGTCCAACCTTCACCCAGTCAGCTTCTGCATCTTGCCTTTTCTCCAGACAGCAAATGTCTTAAGCAAGCAGGGAGTCTTTAAGCATGCCCACTTTCTGAACTAGTTCCAGGTCAGCTGCATAGTATCCTTTTTCAGAATCTGCTAATTGTCTCCAAGAGCACAGTGCTGAAGCTATTGGAACTACACAGCAAATTGAAGCTTCACAAAGTTGAGTCCCAAGACCCAATAATGGCATGATTTCATTATAGCATCCCTGGTACTGCTTTAATAATCCATTTATATGTGTTTCGTTCCTGAGCTCAGCAGGACTAGTCAGGGTTTATGGGTTATGATTCCTTTTGTGTGGTCAAGAATACTCTTATTTTTAGAACAGTCTAAATAATGGGGATTCTCACAGGACCACTTAACTGCATGCCAGCATAGAAGTTACTGCCTCAGACAATCAGGTGAAAGTGGTGAGGGTTATTTCCATATAGGGATACCATAATGCTGCATTTAAAACTGACCCACTTAACCACTTTTCATATATCTAATGATACAAGCTTAGCTTTTAATTGGATTCATCCCAGAGATGAATCTTTCTACATGCAAAGGTAAGAAAAGATGACAGGAATTATACTATAATAGTTTATTACCTTGGCTTAATTTGTCTCAGTAGTGTGGTTTGCATTTATTCAATACAATATAATTTTACTATGGCAACAGTTGCATTGCACCACATCACACTCTCTGGTATAGCAAATGTAATTCCAGCACTCCTTCCCCCACTCGACTCCATTCTAGTGCTTTCATTTTATTGGAGCTTCTTTTTAAAACACTGCTTCCCATATATATTTTTTTATTTCTACAATAAGAACGCATACATGAGTTCTCCTTTTGACAGGAAAGATTCTTTTTTTCTATTTATACTTAACATAGCAAACACATCTCTGATGAAAGCCCAGTGCTATTAAAACAAAAAAACGTAATTCTTAGCAGTAAAAGGGTTAATGAATGAAATGGATGACTGGGCTGAAAATAAAATTCAGTTTTGTTTTCTTAAAAAAGCACACACAGAGACAGACAACTGCAAGAGAATTAAGCACAACATCATACTGTAACCACTGAGAATTCTCAACTGACAAATAAAGCCTTGTACTCCCAGTGTTTTCATTAGTTTTCCAGTACTGCTAGATGCAGTGTGAATTATAATGACCTAGAAAAGCAAAGGTTGCTCCCTTTAAAGAACATGCACTATACACAGAGAGAGGTCCCTCTCACACTTCCAATCTTCCTCTGAAACGAATGTGTAAATTATTCACTTGTGGATACCTCTGTATACCTGCACACCTCCAAATTAGATTTTCCTCATTACTGGATGTGACAGGCATCCTGCAAGGCAGTAAACAAATGCCTCCAAACATGAGCCACATTGAACTTCAAGGGTTTTACAAAATACAAAGTAACAGAAATTAATAGAAATAAACCAAACCAGTGCAGCATGTCCTTCACAGAGAGAGGGTTTTACTGGAGATAGTAGGCGCTACTTGCTATAGCTGCTGCGTTAAACATTAGGGGAATGAAGGCCAGAAGGGTGACAAAATAGCATGTGTATTTCTATACTGCTTATCAGCTAAGCGCTCTCTAAGCAGTTTACAATGTGTTAGCTAATTGTCCCCAACAAGCTGAGTACTCAATTTACCAACCTATGGAAGGATGGAAGGCTGAGTCAACCTGGAGCCCCAGAGGATCAAACTCACAACCTTGTGGCTGCAGTACCAGCATTTAACCATTGCGCCACCAGGGCAAGTGGATATGAACTCTCAGCAGAGTGTCATTCTTCTGTTTTGTTCTCCATATACAGAGAAATACAGAACTGACTTGAGAAAGATGGCACACAGTCCACCCAGACCACTATTGCAGTATAGTGGTTAGAGCATGAGACTAGGAAAGTGGAATCCCACAGTCAAGCTGTTCTCAGCCCCTTTTCTCGCCCTACTTGGATCCGTTGTCGTCCGATGCTAACCCCAACAGTGCCTCTGTCAGGATGAGAGTGGGGACGTCAATGCTCTCCTCCATGCTAGCTGGCTCTCTGCCGAAAGAAGCATGATGGACACACCTCTTTCTTCCACAGTGCAGCCAGGCACTTTCCCAGGCTCTGCCTGGGCAAGTAGCACATCCATTGTGCTTCCAGCTTCTGCAGGCCAGGTAGATGAGAGATGGTCATACAATCACAGGTCATTAACAGGGAAAATTCATCAATGATTTAATCTGCGATCATGCCGCCTAGCAATGGGATAAGGACGGGACTGTGATGACATCATGCAGAAGCATTGTCACAGTCCCACTCCTCTCCCATCCCCATGCCGGCATGGGAGGTTCCTGTGGAAAGGGCCTAGGTTTTAAAATTCACTGAGGGAGCCTGAACCTTCTTCACAGAGTTGGTTGGAAACTGTGACTAGAAAGGAGAGTTAGTTCAAGGATAAATGTGATAAATAAAAATAATAGCAACCTATGTACATAATTCAGTATGATGCTGTGTATAACAAGGAACATACTGGGAAAAATTGTTGCATGCAACTGGAGAACAGATGCTTTGCATTCAAAAGATCATGGGTTCTGGCTTTGGTATATCCACACAGGGCTGTTTGAAACAGTGGTGAAACACTGCCAATTACGTTGATGGTATTACATTAGGTGAACAGTGGGCTGGCTCATTGAAATACAGCTTTCCCATATCACTAATGTCACAGTGGACTAAAAAAGACACAGAGGTATATATATTCCAACAGACTGTTAGTCTTTTATATTTCCATTATTTTTCACTTATTTTGTTCACTTGATTTATTTTCCATTGTTTCCCAAAGTATACAAATACACTTACTACCTTCTAAATGCAATCCATGAACTAGTGATGTAGACTGCTAGCTACAAAGGCTGAAATTTCCAATAACTTATTTGCAATATCACTAAATTTCTTCCAGAAAACCTCGTTTTTCTTACATAGTTTGTTCATAATAATACTGTCTTTTCATATCAAGACATTTTCAACTTAACTTTGCAGTCATTTTCTAGCCAAATATCACCACAGCCTTATCAAGCTGATGAGGTATGTTTTTCCATAAAATCGTTTCTTTTCGGAACAAGATGCACAGTGATCCCACATCCAATTTAGAATTATTGATTTAATTTTCCATTTGATTGAGAAGCATTCTCAAACAGACTTCCCCAAGCAGCTCAGAAAAAGCAAATGTTGCAACACATGTAGGCCTAAATCAAATTGCTATAGTCCCAACTACAATAAATCTATTCATTCAACTACTGAATGATAAATCAACAATTACATAATTCCTATTGATTCAATGGATCTATTCTCTAGCTAGGAAGTAGGATATAAATTACATATTTCTTTCTTTGACATGTGCCATAAGTGTGTTTATTTTATTTGGATTCTTATCCCACTGCACACTTTCCACTGCATTACAAATGACTAAGGACAAAGTTGAATGCAGTTCACTGTTACAACTTGTGACATTTTGATCCATTGAGGGGCAGTGGGAATGTTGTGGGGAGAACTGTCTTGAGCCCTGTCTAGTTTGGCATTCCACTAGTGGGGAATCAGGAATCCAAGAGCACCTTGCTGCTTATATTAGCAGCATGCAGAACCATACTGCCTCTGTTACTGGAGGGAATACATATTTTCCATAAGTCTATGATAGCCCCATCTTCCATGAATTTGTCTAATCCCACATTAAAACTGAGTTGGTAGCTATTGCTGCTTCCTGGGCAGAAAATTCTAATTTAACTACATATTGTGACAAACTACTTCCTTTAATTGACACTCCCGCCATTCCACTTCAGTTGAGGGCTTTGAATTCTAGCATTACAAGGAAGAGAAAAAATCTTATCCACTTTCTCCACATAATTGTACACATCTGTATAATGCCTTTCCTTATTTGGCTCATTTTAAGCTTTAAAAGGCAAACATCATAACCGTTATTCATAGGGGAATCACAACAGTTCACTGGTCATATTGGTTGTCCTTTTCTGCTCCTGTTCCAGCTCTATGATGTCCTTTTTCTACGCACAGAGGTTAGACATGTTATTCTAGATGTGGCTGCACCCTGGAATTTTATAAGGATAGTATGATATTAGCAGCTTGATTTTGATTCCTTTTCCAATTACTATTATTGTTGCTATGTACCTTCAAGTCATTTCCAACTTCTGGTGACCCTAAGGTGAATCTATCATGGGGTTTTCTTGGCTGAGAGAGGATTTGAACCCTGGTTTCCAGAGCTCCAGAAGCAAAGCCTTCGATTGTATGAATCATGAGATAAACTATGGATCATTCTTAAAAACATGGGTGTGCCACAACATTTGATAGTTCTGATGCATAACCTGTATACAAGACAAGACGTCACTGTTAGGACAGAATATGGAGAAAGAATTGTTTTCAGTTGGCAAGGAGGTCAGGCAAGGGTGACTTTTATCACCTGTCTGTTTAACTTGTATGCTGAATTTATCGTACATAAAGCAGGATTAGAATCAAAGGAAAGAGGTGTGAAAACTGGAGAAAGAAACATCAAAAATTTAAGATATTCTGATGATATCATGCTACTAACAGAAAGCAGCAAAGAGTTGGAATGACTGGGTTGTTGTGGGTTTTTTCAGGCCGTGAGGCTGCGTTCTAGTAGTATTTACTCCTGACATTTCACTTGCATCTGTGGCTGGCATCTTCAGAAGATTTGGGGACACGGAGGTGGAATGGAGTATATATACTTGTGTGATCCCCAGGTGGGAAGGATTTGCATTTGTGATGCATTAGTGATGCAGCTGACCTGTAAGATAGCCCATTGTTGAGTGGACTAGCCCCCAGGGTTGCAATGTTAGCCCGCAAACCTAACCAACAATTGCGCCACATAGTTTACAGAAAACCTACATACACTGACAGATATCTACACAAAAACTCCAACCATCATCCGGGACAAAAAGGAGTACAGTAAAAGCTCTGGTAGACCATGGAAAAAGAATCTGTGAGCCCCACCTTCTGAAAGATGAATTGAATCATCTAAACTGGGCTCTACAGGCCAATGGTTACTCCAGTTCAGACATCAGAAGAGCCTCAAGACCCAGAAAAAACCACAGGTATGAGGATAAACAGCCACCCAAAGGGAATGTGCTTTTACCATAAATCAAAGGAGTCACTGACTGAATGGGGAAACTAATGAAGAAACATAACTTCCAAACAATCTACACATTGACCAAGAAAATTCAACAAATGCTACATTCAGCAAAGGACAAGAGGGATCCTCTAACTTCTGCAGGAGTTTACCGCATACCTTGCAGCTGTGGACAGGTCTACATATTGAATACGAAATGCAGTATCCAAACACAAATCAAAGAACATGAAAGACACTGCCCACTGATTGAGCCAGAAAAATCAGCAGTAGCAGAATATGTTATAAACCAACCTGGACACAGAACGTTATTTGAAAGCACAGAAATTCTGGATCATTCAGACAACTACTATGTCAAGACTACACAGAGAGGCCATTTAAATCCATAAACACCTAGACAATTTTAACAGGAAAGAAGAAACTTGGAAAGTAAACAGAAGTTGGCTACCAGTACTGAAAAACACTAAAATCAAGACTCAAAAATATGCCAATGAACACCACCCAGACTCTGGAGGTCTCTCCACAGGAAACAATACAATGGATTACTAATGAGTACTTAAATGCACACACAACTTTTATGCATATCCCCTGACTAACAACGCAACCCTGGGGGCTAGTCCACTCAACAATGGGCTATCTCACAGGTCAGCTGCATCACTAATGCATCACAAATCCATTCACCTATCACATATTAAGGTGAAGGGCAGCTAGAAGAGTGGACTAGAAGCACAGCCAAATATTATCTTTGCATCTTTCACCTTTGAATTCTCATTTCCAAAGCATTCAAGTTTACTGCACTAGGAAATGAGATATCCAGTAACTTGTAACAATAATGATGACATTTCCTTGTCCATATCATTTCACCTACAGCAAACACAAAGCCAGATTTCTGTATCCTGTAAATTTAAACTTTAATTTCCTTTTAAACCAAATTAGTAATCAATATGTTAGAGATTCCAAAAACGCTGACTATATACACTGCTTACTTAGAAACCTGATTTACTCTGTATGATGTGAGTTTATTTATTGCAGACTATCACCACTTTGGTTCTTTGCCCATACTCATTGCATGCTGGCTCCCAATTTTGCTCTTCAGCAGCTCTACTACTAATCATAGGGAAAGGGATTTATGCCTTTTTTTCCTTTCTTTTGTGGCTCAAGGAAGCTTTTCCTTAAGCCATATAGGAAAATGGGTACCTTTACTATCTACATAACACAACTGATAAGCATGAAAGCTATTTTGGCCCATTGTCAACTTGTTAGTGGTACCTCTCCATTTTGGATCCATTTTTCCCCGTGAATACAAACAAATTATTTTGTTACCTGATACTGGAGAAACCTATGAAGAAATAAATGCTATTTTGACTCCCTCATATTTTTCTCAACACAAGTTCAGCACCTGGTGCAGACCTGCTGCACATTAGGCCTTTTCCCATTACATACACAAATGAATGCCTACATAACATAACCTGGGGTTCATTAAGCCTGCACAATTATAGCACTATGATTCCACTTTAACTGCCATGACCGTATCCTATGGAATTCTGGGATTGGGAGTTTAAGGAGCAACATTTAGAATGCTCAGCCAGCAAGCTGTAATTGCTCTTCAAACTATAAACCCCAAGATTCCACAGGATGTTGTCATGAAAGTTGAAACAGTGTGAATAGGCCATAGGAAAAAAACCCAGGTCTTATCAATGCATTGATCACACAAGGGCCAGGATTCTGTGCACAGTTCCACGCATGCAGTTCTGTGTCCATTCTCTGCCCAGCAGCTGTCAAGTTCAAGGAGGGGACTATTCTCCTGTTCAGACCATGGAGAAGCAGGCAGTCTCAGCTCAGGGGGTGTGTGAAGAAATGAGAGAGCTGTGCTCTCAATCGGAATGTGGCTGCCTTTTCCTTCTCCTAGGAGCTTAAAGCAGCCAGATCTACATGGTCTCAATCTCCTTCCCCCCTCCCCCCACAACTGGGAAGCAACAGCAGCAAGGGCCCTCCAAGGGCTTGACAGCTGGTGGATGGTGGGAAGTTTTTAGATGAAGTACAAGAACAAGTGAATAGCCTTCTAAGCTCTATCCAAAAAGGACTCGCATGCACCTAACTCACTAAAAGAATACCAGCCAATACATTTCAAATTTGAACAACAGTCACAATTTGTAAGCCAGATGTACTACTGTAACTTCCCTCCAACTTAGATTACCAAACTCCACATACTTCCTGGAGTTGGGATACTGAATGGTC
Source organism: Iguana delicatissima (assembly GCA_948472985.1). Taxonomy (NCBI): domain Eukaryota; kingdom Metazoa; phylum Chordata; class Lepidosauria; order Squamata; family Iguanidae; genus Iguana; species Iguana delicatissima. The sequence continues at coordinate 567,782 of CAOKZL010000048.1, read as the reverse complement.
TACTATAGAAATCCACTGCCCTGGGGCCTCTGAGAGCCATGTCTGACATTAGCTGGGGACTGCACATAAGGAAAAGCACAGCTTTGTTTAACAAACATATATACAGGCGTGAGATTCCATGCATGGGCACCTTGTCAAAAATATTCATTTTCTTAGTTACAAATGTATTCAAACACATTCCTAAAATTTAGTTCATCACTGCTTTGTCTGAAAGGACAGACAGGCACAAAGGAGCGTGATAAAAACAGGTATTTATAGATTTAGCATAGATTTTATACCCATTCTGTAATAGAAGAGACAGAGACAAAAAGCTTTTGCCCCCTGGAACAGCCTATTAAAAGCAACAGAAAATGTGTGTTAATGGCAAATCCACAGTGCATCTCTAATGAAATGGTGAGAAGCACTCCTACTGGCCCTGTTGCAAAGCTCACCCTGGTGCCCCATCCCACACAATTATAGAGGGCCCCTTAGCCCTCAGGCAGTTCCAGATGGGGAGGACCTGGAAAAGCCCTGTTGCAGTAGTAGCATTCCACCTGTTCTTCTGTGAATCTAACCCAATGTTTGTCACATGTTCCAAACAAACACAACTGTATTCCAGGATGGTAATTCACCTTGTGCGCCCCAAACAGTTATATATGAATGAATGTACAGCCAAAACATTCTTTAGTCTGAGGTTTATTTGTTTACATGGTATTAGTTGCAGCAACTGACAAAGAGACCAGCTTTTGTTTTTAAAGTTGCTTGGCTCTTCAGCTACAGGAACACACTGCTGCAGAGTCTTGAAAGGAAGTGCTAGCTGTCCACAGAGTTCTTGCATGCACCCATTTCAGTTGTGGCCTTTTGTTTATATCAGAGAAAAATTAATAAAATATATTGTACAAAACTTTCCCAGGAATTTCAAACATTTTTTACATATCATAAAGATAAACAAAAGGCACATTAAGGTAATCGGTTATGAGTACTGATTATGTGTTGCCAGGTGTTCAGCATGATTGGAGTGCCTCCCATTTGCATAACTTCCCGATTACCTAGGCATGGAGAGAGAAATAAGTATAAAGGAAAGGCTATGATTTATCAAGTGGTTCTTCAGGAAGGAAGATGATTTTCTTGTACATGCCATCTGCACTCTTTATTATATAAATAACAATTCTCTTCAAGCCAATCTCATTTTACTTGCGAGTTTAACATATATAGAAAATTCTCACTTCAATTTTGTTTCACGACGAGAGGATTCATTAAGGTGGAATTGTCAATTAATGCAAAAGCTACATGAGTAAGACAGACAAATGAAGGAGGCAAAGCCATATTTATACCGAGGAAAGTATTTCTCCCCTTTATAGCCAACATGTGCTGGGGTGGAGGGAAAGGTACATGGTCCACATCTCGCTCAAAACTTCAGTCCTGAGGAGGCACCTTAAAACACAGCCGCAAAAACAGCTGCATGGAATTGGCACCTTCTTAATAAATCTCTTGGGTTTTACAACATTTTTATTTATATGCATGGCATCCATCACTATACTGTCTAAGCATAAAGGAGACAAATCTGTATACACACCAGATTTGTACCTGGCTGCTCCAAGAACAATATGACTCTACAGCTATTTTCTCCCCATTTCTTTGTTTTCTGACCCTGCAGAAACAGTACGTCTAATGGTTGACAGAGGGAAGAAAAATCAAATCTCTGGTGTAACAGAGTTGTTTGAAGGCCTGTCTGATCCTGGCTTCCAATTTAGCTAGAGCTATGTCACATACCCCTCCATTACCATGGGACCATTTGTCCCCTCTTAAAAGGGACAGATATTCATCAATAGGAGAAATGTGCACATTCTTCACTAAAAGTAGCCTTTCCTTAATCAGTATTTTGCTTCACAAACAAGCTTTGCAGCCATTTTGACCAATCGAAGCAGCCATCATTTTTCTTATCTCCCAGCTACCCACACAGATACAAACTCTCCTGTAATATAGATCCATATTCAGGAATGTCAAAAGCATCCACACCACTACTTGAAGGATTAGAGCAGCATGTTTGGCAGCTAGGGCTGCAAGGAGCAGTCCATCGCAAGGGAGTTCTCTCTACCATAACACACTGGGGGCATGGGAGGCAGTGACAGTCTTGCCCAGGTTGACATTGGCAATGTGGAGTACTTAGTGAGATGGAAAAAAGATTATGGTTTTGATCTAAGACTGTTTTGTTGCTATACAACCTGAATAAAGTAAATGCATAAGGAGCGGAGTAAATTGGCCCCACCTCTTTCCATCATTGCTTCTGTTGTTCTCACAAATGGAGAGTAAATTTCTGAAAGAGGAAAAGAGGCCCTCCGCACATCTGGGATTGCTGGTTTTCTAGCATTTTCCAACCATGCAAAGAGGTTTCCCCCTTCCCAAAGTCACACCTTTCACATCTGGAAGGTGACATAAGGAAATAAGGTGGAAATAGGGACACAGAATCAGGACTAATAGAGTCCCCGCTTCAAACACTTACTTTATTAAGGTTTAGAAAGGTTGTACAGAGCTCCTGTCACACATGCATTTAGTTGTACAACCCTTCAGGAGTTAAATTTAGGGTTAAATTTAGTGTAACTAGGGACTGTTGCAACTTGTTGTTAGTTTGTTCCTGGATATATTTTTTATATGCTGAACCTCTTTTCCCTCTTTTGTCAACTCTGTATTTTCAGCTATAAATAAGTAAGTCCTTCTTTTTTTTACTTTCTGTAAGCCACCTTGGGTCTTGAACTAAGAAAAAATGAGGAAATAAATAAATATAATAACTTTGAATATACAATAAATTCTGTGACATAACAGTAGAGATTCCTTCCTCACAGAATTTTCCATGCCACCTTATCCTCAAACCTCCCCTATTGTGCCTGCATGATAAAAATCTAGGATATTCCTGGTCCAGCCATGATATGGTGATATGGTGACAGCAACACTAACTAAGCATAGATTTCATGAATTCAGGAGAGCTTCCCAAGTCACAAAGTGGGAGCAATGCAAAAGTAGGAAAGCTTCTTGTTTGAAAGAAAAAAAAGAAAAGAAAGGCAGTTGTCAATTAATGAGAAAGAATATTTTTTTGAAGTTGGTAATGACAGCCAACTGAGGACTCCAGAAATTCTTGAGCCATTCATCCATCAAACTACTATGAGCCACAGGCCTAAAAATACGTATGTGACAGCTAGAAAAAAATTTCACTTAATTCTATGATTAGGCTTTCAAGGGTACTAGTTCAAGAAAGACGTGTTCTCAGAAAATATATATCTTGGAAGAATTGTTTAAAATGGTGTATCTTTAAAGTGTACTACTTCCTAAAGCCATTGCTAGTTTACATCACTATTAGGAAAGGGTCTAAAAATAAAGCAGCAGGTACTATGATGTCACCACATAAATCTCTGATACATTCTTATTTTGCATACTGGCTGCCACATCTTACGAAAGGATTTTGATTAGAATAGCAGGTATGGAAAATGACAATTAAAATATCCTAGGCACTTCGATTCTAGGGAATGACATAGTTCCACTGTAAATCTACACTGAAGCTCCCAGGGCTTTCTGGGGGGGGGCAGATTCAAGGAGACATGAAAGAACTTCAAGTAATTATGAAAACAATAGACAGATTTGGCCTTCCTATCTGACAATTAAATTCACCCAGAGAAGGTGATTACCAGAAGATTCAAGGAGAAACAAAAGAGAGCAATTCCTCATTAGCTTATACAATAAAGAAGTGGTTATGGTCAATAGCTCAGATGGATTTTTTTTAAAAAAGTAGCAAATTAACAGAAGAAACAGCTACGGAGGAGTTAATGATGTAGATGTGTTCCTGAACACTACCTCTTTAAAAAAAAATGATACCAGAGATAGAAATAACATGGAAATAAGGGTAGGTTTCCGCATCACAGAGAAAGAAAAGCAATCCAATAGGTTACACTGAAGTTCTTATCCAAGGTAACAATATGCACACATGAAATGAAACCCCCAAGTCAGGTAAGCCTTGCAGACCACCTGAAAGTTTCTTCCAAAATTCATAAAGAGATTCTTTTTTCTTTCATCTGCCTGTTTTTGTTATGATTTCCATTTTAGTTGCTTTTTTAACATGCTACGGATAGCTGGCGAGGCAAGCTAATTTGCTTTCATGCTCTGTTTTGCTGCATTCACATGCTCAGCAAGATTCTAGAGACAGCTGCTGTTACTTTACCTGCTGTAGGCAGACACACACAACTAGAGTAGAATTCGTTGAGAGGTAACACATTTTTTCCCAGCTAAAGCTTTATTGCAGTATTTACTGCAGATATGCTGTTCCAATCTGGCAACTGAAAGTCTGTGTTTCTCCCGTTCTTCACCACCTTCCCAATGCCAATGCTTTTTTTTTTAATCCAACTAGAAGAGGACAAAGAGGAGAAGAAGAGGGGCTAGGTAAACAGAAAAAGTCTTTGTAATAAGGAGCTTCTTTGTGATAGGTCTTGTTAATTGAGGTATGCTTGTAACTAGCCATTGGTGAGTCTGACAATTATCTGGGACCACTTATTATAAAAAGCCCCTACTGGATTTGGTGGGCCACTGCCTGTCTCAACCAAGGCAGTTCCTAGGAATTAAACTTCCTCCCAGGTAAACCTTATGATGCAGAAGTTCCAAGAGGGCCGCGCTGAGGCAGGCAGAGAGTAATTTGGAGACAGGTTGTGTCCTAAATATGATTCCCTTGGGAAGACGCAGTATCTGGGATTTGTTCACATTCAGTGTCTGTCCGATGCAAAAAAAAAATGTGAAATGTTCAGAAAAGGTTTTTTGAACTAAAATTTTCTCATGTCACGTGTAGCTATTCACAATACACCATAGGCACAATACACTATGGCAAGGTGGAAGAACTATGGTTTTTAAAATGTTGTGTGACTTCGGTTTTTATCATTCCTGACCATTGGCCATGCTGGCTGATACTGAAGGGAACTGGAGTCCAACAGCCGATGCTGCTGGGTGTTGAAGAGTTGCAACTCCCCCACCTTTGATTCATGAAATACTTTGTGCTACAATGCATAAGATGATTTGCAGGGAGGTGTCAGTCAGGTCTCATTAAGTTACTGGCAAACTGGGCTACAGCCCAGGACCTCAAAAGTACTATATGCCTGCCTCCAAAATGCTGCTTGTGCAGCCATTCCTACAAAGCCTTATTCTGATTTTGCCATGCCCTATTGTACTCTCCTTTCTTCCTTGCCTGTGTATATTGTGCATGCATTCAAAAGGCACAAAAGACTTGGAGACTCAAATGGAAAACTTTAAATTAAATAATCCCTTTAAATTTTTTGTTTTAAATATATCATCCTCATCTTCATCTTCCTAATTTACCAGCTGTCTTTTTCTAAATAAGACTAAAAAGGTCTCTTATCATATTAAAATATACAGAAGTTAAACATTAGAATAAAAACCACACTTCTGCAATGTACAACAATTCATAGGAATGATGATTTGATATAATGCTGATTTCTTTGAAAAAATCAACTAATCATAACCCACAAAACACCTAAAAGTAGAGGAAAGGAAGGTAATACAGCTTATATCCACACTAGCTGAAAGCCTATACTCTCTCCTTATGAGCCAGTTTGACTTCTGTATTTAATTTGTCTTAACTTATACTGTAAGCCACTTCCATGTTGGGAGAAGGGTGGAACACCAAACAAACAACTAAAAAAAGTTGAGGCCATTTTAGATAAAATTTAAATAAATGTTGGAGCAGCTGATGATGATGATGAATTCATCCTCATTCTCATTATCACCATCATGCTTTTTCCTCATTCTGGGACTCAAGGCAGCTTCCAAAAGTTAAAACAGATACAGCTCAAAACATTTTCATTGTACTGTGTGTTCTATAGTTGGAAAGTCATAATTGTGAAGCCCCTCTCAGCTCTTACTACCACACCAAATTTTCTCAGATGAGATACTGAGAGGAAGTCCAAGTATGATCAATATGGATTTGAGCAGAATGCCATGTCTTTGTGAGCACTACAATAAAGACTAAAAACAAGAGTCTCAAAGAAGAAACCAAATGCAGGCCAGAGACTGTGTCATGGTTCAAACACTACCACATTTCACTGCAGATGGGAGAGAACTGTGAGCAATTCCCCTTCCCTTCTGCCAAACGCCCCCACAGCTATGCTCCCTCCAACTCTGTGTTTGGCAATTATAAACAGGAACTCTACACAAACCCCAATATGCACACAGAACTTCTCCAAGTAAAGAGATGGCCATGCTTGAATGGCTCAGGTGAGTGAGATGTGGTAGCTCATCATGTTTTGTGGCCATCATGTTTTGCAGTCAAAAAACTTATTCTAGTAGTCTGGCAAAAAGGAAAGTTAAACACTAAGAAGGAAGCAACAGCCAAAACTATTCAAAAGTGCAACTTTTATACTCTTCCAACATCCTCGAGTAATATATATATGCCTAATCCAGACCGCATAAGTATAAATAACTGGGGAGGTGAAGATGACAGTAGTATTTTTAGGAAGAGCCACCTTTGAAGCGATTGCTACCGCACTGGCTTCTACAGCACTGGAAGACACACTCTAAGAGCCATTTTAGTTCATTACTATTCACAGCGCTGAAAAAGAGCTTGCCAAAGCTGGGACCGCAGCTGCCACCAGCTTCAGTAAAATTTAAATATCCTTTTTCGTGGCCAAGTTAAGTGATGAATTTAGGGAAAACATGTTAAGTAAATGGTCATATTGTGGTACATCCCACAATATTATATAGCATATCCTGGCTCACTATGGTAACACAGTCCACAAAAATGATATCCATTAGATCTGTTTTCAAGAAAGGGGTAAAAGATAGCAAACACAGGAATGTAGGAAACTACCTTATACTGAACCAGACCCATGGGTCCATCTAGGTTGGTATTGTCTACATTGGGCGGGGTTGGCAGTTGGTCTCCTTGTTTTCAGGCAGGTGTTTTGTTTTGTTTTTTCTAGACTAATCAGGAGATGCTCAGGATTAATCCTGGGACATTTTCCAATAGAAGCATGAAGTTGCAATCCAAACATGTGATATAGCCACTATCCAGGTTGGCCTGAAGTTCAAACCCTTGGGCTCCAATCACACACCTTGTCCATTTACCTTTAGGATCCCCCTCCCGGATCTGGTACTCAAGTCTAAAATGGTTGCTATTCTAGACAAGTGGCTGTGTTGATCAGTGGGTTCAGCATGGTAAAACATGACCGTTTTTTCTTCTTGTTGTTGTTGTCGTTGTCATTGTCGTCGTCGTCGTCCTCCTCCTCCTCTTTGTCATCTTCTTAAGAAAAACAGTCAGACCCAGTCCTGGCTTGGGCATGGAAACCCACTGGGTGACCCTGGCCATGTCACACACTCTCAATCCCAGAAAACCCCATGATAGGTTTGCCTTTGGGTCACCATAAGCCAAAAATGTCCTGAAGGCAAACAGCAACAAAGATTTATTATATAACAATTAGCTCCCTGAACTCTTTCCACATTCCAAGCTCCTCAAACCCTATTCATATCTTATTAATTCCTCTCTTCCTAAGCAGCCTTTACTTTGTCTCTAATTGCCCTAACTGTATTTCATCATGCCCTTGACTTTCTCTTTAACAGAAAAGCCTCAAGGTCAGGGGTGGGCAAAGTGTTGCCTCTGGGCCACATGCAACCTCAGGGCCATTTTAATGGCCCCCAGCACCCCACAGGGATTTTTTTCCCATTTTTTTTTTATCAAAAACCATTCTGTGTTTCAAATTATCCCCAAATATATTTTAATGTGGGGGGCATTTCTACCACATCTGGAGGGCCCCTGGGGTCAAAAACAATTTTTTCAGAATTTTTCAAAAATATTTTTGCCCCATCATATCCTCTGGAGGCATAGGTGCATTTCTACTATATTTTATGCCCTTCCCAGGCCAGGAGAGCTCTTTTTTGAAACAAGATGTGAAAAAGAAGTGACCTCTGCTCACTTCTTATTGTTAAAAAAAGGTTTCTCCTGGACCTAAAATGGCCCAAGGAGGTTGCAAAACATGGTGAAAATGCTCCCACGCTCCCTAGAGGGCATTTGGGACCAAAAAAAGTGTGTGAGGAGGTACAGTGGAGGGGTGTGGCCCTCTATGCTCTCCTGGAGGGGGCTAAGGCATTCCCTCTAGCCTTCCACAGTTGACCATCCTTGCTCTAGGTTACAGCCTTCCTCCTCTCCCATAGGCCTTCACTTCAGAACATTCCATGATCAGTAATTACCTGGTTCTATACAGCTTTCCCAACTTCTCCCTTCATAAAATACAACAGATGAAAACTTGCAAAAAGATCTCAAAAACTAGTCTTTCCTTCCTGATGTGAAGTCACCATGAAGTCACCCTGAAGTGGATGCATTTTGACTGGCATTACTGAACTTTGCAAGCATCAAAGGTTTTTCAGTTCCACAGAATGTTAGTCTGTTGAGGAATCAGATGACATGTTCAGTGAGAACACACAATAGGCACATGGTTCTGCTCTTGGAATAAATGACATTTTGGAATCCTGATTACTCTTCCTCACTGAAAGTACATTCCTTGATTTCAGACTAGAATATTTTTTGCATTTGCTTGCTGCATGTTAAATGTTCACGATATCATTAATACAAAATTTTAGTCAGCTACTGATATCCCCTTCTCCTCTCTTCTGCAGTGTTAGCCTGAGCACTGCCAAATTTGACAAAGGCCAGAAATGTTTTGAGGACTTACCTTAGCGTAACACTCCATTATGCAAGCGTAATGAAGTTTTTGGAGCTGTATGTAGGGGCAGTGGGAAGATGAAAGAAAAAGCTGTCTTCAACACCAAAGATAGCTGCTCTGACAGCTCAGATACTGGCAGGGCAGCTTTCTCTCTTGACAGAGAAAATTTTCTATGCCATCCTTTCACTGCAATGGTGCCCATGGTGATTTAATCTCTGCTGCTGCACTGCCACCTATGCCGCCACCACCACTACTACTACATACACAGGTGTAATTATGCCAGCCAACAGGACTGCAGCCCAGAGACTGCTGAAATCTAGGCATGAAGAGAACATCATTAACTACCATACTGCATTAGACTATGCTGAGCAGTCCTTTTCTACCTTTACTGGGGAAATATGAACAGAAGAAAGGACTGAATACAATAAAAAGCATCTAAAGTGAATCGAGAGGCAGATCTTATTGGTTTTAAAGATGACAGAAATAGAAACCAATAGCTTACCTGATTTGAATTCAAGTGGCTGCACTACCATTGTAGCAGCATTGGATTGCTTTGTACTATGCCCCAGTGGAAATGCAATGAAAAATTAGCTGTTTCACATAACAAATTGCCTTGTGTTCAGCTACAGCAGGTAATGGCATTTCAAGGTGTATGTGTTAGCACTGGGAGGAAGGAATAATGCCAAGTCTGTAAGCCTCAAATCTCCCGTTTTCCTTTAATTTCTCACATCATATTTTGCAATATGTATTTTGAAGATGGAGGGTTTTGAATTTCCTTCTTGATTGTTAATTTGCACAACAGCAATCAAGGGTAAGAGAAATGCATCAGTGAGATCCAGGATGGTTGCTGCTTTAATCAGCTTTCCTTCTCCATGTTCTAAAACAGATTTGGCAGATAGTTCCACTTAATTGTCTCAAAGTGGCAATAAAACAGAACACTTAGGTCACATAGCTCATTCTTCAAGGTAGACAATATTCTATTGCTGCCTGCTGTTATATGCTGTATGCATTAGAGATATGATATAGTTCCACAGAATCTAAGCTTTCTATTAATCAATATTTTCATACTCAAACATGCCAAAAGGTTGGAGTGTGCAGCTCTACCACAAGCTCTTCACAGTATGAAATTAAATTCAGAAGCATCTTGATGAATTAGATCATCAAGCAAAGAGAGGTGAAAATTCAATCCACTTAACCATAAAGGTGTGATCTACACAAGAAGGAAAAATATTCCTAAAAAATAAGCAAAATAGTCCTAGACTATAAACTCAATGAAAAAGAATTTGCTATTGATCAAAAATTAAATGTCCTACACATCATTTTTCCCTTTGAGTCTGAATTCTACTTTTAAAAAATGATACTTTAAAAATAAACAAAGGAGTAGCTATCAAAAGACTTAGCTGGAATCCTATATTGATTTACCTCAGAGTAAGTCCTAATGAATTCACTTCTGAACTTAGTAGAACAAATCAAATCATGAAACCATAATCCATTAATTTTCCAAGAGTGTGGGGGTTGGCATTTGTGGAAGGGTAGGGGGCAGAATTAACCTTCTCAGAGACCTTGGAAGGCCACATCAACACCCACAAAAAAAAATGCCCCACAAATACCTCTAGGGAGTATGGGGGCATTTTCATGATGCTTAAATTGTCCAGAAAAAGGCTCTCTTGTGCTTAAATTGGACCAGGGGCACTGTCAAGGTCAGAGACCTGGGCAGAGAGCCAGCCCAGAGAAGAGAGTGGGAGAACCAGTAAAGTCCAGCCAGGAGGAGACAAACAAGCACTTACTCAAGGAAGTTCATTTACCAGAGCGCCAGGCAAAGCCATAGTCAGAGTTCCAAAGCCAAGGGTCAAGAGTCCAGAGATCAATTCAAGGTATCAGGAACCGAGTGCTGGGAGCAAGGTACAGGCAAGAGGAGGGCTTGTAAGAAGTATCCCTCAAACAAAGGGAAGCTTCCAGGCAGGCAGTTATGTACCCCCAGGCACAGGTGTGTCCGGTCACCGCTTCTTAAACTTAGCCAAGGAAGCCTCCCTTTGCACAGCCCTCTTGAGTCTCCGCCTTGATTGGGGGCTTATTGAACCAGGCTCCAGAGCCTCTTCAGAATCGGATCCCTGTTGCTCCAAAGGAGCAGGCACAGAATCGGATCCCTGTTGCTCTAAAGGAGCAGGCAGAGGGACGTCCGCGCCTGCTTGTTCCATGGCAGCAGGGGGAGCTCTTGAGTTGCAGGGGGAGCTCTTGAGCTGCAGGACTCATCTCCAGCCAGAGCCACAGGGACCCACAGCTGCTGCTCGTCATCTCCACCCTGAGCCACAGGGACCCACAGCTGCTACTCGTCATCTCCACCCTGAGCCACAGGGACCCACAGCTGCTGCTCGTCATCTCCACCCTGAGCCACAGGGACCCACAGCTGCTGCTCGTCATCTCCACCCTGAGCCACAGGGACCCACAGCTGCTGCTCGTCATCTCCACCCTGAGCCACAGGGACCCACAGCTGCTGCTCGTCATCTCCACCCTGAGCCACAGGGACCCACAGCTGCTGCTCGTCATCTCCACCCTGAGCCACAGGGACCCACAGCTGCTGCTCGTCATCTCCACCCTGAGCCACAGGGACCCACAGCTGCTGCTCGTCATCTCCACCCTGAGCCACAGGGACCCACAGCTGCTGCTCGTCATCTCCACCCTGAGCCACAGGGACCCACAGCTGCTGCTCGTCATCTCCACCCTGAGCCACAGGGACCCACAGCTGCTGCTCGTCATCTCCACCCTGAGCCACAGGGACCCACAGCTGCTGCTCGTCATCTCCACCCTGAGCCACAGGGACCCACAGCTGCTGCTCGTCATCTCCACCCTGAGCCACAGGGACCCACAGCTGCTGCTCGTCATCTCCACCCTGAGCCACAGGGACCCACAGCTGCTGCTCATCATCCGCAGCCCTGACAGGGGCTTCAGTTATCACAGGCACAAAGCATTTTGGGGAGGAGGGGTAAAAAAACAAAAAATTGTTTTTGACCTCTTCGGGCCAAGCGGCCCCCAAATGTTATCAAAATGCCTTTCACACTACCTAGAGTTCATCTGGGGATGTTCTGGAGCAAAAAAAAAAAAAAAACTCTACAAAATTTTGTGGGACCTTCAAAAATTGCCCAGGGGACCACATGCAATCTGCAGGCCACACATTGCACCCCCCCACCCCACTCCACCCCCCCCACACACACACTAGTGTAACAATCAATTGTTGGGAAAGCAGTCACAGCACTCTGCACACACATTTTACAGCAAGGATGAGGATGAGGTTCACTGCCCCAACCACAAGCTTCTTCTGCTGTTATCTACACTTAGTGAGCTGGGATGATAGGATAATTAAACTGTGGCAGCTTATGGCTCCGATGTCAGTGGGGCTCTTCTTAAGTTCAGTCTGAATTTTAAAGTTGCTACGCAGGGTTCTGAACCTATTTGGGATACCAAGTTTAGCACCTTAGATAGCAACCTTAAAATTAGACTAAAGCACAGAATGCATCCAACACCCACTGACACCAAAGCCACTGGCCTCCACTGTACTTAAAAGTATTGAAAACGTTAAAATGTGTGCATTTGCCTTAAGGTCACCTGTTTTATGGTGACCCTATGAATTTCATAGGCTTGGAATACTCACAAGTGGTGGTTTTGCTAGTTCCTTTCCCTGAAATAGAGGCTACGACATCTGGTATTCATTGGTAGTCCTCCATTCAAGTACTAACCAGGGGTATAGGTGAGCTATAGGTGCTTGTCTTCAGGGTATTTAGGCCCTACGATTATGAATGCTGAGCTGTGCTTTACATGCATAAAAACTATTTCATGGAATTTGAAACACTTGTGTTTTGCAGGCATGAAAGCCACTCCTTGGAATTGAGCCATGCTTGCATGCCTGATGGCTGATGCATTGGAATACCTATACAAAGAACTCAGCTGTACTTTGTATGTTTGGTGGGGGAGCATCCAAATTGGTTCAGACTTACTTTTCACCCAGTGCATGTTGCTCTGGCTCTGTTTTCTCTAGTGTATAATGCCACTATTGTCTGCAGGGTGTTAATTCTCAGGAAAGATGTGTGATCTGGCATGGTGTATTGAGTTGGAGTGTTGGATCAGGACTCCTGTAGACCAGAGTTCAAATCCCCACTCAACCACAGAAATCTACTAGGTGATCCTGGACAAGTCGCACTCTCCTCACTTCAGAAGAAGGCAATGGCAAACCTTTGAATAAGATCTTGCTGAAAATACTCTATGACAGGGTAGCCATAAGTTGCTATAGATCTGAATGAACACAACATCAGCAACAGCATCATATAAACAGGTAAGATAGCCATGGTTCTTCCTTTCCTGAGCCTTACTTGTATTTAAATTGAAAGGATAGAGTAATTCCCTATTTGAATGTATCTACTCTTTGGAGGGCTATCTGGACCAAATCTAATTTAAAAATATATGGGAGAAGATAACTGAAAAAAGGGAACCTATCAGCAGTCAGCAGCTGAGGAAGTATATAGGTATGCTAGCCCTGTTGCTAGAACTAAATAAGAGCTTAAGGATAAAGGCCCATAATTTAGAACATGGGTCATACCATACAGCTGCAAAGTTGTGGGGGCAATTTCAGGTGAAGAAGTTTGGTGAGAAGCAGGTGCGAAGTCTATCCTCTGTTCTTTGCTTTATCCCTATATAACCTTTATCGTGTGTGTCTATATTTTTTTTCCTCTTGGCTGGGGTGACTTCCAATTTTGGAGACACAGAGAAGAAAAATTGCCACTAAGGAGGAGAAAGGCAGCAAGGAAGCAAAGTCACTGTTGTATAATACCAAAATTATTCTATAATACCTGTCTTATGCATTTATAAAATAAGCCTGAAACATTCATTACATTTGTATAACAGTAAGACAGGTAGGATAAGGGGGTACATCACTAGATTGCTTAGACCCACAACCTCTACAGGTCCCGTCAAAAGTACTATAAGAAACAAGGGAAAATGTAATTTGGTACTGAATTTATCAGAAGCACCATCAGTAGCGTTAATCTCGTCTGGCTACTGTAAAGCGCATTAATCCTTATATTCCAAGTTCAATACAGCATTATAGCAAAGCAGTACAAAGGATTGTGGAAGAGATAACAAGATGGTGCTTTCTTTGTTTTAAATGTACTAATGACCTGTAAAATATCTCAAGAGGGCAGGACAAGGGAAGCTAAACCATCTTTGAAAATGTTCAAGCATTGCTTTGTTATAATTGGCAAAACCAGAAGAGATCTCCTGGATGAACTGTCTTTGTCAAAGCGCGCATTAGTACACAAACGCACAGTAGCACAGAAGCATGAAAACAGTCAACACTTACACTAAATAGACCTGCAAGTGAAACATCTGGTAGGCAGCAAGCAAAAAAAAACCAAGTGCAATGTCAGTCTGACTTGAGATCAGAAGTCCTTGTGCAGGTAAGCGACACATTTCCAGCATGACATTTGGGATAACAATAAGCAATATATGAATATGTCATGTCCATTAAAAGGTGCCACAAGCTCCAAAACAATCTTCTCTATGTGGTTTTAAAAAATGTGAAATGATTTTCTACGTTTCCTTCTTGGAAGCAGTATTTGTTTTTTGTTGAAACTCTAACTTTGCCAAGTTTTAGTCATGTCCGTGAGAAGATTTTTACACCAGTCATAGACTGCGAGTTTCATCACCAGCTTTTTATGCATTATCATTTAAAAAAAACCCGTAAAATTGTTTTCCATATTTCTATCTTGAAAAGATGAGGAAAAAAATAAATGGTATTCATTTTTTAGTACTTTGATTTGGCCAGGCAGATTGTTTGTTTTTATGCCAAAGGTACTTTTGCATGGAAGTTTTTTCAAGCCTTCAGACTACTCATTGAGTTATATTGGGGATGGAGATAGGATGGTTGAACTACACATCCCAGCAGCCGTAGCCAGCAGAGTCAATGGTGAAAAATGTTGGAAAAAGCAATCCAGGAAGACTTGAAAGACTGCATAATTGTGGCCCCTCAATTATATGGTTCCCTGTTTAGACACACAAGGACCCCTGGTCTCTCTGTTTATCAAATGAGAGAGAAAACTTTCTGCACTCTATGTCTACCTTTTTTAAAAAAAATTTTTAAAAAATCTAATATGTAACAGCTCCATTGGCACCTGATATGATTTTCATCACTGTATTCCTCAGACAACTCACTCCTAACATATTAAAGATTAATTGAAAACTTAGCACATTTTATGGACTGTTGGTAAATGATTAAGTTAGGCAAGGATTAAAACATCTGAGAATAAGTTTTAGGTTGTAAAAACTGTGTACTTGAGTTTTCATTTGTGGTATCTTGTTCCTACCACTCCTTCTGAACAAGGTACACTTGAGTGTAACTTCCGGCAATCCAATTACTGCAGGAAAAGAAATGTGACCACGATTACATGAGAAATCCCATGGAATCCCATATTAAATGAATAAGAACAGGTTGCCTGTCTGTAATTATGGTTCTTCAAATAGTCATCTTTGTACTTTCACATATGAGTCATTATGCACCTGTGTGGAAGTCCTCAGAAGCTTCTAAATATGTGTTTTGGCAGTAATCCTTCCCCTGAACCTCATGTATATAATGTGTGCACTCCCACCTAACCCCATTTCCAAGTCTGCTGAATGTTAGACCTGGAGTAAAGGGACAGCATGAAGAGAAGAGCAGGGAGGCTATATGAGTGCACAGAGGGCCATGCAAAGAATCAGTTACAGGCAGGCAACCTGTTCTTCCTTGTGATCTCTGTTCTCAAATATGAGAGAATACCAAGCTAACTCACAGAGGGTGGTTGTTCATGCCAGGACTGACAAAAGCACCTCCCTAGCAAAAATCACATGGAGACAGGGAAAGCATCAAGCCTATAATGGGATGGGAAAGTTGATGGCTGTGACCACGCAGCTGTGTGACAGAGGTCTGAGGGTGGGATCCCTCTCAGATATGCTGAAGAGATGGCCATTGCTCAAATCAAACAAGCTTTAACCCCTTGTGGAAGAGCTTTCCCAACAAGGGACTATTCAGGATGAACATCATTCACCACCCAAAGGGTCCTTGAGACAATTGCCTTTCCTTTTTTATGTGAGCCATAGGCAACAAATAGACAAGAAGTTACCTGGGACTGCTTTGTCTGGGCAACATAAAACAGGAGAGCCCTCCTAAAATCTAGGTATGGAGAAAGCATTCAAGATCAGAGGATCGTGATTGCATGAAAGTCAAAAGAAACCAAGGGCTGTTTGAAATGGAAGGCAGGCAACACATTAGGCAGGAAGGAGATGTTCATAAGGAGGACCTCTCTGTCCCTGTGAAAGCCCAAGTAAGGGCAGGGACCACCCTTAAGGCTGCCGGTTCACTAGCTCTATGAGCAAATGTAATGATAACTAAGGAGGCTGTCCACAAGGATATTATCTACACCTGACAGGTGAACTACCAACATGAATGTGCCCCTGCTGGTCCACCATTAGCAGCAAACAAAAGGAAATAGGATTACATAGGAGTGCATGGCTTATATCCATGTGGTTCAGTGGGTACGGCTACTATCAAAATATAGCTTTAGAAGCTTCTGGGGATCTCTGTGCAATTGTAGAATGACCCATTATGTGTGAGTCACAGAGATCATGAATCCTGTATTAAATGAACAAATAAACATTCCCCTTGTGGTATGTAATACACCTTATCGACTTTGCTATTACAACAGCTGTCAATCGGCTGTAGGTTTTGCAAGCAGCCCTACTGCCCAAGTCCATTGTCTGGCAGAAACTCGAATCTAAGACACCCATATACAGAAAGCTGGATGGAGGATCTCTTGGACCTTCCCACAAAGGAGAAAATGTGCATTTCATAGCAGATCAACATATGGTCTTTTTAAATTTTTAAATTTTATTTTACCTTTTTTTGTAACTGTATCCGTGTTGACCTATAATAGCTGCGCAATCAAAATCCTCTTCAGTTAATGTCACTTTCCCCATCTCCTACTTCCACCCACTATATGGTTGTCCAATCTCTGTTTATTCGTTAAATTAGTGTCTTTGCTCTTTATATTAACATTTTTTTGTTAAAACAGAATTTTAGACAATCCTTTCTGCAACTATTTTTTAAAAACTGTTCTGTCCATAGAAGAGGTTTTTTCCCCAAAATGTTGATTACATCCTTTCAAAACTAGCCTTTCACATTGTCAGAATAATGCCAAAAAGCACAGCTAGTAGCTAGTTCAGCAAGAAAGGTTTTTTCCTGTTCATTACAGCTATTACTCAAAATGGCTGGTTCATAACCTGTCTTATACAACAGTATATCTTTTCTTCTTGCTTCATTTAACAGGGCACACATTCACATAATCACAAACAGGCTTTTGTGTGTGAATAAAATTTCACATTGAGAAAAGATGGGACAAAGAGTCAACGGCGCTAACAGTTTGATGATAACAATGCCCTGCTTCTTGAGTGGAGAAGCTAATTTTGGAAGGTGGGTCACCACCAAGGTGATCCATGCTGTCAAAGATAGTAGTGCCAATCTTGCACCACATTGAGAAGAACAGTTGCCACAGAGAAGACTGCTGCTGTTTTCTCCTGATCACTTGATCCATTTAACTCACTTAAATGCAGGAAGAAGTATGTCAGGTTGCAAGGATATAACAGTGCTCATCTTGTGGAATCCCTGCTGAAACCCACCAACACATCCCCTGTACTGCAAATGCTGAAAGATGTATTGTGCTACAAACTGAAAGAAAAAATACAGAGTATGAGAGATAAATAAAAAAGGCCTCCATCCACCAGCTCTGTTGCTAACTCTGAAATGTGGGGAAACAGAAGTAGTCTTTCATTTTTCTGCTTTTTCTCCAGAGGAACACTGATGGGCTGTCCTGGATATATTGTGGAAATAAACAGAAAATATTTTGCAGATCTTGTTAATGCGTGAGTTGGACAGAATACTCATCAATTATGATATGTCATGAGTAAGAGAAAAATCCAAAGAGAATTCATCTTTACAGAGAAAGCATTCATATGTGGCCACAGAATCTATCTTGTAAGAAATGTCAGTAAACACAGTACACTGCATTTTCTGCCACACATACAGTTAATTCTGAAATTTAGAATCCCTTTTCTAATTAAAAGCTGAAGTATTTAGCAAAGAATAGAGCATTGTAATTGATTTTTTGTTTGCATCCAATTGTTATGAAGACAGTGTGCGCTAAACAGGAAGCAGTCCCCTTTGGCACGCTTTTTGCCAACAACCAATTTTCTCTCAAGCTGTCCCACAGTTTATAGTCATCTATCAAGAAAATATATGTAAGGAGAGGATAGGTCCCTAGTTATTTGTGAAACACCCTAAGGTTTAGATGGCAAGAACAACTAAGCAGTTTTTACAATGCTGCATTAAGAATACACCAGGCTGCACAGAGTTTTAAATTAACAGCATTACTGAAACATTAATGGAACTACCCAACACATTTATTCAAATTTAGCTTTTATCTAATGTAAAATTATATAGGAATTTGTTAATATTATCACTTATCTATAGCATACAATGGTCACATACTGCAAAATCCATATAGCATTCAAGTACAATATAATCATAGTTCCTCAAAAATGGAAGGAGTTTGCATGTACTATTAAATGGAATTACAGATGACTTAATGGGATTTCTACAACTGTTGACTTACTGTTCAACATATGACTCAATGGATCTACTCTAACTGAAGTCTAAAGGAATCAGCCCCAGGTTCCGAATGTTCAGAGTTGAGAGTTATATAGATACCACCAGATAAAAAAGCCTAGTACTGTTAAACTAATGATGCCAATCATACCAGCCTACTTGAACTTTAAAAAGAAACATGTATGACTTAATTAATGGCAATTTAACCAAACTTGAATTGTTTCAAAACCAAATACTGCATACAGTTAAGTAGGAAATCTGAGTTACATTTATATCCCTGGCTATGAAAAAGATAATGATCTTACCTGTGTAGTGTAAAAGAACTCATTGCTTTTCCAACACACACACACACACACACACATTTTTCTACCATGGGACAAGCAATCTCTACATCTTAATTAGATCAATGATGACTATCAAAAAACAGAAAGCAATTAAAGTTCAGGAATGTACCTGACAAATCAATCTTATTTATTTGAAACTCAGATTCATGCAAACATTTCTAATTAGTATTGAAGAGCTGCCTACACACTCCTCTGTAGAGGTTAGCCAGAGTTCCTCGCAGATATCACTCCTGAATAAACATGGAAATTAAACATTTTAGTCCATACATCCAGCTATGCTCATGCATCCACCATTCTTTCCCTCTCTTCAGTTTCTGTATTTTTTTTAAATCAACGTGCTTATAACAATTCAGAGAAAATAATTTGACTGAATTGAGAGAAGTTGTGAAGAACAAAGACACTCAAGTTGAGATAAGGAACTGGCTGATTTATTTTACTCATGAGTATAATCTTCCGTTATATTCAAGTGGAAAACACTGAACAGTCATTGGTTCTTCTTGTCCAAAACGTTAATACTTTCCAGACAAGAAAGAAACAAAACATAACTTGATAAATTTATGATCTCACATGCCCTATATATTAGGGCATGCCTCACTTATGAACAGCGGGTGCAAGATCAAATACCATACTCTGGTAAGGAAAGGCACAACATAGATCATGTGATTTACGCATACACCATACTTGTGTTTAATAAGTATGCCTAAGTCAAAGCTAGAAGAGTGGAACATTAGCACACTCCAAATTGCCTTCTCTACCACGGGACCTATATAAACAAAAACAGAAGGACAGAGTAGTAAATTGGGCTTCCACAGAGACAATTCTGAAGTGAAGGCAAAGACATGTTGGTACAAATCCAAGATGTTACTGAACATGAGAGAAGAAACTGGGGAGCACAGAAACATAAAACACTGCATTCATTCAACAGGCTGTATTTCAGTGGTAGAGAATATACTTTGCTTCCCAAAGATCCCAGATTCAGTCCCTGGCATCTCTGGATAGGGCTAGGAAAGATTCCCATCTAAACATGAGGAGAGCTGCTGCCAGTCAGAGTAAGCAGTACTAAGCCAGATAAGCTAATGGTCTGACATGTTATAAAGAAAATGTCTTGTGACATTGCCAAGCCAGACATTCTACTCCAGTCTATACTTCCTTGCAAAAGTACCTTCAGACACAGGTGGTGACTACAGGTGACATTCTAATCCAAGATCCTCCAATTTCCCTTTTTCCATTTTATTCCTCAAGAGGCAATTTCCAGAATAACAGGTGAGCACATACTCAGTGGAAGAGAATAAAGAGGTGCTAGGGATGAGATTTATGAAATGGAAAGGATGACACTGCACTCCCCAAAAAATACTTTTTGTTCACCAGTTTCACACTTAAATGAGCCCTCAGTAACAGTATGACCTATTCCACTGCAATACAAGGGACACAACTATTACCAGATGAAGACAGAGTGTCAAGCACCAATACAATCTCACTGAATATTTCAAGTCACTGAAGACAGGAAGCTTATTTCTTAGAGACCATTGAGTTGTCATTGATGTTGCTCCAATGTACCTCACCATTAGCACTCATTAATGTTTTGATCCACATTTGTCCTGTTGCTATGCTAGTGTACTCACAGTAAGTGGCCTCACATAAACTTCACCCTTAAATTACCTTTTCAGTCCATTCATAATAGGACGCACTCCCCAGGGTTGGAGGAGGAAAGGCAAAACTAGACAAGGGGTATGATACAAAGTCACACAATCAAATTCATTTTCTGTTTTCTATCCTCCAATATGGCTGGTGTGTCAACTCAGGTAATGGCAACACATAGTCATAATGCAGCAGGAGGGAGAGACTGACAAAAGATGCCTTTGAGACATCAGTTATTGGCAAGCCATCCAGAGAGTATATTGAACGAGAGGATTGGTACATCAATCAATGCTTTGATTGGTTGAGCTCTACCGCATTTCAGGCAGGGGAAGTCATTCCAAATCATGTACCCTTGGACTTATAATGAAACACTTCCAGTAAGGAAAAAAATCTACTTTTCTGCCACTGAGTCTTCCAATTGCTCTAGAAAGCTTGTTTGGGGGGGAGGGGGAATTGTTTGGCTGAGTCCCAGACTGGATTCTCCTGGCCAAATTAGTTTCAGTGATATACAATTAGAGTTTCAGTTTGATAAGGAGCATTTTGCGGGACAAGCTCAGAGAAAAACAAGATCTGACAGTGTTAGTGAGAGAGATGGATCCAACTTGTAGTAGGCTCAAGTTTTCCACTGGAAGATTTATCATTCCTGATCAGCGAGTGTGGACAGTGCTTACAAACAGGGACTTAGCACTGTGATACAGGGATCAAGGGCAGAACCCTACACTTACTTCCATTGCTTTGCAAGCTGGAACAAGGACAGTTACAGAAGAGAACAAATCTTTATCCTCCTCAGTCAGGAAACTAGATCACTGTTATCACTGGACATTACAGCCAGCAATAATTCTTACAGAAATGGCCAAGCCTTGCTATTCAGTTCCACACAGTACAGTAATGTAATGTTATATAGACATAAGACACGCCAGTATATTTAGTGCAAAATGGGGCACATCTGTTTCCCTGAAGCCCGAAGCCCAGATGGAAAGTGTAACAATGATTTCAAAAGCTTTCTTCACCTTATACATACTTCACATGATTTTGTCTTCATATGCATCGTCCACTGGTATTAAAGCACCCCCTGCTGGATAAGAATTCTAATCGGT
Source organism: Iguana delicatissima (assembly GCA_948472985.1). NCBI lineage: Eukaryota > Metazoa > Chordata > Lepidosauria > Squamata > Iguanidae > Iguana > Iguana delicatissima. The sequence continues at coordinate 546,334 of CAOKZL010000048.1, read as the reverse complement.
GAAAATATCTGGATAAACTGGTATGCCAAAGACTTGATTTTTACTGGCAGCAGCATTCAAAATCATGCCTGTCACCTTAACATTCTCTGCAAATGATGAACTTCAGCTTCAAACACCAATCTGTAAGGTCTGAACAGGAGAATAAACAGCACAAATGGGAATTTATTGTCTCAGTAGAATCAGATTGGGCTTCCTGTGCTGAGCAGAGAATGGAGGACAGCTTCACACAGCAGGTATGCAAAACATACTAAAATGAGCTAGGCCACAAGAAAAAGGCACAAGAAAAATTCAGTTAAACTCAGCAGAGCCAAGCTGTTGTGTAAAAACAAGTCTAGTGGAAAACACTTACAGGGAAGAAAAAAAAACAAAAACCCTCACTGCAAGTATGAACTGGTGAAAAACTGGCTGAACAGCAGCACCTCTGAAAAAGATTTGGGTGAGAGAACAATGAACAAATCCAACATGAGTCAACAATATGATCGTATGATTCAAAAAGCCAGTGGCGAATTTGCACTGCCAGCAGCAGTACCGCTTCCAAGACTCAGAAAATTATTGGTAACGTTCTGCTTGGCTCTGTTGAACAAACTGCCTGGAATAAATACAATGGTTATTGCAAGAAAGAAGTTGGATAGCTTTGTATATTTATTCAAAATGTGAAGCATAAATGATGCACATGTTTTCTCTACCATTTTAATGTCTTTTTGAATCTGTAGAGATGGGTAGACAGTCAACAGTGCACCCTTCCCTAAGCATATCTTGACTGTGAACGTCCTTGCATGACAAATGTTTACCAACACAGTTATATGAGGTGGCTAGACAACAAAAGATACAATCTGATGAAAAAATAGCAAGACTAAAATTTGAATCAGATATCAGTGGAAAACATTTATTCCAAGTTCAATATTTGTTACTACTGTATTATTTTAACTGGAATAGACTGCATAAATTTACAAGTGGCACAAATAATTAAGCAGCCTCTTGTGGTATTTACTTTCTTAATAAACAAATCAGAATGGAACATCTACAACCTGAATGAAAAACAGGGTATAGGTCACCATCTTAAAATTAATACAGCCATAATTAAGGTCTACATGAATCACAGAAGTATGGAGGCTATGATTTCCCCAGAAATGAAAGAAATTCACTTTGCCCATGCTCCAAGATATTATCTTCTTTACCATTAGTTCCCTAACAAAACTGCAATTTCTTTTTATCTGACTCCTCTGCAATCTGTCCACTGTCCCTACTGACAAACTCATTACACATCACTCTGGTCTGTGGTAATACCCATCTCCACGCAATATGTCAGCTAGGTTCTTGAGCAAACCTTTTCCCATGGGGAAAAACTGGGACAAAATGTCAGTGAAGCAGTGGGAGTTGGTAGCGTCCATGTCATTTGGCTAGAGAATTATTCCATGGTTTAGTCTAAATTTTAAAAGACCTGCCCAAAGGGTTGAATCTCAGGAGGACTGGGTTCAACTCCTTGGACAGCACCTCTAAAGTTTGGGCTAAAACAAGGAGCAGATCCTCTGATCCAATAACATCCTAGCCATCACCAAAGAGAAGCCATTATGATCCCTACTGCTGTACTTCCCAATGTATCCACATCTGCAGATTCCTCTTTAGGTATATAATGCTCTTAGCCAATGTGGGAAAAGACCTAACTACCTGTTTGGGTGTTTCGAATACATATATACATGGCTACTACTTATGAAAAGAACATAAAGAACAGAGCTTGGAAAAATTATTGATACTTATGGGAGATGTAGTTCAAAAACATAACTTCTCCAGCTTTGGTAAAGATGACGAGTACAGCTCAGTGGTGCAGCAAATGCAAAGCAAGGACAAGCCCCGAGGCTCCCAAAAGCTGAAAAGCAGGGGAAATGCTTGAAGTGCCTGAAATCATAGATAACGGCTGTCAATCAGGCTGAATAATCTTTAGCTTATGGAAAAGGATCCGGGCATATCCAGCACAAGGAAGCTTCATGTATTTAATAAAAGTTTCTTGAGCATGATCCACAGTCCCTCTTAAAAGTGGCACCTGGGATCATAGAGACTCCCTGCCCCTGAACTAATGCTTACTCTCCAATATCTTGAAACTTCCACTAAGAGACACAGCCCTGCAACCATATTTCTGTTCTGATATGCAAATCATTGAATGACAGGAAGATGTAAGTCTAATGACAGAAAAGCAGGATCTGCTTTAGTGTTTTGCATGGTATCTGCAAAGTAAATTTTAAAATAAAAAGCAGCAGGAGGCTGTATTTGTGGTTGCAATATGCATAATGAAAAGCAAGCAGAGCTGACCAAGAGACGCTATTTACTATTTTCCACTTTGGTAAGCTGTGTCACCTGGGAAGGTTTCCCATTAATAACAAAAATATGCAAGGTATTTATTTTTATTTTTTGCTCTGCAGTTCGTCCTTCACCCCCACCCCACTCCACCTCACAGAATGAACTGCCAGCATTATTACTTGAAGAAATGAAGGTCAACGATGGAACTTGCAAAACTGGTATCTGCTGTCAACCTCTGGGGGTTGTAGGAAGAGAATAATTCTAGCTGTGCATTACAAACAACCTCATTTCCAGATGGCATATATTCTAAGCACCCAAGTGGAAAAGTTATTCTATAAGGAAATGTATTAAGATCACCATAAAATAAGCTTCTGTATTTTGAGGAAAGAAAAATAACACAACCTGTTTGAGTTGAGTCATGCAAGAGTAAGTCTATTTCTGAAAAATAAAATGTCCAGATTATATATTTTTGTGTCAGCAGTACAACAATCAGTAAACAGAGCATCAGATGGCAATCATCAGTGTCTTCTTTCTAGCTGTCTTACTGGCTCACTTTTTTAGCCTTCTGAAAATCAGACACATTTTAATTCAGGATACTTCTTCTTACTTGACGTTAATTCATCATTTTTGATTCACAGCTATTTAATCTCTTCCATTAATTACTTTTCACATGCATATTTAATGATCTTTCCCCATGGGGACGGAGCTACACTATGCACGTTGTGCGTAGGTCCCACTGAAATCAAGGGGAATTATAAGTAATGCTTTTGGTTTCAATAGGAACAAACCTGATTAACACTAGCATCCAACCCATGGAGGAAAGTTATCCTTATCTGGAGGGATTATTATTCTTGTATATTAATGGAATTCTCAAGTATCACACTGAGTGGCATTACATTGTGAGTGTAAATTAAGTTTGAATGAAATGTAGAAAGATGGGATTTATATTTCTGAAGTCAGTATGGAGATCAGAAATTTGCACCTTCTGTATCAGTTCTGCTCTGTCTAGAGTAGACATGCAACAGCATTAGAAATAGCAAAATCTTCCCCCTGAAGAAAACCTACACATTATAATTGAGCTCGCTTCGAAGTCCAGGGACAAAAAGAAAAATAATGTGCCAGAAACCACTTGGACTGAGTGCTATTCAACAAAGAGGAACTTCTTCCCGCAAGTAATGCCTGGAAAAGTAGAAGGCCATGCTGGTAGATCAAGGATCCCACTTTATTGAAAGAAATGCATTTCTGGCTCACACTCTGACAGACCAGAATCTGAACAGAATGGTTGCCCTGAGCTTAGTGTCTGTATACCCTAATATAATATCTTCAAAGTTGCCATGTCATTCATACATTGTGTATGTCTCTCACCACTGAGCAAGACTACCAAACACTTTTGGTTCTGCTAATAGACACTTTTTACTTCTGCTTTTTGTCTTTTAACAGGCAGGCCAATGTGTTCTTATTAGTTCCAGAGACAGGACCAAATAAGAGAGAGCAGCCATGCTTCTCTGATGCTGTAGCTTTCAGTGCAAGCTGAGATCTTCTTGTACCAAGCATGGCCTAATTAAATTATATGGGCATAAACCCGCCACCTATTGTGCATCAAGATTATTACTAACTGAAGATAGAAGCTCTTTCACTATACCCAACAACATTCTCTCTCCTGCACGCACGCACGCGCACACACACACACACACACACACAGAGGTTGGGGGGGCTTTGCTTTGCTGTTGAAAATGAAGATTTTGATGAACTAGAAGATGTGATCATTCCTTACCGATTTTCTTACATTTCCTTTTTAATGCAACAAGATGGTTACCTGTAATTTTTATCTCTGGGATGAAATCTACTTTCATTCAATTCCAAACAATGACATCTTGCTAGAATGTCACTTGGCAGAATCTTCAAAGCTGTCTGCTTCACAGAGTTAAAAGCAAGAGGACACAAAACAAAACAGGGCAAGGTAAATATAACAAGGACAGCCTTAAAGGAAAGCTAAAGGTGACAGTCTAAAGTCTGTTAGATCGCACAAAATTTCCCATTCTGTTATTGAAAAGTTTTAACTGAACCATTTCCAGGAGGGGAAAAAAACAGGAAGACATTTAATGACTCCTGAAGTAAGATTCTCCAGAAAACTTTGCAGAACCATAAAATCTCAGAACCATAGAGTTAAAGGGTATTCCAAAGACCAACTGCCTCCAGCTATAGAAACCTACTGTCAAAACACCAGTGAGAGCTAGCCAACTAATCTCTGTTTAAAACCCTCCACTGGAAGTCTACCACCTTCAGCGATGTAGATGCAGAGGGGTAAAATGAGGGCACTGCTCCCACAAATAAGAATTTCATCCTCCCTTGAAATTTCATGTCAGTCCCCAAATTTCTAATATTGCAGAGAAAGAAACACTGGAAATTGTTCATATGTAGAACACGTGAATTTGCTGTGTTCACATTTCCTTGGTAACTTGGTAATTCCCATCCCCTCGCCCTTTATTTTATTTTATTTTTTTGGATACCTAAAGTATATTTCTAAATGCTCCTCTGAAGTTTTAAATTACTGCAATGCTGGAAATTTGGAGAAAATTTCATTTGGGGTGCAAATTTCTTATTTGGAGGGGGAACACCAGAAGCTCTTTTGAAATTGAAGGCTATTCTGAAAATAGGATTCAGGACTCTGGATAGCTCCTTGCAGTAAAACTCAGAATGAAATCATTGCACTCCGAATATGGAAGCCACCAGCCTCCACTGATTAATGCCCATTGTCAATAATAGCTCTCCCTATCATAATTCAGCCTGCTCATATAAATGAGACACCTGTTAAACCTTGTCCTTCTTGAAAAGGCAAATATTGAGATATATCATTTAGTGAGGAGTTCTTCACTCTGGCTCCAGATCTTATTCACCTCTATAAGGCTTCCCTACTTGCATGAGAAAAAGGTAAGTACTTAAGGGGTGACAGCAGTGGCACCTGGTGTCTTCTATGTCAGTGGGGTGATGAATCCACTCTAGGTTTTATTGTAGGCTTTAAAATAACTCTCCAAGGTGCTGAACTCTATAGCTAAATAGGTTCAGCACCAGGAATAGCTCTTCTGAAGCCTGCTAAAACCTGGAATAATCACCCCACTAGTGCTGGAGCCACCTGCCATCTATGAATGAAAATGATGGGTAAGAGTTAGCACTGGATACAGAACCTGGCTTTCTTAAAAGGTTAGAGTCTTGTTTTTCAGTATCAAAGCAAGCATTTCCTAGTTGCAAAAAAATTTCCTTGAAACTCTGTGCAATCCCTGCAAGATGGAGTTCTTGAGGAAGACCTCGAATGACCAGGGTTGGGGCTTCAAGTGCCCTCCAACAGCATCTTGTCACTCTACCCAACTAGCAAATTAAGAATTATGTAAGACAGGATAAAAAAAATCAAATGTCTGCAGGAAGTGTGGGACATAAAATTTAGTTGTTCTCAATAGGGAATTTGAGATTGATGAGGGCTGGGCCATAATCACATCCCTCAGAGTAGCTCTATTAAAAACATGCATCAGCTGGGCTGAAAAATACTACAGTAGTAGCACTGCCAACACAAATGTCTGTATGTTCACAGACCTTTCAGAAATGGCCATAATTGGAATCAACATAATAACCTTCCTATTTTACTTTTTGAGCTGTACAAACTTAGAAAATATGATGGTCTCATTATTTCACACAAGATGGCCTTCACAAGAAAGGTTCAGGAAGCCAAATAGGAGCCAAGAGAATGCTTTATTCTACCACAGAAAAGAGAATTGCTTAGCCTTCAGTGGCTTACCTTGTGTGCCAGTCCAGGAGACAATTAACCCAAGTCTCCTGCTGATCCTGGAAATCTCTCATACTGTGCATTGTTGAAGATATTTTGAGAATTCATGCAGTGCAATGAGTAGAATGTTGGTACTTGAACAAGTAAAACCTGAGTACAAATTCACATTCAGCCATTAAGCGTACTGGGTGGTGGTGATCTCAGCACGGCTCGCCTGAGAACACCATTGTGAAAGTAAAAGGTTCCTTGGAGGAAGAGTGAGACAGAAAAGTAAAATATTTTAAAACTGAACAAAAAGCACTCCTTAAACAAGAAGAAACACAATTAGTTACTGCAATGGTACAACAGCAAATCAATTATAACTAATGGGTGTGGATGCTAAGAAGAACCTAAGAGCGATCCCGCTCTTTGGACAAAGATCTTTCTAATCTAACATCCTGTTTCTCACACTGGCTAAACCAAAGCCTGTTAAAGTTGTTATTCTATTTATTTGGACAATAGCTTCCGAAAACGTTTAGCCAGCATGCTGGCTGGAGGTTTCCATAGGTTATCATCCAGAAAGGTAAACACTTCCATGTTTGGGTCTCTAGGGATTCCATTAGTGGAGCATATAAGCTATGAGTTTCTCAGAAATTTATGCTTTCTCCAAGCTGGGAGGTTCTATGCAGCCATAATCATTCTTCTATTTCTGATTGTTAGTTGTTGGTGCACATACTCGTGGGGACAGCTAACTGCAGGTCTGAGGAAAATCCAAGTTTTGCGTAAGTACAAATCTTCTTTTAAGAAATCTTTTAAATCTTTAAAAGGGGGAGGGGGGACAGCTAGATGAAAACAAAAACCTGAAAGGGCAAAGGAAATGGAATATCCTATAGGGAGGCACAACTGATTGATGGAATCATTAAATAGGACATTTCACACCACAACACTCCCTCCATTTCTGATCTTCAGGGCATGGGCATTGTTACTCATGCAACAAAAACCACGGTCCACTCAAAGAAGAAGGGAGTACCACTATGTTTGCAAAAGTTGAAAGAAAAACCTTAGTGGAAAGCACCCAAAGGAAGAGATCCTTCAGAACAGCCCAATTACAACTGAATATGCTCACTGTCTAGAGAATGATGACTGATTGGAGTGTGTGCACGTGTGCATATGTGCAAAATAGAGTGGCCAGAATGCTGAGCACGATACATGTAACTTTTTCCAACATTCTATTCCATGTACCACTGTCAATCAGTTTGTTTAAGCCTCCTTTTAGAACCATCTAAATCAGTGGTTCTCAACCTGTGGGTCCCCAGATGTTTTTGGACTTCAGCTCCCAGAAGTCCCAGCCACTATGGTCAATGCTCAGGGCTTCTGGGAGCTGAAGTCCAAAAACATCTGGGGACCCACAGGTTGAGAACCACTGAGTAGAGTCAGGAAAGTTACTTTGGGGGCCACAGTATAGCCATACAGGATTCTGGCAGTCTAGGCCAAAAATATAACCTCTTCAGACAGTATAAGAAACACAGGAATAGCAAGAGAACCAAATATCTAGCGTACCCACAATTATGCACTAGGAAAATCATATGTATTCCATATATTACTCAGAATACTCGAGTGGACAGTAAGCTATAGTTAGAAAAAAGGGACTTTCTTCCAAAATCTGCATCAAAATGATTGATCGTCACCACATCGTGCGGCACTGAATTCCTCAAATTTGCGCACTCTGTGTGGAGTTTTTGAGAACTTTATCTAATTACACTGACATTACTCAGTTATGTACATGGAATATGAACTTTTTGCTCAAGTCATCCTCAGCAGCAATTTACACTAACAAAAATTCTATATACACATCCAGCAAGTTACAAGCTTACAATGCTTCTTTTCCCATTTAAATACTGTAGCAAATTACAAGCCTAACTTTTTGTAATCAGTAGAAAATCAAAAATCAGTAGAATAATCTAAAAAGTCATAAAGCTTTTTATTTTAACAGGAGAAGCTCTATATTAAATGCGTTAGGTTGCCACAGTAAAAAAAAATCAATTTTGAAATCATGATGTTTATAGGCTTCTGAAACAAAATACAACCCAGGAATTCAATAAAGGAGCTGACAGACATAAGCCCAAGACACTGTCATTTTTAGACAACTGACAGCATTTAAATATACAGCGGTAGACCCAGAGGTTATGGTACCAGCTCTACCTATAAAATTAAAAGATTCTGACCTTGACACCAATAGTAGATGAAACCACAAGGCCTAGAGAATAAGATTCAGTGAGCAGCAAAGATTAATCGTAAAACAATTGAGATGACAGCAAAAGCGAGGGGGATGTGAAATTACAAAACCAGAACAAAGAGAGCGCTGAAAGGCAAGCAGAGATGCTGCCAGTAGACAACTTTTCACATACAATAAAGTGTGCTTCTGTCACCTCAGAACTGCTGTCCAGCTTCACAATGTTTCCTTATTTTCAAGCAATTTCAAAAAACAACAACTCAGAAGTATCTTCCTAAGCAATGGAGGTACTGGCATTCCAAAAGAAAGGAACAGTACCTAGATTGTAAGCAAAGGACAGATTAAACAGACTCCAGAGCAGATACAAAGTGTATTTCCTTTCTTTACACAATAATCCCACAGAATCCCCAAAACACGGGGGATTTCAGGTCAGGGAATGATGTTTCTAGGTGTGGGATCCATAAAATGGTGCCTGATACCTGCCAGGCTCCCTGCTCCTCCTGTAGTTATTATTTATTTTCAGATGATGATGACGATGATGCTGTGGGTCCAGATTTTCTGAAAGATCCTATGTCATGGTTACAATCATGAATCATGGTTACAAAAGAACGATAATCATATTTCATTCATTATAGAACGAGCTTGCCCTAATTCAGAGAAAGGCTTCCTTTTGGTCACTTCACTGTCTCGGTGGTGTTTCCAGGCTGTGGAATTCTCTTCCACAAAAGGCAAACATGGCCTTCTCACTACTCTCCTCCCACCTGCAGGTAAAAGGGTTTTTACTGAAACGGGTTTTTGGAAATTCATTTGGTTGTGCAGAAGTGTGTTTTAAAGGTGTGCGCCTGTAATATAATTTTATCTTTAATTAGCATATATACCCGACGTTGCCCAGGATTTGATTTTCTCATTGGTAATACTTATTAGAACGTTTTGAGATCCTGTGTCTCTAATTTCCCAAACTGTCTTGTCCAGTACCTGTAACTTTTCCCCATATTCCCCAATTCAGAGTAATTAACATAGAGAGATTGGGTTCCTGAGGTAATACACTGCTCTCCTCCCTGCTGCTAGGCCTCATCTCCATAGCAACCAGCCTATTTAAGACAGGCCCAAGAGCTCTCTGGCTGAGAATTCTAAAGGCCCTCCCTAAACTGCAACCCCGGGATTCCACTGAACCTTCATGGTAGCCATATGAGGCCTTCACCTGACACAGCCAACCATATGAGGTCTTCCCACTTGACACAGACAAACAAACAAACTTTGACTTTTATATATTAGTGGATGTAATGTTTTTGAATGATTTTATACCGTTTTACATAAGTGATGTTTTAACAGGGTAGCTCAGGAGTTCCCAAAATGTCCACCATAGTCCATACATATTCACTAGTTTAAGGAAAACACAAGGAATACGAAAGTTCCCCAATTCTCATTTACCACCAGCAGTCAATGCAAGTTATGGGGGTCTTTTCCCGTCAATTGGGAAGCGGCTGACTGACGCAATCTCTGGCTGGGGAAATTGCGACAGGGACCTGACTTTTGACAGTTGTACTGGAAATTGCTCACAGGAGGGGGTGGAAACATCAGTCAGCTGCTTCCTGATTGACAGGGGAGCAGACTCCTGTTGTTCGCTGTTGCTGCTCCCTGGAAAGTAAGGATGCAGGGAGTTGGGCTGCAAGACACTATGTAGCTACATAACTCAGGAGGTTACGCATTTGTAACTGCCTTAGGGAATTCTGGACCACTGACTTAACACAGCATCTGGTAAAGAACATATTTCTTACTATAGAAGCCACAGACAGGGAGTGTGTGACCCTACAATGAAGTACTGCACTGATATAGCCAGCACAGCTGATCATGAAAGATGATGGGTGTTGCACTCCAACATCTAAGGGGCACAAGCAGTTCCTGCCTCTGGCTTTCATGGACATTATCCACTGAAACCCTATGCCATCATAGATTTGTTAGTATTTAAGGTATCAAAAGACTCTTGATTTGTTTCCTCCTTTATAAAACTACCACTTTATAACTGACTTCTTTTAAGCATAATTTTATTAAATTTTACTAAATAACAACTTTAGCAATTTATTGAATCATGGTTACAAAAGAATGATAATCATATTTCATTCATTATAGAATATGTTGATTGTAAGTTATATCCACCAATTAAATAAGTTTTTCCAGATATCCATGGGACATTACTCTAAATTGCTAAGGACAGAATTGTCTGCTTTATTTTGTTTCAAAGACATTTTGAAGAAATCCAAACATGATGACTTGAAATCCAAACATGATGAGTGCAGATGACCATAGGTCAGCCATCACTTTTTGTACAGATTTTAGAAATACACACTCCATGCAGAATTTTTAATTATTGACAGCAGGGATTTTATTTTTATTTTTTTTATTTTAATTTTTGCTTTCACACGCAATGACTTGAGTGTCTAGATACTATTTGGAAGATCAGATAATTTGTCAAAAATCACCCCTCCATCTTTCAAGTGTAAAATTTTAATTTATATTTTGGCTTTAAACTTAGTAAGCCCATTATATTGAACCACTGTAAACTACCATATCTCCCTAGGATTAATTACATGTTTTAATTAAATTAAAAGATTCTGCCTACATGACCTCCATATCAGGTCCAAATACATGTTATCTGCTCTGAGACTTGTCTCATAGGACAGCTGCCTCCAACATTTTAAAAGAAGACAGTTTGTTCTTCCTTGTATCTCCCAAAAGCCACCCTGGAATTTAATTTCCAATTCTATTCATGAATTACAAGTACAGGAAGAATTTTTCATGAATATTCCATGATCTCATCTTTATTGAAGCTTTACTAGGAAATTGTTTGAGGGGAGGGTGATGCATGTTTGTCTGAATGCTTGGTAAAAATGTTTTAAGCTACATTATAATATAGGTTACAATATGCATTTATGTCCTTCACATATAGTTCTTCCTTTGAAAGCTAAGCTGAATATGCTTAGGAGATGAGGACAAATGTAGTCTCATGAAAATAATGAGTGCAGCTTTGCACAAAGAAATTAAAAGTAAGACAGTGGGGTTGTTCCCTAATATCTCTCTGGTTCTCCTTCCTGCTTCTACTGCTTTTGCTGTCTACTCTTATACCCAGTCTGTTAACATGCTGCTTCTCCTGTAAGGGGAAAGAACAGGAAAAAGAGAAAAGGCAGCAGCTAGAGAACTTCCCTGTGTTTCCTTAGTCAAAGAAACACAGCAGGACACCTTAGCTTCTACCAGCCTTCATTCTCACTCCCTCACTCTGTCTACTCTCACAATATAATGTACACATTCACACTCATAAAAACAATGCTTTGTGCTGGAAAAGGAGAAAGTAAGACAAGTTTTACACTTGAAGGTTTTGTTGTATGTAGGAGGAAATGTACCCTTGAAAAATAATATATGTGCATTATTTCTATTTGTGCAGACACAGACAGAACCAACTTGCTTCATTCTGTTTATTTTTTACAGAATGATTACATGTATGGGAATTGTCAGTGTGCAAAATGCAAATTTCATTGAGCACAACCCAAGAGTGCAGTTTTAAAGCACTGGAGAAGATAATGGGCAAGTTCTTGTATCACAGTAGAATACCACAAATCTCCACAGGCAAAATTAGGCCTTGATAGTGCCATGCAACCTTTGTATTGAACGTTGCACAGCTGAACATACAGCCAAATGCACATGTGCATCGTCATGAACAATGGTACTGCACAAGCAATTCTGAATGCAAATGCTGAGCATCAGATGCTTCTGTAGGGGAACTGAATACATGCACAAAACATACTCAGGGTGCTGGCCAATGTGTTAATTTCTGTTTCACAAAAAGAACACACCACACAGATTAACACTATGATTCCACTTTAACTACTATGGCTGCATAATATGGAATCCTGGGTTTTGCAGTTTGGTGAGGCACTAGAGGAGCTTTCTGGCTGTACATTCTAAATACTCCTCATTAAGCTGCAAATCCCAGGTTTCCATAGCAGTTAAAGGGAATCACAGTGCTACACCTGCCTACTACAAGAGGGACCCAGGTCTATTACTTTTCCATGTGAACAAAAAGCCAACCAACCCCTTTCTACACATGTGTTACTATCACATAATACATACAATAAAGTAGACAAAACAGTACATCGTGAAAAACTTAAAATTACAGCAGATTTATTTTTAAAACCTGATAATCATGGACTGTTTATGAGAGAATAATGTTGAGCTGCAGAAAATCCCTTGATTCTTAAAGGTAACAGTGCAACAAAGGATTTGGTTGAACTTAGGTAGGAACTCGTTTCAAAATATCTTTTAGAAATTAACTCAAACTCCCACTAATGTAGAAAAATTCACTTTCAAGGCCTAGCTGTTTTTGTTTTTGCTTACACCCTCAGGAGAATACAAAAGACCTGCAATAGCTCTGATAATTTAGCAGCTTTCCAGAACTTTGATCATGTAATTAAAGAAAGGTTTTACTTTATTTTCTTTGTACAGATTTTATACATTATTAGACCAAAAAGGTAACCTTTAGGACAAAAGTAGCCAATGATTAAATCAAGAACGTATATTATTAAGCAATTTATACAAATCAGGCAGGCAAAATAGGTTGCCTATTTCTAATGAAAGAAAACACAAGCTACTTTAAGGGGGGAAAGCCCCTTTTATGTTATCATTTTTAAAATGAGGAAAGGCTAAAGAAAAGCCCTTACTTCTACCTGGTTGTGTGCCTGCTAGATTTCACCCAGAAGCACTGCTCAACCATAACCAAGTTCAATGGCTGAAGTTCTCATTACACCCACAAAGTCACAGTTGATATATGAGTCAGTGACTCCAAGCACTGAATTTTCAGAGCTTCCTCAATGTCTCTCAGCAGAATCTCTCTCTACATTTTTATTTATCACAAAATCAAACTGTCAAGAGTTATTTAAGGCCTTTTGTTCATTTTAAATATTAAACAATATAAATTAAGTTCTACTTTATATTTAAAATAAATTAAGTCACAAAGAGCAGGAAAACGGATGACACGGTTTTATAAATCTTTCACGGCTGTCGCAGGTGGAGGTAAAAATACTGCAGAAACCCTGGGAATCATGAAACTTCACAACCACTCAGGGAGCCCTGACTGTTCTCAAAATTGCATCATCCAACATCTTTCTGACTGATACGCACAACATATTTTTGCTCCAGAAACAAAGTACAAAATGCAGTAACTAAAAATTACACACCAGCAAATTCTGTATACTGAGATGAGAAAAATTAAGTTTCTATTACCATTCACCTTATCTACCACAGTAAACAGAATGGTTACAAAAACCAAAGAAAATTGATAATGAGAGACAAAAAAAACCAACAACCTTGATCCATCATTAATTTACAAGCTTTATTATGGAGTAGGAAAAGTGACTGTTCAGGAGCCACACAATTACTAATATTCAGCAGTTATAGCCCAATTCTATACAGACATAGCTCAGTGAACAAAGCCACTGACAGTAAAGGCCCTTTTTCATAAAGGCTTTTTACACCCCAACCCAGCTTTTTCTCCTTGTCCTCTGTCTAGCTGAAAGTTTTTTCCTAACTTTAGCATCAGAGGACAGCAAGGAGGGCTGGAGAAACAGGGTTTTAGTGTCAAGTTGAAAAAGCCTGTTTGCAGTAAACAATTTAATAAAGCTTGACTGGGAAAGAGCAGGCTTCTAACCTAGCACATCCTCCTACAGCCATGTGTACCTGCCTAAAACAGGCAAGGTAAACAGCAGCTTCCTGCAGAATCCCTTATGGAGCTGGAACAGTAAAACATAAAGAAAAAGGGAAAGCATCTCATACACAATGCAAGCAGAGAACGAGCGAGACATAAGGCTATTGCAAAAATGTACTGCATTCCAAAATCCAAAAAAATTCAAAATGTGTAACACTTCTGGTCCCAAGCACCAGAATAAGGATAAGGGAGACTCAACCTGTGTAGGAAACTATCCCTATTCTTTTCATGCTATTTCTGCGTCTGGTAGCATATTTTCTGTTAAAGAAGTAATGCCCAGAAACATATCTACTTTGTTAACTCAGGTATATCTGCATAAGAGTGAAACCTTTATTGGCCAACCAAAATGCACAAAATGCATCATGCAACCTTTTGAAGCTGCTGTATGATTTTTAATCAAAACACGTTTTAAAAATCATATTGTAGAAGAAAAAAATGTTATTTCTGTTATTCAGTTGGTTTGGAGGTATCTCAGAGCAGGCAGAAGCCACTCCTCTCTTGGTCATTTGGGGACCAAGACAAAAGACAGTAAAATATAAACTCTATTAGCAGCAGTAAAATAACTAAGTAAAGTAAGAACAGGTTGCTTACCTGTAACTGTGATTCTTCGAGTGGTCATCTGTGCCCTTACACACTAGGAGCTTTCGCGCATGCACCGTACCGTTCAGAAAATTCTAGAGCTTAGTAGCTTAGCGGGAACCCCTCCCCCCATGTATCCACTGAGCATGCTCAGCCCGCCGAGCAACGGTCTCTCCTCAGTTCTACAAGTCCGCCAAAAAAGGGGACCTGAGAGTGAGGGGACGGTTGGGCGGGTGTGTGTAAGGGCACAGATGACCACTCGAAGAACCACAGTTACAGGTAAGCAACCTGTTCTTCTTCTTCGTGGTCTCTGTGCCTTACACACTAGGAGACTTTGTAGCTTACCAGAAGGATGGTGGGTCAGGTCCCTAGAGTACAGAGGCCAGCACCGCTCGTCCAAACCGGGCATCCCTCTTGGACCGACAGTCCAGCCGATAGTGGCAGATGAAAGTCGAGGGCCTGGACCAGGTCGCCACTCAACAAAGTTCATGAAGGTCCACATCTCGCAAGAGGGCTGCTGAGGATGCCACAGCTCTGGTGGAGTGTGGCCAAAGCAAGTCAGGAGGAGGCTGCTTGGTAATCTCATAAGCAAGCAGAATTGTCTGGGCCACCCACTTGGAGAATATCTGGGTGGACACCTTGCGGCCCCTGCGACTATGACCGTGGCAGACAAACAGGTGGGGGGTCTGCCTGTAGGCCGCAGTCCTCTGAGTGTAAAAGGTCAGGGCCCTTCGAACGTCCAGGGTGTGCAAAGACCTCTCAAGAGGGGTCGTCAGGTTAGGATAGAAGGTAGGAAGGATGATGTCCTGGTTAAGGTGGAAATGAGAGACTACCTTTGGGAGGAAAGAAATGTCCGGGCGGAGAACCACCTTATCCCGGTGAAAAACCAGGAAGGGGTCGTCAACGCGTAGCGCTGTCAATTTGCTGGCACACCTGGCAGAGGTGACAGCCACCAGGAAGGCAGTCTTAAGAGTCAGGAGCCTATCATCAACAGTGGCCATAGGCTCAAAGGGTGGTCTCGTAAGTTGAGAGAGTACCAGAGATAGGGACCAGGGAGGCAACGGCGGCAATACCGGCAGGTATAGATGGTGAAGTCCCTTCAGGAACTGTTTCATCGTGGCATCTCGGAAGAGCGCTGCTGAAGGAGAGCCTCGGGGTTGGTAGGCCACGATGGCAGACAGGTACACCTTCAACGAGGAAAACAAGAGACCCTCTTGTTTCAAGTGAAGCAAGAAGCGGAGCACGGTACCGAGAGCAACTGGCGATACCGTGTCTCCACGCTCCTCCGCAAAAGTCACAAACCGCCACCACTTGTAGGCATAGTTGCGGCGGGTCAATTCCTTTCTGGCCGTGGTAAGGACGTCCTGGATAGCGGGATCGTCTAGGGCTGCATCCTCCACACGTGGAGGTCCAGGACAGGCAGGTCGGGATGGAGAATGCGACCACCAGAATGAGACAGCAAGTTGGGCGCTGCTGGAAGCCTGAGCGGCCATCCCCAAGAGGCCTCGAGCAGCGGGGAGAACCAATGCTGCCTTGGCCAGTGCGGGGTGATGAGGATGGTGTCGGCTCGGTCCACCAGGATCTTGGCTACCACCCTGCCCAGCAGGGGGAACGGTGGGAAGATGTACAGGAGACCCTCTGTCCATCGGTACTGGAACGCGTCGCCAAGGGAGTTCGGTCCCCGGCCGGCTCTCGAACAGTACTGGCGACACTTGGTGTTCGACACCGTGGTGAAGAGATCGATGTCGGGATTGCCCCATTGGGACCATATCAAGTGGAATGCTTCCTCCGAGAGGGACCACTCGTGGTTGGTGAGGTGTCCCTGCTCAGGGCGTCTGCTGTCGTATTCTCCTGCCCTGCCAGGTGGACGGCAACAGGGTGGACTTGGAGGGACACGCACCAGTCCCAAAGCTGGAGAGCGATGGTCAGGAGCGTGGTAGAATGGGTCCCTCCTTGTCTGTTGACATAACACACCGTCGTGGTGTTGTCGGTCAGGATCAGCACCACCTGTCCAACAACCAGATTGTGGAACGCTCTCAGAGCTTTCCCGATGGCTAGGAGCTCGAGGGTATTTATGTGGAGAGCGGTCTCATTGCCAGTCCATCAGCCTTGGACTCTGAGGTCGTCGCAATGCGCTCCCCATCCGAAGAGGGAGGCATCGGTCGTGATTGTGAGCTGAGGGGTCAGTCGTGTGAACGGCATCCCTGACAGGAGATGACGGTACGAGAGCCACCACAGCAGAGAGCGACGTACTGGTGTCAGCAGTCGAAGTCGCAGGCGCTGGTCATCTCAGAGCGGATTGAAGGCTCTGACAAACCAGCGTTGTAGGGGGCACGCTCGCAGCCTCGACAGGTACGTGACAGCCGTGGTGGAGGCCATGTAGCCCAGAAGCTGTTGTATTTTCCTCGCCGATATCGTTGGGGCGTCAAGGACAGCCGCAGCAGATTGGCGGAGGGCATGAGCCCGCTCCAGAGGCAGGTAGGCCCTGGTCGAGACCGAGTCCAGGGTAGCTCCAATGAAGTCCAACACTCTCGCTGGCTCGAGGTGAGACTTCTTCGGGTTGACTCGAAGACCCAGGCAGGTCAGGAGGAACAGTGTCAGATGTATGTCCGAGTACAGTTTGCTCTTGCAGGATGCTACCAGCAGCCAATCGTCTAGGTAGGGGAAGACGGTGATGCCCTTCATCCGCAGGTGGGAGACCACAGGGGCCATGCACTTCGTGAACACCCTCGGTGCGGTGGAGAGGCCGAACGGCAGCACCCGGTACTGGTAAGAGGTGCCATCGATCGCGAACCGAAGGTATCGTCTGTGCTGCGGATGGATGGAAATGTGGAAATAAGCATCCCGCACGTCAATTGAAGTGAACCAATCTCCCCGGTGAGAGGAAGGGTAGGATCGTCGACAAGGTGACCATCTTGAACCTCCTGGGGCGGATGTATTCGTTTACCCCTCGGAGATCCAAAATAGGTCGCAGGGTCCCGTCTGACTTCGGTACTGTAAAGTACCGGGAGTAGAAGCCGGTGGTAGTGGCCGAGGGCGGGACCGGCTCGATCGCTCCCTTCTGGAGGAGGGACTGGATCTCTTCCAGCAGAGCCGGGCTGGCCAGGGTAGAATAGAAAACGCCTCGAGGTGGAATACTTGCAAACTCGATGGCGTAACCAAGCCGAACAATGGTGAGCACCCAAGAGTCTGACGTGATCGATCGCCACGAGTCGAGGTGTTTGGCCAGCGTGGGATGGTTCGTTCAGGGCTGATGGCAGACGGAAGGTTGGCTGAGGCAGGGTCCTGCAGAACCCATCAAAAGCGGGATTTGGATCCCAATGAAGACTTCTTGGAAGCCGTCTGTCGGCCTTGTGCAGGACGTCTGGAGGAAGATGTGCGGGAGTCAGGAGGATCCAGACCTGGGCGAGGTCGGAAGCTTGCAGAGGACGAATGGTGCCACGCAGGCCGCGGGCCACGGCGGGTCTGTGGAGGCTGACGGATCCCCATCTCTTGGCCGTCAGACGGGCCTTGACAATGTGGTCCATCGCCTCGTCCATTGACGCATTGAAAAGACCCTTACCGTCAAATGGGAGGTCCTCGATGTGTTTCCGGGTGACCTCCTGGAGGCCCGAGGACCGCAACCAGGCATACCTGCGAAGGGCGACAGAGCTGACCATGACTTGGCGCTTACCTCCACAGAATGTCTTGACGAGAGGATTTGCTGATTTGTGAGCGCTACCGCTTCATTGTAGAATTGGTTAGCACTCGCCCTATTCTCCTCCGGAACAGTGGAGAGAATGGGGCGACCTTGTCGAGGAGATTGCGCAGGTAGGCTGCCATGCAAGCTTGGGTGTTGGACACCCTCACCACCAAGGAGGAGGCAGAATAGAACCTCTTTCCAAAAGTGTCCAAACGACGCCCTTCCTTGTCCGGCGGTGTCGTGTGGGGCCTGGAACCGCCCTTGGTTTGCACCGATTCCACCACCATGGAGTTGGGCTGAGGATGATTAAACAAGAACTCGGCATCCTCCTTTTGGGTCCGATAAAGGTGTTCCAGCCTGTGTGGTATGGGCTGGGCTGAGGACGGCTGAGGCCAGGGGTGTTTGAGGGCCTCCATCAAGGCGGGCAGGAACGGTAACGGGGCTGCCGCAGGAGGGCGGGTATCCACATAGTGGAAAACCGGATCCTGCACCGCCGGGGCTGGATCCGCCACCTTCAGACCCAGGGCTTTGGACATGCGGAGGAGAATGTCCGAGAACTGTCGCACATCCTCAGGAGCCGACTCGGGAGCTGGATCCCCGAATGCCAAGGGAGGAGACTTGTGCGAGGCCGGTGTAGAGTCCTTAGAGTCCATCTCAGAATCGTAATCCTGGGAGGACGCTGTGGAGGACCTGTCCGGAGAACGGTCCAAACGGTGTTCAGGTGACTGGACACAGGACGGTACCGGCAGCGAGACCGTCTTCGGAGCCACAGGCGGTTGCACAGCAGTCGGCGGAGGAACCAGCGAAGGCACCGGATGTGGAAGCGCCTGAGTGACAGTGGCGACCACAGAAGGAGCAGGCTGGGTGGAGGCAGCCTCAGCTGTCGGGCAGGACACCATAGACGTCACCCGTGGAGGTGGAGAAATCGGTCAGGTGACAAAGGGAAGGCTCTCGGGACCAATGATGCTGGGGCACCCACCTCGGGGAGCGCGATGGAGTACGCTCACGGCGATGGCGATGCTCAGCTCTCCTGGAAGGCCATCTGGAGCAGCGATAAGGGGACCAGTGGCCGACATCAGGGTGGTACGGTCCCGGTAGAGGGAGAGTATGACCTGTAGGGGCCAGGATACTCCCTCCAGGCATGTTCCCGGTCATATCTCAGGGCATAGGACGCCGAAGAGTAAGGCAAGTCCCGGGGTGGCTGTGGCCATCCAGGATAGTCTTCCCGATGCCTTGGGGGGGATCGTCTTATTCGGGACGGTCCCTCGGTCGTCACGAGCACGGCGCTCAAGATCCCGATGAAGTGGGGAAAGGTGCACAGACCCACGCTCCGAATAGACCGGATGGTCCCGATAGTCAGGGAAGAGCTGCCAGTGGTGTGAGGAAGAACGCTGTTCAGGTGAAATGCTTCTACGAGCAGAACCTCGAGATGTCAGCGAGGTCTGGGGAGCAGGTGGACTATCCTCCGAGCGGGCCGCCAGAACAGGGCGTCCGGTCGGGGACGTCTCTTCCTCCAAAAGCGGTGGCTCCGAGAGAGTCAGGGAGGCCACCGGGTCATCCACATCAGAGACCTCAAAGACTGGATGAGGTTCTGGGACTTCACCGGGGTCGACCGTTAGCTGGGTCGAGGTGGAAGGTGGAGTAAGGACAGGTGGTCTAGCCGGAGACCCACGCTTGTCCTTCTTCTTCTTCTTCTTTTTCTTCTCCCTTTCCTTCTCAGACTCTGAAGTCGCCGGGCGCTTACGCTGGGCAGCAGTAAGCGTCTTAGAGTCACCGACGAGGAGGCCACCGAGATCTTCAGTATCCTCGGCAGCTTATGCGCCGGTACCGAGCCCGGTACCGTCGGCACGGCGGGATCAGAAGACGCAGAAGTTGCCAGGAGTGCGGTCGTCGGTTGGGTCTTTGCCATCTTCGACGGGCTCCTTACTGGGGCAGGGTCCTGAGGAGACAAAGACTGCTCCCAACAGAAAGACTTGAGGCGTGCCAGCCGGTTCCTCAGAGTCTGCGAGGTGAAGTCCTTGCAAATGGGGCAGGCTCTGATGTTATGAGCCTCGCCCGGACAAAGAAGACACTCACTATGCCCGTCAGAAGTAGCGACCTTGCGACCACACTTTTTGCAGGGTTTAAAAAGGGTCGACATAGCAGTCCAAGGAAAGGTTGAAGACAAACAAAGAGACGCGACGAACGACGAAGACGGTGGGGTTGGCAAGTCGGGGTAAATAGTCCCAGAAAGAAAAAGGGGGACAAGCACCGAAGCAACAAACCAGTCCGAAATCCGTAAGAGTAGTCAAAAGCCAAAAACCGAGTCGAAAACCAGAAAGACTTGCAATAGAAGGCCAAGAAGAAATGCTCTAAGCTCAGAACCTCCGTACGCGACGGCGAACGAGAAAGAACTGAGGAGAGACCGTTGCTCGGCGGGCTGAGCATGCTCAGTGGATACATGGGGGAGGGGTTCCCGCCAAGCTACTAAGCTCTAGAATTTTCCGAACGGTACCGTGCATGCGCGAAAGCTCCTAGTGTGTAAGGCACAGAGACCACGAAGAAGAACTATATTAACAACTTTTTAACAAGATATTTTAAAAGGTAGCTTTCAAGCTATTCTCCCATCAGCAGTAAGGGTTTTCCTCAAAAAGCAACAGAATGTAATAAGCAATGCTACAAATAACATAATGATTTAACTTTTTCATCACTATAACAAGAAAGAGGAACACTGCTTTTTAAACGCTATATTGAGTAACTGAACTAATTCCTCTGGAAAAGCACATCCCTAAGCCCAGGCAGAGGTATAACTAGAGTGGGGCAAGTAGGGTACGTGCCCCAGGCACCATTGCTAGGGTGTGCAAAAAAGCCATGCATGTAGGAGTGTTGGGTAGGGGTACAACAGTAGGGGTGGAACGTCCATGCTTGCCTTAGGCACTGTTTACACTAGATATGCCAGTGAGCCCAGGTGATGGTTCTGTCCTAGAGGCCTGGAGCCACCCACTTCATCTACATGCTGAATATGGATGTGGACTAGGGAATTCCAACCCAAGGTCATGCTTCAGCCACCTTAGCAAGATCCACAAATGATGGCGTATGAGACTATCACTTAGTTTTTTGCAGGGACACAATGGTATGAAGGAGAAAAAAGGACATGATTTGAAAATGATTGGGAGCCAGTGTGTCTGAATATAATTTGCAGCTCCCCGTAGTTAAGACTATTATGTTCCCCTTCCTGCAAGTAGATACAGCTGTTGCAGGTTAAAAGCAGGACAGAACTAACTCCACTGACTTGTGTCACAGAAAAAGAGCCTTAATTCACACCTTTTAAAGGGCAATTATTGAAAAGCTCCTCAGAGCAAAGGCCAATCACAAAATAAAACACATTTCAAGATGAAATGCTGTGAAAATCCAGTCAGTTAAAGAAATTGACATCAAATGTGAGAATTTAATTCAAAATGTAATATTCTCTAAAGTCATCAATAACAAACAAACAAAAAAGCCATAACTCAACCTCTGCAGTGTTTTGAAAAATGCTACTTATATAGCCCTACTGATAAACTCCTATCAATTTTAAAAGGCACATCTTGCAGTGATTTGGAAAACAGCCATGGAAAGCAGTTGTTCAGTACGAAAAGATACTTCTTTAAGAGAAACCACATAAAAACTATATCCTAAGCAGAAGTTGATGAAAAACTCATCATCTCTGTGATGGGAAGCAACATAACTGCCACTTCAGCACATTTCCTAAATGTGTCCATGCTTGCACTGACTACCTGTTGGGTAGAGAGGTTTAAAACAGGATAAATTGCTAAGCATTCCTGGGAAGGTCACACAAGAAGCAAGGATACTTTGTTCATTAGCAACAGGACACTTAGAACAACAAATATTTCTCACTTTTATTAGAGTTTTTATGGAAATGTACAGGGAACTAGTAATTCTTGCAAAAGGAAAAGAAAATCCAATCTGTTGTAAAAGTAAGGAAGATGACTGTGATTTCTTCCAACCAGCTCTCATCTTTGCAACTTTAATAGGCTCCCACTCCTGCTACAACAAACTGCACTGCCATGACACCATACAGTAATGTGTATTAAGCTTTACTATTGTTACTGTGCTACAGCACAATCTCAGCTCTAGATACAATGTGGATAGTGTCATTATACAACAGAGGTGGGAACCATGCAGCCATCCAGAATATATTAGACTTTGATTCCCAGCATTCCTCACAACTCATCAGGGATGGCGGGGGTTGCAGTCCAACAACATCTGGACACCAACATTATTCTCACAGTTTAGTCACAAACTGTCCCGAGCCATTTCCTATATGTGGTCTGTTGTTCTTTTTTGAAGGACAACAAGGTCTGCTTGTCTAGCTTCCTTATCACTGTGTCCTCCAAGCCTTCTATGACAAATAGTCCAAGCCATTTTCAGTAGTGAGCCCCATGGCCAAACTGACTGTGATATTAACTGCATGAAAGCAACCAATGCGCATATTTTAAGACCTAAATACAACTGGTATTCCCAACTACAGTAGAACCACTGAATCATTGGAATGTATGTATATGTATGTACTATGTTCCCACTGATTCAGTGGGCTTCTCTAGATAAGGCTCACAGTTAGATTTAGACATAACAATTTAAATAGCTGCTGCAGCCCTTCTTCTTTCCAAGCACGATTAGGTCCATCATGTAAAGAACAGGCGGGAATGATGCGTTGTTGAATACCCAGCATTCCTCATTATTGGCATTCCTCAACATTGGCTATGCTGACCAGGGCTGCCGGAGCTACAATTGAGCAGCATCTAGAGTCATTACTCCCACCCCTATTAGACAGGCAGAGGAGTTTGCTTCTTTCCTCCCATGCAAAAGTAACGATGAATTTGCCCTCAGGTGGCTATTTAAAACAGAAAGAGAATATCCACTGGTGTTAAAATTGTCTGTCCCATTATAGATCTGACATGGCTATATGCTTGAATACATTAGGGTTTTGTAAAATTAATAGATAAATTATTTTCACATTCAACAAGTTTCTCCAAGGAAGGAAATCCCAAAATTATTGCCAGTATAATGGCTTAGGCCTAATATGTTTCTTCATAGCTGCTTACACCATGGTCATCAGCATCATTGTATATAGATATCTCTTCATTTAGGAACGACATCATTTCATGGTGACTAACTCCTCAGCTATATTCATGCTGACAGCTATATTTGGCCGCAACTTCCAACTTCCACAAAAGAGAATCAGGCAGACAGATTTTTGCAATTTGCTCTGAAGGAATAGTATTCTTTTTTCGCATTCCCCATCCTCTATTGTTCAAATGACTATCCTGTTTTGCATAGCCATCTATGAAAAAGAGAGATGTACTGATAAGTCTTGGTGAATGAATAACCATTATTTGAACCTCATCGTCTGACTGAAGAGAGGTACACAACTGTGGTCTTCTAGATGTTGTTGTACAGCAGTTCTCAGCCTTCTTCACCTTTGTTTATAGTGGCTAAGGATAACAGAGTCCAACAATGCTGGAAGGAACACAGTTGCCCATCTCATCACAGGACACAGAATACATAATGATACGGAGAGCAAACACACTTATAATTGAGACACTCTCATTATATTCCACTTGTAAACTCATCCATCCTTACAAGATTGTTTAAAACTGATCCCACCTCTGGGAGCCAGAAGATGCTAATGTCCTAGGTGCTAAGGTTTGTTAATGGAAACAAATATCAAAATCCAAGAATACTAAACAGGTAGAGGGGAAAAAACTGGAAATATAACTCACAAATACAGGCACTCTGTTTTAAAATTTATTGAACTAGAAAGCACACATTAGAAGAATAAAGATTAAATGGTTTCTGGGAGGCAGTAAATCAATTCTTCCATCATTTAAAATTTTATGTCCATTTAAAAAGAAATCAGTACTTCACATAATACCTTAACTTCAACAAACGATTTCCTAGCAACCAGTGCATATTACTAATTAAACTCTTTGTAAAAAATGTATTTCATGCACATATACTTTTTTAGTCTAACTATAGCTTGTCATCAAAATATATCTTAGCAACATAGTGAAGTTTTTTCCCCTATTATAGACATTTTTATGACATATTTCAAAGACAGTGTCTATTTTATTAGACACTGTAAAAATACGATCAGAAATAAACATTTTACTCAAACTGGCATGTTTGATGTAGGTAATTCAAAATTTGCCCTTTGGTACAGCATAATTAAATTTCAGCCGATATGTGAACTTTCTCTGTCTGATAGGGCAGCTGCAAAATGTCTTTATGTAATCTGCTGAACCATGACTGCAAATTTGGGCTCCCCAGAGGTACTGGGAAGAAAGTTAATTCATTTAATCACAAGGTTGTATACAATTCCCACCAGGGCGCTTAACACAGGTCTGTGGAGGGTTTCTTCTAGCCTTGAAGGGGAGGAGGCTGAGCTGTGTTGGGCTGGCCTTATGGGAGAAGCTCACTGCCTGAATACAGACATGGCTGACAAAGATATCGCAGCACACTTGTAGCTGACTGCAAATTTTTACATTTATTATCCGAATACAAATGTTATTTTGTTGTACCAATTTCTGTTTTCATATGGCTATGACCTATGGCTAGAACAAAAATACAAACAGTTCTAATACCTTAGAAACCTAACGGAATCCAATATTTCCTTAAAGGTGTTGGTTAAGAAAAAACTCATGTTCAAAGACTCCCCGTTGAGATAAGCTTGCTTGAAAAAATAATACATTGGCCCTTCAAGAATAATCAAAGAATTATTCATTTCAATTCAAGCTAGATATTGGGATCCTAAAATAATTTCCAAGAGTCAGCTTAAAGAGAGTGTCTTATTTTGCAATATTTCTGTTTTCTTACCTGTCAACACCAAATTTCTACTCTGGATTCAATACAAAAAAAATTTTTGGTGTGGGTAGAAATAATTGGGAGAGTTAGGTCACTACAATGGAAATGGAAGGTGGCAAAAATAAAACTAATAGAGATGACACAAAGCCTATGAGAAGAAGGAATTGTAATCCACTTCTGTGGATTCTGTTCTTGGGGAACACAGGTTACTCTGATAACAAAAAATAACCTATAAGATGAAAAACATGCCATTCAGTTCTGTGCACATGGGGCTCAGAGGTAAGCCCCATCTTGTTAAACAGGACTCATACCCAGGAAAGTGAGGACAGGCTTAGCCCTGGATTTCAAACCTATACTGATAACTTGGCACTCACTTAGAATCACAGAATCATAAAATCATAAGACATGCAAGGTACACCAAAGATCATCTGGTCCAACACCCTGCTGATACAGGAAATCCACAGCTCAAGTATCTCTTTACCTGGCCATCTACCCTCTTGAAACTTGCAATGTAAGTGCACATATCACTCAACCCTTGCATAGAAACAGTACGCTTACTGAACTGTTAAGCATCATGATTTCTTTATAGTGGATCAAATATATAACATGGAAATGCAAAAGAAAACAAAGTACAATACAATACCACATTTATTAATGCGCAGACCAAAGGCCATTTGCATACAAAGTATTAAAAGCAATACAATACAATACAGAATATTAATATAAAATAATATAAAATACATATATAAAAATAGCATAGCAAAAATACATCATGCATTAAGTTGCATAATAGACATAATAGACATGTGTGAGAAAAATTTAAAATTTGGTTTAGTTAAAACATAAACAATAAAACTATAATTAAATAAGTGCGTCTCCAGAACAATCAACTGCGACATCGGTAACATATCTAGCCCGAATCTTCATAGCTGCCAGAGTGAAAAGAGAGACCTTACGAGTTACCATGGAGTCAGTACCAGCAAGAAGATAAAAAATCTTTTCTAAAACAGTATTAGATTCCAAACGAGACAGGATAGATCCCAAAAATTTGGCTCTTGGATCAGAATATAGTGGACAAGAAAACAAATAGTGAGGCAGATCCTCTATTTCAGGGGCCCCACAAATGCATAAACGGAGAGCCAAAGGGGTATGTGAATATCTGCCGTCAATCACAGCAGTAGGCATACTCTGAAAGCGAAGGGCTGTAAAAGCTTGCCTACGCTTTGGAAAGGTAAGCTTTGTCAAATAACTGGCCCTTTGATGGTCAAGTTTGTAAAATTTGTACCATTTAGAAAAATTAGAATTGAGCGGTATGATGGAAAATATAATCCCAGAGCTTCTCTTTGGAATTCAAGACGAGAAAGTTGTCAGGTGGGCTAGGATACCATTCAAGCAACTTATGAAATCTTGAATTCCATACTTTACAATTAGATAGCTATCTGAAATATAACTTGGGAAAAGCTCTAACTGGGAAATCTTTAAGTGTTCTCCAATAATTAAATAAAGCCAAATGAATGCAGGCTCTGATGGATGGGAACCCAACAGAAAACAAAGTAAATATTCAATGTGGTCTGTGACCAGATCAGAGACCAGTTTCAGACAAAAAGGACATCTGTGTACTTTAGTTTCTCTTACTATTGAAATATATGAACAAAGCTTCACAGATATGCTCGAATGATTCTTATTACTTAATACTATTACTGTGCAAGCTGCATGTTAAGTGCAGATGGTGTCATAATTTATTGTTGTTAAAAACAATATGCAAAGGATGTGTTCAGATAATCAAAAATGAATCTGTTCCCCTGTCCATGCACTCCAAACCCAAGATAAGAGAGAAAAAAGACACTAGTTGGGAAAAAAAACTTTGAAAAATATCTTGACTCCAAATGCTATATGAATGAAACATTCATTGTCCTATGAAGTCCTCCAGAACATTTTATATTTTGCCTAAAAGTAGCCAAAATCCAGAGAGTTCCTCTAGGTCTTCAGCATGTCCATTTTTAATTTGAAGAAGAGCTCTAACTCATAAAAAGAAATTGATTTTTTTTCAAGCTCTCAGACAGTTTAATCTGGCTTGCTACTAGCAAAGGACACTACAGTTTGATGTAAGGATAAGAAATGTCCTCATTAAGTTTTACCTGTACTGAAGAACTCCAAAAAATTAACTGATCCCCCTTCAGATCTTCTGTTGTGTTCTGGAACGAGGTGTACTTCCAGGTCTCCCCAAGACTTCATTGACACACATTACTGCTATAAGGTAAACTTTATTGATGGTAACTGATGAGGCAGATGAGGCAGATGGTGCACAGCAGAGAAGCATTCTAGCCCTTTTGCTGATAGGATCCAGCATCTCTTTACAACCAATCCAATCTTGCTGATGGGATCCAGAATCCTCTTACAGCCAATGGTAGAACTAAACAACTAATTCCACCCAAAGTATCCTTGGCCAGCAATCCAATTCCTCACAGCTTACTAGAAGCCTCCTGGGCTGGTGTGCCCTCTCCCAAGTAAGGCCACTAATGCAAAAGTATCAAAAGTTAATAATACAAACTAACCTTCACTATACCACTGGACAGTTGTTATCTTATAACACTAATATATGCCAATGTTTACCATCAAATAAAGTCTTGCAGAGGTCTGGAAGTACACCCAGTTCTGGCAAAGAACAACATCATTCAAATATACAGAGGTAAATTGGACAGGCAGGTGTAACATATGGTGGTGGCCAGGAACAGGAACTTTGTTGTTGCTGCTGCTGCTGCTGCTGTGTCCCTTCAAGTCCTTTTTGACTTGTGTTTTCTTGGAAAGATTTGTTCACAGGGTGTTTGCTTTTGCCTTCCTCTGAGGCTGAGAGAATGTGATTTGCTGAAGGTCACCCAGTGAACTCCCATGGTCAAGTGGGGATCTGAAACCTGGTCTCCAGAGTCACAGTCCAACACTCAAACCATAACATCATGCTGGGTTTCAGCAGGAACCTACTACCCTTTTATTGTGTATAGACCCTTCATGTGAACAATAATGCTTAGCTTTTCAGACTTAAGCAGATGTATATGGCAGGATGCAATTTTTGAAGTACTTTGGACCCAGGGCATTGATTTCAAAGATTTAAAGCATCACTTTGAATTGAAGTGGGAAATACATCTTTTACCCCTTACCTATACAATATCTTGAAGGCTCTTAAAGAATCCTTGTCTAGAATCTTAAAGAATCCTTATCTAGAACGCTGGGGCTAAAGCAAGGAGAGAAACAAGTTATGAACATTGCCATGTTAGATGTAATGGCAAAAACCATAGTGAGTAAACATTTAGTTGTGCATATTTTTAATTAGCAAAGTTTACTAATGTCATTGCTTTTTACTTCAGAGATCAGCCACACTCTAAATCTGAAAAACTCACAGGGATGCTAAATGTACCTGAGGGCACAATTCTGAAACAGCAGCAAGCATACCACCGTGGCCTTCAAATAATGACCAGAGGGTTCAAAACACCAAGGCTTTTACAGCTCTTCCTGGAAAGAAAATGTTGCTGTTTCTCTTTATTCTTCACAGGAAGCAACGGAGTACTTCTAAAATTCTGCCTAAACTAACACACTGATTTTCAGAATTGCAGGAACCTCAGAACTCACCAAAAAAAAAAAAAAACCTGTTGCATGTTACAATTATTTTCACGTAACAGGCCTGTTCATTTGCTTTGAGTCTTCTTTATACCACAAGATGTGTGTTTCCAAAGGACAGGAAAGCATTCGAGTTCAAGCTTGTAGGATCTAAAAAAAGAGCCCTCTTTCAAATAATAGCAGAAGAAAGAAACAGAGATAGGTATCTTTTTTAACCATCTTTTCACTCAATTAAATTACAATATGCTGATACAGCTGAGCTTAGGTTACCCTTTTAACAGACTGTTACAGGTGCCAAAGCTCTGATGTGAATTAAATATTGTCACCCCTTCCAAACTTGTCTGGTTGTTTGGAAATAGAACATGAATTAAAGAAAGTCATCTTTGACAAAACAGATTCTATTTAAATACTAGTTATATTATCCAGAGGGACTCGCACTGGGCCGCAAAAAACAGAAGCAATAAGCTAAACCAACTTTGCTACATTTGGATTCCCTTGAAAACTTTGCCCGTCCCTTTTCCTTTGATGCTTAAATTGTATCTCTAAATGCTAAGTTTTAACTCATAGCCATTCTAGAAATTTGAGGAATAAAGGAAATTTTCACTTGAGGCAGAATTCTTATTTGGAGGGCACTGGCCTCCTCTGTAGCTACAACCAGGTTAAGAGACAAAGGTGTGTGACAATATCTCAGAAGACCAACTGCTACACACAGCGTTCCTTTTATTCAATCTTCCAAACAACCAGAACAGTTCAACACTACAAAGGTAATTATGTACAGAGTCAAATCTACAGCAGCACCCCATTTGAATTGGATTAATATGCACAAGTAAGAGGTGAGGTTTTTTGTTTTAAAAGGTACAACCGTCGCTTCTGAATGAAATTATGATTTTACTCACGCATAAATCTTTCTTCTTTAATATGGATCTGAGTGACTGCACTCTCACCGCAACCATTCACACACTTACAATCTTATAGAAAATAGTGGGCTAAATGGACAAGTAGTCTGAACTAGGATAAATGGATTTCCTATGTTCCTTTTCTTTTCCTGCTGAAAACCTCAATTTCTGCTCTATATTTCAGTACTTACTGCTGGAGCATGAAGGGAAGTCTCTGAAGACATGCATATCCCTAGCTTCACTAAGAATCCATGAACACATATGCTGTAACAAGGTTCTTAGTTATTAAGGTGTACAGGACTCTGCTTTTGCCAACATAGATCTGCATGTCTGTGCTTTCAAGTTGCCTGTCAATTTATGCAGACCTATGAATTTCATAGTGTTTTCTTAGGCAAGGAATACTCAGGCCCGATTTCCTCTGAAATATAGCCTACAGCACCTGCTGTTCCTTGGCCATCTCCCATCCAAGTACAAACCAGGCCTGACCCAGAAGCTGAGATCAGCTAGGATCTGGTGCCTTATAGGCTCATAGGGCTGGGAGGTCCAATTGACCATTGAGTCCAACCCTCCACTCAGTACAAGAACCCACCTAGAACAGTTAACTGTCCAACCTCTTCTTGAAGACATCCAGAAAAGGAGACCTTCACACCTCTCCTAGGAAATTAGTTCCACTGCTAAATTGCTCTTACTGTCAGGAAGTTTCCTCTGATGTTCCTCTCTATAGGAGGGTAGATTTCCCTCCTGTAACTTTAAACTATTAGACCTGGTCCTACCTTCTGGAGTAGCATACAACAAATTTGCACTCTCCTCTCTGTGAGAACCCTTTAAATATTTAATCCGTATAAGCATGGCACTCCTCAATCTTCTCTTGACCAGGCAGAACATGCCCAGCTCCTTCAGCCTTTTCTCATACATTTTATTCTCTATTCTTCATATCATCCTTGTTGCCTGTCTATGAACCACTCCAACTCCTCTATATCCTTCTAAAAACAAGGTGAACAATGTATTCCAGAGGAGGACCAACTAGCACAAAATGTAGTGGGACTATTACTTCTCTCGACTCAGAAACTACAGCTCTAGTACTGCAGGCTAAAATATTATTTGTTTTCTTTGCAGCAGCATCACACTCTTTGGTCAACTTACAATCAATGTGTACAACTGCTAAGCCAAGCATCCTCCATTCTACATCTGTGCATTTGGTTTTTGAGGTCTAAATGCAGAATTTAGGTTGTTAGGTCAGTTCATTAACACAGCTATTACCTGGGAAAGCATTATCCTCTCAACAGACAGAGAAAACCTTCTTGTCTGTCATAAGCTAGAAGCATTTCCTCAGTTCACCACTGCAGAGGGAAGCAAAGGGTGCAAAGGGAGTCTTCCTCTGAGAGATACAAGTAATGACTAAATGGCCTTTATACCAGCTAGCTGTGGTGAACTGGCACTTCTTTCTCAGTGTTCAAAGGACGCAGGAAGCATTGCATGGAAGCTCTGCAATTTAAGTGCTAGGAAGTGCACTAAGGTTACTTAGTGAGCTTCAGGGATGAGATGTGATCTGAACTCTCACCTCTCCAGTCTTAGTCTGACAGGGTAACCCAAGATGGGAATTATGCAGTTATTAGACTGCAACTCAATCATCATTGGTTTGTGAACTAGGGTGCTAAGAGCTGTAGTCCAACAAGTTATGGAAGACCGCACAATCTCTGGTCTCTGGCCAGAGCTGAGAAATGATGAGGAATATCATCATGATCAAGGACGGCAATGAAGGAGACAGCACTCTTTAAATAAGAAACACTGAGCAATCAAGCACTGGGTGTCTCAAAGTCAAAGTGATTATAAATCCCACAACTTTCGCTGGGAGTTTTTGTTGTTCACAGCTGTTCATTCTCCCTCACTTTTGTACACTCTCTGCTTGTGAATTTATTTGGATTCTTGACTTGCTTTCCACGTACATTTGTTTTTCCTTTATGGCATTGTTTATCACAATTCCTGAATTCTAGGATGGATGAGACCTCAGTAGTGCACCTCCCTTCAACCTTGGTAAACACTCTTATCTATTTGTGCATAACGCAGACTGGTTTGACCCGTCTGTAACTGCTTCTCTCTACTATAGCCTGCCTCTAACAGCACTTGCTTGCCCATCCATGTTGCTCTGTGAACCATGATATTTTAATTAATGACTTTTGATGAAGGTATACATATGCAATGCTGTTTTCCATACTCAAAAAGGGTTACAACCATCAAAAATCTAATTATACCATTTGTCAAACTTAAGAAAACCAACAAGTCTGTGCTTAGGTTGGTCCAGGTTGCATGGCTATACAAGATAATGCTTTATTTGCTTTTAGAATTATCCCCTTAACTACAGACCATTTAGGGGACAGGGGGTAAAAAGCAGAGGTTAATTTCAGGAAAGACATCTGGGCAACATTCCAAATTCCAATTCAAGTTCTTCATCAGTTGTTCATAGTGTTTCCTCTCTCTGACAGTACCTATCAGTAAAAGACTCTTTGGTAACAGGTCACGCCGCCGCAGACATTTTAAACAATTTAATCAAGGATAGATTTCTCTTGAGAGCTCAAGATGTGTCTGCTGTGTTTCACTTGAATTCAATACATGTCTCAGGTACACAGTAAAAATGTTGGAATCATGAGGAATTCAGCTGATGAAGTGAAAGCTGAAATGGAGCTGGGCAGTAGCACACAATACAGTATATCATTTTATCTACCAATCTGCTAGCATTTTAGTGGATGATGCCATTTTCCACACAAACAGCAAGAGAATTCAGAGATTCTGTCTTGAAGGTTGCCCCTGTTCAGAGGAGTCTTCCCCAACCAGGTTCCCTCTAGACTACAAGTCCCATCATACCTGGTCTGTGTACTGACTAAGATTAATAAGAGTCACAGTCCAATACACCACTAGGGAATAGCGGTGACACTAGAAAAAACTTTGGGTCAAGGCATAGATGGGGATAATATGTTTCTAGGTGGATAACCTACATCCCACAATTGTGGAAAACTTTCTGTTTAAAAAAAATAAATACATTTGAGGAGGCTCAGAAAAGGTTTGATGAAACCTGTATTAAAGAATAAGACCAACACTGCTAAGCATATTTCACTTTGAAATTTCACTGCAATCGCCACAGTATTTCTATTTTTGTCGATATACATATAAGGGTGTAGTTCAGAACCAACTGGGCTGGGCTTACTGTCAGAGCTCTTTGACAGGAAGTTCTGAGAGCAGAGGGGAAAAGCCAAGAGACAAAAGAGAAGAACCACTGAGAAGCAAAGGTCCAGAGCAAAGCCCAGTCCAAACAGAAAGTTCTTCCTTCCTAAGAATATTTATCTTGCCAAATGTCTAGTGGGCTGGGCACTGCCTGAATATACTGCACTTGAGGACACTGGAAGGTGCTTCAACCTGTGAATCTGGTGGTTCATAATAAGAGCAGCATCATACAAGGGCCAAGAGTGACCATTTATAGCCCTCTGGCTCCTGATGTTTTCTCTAGTAACAATGTTGTATGGTCCAGGCCTCACAAGAAGCTTGGCTGGAAAGCACCAAAGCACTGAAGCACCTATTCAGTTTGAAAAAGAAAAAAAAAGTCCAGAGAGAAGGACCCAGACAATATGTAGCATGAAGCATTATTTCAGTCCCAGTAGCTACTCTTTGAACATTAAATGGAAAGATGCCACAGTCACTTCTGCATCATGGCAGAACCTTCAACAAAATTTAATTGGTTTTTTTAATCTTATATTCATATTTTTATTAATGCTTTTGTATAGTTTTTAATTTGCATTGTTTTAAATACATTGTTAGCTGCCTTGAATCCCATTATTGGAAGGAAGGTAGGATATAAATGAATACTAATAACAACAACAATAAATTGCATAGTAGTTGTACAGGCTTACTTCAATTAGCAAAGCCTCTGATAAAGAAGCCCCTTTTCTATAAAATCTTTATACACATATCCAGCCCCCCATTTCTCTTCCTTTTCCTCTGTCTAGCTGGAGATTTGGGGGCAGCATCAGAACTGAGAGGATGGAGAAGGAAAGCTGGAGAAACACAGACTTTTAGTGTCAGGTGGCAGCAGAGTATCTGCAATAAACAATATAACCAAGGTTGAACTGGGAAAGAATGGGTGTTACCCCAAAACACAGGTGACTCAGAGGTCCACCTGTGATTCCAGTGCCTCCGTAAAACAGTGGGAAATATTAACTCAAAGGTGAGAGAAAGATAACCTAACAGGGTGTTTTACACCTGCATATACCAATACTAATGCAGAGACACCAACTGGTGATTCAAAGGTAAGATTTCACAGAATCATAGAATCACAGAGTTGGAAGAGACCACAGGGGCCATTGAGTCCAACCTGCTGCTATGCAGCAACACACATCAAAGCATTCCCAACAGATGGCCATCCAGTCTTTGCTTGAAAACCTCCAAAGAAGGAGACTCTACCACACTTTGCAGCAGCATATTCCACTGCCGGACAACTCTGACCATCAGGAAGTTCTTCCTGTGGTTCAGGTGGGATCTCCTTTCCTGCAGCTTGAATCCACTGATCCTTGTTCTAGTCTCGGGAACAGTGGAAAACAAGCTCGCTCCCTCCTCAATATGACATGTCTTCAAATATTTAAACATGGCTATCATGTCTCCTCTTAACCTTCTCTTCTGCAGACTAAACATACCCTAAGCCACTCCTCACAGGGCATGGCTTCCAGACCCTTTACCATTTTGGTCGCCCTCCTCTGGACACGTTCTAGCTTGTCAATATCCTTCTTGAATTGAAGTGCCCAGAACTGGACACAGTATTCCAAATGAGGCCTAACCAATGCAGAATAGAGTGGTACCATTACCTCCCTCGATCTAGACACCACACTCCTATTGATGCAACCAAGAACTGCATTGGTTTTCTTGGCTGCCGCATCACACTGCTGACTCATGTTCAGCTTGTGATCTACCAAGACTCCTAAATGCCTTTCACATGTACTGGTATCCAGCCACACGTCCCCCATCCTATATTTGTACATTCCATTTTTCTGCCTAAGTGTAGGACCTTACATTTCTCTCTGTTGAAATTCATTTTGTTAGCTTTGGCCCAGCTCTCCAATCTCTCAAGGTCATTTTGAAATTTGATCCTGTCCTCTAGTGTATTAGCAACCTCTCCCCATTTGGTGTCATCTGCAAATTTGGTCAGCACGCCTCTACTCCTTCATACAAGTCATTGATAAAGATGTTGAATAGCTCTGGCCCCAGGACAGGACCCTGTGGCACCCCACTAGTCACTTCTCTCCAGGATGAAAATCAGCCATTGGTGAGCACCTTTTGGGTTCAGTTGGTCAACCAATTACAAATCCAACTAACAGTAGCCCTGTCCAGCCTGCATTTTACTAGCTTCTTTGCAAGAATGTCAAGGGGAACTTCCTCAAAGGCCTTACTGAAGTCAAGATATGCTACGTCTATAGCATTTTCTTCATCTATCAAGCTTGTAACCCTATCATAAAAAGAGATAAGATTAGTCTGGCATGATTTATTTCTGAAAAATCCATGTTAACTTTTTGTGATTACGGCATTGCTTTCTAAGTAATTATAAACTGACCGTTTAATGATCTGGTCTAGGATCTTTCCTGGTATTGATGTCACGCTGACTGGGTGATAATTATTTGGGTCCTCTTTTTTCCCCTTCTTGAAGATGAGGATGACATTTGCCCTCCTCCAGTCTGCTGAGACTTCTCTTGTTCTCTAAAAGTTCTGAAAGATTATTGCAAGTGGTTCAGAAATTACTTCTGCCAGTTCTTTCAATATCCTTTAATATCCTTTTAATATTTGTTTTTATTGGGGGAAATTAGCAACCATATTCACACAAGATCCACACAGTCTCACAATCATGCAAGGTCAACTGAAGGAAAAGAGAGCAAAAATTGGACAGCAAGAAGTTAGGGTGAAGTTTTACCTATCCTGCAGAGATGAGATGAATCGATGTAGCTCAGACTAAGAGTTCAAAGGTAGTACAAGAATGGGTATTGGGGCAACAGAGTGGTGGCCTGTGTTGGGAGTGGCAACCTTTGCATGGTTAATTAACTAGCTAGTTAGTTTGCATGTTTATTGTAAGCACAGAGAGATAGCCTAGATTAAACTTCCCCTTGCATGTTCTCTTCCTCTTCCCTTTTGTTCTTCAGCTTCCCCTCAAGCGTGTGGTCTCCGATTCTCTGGCACACATGCTTTCCTGTAAGCATGTGACTGCTTAATTTCTTCTTACTTTCTTCAAGAATTCAACCTGTGTAGACTATGCACAAGATTTTGTGAGTAAACTTTTCATACTTTTTAACCAAACTGTTTGTATTTATTTTGAGCTCGATTAAATGTGTCTGCGGTGGAGATGATGAAGTGGGACTGGTAATTTGTTCAACTTCTGCCTGTGCATTACAAAATACTCTGCTGATTGGGAAACTTATTACTAAAAATCTCTCAATTCCCCAACAGCCTGAGTATTACTATACTCCATACCACAAGTTCTCTGGCTCAGAGCCATGGTTTAAATACCCTGATTCCAGTGTTAATGGCTCTCTGGCAGAGCAAATAATGAGGTCTGGGACAAGCTAATGGCTTTAACATTAGGTGACAGATGGGAATTGAGACAGCTCCTTAATGGCTGGGCTGGCAAGGAAAGAAAGGAGAAATTCAACCGGAAGAGGGAGCAGGTAAAAAACAATCAGAGGCAGTTTCAGATGCTACTGTTTCCAAAGGTCGAGTCATTGAGCAACATTTGCAAGTCCATTATCACCAGAGCTTCTGTGACTATGACCTGGCCATGCCCTGAGGTCCCGTCTGACCTACTTTTGCATCGCACATGTTCAGCCAGTCCTCTTTTGCCAGCTTAGCTTTACAGCTGTGTCAGTGTATAATTTGTGTTTTATGTCAATTAAATTATATTTGCCAATTTTACCATATCATGGAGTAGGGGTGTATGGTCTGGTTACATGAATTCTACTGTATATGTGAGTGCCTGCCTAAAACAGGAAAGGGGAACAGCAGCAGCCTCCAGAATCCCTCATGGAGCATGTGTGAACAAGCAAAACAGAGAGGAAAGGGGAAAGCAGATAGGACTGGCTCACCAGTTACCACTGTGAAGTATCACCCATGTAAATTGTCAGAACAATGAATGCTAGTGAGAGAAGAAACATCATCCACAGATGTTTTTTGGGGGAAACTTCAAGTGTTCTCTACATGATCCAAAAGGTTTCTGTTTACTTAACAAAAGGCTTACCTGACCTGATTGATTCATTTTTTATGTGCATAGCGTTAGTTGTAAAAAAAAAAAAGTTTGCTTAAACAGGTTGAACTGCTCTTCTTTTTCATGCTGTAGGAACTATCCTTATTTTGCCATCTGCTGCCAAACTGTCTGTTAACAATGTCATGTTCAGAAACACATCTCCTTCATTAACTAAAGTACAGCTGTGCAGTATATAATGGGTATATTATATATAATGGATATATTGCTTCAGTCAAAATGCAAAATATTAAAACAGTTCAGTATATAGCAGGGTAAAGACACTTTATCTGAAGGAAACTGAAGTAGTAAATAACACTGATTTCCACATTCTTCTCAGCTCCCAGTCCCTGTGTCACCAATTCAATTGCTATGCAAAATACTAGGAGATCATGGAGAAAAATTAATTAGTAACACTACAGTAATAGCAATGTTAATTAAATCATTTAAAACCTTGCCTATAGCAATTTTGTGTGAATAATGACATTGATGTTAACAATTCATTCCTTGTGCCTTTTACCACTGGTGTCATTTGTATTGCTTGCTGTAATTATAGTGTAAAGTTTTTCAGATTTCATATACCAAATCAACTACTTATTACCTTGTAACTGTAATGTTTACATCTAAGTGCATAGAGTTAGTAAGCTTGCAAGAAATTCTTCCTATGGAACAGTGATCCTTATCTGGAAATGGATTTATATCATAGTCTTGAACATTTTAGTTATCTAACTCATTACATGCATACTTTCCTGCAAGGAGCTCAAAAAGGAATGTGTAGCTTTCCCCTTCCTCATCTTATCCTCACAATTCTGAGGTACGTTAAGCTGAGAAATAGTGGTAATCCGGTAATCCCAGATTCCTCTCTGTTCAGCATCTTGTAACACTTTTTAATTAATTCTAGGTTTCTTTCCTTCCCAAACCAACTTTGCTATATCCCTCTGACATTGTTTAAAAAAGAATGATTTGTCAAGATCAGGACTATCTGAAATAAGTATAACATTCTAGGCAATATATTCATTTTTATCCCTGAAATTCTGCCCATCAAGGATAAATTAAGCATTTCTCATCTTAATAAAGCTTTTTATGTAATTGTTTTTCAAGAGTGTATTATTCATATTTGTCAAAATAATACTCTGGTATTTCACTCTTTTTTCAATTTTAAGATTTGATTTTTAATTAGCACTTCTTCTTCTGGTTTTCTCATATTATTAGCCAACATCATTGCTTTCTAATAACTAATCTTAAATCCTGCTATGCTCCCAAACCCTTTTATTCTATTGAACAATACTTATGTTTCATTTCCTAAAAGCTATGTAAGTAGGGAAACAAAGAACAGAGGTTTAAAAGTTACTGTTTAAAAGTAATTTGTTATGCAATTTGTTTTGAAGCCCCAAAGGGCAACTAATTGCCATAATCCTTGGAAGGAATTTTAAGTAATTTGTATCATTCTTCAATGTTTTCTCATGAAGGAGGACAATGACATAAAAAGATTATGATCATCATATAACATTTGGAAAAAATGCTCAAAATGCCTCTTTAAAATATACTCAAATGCCTTTTAAAGATAACCAAAAGAGATCAGAAGAACATTACCACATAAAAAGAGATACAATTTTCATCTATTGTTATGTTTAAAGGTATCACCACTATGCCTTCATTACACAGGTAAGTAAGTAGTTACAGGTAACACTGTTACTGATAACTCATTCCATCTAGGGTCTGTGTGTTCATATACTGCTGAACAGTGCTGAAAGCTCAACTCATATTTGCCTAACCATGAAATTATTCACTGTTTATCTTCGTGTGAGTCAGTAATGAAACATCCGAACATCTGTGCTACCAAATGAAGGCAAACTAGGATTACACTGATTAAGAGAAAACTAGAGCTGCAATAGTAAATTTAAATGTGCTACTAAGAAGTTACTTGTTAATGGAGAAGCTGACGGCAATTATGATAGAGGAAAGCAAAATGAACTATGCAGGTCTTGAGGATTCCCTGCCAAGATGCTTTCAAGAATTGCTCAAAATCAAGCTTTCCCTGAAATAATAAATAGACCAACTGTACCCCATTGTCTTAAATCCCATAATTTATCACTGTATGGATTTAATCAAAACCATTTGTTTACTTGAGTTAAGCCACCAGTTGCCCTTTCTTCTGAGCCCTTTTCTGATGAAGCTTAATCTTAGAGAGCAGGAAAGAGGGTATCTATCGAAAAGCATAGTTGCTTTCTTCTTTACTGAAAGATGAAATTAAGAGGTACTATAACCATAGCCTGGGAAAACTTTCTTTGCCAAATAAACTCTAAAAAGAGGTGATAAGAAAAATATTCAAAGTCCACGGAATCCATCTAAGGAAACAATCATAATTCTGCATTATGTTTTAAAACAAAGAAGGACTTGCAGACTATTCCTCCCCTGTTTCTCTCCTTTGTAATACAAGACTATTTTAGGCTGCATAGCTTTTGATGCTTATGCACGTATTATTTTGCTGTATTTCTACCCCACTTCACTTCCTCCAGGAAGCTCAGGGAAACAGGCATGAGTTCCCTTCCATCCTGACAAGGAGCCTTTGAAATGGGTTAGGCTGAGAAACACTAACTGCTCTAAGTCAGCATGCTTTAAAATATTTTTATTAACATGTATTTAATAGATAAAACAATATATATGGGATTAAAAAGACAAACAGTAAGTAAACAGACAAAGAAACTAAAACTAGACTACAATGGAACTAAAAGGGGGGCAAACATACATAGAAATGACTTCTAATTCATCAGCTTTTGGTACAAGATACACTTCTTCTAGTGTCTGTCATTATCACACTACTGTCTAGTATTTAATAACTATAAACTTAACCTTTAAAACCAGTAATTGACCTTTCTCCTCCAAAAGTCTCTTAGATAGACAATTTATCCCAGTCATTTTTAAATTTAACCAAAGATCCTTCCTTAATTAAAATAGTTAATTTATCCATTTCTGCCAAATCCAGCATCTTCAACAGGCAGTCTTCATGTGAAGGAATAGTCTGCTGTGTGCAGAAGGAAAACTGCACACAGCAGTCTTGCCACTATGGTAATGTTGTGAAAGATTCTTCCCAATTTCTTATCAGTCTGTTCATTAGTCAGTCCCAATAAAAAAAGTTGAAGTTTGAGTTGAACCTTTATCTTTAAGTTGTCTTCCATCAGGCTAGGTATCATCACCCAAAGCTTATCCGTTTTCTTACAGGTCCATCACATGTGGTAAAAAGTTCCTTCTTTTTGACCACATTTCCAACAAACATTTGAGGAACCTTTATATATTTTAGACAATCTTTCTGGCATTAAATACCATCTATACATCATTTTATACAAACTTTCCTAAGATCATAACTCAGAGTATATTTCAGATCTTTCAGATCCTTTCCCATTGTTCCATCTGGATATGCTGCCCCACATTTTGTGTCTATTTAATCACACAAGCTTTCTCTTATTCCATCTTCTAAGTCAGCAATTTAATGCCTGAGCAGGGATTTGAACTTAGGTTCACTGCCCTCAAGGTCCTACAACAACTGAATGCTACAGGTATCACAGCAAATGAGAGTGTGATAGATTGTTACCAGAGGGACAGGAATGACTAGAAGAAATAAGTCACATCATTCTAGCATCATTCAAAATGCTAATTGGACCTACTGTACATCCCTAAATTGGTTCAGGCTTCTAGATAACAAAGAAAATGCCCTTATCTCTGCAGCTTTTTGTGATGCTTTGGTCTAAAATATCTTCTATGCTACCTACGAGATCCAAATCCACACAATGATATTTGCAGAAGGAATCCAACTAGCTGCTGCATACACAATATCATTCACAAGTCTTTTTGTCTGAGCTGTTGTTTTTCCCATTCTCATGTCATATAATCTCCACTTTACCTTAAAAACTGAGTGCACTCCTCCCTTCCCTGCTCTCATCCTCATTTTAATCAAGCTGCTTCCCTTCCTAAAAAGCATATGGCTACACACATCCTTCAAGTGTCTCATCCCCGTTATTTCTTTCCTGAATGTGCACCCTAAATCTAGGAAACATTAGGCATAATCTGTTGTTTCTCGGCTGCAGGTTCATTTGATAACTTTACAGCAAGCATTCCTATATATAGTCCACTGGCTGAGTCCATTTCTTAAAGCTCATCCGACACATGAGCCTACTGAGAGCTGTCACCACCATACTGCGTGTTTTATATAGGATGTTTTCCAAATGTCATTTAATGTTTAGGTTTAATATGCTAACAGAAAGAAAGCAAACATTTTTTCAAATGTTAGAATTTACTCTGAGACAAACAGAAGAACAGTATACAATTTTAAATATTTTTCTAGACTTGGAAAAAGACAGGAAATGATGATGATTATAATGATGATGATGATGATGATCATAATAATAGAACTTATCACTAATTTCTTAGGGCTAATACCTATATTTCAATTAGAAATAGAAGAGTGTTCTTAGTGATCACTTCCAGACATGAAACATATATATATAACATGAAGAGTACACACATAAACAGATAAAAATAAAGTATTTGTAAGAGTTTTCCAAATGTGACCTGGCAGTGTTTATATCACTCCTCGGGATTAATACATTCATCTTTCTTACATTATGGTGTCAGACATGGGAGCAATTTACATAAGTACTCCTGTATTGATAAACTGTAACAGAAAAAGCAGTCTTTAAATATTCCACAGAGATGTTATGGGATTCTCTTTCTTAGAACACCTCACACCAGTATGGAATTCTGCTACACTAAAAACAAGCAAACAGAAATCAGAAATATCATTTTCACAATTTTTAAAAACGTTGCATTACTTTACTGACTGTTTGAAACCAAATATAAAAAAACAGCATGTAGCAATTACAACCTGATCATTAACATTACAGGTTGATCATCTGTTGCCTAAGAACTACTCTAGACCAAACAAGAATTGTGTTCTCATGTTAAAATTAATTTAAATGTTTTGCAACAGACACAACTGACGGCGGCTCACACATTCACAGTATGCTGGTCAAAGGTTGTTTCCAAACAATAGCAAAATTATTTGGGGAGGAAATGTTCTAGTGTATATTGGTGCTGGTCTCAATTCAGTGCTCTTACAGTATATCCACATTTTTCAGCTTATATACAGAAAAGCCTTCTTCAGGGGCCATATAAAATCATAAAAAGAGACAACACACAAATACCCAATAAAACAATACATAATTATACAGTGTATGAAGCCATCATTACATCTGCACACTGCCTATGACTTGTATATATCTATTTAAAATTTACATTCCAAAATTTCTGGAGCTGAAACTCTCAAACTATTTACTCGACAAAAAGAAGAAACCTGTGAATTAAGGTTACAGAGGTTTTTTACGTTATTTGCATATTAAATTACTTACAAAGTGAGCACCTTAGTTTAGATATTCCTTT
Organism: Iguana delicatissima; assembly: GCA_948472985.1. Lineage (NCBI taxonomy): Eukaryota > Metazoa > Chordata > Lepidosauria > Squamata > Iguanidae > Iguana > Iguana delicatissima. The sequence continues at coordinate 503,982 of CAOKZL010000048.1, read as the reverse complement.
CAGTTAGCCTATACGTTTCTTGAAAGGTCTGGTTGTTTTTCCCACAAAGATCTCTAGGTATTTGCACTGAATGGCACAGATAATAAAACTACTATTGCAAGTGATGAAGTGGTGTAAAGCTGGTTAATGTGTTGATTAATACATATATGTGCCTTCAAATTGCCTGTCAACCATGAATTTCACAGGATTTTCTTAGGCAAGGAACAGTCAGAGGTGGTTTACCAATTCCTTCTTCTGAAATAAAGCCTACAGCACATGATATTTGTTAGTGGTCTGCCATCCAACTACTAACCAGGGCTGACCTTGCTTAGCTTCCATGATCAGACAGGAGCTGGTGCCTTTAGGGAGTTTAGGTCCTTCTCTTTGTTAATATGGTATGTAAATTCAGTCCTCTTGGAAGTATACCTGGAAACAGAGGTAACGGCAACAGAGATGATATCCTGTGAGTCTAGCTGCTTCTATCAGAGAGTTGTTTGGTGTGTGTTTCTGTTTCATGAAATTGCTACTCACCCAAATATCTCTAATGTTTCTAGCTTTTTTAAAAAAAAAATCTAGGGCTTTCCTGACAGCCTAATATATTGAACTATATACCTGGGAAACATTTAGCTGCCCAGATGTTTTGGCCGACAAGGCCTGTCAGTCTCATCCACAACGACCAATGGTAAAAGACTGATGGAGCTGTAGTTCAAAATATCTGGAGAGTCAAAGGTGCCTATCTCTGTTTAGCCAAGAGAAGTCCTTAACACAGCTGCAACCCCAGTCCACAATGCCAAAGTCTTAGCAGGGGGTAAGGTAGTCATGAGAACTGACAAAGCCTACAACATTAAAAATGTATAATTACTTTGTAAATCACCTCTAAGTGATATAAAAGTGGTTGCTAATTAATCAAGCAATAGACTTTTAAAAAAGGATTCTTTGTTTCATTTTGTACATGCATGAATGAATTTATGCACTTGCATTTATATACCACCCTTCCTCACAAAGTGCTTACAATATACTTAAGAATATGCTTACACTACAGCTACAATACAAGTAACAGAGTCAGCATAAGTATATACTTAAGAACATACAGTACTACAAGTGACAGGCAAAATCTGATTATTTATTTTATTTATTAAAATATTTAGCATCCCACCCCATATCATGAAATCTTAGGGACGTACACAAGTAAAATCAATTTAAGCAGACTGAAACAAAGAAAATAAAAATAATTTTCAAAAGCTTAACACATATTAAATCATATCACAAGTTAAAACAGATTTAAAAAGTTAAACCAGTTTAAAACCAGATACATGGATATTTAGTTAGGCCCAAAAGCTTTAACAAACAGTTGTGTCTTTACTAGGCATCAAAGTGAAGCCAGTGTTGGCACTAGTCAGGCGTACAATGGGTGCCAGGGTGCCATGGCTGAAAAGGTTATTTCTTATATCCTCACACATGTATTGAACCCAATGGTAAGAAACAAAAGAGGTCCCCATGGAGGAATCCTTCCTTCTCTCACATATTGGAGGACAATTCTTCTGAGCTGTCTCCTGTGACCTTTATGTAAATAACCTTAAAGCTAAGAATCTTTTTCTCTTCTTTGGAACTGTTGCTTTATCCACATGCAGATATTTGCAGATTTCATCACTGCACTAATTGATAAAGATTTCTTTCAATTAAGCAACTGTTCTGAAATTTCATTTTCAGTAAAGGGATACTTGTCTGCCCATCTCCCACTGCACCATCTCCAGCAGCTGCTTTACAATCAGATGACAAGAGACTTAAGAATTATTCTACCACATCACTTTTTGACAGTAGAGCTCTAGTTTCTACCTATCTTCTGTATTACATGCCAGACAGACAGACTAGAAAGCAGGTTAACCAACTTACTGAGCTACAGTGCTGAACTCAAAAGTTTACTCCTGCAGTTCAAATTTCACAATCAGGTCTGAAATAATATCAGGACTAGTTAGCAAGGGCTGCTCTGTGCTCTGACAGCAAAGCCGCTATGCAAACAGGATATACAATAGCTTTGTCTCATTAAGCACGATGCATATTCGTTACCAGGACAGACACAAATCTGCCACAGAAAAGCTATTCGCTCTTGTAAGAGAAATATTTTCCATGACAGAATCCTAGTTTTCAAATGTAAACTAAAATTTTGAATTAAAATGCACAGGAAGAAGTAGTATCTACTGCTCATATTAACCATCAAAATGACACATAGAAAGTGACAGCAAACATTCAAGCTCATTCGCAACTTGGCCAAAATTCAGCTACATTCAGAATTCTTGTATTTAAATCCCTGGATTTTAGATTAGGTTAAAAACGACAAAAAGCTAGGAGATAAAGGGGAGAAGGATAGTATAAGGGATTTAAACTGAGAAAAGACACAGCTGTCACAATTCACTAGAGAGAACATTTTCCAGGAATACTGTCTCCGTTTGTTTCCAACAGAACTTTACAAGGCTTAATATAAATCTCGTTTTCAAAAGATGAAACAAAGCAAAACATAGCACAGCATAAAATGAAACTGAAGCACAAGTTTTGTCATCACATTTAAAAAATCTACAAAGGAGGATACAGGTCATGATAATTTTTCTCTCAGAAATGGTAGTACTATGCAAGGCAGTCATTTCTTTCCTTGTTACTGATGTCAGGGTTTTTTTATTAGTAGTATTTAAAAATGTGAACAGCATGCTCAGGGGAGAGGTGAAAAGTTCTTTGTGTCTGTTAAAGGAAAACAGGGAAATTGAGTGATTGGTGAAGTGGTAAGAGTCACGGATTATAGGAGCCTGTGCTATAGTGCCTAGCCGGACTGGGGCTTCGAAGAGGCACCTCCGAGTCCCCACCGGGCCATGAAACTAACTAGACGGTCTTAGGGCTGACAGTCTCTGGTTTTAGGTTGTTTTGAGGTCAAAGCAGGAAAGAGGAGAGCCACATTGCCGCGAGGTTAAAGTGGTGAATGAGCCCAGAGATCACTGGAGAAAAGGTGGGATAAAAATGTAACAAATAACGAAATAAAGCCAAAATATCAGGCCTCAATAGTTGCCTGATTTGAGGCCAAATGTTGGTTTTTGTTAAATGAATTTCTATTGTTTTGGAATATTGATATTTTAATATTATCGCTTGTTTATTTGGTTTTTAATTTTTTACTATGAGGTTTTAAGAACACCTTGTACCTTGTTTTTTCATTCATGCCATGAGCTGCCTTGGGTCTCATTCAGGAGAAAGAAGTGATATAAATTAAATAAATTATAAGAATCAGCATGGTCATATTCCTCTGCGTTGTTGGCAAAAAATGCTCTATTAATTTTATATAAATTTATATAAAATCTATAAATACTCTCAACTCCCGGCCACCGTGAAGTCTTCTGTCTCCAATGGAGCCACGCAAAGACATTTACAAGTCTTATTTGCCTTTGGAGAATTACCTAAAGTGGGAATACCGCAAAGGCCATACTCCCTGAGCAGTAATAGGTTAAGCAGCACAAGCTGGCAGTAGGTGGAGCTGAACTTAACAACAGATGGAGCCTCAGCCACAAAAAACACCAGCCTTTTCTATTTCTCTCTCTTCTCTTCTTCTCTGTTTCTTTCCCTCCGTCCCTCACTCTCACAATGGCTATACACGCACCGCCCTGTTTTCTCTCTCATCCTCCTGCTTTCCATCCCACCAAGGGGGCTGCTGAGGAAGAAGCAGGTTGTTCTTGAACAGGCCTGAAGCTCTTCACACTAAAGACTTATAGTGCTATGATTCCACTTTAACTGTAATGGTTTCATGCCATGGAATCCTGGAGTTTGTAGTTTGGTGAGTCACTGCAACATTCTGGTTTAGGGCCATTTCCGCACTACACTCTTATAGTGCGATTATTGCACTTTCGACATCCTATGGAATCCTGGGGTTTGCAGTTTTGGGAGGGGCCAGCTGGCCCCTCCCAAAACGGCAAACCCCAGGATTCCATAGGATGTTGAAAGTGCAATAATCGCGCTATAAGACTGTAGTGCGGAAATGGCCTAGAATTCTAAGGCCCTGCCCCCAACCCAAAACTGCCAGTCCCAGGATTTCACAGGACAGAACGGACCAACTAAACCTCCCCCGGAAGAGTTTTTATAGCCTGGGACCAGCTGTAAAGCTCAGACCACTGAGAGTTAAAGTGAAATCACAGTGCTATAAGTCTGTAGCGTGAAAGGGCCTCTGAACTGACTGCTCATAGAGGGCTTCTGAAGTTAGGCTGCGGGCTGCATGAGATCAGACCATAAACTGCTTGTGGCCCTAAAGTCACAAGTTATCCACCCCTGATATAAAGTATGTGGCAATCTGGAGAAGAAAATTATATTTCCACACACAGACATTACAATCTAAGAGTGTCTCCATGGGTAGGACCTCCTATTGCTTCTATTTGACTGAAACAGGAAGAAGGAAGCCCTTCGCTGATGCCCACGGTGAGAATGTTTGGATAGGGTCATTCTAGGCTAGTTGTTTTCCATTGCATTTTGGACTCCTGCTTTCTTCCTTGCTATAAGGCCTTCTCAGTGGCTGGTCCCAGGCTGTAAAAACCCTTCCCCCAGGAGATTTGGTTGGCCCTTTCTCTGCTCTCTTTCAACCTGCAAGCAAATGACTTTTTATTCAGGCTGCGCTCTGGCTTTCAACTAACACAGGGTCTTTTAATTGTGGATTGTGCCTTTATCTTTTTTTATTATGTTTTTAAACATGTTTTAAACTGTTTTAACTTTAAACAGAATTGTTTCTTTCAATTTTTTTTTTTTTACAAGAAGATTTTAGCTGTTCTTTGTTTTATTTTGTAGTATGCTACCTTGAGTCTCATGCTGGGAGAAAGGCAAAAAATAAATGTGTTAAATAAATAATGAAAGAATTATATATCGTTATAACTGCACTGGCATTGCTGCAGATTTCTATCAAGGAAATGGACTCAGAAAGGAGCAGCAAAGCCCAGCAAACGATATGGCCACTAAAAAATAACCACTAGACTAAATCTTTCATGCACTGCCAGACAAAGGAATCTCGCAGGATTAAGTACACTGTTCAATTTGCTCAGAGCAATCCATACTCAACTACTTTTGGAACGTGGTACGCCTTTGAGTCTCATCTTGGACAGGCATCTGAGATTTCTCTTCATCTGGGAACATTAGGACTGCTCTCAGCTCATACATTAAAGTGGAAAAATCCATATTGAATAAATCGCAAGGTACTGGCAAAAAATAAAGTTATTCCCTGCAAATTGGCAGAATGCAATCTCACTACAATCTAGAGAAAATCTATATAATCATATTATAATAAAAAGCTTTCCAAAATAAATATGTGTCTTTCTAACTGAATTATAATCTCTACTTTCAGACAGACAGAATGGTGCCACATACCCCAATGGAAATCTATCAGAGGAAAAGTAAAAATGCAATGGGTAGCTATGCTATTTGAACAAAAGGGTGGGTGGGAGAGAGAAGCAAGTTTTGCAAAGAAAGAAAAGGGTTTTATCATCAGTCATATGACTAACCAGTGATGGGTTGTGATTCTTTGTTAAAAACACATTGCATGTGCTAATTACAATTTCAACAGGCTTTTGGAACTGACTATGGGGAAACAACTCCAAATGATTCAGTTGTACTTTGTATTTGTATGTTTCCCTTTTTAAGGAATATGTTTTTAAATCATTTTTAAATCAATCACTAGGTAAATGATATTTGTATCTGTTAATTTTACGTAGGCTCCCTTGAGTCTCAGGACTGGAAAAAAGGTGGGATCATCTTCATCATAGCTATTATTGCTATTAGGGGAAAACTGCATTTTTCTAATGTTGATGTTCATAAAACCAAAGAACAAACCATGATGCAAGAAGTCATCTGCAGAACAAATGAGAAAAAAGGAAGCTTTTTTTTTTACACAATGAATTAATAGCTGGAAAGGGACCTCAAACACAGCCCAGACACGGAGCTGTAATTGCATGCAAAGTTCCATCTGTTTTTCCTAAGCCTGGTTAAACAAGTTTAAGCTAGCGCTTTGCAGCCCATTTCTGGAAGTCTGAAAATTAAAACAGAGCTCCATGTGCTATGAATAGTAATGAAAAGAGAGAGGACTTAAGATAATTAAGTCATTTTAAACTGTTGCTAAATGGAAACCTGATTGCATCTTTTATTAATTATTACAAGTTGACATTTTAAATAAAGATAAGTGATTTTTGAATATTGAGTGCATTATGGGCTCCAAATAAAAGAAAATAGAACTGATTGTAACCTTTTTACACCGGACTCATGCTGAAGCTAGAATATCAAACCTATCGTTTGAATAATACACAGTTGCTGCCACATGATTCTATGCACCAGCTGCTACTAAGGCAAGGACTGACAACCTTGGACAAACGTGGCCCCAAGTAGTCCTTGTACTTGCTGATGTACAATTGGCCTCTGCAATCAAACAAGAACCATCCCAGAGCTTGGAAAAAAAATACTTCTTTGAACTACAATTCGCAGTCTCCCAACCAACATGACCATAGCCATACTGCCTGGGCATGGGAACTATAGCCCCCAGAAAGGCACTTTCGCAAGGTTAGCTATCCATTGATATTTGCCATGAAGTAGAAACTGCTATAAGTGACCTCACACATATTTTTGGTAAAGCCATCCTCACTCAAGTGACAGCCATCTGAATTCCTCTCCAAGACCCATTCCTAGCACCTATAATCAATAGTTTTATATGCAATTCACAAATAGCAAGCAGAGCTGATGCAATTATACAGTTAACTTATCTACCCAATTCAGCCTATTCTACCACCCACTGTAGATGCCATCACTTTTACATTTTCATTTAAGAGTGCAGATTAATTTAAGGATACACCTTTATCTCAAGGTGCCTTACACATTAAAAACATTCAACAAGTGAAATGTCAAAAATTAAACATTTAATAAATGCTAGGTGGCAAACAAATAGATATGTGTTTGAAGGTAACTACTGTGTTATGCGTTTGTGCGCCCACACATACACACACACCAGCTCTAAAAATGTACCATATTTAGTCTCATTTAGGTTTCCTGAGTCTAGAATCTGTCTTTTATTGTACATTGTATAGTATATCAGCTATCCATTTCTGCATTCTGCAAACAACTTTGTCCCATAATCTATATTTTAGTCTTCTAAGTGTGTCATGACTGTACAAAGAAGTGCAAGTCAAGAGCTCCTAATTAAATTACAATACAATTCATTTTGACAGAGTGACTAATATTTGCTCATACACATTATAATAAGCAACAGAACATAAGAAGGATTGCTGTGGCTAGAAGGTTAATTCAAATAACATGGAAAATCCTGAGTCTCCCTAGCTATAAATCACCAGTATAATAGTTTCCTGGAAAGAGCTAAACATTAAAAAAAAAACAGAGACTAAACAAATTCTCATGTTATGAAAAATTTGGCTTTCATTTTGAAAACTTTCATGCCGAGTAAGTCTTCAGGGAGAAACTGCAGTGCCTTGTTTTAAAATTACTGCACCTATATTTCTTCCAGCTGTAGTTCTGCATCTTGGTAAATTTATAAATAAACAGATTAGAGAAAAACATTTCAGTATTATGGCTCCTATGTGGTAATTTTATCTTCTACATTCATTTTGACTGTAGTTAATATGAGACATAAATAACTGTAGGAGCATTATTCACTTTTGTTGAGTGTTGTATAATGGCTGGATCCAAAAATTCATTTCTTCTGCCACTTTGTGGAAAAGTACACCGGAAACACAGAAGTTATTGTTCTATAATATTATTATTAGAATATAATGTTCTAAATCCAAATGCTAATCTCAGCTCCACAAAATGAATAAAAATTGCTTAAGTAAGATTAACAGCATAGAATAAATACCTGTAGAATTAGTCTTCACAGTATTTCACTGTGACGTTTTCTTATATCCACAACCATGAAGATATAATATACTTATTAAATTCATGTCCACTTTTCCTCCAAGGAGCAAAAAGCAGCCTGTGTATTCTTCCTAGACAGCTAGAAATCCCACTTTAGCTTCCATTCTCCTGGAGTAAAGCTTCATTATGAGCATCTCAAAACATTCTGTTAAATTTCTGAAAGAATCTGGCAAGTAAACCTTAACAACAGTGCATTTTGTACTAAAGCAGAGATGGGCAACTCAGAACCTCTGGATGATCAATTTTTCACTCACATTATCCACCATAGACTAAGGATCCAATTTCTGGATTGTTTCTGTTTTTCAAGAATTTCAGGTGTTGGGAGCCATATGCTTTGTTTTGAAAATAATAATAATATAATATAATATAATATAATATAATATAATATAATAATATAAGAAAAATAATATAGTTATTACTGTCAGTACTTTATGAACCAAAATTCCTTTTGACCTCATGGTAAACATCCCACCCCTATTGCTTTGTATGTACTTTTTAATTTTTTCATTTTTTCATTTATGATGACAATAATAATAAAAAACAATATAAACAGAAAAGAAAAAGAAATAAAAGGACAAATAAAATAACAACACAACCAACTATCTAGCACAAAAATTGATTTTAAATTTAGCTCTGTACAAAAGTCATTATACAGAATCCCTTCAAAAGCATAATTACCCTAAGGAGATGAATCCCAAAATGTTTGTTAGTATGATGGTGGGTCACACAATGATTCTTGCTCAGTAACTGATGAAATTAAAGGAGATCAAACTGTGGCAAGTGTATCTTTTTTATGTTCCCCACTAGCCATTTTTCAGTTTTTCAGTTCTAAAATATCAGCTTTTCTGGAAGAGCAACTCCTCATTGAAGCCGCTGTGGGGCAACAGTTTGAATGCTGGATTAGGACTCTGGTCAACAGGGTTCAGATCCCTGCTCTGCCATGGAAACTCTCAGCCTCAGAGTAAGGCAATGGTAAAAACCCCTCTGAACAAATCATGCCAAGAAAACCTCATGATAGGTTCACTTGGAGGTCACCATAAATCAGAAATGACTTAAGTGCACACAACAACAGCTACCCACTTGTGGTCCTACAAGTGCTAAAATGAAAGATCTTTCTGTCTTTTCCATGTTCTTGTGATATCTAACCGTACAGACCCCAACCATGTAGCAACAGTTTCTTCATGCCAGTAGTTCTCAAACTTTAACCCTACGACCTCCTTTACATCTTCATGAGAACATTGTGCCCCCCACTCCACATCATGCCCCCCATGTCTTATCCTACTCCTTCCTCTCTGTGCCTCTCTCTTTCACAAGCCTCTTACGTCACACGAGTCCTCCGTCTTAACACTGAGTTCTCACATTCTTTGCCTCCTCTCTTCACTTCCCTCTCCTCCACCCAAGAAACTGTCTCATGGCCACTGAGGGGCATGTACCTGCTGGAATATTTGGAGAAGTTAAGTGGGAAAAGCATAAAAAAAAAGGGAAGCCAATTTTTGCAATGTCTGAGTTGAGGCAGGCATAACAGTAGCAGATGCTCAATTACTCTATTTCAAAAAGCTACCACTTTTGTGCAAAGCAACCACATATGATCTAATGTCCCAAATGCATCACAACCCCATCAGCAATACTGTGAAATGTTGCTATTTATTTTGTGAAATTTAACTAGAGTTAAATGCCATCTATGAATAACCTTCAATATAAAGTGTGCCCTCTTCTGATGTGACCTCCACACACATGAATGTGAGGTCACACAAAGTGTCACACACATTGTGTCCATTGATTACAATAGACTGTGACATTCATGTTTTTGTTTTACATGGGAGTTCCTGGGATATAAACAGGCCACTATATATAAATCTGAACTTCAAAGATGCCATGCATCTGAAGAATTAAGATTGTAATCTATGAAAACTTCATGCTGTAATTAAAAAAAAAAAGGACAGATGCTACAGGACTATTTGTTATTAGGTATAAAAAATAACTACATAGATCCTCTTAAAATTACTTGCTCCTTCTTGAGGAGCCTCAACTTTCAGCTTCAAAAGAACAGCAACCATGTAGCACCCAGTCGTGTATCTAGGTTCAAGAGTGCCTAGGGCAAGTGTGGAACTTGTGCCCCTAAGTGCTGCTGCTGCCGCTGCCACCCCCTTGCACCGGGCCAGAAAGGACCCCAGTGGCAGCAGGGAGGCAGCAGCAGGCCAGGCCTGGGCAGGAAGGTAGGGAATTTGGCTTTTTTGCACCCCTCTGGCATTGGCAGCCACGGCACGCACCTCAGTTGCCCCATCCTAGATATGCCTCTGGTACCAGCTGATCTCCTTCAACTTATATTCACCACATATCTCACATCACGATCTCTAACCAGCTTGTCAATACAGTAGCTCATCAGATCTAGCCCAACACCTAGGACTCATATACTTTGGAACTAATCCACATATAGCAGACAATTAAATCTTTCAGTACTTTTCTATCTTTGGGGACAGGTGTTAGATTGTGGACTTTCTTCACGCTCAGACACAATGGTTAAAGATGGTAATACAGATATACTGAAGACTGGCAGAACTTTTCAGACTATCATATGAAGGAAGGGAGGAAGGAAGGAAGGGAGCACTGACAGACAGGAAAGGAAAGACTAACATTTAAAAATGGCTTGTGTTGCATCTCATGTAAAAGTTTTCTCACATGTTATGATTTGCAATATTTTAAATTGTTTTAACTGATTTTCAGTAGCCTGTATTAAGTGATAAATTGTTTAAATATGGTTTGAGTTTTCTAAAACTATTGTAATCATTTTAAATTGTTGTACACTGATTTTATTGTCTTCTAAGCATGTATTACAAAGAGTGAGACACTGAAAATTACTTATACCTAGAGCAATTACAATTGTTATGTTCACACTCCTTTGGTTAACTCCATCTGCCCTTTTTCTTTGGATGTCTAAATTTTATTTCTAAATGCTCAGCTGAACTTCTAAGTTACTGCAATGCTAGGAATTTGGGGACTGAAAGTAAATTTCATTGGTGTGGGAGAAATGTTATTTGAGGATCAAAGTCTTCCCCCACTTCCCCCATAACTAAACGTTTGTTGTATGCTGTCCTAAGATCTTCAGAGATATAACAGTATAGAAATACTCTAAACCACAAATAAATAAGCCATAACCAGGTTTGCACTATTTATCTATACAGATACATATGTAAAATCCCCAAAGTTATGCATTATCAATATTGATACATAAAACATTAGAATGACTGGATTCTACCATTGTCATCCAATAAACATGTTACATATTAGTATAAACTTAGTACATATTTTTTAATTTGTTAGAAATAATACTTTGTGGGAAAAACACAAATAATACCTTGTGGGGAAAGCACAAATTTTTATTTGTTAGAAATAATACCTTGTGGGAAAAGCACAATAGATCAATATTTTACATATCTAATAACTGGTTTAACAAATATGCTAAGGGCACACATCTCTGCAGCATCTGTCATTCTAACAGGCAACTTCAATAGGATCAGTCTTGACAAATTATGGCTGAGAATGTGGAGCACAGCTATTATCTTGACCTTGGAGGCCAACTCCTTTGCTTCAAAGCACAAGATTTAATACGCAAAATGAGAAATAGTTACATTAGGAATTCACTAAATATAATGATACGAATTACAAATTTATTTATATATACTAACAATCAATTCTGCCCACAATTAAAGGGTGGTAACATTGATGAGGTTCTATTATTAGTGGCCTTGTTATTAATAATAAGGTTCTATAATTGATGTGTTAAATCTGTTTCTTTTCGAACTTTAAGAGGCCCTTTCTGATTTGAGAATGGCACTGAATTTGGTTTCCAGTAAAACTATGCTGTGCAGAACAGAAGGATTCAAGGAAAAGATAATGGAGAGGCCAGATGTGACTCTTCGTTTTATAGAAAATCCCAGAAATTAGACATCTCCACAAAAGTCTGTTTACTTGTTTTTCATTTTTGTCTTGATATCTGCTTATTCCCATCACTGAGCTGCGAGCACTGAACAGATTATAACTGGCCTTCAATGGCAGATTTCTACTTTAACCAAAGAAGACTGAGCAGAAAGAGGGAAAAACGGAGTTCAGATTTGGTATAAGCACTCTGAATGCGAAAGAAATGAGGGAGAAGGTCTGAAAATATTAGAGTGGGAGATCACATACTGGTAAAATTGTTTCCTTCTATGGCAAGTCATAAAAGGCATGGGCCTGTCCCACTTGAACTTACTTAGCAGAAAAAGCACCATGTCAAACTTTCAAACATCTTTGAAATGCTACAACTAATTTTACGTCTTCTTAGGTTTACCAGGTTTTCAAAAAAGCAATAAAGGACAATTGAAACACATGATTCATGGGGTTGACAATGAAGAAGTCGCTATTAAGAGGATGTGTTCTATTGATATTCCAAATAAAAGTTAACTTAGTCATGTGCTTCTCTGTAATATTAATATACTGTCTATATGCTCATCAATGTAAATTACTTAATGAATCAACTTCTGTCTTTGTGAAAAATCCTGTTTTCACCCAGATTAAAACTGAACCTGTTTTAAATACATGAGAAGCATGTTTGGCAACTATGACTAAAATGCAGATTGAAACCTGCATCTGGTTAGATTTTCAGAAGGTATGTCCCCCTTAACACTTCCATTTGTGGAGTACAGAACTGAAAACTCCCTTCCTACAAAAGCATTTGATCCTGAAACACTGCAAAACCGGTACTAGGATCCAATAACAGCTACACTCAAATCCACGCTCAGAGTAACAATCCAATTTAACATCAAGGAGCTTACACAGGTGATTGCAGAAGTTCTAAATGCTTTAGTTTTTCCTTGCAAAGAAAATATTTCAACTCTTGGATCAGTTTTATTCACCTTTTATGCCATTTCCTGAGTTCTACAAGATCCTGTTTAAGTTGGTGTGACAGAATGCCACACAAAATGAGCCATGCTAGAGCTGTTGGATTAGATGAACTTTGGAATCCCTTCCAAAGCTAAGATTCTATAGATTCACATGATGGAATTATAATGTTCAAATCCAGCATCTCCATACAGCACGTACGGTCACAATGAGCCAATTGTAGCCTTCTAGCCTAATACACCCCTTGCAGTTTCTGCATGTATTCTAAAGAGAGACTGCACATTACCTATTTTGATTGCTTGCTACAGTACTCAGGAGAAAACAATCACCAGCTTTAAGACAGAGGAAAAGGTGATGGGAGATATAACCATACGTATTTGCAATGAGCTTCAGACTGTTGCTCCTGTAATTTGGCCTCATCTTTTTTTAATGGGCTCAGACCTTAAAATTCAAGATTTTTGGTATCTTGTTCAATCTACATAAAGTGCAAGTTTTCCATCCCTCAAAGAAGGGCCACCCCTTAAAATGAGGGACACCTGGGAACTCTATATCTTCTGCACAATTACAGTCTTCATGCTTGTCCACTGAAAAGGTAATCATTTGCACTATATGGCAGGAATAAAGTTGGATAATAAGTCCTAAATGTCCATGTCTTCCATACAGAAATCAAGAGGTCATTGTTTGAAATACAGCAGAGTAACTACAGGAATCGTCTACTCCTAAATTAAAATATTTGGGACACAAATGAAAACCTAAAAGTAAATTTGCAAAACATGCCAAGACACATGCTTACACCCTAAGCAGCATACTGTACCTTGAAAACAAAACAAAAGAAAAAGCCTATCAATTTTGAAGGCTTAGTAAAGAATTACAAAGTAGATCTCAAGGATTTAGTTCACATACTATCTAAATAACAAAACAAAAAAAATGATTACTACTGTCTGGCCTAGAAGAAAAACAACCAAACACAGTTCAAGTAAATTACAAATAGAAGCTTTCTTGTGTTCATTTCTTTAGCAAAACAAGACACCACACTGGCACTAAAAAATGTTAATTAATTCATTACTGGCAACACCCAAAAAGCAATCTCATGTGAGAACAGCCAAGAGCATTTCTCATAAAGCACAATAATTTAGACAAAGTAAAGAAATGAAGCTCAGTAAAATACACTGCCATAACAACAAACAATGCATTTTCATTAGCCTATTATGCTTAAGAAAATAACATAAACTCAAAACAATCGTTAAAAACTGAAAATGGAAACTGGAGTATATACCCCATGAATGCAAAAATAAACTGACTTGAATTCCATATCCACATCACTAAATAAATGAAATGTAACACAAGATGCTTATTAAGGGTGGGGGTCACCAACGATATGGACAGATTTAACCCCACTTTAATGGAACTCCAGAATACACCTATTTTCATTTTCTCATAGAAATGTTTTCCTTTCATTCTAATGTGAAATAGTTAAAGGGCTGAACTTAAGTATAATGTTTCACCATAATCACAAGTCACCCATGAAGTCACTCACAAGATACATCATTCCTGTTATTTTCCTGTTCCTCTAAGAGCCTTATCATACTGCTCCTTTTTTGCTGTGTTATTCCATTTTAATTCCACTTCAGCCATTCTCGTGAGGGAGCCGATTGTTGATGCTCTCTGTCATACTCTTTCTACATTTGCACTTTAATAGCAGCACTTACATCATTTGTCCATCCACATTAAGGAGTAATTATATACTCGTATACCTAGCCCCTTGCTTCTGTGACTGATTCCTCTAGCTGTAACTGTGCCATGATGTCACGACACTATGATAATAGAAAGTGATGCGAGATCCACACTCAAAATGGTTACTGAATTGTTACACGAAAGGGAATCATTAACAGATTATTTCCACTGTGAAAAATAAACACATTTTCAATTATTCTGTGATGAGATGCAATGGAATGCAATAGTGCCTGAAGAGCAAGGACATCATGCAATACGGCTGAGGCAAAAGCAGAACTAATGCTTCACTATGATAGAGTTAACACCATGGTATGATAAGGCTATAACTGAGCAGAAGGCACCCTAAATTCAGGGGAATTTCCTTTTATGGAATGCACTTAAGATCAGAGTTTGGGCAAAATTCAATGGTGTACCTTGCATATCGAAGAGAAACAGAATGGGGATGCTCTTCCTTGAAGCAGCAAGGGGGTTCCCAGCCCTCTGGAGAAAGCTTTTAGGATGTAAAGAGAGAAGCAGAAGGGAGGGGAATCGCCCATTCTAGTAGAAGCAGCACAATCCAGAAGACGTTCTCCTCTGGTACCAGCCATGAATTTTACTGATGAAATACAAACCTCACCACATTCCATCCAATGTGGTTATGTATAAGCACGTAAATACTCATGTCAGAGGACAGCTCAGCTCAAAGAAGAAACATTCTGAAATTTTATTCTACCTCCAAAATGTTAATACATCCTTGGCACGAATATGTAAGGTTTTAAAACAATGCATGCTTATTTTAGATTCTAAATGCACAAATAAACACAACTGACAGACTGAAAAACTAACGAGTTATTAATCTGCAATAGTCATTAAGAACCTTCCAACTTATTTAAAACACTGAAGAAAATCTAACAGGCTGTAATTAGTATTATTCTATTCTGAAGGAACCATGGAATTATCAATACTTTAACAATTAACTGGGGAAAAGCCACATCTAAAAACTCATTAAAGAATTAACCAATTACCCACTTCAAATCATACTGCATTTCTAGCTAGACATGTCCAGAAACTAGATGGAAACAACATCTCCAAATTGATAATGCATTTCCAAGAAATGGTAAATAAACTCAAGGAAAACACAGTTAACACTGGATGTTTATGATTAAAGGAAAAAAACTTATTTCATGAAGCCGTATATTCAGCTTTGTAAAGCCAAATATAGGTAATATCAAGTAGACTTTGGCATACTAAGTAAATTTATCATAAATAAATGTACATGTTGGATGATACATGAAGAAAAAGGAAAACAGACAGACATGGCACACTGTTGCATACAACGTCTTGTATGACACATCACAATATATCAGCAAGAGAGAACACAGAATATAAATCTATTTGCTATCAGATTATACTTGCCATAAATATATAAGTTTCAAAAGAAAGGCAGTGCATAAAACATAAGACTGTTTTTTCTAGAAAGCAACAAATAAGATAGCCAAAGCTTTTCCTTTTAACTACCACAAGTCATTTTTCAATATCAGCATTTTGTGCTGTCACAAATCTCATTTTTTAAAAAAACCTCTGTTGTTTGAATTAAACAATTTATTTTATGCTCTGATCATATCCAAAAAAAAAGGCTACTGGTCCCTGGCAGGGAATTTGTTTAATTAGTGAAATGGCATATAAAATTTACTGTTGACATCTGGAATACATTACTGCTTTATATGGCTCTCTCACAGAATACTAAAGCACAAAAATTAAACAGTTAATTTATAGAGTTGTCAGGCATTTGGTTTAACACTTACTTTTGCGAAGGTCTCAAAAATATCCAAGGCAGGTGGCAGCTGAGAAACATCCTGGATTTCTACCTTTAAATACAGCTGCAGTGTCTTTGAAAGGTGCCCGAGGCCTTCCTTCATTTCTTCACTTAGCTCTTCGACATCTTTAAAGGAGGCAATATATTTCAAGGCATCAGCAGGGCCTTCTGCCAACATCTTTAAGCAGTCCAGTATCATCTTTGTAGTCTAGCTATTTCCAACCCCAAAGACACAGAGGGCAAGCATACTTCACTTTCCTTTTGACAGCTACCTTTCACCGCCAAGTTGTTACTATCAAATCACATGAACATTATGTGAATGAAAGATCAAAAGCTCAGAAACAAAACAGATGTGCAAGGAGATGTAAAGTAGCACAAACAGTTGGCTGGACAGACTAATTTTTAAATGGCATCTTTGTACTATTCAAAAATATCTGCCTCAGTGCAAGATTTGCAGTCAGTTCCCAGGAAACTACATTAGTAGAATTTTAGGGAAATTAAAGAAGGCTGAGATTAAAAATCTATATAAATGCAGTCTAATAGAAATATTTTGGATGATTGTCTCTCAACAGGATAGATCATGAGATATGTATTCAGAAAGATACCGCAGATTGTATCCAGCAGTAGCCTTGCGCTACCACACGGATGACTAACATGTGATCCATACTGGCCAAGGGTGCCCCTCCCCAGTTCCTTTTCTGCTGTCTCTCTTTATGAGACCTTTTCTCTGTCCCACCACCTTCCCAAGCTTGTTTGGAGTGGAGGGAACAAAAGAGAAGGCTTTTTGGAGGCTATTCCCGAACTCTGGAACTCTCTCTCTAGGGAGAACAAAATGGCCCTGTCCTTGTTCTCCTTTCATCAGCAAAGTAAGAGATTTTTATGCCAGTCAGGCTTTTTGAACTGGTTGGGGTGGGCTTTCAGTGCTGTGTAGTGCTGTTTTTAAGATGTGCATGTTGTCTCTTAATGAATTTTAATGTTTTTAAAATGTAATGGTTTTAACTTCATCATTGTTAATTGTTTTTAAAATGCGTACATTTATACTTTTATTGAAGCCTTTGTATAGTTTTAATCTGTATCGTTCTTAAATATACTGCCAGTCACCTTGAGACTCATTATTGAGAGAAAGGTAGGATACAAATGAATAAAATAATAAATAATAATAGCTGAAATTGTCACAGCTGCTGCCAGTGCAAAAAAATCCAGTAATGATGTTGGAAGCAGGTCTCGTTTTCCAGCAGAATTATATTGCTCTAGAAATGTTCTTTGCTTTTAAAGTCTGAGAGCACAATATTATAAAGATGTATTTAGCTTAAAAGCAGACAGTACAAGTTGCAGAACTGATTAATTTATTAAGAGATGGGCAGGCAACAATAATTTTGCCTGTCACTGAAACAAAACCACCTCTGAGATGGAAAACAACAACTGTCTGAGAGTTCACAGTGTGTGGGACGTTTCAGTTCAGGATAGATGTAAACAGTATCATGAAATCTATCCAAAACTTTCAGAGAAAAGTTAGTGAAAACAGAAGATGAATATCTGAAATGGAATTTGGCCAAGATGCCAAAATTATCCTTTCTCAGGAAAGAAAATGCCACACAGGATTTTCATAGCCAGTAAGCAGAAGCTGTTTCCCATCTTATACTGATGCCAAAGGAATTAAAAACTGAGGTGAAGTCAAGAAAATCGCTTTAATTTTCTGCTACTAAGGAAATTAAATCTGTCCCATTCCTTGTAAGAGAAACCACTACCAAAAGAATAGCTATGAACAGTCTTGTGTAGACCATTTCTCATGTTGTAATAAAAGCCCTTTCAAGCCCCTTTCCCACCACATAGACGAACATTGCCGGAGCCAGACAGAAAGTAGGATATACTTGTTTTTACAGCAACTGGCCATTCTAGGCTGTGCTGATTGTGTATTTCTTTTACAGATTACTAGAAATATAAAACAAATATTCTAATGCCACATATAAGAACACCTTTACACTACAACTCTACAGAAGTAAATTACATTCCAAGAATAGAGCCCCATTTGCACCCTGTGGGACACAGAACTGTTTGGGGAAGGCTTGTCTCCTTCGTAGTGGCATGGGACAGACTTTCTCAGCAGCCAATGCAACTCATGATGACAAAACACATGACATTTGCGCCATAGACCAAAAGACTGAATAATTTGCACAATGCCACATAACTCACTTTTCTATAAATGTTCTCAATCTATTTGTTTTCTATAAATGTCCTCAATCAGGTGAATCTGATGTCTTGGTCTGCAGACCACGAAAGTTTATGAACAGTAAAGCTTTTTATTCTTTAAGGTGCCGGAAAATTAACAGTTTTGTTTTGCAAAACAAAAAGCAATTGTTTTGTTACTGTTTTACTGCTTTATTACTGGCCTTCACTGCACTCTCTTTGGCCCAATAGGCCCTTGGTATCTGCTAAGGTTTGGTTCCAGGACCCGCTGTGGATACCAAAATTCTCGTAATGCTCAAGTCCCATTATGTACAGTGGTGTAGTATAATGGCATAACTTATATAAAATAGCAACATCAAAGCTTTTGGATTTTTGGGTTTTCTGGGGAGTGGGGAATATTTTCAAGCTATGGTTGGTTGAATCCGTGAATACAAAATCTGCAAGATATGAAGGGCCAACTCTCGGGAGGGATTTTAAAAAAAAGTGAACAGCAATAGAAAAATACTTTAAATAAATAAAATATATTTATTATACATTCACATTTTCATATGTTCAGTTTTTAAGCTCAGCTCAACATGTTTCTAAAGCAGTATACAATTCAAAAATAAAAACAACTAATATATTAAGAACTGACAGCTATACAGATAACAAACAGCCAAGAAGACGATCAGAAATTCAATCAACTCAAAAATCAAAAGGCTTGTTATCAAATGAAAGGTCTTAAACAGCCTTGGAAAAGACAGAATAGTTCCTGTGTGTTCTAGTTTTTCTCCCACATGGATTATGCAGTCAAATCTGCTGAATTTCAAGGGGAAGTTTTACTTCAGAATGCCAAACAACAAAAATGAGGAAAAAATGACAAAAACATTGCTAACAGGCACTTACTTGACTGAAGATCTGAAAAAGAGTAGAGCTCCTCAGATGGGCATGTTGACTGTCTTAACTGTTGAAAGCACAAAAGATGAAGGAAAGAAAATGTGACGGGATTAATAATTAATTCTGCTTTAAAAGGTCTTATAATCCTGATGAACCTGGGTATCAAAGTAAATAACAATCATCAGCATAAACTGCTTCTTGTTTACTTCCATAGTATGGAAAACATTATTAGCATTTTAAACCCTATTAGTGTAAGCTATTGCTCATTTATTTTACTTTCTCTCCTTTGCATTTTTATATTGTTTTAAAATCTGATACTATGCAGCACCAAACAGAGTCAAAATAGTTGACAAAAGTTTGTATTGAATTAATCCACTGAATCAACCTTTTTTTAACTGCTAGGCAGCATGTATAATTTTCAATAATTAATGCTTATGAAATACATAAGAGCTAGCTGGGTTAAAACTCTGGCAGACCAGGGTTCAGCTCTCTAACAAAATGATTATCAACAAAGGGGAGTGTAAGGTACTACACTCAGGCAAAAAAAATTAAATGTGCAGATATAAAATGGGTGACACATGGCTTGATCACACCACATGTGAAAGGGACCTAGGAATCGTAATAGACCACAAGCTGGGCATGAGTCAGTAGGGTGGTGCAGGGTAGCTTAAAAAGCCAATGTGATTCTGGGCTGCATCGATAGGAGTATAATGTTTAGGTTCACGGGAAGTAATAATACCACATTTCTACTTTGGTCAGACCCCATCTGGAATACTGTGTCCAGTTCACAGTACCACAGTTCAGGAAGGATATTGACATGCTGGAACATGGTAGAAGGCCTGGAAACTATGCTCCATGAGGAGTGGCCTAGGGAGCTGGATATGTTTAGCCTGAAGAAGAGAAGGTTAAGGGATGCCATATGGAAGATGGAGCAAGCCTATTTTCTGCTGCTCCAGAAATCAGGACATGAAGCAATAGCTTCAAACTTCAGGAAAACAAATTCCATCTAATAAGTAGGAAGAATTTCCTGATGGTAAGAGCGGTTCAACAGTGGAATACACTGCCTTGGAATGTGGTGGAGTCTCTTTTTTTGGAGATTTTTAAACAGAAGCTGGATGGCCATCTGTCGGGAATGCTTTGACGGTGTATTCCTGCATGGCAAGGAGGTTGGACTTGATGGCTGTTGTGGTCTCTTCCAGTTCTACAATTCTATGAAACCCCCCAACTGGCCATGGAAACCCACTGTATGACCTTGGGCAAGTCATACTCACTTATCCTGAGAGGAACGTAATGGCATATCCCCTCTGAACAAATCTTACCAAGATAACCTCATGGTAGAGTCGCCCTATTGTCACCATAAGTCAGAAAGAACTTGAAGACACACATAACATCAACGGGGAGATATGCACATACTCTTTGAAACAGGTACCAGTGAACCAGCATTTTATGAATATTTGAGCTATGGAGATTTGGAACTATGGAGTAAAAGACTAAAGATTTGGATTGGCATCTGCTGAAGTCAAGTTAAGGATTAAGCTCTGGACCAAATATTGAGTATACTGCTTTCATCAAAGTACATTTTATAGTTAGTTATTTCTAAGCACATTTTATAGTTAGTGATTAAGTCAGGATTTCAATTGTTTTTCTAAATGCTTGAACTGCATGATAAATATGACTGGTGAGTTGTCAGTCCTACTTCTGCATGCATGCTGCAGTACTAAACAATACATTTGGAATAACTTCAAAAGCAGTTTGCATATAGGCACATGTATGCAAATCTCGACAAGAGCTGTGAAACGTAGATCTTATACATCTAAACATAGCATTTTTATTCCGAAGTAATTTACTAGCCACTGCTTTTTTAAAAAAAGTAACTTTGTCTAGTAATGTAATTTTTGCTTTTAAAAGAAAACACAAAAATGGCAAGAATTCCTCCAAATGGGATTCTCCCTTCCCCAAAAATGTTAATATAGGGAAACACTGCAAGTCAATAATTTTGCAAATATAACATTATAAGTAATGTCATTACTTGTAATGCATTACTTTCAAATTGTGTCTAATGAAATTAAGTATAAGATACATAGATTATATGGAATCACAAACCTAAAGAAAATATACGTCTGTGGTATGTCTGCCTGCATCTTAAAAGATAGGTTTAAGTGAAGAGGTAGTTTTCCCCTTTTGCAGAGTGTGATCAACTGCCTGTCTCTGTTTAAAGCAGTTTTAATTCTCCTCTTCAATCAAAAACAGCTCCTAGTGTGGCCTGTAGATTAATAAAATGTGCAGCTATTGTTGTTCTCAGTAAATGCTCTAAAAAATGATCAAAAAAGGAAAGAAAAATAAGATGGGGGAAAGAACAGAAGAAAAGCCAGGTACCAGTTCTTAATGTTATAAAATTAACATTAATAACTAACAGCTTGGAGAACAACAACTCAGGGTACAGAGCAAATGGCCCACTTCCATTCCTTTCCTATATCCAAAACATCAGGCTGACCCAAAGCGCAGTCCATTCTATAGGTCTTACTTGAATTCTTCAATATGCCATGTTCTTGCTGGTTCAGAGGGACTTTGTTTTGTCAAGTTATCCTAGTTTCTCCCCAGGAGAGCAATAGCAATCTGGAAGTTCTTCTGATGTTGGAACAATCCACCTCCATGTTAGCACATATTTTATTAAATATCAAACACATGCAGAAAGTTTATTTACCACTTTAAAAATGATCCTCCCCACAAGCCGCACTGAGTCTGGTGGAAAGTTAGGCTCTACACTCTTAATGCATTTGCATTCCCGTTTGTGGTCCTGCCAGGTTTCTTTCTACAAGTTGGGAAAAAAATCAGAAATTAACTTGCTTCTACAGAACATTCTACAGTCTACAGATCAAAGGCTGTAACACTTAGTAAAAAAAAAAAAAAAAAAAGTGAGTGCACAAAGGCTAAAAGATCATTGACCCAAAACAAGCCTTTGACAATATTCAGGCACATATGACTTTGCAAGAATCATTGTTGAAGTACATGTACATTTTTACAGTTTTGCATTATTATTAGTTATTAGAAGTGTCTATTAATTCAATGTTCTAGCAGCCAGATGTCTTCCATATTTAAATGTTTGTCTACTATAGAAACCTGGGACTATGTAGGAATTGGGAGACGACCTGGAATTGATTCTACTCAGTATTAAATGGAAATTAATTCCCTATTTAGGAGGAGGAGGAGGAGGAGGAACTAGTAGTATTGTGACCTTCAGTTTCAATCCATCTCACAAAAAATATTAACCTACTGAATATATCACTAAATATTTAAATGATGCTATAGTGAATGTGTGAGAGATGGCAACTGAGATGAGAAAGGCCATCTCCAAGGATGTAGAATGCATATACTGTAGCCATTGCCAGGATACTGAAGGAGGCAAAGTGGGAAAAAAAAACAGAAAAAAAGCTCATTAGGGGCAAGCATATAATTAAGCACTTGACCAATTCAGAACCAGATATTCAGAGACTCACACAGGAACATTCAAATGACAGATTTACCCCCTAAAATGAGAAGTGTTGCTTCAACTGAAGGGTCTGGCAAAATAGTCAGATTTATCGAGCCAAGTAGAACCATTCTGCATGTCACCTGGCCCCTGAGGGGTTAGCAGCTGCTGTAACGCATTCCCACTCCTCTTATTTAAACTAGGAGCATTTAAGCATTGTAATGATCAGACTAGCACCTCCATCTTCCAGCAATTATCACAGTTACAAAGAAGACAAAATGCCTTGATTTAAGCACCAGCTTCCTTAGTTAAAAATCCCTGGTATCTTGCACTATCCAGGCCCATTTCATAGAGAGACCAGAACATCCCAGGTCACATCCCAGGGACAGTTTTTATACCTACCTCAAAGGGCCTTACAGTGAGCTACCTTTGAATTTCTCCAGTTAAGGCAGATGGTTGCCCACTGAGACCAAATTATAGTTACACTGACCACGAGGATATTGTTTAATAGTCATGAGAGAAAACAGGGAGAACAGGGACCAAGTGAGCTGAAAGGGTTGCTAGAGGCTACTATGAAGATGCAACAGTACAACTTTTATAATTACTGTAATATTCCAGTCTACCTCCCTTCTCCTCACTGCATCTGTTCATTACCAACCTTTCAAAACCCATATAGTTCTGTCCCCAGTACAGGTATACTTCGGTTAACAAAGTCTCTAGAAAAGAAGCTCCTTTTTACACCTACCCAGCCCCCAATACCTCCTTGTCCTCTGTCTAACTGGAAGATTTTTAGCCATCAGCACTGAACAGTTGGAGAAGGAGGGTTGGAGAAACAGCCTTTCAGTGTTGTGTTGCAGTAGCATATCCACACTAAACAATGCAATAAATCGTGAACTGTGAAATAATGGGATTCTCCTCTAGCTGATCTTATCATAGTTGTATGTGCCTTCCCACAACAGACAAGGCAAACAGCAGCTGCCTCCAGAATTCCTTTATGAGCAAGTGTGAACAGAAAAAGAAAGAAAGGGGAAAGCAGATAAGCCTACCTCACCAGTCAGCCATCCTGTTCTAGATCTAAAAGTCTGTCCACCAAAATAGAAATCATAAGAAAAGTAGCAGTTGGTGAAACTAAAAATTATCTTTGGATGAATTTTGGAAGATTTCAAGTATTCCCTAGAAGGTTCAAAAAAAATTCATTTTCTTCTTAACACTTACCCGAACTGGGTTTTGTTTTTGTTTCTTTCATTTCACACGTATGTAAGATTAGTTTGAGATCTGCTGAAACGTATTGAATTTACCCCTATTTTTCCTATGTTATTACTGCCTCTAGTACCAAATGTCCTGTTAAAGAAGGAATGTCAAGGAACTACCTACTTTGCTAAGTGTATCTCTATAGTTGTTGTTTCTTCCTTCATACAACCAAATTTAGTTATATCATTGCCATTATTTCTGAACTGACAATAGGGTATGGATACCTAGGAAGGCAAATGAAGTGGTACAAAAACAAAATAAACTTGAGGGGGAAACTCTAGTGGGGAGAAGCTCCCCAAAGTAGCCTACTAAGAGCAGTGTATGTTTAATGTTTATTGCTGCAATTCTCACATGTTTAATTCTTATTATTATTTCCAGTGGAGAAACACACAGGAACAAATCTGAAGCTTCTGTGAGCTTGGAAAATTACATTTTCTTCAGTGCAGCTGTCTGCTTTATGGAAATACTGATCCTGGGCCAATGAAACCAGTAATCCTCTGCTCTGAATATTTACATTTCCAAACCTGTTTTGACAGTCCCTTGGTGGCTATCTCAAAAAATATTTTCCTGTGCTCTCTTATTACTGTTGCTACTGTGCCACAATTTCTGCTTAAGGTTTGCACAGAGGCAGGCAGGAAGATATCAGCAGGAGAAGCTTTGTGCTCCCTTCCAGCTCTTATGATTCTGTCACACTGTACAACATGGGATTTAGAGGTAACAGCGCATAAAGATCTGGAAAGGCAACTAAATGTACTACGAAGAAACATTTGCATTTTCACAAAAAATGTAGATTTTAAATTATTTGAATGTGAAAAGTGAAGTGGCGTTTACTGCTGTATTTCTTTGGGATCTGCTTTGGCAAAAGAAAAAAATAAATACTATAAACCTTAAGTATAAGCCAAGCTTCTTACCAATGTTGTAAGAAGTTACTTACATGATCACAGCAGCTAGTGTGCCAAAAATGGGAGATCACCATACCGTAAAAGAACATGTTGATTTTTTCAACATTGGTAAAATTAACATGTTATACTGGTTTGAAAAAGGGGCAAAAATGTTAACTTTTTTACAAAATGGATATATTTTCTAATTTTTGTAAAAGGAATATG
This sequence comes from Iguana delicatissima, assembly GCA_948472985.1. Taxonomy (NCBI): domain Eukaryota; kingdom Metazoa; phylum Chordata; class Lepidosauria; order Squamata; family Iguanidae; genus Iguana; species Iguana delicatissima. The sequence goes on along the minus strand of CAOKZL010000048.1, from coordinate 478,781 downwards.
ATACATCCTAATGAACAAAAATGTTTTTCAATAAATTATTCACATTAATATATGAAATATGGGAATTTTAAAAAGAGATTAAGAAATATAAGTTTCATGACTGATATTATGATTTTTTCTTTCTAAAGGTTTTTCCCCTGTATATTTTGTATATTTCTCTGTGTATTCATTTGTATTGGTTCCCTTATAACTTAAGTAAACTTATTTTCTACTGTTGTGAAGCATTATGTAGTCGACCTGTTGAGATACACGCACAAACACGTATACATATATAGATATACACATTTCCTCATATACAGTAGAGTCTCAGTTATCCGACCTAAACGGGCGCGTGGAGGGTCGGATAACCGAAAGGTCGGATTACACGGATGCCCGTGGCGGCCGCCATTTTGGGGGCGTGTCGGGGCAGGCCTGGGGGCGTGTCTGGGGGTGCGGAAATGCCTACAGCCACGCCCCCAGGCTGCCGCAACGTCGGTTAATCCGGAGGGTTGGATAACCGCAGGTCGGATAACTGAGACTCTACTGTACCAAGAGCTATACACTTGTTATATAGTTAACATACACACAGAAGTATACATGTCCTACATTCAGTTGTTAGTCCTGGTTAGATTAAACCAAACTGATCAATGCAACTTACAAGTATTTACTTACCAATTTCCCATTCATTCAACAAGGTAGGCCTAAGAGCCCTTAGGTGAAATCACACACAAAAAGACTTCTGTCATAAATGTTCATTATCTAATGGGCAGATCCTGTATTTCGTTGCTTATAAGGAAATAAATCTTTTGACTGTCTGCATGATAAGCATATATACTTTATATGTGCAGTATCTCAGGTTCAACTTGCAGCATCTCTGGTTTAAAGGACCCCAGCAGTCTTCCTGCTGTGACTTTCACCATTTTCACTTAGAATGAACAGTATTTAGCTAGATATAAGCCAATATAGGGCAGTTTCACTTATAGGCAGAACTGCCTAGAAGGTAATATCAGAAAGCCAATTCTGAGTGATGGCACAAATAGAAACATTGCTGGAGACTTCTGGCACTGTTTACAGTGGGGGTTTCTCTGACTAAACTGCTGAAAGAAGAAAATAGTTCACATCTTGTGAAAAGTCCACAGATACACAAATTAATCACGATGGTTTTGTGTTTTGTATATAAGGATTACCCTCTCTACTGCATCTCCTATTTCATATGGATTACAAAGCGATAATGACATATTAAGTCTGCTATAACTGTAACTTATCCAGAAAATAACTTATACAAATCTAGCTTCTCTTATCCAAAGAAACAGTAATGCCTGTAACCATTAAGACATAATTCTACATAATGTTACTGCAGAAACACTGGCATGTTTCTCCTGAGCCAACAAAAATTGTTCTTTGAAGGCAGTCCTTATCTGACATCCTTTGTTCTTAAGGTAAACACTGAGAAGGATTTCAGAATATACAAGAAGAGACATTAACATGATCAACAGTTTATGTAACCAGGAAAGGGGTGATGAGATGAAAGATGCAACATCACACGAAATCATATGTCTCATTCTTCTAATACTAGTAGTTCATTTTCATATTAGAAAAACAGTTGAATCACATCTTTATGATCACTGCCACTTTGAATTCATCCACAGTATGAATACTTTCAGGCAAAAAATGGGCATAATCCTTCCTGTTTTGGCTACTGGCATAGCTGCACCTGCTGCTGCTATGAAACAAGGCATCAGCCCGGAGTTTATTTGTCCACAGCCATTCTATTTTACCTAGGCTGCCAAGCAGTCATCACAGTGGCTTCCTCCCACCCTTTTTTTGCTTGGCAGATCTTTGTTATGTGCTGTAGCAGAATAACAATTGCTCAGTCACAGTTTCTCTCTTCTTGTACAAACAAGACCAGAGCTGGAGCAATAACTGCTACTCATGCATCTTCTCCACAAAAGACTCAGAGATTCAATGGGAAGAGCTGAGAAGAGTCCCAAGAATACAAACACAGCTCTAAGGAAAAAAAATGTAAAAGCCTTCAGAAAATTCTAAATAGAGACCAGCAAGCTGCTGATATTTTCTTCTGCCCTGATTACCTGTAGACTCTCTGGTAAAAGAAAATTATTCTGTTACTTGCATATAAGAGATGTGTTAACCTAGATTTTCTAAAGGACAGAGTCCTTATCAATTTAAGCACCTCAGATTGTTCAAATTATATGAATGTTTCCCGGGGGAAAAAGAGATTTGGTAAATTTGATTGCCTAAAACTCAAAAGTGGATTCACTAACTCAATGACATGGAAGCTGCCAACAGTGACAGCCTTCATGAGGGAAGCGTGGATTTAAAAAAAAAATGTAAGAAGGTGATAGCAAGAACAGCATAACGTGGTGTTACAATGATGACAGCGAGACAGTGTTAACAGCTCCAGTAATCAGAAAATCTTAGCTACTGTACAGAGGAAATTCAGCTATGTCTTCTTCCTCCAAGATTATTAAAGGACATTTAACATGGAAATTTAATGCCATTGTTGCTACCAATTGCCATAAAGTTGGCTTCCACCTATGACAACCTATAAATCAGAGACCTCCAAGTTACTCTGTCATGAACAGGTCTCTCCAAGTCCTGCAAGCTCAAGATAGTAGCTTCCTTGATTGACCATATCAACCTGTAATGTAGTTTTCTTCTTTTCCTGCTGCCTTCCACATTACCAAGCATTATTCACTTTTCTAACGAGTCATATCATCTCATGATATATCCAAAGTATACTAGCCTCAGTTTGGTCATCCTGGCTTCCAGATGGAGCATGGGCTTGTTTGTTCAAGGACCCATACTCATCATTTTGGCAGTTCATGGTAGCCACAGAACTCTCCCTCCAGCACCATATTTATGAGCTGATTTTCTTCTTGTCAGCTTTTTTCACTCTCCAGCTTTCACAATCATACACTGAAACTGGAAATACAATGGAATGGATGATTCCGCCTTTGATATTCAATTATTTAACTTTACACGTGAAGATCTCATCTAACTCCTTCACAGCTGCCTTTCCAAGTCTCAGTCTTTTGACTCCATCTTGGTTAATGACTGAGCCAAGGTATAAGAAATGTTTAACTATTTCACTGTTTTTGTTACCCACTTTGGGAATAATCAAATTGGCAAAGGTCAAACTGGCAAATGTGGAGGGAGGACTGTAATCTTTCCTTAACTGTTGGAAGAGTTTCATCTGTCATCCAAACAGACTTCTTTTCTGCAAATGTATATCTGTTTGTTTTGCATTGTTCTTGACAAAATCCCTGGTTTTGGATGAGTTCTGTTCCTAGTCTTTTCTTTACCTAGTTAAATCTTTTCTTTACCTACTCTTTAATTCTACAGAGATGTTCTTCAGGTTGCATTTGGCACAATGATTGATTTAACATTCTTTTAGATTAGCAGTTCATGGCCTTTCATTCCTTTTTCTCTTCTTTTTTTTTCCCGGAGAGAATGAAGCTTTTCCATCTTCTGCTTTTAATTATATAATGTGTTTGATTTCTGTACTGGCCATCAGGTAATGTCTATGTTTACAGTTGTTTCTTTGGTTGCTTGAATGATGTGTTTGCAAAGAACAAACTTTTAGCATCACAAAACTCAATAAATCATTCTCCTGGTTAATTTCTTGATGCCATGCTGTATAACACTCAATTTCAAAGAAAGCACCAAGAAGGAATCTTTAATTGAATGGACAGCAGAACTTTGTTAAGTATGACTTACTGCTGTGTATAACTCCTTTGGTTCTACTTCCAGCACATTGCAGAAAAGCAATAATTCAGAAGCACTGAAATGTCCTAGTGTAAAAACAACCTGAAATACAGTATTAATATATTAATGACACCAAAAGACCTTATGTATGATGACATTCTTCTAAAATAATAAATGTAGGAGTCTAGCATCATCTCAAAGATTCACTTTAAAACCTGTAGTTATAATTAAATGTGTCACTGTCTTACCTCTTATTCTGTATACCTTATTCCAGAATCTTTCCAGCAAATAAATTTATATTTAATGTATCTAAATGCAATTACTTGTCGTAAATGATCAGACCTCTGTTTATAGTATAAAAGCAAACAACAGAATATGTTTAAGCACATATTCTCAATGTTAGTTCTATATAACATGCATTCAAAAGGAGCTAGTGGCATTGCAGGTTTAAAACTCATATATTTACATACAAGGCCTTGGAACCTGCCATCGAATATCCAATACAATGGATATTTACGATTGCAGATATACACATAGTTTTTGCAAGTCATCACAGCTAATTGCACAGATCTTACCAAATGTTAATGCGTGCAAAAGCTGAAAGGTTAAAATACATGCATTATGTATTTGTAGTTCATTTCAGAATCATCATTACCTGGCAACGTGCATCACAGTATCTTGCAACTTTGCACTGAGAACATCTAAGCAGCCGCTCCTTCCTGTGGGCAGGAAAAGGGTGGGGATGAAATGTTTTCCATGAGCTTTCAAAGAAATGTATTTAAACTTTAAAATAATATTAAAAGGTTAAGGGTAGAATATAACAAAACATTTCAAAGAGTACTTCTAAGGCCATGGGCTGAGAAGGTTGCTGTGCGGGAGGCAGGGGAAACATACACACAGCTTAGGTCACGCAGATTGCTGGACTTTGGCTTTAGATTGTAATTTAAGGAAATGGAATTCCCTTTGCAATTGTTCCTCAAGAGGTAAACCATTCTGGAGCAAGATTCCAGAGAAAACTGTAAAGAGAGAGAAAAATTATGTCCAGGTGTTTGCACTTACCATCTTTGAACTATGACCAGTCATCTCTCCTACAGTTTGGAAGAGGCATGTCACCACAGTTCAAAGATGGTATGTACAAACACCTGGATATTACCTTTTTCCCCCTCTCTCCAAAGCATCTTAAGAAAAGGAAACTGATAATTAAAATGTGACTATTTTTTTTAAGTATGTCTTTGTACATTTTCAGCTACCATGATGGCCGTAAGATTAAGTATAGCCGCTCTGTTTCATCGCTAGCGCACAGCATACTTGCAAGGAGGGGAAAAAAAGAGTGACCAATATGGTTCTCACAGCTCAGAGTCTGGCCCTGAGTTTCCAGTTTTCTTGGGTCACCTCTGGGTGGGAGACAAGGATGCAAATTCTCATTTTTGGGGACTCAGCTCCAGGAAAGAGGAGTAGGCTGTGTGCACATCCTCATCTCAGCTGATAGAACAGCAGCTTGCTTCAGTTTGCAAGGCTTACTGTATTTCTTGCTGTGAGTCTGGCCATTTCTGCACTAGGCTGTTGTAGCGCTATGATTCCACTTGCAACATCCTATGGAATCCTGGGGTTCCACAGGATGTTGCAAGTGGAATCATAGCACTATAACAGTCTGATGCAGAAGTGTCTTCTGTTTACTTACTAAGCTCCCTCTTTCAGTCTGAGTTGTTGTGCTACCAGAACTTACTCTCCGTTCTGCTCTGCATCCACCTTCTGACTCGAAGCAAGTAAATGTTAAATGTTCCTTGTCCTATCTCCCAAATCAAGAGAGAAGGAACAATCCCATCATTTACCTTGATCTGGGTAACAATTCCTTCAGCCAAGATTTCTCTCTTAATTTTCAGAAAAGGAAAATGTGTACTTTCTGTTTGTGTTTGAATCACAAGCTATGAGCAACTGTGGTTGGTACTCAATGAATAAGTCTCAATGACATCACCAGGGGCCACCCTTGCATCTCGGGCCCTGGCCTGGAAATTTCAGGGCCTGAAATGATCCAGAAGTGGCAACCCTAGCAACAATACAATTTTGGATATGTCTACTCAAATGTAATTTCCTTGCAATTTAAAGAGACTTACTCCTAGGTAAGAGTTTACATCAGAGGTGGGTAAAATGTGACCCACAAGTTGCATGCGAACCTTTTACACTCACTATTGCAAACCCTGTTGTGCCACGTCATTTCCTACCTGCTCTGAAAGGGAAAGCACCTTTCCTTTTCTGAAAAGGGAAAGCAGGTTTTTATCATTCCTAAGCCACATTTGAGCCACAGAGCAACACAATGCAGCCTGTAGCAGGTCTGGAGATGCAATATAGCTCCCCAGTGCTAGAGGTTGCCCACCCTGGTAAATAGGATTACAGCCTGAAAGCCTCAGAACCTGATACACTTGCTCCTGGTAACAATGTACTGGTTTTGGGTTATGGAAGCAAACACATCATAATAGTATTCATGAAGGCTCTTTAAGCAGTAGCTACTTGAAACAAGTTGAAATGTTGCAATCTGAGTGGAAACTATTTTACCTTTTCTCTGGTGTGATAGAAGGGGAGGAAAAAAATCCCCTTGCTCTCCTGTGATGTAGTGAAGGAATCAAAAACTCAGCTTAACATAAGAGAAGCTCCAAACTGCTTTGCAGTAAACAAAACAGTGGGATACCATCTGTCTTTAGAACTCAAAAAACGTGATATTCCATTGCAAGCTGAAATTCAGAAACTCTGATTCCATACATTATCTTGCCTTAAGCAAGTTTCTTGCTGTGAATCTGCAGGCATCTTTTAGGGCATACTGTAAACACCTCATGCAATATAAAATGGTCTTAAAATTTTGTCTAAAGTGAAATAGTTTTAGTGACTCAAAGTTTAACAAAAAATGTTACTCAGGGAAGTGGGGAGAAACAGAGCAACACGTAGAATATTTAAATTAGAAATATACTCACACACTTTAGGATTAGTAGGGATGACTATAAGTCTGTAATTTACTACTGTGTTCTGAAGTATCCATTCAGGAAGCACCAAAAGTGGTTGATGGTCACACTACACAATTATAGTGCCATAATTCAACTCGAGCTGCCATGGTTCCATCCTACAGAATCCTGGGATGAGTGGCTGAGCATTCTAAAGGCCTCTCCCTAAATACCAAATCCCAGAATTTCATACAATGGAACCGTGGCAGTTTAAATACAACCACAGCACTATAGTTGTGTAGTGTGAAAGAGTCCCATCTCCAAAATCTTATTCTGAGATTTGTCTTAGTCCCATTAGATAGCACACAGAGTCTGTTGGCTCTGTGATCAAGCACATAGATGTTTGTAGTGTAACAGAAAAGCATTTTCAACTTAGTTTACACTAGTCTACCACTAGTGCAGGGGAATGGTATTCTATGCCAACTTTTTCTTTCTGGATATACCCAGTACCACCAAAATTCAATGGCAGATTGTGGCACTGAAAATCCCATTTAAAGGGGGGGGAAATCACTTTCTCTCAACAGGGGCTGTTGCCAAGATTTCACAGCACAGTGTACCCCCAGAGTTTGATGGATGGCTTTTAAAGGTGTTGGAGGCACTACCCCATTCTGCTTAATAAGATGAGAAGCGTGGTAGGTAATACAGGACTTGCCAATATGCAAGAGAAGCATCGCTACATGTGACAAGGAATTGAAGCAGGTACCTTTCACCAGTTGTGGCTGAGTTCCAGATCAAGATGGTCATTGTTCATCATGATGTCACCAACAATCAACAATGATGTGGTACTGTGAGAATATAAAACAATTCTTTCTTCTTGTTGTTGGTGCCACACTATAACCTGACTAGGGTTTGTCAATAGTCTCACCTCTTCTTATGACTGTGCAATGAATGAAGTATCTGTTGTTATAACTCATGGGCAGATTTGGACTACCTGAGATTCAAAAAAGGGGGGTGCAAGTATTAAGTATTTACTCATCTGAGCAACTCTCCCTTCCTGTCAGTCTTTTATCTTTACAATTGAATTATCATCTGTTACACCCCAAGAATATATGTGAAAAGCACCTGTACCAGGCAGAATTAAGACTACAAATCTCCCCCACTTATCTGACAGGTTTGGGACCACGGCACTGTCAGAAAACAGAATTGGCTGAAAAGCAGAACCCATGGACTATATTGTGAGGAGCACGAAAGACTTCTGGAGGTTCACTTGGGACCGTCTACACACACTGCTTGCAAAGTCTTCCAGCCGGCTTGGTGCCTCCCCGTCCCAGCTCACTTTTTAACCAGCATGCATGTGCAAGCAGTCAAGCCTCCATGGGCAAGAAGAACTGATGAAAAAGCAGAACTCTCATCAGATTAATGGAACTTGTCCTTAATTTGGAAGCATCAAAAGAGCAAGTCGTTAGATAATGGGGTATCAAAGGCGGAGGCTTCCTGTATTGTCAAATTAAATAGGATGCAGAGCCACACTCGTGGAATTTCAAATACTTATTCCTCCAGCCATTAACATTGAGAATGTTTACAGGATTCAGATATTTAGAGTAATTTAAAAACCCAACAGGTGATGACAATTTGCATATTAATTCCATCTGTTTTTCTTGGATTTATGCCAACACCATCCATAAAATTCAGTGAAAATCAATCAGCTTGAACAAAGACATTCTGGTTTAACTGGATATTGTATTACACTTTCGAGATCACTACTGGCTTGTTTTAAAAATGAAGTAGTTTTATAACATTAGCTTAGAAAAATAAAAATAAGAAAAATAAAAATAAAAATAAAAATAGAAATAAAAATAAAAAATGGGAAAAAGAATGCAGGATGCAGGGAAAGTACACAGAAATCATCTTGGAGCAACCTCTCTTATCACTTGTGCAAAATTAGTAACATTTTTCAGAAAATAAAATGATCAATTACCTATTTCTCTTTTAAAAAATGTGATCCAGTGCTTTCTACTGCAGCTTGTTTGGGGCGATATAAGACAAAAGCCACTGCTATTTGTGCAGCAGTCTGGGTTAGACAGTGAATAATTAAGTTTGCTTGCAATGCAGAATAGGTGATCTTTAAGGTCTTTTCACTCATTGTTGTTTCCCTCCTCTCTTCTGTCTGCATGTTGTCACATTGCTCCTTTCGATATCCTGCTGCTTTGCCTTATCAGTCATCACAGATGCATCAGCACATCTTTATGTCCATTGTACTCATTTTCATAGAGGCCAGGTTGGCCTTGGAAACTACCTACATAAAAAGTCATTTTTCTCCTCTGTTGTGCGCCTAACCTCTCTTTTCACAGTACTAACAGTCATGCAAGCATACAGGGGAGATAAAAGAACTATAGGAGTTTGAAGAGCTATTCAGGACTTTAAAATATCTTGAGGTGTGCAAAGGTTCAGCAACAATGCATCAATCCTGAAAAGAAGATGGAGCACAGCAGGCATTGGATTCTGAGGGCCAAAGCCAAAGCCTGACTAATCAATGGCACAGACTTCAATAGGGTTTCAGCTCTGGCACTCTGAACTTCAATAATTATTGAAATGCACTGCTCAGTGAAAACACAGGCCTCTCCAATTCCATTCAGAAACATTTTGCACCAAAACTGGCAAAGTTTTACATAAGAAATACCACCGAGATCAGGTCAAAGCAACATCCAGTATTACTGTTTTGTTTTTCCTACTAACCATTCTGTCTCAAGAAGCTCATAAAAAAGAGTCATTTCTATCATCTCCCTCCAAAAGAGAATCTTTCTTGACACCACCATCAGGTTTTATCTGTATCTTACTTTCCTTTCCATAAGCCCAGATCAGCACTGTGCATCACAACAACTCTGAGAAGTAGCTATTGCAGGAACCAAACAACCAGGCATGATGGTGAATGTAAACTGGGAGGGGGCTTTAGGGGTCACATAAACAATTTCCATGGGTCACACTTTCCTCACCCCTGACATGAGTTCACTTCCACACATATAGACAACTGTACGGTGAGTTTGTCCTTCATCTTCTCTAACACTGGATGAACTTATTTTATGTGATCTCACATTGTTTTGTTTTCTCTTCTCCTACCCCTATTACAAAACTGGCTGATGTGGGCAGAGAGAGGGAAACACAGAACATTTTGTACAAGGCAAAGTTTTTCTACAGAAGGAGACAGTGGAACTCACCATTTACACTGGCAGTTGTTTGCTTGATGTCATACTTAGCTGGGCCCTGACAGAGAAAGAATATTTTCAGCCTTGTACTTGTTCACCTGGTAGCCATACACAACAAGGACTTCCTTGCAGGCAAAGGCATGAAATATTGGGTGACTGGCTTGGTAGAGGAGAGATAAGTCATTGTGACCCTCCCCCATCCAGGAGCCCAGCAGTGACCTAGACAGACACTGAAAGCCTGAGAAAGCAGCGGTGGAGACACAGGGCACAGATCCTGTCCCTAAGTTGCCCACACTTGACCTTCACACCTGATTCTGCCACTTCCAAAGTCCCTGAAGCAGTCACATCTGACACCCCTCAGCCAGAGAGATTTGAGTCCCCTAGGCCTGACACTCTGGAGATAGGCAAATGTGAAACATCTGAAATTTAGTCCTCTATCTCCGAACTGTAGGTCACTTCTTGCAGCTGGTCACAGCAATAGGACCTGCCAACCTCCTCCTGGGGCTGCATGATCTCAGGAAACAATGCAAGCAGAATGTCTGGCAGGAGCTTCTGGAGTAGTGAAGAAGTATCAGACATCAGGCCAGGGAACTATCCATTAAAGGGTTTGTACTTGGTTCAGCTAGGAAGTGTAAAGCCTGGAAGATGTAGTTGTCAGCAAGAAGTTTGAGAGGCCTCAGTTCAGCTCCAGTTATTGCGAGAGCAAGGTACTCAGTTGGTGCTTCAACTTATTACCAGCTCTCTGGACCAGCCTGTGTGTGACACTCCACTTGCTTTCTCCCTGTGCTCAATGGAGAGGCAGTTGCTCTGCCATGACTACAACCAGTGCAGTAATGCACAATATCTGGTTCTGGGCAGGGTAGTAACATTTTTCATGGGCAAGTTATGTTTGAGAGCCAGTGTGGTCTGATGGTCAAGCGTGCTGGACAACTACCTGGAAAATCCAAGTTAATGTCTCCACTGAGCCATGACTTGGTAGTCCTGGGTAAGTCATACCCTTTCTCCTTGACCTCACAGGGTTCTTCTAAGGAGAAAGTGGAGAGAAAGAAACCCATATATGATACCTTGAACTCACTAGAAAAATACATATAATAAATGTGATTAATAATTAAATGTAAGATAAATGTGACAAGCAGTCAGATTTAAAAGGCTGCAGTATTTCCCAAGATCACCCAGTAAATTTCACAGTTTGGGATTGAAGTCTGGGTCTCTCATTTGCAAATCTACACTGCAGACTTACAGATATACACATGGTTATTTTTCTCCAACAAACAAGTAAATAGACAGATTTTCCCTTGCCTTTCCATCAAGATATTAAAGCAACTACATTAAAAAAAAATCTACATTCTGGATAAACAGCTCCACCCTGATGAATCTAATTAGTTAATACTGAGCTCTTCTGTTTACAATCCCTTCTGCAACAGTTTCCAGTTGAAACTATTGTATTAAACACTGAGATTGATGTCATAAAGCAGGGTTGACAAAGTTGCTGAATCCATACATGAACCAACATGCAATTATTATCCTGTTCTTTGTATTACAGAAGGTCAGATTCACAGTAGTTATTCAGTACAAAACTGTGGCAAGCCCTTTTTGTTGTTGTGAAGGTTCTTTCCTCTCCTCCTACTCAAGACTGATGTTCAAATCATTAAGATCTCTTTATCTGTTTCTCTGCATTTAACCTTGGAAAGGTATCAGCAGCTTTCAAAAGCACTGACATGAGAATAAGGAACTCCTGTAAGTAAAGCACAGCCTTGGGCTAGTTCATTGTCTACAGAACATGCAGCCCAGAGTTACAAGGTTTTCCTCGATTTTTTAAAGCCTACTTTCTTTTTTTTTTTTTTAAAAAGAGTTTGTGGCAGAATGCATTTGACTGTCTGTTGCTTCCTTGTTTCACATATTTGCCCACTTTCTATCTATAGCTGTCTTCATAAGGCAGCTCACATTTTCAAATAATGCTTCTCATTGTATCTCTTACTTGTTTCTCTAGCTCAGTGATGGAAAGTAGAGCCCACAAGTAGCACAGAACCTCAAGCCATTTTTGCAACCCACAAAGGTGCCTGACCCTCTCTAAAGCCTCTGCACCTTCCAAAAAAAACAAAAACAAATTGCAAGTGAAAATTTCCCCCCAAACTGCTGCTCATGGAGGCCTCCAAGAACAGCAGATTAAAACCATATAGTATCTGTCAAGTAGCCGAAACAGCTGCAGCTGATTGAAACCAAATTCTAAAACATCCAGAGGGCAATACATCACCTTCCCTTGCTTTTAAAGCATAGAAATGCAAAATATAGCACGGTAATGAATGTTAATGAGAGTCAACGTGGTGCAGTAGTTTTTGAGTGCTGGACTAGGGCCATTTCCACACCGGCCCCTCCTGAAACTGCAAACACAGAATATTAGAAATTCATCTGTATTCTGCACGTTAGAGAAGACTACAAAAAGTTTTCGTGAAGAGTCATAACGATGAAAGAGAAAGACAACAATAAAAATAATATAAATCTGTACAATATTCTATAGCATTATATATCATCTCTACGGTTATGTTTATATGGGGTTTTTGGGGGGGGATATTTCCCTGTGATTTCACTGGGCATACTAAAGAAAAGCACCTCATAACATCAATTGGACACTTTTATCTCTGTCTGCACTCTAGTGACATCCTATGGTAAGAAAATTACAAGCCTACCATAAACTTGCTGAATGTTATTACATCACCCTCTCAAAACTGAACATACCAAAAAATAAAGGTATCTACCATAATAAAGGGTACATAGATGCAATCACAGTTAAAGCCTGTTAATGTTTTAACCACAGACCAGCCACACCTTTAAAATGAATAACTGAGGGATTTACTTGCCTTCACATGCCATTTCTATTTAGCCAAGTACACATTATCAACAGCCTTTGTCTTCTTTCCATAAGGGCTCTCACATTGTAGCTTTTTATTCTTTAAAAACATAGATGGCTTAAAAACATAAGAAAATGGTTTACAATCCTAAATATTTTGTGTCAGAAAGGGATTTTTCTGGTATGTTTTAACCTTCACATTCTTCCCTCTCTCATCTGTTTTTTCCCCAGTTCAATCCAAGGCAGCTTATGTTCTCTCTCTCCACTGAATTATTTGCTGTCTAAGGTTTCTTAATCCCCCACTTACATGGGGTTAGTAGATCTCAGGGCCTGACCTTGCGTCTCCGGCAAAAGTCCTCATCCTTAGACCTCAGGGCAAAATTTCAAGGTAAAAATACTGCCTCAAAAAAGTTTCTTTTTAACTACGTGCTTACTGAGCTCCCACAGCTGCAGGCTGCTTCAGAGCAGCTGCTGTTTACTTTTCGGGGGCCATACTAGCTGCTTCCCCCCTTCCTAACGTGGCTGCCACCAGGGCTCAGTGGAAGGGAGTGGTCAATATGGAGAAACACTGAGCTGCCTCAGTATCCACAGCCTCAGGAGTTACTGAATATAGGCCATTTCTGCACTACACTCTTATAGCGCGATTATTCCACTTTCAACATCCTATGGAATCCTGGGGTTTGCAGTTTCGGGAGGGGCCACTTGGCCCCTCCCGAAACTGCAAACCCCAGGATTCCATAGGATGCTGAAAGTGGAATAATCGCGCTATAAGAGTGTAGTGCAGAAATAGCCATAGTATTTAGAGGACTGCTGATTTGCATTTGGTCTTTCTTACTCTTCCTTTTCCCCTCCTAGTCCAATTTTCTTCACCTGCCCAAAATTGCTGAAACCACAATACAGTTTACTTTTCCTGGTTTGGGATGCAGGTAGGTGCACCACAGTCAACAAAAGCAAACCCTAATATGATTCTCCTTGATTCCTTTGTTTTTTTAATTCTCTACTTCAGTTCTTTCTCACCATTTTTATCTCTCCATAAATTGTCTTCTCCTTCCTTTCTGTCTCACTAGCTCCCCTCACCCTCCTTTTCCTGCCTCCCAACTCTTGCTTACATCTTCTCCCTAATTTCCTAATCCCCTTCTTTTTTGTCTTCTTCCTCCTTTTTTGTCAATCTCACAACTCCTTGCTAAATATTTTCTTGGTGAGTTTTTTTTTTATTTGAATGACATGCTTTGAACAATTGTGATTTATTCTAATTCTGTCAAGTTTAATGACATTGCCAGGCACTGCTCCCCGGTCTCAGATATGGGCCCTGAAATCTCACAGCCTGGAATGTTCCTGACCTGGCAATCCTGCTTCCTGGCACCCTGACTTCTTCACTACCAAGTGTATGGATTGATTCACTTATGACAGCCATCCACACCTCCAGATGTTTTGTCCTACACTTCCCAGCAGCCCCACCGCACATGACCAACAATAACCATCCTGGGTGTTGTAGGCAAAAAGGTTGATTTAGCCTGTTTTACTGAACCATTTTTTCAATCTCATTCTTTTTTAGTTGTGCAATTCTCCTTAATAACTACATGAAGAAAAAAATTCAGCAGAGGATGCTTCCAATTTCTTATGGTGAATTTTTGCCCGTCCTTCATATAATTGCTAAAAGCAAACATTTCTACAGAAGCCCTATATTTATAAATATTGATCAGGAAGCCTTCTAAGATAAACAGCGAGTCAGAATGCATCACTTCGGAAGATCAGCTGAGATAACTAGGCACTATGCATTGACCACACTTGGATGTCGGGAACAGCCAGGCATGTAAATGTTTCTGCACACTGCCCAACTGTTCCCTTGCAAGCAGAAGGAGCTAATCACAGACTCTCCATTTGTGGTTTAATTGTAATGTGCAGCCCAGAATCCCTGACTTATGTCTCCCGACATGAATCAAGGATGTAAGCTAAGAACAAGCCCATATGGTTATGACCTATAAAGCCAGTTTCTATACAGTTCAGGTATATATTTCAAACAGCATTAAAGACCAATCTCTTCCAGTAGGTCTATCCAGAGAATTTTTAAATTATGATTTTTTAATTATGAATTGCTTGTTTTTAATGTGCATTTATTCTTATTTGTTGCTGTATTTTAATCTGTTGTTCCCCGCCTTGATTCACAGGAAAAGGCAGGTAAGAAATGATGATGATGATGATGATGATGATGATGATGATGATGATGATGGGACCATATTCTCCCAGCTGAACCCTGCCCATGTTTTGAGATCTTTTGCGGGTGGAGGGGCTTCTGTCTGTTTCACCACTCCCACAGCTATCTCTGGTGGCAACATGGGGGAAAGCCTTCTCGGTGGCTTTGGAACTCCTTTTCTAGAGAGGTTGGACTGCCACTCCCCTTGCTAACTTTCTATAGCAGGTAAACACTCTCACTCTGACAGGCCTTGGAAGAATGACTGCTCAAGGGGAAGAGGTTTTATATAATGTGCTGGATTTTCTATTTGCTGTTTTGTTTTTAATAGATTTCAAATTTTTTATGTTTTCATTACATTTTTAATTTTTGTCTGTAACTAAATTTTACCTGTGTTTGTTTTAACAGCTCTAAGCTATGGATTAAAATAAATACTACTACTACTACTACTACAACAAACCGTTGCTCATGATTCTGGGTTTTTGGAGAGACCCAATACAGAATTTTTGGTTCACCTGTTGGGAAGTCTGTGATTTGTTTCGAAGTTCCCACTTACAGGAGAAGCCAAGCAGGAAACAGACAGAGACAGAGAGATATAAAATCACATTAACTTCTTCACAGAACTCACAGTGTTTTGTTTTCTTTGGTTGGAAGAGATTCGATAGCAAAATATGCTGTCCAAATTCAAGAAAGTGCTAAAGATCTCTCTCTCCCAGTAGTATATTTTTAATTGTACTTTTAATTGTAGTTTTAACTGTATTTGTATTTTTAACTGTACTTTTAATTATGATATATTTTAATTAGGATATGTTTGCATTTTAAATGCCTTTGTGTTTTTAGGGTATTTTAGTCATAATTTGTTTTTAATTGTATCTATGTTGTTCCCCACATCAAACCCTGGGGAGAGGCAGATAACAAATAAAATTATCATCATTATCATCATCATCATCATTTTCTTTCTTTTCTATTTTCCTTTTTGCTATATTGTTGGGTATATGTTCTAGCTTTGTGAGAAAGAAGAGGAATAAATAAAGGAATGAAAAGGAACTGAAGGGAATACGCTTACATCTGACCACCTAGTTGTTATACCTCCTGAATATTGCTACTTTCACCTACCACAAAAGCCTGAGGTTGAAATTCTCCATATTTTTGGAACATGAAAATAAAGTTGATTAAAGATACACACAAGGACAAGTTCCTGTAACTATTCTCTGTCCAAAAGAAGACTTTGGCATCTAAAGAGTAGGACTAAATCCAAAAGTAAGCAGAATTTTTAAGCAGAATGTGTTTTTAAACAGAAGCCTGCAATCCTAAAGATACTTGCTTGCGTATATAACTATTTAAAAATCAAGACAACATCCTTTAGGCATGTGTTAAAAAATGAGCAACACTAGGATACAGGGATTTATATAACACATAAAGGCGTTTCCGTTTAGCATTTTGATTGCTGCATGTTGTGCCTTTCCATTACTATTTTTGTATTATGTTGTGGAGAAATGTCTTCACAATTGTTGTATGTTTACTTTTTCTCTATTTCAACTCTTTGGAGAAGATGAAACATATTTGAAAACACAATTAAAAGTGGTGCAAGTCTAGCTATCCCATTTGTGGTACTATTTAAAATTTTGTTTCATTTCTTTCCACCAATAACAGTGACCTCAAATAGATTCAGACAAAAATGTATTGATTGACTTCAGTTTTAACAATTAACAAAGATAATATTTCCCTGCAGCATTAATCATTCTACAAAACAAAGTATTATATGAAATAGAGAACATGTCTATTTTAAGGACAAAAATAAAAAAGTGACCATGGGATAAGGTAACTTCCCCAAGCCACTATTTTTGTCTAAGGCTGAGCTCAGACCTAAACACGTCTCCCACTTCCAAGTGTTGTTATTTGCCTGCCTGAATCTGTATCTATTGATGTGAATGGAATAATTCTGGAAGATATGTAGAGGAATATTCTTCCTGCCTCTTGCCCTGGAGGCCTGGACCAGCAAGAATAGGGTGGGATAAGGCTGGAAGAAATCAGCAAAACCTGACTCCCTTCCTGTGTATGCTTTCTGGCTGGAGAAGCATTCTGGGCAAAATTCTGTTCAAGTGAGTGGTCCCTCTGGCAGAAACAAAGGAGCTTCTCACACTACTTTGGTACCACTTTAACTGCCACAGCTTCATCCTATGGAATTCCAAAATGTGCTGTTTAAGCAGAGGTATTTAGGAATGTCTGACAAACAGCTCCAATATCTCATCAAGCTACAGACCCAGGGATTCCACAAGAGGCAGCCATGGTAGTCAAAGCATTAACAACGTGCTATTTTTAATTCCAAAACTGTATTCTACTCATTAAAATTCACAAAATGCAAGGAAAACAAGAGAAGCCCGCAAACTATCCCATACCACAATTTAAACAGAATACCAAAATCAAAATAATCCAAACCATAGTATTTTAACCTTTCCATATATAGTTGTGGAACCTGGATAGAAGAAGAGAACTGACAGGAAGAAAATCAACTCATTTCAATTGTCCTGAAGGAGAGTTCGATAGGTACCATGGGCTGTCGAAAAGAAAACAAGAAGATTCTTACTAGAAGCCAAAGTGAGTAAATTCAGGCTGCCATACTTTGGACACATCACAAGACAGCATGACCATTAGAAAAGACAATAATAGGGAAAGAGTGAGACTGCAACATGGGGGATTTATTCAGTGAAGGAAGCTACAGCCCTGAGTTTGCACAGCCTTAGCAGGGTCATGGATTAGGCTCTTGGAGATCTCTCATTCATAGGGTCTCCACAAGCCAAAGTTGACTCAATGGCAAATTATTATTATTATTATTATTATTATTATTTTATTACCCACCTCTCCCCATGGCTTGAGGTGGGGTACATCATAAATTAAAATACAGCAAAAAACACATAAAACCATTTAAAATATAGTAATTTAAAATTCATAGATAAAAATTGACTGGGTAGGTCTGCCGGAAGAGATAGGTCTTTAGAACTTTTAAAAATTCAGATAGTGTGCTTTGCTAATGAATCTCTTCCAGCAGGCCATTTCATAGTCTAAGGGCAGCTGACGAAAAGGTTCTCTGAGTGACTGTTGCCAGTCCAGTCTTGGCTGGTTTAAGAAAATGGCCCCCAGAGGACTTGCATATATGAGGTGGATTATATGGGGGAGGTAATCTTGTAGGTAATTTGGACCCAAACCATATAGGGCTTTAAAGGTAATAACCAACACTTTGTATTTTGCCTGGAAACTAACTGGCAGCCAATGGATTGATTTTAATATCAGTGGATATGCTTACTCCTCCTCGATCTACCTGTAACCAATCTGGTTGCTGTATTTTGGACCAGTTGGAGTTTCCAAACTTGGTACAGAGGTAGCCCAATATACAGCACATTGCAGAAGTCCAATGTTGAGGTTAGCAGCACATGCACTACCATCTTTAGGTCTTCCAGTTCTAGGAAGGGGTGCAGTTGGTGTATTGGCCAAAGCCAATAACAAGCACTCCTGACCGTTGCATCTATCTGATCTGACATTTGGAGGGATTATTCCAGGAGCACTCCCAAACTGTGAACACAATCCTTCAGGGAGAGTGTGACCCCATCCAGGACTGGCGGACACACCTCCAACCTCAGATATGACAGAAACATATGGAATGTACCCACTTTACCATTGTATGAGTACTGTAAACAATGACATTAGGAACATTTCATTGTATAGAAAATAGTTACCATCTATTACAAAACCAATGTGTAGCACTTATTCTGACATTTGAGCTTCACTTCTCTGCATCTCTTGCACAGATGTCAACGGACACACATATATGCTAAAAAAAAGTAGCACCATCTCTGCTATTTGCCACAAGACAAGAGATTTGTTTATAGCTCTCCTGCTCAGCTGATTCAAGTATATAACATCAGTGAACACATTTCCATTTCAAAAATTGCTGCTGATGTTGAAGTCACTTCAAAGGAGACATGGGCATAACAGTCAAATATGAAAGGGGATGAAAATGCCAACTTGACATGGACTGTTTCTGGATGTTTTTAAATACATTTTCCAGAAAACATAGTTAAAATAGTATTTTAGGATTAAATAATGGATTAAATAAATTTTAGGATTACATAAATTTAAAACAATTAGCTACACTGCTTTTTGTTTTGAAACTAGGACACAGGATCCACAGTAGGTCATGAGTGAAGTAAGAGTGTCTTAGCTCAACAACCACAAAATGGAAGGTTTTACTAAATAGTTAAGGATCAACTAACTCATGTCACCACTGATATGACATGCAGTTTATAAGTTCCAGTAGCTACAGAGTAAAATGATCTGGATCCACAGCCAGGCAGTAAACCATGGAGTTAATATAACATTAACATAGTTATCACTTTAGGTCATATTTAATTTCAAAGAATAACAATTGCAGTGAGAACATTTGGTTCACAAGACAGGGAGCTAAAAAACACTTGTAGCCATGAGTTTTTACTGCTTCTGTTATTAATGAAAAGAATATTCATAATTATTCATTCCAAGTTGAAAAATGGATTTCCCAACTGCTGGGAAGCCCCACAGGGCAGAATAGACCACCAAGAATTTTGTGCTATTTTCTCCTTGTTTTCTATGCCCCAAAGTGTTATAGAAAAATTATTCTGTAGAGAAAGGCACCATTTGGGGGGGGGGATTCTTTAAAAAGCCCATTTTCATCAGCTAGCAAGGCACTGCACTTTTTCTAGAAATTACACAAGCTGTGCTGAAATGATAACCCTATTCTTTCTTTCTGTACTACAATGTAAATGTCACAGAGGTTAACAGAGCAATGAAGCTCTCTTCTTCATTCTATATATTTCATGTACTATAGTTCATCCTGGTACTAGTATGTTCTGATGTATTAACATCTCAAGAATTACAGTATGGAATGAGATGCCTGCTAGGTCAGTTTTCACAAATCATCTATGATAGCTAATGATTAAATCCTGAGATAATTTTTATTACCAAAGGGAGGGGCTGTGTTAAGATACCACAATAAACCATGGTTTATTATGACAGGGATTAGCTGCAATGAATACTGGACTCATATATCCTCCTTCCATTTTTCCTGATGAAGCTGTGAGGAAGAATTTGGAAGCTTCACTTTCACTTTTGATAAAACGCAACTTCTCAGTTTATCTGAATGCGGTAGCTTAGTGGTTAATCTATAGTTACTGTTTTCATTTCAATATTGAGACACATGTTGTTTCATGAAAGCACAGTTTAATATATTGTGATCCTAGCAAAGTAAAATATATTCAATGAAACAGAGAGGTCCATTATTTTTTCTTCCATGTCAGTATAGAACTCCAATCCACAGATTATGTTAGCTGAAACAAGCTAATATCATAAACTGTGGTTTGAAGGTAGGTTAACCACAGTTTTTTGGATTGTGGTTAATTAAAAAAAAACCCAGAAGCAACAGTCTTCTTGCAGCTGGATTTAGGAAGGGTGTGTGTGACAGATCCCCTCTCCAGGCAGTTCCAAACCTTGGGTTTCCTGTCACTCACCTGGCCCCTTTCCTCCTCAAGATCTCTCCCTGGATTGGGTACATGGGCCACAAGGTCATCCCTATATGGACCAGTGGACGTGTTGTTCAATGGGTACACTGTAGTATGTGTGACCAACTCTCTATTGAAACTTAACAGGAAGAGCCAAACACAGTTGTAAAAAAGAACAAACAAGTAGAAATTTATTAATACACAATTAGATCGCACATTAACCCCTGAACTATTTAATTAGTCACAGCTTCCTAAAACCTTATTCAATTCTACCCCTAGGTGACTGCCCTATCTCTATGTCATTTTTTCCCCTATCTCTCTGCAATCTTTTACTATTTATGCCATCCTTCCCCTATATGCCTTCTGCCAGAGCAGAGCCTCAGTTTTGCATCCTTTCTCACCCATAGGCCTGCCACAGTATTCCCTGAGCTTTGATTGGCTGGCACAAACCAGACTTGCCCAGCTGCCCTTCCCTTCATAGGTGGTATAGGTGATCAAGGCTCACTAGGATCACTTCCCGATAAAAGAAACACAGCCAATGCCAAGCATTATCATATTTGCCAAGCAATCATGTAATCTCATAACAATGTTAAGGTATGATAACTTCAGTTAAATCATTTTGTTTTCCTGTATGTGTTTAGGCTTGATTTTCCCTAGAACCCATTTATTTGTCTTTCTAAAGATTCACAGTATCTTGCAGAACTCTCCTGCAGTCCCTGAACTACATGTACGTTCAGGATGATGTAGCAGAGTTCTTTTATTTTCTTCAAAAGTTGTATTTATAAGGGTGATAGAATGGATAGCTCACTCCAGAAATCAAGTTCACAATGAAGAAGCCAGTGTAGAGAAGGCCTATTTCCTTTCTGCCGTGTGTCATAACTACAAGAACTCCCAAAGCCAGAAGATGTTTGAAATCACAGAGTCACAGAATTGTAACACTTGGACAGGATCACAAAGGCTATCTAGTCCAATCCCATGCCATGCAGGAATAAACAGCTAAAGTACTCCTGAGAGAAGACCCCAACCTTTGTTTAAAAATTTCCAAAGAAGGCAAAGTCACCATCCTCCAACACTGTCTATTCAACTGTCAAACATGTCTTACAATCAAGAAGTTCTTCCTAAGCTTTAGGTAGCTTGCTATTTGAATCTACTGGTTTGTGTTCCAGTTTCTAGAGCTACAGAAAACAAGCTCACTCCATCTTCTTCATCCCTTCAGCTATTTAAGATCACTATCTTATCATCTGTTAGTCTTCTCTTCCATAAACTAAAGACACAAGCCCCCTCAATGTTTTCTCATCGGCTTGGTTTCCAGATCTCTTACCATCTTAGTTCTCTCTGCTAAACACAATCCAGCATGCCAATATCCTTCTCAAACTGTGGTGATTCAAAAAAGGCTTCAAAAGATCTACTGGGACACATCAGTTAAAAAAAAACAGATGTGTTCTTGAACATTACTTCTTTAAAATAAAACTTGGTACCAGAGGCAGAAAGAACATAGAGAATAAGACTAGGAATAAGTTTCTCCACCGCAACAAAGAAGAGCAGTTCAACATGTTTCAGCAAATTTTCCTTCCCAAAACTAACAGTATGCACATATAAAATGAAACTACCAGGTCAACTAAGCCTCATATAAGTAAACAAAAACATTTTGAACATTTTAGAGACCACCTGAAAGCTCCTTCCACAAAGCATCCTGAGATTAATTTTATTTGGTTCACCAGCCTCCACTTTTCTTATGATTTCCATTTTGATGGATCTATGCTTTAAAAAAAATTCTTGGTGGGGATAAAAGGCTAATCTGCTCACTCCTTTTTTCTGTTTTGCTTGGATCTCTCAGTAAGGGATTCCTGAGGCAGCTACTGTTTACTAGGTAGGAACACACAGCAACAGCAGGACTGGCTGGAGCAGAATCCCATTCTTTCTCAGCTCAGCCTTTACTGCTTTGTTTACTGCAGACATGCTGCTATGTTTCTCAACGCCTCCACAACCATCCTTCCAAACCTAGACAGAGGACAAGAAAAAAGAGGGTAGGGTTGGCAGGCATAAAAAGACTTTCTAAAAAGAAGCTTCTTTGTCAGAGGCTTTGTTAACTGAAGTATGCTTGTAATCAGTTACTTGATTCTTCTCAAAATAGCCCTCTACTATTTTAATATATTTCATTATTTATGTTAACATTGTCACTGTGTTAAAAAAGGAAGAAGAGGAGCTTACAGTTTTCAATGACAAACAGTTAGAGTGAGAAAAAAAAGACAGAAGCAAGGGCAACGAAAGTATATGAATACACTCCTTTTTAGGTAAGAAAAGAGGGAAATCTTTTGAAAGGTGGAAACTGTGTAAGAACAAAGAACAAAATGCTATTTGAAATTCAGAGGAAGCCTTGTCTTGTGAATTCATATACTGACCTTGTTGCGCAACAGGAAAAAAAATCATATATTTTGACTATTTAATTTGGCTTTGTGTGAGCGGATGCACAAAATACATTGTAACAACACTTGGCATACAGAATATTTGCATTAGTGTACCACTAAGAAAAAAAAATGAAAAGAAGACCCAATGGCTTCACTAATGTATATAAATGACTGCCTGAAGGCAGCACAGATGCTCTGGTGTACATCTGCAATGACTTTGTGGTCATTTTGAATAGCTGCTTTTTACAATCTGTTACAGTACACTTGTTTCTAGTTTCCTGGCTTGTGAAATAATCTTCATAACCAAATGACTTGCTGATAATTGCTTTGCTATCAGCCTGCTCTAAACAAAATGGATGATGCCGCTTTGCCTTAAGAATTAGCTACACATAAACGAGTCAGAGTACTGACAGTGACATTTATGAAGATTATATACAAAGCAGGTTAATTTATTTCTGAATGCTAATAGAAATGCAGGCTTCCAGAAGCAGCATATGTTTTTTCCTTCAGTGTGGCCTCAATCCCAAGCTCTAAATCAGAGATTAAATCAAATGGAATCCAAATCAAAAGATATTCTCCATATACCAAGTAAACTGGAGGCAAAGCCCTTCAAAGTCCAGTGACAAGAACTGATCCAAGGACTTTTCAACCTTGTAACTTTAGCCAAGTGTAAACTGGAATAATTAACTGAATACAAGAAAATATCCCCAAAAAGATTAGTTTCATTTGTGTTAAGATCAGTGAAACTAGTGGGTTTCAAAGCTTATTTATTTATACTTTATCTATCTGACAAAGAGAGGTGCTCCCACCAGCTCAGTTACTGCATGTCCTGCTACTCAGATATGTATATTCATTGTGCCATACTTCAGCTGCATAATAGCACTTAATAAATAAGGGCAAGAGAGCATGGGATCTTCATAAAGCAGATTTGGACAAACCTTAGGAGTACAGCAGCCAGATATTTTGTCCCCAGGATCCACCAAGGAGATCCATAAATCCAGAACAAACCAGGCCAGAAGTCCACTTTTGGTTTTGAAAAATGGGTTGTCAAACATTAAGAGGTTGTGTGTGGAGATCCTGCTGGTTAGGATGATAAAGTTCTATACAACTTTGATTCGAGCTATCTAGAAGATCATATCCTTTCACATCTGCAAGGAGGTTCCATTCTCTCAGTCTCACTATTTTCAGAAACACGTTGCTAAAGATATGGGAGACTCTCTTTTCAGTGGCCACTCCCATACTATGAAACTCTCTTCCAAGGAAAAACTTATACGCTGCCCTATAAGTATGAAAAGTATTCCTAGTAAGAAGAACATGTAAGTCTATGAAAAAGAATGTACCTCAGCTAGAAACGTCTATGTGATATGATGAACCTCCACAAGCAGTTTTACTGCATAAGCTAATTGTTTTACATCATAAATGTATAAAATATTATCAAGCCCGCAAGTTTGTTCTCCTGTGTTATAAATTTCTTGACAGTCCAAAGCTTAAGATGTGCTTCAGAGGAATGATGATGCTGGTCTGCCTTCTAGATAATACTGTTATTTACAGCTCTGGCAGCACCGATGACCAAAATAGCGAACTTTAACAAACATGTTTATAATGCCTTCAAGTCGCTTCACAACTTATGCAGACCCCATGAATTTCACAGGGTATTCTTAGGCAAGGAATACTGTATACAGAGATGGTTCTGCCTTTTCCTTCCTTTGAAATATAGCCAACAGCACCTGATATTCATTAGAAGTCTTCCATCCAAGTATAAACAGAGCTGACCGTCCCTACCGCTAAGATCAGACAGACTGTCGACATGTTACGGTATTTAGGGCAGATATTGGCAAGCATATGGCAAAGAACCTTCAGTCCTTTACAGATGGATGCGGTGGGGGAACCATGCCCATTTCAATGGGGTAGGTAAGGCCACAGAAAAAGCCCTTAGGTCCCATGCAGTCTGCAGGCCTGTCTTCAAGGATAAAGAAGTTATATGTTAGCTGAGCCATTCTATCTTTAACTTCCAGAGGCACTCATGTTAAAAGAAATACCAGTTTGGACTTGGGTACCAGCCGTAATGTGCATTCCATCAAATCTTTCAACTCAAAGTAATTTTATAGCAAGTTATTCAATTAATTTTTTAAAGTCAAGGAAAGCAACACATACATTTGTTATCTACTCAAGCACAAATCCATTAATACTATAAAAAGTCTCACAAGAAAACCAGTTTTCAGTTCTCAGAACTTTTTTCTACACTGCCAAGAAATGTTATTATGTAGATTTCAAATCATCCTGTTTAATTTTGAATTTCTAATAGCTAAATAAACACTTTCAGCAAGCCATATGTATTCACATTATAACAATACCCAGAGAGGTACACTGATTTTACATTGTTTTAAAGTATTGTTGTTTTAAAATGATAATTTATTTCATCATCTTTTAGACTTTTTTTATCAATACATACTTTGCTTTAATTTAACATGTTTGTTAGAATCTCAGAGTTGGAAGGGACCAAAAAGGCAGTCAAGTCCAACTCCCTGGCATGAACAAATGCAGAACTAAAGTACTCATGAAAAGATCTCCATTCAACCTCTGATTAAAGACCTGCCCACACATGTTTTTCAAAACCCGAAGTGGACTTCCAGCCACACCTAGGTTTTTCTCAACTTTTGGCGGTCTGTGTTGCCCATGGAGATTCCCAAGGCAGAAAAACGGCTCCCAAACATGCTGAAATTACCAGAAAAATAATCTTCAAATAGATAACAGAGAATGCTAAGAATTATCTGCACTTAAGGTGTTCTTCAATTCTTTCAGTGTGTGACCAAGTGTTGGCAAGAGTGAGTGAGTATGTGTGTGAGTGTGCCCACATGCACACATGTGACAGAGACAGAGATCTAAAAAACATAATGATAAAAAGTTTAAAAAAAATAAAAAGTTTAAAAACAATTAAATAAACTACTATATTAAAACATCAGTACTTTAAAACAATATAAAATCAATAAAAAGAGAAATCAATCATAAGAGACAAATAACACAGACACCCCCACTGAAAGGTGCTACTGCACTGCTGGTCAGTCACCAAATGTTTGTCAACTGAAAAAGTCTTCAACTCCAGCAAATAAGGGAGTGGGTCAACCTAGCCTCCTGTGGGAGAGAATTCCACATCCAAGCAGCAGCCACCAAAAAGGCTCTTTGCCATGTCGTCAACAAATACACCTGCCTCAAATATGACATGGGGTTGGTGAGTTTCCCAAGGGTTGGTAAAAAGTAAGTTAACAAAGGATACCATTTCTGAATTAAATAACTAGTATTTTTGGTCCCTCATTATTTTTGCAATCATGTATTACAAAAAAAGTAACAATTTTTGACTTCAGTTCAAGACACAGCTAGCAACAAATCTATGCACCTAAAAATGGGACTTTAATTTTCCAATATTTTAATCATACTTAGACCGAAATCATACAACTTAGTCATAGGTGAGAAAGTAAAATATAAAGTAAAAATGTTACTTATGCATATTTTAGGTTCAAATTCAATTAACATTATTGTTTTTGCAGCTCTATCTTTGCCTGCACCTGTCAGTCCAGTAATTATTTGATATATTTATCAGGAAAAGCACTGAACAAGAAAAACATATATTTCCTATGCACTCTGATGGAATGTTTACCTAAGGGCTACAAGTGCCTTAGAACTGTAATCCCTGGATTATATTTCATTAATACTATGAAAATTAACATTCCTTTTTTTTTCTTCCAGTGATAAGTGAGTTTAGCCATCAAGATAAGCAGCGAGAGTAAAATGAAGAAAGACTCCAAAATAAACAAATAGTTCCAAATTATACTCTCCAGGGGTTTATGTTAATGAAATGTATGCTGATTGTTCATCTGAGGGATAATATACACTGGAGATTAATCATTTCATTACCCTAGAGTGCTCAATTTTTCTTTTGGAAATAGCCAGCACAACTGGAGCTGGAGGACAGGATGTCATTTCAGATCCTGGCATGGAAGAGAGAGATGCTTTCATTGCAGATACAGTCTGGAGGTGAGCTGTGCTCTCCATAACTCCACAAGATTATAAATTGCCCTGAGAGCTTTTGTTAGTAGGCAGCATATAACTCTCACTTTCAAAATTAAATAAAATGAACGCATGGGAAACATGGCTCACAGCATGCAAATTTCCAGTAGGGGAACTTATACTTTGGAACTGCAACAGTGGCCAGACGATATATGTAGCGGAGCCTCAACCCAAACTGGCTCCCCATGTTGGTCATTTTTGAAAGAAAAATTAAGCACCAAAGAGCAAATTGCACGGACTGCCAAATTTGAACCAAAAAAAGGCACAGCAAATAGTGCAACTATTATGTAAAAAAAATAACTTCAACTTATCACCTTACAGTTTACAGTGCACAATCACATTTATCTTCTGCAAAGAAAATCCCACTGGGTTCAAAGGTGTTTCCTCCCCAGGTAAGCAAGTATAGGATTATATTGCTATATTTAAGAAACACAAGGAAAATGCATAGAAACCAATGTAAAATAAATCATGCAATCAGCAATCAATAAGTGAAAGGTGTAAGCTCAACAGAGCATGAGAGAAGCTAAGTCATATATCTGATAACTGGACAATTGGAGAATAGTGCTCTTTTCTGACCTTTGTCGAAACTTCGTCTTTGTCCCTGCAAATTCCATTATAAAAGATCCCTATATCAATTACTCTAATCACAAAAATATATTCTGACTGTATAGGTAATCTTTACTATAGTGTTCAAATAGTCCTACATTTTAAAAATCAATTTGCAGTAGGTTTTGCTAATGCTATGGAATAACAGGCATTCAGAAGATTATAATTTAATTACTAGCCAGGTAAATTAAGAGCATGAAATTCTAAATTCAAAGCATCTCTGAAGTATAGCAATTTTTTTGTTGACCTGTGAAGGACATGTTATAATTTATATCTAAATATAACAACAAAGATGATGTGTGTGTTTTAATTTATTACATTTATAACCCACCACTCCTTTAGAAAAACTCTTAGACGAATAGATCCTTTCTTAATCATGCAAACTGCAGGTGCAGAAAACCTGATTTAGGCTGAGACCATAAGAGAGGGAAAAGGCTAAACCCTCGATATGATAGCAACTTGTAACTCACCACCACCACCATAAATGAAGGTCAGAAATATGCAAAAAAATTAATACCTAGTTTTGTCTTCAGAGCTCCGGAGAAAACAGTTCTATCATAGTTATCAAGAAAAGTAAGTAAAGACTTTTGATTCTATTATAGTTGCCACCAAATGCACACTGGTTGTGTGTTTGTGATGTATTTCTCCCCCTGTCTAGAGCAGTTTTTCAATTGGGGTGACCTGTGGATTGTTATCATATGGGTACCCACTTTTGCCTTTTCAATTTTGGCTTTATAGATGCTCCTCCTGCAGCTGCTTTGGGTTACATGCACAGCTTTATATGTGTAAGCATCCCTCGTTCTGACGGCCACCCTCAACCTTCCTAATGGAGGTTTGGCACCCAGAGAACTCCTATACAGCACAGAACAGCTGTTGCAGGAATGGCCATAAAACTAAGAATGGTTTCACCATCTCTCAGGGAAGAAATTCACCTGCCTCCCTTCTTTTCTACTTTTTCAAAAAGCATTTTTAAAAAGAAGAGAAAGGAGCACCCAACAAAACATTTAAATCAGTAAGCTTCTTTGGACTACCGTACTTTTTTAAGCAGAATCTCTGAAGGATTCAGAATTCAATCTTCATGTCATTCCCATGTTTCTTGGCAGAACCCGCCCTGCATCAGAAAAAATTCTCATTTCAGTTGGTGGATATGCCTCTCTGCAGCCCATCCAAAGTCTTCTGATGATCTGCATATAATCCATAGACAAACAATCCAGGGGCATCTATAATTTAGTCACTTTTTATTTAATTTAATTTATAAAATTTTACCTATCTTAAATTTTATCTTTGGACTTTTGTAATGCACTTAATGCACTTGTATCCAATCTAACTATGTATGATGTGAATTTCACCACTAACTGTAGTTGTGTATTACTATTTCTTATTATTTTATTGTAATTTTTTAAAATACTTTCATTTGGTCAATGACCATAAATAAATGATTGATAGATTGATTTATTAATGATCTGCACTTCAGGCATTTAGATTGAGTGAAGGTCTAGCAGCAAATGCTTGCACTCCACTCATGTCTAGTTATCGCTATAGCTTAAATTCCTTGACTGGCCAAATTAAGCTTTATCTTGAATTGAACAGAACGTAAAAAATTTTTGTAGAAGATGTTATATCATTACATTTCTATCAGTCAATTTATTTTACTTGTATATTAAGATTCTCCCACAAGAGTGTGGTGCACTGGTCTGAATACTGGACAAGGACTTTAGGAGACCAGGGTTTGAAGCCCTGCTCAGCCAGGAAAACCACTGGGTAACTTTAGGCAGGTCACATTCTCTTAGCTTTCGAGGAAAGCAATGGTAAACCCCCCCCCTTTGAACAAATCATTCCAAGAAAGCCCTCTGAGTGGTTCACCCTAGAGTAGCCATATCTCAAAAATGACATGAAGGCACACAACAACAACAACAACAACAACAACAACAACAACAACAACCACCACTGCCTTAAGGCAGAATACATGGCTTGCCTCCCCGCTGAGTCTCAAAGCAACCCAGTGTGGCAGATCACAATGAAGTAAGAGTGACTGTCCCAAGGTCACGTAGGGATTTTCGTTGAGGACCTGGGCCTGATCGCTGACAGGTCAGACAAACTCTCTAACCACAGATTGTTAATCTTGTCAGGGCCTAAGTGTGTTACCATTTCATCATAAATTCTATATATATTATCTTGGAGAGAAAAGTTATGGTTGTGTGAATATTTTGTTTCCCTTTACAAATTATGTTACAAGAAGCCAAATCTGATTAGGACTGCCAGGCTTACAAGGTTTAGACTGGGGATGAAGTAACAGGCAAGTCTAGGGTTGTATTGTACCAGTACAGGTTAGTCAGTATAGGATACCTGCAGTTCATGGAGTCTAACTCCGGAGTATTTACATATTTACTGTGCTTTTAATCCACTTACTAATCTGGGAAATGTACAAAGCATTAAAAATATAAAACACAAACCATAAATGTTAACTGTGAATGATACATAATAAAACCAAGATAAAACTAGTGGCACTAATTAAGACACTACAGCATACAAAACTAAAGCACAACCAGCAACAAACTGGAAATGATATGAAAAAAGCCATTAAAGACACTTCGTAAAACAGATATCACCTCAGATCTTTTCCATTTATTCATATCACTTGGTCCACCAGTGCCACATATGACAGATTAGGGCCCCATAAAAATGCAAAGCAAGAAGGGAGAGTATAACCTCATAGAACCAATGTTTCAGAAGATCAAACTCTATCCCAAAAACTTCAATTTATATCAGTCATATATATCATGAGGACCCAAACCACAGCATCCCCTACTAACCTATAGATCTAGTTTAAAACAAAAAAATAAACTCCTTTTGTAGAAAGGAGTTCCACAGATAATGTGCACAGTCCATTGAAGACTTAAGTTAATTCTTACTGTTTGAGAAAATGGATGGGAGGTTACTGCATATTCACATAATTATATCACTTGATGGCAACACAATACAGAGGGTTAGATAGTGAGCTGAGACTAACAATTAGCAGTTTTTATGAGACCACGCATAAGCAGAGTGGAGAAGTCAATTTGCAACAGAGGGAGGATCTCAATTGGCTTGATGATGACAGAAGGTATTGCAATACACTCTGACATCATACACGTTTACCGTGTGTTTTTCTATTCAACCCATTCTCAGCCAAGGATTCAGTCATGCTTTCCTTGCACAAAGGAAGGAAGAGGAGAGAACTGCTGGCTGTGCCCCAAGGTTTTGGCTCAGCCAGCACCTCCAAAGGGAAAAGAGGAGTAAAACTGTCCGCTGCAGTTGAGACCCAAAGTTTGCAAGCATAGAAGGTAAGGTACTCCTGGCTAATGTTGCCAGACTGAAAACTAGAGATGACTACTGTACCCTTAATGGCAGTGGAACAGAGAGAACTGCATCGGGTTTTCCTTGTCAGGCAAACAAGTAACAAGCAACAAATACTGAAATTCCCTCTTCCACTCAGGATTCCATGGGGTTGAACCATGACAGATAAAGCGGTATCAAACTGTGATAACTGTGTAGCGCAGATGCACCCCCAGTTTCCAAGGTGCAGGGATATATTCATCAAAATATCCTAAAGCAAGCTTGCTGCCAAGCATCCCAAAGCCAGACTATACAGGGCTTTAAATGTAAAAAATCAACACCTTGTCATTAACCCAGGAACAACCACTGGACTTTTCAAAAATTTAAGCCACTGGACTTTTCAAAAATTTTCAAAGGATGAAAAACACATACAAAAAACCCTTGAAGGCAATAAAATCTGAGTCACTTTCAATCATCTTAAAATGTTGTTTTAAATAATACAAACAGAAGTAGACACCACAAACCTAATGAGTTATAGTTTATTTGCACCTTCCATTCCTGTAAAACAAAGGCTCAAAGTCCTACATGTGGCTGAACTGTTGTTAGACAATTATGCAAATCAGCTGCTGCTTCTTAACAAACTGAATACAAATAAGTCCCTCTCCCGCATAGTGGTTATGTTACATTTTACGCGAATGCCCTGCCCAAAAGGCTGAGATCAAAAGCAATCAGTGTACTGGGTTTTGTAGTCAAAGCTCATCAAATTGCAAATTGATTTCTGACACCAGCGTTCTACTTTACATGATACTGGCAAAGCATTGCAAAGCAAAATATATTTTCTGCAGCAACACAAGAAAGGCGGAGTTTCTGCCAGGCTTGTTACTAATGTTGCTATACCTGAAGACAATCATGGCATTCCCTAAAAATGTGAAGGCTTAGGTGTCAAGACAGACAAGTGAATTCAAGTGGCAGTGAAAGCAATGTAAAGAGCATAAAAGAGACAGGCTGGAAAGAGTGTGCAAAGAGCAAGCTCCAAGTCCTGAAAGTGAAGAGTGATGGTGATCCACAGAGGGGGTTGTTTTCTGGGAAATTGCTGGAGAAAAAAAAGAATTGTGGGGTGGATTCAATGATCTGGGAAGAGGGCAGAATGAAATTGTTGACCTCAGTGATGAATTAGCCAGGCCAAGGCTGAAGCTGAGGTATATTTAGCTCTCTCAAGGATTGTGTGCATTTGCCTTCAAGTTGCCTATGGAATTATGACGACTCTTTGAATTTCAGTGTGTGTGTGTGTGTGTGTGTTTAAGACAAGGAATACTGGAGGTGGTTTTGCCGGTTCCTGTACCACTGTTAAACTGCCTCTGAAATATCTTATTGGTAAGGCTGTTTTTTATTGTGTGTGTGCACATACACATGTACCAGTGCATCAATGAGAAAAGCCGAAGAAAAAAAAAAATTAAAAAGGTATGAGTAAACAGTATATTCTTACTGTCATAAGGGATAACAGTAATACAATATAATGCATAAAACTGCAGCTGCAGTTCTCAACTATGGCATTTTAAAATTTTGCAAGCCGGAAGAGAGAAAATACCACACTTCAAAATATGATTTTCAGGAAGAAATTATTTCATCCTTTCTTTTCATCACTACGCATGCTCATAATAGGCTGAATCCGGTACAAACACCATAGCTGAGCAAGGATGTATATACAGGTCTATCTTCTTGAAAGCCATTAACATTCTAGGGATACCAAACATTGTAATTTTAACAATCACCTGTGGGAATGATTTGAAACTTATACATTGGCCATGCTATCTGGAGAAGCCAGGGAGCTATAGTCTAGAAAAGTAACTTTTCCAAACTCTGTATGGCACAGCAGTTTCCTTTATTCTCTTGCTATGGTTTCTTACTGCATATTATGAAGTCACTTAACTGAGGACAGACTCCAATATCTGACTACTGCCTTGGACTGCAGAAAGAGTCATAGCCCACCACCAGCCACTGTGCCTACTTTGGTCTCAATCCAATAAGGAGGGCAAGTTTCCACATAAACAAGAGCGGGGGGAAGCACATGCAAATAGAATTGATTATATTTTCACCCACCCTCAACTAAGGGCTGTGTATATTTGGAATAGCATATTACTGAATGCATTATATCAAACTACATGCTGTCTTAGAAGTAAATATTCTGAGAAATGGTATCATGCATTCATTATAGTTTGTGGCTATGACAAAATGATATCCATTTACGGAATTCTGAATGGACAACTGCCAAGCTATTTCATGCCTCAAAGCCTTTATAGCAAAAGGGATATAGGAACACACTCAGCAGTGATAACTCCATATCTGGAAAATAAAACCATCCCCTCCACTCAAGATCTGTTATATTTGGAACAGAAAAAAGATTGACCTCTAAAATGTCTGGGAAAGTCCTAGTTTAAACACCAATACCAAATCACTGTTCACTTGTGAATGCAGAAAATGATACCTTACCACTACAATTAAAAATGGATTTCTACATCTCTCTAATGAAAACATACTACTAGTTATTTTTATAATTAAAAAACTGAGTGCATGTAGGCATGACTGAATATTAAATAAACCTACTGTCAGCACCCTCATTTACATGAGCAATAAAGAGTATGTACAGGCAGCTATAATTTATAATTTGGTGGATGAAGGGAAGACTATAAACTAGTAGATCTGAAAAAATTGATTAGCCTGCAGAAAAGTTGTTCCACGTGGTCAACCCTTGAAGTCCTTACTCAGACAGAATGACTCACTGAGAGAAGGGCACTACATAAACCATCTCCATGCATCTACTGAAATATTGGCAAGTTATCAAATTTGATTAGAGAAACTGTATGCCAGGGCAGTACCCAAGGCACTTATTTGATGGCCTGTTACTGCAATATTCTTCCCATGTTTGTCTCCTTACTATTTAATCCTCAGAGAAATAAGTAGCAGCCATTCATTTATATAGGAGAAAGTGACAGAAACCATCTGTTTTTATTGTTACAGGAGTGCAGGTTGGACCCGTCCTTGTTTGTATTCACAAATAGCTTCAGTCCCTTTATATTTCTCTTCCAAGTTACAGCCCCTATATATTGTTTCAAGTTGTGTCAAAGCCCCTGCAAACCTACATCTATTTCCCTGATATTGCTATGAGAAATATTTCTTAGACGTGTTAACTACAGCATGATAGGATATAAGAAAGTATTTTTTATTTATCATTTATTTATCATTTTTGCATATTATTTTAATACAAAACAAATATTTTAAAACAGTTTCTCCATCATATTTTTACCTACATGCATGAAAGTTTATTGTATTTTCTTATCTTCCCACACTTCTATCATTTCATCTTTGACTGTTTCTTCTTCTTTATCATAGAGTAATAATTTCTTGTACAGTTTTGCCATTAGATGTGATGGATTCTCCAATAAAAGTTTAATTATTGGGTTCATTTCTTTATTAGTTTCAAATCCTTGCAGTTTCAAGTCTATCTGGAATCTCTCGTGAAGTTGTCAATAGGGGAACCAATTTAGTTCAATTCCCTCCTCTTTAAGCTTTTCTCTGGTTTTAATATTTAGTCTTCCTGTATGGTCTTTTTTGATTAAATCTTCATATCGTAGCCATTTATTTGATATACTTGGCCATCTACTATAGAAGGCGTCTTGTGGTGAGGCCCACATAGGTATTTTCCTCAATAGTTTTGGTTGTTATGACTTCCATGTCTTTATTAAAGCTTTTCTTATACAGTGGCTAGTAAATTTTTTGTCTATTTTTGCCCTGTCGTAGCAAATGTAAGCATGCCATCCGAATCTTTTACCGACACCTTCTAGTGCTAATAATTTCTCATTTTGCAAAGTCAGCCAATCTGTTAGCCACGTCATTGCTGAAGCTTGATAATATATATAAAAATCAGGAATACCAGCTCCACCTCTTGTAGGCAGGTCTGTCATGATTTTCCATTTGACTCTGAGTTTTCGACCAGCTCAAATAAATTTGGATATTTCTTTCTGCCATTGCTTGAAGGGTTTCATATTTGTAATGACAGGAAGATTTTGAAACAGAAAGTTGAATTTTGGTAAGATATTCATTTTCACTGTGGCTATTCTTCCCATCAGAGATAATAGAAGCTTTGACCATGTCTCCATCTCTCTCTTGACCTCCTTCCTGTTTTTTGTATAATTGTTTTCAAAGAGTTTGCTATTGCGTTCTGATATCCATATTCCTAGATATTTGATTCTTTTAGTTGTGTTATATCCTGATATTTTAGTTATGTCTGTTTTTCTTGCTTTGTCAAATTCTTTGTTAAGATTGCTATCTTTTCTTTGTTTACTTTAATACCTGAGAGCTTTCCGAATTCTTCTAGAACTGATGTTAGATGTTTTATGCTTTGTATTGGGTCATCTAAGAAAAGTACTATGTCATCTGCAAAGGCTTTCAACTTATAGTGATGTTTGTTTATCTGTACACCCTTAATTTTTGTTTCTTTTTGAATTTTATTGTTCAGAATTTCTAACACTGTTATAAATAATAAAGGTGATAGTGGGCATCCTTGCCTAGTGCCTTTTTTTTGATGTTTATGGTATTTGTCTCTATTGATCAGTAATTGTGTTTCTTATAAGAAAGTATATTTTTGAACAGATGAGTAAGAATCATATTGCATTATGGTAAGGACAGTTTCTACTTCCAGTGACCCTATAATTAATCTGATGTTACAGATTAATTATTGTTGCCATGTGCCTTCAAGTTGTTTCTGACTTATGGAGACTCTAAGGCACATGTGTCAAACACAACGCCTGCAGGCTGAATTCAGCCTGCCAGGCCATTTCATGTGCCCTCGTACCACTCCTGCAGCTGTAGCAGTCCCCCCACCACAAGCCTGATCCCAACATTGTGGGTCCCTGGCTGCCAGTATTCTGAAGAGGGGCCCAGCCAGCACGCACGATCTACTTTTACTTCTGACTGCACCTTTATCCAAGTCTCGCTGTCAAAGCATTGCCATGGGTTACCATGGCAACACTCCACATGGCTTGCAAAAGTTGAACAGAGGAGCAGTCAGAAATAGAAGTAGATCGTGAGTGCTGGCTGCTGGGCTTCTCTTCAGAATACTGGCAGCCGGGGGCCCGCAATGTGGGGATCAGGCTCACCAGGTACAGAGAGGGGGCAAAGGGGCAGAAAGAGCCACAGGGGAGGGGGAGAGCAGAAAGAGGCACGGGTAGTATTTGTCTGAGGATTGAAAAAAAAGTAAGTTTCCATTTTCAAAATTCATTTTTCAATAAATTGTATAATAGTTGTACACTTCAATATTTGCTTGCCATTATTTTTTCTAGACTTCTAGTTTAGAGTTAGTTATTACTAGAACTGATAATAATCGAAGGCAGAGGCAATTATTTAATATGATAAAAGAGTAGATACATTTCTATAGTCTTACAGATACAACCAGCCCTTTGAGGGTAACTGTAATGCTGGTGCGGCCCAAGATGAAATTGAGTTTGACACCCCTGCTCTAATGCAAACCTGTCATGGGGTTTTCTGGAAGCTGAGAGGTTGTGACACGCCTAAAGTCACCCAGTGGGTTTCCATGGCAGGGAATGAAACCCTGGTCTCCAGAGTTGTAGTCCAACGTTCAAACCACTATACTACACTGGCTCTCAATTTACATCCGCTTGTAACTAGTTGTTGCTGTTAAAATCAGGACTGAGTGAAATATGCTCTGGATATTTAACCAATAGAAATGTGTTTTTTAGAGAAATATATAAGCATTTGTATATAGTGTTAGACCCCTGTCAAAACTAGTAACAACTGAGTAAATCTTCTTTAAATTAATGACACTTGATTCTGAGTAAACATAGACAGGATTACACTAAATGAATGTCCCAGGGTTCTTATCACACTAAACTGTTATAGTGCTATTATTCCACTATAACTGCCATGGCAACATAGTATACAATCCTGGGATTTGCAGTTTAGGGTGGAAAATTTAGAATTCTCAGCCAGAGAGCTTGTGAGCCTCACTGAACTACAAAGCCTGGAATTCCACAGAATGTTTCCATGGCACTTAAAGCTGAATAATAGTGCTATAACAGTGTAGTGTAATAGAGGCATAAGGAATATAGCCAGGAATAGGCAATAGGGCTAATTCTGGGGGCCATTTTTATGCTGCAGGACCTTCTAGGGACTACTGAAAAAATTAAAAGGACCCTAAAGCAGCCAGAACTCCACTTCTGGTTCTCAAAAATGGGTTATCTTTTGATGTTAAACAGCACAGGGTGACCTTGCAATCTTTTTAAAAGGTAAAACATTGCACCTGGAGGCTTCAGGGAACAGAAATTTACTCTCCTTTTGCAACCAGGAAAAGGTCAGTGTGGGGATTATGAAGGCCACAAAAACATCCCAAGGGGCATATGTGGCCCCAGGGCCACCATTTGGCCACTGTTAGTGTATAGTCTCTTCCCTTTAAGAGTAATTATCATCAGTACATGCCTCTTCAGCTTAACTTCCCATTTCTAAATGATACTCTGTTCATTGCCAAACAGTTGGTAACCTTTGAAAATGATTTTCCAATATTTAATTTAAACCTTCCTGTAACATGTAGCTACATATTAATCATACTTAGAACAGACCCATTTAAACTAATAGGCCTACATCCTGTAGTTACTCCTGATTAAACCCAGTGAAGCAATGGAATATAGCTACATGTTGACTCATTGTTCCACAATCGATTAAATTGGTCTACTCTACTTGGTACTTATTAATTTATAGCTAACTTCAAGGAGACTATTCTAAGCATGATTGTCTGGATTCAAGTTAATGTTTCATGACCCACCTCAGGAATGAGAATCTTGCCAATCTCCAAAAGTCCTCCCAGCATCGCCAAATGGAGAGAAATGTTTGGATTTGCAGTCTAACATCTAGAAGGCTACATAATTCCCACCCGTGGGATACCCTATGAGACATGATATAATGAACAACCAATTTTGTGAATATTTGAACAGTTTTTCAAATAATGAGCATCCTGTGTGAATAACTGTTGATGTATCAATATTTTTTTAGACTCCAATGTACTTTTTTAACAACTAAAAGCAAGACTACAGTGTAAGCAAATCTTGCAATATTAACTTGTTGGCACTTTCCATCATTAAAAACAAAATTCTGCTCAAAAGAAATTACCAGTGACCTTATTACTATGTGCAAAGCAAAGAGATGTCCATGCCCTTCCTAATACATCAGCAGCCTTCTGCATGTTTCATTAAAATTTTAATTTAAGAAGCATTGGTTTATCAAGACATTAAATAAGGGATTATCCACAGCAAATACTTGAAGTAATTCAATCAAAATTACTCCCAAGGAAATAAAGGCTTTCATGGGAGCTCACGAACCATCTACATGCTATATACAAACTATCTAAATGGGACAGCAATTAGCCAAAAAGCAAGTAAATCATCAACCGTTTGACAGTTTGCCATGTACTATTCCTTCACAGGTCTTTATTTTCTTCTTTAGAAGTAAAGTACACAAACTCAGACCTTCTTCCACATCGTCTGTGCTGTTTTCCGCCACCATTCCCTTGGTCTATCCTGTAGAATGCTGAAAGATCGAAACTGGTATCTTGATCATGCCACAAACAAGATACTTTTTATTTTAGCCAATGACATAGTCTTGGGCCTCTTTTACACTACACAGTTATAGCATTATCATTCCACTAACTGACATGCTTCAATCCCAAGGCATCCTGGGGTTTGCAATTTAGGGAGGCCTGTTAAAATTTGGTAGCAAAAAGTTCTAAATGCCCCTCCCTACACTGCAAATCCCAGGACTCTGTAGTGAAAAAATCATAGGCCATTTCTACACTACACTGTTATAGCGCTATTATTAAACTTTCAACATCCTATGGAATCCTGGGGTTTGCCATTTAGGGAGGAGCACTTTTGGCCTCAGTAAACTACAAACCCCAAATTCCACAGGATGTTGAAAGTGGAATAATAGCACTATAACAATGCAGTGTGGAAAGGCCCATAGTGCTTTAATTATGTAAATGTGAAAGACCCTGGACTAGGGTTGCCAGACCAGATCTGGGACAGGGCTCCTGTAACTTTAATCCTTACCAGATTTTGGAGGAAGCACCACAAAGCTCCATCAAGGGGACAAAGGTACTCATCTACATCTTCCAAATGCCAACTTTCAGCTGCAGCTATTCCTTCCCAACACAGTTATTAACTCCCCAGTAAGATGCTGGAGGGGTGGGGCAGGGAAAGAGGTATAGCTCTGTTGTTGTCACTGGATGCACAGCATGACAATATCTGTGTTGGGAGGGGACAGCTGCAGCTGAAACCTGGAAGATGAAGAAAGGCAGGTAAATTTGTCCAAACTGACATAGCTTTTTCTTCATCTTCCTCCAAGATCTGTTAAGAGTTAAAGTTACAGGAGCCCAATCCTGGATCCAATCTGGCAACCCTTCCATGGTCTAACTCATATTAGTTTTGGTTCTTCAGTCATCCTGTCAGTTTAACACCACCACCTGTTGCAATTGTGAAGCAATCATTTGCAAAGAAACAGCTAGCCTGCTTACATGCCCAACATTTCATCAAAAATATAGAAAAGCATATAATTGCATGCAGACATGGAGCTTATAAAATGCTGTCTATGCAGATAACATTTTGCCTAGGCCACTTTTATAATAATAGGAATAATCAATCTTTCATTTATTTTGCACACCCTAGAAACATTTCAGGTCAAAATAATTTATCGTTGCAGGTCTGAACTACATGCTTAGACACGGAAAGAAAAACACCATTAAAGTTACCATTCTGAGCATGCTTAAGTATGAAGTAACAAAAAGATGAATTATTTAGGGCACTTATTTTATGAGCATTCCAAAAGGAACAATAGGTTATCGTGGTTGGGCAATTCATTATAGGATGCATTTGGAAAAATGTGTGTGAC
This sequence comes from Iguana delicatissima, assembly GCA_948472985.1. Taxonomy (NCBI): domain Eukaryota; kingdom Metazoa; phylum Chordata; class Lepidosauria; order Squamata; family Iguanidae; genus Iguana; species Iguana delicatissima. Next base: position 439,024 of record CAOKZL010000048.1, on the reverse strand, counting down.
TGACGGAATCCCAGAAATAAGAATTAGCCTGTGGGGACCACTCAGCAGCCACAGCATGGCCAATGGTGAAGGATAAGAGGCACTATGGTCCAGCTCTGGAGAACCACAAGATGCCCACCCCTGCACTGAAGTGATGTGACCGGAGGGCCATTTTGCTACAGGAAATAGAAGTTTGCTGAAGGGTATAGAAGAAAACTTCATAAAGAGTGACAGAAATAGTATGATGCTTTTGTTAGGAATTCCTTAAAACAGAACTTCCAGGTACTGTTGGTCATTGTTAATTCATGGAATGACACCCCAGCAGGAGGGACTTCCCTTAAAACTTGCCTATCCTGGTTGTAAATGTAACTCCCTCCCCAATCCCATCAAATGACCCCAACTGTCCTTTACTGGCAAGAAAGGTGAATTGCCTCTCCTAGAAGCATCTAGGAGCAGCCATTCATCTTTCAAATAAGTTGCACAGCACCTCACTGCATTGTTTAGCATTTTAAAAACCAACAGTTGTTGTTTTTTTCAAAACCAGAAGTGGACTTCTAGCTACTTCCTGATTGGTTGGGTTTTGGCATTTTTTTGTCAGTCTGTGCAGTCCTTGGAGGGTGCCAGGTTCAAAAAATGGTCTCCGGGCCCACTGAAGATACTCACACCTACTTTAATCTCTTCAAAATGCATCCTTTCATCCAAGCTAGTGCAGCTCAGAGGAATCCCCAGTTCCAGTAAAAGGAAGAGCAAGACTGCAGGTGCTTCTAGAGTAGACTCTGGCAATCCTGGTGGATGTGAAAGCCAAATGTTTCCCCCCAATGACCATTACAGGCCACACTAGACAAGGAAACCGCCAAAAAGGTAAAATAAATAAATTACATAAATAAATAAATAATCAATCCAAACCAGAAGTGCCTAGACATTCACTTCTGCTTTTGGATTTTGAGGGTTCAATGTGGGAGTTTATATGACTTATGCAAAAACTACTGTTCCTAGATACCTCCAACAACAAGAAAACCCATTTGTGTTGAAAAAAATATTCACCATAGAAGCATTAGAGGGGGCCTCAAAAATAAACTTGGGGCTATCTCAAAAACATCCAGGGCATACAGCCTACACTAGCACTGTTGTAAACTGAAGATGATATCATTTCTAAATCCCCTTCAGTTTCAGCAAATGGGGCACTGTAGGTCAATGACAAAAGTAGCTGGAAACACCCTATGTCAAAAGCATTTTACTTTTAGCCCCCCAAAAATGATCCTAAACACAATTAGTCCTGAATGTCATGAGAACTTCTTAATAACTCTGCATAAAATGACAACCACAAGCTAACACCTGCCTCTGCTTACCGTAGCAGGGACTAAGAGAAAATCCATGGTGGCATATTCTATTCTATTTCCTTGCATTTGTGCAATACCATCCTACAACATTCCCTTAAAAACCAAATACTCATTGGCGTTCAATCAAGAATTGATTTTAAATACATTCATACTTCTCTTACAGGTATGCTGAAAGCCTTGCTTGCATTACTGCTTTTGCTAGATTTCATACATTGTATAAATGGAATTAGAACTGTGCCAGAACTGATTGAAGAGATTGAAAAGTAAAGAGAAACTACAACTTGTTGGTGTTAATGGGGAAAAAAATCCATCATAGCACGCATGGGGTGGGGAGATTACACTTTAATATAAAGGGACGTATTGATCCAAGGTTTTCAACATAAAAAGAACTGATCTTGGGAGCTAGAGACAGCCTTGTTCCATAATACAGAATGGAACTATCATAGCATGCTTTGGGCTATCTATCAGTCTGAAATTTAAAATGCTTTGGCTCTGTATGAGTAGTTACAACTACAGAGGAAAGTGACTTAGAACCCATTCTTATCAGTTGTGGAATTAAAACTGCAACAAGCTGTCATACTTACTGCAATAAGCAGATTTTCATTCAGGCATCTCTCCAGTTTTCAAACAACTGCTGTAAACAATATTTATACCTCAGGTAGATTATAAATCAGTACAAAGCATAAAGATATCTGAGATGTAGAGAGGCTCTGAGTAATGTCTGGCTTTGAAAGCAAGGCCAAGATAAAACTGAATATATGATACGAACAAGAATAAAATTAATTGACAGCATGAGTCAGAATAAGAGAGGCATGATAAACTGGAGAGGAAACTCTTAGAATCAAAACTGCTAAAGGATCATTAGTGAAGAAGACGTACTTCAAAATTACTATGAAAAAAACTCCAAGCTGTGAACAAAAAATAGAACAGGAAGTGCTAGTATTGATGGGGGCAGAATAGGCGATGTCGCTGTCTCGACATTACAGAAACTCTGTTCCGTACTATCACATTAAGACACCACAATCAAACCAAACTGAAAGAAGGAATGCCCTTAAATGTCAAACTGATAATGAAGTAAAACTTTATATATCCCAATTATTTACTATAGCTCTTCTTTGAATGTTTTTGTAATATAACTTAATTACATTTAATTCCTTGGTTTTCTCAAGAACCTTTGCTCAGTATGTACTCAGAAAACGTGTACCTGTTCTGTTCTGTACCAGAAATACACTTCATTCCCTCCCGCCATACCTGACCAACCTCAAAAACAGATCAGATTAACATGCAGTGCCCTTTTGTCTTCCTTCCTCCTATGGTTCCCATCATCAAGCCTCTAACAGGACCTTGATACTAGACTCCCACAGGGAAACCAAACATCACAGGGCAGACAAAGGCATCTGTAAGAGACAATGGTTTGAAGAAATGCAAAAGATCTGTTTCAGATGTGAAAAAGTCACACAGGCAGAGGAAGTGGAAAGTACTTTGGGTTTTTGTTGACCATAACATCTAAAGCCATTCTCATATACATGAGAGACATGCAAGATATAAGTAAAATATATCTTCAGACAGTAGTCATGAGCTAAAGAGCTACCTTAGGTGTACCAAGTGAGTTTTGTGCAATGTATTGGTAATTTTTTTCTTTATACAGCAGACCTGCAAGCTGTATCACAAATTGCTTTCAAAAATCCCCTGAAAGTAGCTGACAAAAGAAGATAACGTGGAAATCTTATAAGGACACTGTTCCTCAAGTAAATTTTTCTGCAAAATTTGAAGGGACTGGTACATTCTACAAAAGATTTTTGAAGCTCAGGGATACTACTGTGTGTGGATTATAAAAAGATTTTAAAAGGTAGCTTTCATAAAATAACCCCCTTTTACCTTCTCAAGAAAATAAAGAGAATCTAATTTACAACTGCATATTACATGAGCTATTATCCCTATTTTAATACCCAGTTCCCCCTCACAGCACTTATTTTCATTATGAATTTGGGAGAAAATGATTTACAGGAAAAAAGTGAACACTGAGTAGAGGATAATTTGCTATATTGTGTAGCTTCCTCTTGTTCTCCCCCCTCCTTTTTCATACTGTGGATTTTCCTTTGGCATGTATTAATATTTATAAGCAGAAATGCTGAATTTTTATTTTACATGTGAAATAGCAGGCCTGGTTGATGTTTTCAGGCTCCAAGACTCATCTTTATTTGAAAAAGATCTCCACTATACTAACAACACTTTTACATTATCTTACATATCACTAGTAAGGCTTTTTAGATTTTCATATTCAAAATCTATCACCACTCAACAGATTAAAGTGGCTCTATGAACAAGCACTTTATCTTTCTGTGAACTGGAGTAGTGCCATGGTTGGAAGTGTGATCCAGTAAATCATCTCACTTCACTTATTAGATTTTTAGGCAGCTATATGGGTAATAAAACAGGTTTTTTTTCTATTTTAACTCCCTGACACACAGATACACAATCTTAAATAGAATAAAAAATCCTTATAGTGAAATTGTGAGTATTCCTGAATGTTATGTGCTTTTAACACTTTACATACACTATTTAGATGTTTAGACTGAACACTAGGCAATGATATTTTATGAGCAAACCGTTTTAATCCTTATCCATTCAGATAAACAAGGATGAATCATATAATTGTGGGATATTTTCTGACTCTAATGAGAAATAGGAGATATTGCAAGGTATTAAAGGGCCTTGTGCCCAAAAGAATGTTTGCATGTGCAGAAGCAAGTGTCTTCCATCTAAACATGTAGAGGCATCAAACACAAAGTGGAATCAAAGTAAAATAAGATTAAGAAGAGAAAGTTACATTTTGTGTGTTGTAGAGTATTTCCTCAACCCAGTGACTTCCAGTGTCCAACCCCTGGATAAACATGTTGATCTTCTCTAAAGGGGAGAACTGCTGAGAACTTGAGCACATAACTTATGCTTTGTCACATTATGACTGGCCCAAAAATGTCACGGAACATTTTTTTATCTCAATACCTTATACTGCCTGGGACAGGGAGAAAAACGATCTCAATGGCAAAAATCAACACATTTCTTGGCACATTTTCCCCCTTCTGCTTTTGTTGCTTTGTTATCATGAAAAAACTGCACATGGAACTTGGCTGAAACGAGAACATTTATCAGTATATAGGTGATGATGTCATATAATAATTTGCACTACAGGTCTACTTCTGTACCACTTCTACAAGACAAAAGGGCATCTATTGGACTAAAATGCCTTACTGTAGTATAGCAGTGGGTAACTCTTGAAAATACCTGCTCACACCTCAAGAGAATTGTTGGGGGGGGATTTCTGCCATTTTTCGAGGGGGGGCATTTTACATCCAGAGAGGCTTCAGAAAGTGTCCTAGAAGTCACTTCCCTTATTTTAAAAAAGTCATCATCTGGGGGTTACAATTAGCCAGGAGGCATAAAACATGAGGAAAATGCACCCCATGACCCCTAGATTTGGGGGATGTGCTACCACAATAGGGGTACCACAATAGCTCTGGGGAGGGGCGGCCTGAGGACCATGAGCCACACTTCACCCACTCAGATGTCATGGAAGAAGATTAAATGGATTAGATGAACTATCAAAAGCCCCAAACAGCCACCACCAATTCAGAAGAAGAGAAGACTCACAGTTGTTAGCTTTTATTTTATCTGGGTTGGGAATGAGCAAGGAAAACAATCTGAGGCACAATCTATGTGCTGATTTTGAACTCTAGGGAGGAAAACTAGCTACTTCTGAAGAATTAAACAGCAGATCTCATATGGAGTAGCATGTACTGTTTCAGAATTTACCTTGATCGATGTACTAACTGGGGAAAATTCACGGGGCAACAAGTTGCAAGATTGTTTCTTTATCTCAAAGTTGAGCTGCCACATCAGATGCAAGGGACAATTTTCATATCTGTGGCAAGTTATACCTCATCATTTTTTTGCTGATTTTGGTCCATAAATCAAAGTCTGAAATAACTTCTGATTCTTATTTCTATGTTTTGGGGGTGAGGTTTCCATTTTGTTTTTGAGAGATTTGGCAGAGAAGGCAGTTGTTTTATTTATTTATCGTGTTTTATTTTATTTATATCCCACATTTCTCCCGGTACAGAACCCAAAATCAAGATAAAAACAAAAAAAAACTAAAGATTGATTTAATACAAGAGACGTTTTAAAAAATAAACAGTTCTGTTAAGAACACTATATTACAAGTTAAAAGTGCATCAAAACACAGAAAGATAAAAAGTGTAATACACCACATTAAAAACATCCTTCTGCCACAGGAACTTTAAAAACCAAAAGCCTGCCTTAATAAAAAAAAGTCTCTACTCTCAGCAGAAAGAAAGTAGACAGAAGGCCAACCCAGTCTCCCATGGGTAGGAATTCTACAAGTTGGAAACAGTCACTAAGGCCATTTCTGCCCTATACTGTTCTAGTGCCATTATTCCACTTTCAACATCCTGTGGAATTCTGGGATTTACAGTTCACTGAGCCCAAAGAGTTCTCTGGCTGAGAATTCTAAATGCCCCTCCCTAAACTGCAAAGCCCAGGATTCCATACAATATTGAAAGTGGAATCATAGAAATGTAGAGTTGGAAGAGACCACATGGGCCATCCAGTCCAACCCCCTGCCATGCAGGAACACTCTCAAAGCACTCCCGACAGATGGCCATCTAGCTTCTGCTTAAAAACCTCCAAAGAAGGAGATTCCACCACACTCTGAGGCAGCATGTTCCACTGCCGGACAGTCCTGACTGTCAGGAAGTTCTTCCTGAGGTTCAGGTGAAATCTCCTTTCCTGCAGCTTGAATCCATTGTTCCTTGTCCTGGTCTCTGGAGCAGCAGAAAACAAGCCCTCTCCTTCCTCTACATGGCATCCCTTCAGATATTTAAACATGGCTATCATGTCCCCTCTTAACCTTCTCTTCTGCAGACTATACCCAGCTCTCTAAGTCTATCCTCATAGGGCATGGCTTCCAGGCCCCTCACCATTTTGGTCACCCTTCTCTGGACTTGCTCCAGCTTGACCATGTCCTTCTTGAATTGGGGTGCCCAGAACTGGACACAGTATTCAAGATGAGGTCTAACCAAAGCAGAGTAGAGTGGTACCAGTACCTCCCTCGATCTAGACACCATACTCCTATTGATGCAGCCGAGAATTGCATTGGCTTTCTTGGCTGCCGCATCACACTGCTGACTCATATTCAGCTTGTGGTCTATGAAGATTCCTAGATCCCTTTCACATGTACTGCTATCCAGCCACGTGTTCCCCATCTTATATTTCTGTATTCCATTTTTTCTACCTAAGTGTAGGACCTTACACTTCTCTCTGTTGAATTTCATTTTGTTAGCTGTGGCCCAGCTCTCCAATTTGTCCAGGTCATTTTGAATTTTGATCCTGTCCTCTAGCGTATTAGCAACCCCTCCCAATTTGGTGTCATCTGCAAATCTGATGAGCATGCCCTCCATTCCTTCATCCACGTTGTTGATGAAGATATTGAACAGCTCTGGGCCCAGGACACAACCCTGTCACACCCCAGTAGTCACTTCTCTCCAGGATGAAAGGCAGCCATTCGTGATCACCCTTTGGGTTTGGTTGGTTAACCAATTACAAATCCAACTAACAATAGCCCTGTCCAGCCCGCATTTTACTAGTTTCTTTGCAAGAATGTCATGGGGAACTTTGTCAAAGGCCTTACTGAAATCGAGATATGCTACATCCACAGCATTCATCTATCAAACTACTAACTCTATCATAAAAAGAGATAAGATTAGTCTCGCATGACTTATTTTTGAGAAATCCATGTTGACTTCTCGTGATTACCGCCTTGCTTTCTAAATGATTAGAAACTGACTGCTTAATGATCTGCTCCAGGATCTTTCTGGGTACTGATTTCAGGCTGACTGGGCGATAATTATTTGGTTCCTCTTTTCCCTTCTTGAAGATGGGGACAACATTTGCTCTCTTCCAGTCTGCTGGAACGTCTCCTGTCCTCCAAGAGTTCTCAAAGATTATAGCAAGCGGTTCCGAAATGACCTCTGCCAGCTCTTTTAATATCCTAGGATGCAATTCATCTGGCCCTGGAGACTTGAATTCATCCACTGTGGCCAGGTATTCCTGTACCACCCCTCTACCTATTATGTGCCTCATTTCCCCTGCTTCCTTACCTGCTCCCCAACTGCCAGGTTGAGTGCTGGTATCCTTCTGGGAAAAAACTGAGGCAAAGAAGGTGTTAAGTAGTTCTGTCTTTTCTCTTCCCCCTGTTAGTAATGCGCCATCTTCTCTGCTCAGCGACCCTATCATCTCCTTCTTTTTCCTTTTGCAGCGGACATATTTTAAAAAGCCCTTTTTTTGTTTTTAATGTCTCTGGCCAGCCTAAGTTCGTTCTGTGCTTTAGCCTTTCTGACCTCCTCCCTACATCTCCTGGCTACCTGCTTAAATTCTTCTCTGGTGGTTTTCCCCTTCTTCCATTTCTTGTACATATTTCTCTTAACACTTAGCTCAGCTGAGAGTTCTTTAGTCAACCATTCTGGTTTCTTCAGATGCCTTCCATTTTTCGTCCTTATGGGCACAGTTTTAGACTGTGCCTTCAGTATCTCCCTTTTAAGGAACTTCCATGCCTCCTGAACTCCTTTCCCTTTCACTATTCTTGACCACGGAATTCCAGCCAGCAGCTCCTTAAGTTTACAGAAGTCCGCTTTTTTAAAATCTAAGATGAGTGTCTGACTACATTTATCTTCTCCTTCCCACTGAATGCCAAATCCCAACAGGGCATGGTCACTCCCCCCTAAAGATCCAACCACTTCTACCTCATTAACAAGGTCATCCCTGTTGGTCAGGATCAGATCTAGACTATTTGATCCCCATGTAGCCTCTTCCACCTTCTGGACCATGAAACTGTTCTGCAAGACAAGCAAGAAACTTGCTGGACCTTGATGTCTTGGCAGAGTTTGACTGCCAACATATATCCGGGTAACTGAAATCTCCTATTATTACTGTATCTCTCCCTTTTGAATGTGCAGTCATTTGGTTCAGGAAGGCACCATCAAAGTCCTCAGCCTGGGTTGGAGGTCTGTAGTAACCAGAATATCCCTATTGTTTCTCCCTCCTTTAATTCTTACCCAGATGCTCACGACCTGGCTTTCTGGGTTTAAGTCATGGATCTCTTCACAGGTGAAAACATCCTTGACATACAAGGCTACTCCTTCTCCTTTCTTGTTAGGTCTATTTTTACAAAATAGGCTATACCCCTCTATTCCTACATTCCAATCACGAGACTCATCCCACCAGGTCTCAGTGATGCCTATCAAATCGTATTTATTTTGTTGTACTAAGAGTTCAAGTTCATCTTGTTTGTTTCCCATACTCCGTGCATTAGCGTAGAGACACTTAAGTCCCCGGGCCCTACCTGCAAGTCCTGTACTATAGTTTCCACTCCTCCCACCATTGGACACTTGTACTACTTGGCCAATATCATTTGGGCCTTTTCCCCCTGTACTTGCTGAATCCTTGCCCTGAATAATATTGTCTCCCTCCCTATCGGAACTTAGTTTAAAGACCTCTTAATCCTCCTTGCGAGACTGTTTGCAAAAACATTCCTGCCAAGTTTCATGAGGTGAAGCCCATCCATTGCCAGAAGCCCACGTTCATGGAAATTCAGGCCGTGTTCCAAAAACCCAAAGCTTTGCTAGCAACACCATGTGCGGAGCCAGTTGCCGACCTCTGCTGTTGCCCTTTCCCTTCATGTGCCATATCCTTGAACAGGGAGGAGAGAAAAAATGACCACCTGCACACCAAGGTCCTTAAGCTTTGTCCCCATAAGCTTGTAGTCCTTTGCGATGTGGTAAAAGCTGTGCCTCGCAGTGTCATTGGTTCCAACATGAACCAGAATGAGGGGCTTGTGGTCAGTGGGCTTGACCAGCCTGGTTAGTCTCTCCGTTATGTGGTTGATCTTGGCCCCAGGAAGATAGTAGACCTCTCAATTGAGCTTGTCTGGTTTGGAAATTGCCGTTTCGGTTCCTCTGAGCAAGGAGTCCCCAACCACCAGAACTCGCCTCCTCTGAGGCTTGTCCTGGGCTCCTCGACAAGCATGTTCTTCTAGGACTGCCTGGGCATTCTGTTTAGGCTGGGAGTGTTGATCTAGTTGACATTTTGTTCCCTCCTCCTCGTGCTCCTCATCGTTTGTAAGGCCAAGAATTTTGAAGCGATTGTGTATGGCGAGAGTCTCTGTTACCTTCCTGGTCCTTCTATTCCTCTGTGTGACATTCCTCCAAGCCTCCATTTCCTGGCCCAGTGTGCTGACTTCCTGATCTGGCAGCTCCTCCGCGCATTCGGTCTTGAGGAAGGTCTTTTCCGCCCTATCCAAAAACTCCTCACTTTCCCTAATAAGACAAAGATTAGAAACTCGTGCCTCCAGCTGGTGTACCTTCTCCTCCAAGAAGGTCACCAGCTTGCACTTGGCGCAGGTGTACCCAAGAACATCATGCGGCAAGAAAAGGAACATCCCACAAGTGCTACAGGTGACCGCAGCAGCTCGCTTCACCTTCCATCCTTGATACTACAGAGAGTAGTACAGGGAGTAGTTCTAGAAAGAATAACTGGGCTTTCTTTCTCAAATTCAGCAATATAAGCTACAGCACTATAACAGTGTAGTGAGGGAGGGCCCTAAGTCAACAAGTCACTGAGAAGGCTCTCTTCCTTGTCCTCATCAAGCGTACCTGTGATGGTCGCAGAAAAGAAAGAAAGCCCTCTCCCGAATATTTTAGAAATCTGGCAGGCTCTCTGAAGGAGATACAGTTTTCAGATGGTCTGGACAGTTTTAAGGTAAACTTCTCCTCCCACCCACCTCAAAAGCGTCCAAGTTTGGTACTTTATAATTCATAGCATTTTTTGCACAAAAAGATTTATTTACAAGCACAGCCTTGGATGTGTGTATGTGTGTAAAAAAAACCTTCAGAAGGTACATGAAGTGTTTGGGCCACATATTTCCCACTGCTGGTAAACCTGCTTAGGGTAGTTTGCCAACTGTGGCCTTATCTCAAGAAGACAATATGGTCGCACCAATCCAGGCACTAGTGAAATCCAGGTTGCATTGCTCTAAACCACATATGCCAAACACAAGGACTGCAGGCCAGCTTGCCAGGCCATTTCATGTGGCCCTTGTACCTCTCCAGCAGCTGCAGCACTCCCTCCCCCGGCAGGCCCAATCCCCACATTCTGCAGGCCCCCAGCTACTGGTATTCTGAAGAGGGGTCCAGCAGCCAACCCTCATGATCTACTTCTACTTCTGACTCCAAGTCTCGCTGTCAGAGCATTGCCATGGGTTACCATACCAACGTTCTGCGTGGCTCACAAGAGTTGGACAGAAGAGCAGTCAGAAGTAGAAGTAGATTGCGAGTGCTGAATGCTGGGCCCCTCTTCAGAATACCAGCAGCCAGGGGTCTGCAATGCAGGGATTGGGCTCACCAGGTACAGAGAGGGGCCACAGGGGAGGGGGAGCAGAAAGAGACACGGGGAGGGTCTGGGGAGCAGGAAGCGGCACACTTTGAGCATGTTCTATTCAGAAAGCACACCTTTTGAAGCACTGGATACTGTTAATGCTTTCAAAATAAAAATACATGTAAGTGCTTTCACCCTAAAAAAGGGTATCCAAGTTGTAATCTCCACTGGGCCATGGAACACATTGAATGATCTTGACTCAGTTACTAACTCTGAACCTCACAGGTTGTCGTGGACAGGAGGAAAACCAAGTATGCCACCTTGAGTTCATTGGTGGAAAGACGGAATTTAAACACGATAAAGAAACAACAAATGTGCCCTACAAAAGTTTGTATTTAGAGGTGGTTCAGGAAACTAAACCATTCAACTGCTCGCTGAGGCAAGGCACTTTACAATGCAGAGGCTGCACAAGCTACCAGTTTATCTCCAGGTTCAGTTTAAAACGCTAGTTTTAACTTGTTAAAGCCTTAAAATACCTTAAAGCTAAGCTACCTGAAGGACAGCCTTCACTCAAATCCCATCTCCACATTTTAATATCAGCAACCAAGCCTCTTCCAAATGTCCAGCAGTGAGAACAACTAGGTTAGCACACCCAAGGTCAGGGGCCTTCTCAGAACATCTGTAGAAATCACTGCCAGCAGTGGTATGTCCACTTCCCTCATTAAGGGTGCCCTTAAAAAGCCTTGAAAACATGTTTTGCTGCTTTTGAAAATAAAATCTCCTACATTGGGATGCTGCTGATTTTGACTATCATTATAAAGGGTTTCTTATAATCTTTCTCAAATGGATGTCATTGTACGTTGTTGTTCTTTCTGCTTGCTCTTACTAATGATCTAAGGTGATACCTATTTATCTTTTGGAAGCTACCTTGAGGAGATGTGCTTCCTTAAAGGCAGTTTGGAAATCTTGTAAACAAAAAATAAAAATACTATCCACAACCAAAGATTCCTCTTCCTCATTTTTATCAGTTTCTACAATTCAAAACCTCAGTTGCAATCTGCAACAACATTCTCAATGTTGTAGGACATGGCTTTGTGTCCTGTAGCTGGGACTCCCTTAAGAACAAGTCACCTAATCTTGCTACATTTGTATTTCTTTGACCACAAAATTTCGTGTAACTATTTAATCCCTCCAGAAATTATAGAATTAGATTTATATTTAATAAAGAGCTTGTACACCACCAAAACACCTTTTTCAGTGTTCGTATAGTGCCATCTACTGGTGGTCTTGAAACAAAGAAAACCATGCCTCAATTTTCCTTTTTAACTTTATATCTTGTTACCCACTGAGAGCCAGTTCTCATCTTTTTGCACTGTCATTTTCAACAGAGATCCTGGAAATTTACACTTGGCAAGGGCAGGCAGTTCTGTGCTGGACTGATATAAATCCTAAAATCTGAATGGTTCATTGCCTAGAACTGTGGCAAAGGCATTACGTGCCTCCTCTGAAACCATTTTAACAGCAAGGCTCGGTGGGATATGAGGAAGCAGCAGTGGGAAAGGGAATGAAGCAGATGTAAAGAAAAACGAGGAAATTATCAACAGACTTATTGGAATGACTGAAACGGAGAGGGAGGTGACCAAGCAACCAGAGTAAAATTTGTGGTTGCAGTTGGCTACCAAACTGAAATGGGACGCAATCAAATTTCATTACCCTTTGGACACTCTTATTGTATCTGATTCTCTTTCTGGACCAACAATCAGCTTGACACCATAATTCGTTTAAAGAACTGGCAGCTAGGCTGCAGGCTCGACTGCTTCCTGTGTGCTACAGCAAATATCCTTTATTTTCGGTTAATACGGGACGAAATAGACTAACGCCTGCCATCTCCGCACTAGACTGTTTTAGCGCTATGATTCCACTTTCAACATCCTATGGCACATAACATGCAAAGGTCCCTCCCTAAACCGCAAACCCCAGGATTCCATCGGATGTTGAAAGTGGAATCGCAGCGCTCTAACAGCCTAGTACGGAAATGGTTAAGGGACCTCCCTATTTTTATCCTTAAAAGAGATCGATGAAAACGAGACGGTACTCCAGTGACATAAATCCTCACCGTCGCCATCCTCCTGCCCGCCCCCCTCCCCCGGGCCTAGGCGGGGGGCTGCCAATATACCCCTTCCTCGCCTTCCCTTGGCTCCTCTGCCTTTACAACCTGCAATGACTGGCAAAAACTCAACAGCGGCAGCTTTTCTCCCCCGCGCGGAAATAAGAGCACTGCAAAAAACCCCAGCTGTTGGACGTGGCGTCGCGTCACGCTTTGCAAGCAGGGGGGCCGCTTCCAGAAGGGACCGGACCGGACCGACCAGAGGCGACCCCTAGCGCCGCTCCCGCCCTGCAGGAGCCAGAGCCGCAAGGCCGAGACGGCGGCGGCGGCGGCGGCGGGGGCCACAGCACGGGAAAGAGGGCGCGCGCGAGAGCGCGAGGCAGCGGTTCAGCCAATACCTGCTCAGGCAGCGCTCGCACACGCCTCCCAGGCGCTTCTTGGTGACGGTGTAAGCGAAGGGCTCGGCGCGGTAGAGCAACTCGCCAGGCTTCACCGGCTTCAGGAGGCGGAGGCCGTTGCCTCTGCCCGGGCTCGCAAACTTCTCCATCGCCGTTTTCACAGAACGAAGAGCCACGCAGAAACGCCTTGGCTACTGACACCCTTCCCGCCTCTAATCCCACGTGACGCCCTTTTTTGGTCGCCGGAACCATCTTTAGTAAGGGCATAAAAAAAAGGACGCTTTCACTATGTCTCCTGGCCACCTTTGTAGTCCCTCTCGCAACGTTTATAGCCAAGCCTTTTCCTTCGCTCCCGCCCCCTGCCGTAGGGAGAAGGATGCAAGGAGAGTTGTTTTTCTTTGTGCATTATTTAAAAACCATTTGGCGTTTTGTTTAGCATCTCCATCAAAACGCCTGATTTAGAAACGCTAGAAAGATGACTTCCCAATACTACGTAGGTCTTGCGTCTTTTAGGAATAGGCAGAACATTGACCACGATTTGCTAGTCGAACTTTTCAAACTAAAACTACAGCGCTGGTTCCACTTTAACTGCCATGGCAACATCCTATGGAATCCTGGGGTTTGTTGTCCGGAGAGGAGTTAGAAGTCTCTGAGAAGTCCCAAAACTGCAATGTCAGACAGAATTCATAGCATAGAGTCATGGTACGGTTACAGCCCTGTAACTATAGTGTTAAAGGAAGAGCAGGCAGGCAGAAAGCAGCCGGCAGCCATGGGAGATTTGCGGGTTCTCCTTGACCCTGCATTCCGTTCATATGTTGGTGTAAACACTCCCTGTTTACTTTGCATGTTGTACCTCCTGTGCCCCATGCTGCCAGCCACCTATCACTTTATGCCATGGGTGGGAATTATGCAGCCCTCCAGATGGTGTTGGACTGCAGCTCCCTAACCATTGATCGGGTTGGCTATTAGCTGCTAGAAACAGCAATTCAACATAATCTGGGGCCACATACTTCTCACCTCTGGGAGGGCATATTCATCCCAACCACCCCTCTTATATATCTGCCTTATATTTGTCCTACTTGTCCAGGTGCAAGGCCAGTTCTTCCATTGCATAAGGCAATAAGAAGAACCATGATAGGTCAGGCTAAAAGGGCCAATCTAGTCCAGCATGTTGCTCATACTGTGGTCAAATATTTGCTTATGCAAAGCTCACCACAAGGACATGAGTACAACAGAGTTTGCCATCTCATAGTATTCCTCAACAACTAATGCACAGAGGCAAACTATCTCTGTTACTGAAGATCATATTGGTGATAGGCCTTGTTGTGTTGCTAATTGTTGGCTTTGACTTATGGCAGCCCCATGAGTGAGGCCTCCAAGACCCTCTGCTGAGGTGCTGCACACTCAAGGCTGTGGCTTCCTTGACTGAGCCTTTCCACCTGTTATGCAGTCTTCCTCTTCCGTTACTGAATTTCACCTTATCAAGCATTATTGTCTTTTCCTGTGGGTCAAATCATTTCATGATATCACCAAAGTAGCCTCATGTTAATCAATTTGGACATGGCAGTATTCATGTTTGATTTGCTTTCAGACCCATTTATTTGGCCATTTCCTCACTATACTGTTATAGTACTATTATTCCACTTTCAACACCCTGTGGAATGCTGGGGCTTGTAATTTACTGAGGCCAAAGATCTCTCAGGCTGAGGATTCTAAATGCTCCTCCTTAAACTGCAAACCTCAAGATTCCATAGAATGTTGAGAGTGGAATAATAGCACTATAACAGTTTAGTGAGGAAATGGCCTTTGTCTTTTTAGCAGTCCATAATATCTGTAGAATGTTCTTCCAGCACGTTTCAAACACGCTGATGTGTCACTATCAGCTTTCTCCACTATCTAGCTTTGACAAGTGTTCACAGAAATCAGAATTACTGCATGGATGATCCTTACTTTGGCATTTGATGGGCCTTGTTGTTGTTGTTTGCCTTAAAGCTGTCTCCAACTAAGGCCCTTTCCACACGTGGAGGGAGAAACGGGGAAACGCGCTGAAACGGAGCTTACCGGCAGCCGGGTAAGTCCGTCGCCACGCGGAGCAGCGCGAGCTCACTGCTCCACACTCCTGCGGCGTCCTGCGGCGTCCAAAATGGTGGCTTACGGCTGGCGGAGGCTTTCCACCAACCAAAGAAGCTTGCCAGCCGGAAGCCCGCCTCTGGCAGATCTGCAGGCACACACTTGCGTGCACCTGCAAGTCTACACCAGGGCGCTGTGACGGAGTTGTATGGGGCTGCATGCTCCGTGCCTCTTAAAAACCTCTTAAAAACTGGAAGTGGTGGCTCCGCGTATTTTTTAAAAACCTCTTTTCAAGAGGTTTTTAAAAACACGCGGCGCCACCACTTCCGGTCACTTAAGAGCAGTTTGAGGTTTAGAACCTCAAAATTATAAACGACCCAGCGCACTCCACGGTGTAGACGACCTCCGTTAGAGGTTGCACTACACCGTTTTAATTACCCCGTGTGAAAAGGGCCTTAGGCAACTCTAAGACAAACCCATCATAGGGTTTTCTTAGCAAAAATTGTACAAAGGGAGTTTGCCTTTGTCTTCCTTTGTGGCTGAAAGAGTGTTACCTACCCAAGGTCATCCAGTGGGTTTCCATAACTGAGTGAGATTTGGATCCTGGTCTTTCACAGCCCTAGCTCAATGCTCAAACCACTACTCCATGCTAGTTCCCACTTCAGGTTTAGTACCAGAGTTACACAGTGTGCCCTCTGTATCTGCAAGGATGCTGTTCCAGGAACCCCCATGAAATGTGAAATTTATGCATGCTTGGGTCCTACCATTTTCAATGGTGGCAACAAGTGCATGATGTGGCCATCATTTCAGGTATAGGATGCAGTGCGGACATGGACACTTAAGTTCACATGTCTAGAGGCCATGGGTAAGGAGGCTGTACTGTATGTTTGCTATATGATTGAGTTAGTAGCGATATGTTTTTAAACTGGTAATGTTTGTTGATATTTACTGCACTTGTTAAAATAGTCATTGGTTTAACACATTAAAATTTGTCTTGAGTTGTCAAAGAAAGATTCTGCTATCTGTTCAGTGAATCTTTTATATGAATAAACTGTGGAACTCACTATCCCAAGATGCAGTGGCCACTATCCTGGACAGTCCTGCAGGGAATTAGAAAAATTCTGGAACTGTGATTACCTCCAGTGTTAGAAGCAGTGCACCCCTTAATCTTATTTGTTGAAGAGCACAAGCAGGAGGTATTGTAGGGGGCTTCCCATAGACTTCTGGTTTATAACTGTGGAAATAAAACGTCAGGCTGGGCTGTACAAATCAGTATGCCTCTTCTCATATTCTTACACTTTTCTAAACCTAGACAGGAAGGTCCAGATAAAAATGTAGAATGGGATTATTATTTTTGCTGAAAACTGATAAAAATGTATTGTTTCAAGGGTAAGCTTTTTCCTGTTAAGCCTTTTCTATTTTTACTATAAATAAGAACAAAATCAGGCTGCTGTGTATAATTGTTTTGAATTATTGTGGTCTACAATTTGCATCTTTCCTAAAAAGTCCAAAGCCTAGTTAACATTTAGATTAATTCCTTAGAGTTTATGGAAACATAGCTAAAAAAGAGAACCAACTAACATGCAGACCAAAAATGGGTAGGTGGACTGCAACATAATTTATCAGAATCTGTTTTCTCCTCTGCATCTTTATGTGGTAGTTTTATATTATTGTTTTCTGTTTATTTCTTGTCCCTTGGTGACTTCTACAAGAAAAATTATATAAAAATACAGGAAAACTTGAGGCACTATGTATCCACAAACACTGATTCATTAAACGAAATAAGCTTTTTATTGGATTTTGCGTTATAAAAAATGATTTTGTCTGAGTAGTCCTAGAACTTATGTGACTCCTGCCTACTCTTGCCTAAACCACTGAGTTCTGTGACTCTTCCTCCATGCCATCATATGAGTCAAGTTACTTGCTTCCTTTTTTAAAAAAATTAATGGAAACAGCTAGTAGAACTATCAAAAAACTTGCCAGTTTTGGTTGGTCCTACTAAACATATTGCACGATTAGGTTTTGGAATCTCATTTAACTTCTTCATAAATGAATAACCCCAATGTAGCTCAACTCTGAGCTTTGATATTCTTTTAAGTTATTTTACAGTAGAGCTATCCTTTTGTAATATTACACATATTTCAGCAACCTACTGTGGTATATCATTGATCTGCACTCTCTACATACTTAATTAGTAAGGATCTCTGTCTGATAAGATAGTTTTCATTTTCTACCAGACCTCCAATGAAAACCATGTATAACATGGCCCCTTTCCAGCATTGCCCTTGTTGCTTACTGGCTTTGCACAATACAGTACACAAATGAGATCATACTACCAAGAACTATGTTACAGGTAATGGATTCTACTTTGTTGTGCAACGTGACTCTCTACTCTCAGAGGAAAACTTTCTCATTTTAAATAGTGAAACAGTCAAACATTCTAAGCAGTTTAGCTATGCTGCAAAGTTAATTTTTCTCCCCAGGAGTGTCAGGACAAAACTTGGCAATTTTGCCTTCAATCACTGTCAATTTCTTCCTATTCATTTTGTTTAAAAAGAAGTTATTGTGGTATTACTAAGGTGAACCGCACTGTCAGATTACAACTCACTACTTAAAAACACAGGTTGACTAAAAGATCTAACTCAGGCCATTGCCACATAGTGTTGCAGTCCCGCTAGGAAGACACGATGGCAACTGGGATTGTTGGCTGTGCTGCATAACGTTGTTGTGGTCCTGCTGCCATCCTGCCCTGACTTGTCGTGACCACAGAACATTTGCTTAACATATTAAATCTGTTAAATCCCCACAATTGCACAATGCTGCCATCCTTACTTGCCATGCAGAAGGGCAGGAAACACGGTGGAGGTGCTTCCTCCCCAGCAGAGCATGGGAAAGAACAGGTTGCTTACCTGTAACTGTGGTTCTTCGAGTGGTCATCTGTGCCCTCATACATGAGGAGCTTTCGCGCCTGTGCGGTAGCGTTCGGAAGATTGTAGAGCTCGTTAGCTTGGCGGGAACCCCTCCCCCACGCCGGTACTGCGCATGCTCCTCCCGCCAAGCAACGGTCTCTCCTCAGTTCTGGTCCGCCGAAGAAGATGGGACCTGAAAAAGAGGGGAAGGCAGGGCGGGGATGTATGAGGGCACAGATGACCACTCGAAGAACCACAGTTACAGGTAAGCAACCTGTTCTTCTTCTTCGTGGTCTCTGTGCCTCATACATTAGGAGACTGTGTAGCTTACCGGCAGGATGGTGGGTCAGGTCCCAGACCCTAGAGAACAGAAGCCAGCACAGCACGGCCAAATCGAGCATCTCTCCTGGAACGGCAGTCAAGCCTGTAGTGGCGGACGAAAGTCGATGGTTGGGACCAGGTCGCCACATGGCAAAACTCTGACAGATCGACGCCTCGCAGGAGGGCAGCAGATGTCGCCACGGCTCTGGTGGACTGAGCCCGAAGAAGGTCTGGCGGAGGCTTCCTGGCAAGCTCGTACGCCAGGTGTATAGTCTGTACCACCCACTTGGAGAAGCGCTGGGTGGACACTTTGTGGCCCCTCTGGCGCCTGCCATAGCAGACAAAAAGATGCGGTGTCTGCCTGTAGGCCGCAGTCCTGTCTTTGTAAAAAGCCAGAGCCCGACAAACATCCAGGGAGTGGAGGGACCTCTCCAGAGGTGTAGTCGGGTCAGGATAGAAGGCTGGCAGGATGATGTCCTGGTTCAGATGGAAGGTGGACACCACCTTTGGCAGGAAGGAGATGTCAGGCTGGAGGACCACCTTGTCACAATGGAAGACCAGATATGGCTCATCGCACTGTAGCGCCGTCAACTCTCCTGCCCACCTGGCAGAGGTGACAGCCACTAGGACCGCGGTCTTCATCGTGAGCAGCCTGTCGTCCGTCGTCGCCATCGGCTCGAAGGGCGGCCTTGTCAGCTGCAACAGCACCAATGACAGCGACTATGGCGGTAGCGGCGGCAGCAGCGGCGATACCGGCAGGTAGAGGTGCTGTAGGCCCTTCAGGAACTGCTTGACGGTACCGTCCCTGAAGAGAGCAGCCGATGGGGATCGTGGCGGTTGGTATGCCACGATCGCGGCAAGGTACTCCTTAAGCGACGGGAAGGCCAGGCCCTGTTGCCGGAGGTGAAGGAGGAAGTGGAGCATGGTACACAGGTTGACGGGCAATACCGGCTCTCGACGTTCCTCGGCGAAGGCCATGAAGCGCTACTACTTGTAGTGGTAGTTCCTTCGCGTGGACTCCTTCCTGGCCGCAGTCAAGACGTTACCAATGACCGGGTCGTCTATGGCGATATCCTCCAGGCATGGAGGGTCAATACCGGCAGGTCCGGTGCAACACTAGCCCGTCGGAGTGGGACAGCAGGTCCGGTACCGTCGGAAACCTGAGAGTCCTGGCCCGGGCGACCTCGATGAGGGGTCCGAACCAGTGCTGCCTCGGCCAGTACGGTGCCACGAGGATCGCGTCTGCTCGGTCTGCAATGATCTTCGCTATCACATGGCCCAGGAGCAGGAACGGAGGAAAGGCATAGAGAAGTCCCTCGTCCCACAGGAACTGGAACGCGTCACCGATGGAGTGGCGATCGTGGCCGGCCCTCGAGCAGAATCAGTGGCACTTCGCGTTCTGGCTGGTCGCGAAGAGGTCGATGGTCGGCTCTCCCCATAGGTCTTGAACCATCCGGAAGGCCTCGTTGGACAGGGACCACTCGTTGTGGGAAGTGGTGTCCCTGCTGAGGGCGTCCGCTGTGGTGTTCTCCTGCCCCGCCAGGTGAACCGCCACTGGGCGTATCTGGAGCGAGACGCACCAGTTCCAGAGGTGGAGTGCGATGCCCAGTAGAGTGGTGGAATGAGTCCCTCCTTGCCTGTTCACGTAGCAGACCGACGTCGTGTTGTTGGTGAGGATCAGCACCGTGCGGCCCGTGACCAGGTGTCGGAACGCTCTCAGCGCCTTGTGGATCGCCAGCAGCTCGAGAGCGTTGATGTGGAGGGACGCCTTGTCATCCATCCACCGGCCTCTGCCTTGGAGATCACCGGTGTGCGCTCTTCAGCCAAAGAGGGAGGCATCCATCATTACTGTAACCGATGGCTTGGGTTCGCGGAACGGCATGCCTGACAGGAGGTTTCTGTACGACTGCCACCACAGGAGCGATTGACGAACCTGTTGGGGCAGGTGGTACCGGCGGCACTGGTCGTCCCAAAGTGGATCGAAGGCCCTGATGAACCAGCGCTGGAGCGGTCGCGCACGTAACCTGGAGAGGTAGGTTATAGCGGTGGTCGAAGCCATGTAGCCGAGGAGCTGCTGAATTCTCCTCGCTGACATTGTCGCGGCCTCGAAGGTAGCAGACACTGCCCGACAAAGCATCTGTGCCCTCTCGTCCGGTAGGAAGGCCCTTGCCGATACCGCATCGAGAGTCACACCGATGAAGTCTAGAACCTGGGTGGGTTCGAGGTGCGACTTCTTGGGGTTGACCCTGAGTCCGAGCTGAGTGAGAAGTGACAAAGTCCGATGGATGTCTCTGTACAGTTTCTGTTTGCAGGAAGCCACCAATAGCCAATCGTCCAGATTAGGGTAGACGGAGATGCCTTTCGTCCGCAGGAAGGACACGACTGGAGCCATGCACTTGGTAAACACCCGCGGTGCGGTGGAAAGTCCGAACAGCAGCACCCGGTACTGGTAGCTGGTACCGTTGACCATGAACTGTAGGTATCTTCTGTGCTGCGGGCGGATCAGGATGTGGAAATAGGCGTCTTTGAGGTCTATGGACGGAAACCAGTCTCCTCAGTGAAGGAAGGGGAGGATCGAGGGCAGCGTGACCATCTTGAACCTCTTGCGGCGGATGTATTCGTTCACCCCTCGGAGGTCTAGGATGGACCGCAGGGATCCGTCCTCCTTCGGTACAGTGAAGTACCTCGAGTAGAAGCTGGTGGTCTTGGCTGAAGGCAGGAGTCTCTCGATCGCTCCCTTTTCGAGGAGGGACTGGATCTCTTCCAGTAGAGCCAAGCTGGCCGGGGTGGAGTAGTAGACACCCCGTGGCGAAATATCCTGGAACTCGATGGCGCATCCCAGGCGGATGATGGTAAGTACCCAGGAGTCCGCAGTGATCTCCCGCCATTGATTGAGGTGCCTGGCCAGGCTCGGATGATGAGTGAGGTCTATTGAAAGGGCGAAGGATGGCCTGGGTGGAGTCCTGCAGAGACCATCAAAAGCGGGACTTCGCTCCAGAGGACAACTTCTTCGATGATGAAGATGAGCGCCACCTAGGAAGCCTCCTCGAAGCCGAAGACGTCGATGGTCTCGTAGCAGACCGACGTCGTGTTGTTGGTGAGGATCAGCACCGTCGACCGCGGTTTGTACGCCGAGGATGAGGAGGACCTTCTCCACGAGGGCCTCGGCTGGAAGGTGTGGCGGGATTGGGCAGGCTGGTTGATGCCCATCTTCTTCGCAGTCAGCCAGGCCTTGACAAGGTGATCCATAGCCTCGTCGGTGGAGGTGTGGAAGAGCCCTTCGCCGTCGAACGGAAGATCTTCAATCTGTCGATGGCTGTCCTCCTGGAGTCCAGAGGACTGGAACCACGCGTGGCGTCGGAGGGCTATGGCACCGACCATCACCCTCAAGGTGGCCTCCACGGCATGCCTCGAGGTGCCGATCTGTTGGTAGCCACCGCGACTGCCTCGCTGAAGATCTGGGTGGCTGAGGCGCATGACTCCTCCAGCAGGTCAGCGAGCAGCGGTGCGAGTCGGTCAAAGAGGTTTCGATGGTATGCCGCGAGGCAAGCCATCGTGTGCACCGTCCTGGCCACCAGGGACGATGCTGAGTAGAACCGGCGGCCAAAGGCATCGAGCTTCCGGCCTTCACGGTCCGAAGGGGTGGTGTGTACTCGATTACCTCCCTTTGACTGGACCGACTTGACCACGATGGAGTTCAGTACAGTGTGGTTGAAGAGGAACTCCGTGTTCTCCTTCTGCGTCCTGTACAGGTGCTCCAGCCTATGTGGAATAGGCTGCGCTGACGCCGGCTTCACCCACGGCTGCTTCATTGCCTCCACCAAAGTAGGTAGGAACGGCAGCGGTGCAGTCGATGGTGGGCGGGCTTCCAAGTACTGGAAGACTGGGTCCTGGGCCTGTGGAGCAGGGTCGGTCACCTTGAGGCCAAGGGCTGTGGCCATCCGGAGGAGGATTGCGGAGAACTGACACACATCCTCCGGTGCAGACTCCGGGCCTGGCTCCCCAAAAACCAAAGATGGCGACTCATGAGAGGAAGGAGTGGACTCAGCAGAGTCGGAGTCGGAGTCGTATGAGTCTCCAGATGGAGATGGCGATCGCTCCGACTCCTTCTCCTCAACCGGTTTCCGAGTCGAGGGTGCCAGGGCGGCTGCTGGAGCTGCAGGCTGCATCGATACTGGTGCAGCCAATGTTGTGGCCGGTATCAGGGTCACCTGCAGGGGCATGACCGAGGGCCGCGGACGGTGTGCCACCTGCGTAGTAGACGAGCCAGCTACCGCCGTTTGGGCCACAGTAGGCTGTGGCGTAGGACGAGTAGCTGTGGCCATCGTCCGCGGGTGTGGAGAAACAGCCCTGTAGCAGGGTGAGGGCTCCCGGGATCTTCGGTGACTCGGCGATCGACACAGCGGTGACCGTTCATAGCGGGGGTAATGGGCCTCTCGCAGTGGCGAGCAAGACCAGCGCCGAGGTGACCAGTACCATGGATCTGGATGGTACCGGTCCCTGTAGGATGGCAAGTATGAATAATACGAGCCGGCTGGTTCGTGCCACACCTGCTCCTGGGCGTACCTTCCTAGGTAGGCAGTAGAGTAGGCGCTCTCGTCTGAGCGAACTCTCTCCAGGCGCATCTCCCGGTAATGCGGGGATGGAGGCCTGGCCCGCTGTTCCGGCGAGCGGGATTCGTTGCGTCGAGAGGCTGGTCGCTGCCTGACCACAGCCTCCTCTCGGCGGCCTGCAAAGGGTGGATGGCGACTTGGCGGGGTGATCTCCGCGGTCAGCTCCAGAGGATGAGAGAGCGAGGCCTGCACGGCTTGCTCATCCAACACCTCGAGGATTTCCTGTTCCTCCGGAGGCTCCTCTTCCTCAGGGAGCTCCATCGGTTCAGGTTCCTCGGCAGGCTGGGTGGGTGGTGGAGTCGGGGGTCGCACCACATGAGGTGGAGAGTGCCACTTTTCCTTCCTCTTCTTCTTCCTCTCCTTCCCCGCCCCTTCGGTGGAGGGTCATTTCTTCTGGACCGGGGTGAACGGCCTGGAAGAGGAGGAGGAGGCCTGCGAGCCCGCAGGGTCCTCACGTGCCCGAGTTGCCGAGATCTTAGGTATCCTCGGCAACTTCATGATCGGTACCAAGCCCGGTACCGATCCGGATGACGTCAAGGGCATGGCAGCTGCCGCCGCCGCCAAAGAAGAAGAGGTGGTCGGGCGTTTCTCGACCATCGTCTCCGGTGTCTGCGCCAGCAGAGATTGCTCCCAACAGTGGGATTTTAACCTCGCAGCCCTGTTGCAAAGAGTCTGGTGAGTGAACTCCTTACAGATAGGGCAGGCTTGGACAATATGCCCTTCACCGTCCTAGACAGAATAGGCACTTCGAATGCCGGTCGGAAAGAGCGACCTTCCTTCCACAGGAGGTGCAGTTTTTGAACAATGCCGACATAAACAAGTGCCAGGCGAGGTGAGAAAGGTCCGAGGGTGCCAAAACACAGTCTGAGATCCGAGAATTCTAAACAGTCCAGAAACTGGTCAAAAGTGATCGAAACAACACCAAGACAAATCCGAAAGCCGAGAGGGGTAGTCAAAATCTGATCCAAAGTCAAAAAATCCAAGCAAAGCACAAACGAAGCACAAGCAAAGCACAAGCCAATGAGAGAACCTTCTGTACTCTGAGGCAGACAAGAAAGAACTGAGGAGAGACCTGTGGATGACAGGCGCATCACTCATGCTCCCTTCCACAGGGAACTGGCCAGATGTGTAGGGAAGTGTTTCCATTGTGCTCCCTTCCCGACAAAAGCACTGCCGGGATTGCAACAGCAGGGTAAGAGGATAAGGTAACGTGCAGAAATGACCCACGTCTTTGTTTCTAAATGTTTAGCAGGGCTATTTTGTCTGTTTATGGTTATTAACTGAAAACTGACAGAGGATACATCTGGACCTACTGAGAAATTTTTATGGGAAGTGAAGTAGAGTGGCAAGAATGTCTGAGTCACAATTCTTAGACAACACTAAGCAATTGACTTGCCTTATATTTCTGAGGTTAAGAAAGTTTGAGGTAGCATGAAATGGATTTATGAGTGGAAGGACTGTGAGCCAATTTCATTTTCAGGTATCAAGATAAATTACTGATTTCAGAATTATGTAATTTTAAGCCTAGGCTTTTTGCTTCAGTCTCCACCTGGTAGATCCTGGTATTTCAGTAAAAAGCAGCAACAAAGTAAATTTTTTAACCCTGAACTCTGTTATAAATTGCCTTCAGTTTCTAAGATTAGTGGGAAAGAAATCTGAGGTCTATCCAAATTAAGTTAGTTCCACTTTACTCCCACTGAAGTCATTATGAATCCTAATTTAAACTTCATTTGGTTTCCTTGGGAGTTAACAGCAATTACATTACAGAGTGTAACCTTGATATCAATTAAGAGGTAAGATCCACTGAGTTTAATGTAAGAGGTTAGCATGTACAGGATTAAATCAGGGTTCATCCCAATGTAATTGAAGCAAGTTCTTCCAGTCATTTCTAACAGTTATAAGGATAACGATGAGAGTAGCTGTAAGTTGTTCCATTCTTCCACATCCATCAAATTAGCTGAAAATGGCTCTGTCCCAATCTCTTCTTTACAGTAGCCCCTTTCCCCCAAAAAGTATGTTGAAGATCAGGGACCTTCTAGGAGGAACAGGGCTGTGATCAAGGAAACTACCGTATTTTCCGGCGTATAAGACGACTTTTTAACCCAAGAAAAACTTCTCAAAAGTTGGGGGTCGTCTTATACGCCGGGTGTCATCTTTGCGGTCGCCGCATACAGTGGGGGCAGCTCAAAAATGGCCGCGGCCGCATCCCCACCGTATGCAGCCACCGTATGAAACCACCCAGGGTGGTGCTGTGCACTTACCTGAAGATGCGGGGGAGAGGCTTGTTGCGCTCGCCGCTCTTCCCCTCGCGCGAGCGCCGGTCGCGCTGCCTCCCCGCTTCCACCCCCACCCCCGCCTACAGCTCCCAGGCCAGGGAGTGCTGAGGCGGGGGGAGCGGCGGCGTTTTGGGCGAGGCTCCTTGCGCTCGCTGCTCTTCCCCTCGCGTGAGCGCCGGTCGCGCTGCCTCCCCGCTTCCACCCCCCACCCCCGCCTACAGCTCCCAGGCCAGGGAGTGCTGAGGCGGGGGGAGCGGCGGCGTTTTGGGCGAGGCTGTTGCGCTCGCCGCTCTTCCCCTCGCGTGAGCGCCGGTCGCGCTGCCTCCCCGCTTCCACCCCCCACCCCCGCCTACAGCTCCCAGGTCAGGGAGTGCTGAGGCGGGGGGAGCGGCGGCGTTTTGGGCGAGGCTCCTTGCGCTCGCCGCTCTTCCCCTCGCGCGAGCGCCGGTCACGCTGCCTCCCCGCTTCCACCCCCCACCCCCGCCTACAGCTCCCAGGCCAGGGAGTGCTGAGGCGGGGGGGAGCAGCGGCGTTTTGGGCGAGGCTCCTTGCGCTCGCCGCTCTTCCCCTCGCGTGAGCGCCGGTCGCGCTGCCTCCCCGCTTCCACCCCCCACCCCCGCCTACAGCTCCCAGGCCAGGGAGTGCTGAGGCGGGGGGAGCGGCGGCGTTTTGGGCGAGGCTCCTTGCGCTCGCCGCTCTTCCCCTCGCGTGAGCGCCGGTCGCGCTGCCTCCCCGCTTCCACCCCCACCCCCGCCTACAGCTCCCAGGCCAGGGAGCGCTGAGGCGGGGGAGCGGCGGCGTTTTGGGCGAGGCTCCTCGCGCTCGCCGCTCTTCCCCCTCTCGCGAGCGCCGGTCGCGCTGCCTCCCCGCTTCCACCCCCCACCCCCGCCTACAGCTCCCAGGCCAGGGAGCGCTGAGGCGGGGGAGCGGCGGCGTTTTGGGCGAGGCTCCTCGCGCTCGCCGCTCTTCCCCCTCTCGCGAGCGCCGGTCGCGCTGCCTCCCCGCTTCCACCCCCCACCCCCGCCTACAGCTCCCAGGCCAGGGAGCGCTGAGGCGGGGGGAGCGGCGGCGTTTTGGGCGAGGCTCCTCGCGCTCGCCGCTCTTCCCCCTCTCGCGAGCGCCGGTCGCGCTGCCTCCCCGCTTCCACCCCCCACCCCCGCCTACAGCTCCCAGGCCAGGGAGCGCTGAGGCGGGGGGGAGCGGCGGCGTTTTGGGCGAGGCTCCTCGCGCTCGCCGCTCTTCCCCTCGCGTGAGCGCCGGTCGCGCTGCCTCCCCGCTTCCACCCCCACCCCCAGCTCCCAGGCCAGGGAGCGCTGAGGCAGGGGGAGCGGCGGCGTTTTGGGCGAGGCGAGGCTCCTCGCGCGAGCGCCGGTTGCGCTGCCTCTCCGCTTCCACCCCTACCCCTGCCTACAGCTCCCAGGCCAGGGAGCGCTGAGGCGGGGGGGGAGTGGCGGTGTTTTGGGCGAGGACGGAGGTGGTGAAGAGTCCGGCCAAGTTGGCAGAGAGGGGGAAAGGAGGGCTTCCCTCCAGGTCGGTGGGTCAGGTGGAGGGCAAGGGCCAGCGCCGGCCTCCCCCGCCCTCCTCCCGTCTGGGCACCCGCCCCCCAGCCCCAAAGAGCCGGGCGCGGGGTGCTGCCCTCTTCCCTCTTCTCCTCTGCTTCCCTTGGTGGAAGCAGCTGCGGCGGCTCCGGCAAACATTTTGTTTCCTTCC
The DNA here is from genome assembly GCA_948472985.1 of Iguana delicatissima. Classification (NCBI taxonomy): domain Eukaryota; kingdom Metazoa; phylum Chordata; class Lepidosauria; order Squamata; family Iguanidae; genus Iguana; species Iguana delicatissima. The sequence continues at coordinate 411,854 of CAOKZL010000048.1, read as the reverse complement.
CAGCCCCAGCAGAGGAGGCCAACGAGGGGAAAGCGGGCGAGAGCCGAGGAGGGCGTTGGAAGAGGGGTAGTCTTATACGGCGAGTATATCCCAAACTCTATATTTTAACTGGAAAAGTTGGGGGTCGTCTTATACGCCCAGTCGTCTTATACGCCGGAAAATACGGTAATTCCCCTTTCCTCTGAACCATAGTTAACCCAACAGATGAAAGGTCCTTGACCAAAGATGCTTTGGGGCTGCTGGAGGGAGGAGGGGTTGGAAGGTCATCTTCCAGAACTGTTCTGTGTGCATTTCTCTGGATATAGCTCTACAAACATTTCTCCTAAGCCTTAGATAAATAGAAGATACAGCTGCAAAGGAAATCTAACACTATGTTACTATGTTCACTAGAAATAGTTTATTGTTTTTATCATACAAATATTTACATTTCTATAAATTAGGAACTGTGTTATAATACAATCCTCTTACAATTTACATTGTAGTAAAAATTCTCCTCTGAAAATAGGTCACTTGAAGTGTGTTTACACGTACATAGTTTATGTAGATATGTACATACAAAAATGGTATTATACAGCATAAACAGGAGCAGAAGGATTTTTGCAGACATTCTACCATTTTCAGCCAGTTCCAGTGTAACTTGAGTATATGAATGCAAACGTTTAAACCAGAAAAATACATTTCCTTCCTCTTTTTGCCTTCTGTAGTTTTTAGTCATTATTGACTTGGCAACATTTTGATTTAGAGTACTTGTTTTTCTCAAAAATGGCTTTTTCACACTATGAGTTTATGCACTGCTAGCTTTGTTGCCACTATTATTTCTGAAATTCCTGGCAAAACATGCCATCATTGACCTTTTTTCCAAATGTGCTTCAGCTATAATGCAGGCATTAAACACAAGAGTTCATTCTCTACACTATTTTAAGGCATGCAATTTTTGCCTTTCCAGCTTTAAAAGATTCAGAAACTTCTACGTTGCCCTTGCCTGCCTCTAGAGATTTTTGGATTTTCAAGAGATGCCACCATTTACACAGAGACACCATAACTGATGGGGATTTTCAAGCCATTTTTTCCTTTGCACCATATTCCAACTCACAAAGACTCTTTTGGAAACCTGGTGTCACTTTATATATTTATGCCCCTGCTGTCTTCCAAGCAGTCATCATCATACAGCCAACTTTGGTCAAATTCATTAGATTGTTCCATAAGCTCAAAAAGACATCTGTACTGTTCTGGGTACAGACTACCCGTTGTAATGTTCTCTGGTATCTCTAATTGTTTCAACAGTTTCTTCCCACTCTCGCAACTCCATAAGCTGAAATACAAAACATTGGAAAAGAGTCACAATGCGTTAGTTTATTATAATGACTCTAAGATGATTAAATGTTTTATTAAAATTACTGTATAGTTTTAATTTACAACTTGTCTACAATTCTGTCACATGGAAACAGTCATCAGAACATAGGGGTGAGGGAAATGCAGAATGTCTATGGCTACTTCCCTAATACCTGTTCCTGCAGCACAATGTAGTTTTCAAATATGACACTTCACTCAGGCTTTCACATACCTCTTTTCAGGTTGAATTCTGCACAGATAAATTATTCCTTCTGATATCAAGTATAACACTGCAAATATAGCCTAAAGCACATGACCCGGGGTAGGAGAACTATGAGCAGACTTTAAATACACGGAGGGCAATTGTTTGCTGTTAAAAAAAAAATCACACTGGCGTAGTAACTGTTTGGATCTCAGCTACTGTATTTGATAGAAGCGACAGGTGCAATGAAACTTCAATTACACTGTCACTGTCACATTTGCTTAAAGATACTGTAAAACTTCAAAGTATGTTCTGCATGCTATTTTTTAGATTTACAAAAGTGCCATATTCTGCTACATTCTATTCCATGCTGTTTGTCAACAGATTGGATTAATTTTTACTTACTTTAATTTATCTATTAGTTTCGTTTTGCCTTTAGCAAGACATTGTTTTACCATCACAATAAATATGCTTGAATTAACAGTTGTCAAGTTGTTTGTAAATAAATCCTTCCGGGGTGTCATTTGTACTAAGCACAAGTGGTCATTCTGCAATAGCTGCACATAGAACAAAAGAACATTAAACATGTTAATGAATGCATTAATTAATCAAAGCATATGTATTTCTGCTAATATTCTTCTATGTAAGAAAGTATCTTAAAGCTTTAAAAACATATTGCACACAAACATAAGAACTTAACATTACAAAAATTATCATCCTGTTGCATAAAACTGGATTACTCCTCTAATTACACATCAGTATATAAGTGGGGTATCTATTGGCTTGCAAGCATCTCCTCCACCCCTTCCATAGCATTCTATGATAGTGAATGTGACCATTATTCCATTACTATAGCAAAACAAGCACTGCAGCCTAGGTTTTCAGAGTGTGCTAGTGGAAGAGGCTCGCTAATACACATTCTGACTAAAGGGGAGAAAAACATTTCAAGAACTGAGAGCTGATTGCTATAGTAAGTGCACAGCAAAATGAATCTTTGAGCTTCTTCCAAAAATCTCAAAATTTTGAGAATCCCAAAAATGTATAAAAATGAAAACAAAAACAGAACTGGAAGTTTACTTCCGATATTGAAAATGTTTATTTTTTTAATGTTAAATAGTACAGGAGTCTCACTCCCTGTTTAAAAGGGAAATCAATATTCCTGGACGACTCAAATACATCCCCTTTTTGTGCTAGAAAAGAGAAATCCAAAAAAGTCTGGATGGGATACAAAAACAGTGTTGTGAGCAGAATGCAGCCCTAGACCTGCACTTTGCCTATAGCTGCTTTAAATCTTGAAAATCTACAAAGAAGGAGTTAAACGCATCATGAATAGTCAGTGTCCTGCACAAAGCAAAACAACTGTGGATTTCTGACACTGCCAATGAAGTTACTGGAATACATTTCTTCCCAATGGTATTTGTTTCTATTAAATGTCTGTTGGAAAGTTTTAAGTATTGGACCTACATATTTTACTACATTTGCTATAGCAGTGGTTCTCAACCTGTGGGTCCCCAGATGTTTGTGGATTTCAGCTCCCAGAAGCCCCAGCCACTATGGTCAATGCTCAGAGCTTCTGGGAGCTGAAGTCCACAAACATCTGGGGACCCACAGGTTGAGAACCACTGTGCTATAGCATTTAGGAACATAAAGCTTACCACACTCTTTGGTATGGAGAGTCCACCTCTTCTCGAGTTAGTTAAAAATGAAGACCAAGGCTCCTAGAATGAAAAGAATTTAAAACAGGACTTTTTAGAAGCTATACTAACAGTCAGTAAAAACACTTTTCTACAACATTTTGAAGAAAGACTAAAATAAAGTGTGGTGCTGAAGGAATCAGGAGCTGCGCTAATAGCCAGCATACTCAGCACTCACTTGTTTAAAAAGCAGTAAGGCAAAATCTGTGTGTGTGTGTGAGAGAGAGAGAGAGAGAGAGAGAGAGACAGCAAGCAAGCGAGCTCCCTGAAAACTTATGTCAACCTCATGAATTTTAAAGGGTTTTCTTAGGCAAGAAATACTCAGTGGTGGTTTTGTCAGTTCCTTTCTTCCTTTGAAATACAGCCTATAGCCACCTGGCATCCGTTGGCGGTTTCCCTTTCAAGTACTGACCAGGGCCAACTCTGCTTACCTTCCAAAATTAGATGGGATCTGATACCTTACATGGGGGGGAGCTACTTTCCAAACTAGAGATTCCTTCAACTTTCAGGAGTCACTTTTCAGGGCAGTATAAAGCTATCAACACCCAAGAATACATGCAGTGATCAAATAACAGATATCAGTGTAAGAATGTTAGTACTCATTATCTGGCAGATGAGATAGAAAAGGTAAAGTCATTGCTTGAAAAGGTAAGATAAACAGCTTATTAAATCCACATGTAGGCTTCTTCCACAAAGAGGACTAAATTATTCCTCTTCCAGTGGCATATCCTATTCTATATAAATCCAGCCTACCAAGGGGTAGAGCAGGACATTCTCCTGAGCATATCCCATGACGGCATGCTCACCCATGAGAAGTAGGAAACTCTTTCTGCTTGCACACAGAACAGGATACAAGCCAACCCTAAGTTTACACACCACCCTGAAAATAGTCATATGTGGTGCAACACATGGAACGTTACTATAGGGGCCATAGGCCAAGAAGTTTGTCCTACAAAATCAGAACACAGACTAAACACATACCATATGTAGAAGCTGAATATCACAAGCTGTTTGCCAAAGTACGCTTAGTGCTTGATAAATTCTTCCTTCTTCAGGCTTTGCAACAAGAGTCTGTCAAAGACAAAATAGAAGTTATATTTTATACATTTCTGATTTATCAATAAAACCCCTGTAAACAGAACTAAAATTCTTCTTCGTTGTCTCTGTGCCTCATACATTAGGAGCTTTTGCGCCTGCACGGTAGCATTCGGAAGATTCTACAGCTCGTTACCTTGGTGGGAAACCCCTCCCCCACGCCGGTACTGTGTATGTTCCTCCCGCCGAGCAACGGTCTCTCCTCAGTTCTTTCTTGTCCGCCTCAGTGTACAGAAGGTTCTCTTGTTGGCTTGTGCTTCATTTGTGCTTTTCTTGGATTTTTGACTTTGCATTTGGCTTCTGACTACCCCTCTCGGCTTTCAGATTTGTCTTGGTATTGTTACGATCGGTTTTTGACCTTTTTCTGGACTGTTGATGATTTTTGGATCTCGGACTCTGTTTTGACGCTCTCGGACTTCTCGCACCTTGCCCTTGTTTTATGTCAGGTCTGTTCAAAAACTGCGCCTCCTGTGGAAGGAAGGTCGCTCTTTCCGACCAGCATTCGAAGTGCCTCTTCTGTTTGGGTGAAGGGAACATTGTCCAAGCCTGCCCTATCTGCAAAGAGTTCACCCACCAGACACTTCGCAACAGGGTTGCAAGGTTAAAATCCCACTGCTGGGAGGAATCTCTGCATGCACAGAGACCGGAGACGATGGCCGAGAAACGCCTGACCTCCTTTTCTTCTTTGGCAACAGCGGCGGCTGCCATGTCCTCGACATCATCTGGATCGGTACCGGGCTCGGTACCGATCATGCAATTGCCAAGAATACCCAAGATCTCGGCGACTCGGGCACGTGAGGACCCTGCAGGCTCGCAGGCCTCCTCCTCCTCCAGACAGCGTCCACCGCTTTCAGGGCCGCGATGATGTCAGCAAGGAGAATTCAGCAGCTCCTCAGTTACATGGCCCCGACCACTGCCGTAACCTACCTCTCCAGGTTACGTGCGCGACCGCTCCAGCACTGGTTCGTCAGGGCCTTCGATCCACTTTGGGACGACCAGCGCTGCCGGTACCGCCTGCCCCAACAGGTACGCCGATCACTCCTGTGGTGGCAGTTGTACAGAAACCTCCTGTCAGGCATGCCGTTCCGCGAACCCAAGCCATCGGTCACGGTAACGACGGATGCCTCGCTCTTCGGCTGGGGAGCGCACACTGGCGATCTCCGGGTCCGAGGCCGGTGGATGGACGACGAGACATCCCTCCACATCAACGCTCTCGAGCTGCTGGCGATCCACAAGGTGCTGAGAGCGTTCCGACACCTGGTCACGGGCCGCATGGTGCTGATCCTCACCGACAACAGGACGGCAGTCTGCTACGTGAACAGGCAACAAGGGACCCACTCCACCACTCTGCTGGGCATCACGCTCGACCTCTGGAACTGGTGCGTCTCGCTCCAGATACGCCCGGTGGCGGTTCACCTGGCGGGGCAGGAGAACACCACAGCGGACGCCCTCAGCAGGGACACCACTTCTCACCACGAGTGGTCCCTGTCAGACGAGGCTTTTCAGATGGTTCGGGACCGATGGGGCGAGCCAACCATCGATCTCTTCACCACCAGCCAGAATGCAAAGTGCTGCCACTTCTGCTTGAGAGCTGGCCACGATCGCCACTCCATCGGTGACGCGTTCCAGTTCCCGTGGGACGAGGGACTTCTCTATGCCTTCCCTCCGTTCCCGCTTCTGGGCCGTGTGATAGCGAAGATCATTGCACCATACTGGCCGAGGCAGCACTGGTTCGGACCCCTGATCGAGGCCGCCCGGGCCAGGACTCTCAGGTTTCCGACGGTACTGGACCTGCTGTCCCACTCCGACGGGCTAGTGTTGCACCTGGACTTGCCGGTATTGACCCTCCATGCCTGGAGGATATCGCCGTAGACGACCCAACCATCAGGAACGTCTTGACTGCGGCCAGGAAGGAGTCCACATGAAGGAACTACCACTACAAGTGGCAGCGCTTCGTGGCCTTCGCCGAGGAACGTCGAGAGCCGGTATCGCCCGTCAACCTGTGTACTGTGCTCCACTTCCTCCTTCACCTCCGGCAACAGGGCCTGGCCTTCCCGTCGCTCAAAGTGTACCTCGCCACGATCGTGGCATACCAGCTGCAATGATCCCCATCAGCTGCGCTCTTCAGGGACAGTTCCGTCAAGCAGTTCCTGAAGGGCCTACAGCACCTCTACCCGTCGGTATCGCCGCTGCTACCGCCGTGGTCGCTGTCATTGGTGCTGTCGCAGCTGACGAGGCCACCCTTTGAGCTGATGGCCACGACGGACGATAGGCTGCTCGCGATGAGGACCGCGTTCCTAGTGGCTGTCACCTCTGCCAGGTAGGCGGGAGAGTTGACGGCGCTACGGTGCGATGAGCCATACCTGGTCTTCCATCGTGACAAGATGGTCCTCCAGCCTGACATCTCCTTCCTGCCAAAGGTGATGTCCACCTTCCATCTGAGCCAGGACATCATCCTGCCAGCCTTCTATCCTGATCTGACTACACCTCTGGAGCGGTCCGTCCACTCCCTGAATGTTCGTCGGGCTCTGGCTTTTTACAAAGACAGGACTGCGGCCTACAGGCAGACACCGCATCTTTTTGTCTGCTATGGCAGGCGCCGGAGGGGCCACAAAGTGTCCACCCAGTGCTTCTCCAAGTGGGTGGTACAGACTATACACCTGGCGTACGAGCTTGCCAAGAAGCCTCCGCCAGACCTTCTTCGGGCTCACTTTACCAGAGCCGTGGCGACATCTGCTGCCCTCCTGCGAGGCGTCAACCTGCCGGACCTGTGCCATGTGGCAACCTGGTCCCAACCATCGACCTTCGTCCGCCACTACAGGCTTGACTGCCGTTCCAGGAGAGATGCTCGATTTGGCCGTGCTGTGCTGGCTTCTGTTCTCTAGGGTCTGGGACCTGACCCACCATCCTGCCGGTAAGCTACACAGTCTCCTAATGTATGAGGCACAGAGACCACGAAGAAGAAGAACAGGTTGCTTACCTGTAACTGTGGTTCTTCGAGTGGTCATCTGTGCCCTCATACATCCCCGCCCTGCCTTCCCCTCTTTTTCAGGTCCCATCTTCTTCGGCGGACCAGAACTGAGGAGAGACCGTTGCTCGGCGGGAGGAGCATGCGCAGTACTGGCGTGGGGGAGGGGTTTCCCGCCAAGCTAACAAGCTCTACAATCTTCCGAACGCTACCACGCAGGCGCAAAAGCTCCTCATGTATGAGGGCACAGATGACCACTCGAAGAACCACAGTTACAGATAAGCAACCTGCTCATACGTGATTAAGACAGGAAATTCCAAACAGCAGCAGATATTTTACAGGTATAGATCTTGGTTCAGCATGTGCAGGAAAGATCATATTAGCAATATCTGTAACAGAATTATTCCTGTTGCAGTCAGGAAGATAACTTATGTAATTCCACATGCCATTTCAAAGTTAATCTTTTCCCAACACCGTTTCTTTCCCTTTTAAAACTGCAATGATTTTATGGTACAAAATGTATAGTATGTTTGAGTCCCCTCAGGGTGAAAAGCGGGATAGAAATAAAGATGATGATGATGACAATGATGATGATATAGTTAAGCAGATAGAAAAACAAGATTATGTGCAACCTACAGTTTGGGTTTTCTGTTTTTATTTAACACCTAACCTCACTAAACTATACTACTTTGAGACTTTGTTGGTCATTGTTGCAACTCTCCAAATATTTGCTCGAGAGTTGCTTCTACCGTGTGAATATAATTCCACAATTATATTGCACCCACTGTAAAAACTTTGCTCCAGAATGATAAAATGCCTTTGGGTAGTGCACAGTACATTTCCTTATTATAAGACTTCCTCATTGCATATGTACGTGTACAGAAACACATACCCCTAACAAGGATAAAGGCTTCCAGCATCTCTCTTCAAAAACTCACAGCTGGTATTTATTCCAAGAAAAAGGCAAACTAATTGTTTAAAGACTGAAACCTGTATTTTTCCTATTTAAAAGGAAGTATATGGATCTCCTACATCATCATTCAAGCAGATCTTCTTAGGTGGGACACAAAGGGACCTGTCCTACTTCACTTGCTTCCCTCCACCAAAATCAGAAGGTCCCTCAGCCCTCTGGGGCAGATTGCCATTTTCTGGCAGATGGCAACCACTGGATTTCATATATTGTTTCATTGGAAATTTTAAAAATAATCATTTGCTGTCTACTTTTTGACTGTATAATACCTAACTGCTAGTTCTTACTGCCAATACAGTTAGATCAGATCATCATTTATTTTTACTCACCTTTGGGGTTTCCAGAGCAGAGCACGGCAAAACAATGCCTTGCATAATGATTTATTTACAAAAGTAAGAAGCATAAAAAATATTTGTTTAAAATCAAACAACTAATTAGTACAGTATCACATTAAAAAATTGCCTTCATATAATTTAAAAAAACAAAATCAATTGACCTATTAGCAAAATTTCTTCTACATATATACCTTGTATTCTTTTTCACTGACAAATAGGTTCAGCTCTGCTCGTCCATATTTATATATAGAACTGCGATCATACAAGGCATAGATAAGCTTCCACAGCACATTCCTTTCTCTTTTTTGTGGGACGATTCCAACCACTTTTAGAGGAACATCTGTTTTGAAAAGGTAACAAGATGTATGAAAAATACAGTACGTAAGGCTCCACCTTAAGAATGAGATAAAAACTGATCTTAATGAAATATTGAGTGATAACGTAAACAACGTCTATGAAACTATTACCAGCATATTCCCTCATTTCATTAACAACAAATTGCAATTTGTGTACTTAGACCTTGGCCATTTCCACACTACACTGTTATAGCAATATTATTCCACTTTCAACATTCTGTGGAATTCTTGAGTTTGTAGTTTACTGAGACCAAAGAGCTCTCTGGCTGAGAATTCTAAAGGCTCCTCCCTAATCTGCAAACCCTAGGATTCCATACAATGTTGGAAGTGGAATAATAGCACTATATAGTGCAGAAATGGCCCTTATGTGAGCTCTCCTGCTTCTTATAGCAGCGACAGAAACATCAGTCTTACATGTGATCTCTTCATTTCCAGCAGTGAAAGGCGAACATCCTGAGACAGATTGCTCCTTCCTCTCACTCTGATAGACAGAAATGGTACAGACCTTTGAAGACGGCCCTCTAGTGAGCACAACCCTTGGTAAATCCAGCCAATTTATCAGCTAGGGCGCCAAAAAAAATCCTTAAAACTCAAGAAGGTAAAATGAATAGCACAAGAAGAAAAGGGCTTTCCCATGCACGCTGACAACTAGTACTTTAATGAGCCAACATCAGCAGTAACCAACAAACCTCTGTGCTGGGTGGAGAGAATGTCTATCTTTCATTGCTGGAAATGAACATATCACAAGTAAAATCAACTTTTCTTTTCCCAGCAGTGAAAGGCTGAACATCCTGAGATGGAACATACCAGAGCTCCTCAAGTCAAGGGTAGGAAAATAAATTGCTAGTGTCTTACAAGCTAACAGCTTGTTGGAACACTCTCTCATCAAATGAGGCTTTGGCGAAGACAAAGGCAAGCAGCTCCTAGCACTTCACAACAGAGGGACTGATTTGCAAGCCACTGTCTTCTGGCAGATGTTCACTAGAGGGGTCTTACTGGCAAGAGCGACTGATATAATAGCGCTCTCAATGAGGTGAACAACAACTTCCCCAAGAAACAAGGATCCCAAGAATTTGTAGGATGAAGTGGAGTCATCAGTTGAATGGGAAGAAAAGAAAATCTTCTCTATAGACTGTGTCTGAAGGAAAAGGAAAAGAGATCAGACAGAAGGGACTCCCTCATTTTCTTTAGATAAGTTTGGAATACTATTCATACATCCAAGGGATGCTAGATCTCCCAAAGGCTTCTTGGGTTAAAGACAAAAGTTCACAAAAAATAACTTCCTAATCCTGTGAAAAAGGAGTTTATTTTGGGGCTGAAGAACCAGGAGTACAATAATTGAATTTGTACAGATGATGCCCAATTCTTTCCCGGCCTAAAAGCCTTTCTGCTTACAAAACTCAGCAGAACAATACTTTTCAGGATAAGTTATTTAAAGTATTAAACACAAAAGTTTGATAGATGATAAGACTGTACTGGGGCCCCAGGATGGGTAGCAGTGTATAGTTGGCAGAGACATTAAGTGGAGGCCCCTGAGGAACCACCTTCTATGCTGATGGGAGAATGGCAATCCCTTGCTTGTGAAGGATTAAGGAGATTCCTGCCGAAGTCCATCTCTGGTGACCATCCAAGGGAGAACACCACCTATTAAAAAACGAAGTACAGGGAACAGAATCTGATTTAGAACCCTCACTAAAAAGAGGGTGGCAGCCACTTGCCCCTGTGAGGTCACTGTTTCTGGTTCAAGTCATTCTGTAAGAAAGTTAGGACTCACAGACACCTTAGTTAGTCTAATCCTTTCTTCTTACACTTAACTGTTGGTCCTCAGTTTATTCACAACTATATGTGTACATTACAATTACCTGCCGTCCAAGCAACAGCTGAAATGCCCAAGTTCTCAAAAAGTTTCTCAGAATACATCACAGGAGGGATCATTGATCCAGAACCGATAGGGTCCAATCTAAAGAAGTCACAATGCACAACTTCCAGTTGGCCATCTAGTTTCTTCTTTAGAGACTAAACATAAACAAACAGGTTATTCGAACATAAGAAACCACAACTGTTTTTTGCTAGATCAACCCATTCATCTTTCTAGCCCAGCACTGTCTTATCTATTCTAGATTAACAAGGCAATGGTTTTCCTAGTCCTTCTACACAAGTTCTTGTAATACATGGAAGGTGGACTTGTGACCCTTCTGATTTTCAGTTATTAGTTCTGTGAACTGGGGCTGGAGTGAACTGTAAAGGCCACAGTTTTAAAATGTATCTTCTTTTTATAACTACGAATATCAGTCATCCATGGCCAATTAAATGTAGCAAACACACCTACCTCTAAATTAGGAAGAAAGGCATTATTACTCTCTAGAGCTATCACGTGAGCACCAGCATTGAGCAGTGTCCGAGTCAGGATTCCAGGACCTGTGAAAACAGACAGAGTTTAATATTTTACTCTGAAAGTAGTTTATTAACAGTAGACCTGAACACTGTTTTGTTTTAAAAGAGCACAAGTAAAGGCTAAGTGAAGTTAGTTTCTCTACCCTGTGTTATCTCAATTAATAACTCTGGTGGGGGGAAGGAGACTTTAATCTCATCTCTTCTTCAACAGTCCTGAAGAATGAACTTGGGAAGAGGCATAGCGGCATGATGCTCCTTCTGTTCCATCTTCCTCAGCAAAATCAGGGCACCAAAGGAGTGGGAAATATAATAATAATGATAATTATAAGAATAAGAAATGTTTATTTGTTACCTGTCTCTACTCAAAGCTTGAGGTGGGGTACAAGAAAGGTTAAAATATATACAAATATGAAAATATAATAAAATACAAATATGAAAAAAGAGAGAAGGGAGAACGACTTCAACATGACAAATGATGGCATTTTGTGATGAATAGGTGGTATGGGAAGCCTCTGAAGGCCACATACGGCTAATAATATGCTTTACAACAAGTTTTCAGGGGCAGCTCTGCTTTAACCTCTATTTATCAAAAGATAAACTAGGCCTCTATCCTCATTCTTACATTGATTATAGCACTCTTAACAGGAAATGACACAAGTTACTGTATTTGCTGGCATATATCACTTTTCCCCCAAAAAAATACTGTTTGAAAATGAGGTGCATCTTATACACTGGTGTGTCTTATATGCTGGCAAATAGTATTTGCAGTGTATAAATGGAGTGTGTTTTATACATGGGTGTCTTATACACTGGCAAATATGGATATATATGTTTTAACAATCTAAATGCTCTCCACACTCCCAAGATTTGAAACCCAAATTTCTACAAAATTTCACAGCACTTTGGAAGACAAAGTTGGAAAATGTACAATTCCTTGTTGATAAGTATATTTTAAAACAGTGTTATTATACATCGAATGCAGTTCAGAGCCCAACTGAGATGAGGGCATATGTTCCTAATGCAGGAAGTGGGCAAAGAGTGGCCTGTGAGCTGCATGTGGCCACCTAGGACCATTTTGTGGTTGTAGGATAAATTTTGTTGTTGTAGGATAAATTATTTTACTTTATTTTGAAGCAGTGGGTTTGGTGGTGGTCTGGCCTTCCTAGGTATCATGGGGGACAATGTGTCTTCTATAGTTACCTACTCCTGCATGGGTGGCTGAAGATTCAGAATAATAGCAATAGCAATAGCAGTTATTTCTATACCGCCTATCAACTTGTGTTATCTAAGCGGTTTACAATGTATTTTAGCTAACTGCCCCCAACAAGCTGGGTACTCATTTTACCGACCTGCGAAAGGATGGAAGGCTGAGTCAACCTTGGAGCCCGGCAGGATCGAACTCACAACCTTGTGGTTGCAGTACTGCCATTTAACCACTGCGCCACCAGGGCTCCTGTGTAATAAGTGTAAATGCACATTGAGAGAGCAATTTTTAAACAGTCAAGCTATAACTGACTGGGTGAAAACACCATCAAACTTGAAGCAGTTTTGTGAGGTTCCCAGACTACTATATTGGCAATCACCAAAGACAAGTTTAGACAGTGAAACAGTTACAGTAAGATGTCTATGTTGATCAAATTAAATTATATTTCATATATAAATCATACTGCACATATAAATTAAGAAATGTCTTTCGTTCTATTGGACGGTGATAGTTTCACAGTTGTTGTTGTGTGCCTTAAAACCATTTCTGACTCATTAAAACCATTTCTGACAAGATTTTCTTGGCAAGATTTGTTCAGTGGGGTTGTTTCCTTTGCCCGGCTGAGAGTGTGCTTGCCCTTAGTCATCCAGTGGGTTTCCATGTCCAAACAAGGATTCAACCCCTCATCTCCAGAGTTGTAGTCCAATACTCAAACCACTACACCAGAGCTTTCCAAACTGCGTGTTGCAACACGTTGGTGTGTCAGCTGCAGTGGATAGGTGTGTCGCTGCTGCTGCCGTGAGTCAAGAAAGACCCTGGCCAGGGCGGCAGTGAGCCAGGCTCGGATAGAGGGGCTGCTTCTCCTGCTACTGCTGCTCCTGCTCCCACGCCGGGCCAAGAAAGAGGGCAGTGGTTAGTTACTTTAACCTCCAGTTTGCTAGTAACTAACTCTTTATAAGAGATGTAAGAGATAATGGACACATATATATATTATAATAACGAAACGTATGGGAACACAACACATCTCATGAAAACCTTTCATTTTATTTTTAAAAATATATGATTTATGGTTGATTTATTCACAATATTTAAAACTGAATGACTGCGTCACGAGATGATGAATGTCTAAAAAGTGTGTCACCGACATTAAAAGTTTGGAAAGCTCTGCACTACACCGTTCTGGCTCTCTTTAATTTCACCCCACTCTCTCCACACTGCATGGCCACTGCAAAGCATGTCACTGACTATTTAATGTCAGCGTTACATCTACCAGCGGCTAAAATGGGAAACGGGAAACAAACAAACACCCAACAAACTGCGGTCTCAGACCCCGAAGAGAGATATCTTAGTACTTTGCGTTGTAGTATAATGGTTAAGATGCGGGGCCACGAATCACACAAGTCTCCGGCCAGGCGGCCCCTCCCGAAACTGCAAGCCCCAGGATTCCATAGGATGTTGAAAGTGGAATAATCGCGCTACAGAGTGTCGTGCGGAAATGGCCTAAGAGGCCCGAGCGGGGGCCGTGCCGGTACCGCTGCAGCCTCTCACCTGGCTCGCACTCCAGGACGACGGCTTCCTGCCGCTCGGAGCCTCGCCCGCCGGCCACGCGGGAGGCGACCGCACGCGCTAGCTCGGGGCAGGCGATGAACCTCCGCAGCGGCGGCGGCGCCCGCGCCTTCTCCGCCACCACCCGGGCTGTTTCGGCCTCCCCCGGGATCTGCAGCGGGGAGCGTGCTTCTGCCGGGGCGCGACGCCGCTCGCTCTGACCCGCCAAGCCTCGCCCCCAGAGCCGCCGCCCGGGGGATGCGCTCCACGCCGCCCGCGTCCCCTGCCGCGCCGAGAGGCCAGGAGGGGCCAGCGCCACGACCGCCATCCTCGCCGTTGACCGCAGCATCCTCCTCCCGAACGCCGTCCGCCCGCCGGCCCACGCGTCGGTCACCTTGCCGCGAGCAACAACATCAAGCGGACCGGGACGCCTTTCGCGACGGACCATTTCCGTTTCCGCTCAGCGCTGGCCGCGCTGTTGCTGGGATGACGCTCTAGCTTCCTTATTCTCTCTACGGTACCGTCCGCTCTGGGCGTCGCGTGCTCTGTGGTGCTCACCTTTTCCCGCTGTTCGCCGGAGTCCGCCGCCGGGTCAGAGGCGGCTGCGTGTTTTCGGCTTCGGCTTGTTTTCCTTCGCCGCCCGTGTGGAGCCCGGGCTGCGCCGGAGCGCGGGGCTCGCCGGCGCCTTTGCCAAGCGGCCGTGCCTTGTGGTAAGAGAAGGAGAGCGGGGCTGCCATAGCGAGCCTCCTCAGCCGCCGAGCGGCGGGGAAAATACCTTCCTCGAGAGGCTGCCTGGTTTATTTGCTTGTCGGCTTCTCAGGTTTCGGAGAGCGGAACTCAGCGGGGGTTCGGGGGACAGAGAGATCGGGTGCGGGAAGGCTGGATGGGAGAGTCAAGGAAGGACGGGGTGCCAGGGAAGGTTCCTGCCGGGGCTCCGAGGGAAGGGGCGAGGTGGCCGCCGGAATGACGAAAGGGGAGGGCAGGACGGAGCCACCGTCGGTTTGCTCAGGAGGAGGAGGAGGAGGAGAGGGAGAGGACCAGGGCTTACGGAGGGCGCCTGTGTTGCCTCCCCCGTCCCTTGATCTGCATGACCGACCACACTGGGCAACGACCGCCGCAGCACTTGACAGCTCCACGGATCCTAGTTTTGCTCAAGTGTTTACATGCGTGTTATTCTGAAAGCTCTCTGGGTAATACTTCTGAATAATATCCTGCCCGCCTGTGTTTCTCTTCTGGGTACGCTCCTTGCTCATCCTTTCCCCTCCGCCCAGAGGCCTCAGAGTGGCTGTCTGGGGCGCTGATCACGGCGCCAACCTTTCGAGGCTTCTCTGTTAGGCAGAGTTGCTCGGGGCATCCCTGCCAGCTTGGCGGCTGCGTCTTGGTTTCCAGTCTTGTGGTCTACCTGCCGGTAGAATAAACCAACACTGGTGCCTGTACTGTTGCCAATGTAGTATCGAATCTCCAGCTTGAGGTGATCTCAGATCACAGAAAGCATATGTGATCTACACAGAAAGCATATGTGTTACTTGAATGGACCTGAGATGAAGTGAGCACATAAGCGCAGCCATATGTTAATCATGTAGGTGCCGCTTGCATATCCCCCCTCAGGAGGATGCTTTCCATCTAAGTAACACGTGGAGAATGAAAAGCATGAGGAGCGATAACAGAATATATTAGTCATGGCTCTTCCCTTCATTTCGTGTTGTATTTAAATTCTATCTTGGTAGCTGTGGTCAACAACTAACTGCATACAAGTGAGTGAGGAGGCTGCCTGAGGCAGAATATTTTGTCCCTCCTCTGTGTTCCTTATGCAAACCAATTGGGGGGCCTGAGAAGAGACTCCTCACTGCCACCTCCCCTGCACCCAGGGGAGTATGTAGAGGGGTCTTGGATGAGAAGTGAATCTCTTGGTTCATCTTTGACCAGCCCTCAGCAGTAGTGGGATTGAAATCCAGGGCCCTGGAGTCCAGCCTTCCCAACCCAACCAGAGAACAGCAGGGTGATGGGACAGTACTAAACAAGTCAAGGCTCAATCTTTCCAGGGCCAACCTCGCTTGCCTCAGCATTCTTTTCTTTTTCTTTTTAGCAACATTTTATAGTCAGGAGACAGCTGATTGGGCATGCACATAGTTACAGATGCATATATAAATGCTTTTAATCCCAAAATGTATTATACTTTTCTGCCACAAAGTGGTGTTTACTCCCAAGCACATGTGTTTAGTCTCAGTGCACTAGGCAAAACTTGGTTTTATTTTTTCTTCTCTGGATGTTGTTATAATTTAAGTGAGCTTAAAATGCAAAACTCCATATGCTGGAAGTATTTGGCCTTTTAAAAAAATCAAGGTTGACAAGGTTGTTGTTACTTGCTTTCTCAAATGAGGAGTATACAAGAAAGTTGTACAAAACAGCAGTAGAGGGAGAGAATCAAAATCGAAACAGGTTATTTCCCAGCTACAGTAACATACATGGCTATATAAAGGAAAGTCCCATAAGGCTATAAAGTTCAGAGTCTAGAATTGTCAAGTTGTGTCACTGTCCAAGAAGCTAATAACTTTTGCAGGTATGTTTACAATTCTATCTTGACTGCTTTGAACATCTGTTTGGGATCATTTAGTACTTTTTCTCAGGGCATTTCCTCTTTATCAAGTCAACTCAGAGATAAAGAATTTAAATAAAACCAGAAAGGTCAGTAAGGTGTGGTGGCTAAGTGACTAGAACATAAATACATTCCTGTCTTCCTCTTCACAGTTGTCTGGCAACTATTCAGATTGCTATAGTTGTATCACTAGTTTAATTAGTCCATGATTTTCTATGTATTTTCTTTTCTTTTCTGAAAGACATGGTTTTAAAAGAACTTTCATTCACATGATGGAGATAACTCACTGGGCAGCAGCAATAGTGTGTGTGTGGGGGGGTTAACACTTGCAGAGGATGTCTCCGAGACAGTGGTGATGGCATGATAGTTAACATCTGTTAATACCACACAGGAGGCACAATTAAACCCCTTTGAATGTCTTTTACTATGAAAAACCTATAATGAGATAATCCAAAATTAAACAAAAGATAGTGCCAGAAGATGACACTCCCAGGTTGGAAGGCATTGAACAAGCAACAGCAGAGTACAATTACACATAGTGCTCTGGCTAATGACGTAACTGGACTCAGTGTGGAGGGGTGTTTCACTGTTGACATGTTGAAAGGAAAGTCCAAAGCTGCATATTTATTACAGGAACTGGAATGTGAGAAGTATGAATCAGGGGAAGCTAGACATGGTAAAACAAGAAAAGGAACATATAGAAGTTGTAATACTTGGGGTGAAGCTCCATTCTCTTTGCAAAAACAAGATCAGGAACAAACAGATTGTGATACAGACCATGAACTGCTAGTATCAAAAATTAGAGTAAAGCTATAGAAGAACATTAAACTAACCATTGTGACAAAAGAAAACCTGAAGAACATCCCTGTAGAATTTAAAGAGAATGTAAAAAATAGATTTGCACTATGAAGGCTAAGTGACCAGAAGCCAGAAGAACCTTGGACTGAAGTCAGGGACGTTATCAGGCAGGAATGCCAAAAGATGCTATCAGCAGCTAAAAAGAAAGACAAGTCTCAGTGGATGACAGATGAAACTCTTCGAGCAATTAAGGACAAATGAGAAACAGAAGGAAAAGGTGACAGAACCCTGAATGCTACTGTTCAGTGGCCTGTGCGGAGGCCTGTGCGGAGGCATAAAGAGAACTACTGTAATAATCAATACAGAGAAAAAGAAGATGACAACAAAAAAGGAAGAAGACAAAACTACTTCCGCAAGTTTCAAGAAATAAAAGGGAAATTTAAACCAAGATGGTCTACAACCAGCAGCAGAAGACATTACATGACCAAGTAGAAATAAAAAGATAATGGAAACAATACATTATAGACTTTAAAAAACAGATGAATAATGATAGATTCATTCAAGGAAGAACCATTTGAAGGTGAACCTACAGTTTTAGAAAGTGAAATGGAAGCTGCATTCAGAGTACTTGGGGGAAAATAAATCATCAAGAACAGATAGCTACACACTAGAGCTTGTCCAAGCTACAGAGACAGAATCTACTCAAGTTCTAAAATCTGTCTACAAATATGGGAAACAAAAGAATGGCTCACAGATTGAAACCTTCTAATCCCCACAAAAGAAGACACCAGGGGTTGCAGTAACCCACAGGACCATTGCATTCGTGTCCCATGGAAGTAAAGTGATGCTCCAAATTTTACAACAAAAACTTTTACTATACATGGAGCAAGAAATGCCAGATTCCCAAGTTGGGTTCAGGAAAGGCAGAGGCTCTAGGGATCATATTGCAAACATATGTTGGATAATGGAGCTGACCAAACAAAAGAAATTTCAAAAGAAAATTATCCTGTGCTTTCCAGTTTATAGCCAAGCCTTGGATTGTGTACATAATGAAAGACTAGGGATCATTCTTAAAGACATGGGAGTGCTACAACATTTGATTGTCCTGATGCATAACCTGTATACAGGACAAGTGACTACTGTTAGGACAGAATATGGAGAAACAGAATGGTTTCCAGTTGGCAAGGGGGTCAGGCAAGGCTGCATTTTATCATCCTATCTGTTTAACTTGTACTCTGAACATACCATTTGTAAAGCAGGATTAGACTTGGAGGAAGGAGGCATGAAAATTGGAGGAAGGACCATCAACAGTTAAAGATATGCAGATGACAGCGGAAAATTGGAATGATTATGGAAGAAAGTCAAGGAAGAAAGTAC
This sequence comes from Iguana delicatissima, assembly GCA_948472985.1. Classification (NCBI taxonomy): domain Eukaryota; kingdom Metazoa; phylum Chordata; class Lepidosauria; order Squamata; family Iguanidae; genus Iguana; species Iguana delicatissima. Next base: position 392,988 of record CAOKZL010000048.1, on the reverse strand, counting down.
AAATGCAGGTTTACAGTTGAACATTAAGAAAGCAAAACAACCACAGATGAACCACATAACTTTAAAGCAGACGGTGAAGACATTGAAATAATTAAAAATTTTCCATACCTTGGCTCAGTCATTAATCAAAATGGAGACTCTAGTCAAGAAATCAGAAGAAGACTAGGACTTGGAAGGCCAGCTGTAAAGGAGCTTGAAAAGATCCTGAGGTATCAGGATATATCATTGAATATTAAAGTTAGGATTGTCTATGCCATCTTATTCCCAATTTCTATGTATGGTTGTCAAAGCTGGACAGTGAAAAAAACTGATAGGAAGAAGAAAAACTCATTTGAAATGTTGCACTGGACAAGAGTTTTACAGATACTGTGAACTTCTAAAAAGACAAATGAAAGAGTTCTAGAGGAAATTAAGCCAAGATGACTGAATTGAGACTGTCATACTTTGGTCATATCATGAGAAGACGTGACTCATTAGAAAAGAAAACAATACTTGGTAAGGTAGAAGGCAGTAGGAAAAGATGACGACTGCATTGCAGATAGATAGACTCAGTTGAGGACACACAGCCCTAAGTTTGCAGGACCTGAGCAGAGCTGTTGATGACAGAGTGACTTGGACATCTCTTATTTACAGGGTCACCTTCAGTCAAAGTCAACTCAGTGACAATTAACAAGATAATCCACTAGATGAAAGGTAAAAATAAGTAAGAGTGTTGTGCAATTATGGTATATGTCTTTTAATCTGTGTGTGGTGTGTGGAGTAGGTAGGTGCTCGTGTATCGTCTGGAAGGTAGTGTGCGCTCATGTTTATTGTGCCTTTGCTGTACTAGGTTGAGGATTTTCTTTAATGGCTAGCCTGGAATTCAAAGTTGGGAACCTTATGTGGGCAAGAAGTTTCCTAATGTATGACTTTTTGTTTCTTTTTGAACTTTTTCCCTTCTTTTTGTGTAAATTATTACAGAGTGCATACTCATTTATAATTTTAAGTGAGATCTCATTGCAGAAGGATCTTGGCAATTAATGAAGCAATACTAATCAGTTGTTCAGCTTCATAAGTATAGTAGTCATGGTAGCTTTCATATTAATATAAAAGGTCTATACCTTCTATAAAATATCTAAATGTATCAAATGCTTATTCTGAATAGTGTCCCATATTTGGAACCACTAAATGGTGGCTAAATAAGTTTCAGTTTTCTACCGATGTCTTTTCTCCAAAGTTTGATCTTATTTTTGTGATTGTAAAGTCAGGCAAATTTCCCAAAGCATTATCTACATTTTCTTTTTCTCCTTACAGTAGCCCTGGTTGGCTCACTAGTGGCTGTAGGCCGGGATCCAAAGAATGCTGGCAGCTATTTTTTTGTGCTCAAAGAGGTTTTGAGTTTGTGTTTCTTGAATGGCATCATTAACACAGCTCAAGCTCCAGTGCCACATAGCAAACTACTTTTAAATCTAGTGGAAGTTTCCAAAGGAAAGTCTGATGTGGCATGCTGCTCTTTTTGTTCAGATTCAAAGCTCTTGCAAGGACACTCCTTAGATACCAGCTATTCTGCTTTTTCAAACCAAGAAATTGGTATGCTGGCCATATTTATGATATTCATTGTTTTTTAACTGGATTGATAAACAGTTTGAACCACCTGTTCTTGGAAATATTAATCATATATTCTTATGTTGTTTTACTGTATGGAAATTGTCTATACTTTTCTGAGTTGTTTTAAATACAGATATCGTCAAACAGAGTCACCTGAAATGGTTTTCTTGTTGTTGTTGGTTTGCAGCCTTTCTCAACCTGGAATCCTTTGGGTATGTTGGAGTCTAACTCCCATTGTGCCTGGTGCTGCTTATGGTCTATAAAGTCCCATGTGGCCTGAATCCAGGCTGTCTGAAGGATTCTGTTTCCATGTAGGAGCCTATCCAAGATCAAAGACCTTTTAGGGACACATTTCTCTCAGTCCCACTGACTTTCAGGCCACCTTTGATGGGAAAAAGGGAGAGGACATTCTTAGTGGCTATTCTCAGACTGTGGAACTCCCTCCCTAGGTGGGGTGAGATGGCTCCATTCTTACTGTCTTTCCATTGCCAATGGAAGACTTTTCTATTCTGATAGAGGTATTTTACTAATGGACTGCAAACGTGCTTTTGATCATGTGCTGCCTTGTTTGATTTTTATCTTTTGTCTTTTAATAAATTTTAAATGGCTTTTCTTCTCTGGATTGCTTAATTGTATTTTTAAAATGTGTATAATTATATTGATTTTTTTATGTGTCTTAAACTGTATTTGTGTAAGTTGCCCTGAATCCCAGTACAAATTGATTATCCCTTATCCAAAAAACTAAAATGCTCCAAAATCTGAAATTTCTGGAAGGTGGAACCCAGTTTTCTTCCTGTAGGGAGCATGAGAGGATTATAGAGGTTTGATGGGATCATGCACACATGCTGCTTGCTAAATCTTTCATTTAGATTGGTGCCTTTTTCCCCCTCTCAGCTCACTTTTCAAGCAGCACATTCAGTCCCAAGCAAGCTGATAGGGGAAAAAAGCACCAGTCTGACTGAGAGACTTTGCAAACAATGTGTGTGCAGCGCCAACTAAGCTTCCATAATTCTTTCATGTTCCCTACAAGAAGAATATTCCAAAATAAAAAAAATCCAAAATTCAAAACACCTCTGGTCTCAAACATTTCACAGAAGGAATGTTCAATCTGTATGGGAGAAAAGGTTGAAATAAAATAATTAAAATAATGATAATAGTCAGGGTCATTCATGGCCACCCTGGCTGGGGATAACTGGGATTATAATCAGCACCTTGAACAGCACCAGATTGGGAAAGTGTGCTGAATTATGTTTGATTTAGGGGATGTTTTTAAGACTCATATCTAACAAGATAAGTTTCAAATCTTTGCGTTCTACAGAGGCCAGTGTTGCACTCATTGTGGCTGTGATCGTGTCAACACTTCTAAAAGTAAAACCCCACAGAGAATCCCATAGGACTATTACAGTTAATCGGTGTATTTCTAAGTTCATGCCTTGGGCTTTGCATCAGTGATCCCGATGCTCGAGTTCTGATTAAAATTCTTAATGAAAGAGCTGCTTGTTTGAAAACCTTGTCTTTGGTAACTGAACAAGGTCAAAGGGTTTGCCTGTCTGGTAAGTATGATTTATCAAGATGAAGTTTTATTTAATAAAGTCTCAAAACTATTTAATAGCATGATTTGATAGTTCTAAGTTTTGGTTAATTTTTGAGCCTCCCCTGCCTAGTCAGTAATCACAAATATTGGAATATATTAAATACATACTGGTTTACTTCTAAATTCCTTTTTTTTCACAGATTGAGCAGATGCCTGATAATTCTGTGTAAACACTTTGCTGAAAACAGTTGTCTCTTTGCCCTGCAGTACATTTGAGGAACCATTTAAACTTGTAAGAAAATGGTGAGTGCCTTTTCTCTAATTTGGCAGAGGCAGGGGAGCAAGCTCAAGATTATTATAAAAATTCCAAGCTTGTATTAAATATTAAAGAATGTGAACATTTGTGGGCTTATAAATATATGAAATTAGAGATATTAATTATATAATTTTGGGAAAGGACAATAGTGTGTAAAAACTTTTGATAAGTGGTTGAAATTCAAGTGAGTATTTCAGAGCAATATTGCACTGTGAAACTAAGAATTACCTCATATAAATAAGAGTTATTTTTACGCTCCCAGTATGATGTCCTTACAGACACAATAGCAGTAATTTAAAGCACAGGAGCTATGAGGATAGCATACTGGTTGAGGTCCTAAACTGATGACCTGTAGTGAACTGGGCTGGAAATGTAATCTCTGAGCCACTTTCCTGTTCAGATATGGAATGAATACTTTTCTTTCAGAGATGGATCCCGGTACCCACTTCTTAATGTTGTACCACTTACCTGCATGGTGATACTGTTGTTTCTGCAGACTATCGTGGGTGGGCCCTGATCCACCTTTTGGAAGATCAGTGTTCTAAAGTGCTCCCCAAACTCCTGGTTTCTCCTTTGTTTCTGCATATAATTCATTGCTCCTTTCACTTCTCCTCTATATATGTCCCTTCTTATCAGCAGAGTTTATGCAACAAAGCAACTGTTGTGTCAGTTTCATCAGTTCTAGCTCTTGTTTTGATGTGGCCTCTTTGATTCTCGTCTCTCCTAAATCTTAATCAAGGCGTGTAAAGTATTCCACTATGTCCTGCCCACTCAGTCCAGATTCTTCTAACTTCAGCTTGTCTTCTTAACTTAGAAGATCCAAGGATGTGATGCTTGCTATGAAGAAACAGTGACTTATTGGCCTGGGGTTGATCTTTTCACTCCGAACTCCCTCCCTTCTATTTCTCATGCATGTGGCTTCAGCGAAGGTGTCCTGATTGTAGTTCCAGAAACTGTGATAGCTTTACTGAAACTGGGCGTGTGAGAGGAATTGGGGGAAGGAAGAGACAGATGATTTACCCATCCAATCAAACATGGTTTATCAGATTGAGATCACTATGAGCCATAATGGTAATATACAAATTATCTATTCACTGTGAGCAGTCTTAAGTATTATGTAAAAGGAAATCTTGTCTTAGAATACTTGGGTCCCAGTTTGGTAGGGAAGCAGGCTATAAATAAAGTAATGGAATAGTATTTCTTCATCAGTACAAAGTGGTCTGTAAAAGAAGAACACCTGTATTCATAGTTAAACTGAAATTATATGACTCTGTTTGTTCTGCACCATGAAAATATGTAACTGGTGAATAGGAGAAACCAAATCATGTTAGATTTGAGAGCAGACAATGCAGTCATAATGCCCTCAGGAAGCTTTCTAAAGAAGGTTAAAATGGCATACAGATGCCTGTGCTAGTAGAGAGGGGACATCCCCATTGGGAGCCTCCAGAACTTCTGGGGAGCTCTGCAGGTTTAGATATACTGTCAGCTGGGAAGAAAGCCTGAAGCCAGAGCATTTGAAGGTCAAGGACAGATATGGATCTACTTGATGCAAATCATCTTCATTTCTCCCAAAGAAGTATCAGGATCTGGCCCCTCAGCTACACTTAATCTACCGTAGGTAGTTCCCCATATCACCATTGGGAATTTTGGCAGAGAGATTCCAAAAAATGAAGACTTACTAGAGTGAGAAACCCAGTGAATCTATGTGCCTTTTCTCCTTTTCCCAGCCAGCTTCTGTAGTTGCAGAAAATATGCCATTCCCTATCCCCAATATAAATTACAGTTAAGTACTGTGATCCTAAGCATATTTAGTAGGAAGCAAGTCTCCTTGAAAATGCTAGAACTTTCTTCCAAGTAAAATTGGATAGGATTGCTCTATAATTGTGCATTAGATTAGAATCTGTATAGATATTCCCAAGAACAGATGAGCACCCTTGAAAAAGAAAAGAAATGTTGAGCCAAAAGGAAAGTATGCATTCACTGTCATAAGAATTGTTTTTTTACTGACACTGCAAGCCACAGCTTTCAGAAACAATTAAACTGAAGGCTAAACACAACTATGGGAAATCAGTAGTAGTTCCAATTAAATGCTTGTAGAATGTTAAATTATTATTTTGAATGGGAGTTTGGAAATAATGGTTGATACTTAAGTGAATATCCTCTGTCTATTAGTTCAGTTTTTGAATACTGAAAGAGAAAATAGAGTGATATTTTTCTGGGAGGCTATTTTGAGATGTAAGCTCCTTTACTGTCAAGATGTTTCATCACGCAAAAATGAAAAAGTAAATAATCTTTAGCTATGTAGGGAGTAACTTTACAATCCAATTCAAATATAATTAGTCATGCCATATCAGATAATAATAGCAGTAATAGGTTCTCACCTCTTACCCCAGTCAGATAAAAATTGTCCTTTACACTTCCAGTTGTGTAGGGAAGCAAAAAAACAGTAACATCTGATCCTCTGACCGCTTCCTACCACAGCTTTGTCTGGTTAGTGCAGCGCACTTGGAGACCAGCCTGCTGCTGAAGGGAGGGAGAGGGGATGGATGATAGAATTACAGAATTATATTACCATTGCATGTCAGTTAGCAACTTATAAGGGAGAGTTCAATAGCTGGAGTAAGAAGTGACAACCAAAGGTAATAGAGGCCTAATGTAAAAAATAATATGAATACATTGCATCTTGCAGTAAATGATGTTACAGTGCTGAATAGCTAGCTAATAACTGGTTGTTAAGGCACATTCTGTCTTAGGTGATTAAATAGTTCTAACCAAGGTTCTGCATAGGTATTCACATAGTGCAGGTTCATAACGATATGATCCTTTTCTTGATGAAGGAATTGGAAATAGATCATATCCTGGAATCTTATGCTGCTGCTTTCATGGAGTGTCTCTTTTTCTGCTTGAAGCCTAATAGGATTCAGTGTTAAAGAGGGTTGGAAGTCCATGAAATAGATAAACACCTTCTACTGAATCTACTTAGAAATAAATGTGTTTCTGAGTTTTGAAAGTTGCTTGGAAAGAGAGCAGCAGAGGAAAGAAAATGTGGAGTGAGAAAGTCAAGAGCTTTACTAAACAGCTTACAGTAGAGTATTTGTATTTCAACGCATTCTTTTGTAAAGAGAAAGCATCCAGCTGACATAAACAGTTGAGAGGCTAGATTAAAGAGATTGTCTGATAGTGAACATGCTCGCTAATGAGATTGTACATAACACAATAATCTCATGATGAGAGACTCTGCTAATGAGGCTACTCTGTGGGGCAGCTGCACCAAGTGGCAATTATCTCTGTTGGAAAGTAGGTCTGGAAAGAGAATTTGTAACCAAACATTCTTTTTCAGGCTCTTCTCTGTCCCTGCTCCCTGGCAGAAAAATATTGGAAAGAAGTAGTTCTTGAATTTTCCTTTCTTCATAATTCTGCTGGTTAATACCAACTATTCTTGATTTTATAGAGGTGGCATTGTTTTTGTTATGAAATGTCTGCACATATCAGATACTGACAAGTACTGTTTGCTTCATTTGCTTTTGTGGATATTTGTAGTACAGCTTAGTATAAGTGATACTTTATAGGCTAATCCTACAGCATTAATCTGTTTGTGTCCTAAGTATCTCTTTCCTAGCAGCCAGTTCAACTTTATAATATAGTTTTTCTTCTCTTTACTGAATCTTTCCAGTTGGATCTTGTCTGAACAATCTGATATTTTACCACTAAATCTTAAACAGCAGGAATGGATTCAACATATGATTTTGTTAGTAACTGTTGTAGAACATTTTGCTGTATATAGAATAAGAATGGTTGGTATTTGTGAAAGTCTTAATCAGTGAAAAACCAAGAGATATAAGTTGTTAAATAGGGTTCAGTAGCTGATGTGGATTAAGAAATCAAGAGTCAAATGTGTTGTCTTCAGTTATTCCTGGCACATAGTCTAATGGTTCATTACTTTAACCAGAGTTCAGGGGTTAGAATGTAAACTTCCTTTAAAGTCTGTAGTCTGTAATTCATAGTTGGACACCTTCTGTTTTCTATGATCTCTTTGTTAAAAAAACAAATAGTTAAAAATACAAGAAAGTCTCAATTTGTGTTGCCCCAATTTACAACATATCAAATTTAATGTTTCTCCAGAAATAAGTTAATGAAACTCTCACACACTGTGCATAACTCTCCCAGTGCTCATGTGTAGATGAGTGAAATGATAGAGCAAGCAGAGAAAGATGAAAGAACAAGGTTGTTTGGAGTTTTGGTGTGCAGCTTTGAGTGGTAAGAAAAGGTGGCTTGGATTGATTTTCTTTTACTTGGCTAGGTTGGGGGAGTGTGGAGAGGAAGAAAGCAACTATAGTTTTGACATTGCTGAAAGAAATGATTTTCTTAGAAGAGAGGAGGTAGGGAGGGAAGAAACTGGAATCTTGGAATTTTGTTGTGGCTGGAAGCAGTTTCCTCTGCTTGTTTAAGGAAGGGGGAAGATCAACCGGAGTTTGCTTTCTTCGTTTGGCAAGTTTACTGAAGAGAGCACAGCAGGAAATGTGCTGCCTTTCCTCCTCCTGTGCCCTCTGCACTTGATGCAGAAGACACACAGGAAGATGTGTGTCTCTTCTCCTCCTCTCACTTTCTCCCTCCCTCCCTCTCCTTATGTGCTTTGTCCACCTGGGAAACCTATGGGAGAAGGCGCAGCAGAAGAACAGAGTTCCTATCAGCAGCTCTCTGTGTGTTCCTTAGAAGAAGAAGTGCCATCTAACGGCAAATTAGCTCACTCCAGCTAAGCCTCATTGGCATCACCAGTTGTTGTCTCTGTTGGTCCCTGTGAAAAACATCTGCACATTTCTCTAAGCCTGAAGTAGGCTGTTCTGTTTTATGCATTGAACGTCTTTAAAATTGGGAGTTCATAGAGTAAAATCACTAACATTGTAGCTGTTTAAACTCTGCCAGAATGCTTCTTTATCTCCAGCTTCCTTGTCGAATTGGCTCCCCCGATGTATGTCAGTCACAGTTTACATTGCAATTCCAGGAATGCAACCCTGGCATTAATCAAGACTCACCTTCCTTTTGCTTCTATGAAGTTTCCTTAGGGCAGGCCGCCAACATCTCCATCCCATTGGATTTTTATTATATCCTAAAGAGCAGATCATCAAAAAAGTATATCTGCTGCCTATGGGGCATGTTAATAACGGGTATTGCAGAACACTAAAGAAAAGCCCTGCAGAATCAAACCAAAAGTGTGATTCCCACAGTTAGCCAATCAAAAGGCTAAGTGAAGTCCGCGTGGAGGGCATGAACATAAGAGCACCCTCCTGTTCATGTTCTGCGGCAGCTGGTATTTAGAGGCATACTACTCCTGATATTGAAAGAAGTGTATAGCTGTATATTTAATAGCCATTAATAGCCTAATCCCACCTGAATGTATGTCTTCTAAAGCCATCCAAATTGACAGCCACTTCTACATCTTTAGGAAATAAACTCCATGGTCTGCATCTGCAGTCTGTGTCAATCTTAAGGCATAATGAAGTAATCTGGAGGACAGGCTATTCTTGGTGCAGGCATGTCTCAGATTTTTGCAACGCAGCTTGGACAAACGCTGCTCAAAGCAGTGATCCATAGAATTACTGTCTGTTGTTCCCTGGCTATTGATGGTAAATTTGTGGGGGGCAGGAACAACTGCAACTAATTGGGCACAAGTATGATGCTGGTGCTTGGCACTTGGGATGGGGATTGCTAGACCTCTACATCAGATAGATTCGAGAGGTACACCTATCTGTTGCAGTGTTTGGAACAAAATGAGGTGTTTTTTTTTTAACTCTTCCAAACTTTAATGTCATAGCCTTTTCAATCAGTTTACAAAATACATTCTCAAGGAAGCTGGACTGCCAAAGTGATTTTTTAGAAGCACAGAGGCAAAAAGTCTTCCACATTCGGTAAATCTAGAGGCTGATTTTGAGGTGGTGTACATATGAATAGAAACCAAACTGTATCATTTTACTTAGCATTTAGAAGACATTTTCTCCCCAGAGGGAACATCCTATGATTAGGTATTAGAAACATCTACCTCTAACATTCTGGATGGCTAAATTTTGCATTCTTTGGAGTAAAGAAGACTTTCAGGTAGCTACGTTGTCCCATAAAATGATGCCATGGTGCTGCTGTAAGAGCTTCATTACTATACTAGCTTCCTAGGAATTGTACATACTGATTAGCACAAAAAACTTTACCAGACAACACCCATGAAGATATATGTGACAATGACCTGAACAGTTCACTTAACAAACTGCTGCTTGTCCAACAGGAAACACTGCTTCTTCCTTAGCTGAAGATTATGTTCAAACACTGCAAGTATATTAGAGGAGATAATACTGATAGAATGAAGGAGATAAGACCAAAAGTATAAGAATTCACAGATGAAGTCTGACTGTTCACAGCATCATATTAGATGTCAGAAGATTTTTTAAAAAAAGAGGTATAAAATTCTTGAATAATTCACTGAATTAAATGCAAATGTATGTGGAAAGATCAGTAAAAATATGTTTAGAATCACAGTAGCATTATCACCTTCATTATAGTTTGAGGACAAAATTGGTAACTGATTTTGGCTTGGCACCCCTCCTTTGGTTCTGAATTGATGCCTTGTGGTCACAGTGGTGATGATAATGTTGTTGTTGTGTGTCCTCAAGTCCTTTTCGACTTACGGCAACCGTAAGGCAAACCTATCATGGGGTTTTCTGGGGCTGAGAGTATGTGACTGTCCAAGATCACCCATTGGGTTTCCATGGCTGAGCAGGGAATCAAACCCTGTTCTCCTGGATCATAGTCCAGTGTTCACACTACTATACCGCACTGGCTCTATGTGAGGCTACTTTAAGCTTTTCCTTTGCCCATTGTCACGTTATGATGTCTTTTCCCAGGATTTCTTTTACAAACAGAATCTTCTCTTATGAACAGGTCTATTTCCGAATCTTGTCCCATTTACATGCAATCCTAGTTATAAAATGAGTACTATACTCAGCTTTTTTTTTACTAGCTTGCAAAACAGCTCATAGTTGCAACCGTTCTGTTACAAATAATATACTTTAAAATTTAAACCATGAAAAAAAACCTAGATCCTTGTGGAAGGTTTTTGAGGGTAAGGGGAAAAACAAGGACTGATTGAAAATAGGCATTTAAAATACTGACTCAAAAACAAAACAGAAATAAACAGAGGAACTCCTCTATATGAAGAATGTTTAGCTCCTCTGAACATGGTGGAGGGGAAGAGTAGGAGGGACAGCTCGACTATCATTGGTCACAGGATGATCTACTTCTCTTGCTTTCATGATCCTTTCTGAAAAGATTGTTGGGCACTATTGAAACATCATGTTCATCTGTGCAATAGCTAGTGGGGTGGACATGCTGGGCATGTAGGTAGATAAGGCATGCACATCACAAGTAGGTGAGTATTCAGACAGGGTACCTTTTTTTTTCTTTTAAGGGAATTTATTCTTCATATAAAAGCAATTTTTGAGGTATGGATATTCTTATTTTAAAAAATATTTTAGTTAATGCATACGTAGTTAGAAATCCAACCAGTTATGTTAACAATTCAGTAGCTACGGAGAAATCCTAATTTCATTGAGAGTTTGATCTATCCATATAATTTTGCTTTTTGCAATATTTACTAACTACTATCCCACAAACCTATGCGAAATAGTGTAGTATCTTCCTGCTATTAAATCCTTTTCCATGTTGGTGTGATTTTTTAAAATTTTGTTTTGTTTTGTTTTTTGGTCACAATATACTGGTGACAGGTGATTTTCCCCATTCTGTTCTCTTCCTAAAGTAACCAGTCTTAGGATGAGTCATTAACTAAATAAATGGAAACATTTTCTTCTCTGTATGAAAATAAACTCTTATCCTGTGACAGAAACAAGTTTTCCATCCTTTTAACCACATATGATTACTTATTTAAAAGCAGTCTTGCATGAATTTCTTTTTCGCTAGGTAGTCATTTAAGTATTTTTGCTGCAGCCTTCTCCAGTGTGAAGAAGAGTGTGAAAGCTGTATCACAGATGTTGTGATGATTGAAATTTATGACGTACATCTTTAATTTCTTTAAATGCTAAATGTTAGTATGACAACATCTAGCTGGTATGACAGTTTTCTGAATTATAGTGGAAGCTCTGTTTCTGACAAAGCACTTAGTTGTTACATACCATATTTTCAGTTACTGTTTGAGTAAATACTCTAAAGGTACTAGATCCCATCTGATTTTGGAAGCTAAGCAAGGTCAGTCCTGGTTAGTACTTGAATGGGGACTGCCAACAAATACTAGGTACTGTAGGGTATATTTCAGAGGAAGGAACTGGGTATGAATATTCCTTGCCTAAGAAAGCGCTATGAAATTCACGGCATCTCCGTAAGTCAGCAAGTGGTGTGAAGGCACATAAATACACAGCTAATCTAGATATCTGTAGCTTTTGTAAAAAATATATTTGCATATTTCTAAATTTTGACAAAAAGCTTTTACTTAGAAGTAATGACTATTTTTCAAGACAGTGGTCTTCTCTGACTTATAAAAGTATGATAATTATATTTCACAATTGTGAAATCTATTTGGAAATTGTGAAATCCACAATTTGGAAATTGTGAAATCACAATCTATTTGAAATTAAATTGCCAAATTAATAGAAAGAAATATAAGCATATATCCTGTCTGATACAACATGACACTTACATTTTGATTATTATAAAAAATTCATTATGTCTTTTTTTTTAAATTTTAGAGCTGAGAGTCATTAGACAAAGAGAATATAAAGTTCATCATAGGAACGCTCTAATGGATGACAGGGAATCTCCTACAAATGACCTGCAGTTAAATTTACAAGACTTACATCATACCGATACACATGTGGAAAGGATCAAAACGTGCTTGACTTCTTCTCCAGATGAAAATGAAAATCAGTTTAACAGCAGCAAGCATGATGCTCTGAACTGCAGAGACAACGCAATGGGAAGAGTGGAGCAGGACAGCATAAATAATAATGAGGACAGTGGAGACTACACATCTTGCTGCCAGGAAGGCGAAAGTGATAAGCCGTCTCAAAGTTTCACCACAGGTGAAACGCTCATTGTTGAAAAATGTGCCTCTGAAAAAAGGAATCCAAGGAAAACACAAAATTTCAGCAGTGAAGGTACTGTGGTTTCCTTAAATAAATGTATTAGCTTTGCTTGAAATTTTGAGGCAGCTATGCTCATTTTACTAGAAGTGCTTTCTTCCATCTTTAGTCTGACTTAAGTACATCTGCATGAGATAGGACATGCTTGGTAAACTATGACACAGCTAAGCAGCATAAGCCCCACCTGCCACTTATTTATTTGATAAAATATTTATAGCCCACGCTATATCCAAAGACCTTACTATTTTAATAAATAAATAATAGCTTGCAGCTTGTACTGTTGGTCAGAAAATCAGCTTGATCTCTGAAAATCAACAAGATAAGAAATGTTTTTTCCCAAGACAATGCTGGACCTTCGTTCATAAGCATGTTATGTGTATGTGTTAGTTGTTTTAAGATGTTTATAAAGAGTTCATAGGTTTTATTTTGGCGTATCTTAGAACTAATGTAGTTGTGCTAAGTCGAGTAAGTCTGTTAAGTGAAATACATCTAATCCTTCGTGACTTTGTCAGATGAGATTCTATTACACCACTCTTTCTAAAATCTGCCACACCTTTCTTCATAAGATATTGTTCTTCTTTATATGCAAATAGGTATATTTCCATGAATCTTTGTTTCTGAGAGCAGTCAGCGGTATGGTGATCGTGAGATAGATTCTGTTGCCTATTTTATTACAGTAGAATTATTTTCTTGAAGCCATTTGCTTGTGGCCATTATTTTTCTTTGTTAGCTGATTAGATGGCTTGTCATATGCAGTTAAGGAAACAATTTGAAAACACTTTGGGCTGTTCAGTTGAAACATGCATATGATATATTCATGTTTTCAAGGTATATGTACTGTCTTGTGTACACTAAGTGAAATTATGGAAAATAAATTTCTTGAATATGTGAAACTGAATTTACGAGGCTAAGAAGATTATGGTCTAAACCCAGCTAACTGTAGAGAAATTGAAGAATAAAATACAGGATTTTTGCATGGCTTTTTTAAAGAAATCAAGTTAGAGCAGAAATAACAGTATCAAGATTTGTTGTTTGTTTGTCAGGATTTGTTGTTTGTCCTGAAAAATATAATCAGACATAAAGAACATAGTTGTGCTTCATAAATATTGCCATTTGTTCCTTATTTGTCTCATTTTTAGATGGTAACAGTAACTATTAGCATGGAGAACAACCAGTGAATGTTGATAGTGCTTTAATGTTTTTAGTAGTTCCATGAAGGTTGGTAACTATTTATTGGAGGGGATAAAATTAAGGAAACATTTTTGAGATTAGTACATAAAATGAATACTGCAGGAATACAGCAAATCATCTCTAAAAAAAATTGTTTGTGAAAGAATCATACCACTCACATTTACCCACCCCAGTTCATGTGATGAGTTTCAGTAACTCATGCTGATTTTCATACTGAACTTCGGAAGTGGTTGCTGTTAAGCCAACTTCAGTTTATGGCATCCCTATGAATGAGACACCTCAGAGTCACCCTATCATCAACAGTCCTGCTAGGTCTTGCAAAGTCAAGACTGTGGTGACCTTGATTTGGTTCTATCTATCCGTAATACAGTCTGCCTCTTTTCCTACTGCCTTCTACCTTACCAAGCGTTATTGTCTTTTCTAGTCAGTCATGTGTTCTCATGATATGTCCAAAGTACAACAGTTTCATTTTAGTTGTCTTTGCTTCTAGGGAGAGTTCAGGTTTGATTTGCTCTAGCATCCATTGATTTTTCTTTCAGCAGTCCATGGTATCAGTAGAATTCTTCTTTAGCACCACATTTCAAATGAATTGATTTTCTTCCCATCAGCTTTATTCACTGTCCAGGTTTCACAGCCATACATAGATATTGGAAATGCAATGGCATGAACACTCCTAACATTAGTATTCAGTTATATATCTTGACACTTCAGGATCTTGAGTGTTAACTGTTTGTTTCAAAAAAGTCTTTTAATCAGGATCTACTGAGAGTATATTTTTATCATTAATATTGTATTTTAGCAGCCTTTGGGAAGAAAAATTAAATTGGTGTTTTAAATATGATTGTGTATTTTTTTAATCGTGTGCTATTCATTGTTTTAAGTACCAGTTATGTTCATGTAATCTAGAAATATGCCTGGGACTCCATATGCAATAAGCTTAATTTTTCTTAGGACATAAATGTATAGCACAGTATAGCAGTTTTATCAGCAGCATCTCAACCTACTTTAGTTCTTACTGCATTTGTTTTCCCATGTTTCTCATCTGATTTCAGAATAAGAGTCATTAAAAAGAATTTCACCACAGCTACTGTATTTGCCAGCGTATTAGACGCACTGGTGTATAAGACACACTCCATTTTCAGACCTTATTTTTTAGGGGGAAAAATTATTACCTGGCTGAGGCAAAATACATAGGAATGAGAGGGGGAGTGAAAGGAAATGTGGCACGAGGATTCCCCCTTTCCTTATTTTCCTTCTGAGGATTGCTCTTGGGCAAATCCCATTCTCTCAGCCTCAGAGGCAAGCCAGGACACACACACTCCAGTAACAAGTCTTGCCAGGAAAACTCCTTCATAAACTGGAGCTGAGTTGGAGGCACTTAAGAAAAGCAACTGGGAAGAGGGAATGAAGACAGGAGCCACTGAGCCCTGTGCAGAAAAGGCATAACATAATGGTAGGGCAGTTAATAGTATTTATCCATTGTTTGGGGCAACTAATAGTATTCCTTTCAGAAGCACTACTTGTTATTTCATTTATTCCATGTTGTTGCCATATTTTGCAAGTTACCTCTAGAAGTATTCCATAAACACTTCATCAGTTTATATGCTAATGAACTGAATTATATTTTGGAACAACACTGAAAAAAATATGTGAACCGGTATTAGAAAAAAAATTAATTAGGTTCATAAATACAAGCATACTTTCTTCTGTTTTTACAATATGCTTATTATGATCTTTGCCTCTAGCTGCCTTTGTGCTAACAAAAAGAATTTCTCCTTCTGCATATACATTGATGACCAATATCCACTGAAGCTCTTTCCATCTGCCCCCAAAGCAGCTAATATTGGTTGATCCTTTTGAACTGTGCTAGATACATAGTGGTAGTCTACAGTTGATAGAGGGTTTGGTAAAAAAAATTAGCACCCTGTCTTGTAGCAGTACTTTCTGCAATCACAGTATAACCATGGAGTACAACTCATTCTCTTTAAATACCTGTTATATCTAAGCAGCTTTATGAGTACGTATTCATGCAGCAAAGTTTTATGAGTATTCATGCAGTTTTCATTCAACATCCTCCCAGTACTGATGCTGCTGGAAGTTATTTTAGCAGCATCAGTACTGGGAGGATGTGAATGAAGGCTGGTGAAACACAGGCTGTCAGTCAGATTTCACCAGCATGTCTACAGCAAACAATGCAATAAAGCTTGAGCTGGGAAAGAATAAGATTTTACTCTAGCCAATCCTACTGTACCTGTGTGTGCCTCCCTACAACAATCAAGCCTCCTGAATCTCTGACTGGGCATGTGTGAACATTCAAATGGAGAGAAGGACAGAGCAGATAAGCCTGCCTCACCGGTTATTCCCAGCATGTTCAAAAAGCATAGATCTCTGAGTTTGGCCACGGAAAGTGGAGATTGGTAAAAGAAAAGAAATCATTCCTAGATGTATTTTTGAAGAAGTTTTCAAGTGGTTTGTAGAAACAGTGTTGTTTACTTATGCAAAGCTCACCTGACTTTTCACATATGCATGTTGTTAGTTTTGACTGAAAGATGTTGAATTGCTCATCTTTTTTGTGGTGCAGAAACCTATTCCTATTCTGTCCATGTTGTTTCTGACTCTAGGACCAAAATTTGTATTTTTTAAAGATGCAATGCCTAGGAACACATCTACTTCATTAACAGAAGTATTCCTGTACTGACCAAGTAACCTGCAACCCATGTTGTTAAAGGCAAGGTTCTGTTTATGGAAAGACTGCTATCAGTCAACAGGACTGGGGAGAATGTTTGGGGACAATATATATAGTGGCTGCACCTGAGTTTTGGTTGCGCTGAGGAATCTTCTCAGGTCTGGTCTGACAGATTTGAGCATGTCACAGTTCTGTTTTTTCCAGGGTTTGAAAGCTTCACCTAATTATGCTGGAAACCTTAACAGAAAGGGCCAAAGTAGACTTGGCATTGATTGTGTCAACACATTTAACATGCACATTTTTGTTAAGTAAATATCAGCTTCAGAGAAACCTAATAAACCTCAAGATTATAGGAGTAAGTAAGAAGGAGCTTAACACTTTCTCACCCTTTCCCAGCCAAGACCACCCAAAGAGAATAAGGAGGATGGAGACAGGGAAACAGGGTGGAGGAGTAAGGAAAAAAATACCCTCTCTAGCCACCACCCCACCTCAAAGAAGGAGCCAGGAGAGGGGGATAAAGAAAAAAAGCACCTAAAGAGAGAGGGAAAGAAATAAAGAAAAAGCACACAAAGAGATGAGAAAACCACTTAGCGTAAGATAAACGTAGTACTGAGATAAATCTGTGTGTATTTTTTCAGCAAATGCCAGTACTACACGTGTTTTAGATGTCTGTGTAAGTATAATTAAATATTAAACTTGCATATAAGTCCAAGGACATTGCCTAAAGGTGTATAATACAGCAGTAGATTTGGCAATGATCATTGTTTCCTTTGGAGAGCACCTAGGAGCTCTAAGTATTCTGCCATGGAAAAAAGATAGGATAAATTTGAAATTAAGAATAACCTGATTAGGCTTCTGGTCTTGTCCTGAAGCAAATAGATTCTCTTAGATGGAAATTTTTCTTACGAGTGTAATAAAATCTAGAGTGTCTTCCTGATTGTTAAAATGCTTAATAAACTAGAGGCCACAAAAGTCATTTACGTTAGAGAACATTCTTCTTAAATTTAGAAACTGTTAATTTGATAAATTGTACCTCAGTTTTCAAGTGTGAGCAGTTGTGTTTTATGGGTTATTTTTCTGATGTTTTTAACCCTATTGGTAGTGGGCAGTCAGCTTTATAACTGTCCTAATATATTGATGACCTTAATTTCAACTAGCAGTTTAGAAGAGGTGCCAAAAGGGTGGTCTTGCTGAATCTCCCCTGCATAAACAGTGTTAACTCATACAAGGCTGGCTTGGTGGAAAATGATTGCAGAACTCAGTTCATATTATCTTCTCATCTTTGTAAAAATGAAACCAACTTCCAGCTTTTCTCATGCTTTCTTAAGGCCTAAATGTAACATTCTGTTGATGCTTCCATTCCCCCGGCAGTTCTCAGAACTTTACAAAAACCTTGTCTGGGCGGTTTTTGAGTCCTCCTGAGCAGATTTTTGAGGTATGCCAGTGGCTGAAAGGCAAATTGCACTGGGTGCCAATAGAAGTGCAATATTGGATACTATCCTTGTTTCAATGAACACCAATTTCATCATTATATACTACATCTGTCATTAACATTACGGGTGGCTTTGAATCATAGAATCATAGAAATGTAGAGTTGGAAGAGACCACACGGGCCATCCAGTCCAACCCCCTGCTATGCAGGAACACCCTCAAAGCACTCCCGACAGATGGCCATCTAGCCTCTGCTTATAAACCTCCAAGGAAGGAGACTCCACTACATTCCGAGGCAGCATATTCCACTGCCGGACAGTCCTGACCGTCAGGAAGTTCTTCCTGAGGTTCAGGTGGAATCTCCTTTCCTGCAGCTTGAATCCATTGCTCCTTGTCCTGGTCTCTGGAGCAGCAGAAAACAAGGCCTCTCCTTCCTCTACGTGGCATCCCTTCAAATATTTAAACATGGCTATCATGTCCCCTCTTAACTTTCTCTTCTGCACACTAAACGTACCCAGCTCTCTAAGTCTATCCTCATAGGCCATGGCTTCCAGGCCTCTCACCATTTTGGTCGCCCTCCTCTGGATTTGCTCCAGCCTGACCATGTCCTTCTCCATAAGATATTTTGAGACATCATAGCACTTTGAAACAAGGCTTCCTGAAGACTAGAATAGTGTTTGGACATGGCACTCCTAAAAGTCACAGGCTGCCCTAAATACAAGACTATTCCTCTGAAGGTAATCTTTTTATTGTGTCTCAAATATAACATTCCATAATTTATTGGAAATAAACTCTGGCTGTTGTTGATTTTGGCCTAAAAGATCAGTGATCGTGAAACTCTGTTAAACTATATCAGTTTAATGTTTCTAGAGTGTAACATTGTATATTGGTTTAATGCTCAAGGCTTGATTCAGATTAATGTGTGAAAAGATCTGGCAGTGCTGGTGTGTGCTTTTCTGTGTTTTTGGCCATAGTCTCCCACTCATAACTAACCATGGTCAAATGTACAATCTGTATATTGCAAATTTTGATAAACCTGTACTCATAGAAACTAAGGTGTCTCTTGGATCACTTACCTGCTTCTGTTTTTCTGTCATTACTCTTCCTGGGGAAAAGGTAGCAAAGAATATTAGAAAACTATGAATGGATTATGGGCCTAGGGTGTTTTTTAAATCTAAAAATGTATTATTAGTTGCTTCAGTTTGCTATTTTAATATGGGTTATATTCAAGCTTGCCCAACAAATGTCTGCTCATGGAATGAGGATTTGCTGTTGCTCATCCTCACTAGAGTTTCCTACAGCCCGAAAAAAAAATGGTTCAGAAAAACTTTCAAATAAGGGCATGGAGGTTGCTTTGGAAGGGGAACTCATTGGAAGTCTAATGGAGACAAGCAGTGGAAGAGATTCTCTATCCCAATGTTATCTGGTTCCACATTGCTGGTGTCTTCTCAAAACTTTGCCAGAGAGTTTGCCAAATGAGGAAAAAATCCTTTGTGTTATGTACATGGACCAGTGGCTGCACAGGTTGGACATAGTCCAGTATGCTGAAATATGTTTGAGAAATGGTTAAAAATTTGGGGCAGAGAACATTATTATTATTGTTATTATTATTTCTCCAGCCAAGCAGGAGAAGACTGTCATAGCAGCAGCAGCAGCTCATGCCCAAGACAAAGATGAAAATGAGATGAATGCAAACTGTTCCCAGAAAAATCCAAACCAGACCTTACAGGCTCTCTTCTCTCTCCTGCGAGAAGAATTTGAGCAGATGGATTCCCGATTGCTTCCCCTGTATCTCCATCAGGTAATGAGAATGTTGTTGTTGTCGTGTGCCTTCAAATCAGCTCCAACTTATGGTGGCCCTAAGGCAAACCTGTCATGGAGTTTTCTGGGGTGAGACTGTGTGATGCACCCAAGATCTCCCAGTTAGTTTCCATGGCCAAGCAGGGAACTGAACCCTAGTTTTTAGGGTCAGAGTTCAACAGTCAGATCACCACCCTATGCTGGCTGTCAGTAAGAATGCATACCTTGATTTCTCTCCAGTATTTTTAAACATAGTGTTGCTTTACAGCTTCAATTCCACAGGAATGAGATGAATTTCTGCATATAATTTAAATATTTCCATATTTAAATGTTATTTCATAGCTGAGCAGTAAAGAATATTCATTGCATGCTAGGTTCAACCTCCAGCTTCTCTATTTAAAGAATCAGATGGGAGGTAATGGCTCTTCCTGAGATTCTACAGTACGACAAGCAATCAGAGCAGACAGTAGTGGGTTTGATAGATCAATGGTCTGATCTGCAATAAAACTATTTTATGTTCATATTATTTATTCCAGAAGAGGGACCTTAAAGTAGCCATGTTAGAAGTAGATTTTATAAATATAGAAATCAGAAAGAAGAGTACTTACACAAGTTTTAGAGAGATGGAGGTGAAATACTGAGGAATCATAATTATAGCGCACATGTTTATTGTTGAATTTATCATGAATAGAAATAATCTATTTGATCTGTTAGTGTGCTTCCTGGTTTTATTATCTACTTCAGTATGTATACATTAAATTGTTTTTGTTTTGTGCCCTCAAGTTGTTTCTGACTGAAGGTGACCCTATCATGGGTTTTTCTTGGCGAGATATGTTCAGAGGGGTTTTGCCTTTGCTGTCCTCAGAGGCTGAGAGAGTGTGACCTGCCCAAGGTCAGCCAGTGGGTTTCCATGGCTGCGTGGGGATTTGAACTCTCATCTCCAGAGTTGTAGTCCAAACCACTACACCACACTGATTCTCATATATAGCAATAGCAGTTATTTCTATACCACCTATCAACTAGTGTTATCTAAGCGGTTTACAATGTATTTTAGCTAATTGCCCCCAACAAGCTGGGTACTCATTTTACCGACCTGCGAAAGGATGGAAGGCTGAGTCAACCTTGGAGCCTGGCAGGATCAAACTCACAACCTTGTGGTTGCAGTAATATTAGAGGTTAAATTGAAATACTGGGATAAGGTTTGTTCATATTGGCTTTTGTCTGGATTAAAAAACCTTGAAGAACTATGATTTCAGTAAACTCTGGAGATCTGCTATCTGTTACTTCATCTGTCAGTATTATACACTTTGAAAAGGGAAAAGCAGTGGAAACTGAAGTTATTTTACATCCCTTTGAAATTTTGCTTCGATCAACAGATGTTAATAGTGTATGCAGACAAATATTTATTTTCCTTATGAATTATTACAGTCACTTCTCTCACTCATTTAAACTGGGAAACAGTGTTAAACACAAGAACTTCTAACAGCAACAATAAATATAATAATTGAAATAACTAAGTAATTGACTGCAAGGAATTTAGTGGTATGCTGTTTTGCTGATTTTTATCTTTGGCCTTTTAAAATATTTTAAAATAAATCCATTACTGCTGTGGATTATTTTAATTGCTTTCTGACAATATCTTGTATATGCTTTTCGTTATATCTTTGTAAGTGATATTAACTATTTTAATTAATTTTTCCCAATATTGGAGAAAAGTGGGATAGACATGAATATATAATACTAATAATTACAATTTTTTTCATTTACAGATTGCTGAAACCTATTTTCAGGATGGAGAATGTATCCTTTTTAAAATAACAATAGAGTTGCATGCCATTGTCATAAAAATAATAGCACATGACTGAAAGTATTAAGCTACTGTGCATGATATAGCCAAAGTGGGGAGGTTACCATTCTCTTTAAGTGTGATTATTCTTAATTCTCATTCCTTAGTTGACTAAATATTTCTCTTAAATGCATACAAATAGTAATTAGGAGAAATCTGTTACAATGTAAAACTTGAAATTGTGTTGGTCTGTGAAGATCCTTTACATGGACTTACTCATGAATGTGCATGAATTTGCTCCAGTCTTACCCCAGCCTAATGCAGAAGGATATTATATTGCATTCATATTACTCTGGTTTCTGGAAACCCATTATGTTCTCTGGATGCCAGTATTTTAGAAACTAAAATGTCAGTGGGTAATTCACAGACCATTTGTTTTCATCACTTATATTGCTATAAATCAGGTTTATAGTTTTATAAAGCTGTTTCTGTGCATCAGTGGATCCTTTAAAACAGGTCTGAGCTACTGTGGAGGTTAGGGGGCTGTATTAGCCCCCCAGGAGATCTCAAAGAACCACACTTTTTTTAAAAAAATATATTTTTTCTCCGGAATGTTCCCAGACACTCTCTGACGAGTATGTGGCTATTTTTGTCATGGTTTTGCCTCCCCAGGGCATCTAAGACCCAAAAGAGGGTTTTTTTTAACAATAGGGAATCATTAAAAACACTTAACTGGTTTTGACAGAAGATCTCACCTAGCCTAAAAATGGCAAAAAAAAAAAAAATCCCTTGCACCCCCTTAGAGGCCATTTGAAAGCCAAAAAAAAAAAAAATTAACCCACGAACTTTATCCATCCCTTCTCCAAAACTACATGGGATATTGCGCAGCAGGTCACAATAAGACAAAGAAATTTGAGGATTGTCTTCTGTGAGCAGAAGTGGTTTCCCCCTCTCATAAAACATACCTAAGTCCAAACCAGTGTTTATAGCAGGCAGGTTGAGAAATGGGATTGGTTTGCACTTCCTGGCAGCCCTTGTTCGAGTGGTCCACGAGTATACAGCATTATCAGTTGGCTCATGGCTGAGCAGCATTCACATAAAAGTGCTATTTGTGTAAATAGAGGCAGCCATTTATGCAGTTGAAAGAAAGGGCTACTAGAAAATGTGAACTAAGTGATGAGCCACCATTCTTCAACATTTTTTCTATGACTTATTTGAAATTGTAGTGAGAATACTTAACCAATCTGAAGATGACACAAGGAAGGGGCAGCTTACAGTTAAGAAGGCAGAAATAACATTCAAAATGGCCAAGACCGAATGGAATGCTGGTGCAAAAGTAACAAAGTGTATGCCAGGAGAGGAAAATGGAAAGTTTGGCATATAGGGAAATGTATAATGGGAAATGTATATATTAAATGTATGTGTGTGTAAAATGTATACATTAAATTAAATGTGTAGTTATAGGACAGGAGCTACTAGGCCTGGCAGTAGTACATATCAAAATGGTCATGGGAACGTAGTTCATCATCACATCATCACATCATCATCATTTGGCAGTATGATGAAACTGCAAGGCTTATGCAGTATTTGGCTGCATTGTATTTAAGTTGTGGGAAGTTATAGTTCACTATTCTGTATTTGCTGGAACTTATTTGGAATATTGTGTGCAGTTGCTGAGTTCTAGACTTTAAAGATGTAAATGAGAGATGGGGAAAGTGTGGCCCAGGGGCCCCATCTGGTCCTCAAAGGCAGTTACGTGGCCCAGAGCCATCCAGCTCCCCCCACACCCACACACACACACACTTGAGAAATTCTGCTTCAACCGAAAGTTTTGGCCAAAAAGACAACCCTCCAAGGAGAGGATTTCTTTCTAATGAGTGTCCAAGAAACTGACCTTCCTCCATGGGAAGACTGAAGGAACTGGGTATGCTTATTTTCATAAGAAAATCCTGAGCAGACAATATGATAGCACCATGAGTCTTTGAAAAGCTATCACACAGAGGAGAATAAAGACCTCTTCACTGTCACTCCAGAAGTAAGAATAAGCAAAGCAGAGTAGTTTGATCAAGTATAAGGAAAAACCTCTTGATAGTAAGAGCAATTTGTCAATGGATTCAGCTATCTAAGAGCGTAGCTTTGTTGGAAGCCTTCAAGTTGAACCCCAATAGCCATCTAGTGGAATACTCTGCCTCTGGATTTTCTGTATCAACCAAGGAGTTGAACTAAAAAGTTTACAGGCTCCTCCACCTTTATTGCTCTAACTGGGTACTCCTGATTTATGATGTTATCACAACATACCTTTTAACTGTGCGAATTTGGCAGGAACAGTCCTAATTATTGTCCTACTCTCATTTCATTTTTTCATCTGCTTTCAAAATGCCCCAGTTTCTCTCTCTGCCTCCCACTTCCCCCTTTGTCCTCAGCAACTTCATATGCTGCGAACTGAATTCAAAGTCCAAAAATAGTTTGCACTTAATTAACTCAGTACCCGCTGCAGCGTCTTCTACCTTGTGCGGCCTTCCTCATTAATAACTTTTGCAATCTAGACTACATTGTGATGTTGCTTGGCCAGATGTGTTCCAGTCTCCATCTGTGAAACATTGGAGGGTTATGTCACAATATAAATGATCTTAAATTGTCAAGTATATTTTCCTGCAATGGTTAAAAGTAGACAAAGTGATGCAAATTATGAAGCTACATTTTAAGTTCATTCATGTATAGATCAAATGCTTGTTTCTGTTACATCCCAAAGCCACATGCTGTGCTACAGAATGTATGAAGTGCTAGTGTTTCCTCTGACTTTTCATTTTCCCCCCATATATGGCTTTTATTAAGCTTTAAATATAATTCAGCTGCTGTGTCTTTTTGTTCTAGTCTGCTCTTTTGAACAGATAAATTCTGGCAGTTGGTACAGGATTGCATTGTTTGAATTAAATCTAGCATCTTTAACTGAGAAAGTCAGTTTGTTGATGTAAGCTCTCATTCCAGAGAGTATGTTTCCCAAAAAAGGTAAAATGTTAAGATGCACAGTGAATTAGGGATGTTGACTACAGGGGAGAAATTTAAAGTAAATTGGGTTATACCCATGTAACCTCTGCATATCAAGTTAAATCATAAGGCAAGCTATTGCTTTTGAAAATGCTTGCAAAATAGCAGCTATACACCACTGTCAGTCTGTGTTTTCCTTTAGTTTTCCAATCAGATGAGAAAGCCATGAAGTTCATTCAGCTGGAACGGTTATATCATGAGCAGTTACTTGCAAATCTTTCTTCTATTCAACAGCAGTGGGGTAAGTGTGTCATACAGCTGAAGACTCCCCGTTGGATTTAATTTAAGGAATCTGTTATGGTTTTTTTATAATAAAAGAAAGCCTAGGTAGCAAAACAAAAACTTGGCTGCATATTCTTGTAGTTCAGTGTGGTGAAAAATACCCCCAGTTACCAGTATGCGTGGTGTCAGAAACTTTTCACATCTGATTTCCATAAATGAAAAGGAACATAATTTTTTTAGTTAGGTTTCTGGTTTTCAATAGGCTACTGTCATTACTCTGTGCTATAATATTTTGAAATTATTTTGAGTCTGAAGTCTATTAAAATATTTTTGCTTTTGAAGATGCAGATTTTTATATCGGAATATATGAAACATTTTGGTATTTCTGCAGAAAAAAAATGGAAAGCAACAGAATCAATTGAGGTTCCAGATCTTAAGAATTCTGCTAAAGGTCTGAATAACGAAGAGTTAGACAAACTTGCTGAACTTTGCACATCACATCAAGAGTAAGTAGTACACATTCCTTTTCTCAGCCATAATCCTATGTGTACTTGTGATTTTTTCACTATAGAGTAGTTCATATGCATTAAATTCTTGCCATTGTTTTTTTCCTTGAAGAATGTCTTTTTCATGCTGCTCTATAGAGTGATTTTGAAAATGACTGCTGTTTAAAAAGCAGCTTGCCATTTAAAACAGAGCTGCTGTTTCAAAGAACTGGTTTCCTTGATTCAGATGTCAAAGCAAATCTACAGCTATAGTGTTCAAAGGATCAAAAATATACCCCCTCCCTTTTCTTCTTACATGCTGATTTGCTTTTCCTTTCTGAGGTTTGTCTAAAGGTAGTTTTGTTGTGACTTCTTGATTGAGCTAAACATGATTGGCATTACTCATGGTGTCCAAATTGTAGCTGTGCCAGCCAAAAGAGTAAAGAGAGAATCAGCATTTGAGTGTCAGAATATTGTTCGCAATTTAGATCAGACCTGGGTATTATGCAACCCTCCAGATGCTGTTGGACTACAAGTTCCAGCAGCCTTTGGCAACATAGCCCATATTAAGAAATGCTGGGAGTTGCAGTCTAACAACTCTTGGAAGGCTACCTGATGTTGGCCCCTGGTTTGACAAATGATACATCTAAATTGAGTCACTGTGTACTGTACTTAATTTTGCATGTGACAAGTACTAATTTTTAAAGGAAAAATAATTGTAAAATTCCAAAAAATTCCAAATTTTCATGGGAATAAAATGGTTAAAAAGTAAAATTCAGGATATGGGTCCTGAGGCATTTCAGATTTGATGAAGGATGTTGGTGAGTTTCCACTTTCACAGCAGAGTACATTCTAAGCATATCTAGGTATAATCAACATTGAAAAAAAGTACATTGATATAAGTTGAGCTTTAAAAATAGTTCCTGCAAACAAAGAAGATATGAGTGCTCTTGGGCAAACCTTAGGTAAGAAAATAAGAAGAATTCTGCTAGATCATGGGTAAGGTCTATCTAGTCTAGTATTCTGACTAGTATTTTAGTCTAGTCTCATAAGAATCCTGAAACAGATCGGTAAGATCAATATTGCCTAGAATTGGGCCACCACTCCACATTCAGTAACCTTCCCTAAGAACGTCATATTGGAAACTACTCAGCAATTTACAAGATGGGATAGATCCAATTATTTCTATCCACAAATAATATTCCAGTCTCTTCTTTCTTTCACAGAGTCTCAGCGAGGCTTCAGTTTCTGTTGTAAACAGACTGATCAGATTCTCATGGCTGGCCTTGAAGCAGCTATGAAGATCAGGGCTGAATGAGCAAGAGCTCAGCTGAAATTTTTCATATACCTCATCCATCAGTGTGGCATCAAGGTTGAATTCATTGTGAGCAATTTATGGTAGAGCTCTGCTCTCCATGTAAGCCATAATGAGCAATGGATGGTTCTCTCAGCTCACTTGTGGGAAGGGGCTAGGTTGTACAAGCCTCTTTACCAAATCGAGTTCTACTAGGTAGCATAGTGCTGACACAATGGCAGCATAGGCACCTCTACAGTAAAAGTCAACATCACAGTGGTTGTTTTCAGATGGATTCTAATCTCTGCACAGATTGGCTGCTGCTTTTCCATAATTTCTGCTCTGACTGTTCTTGCTGCTGCGTTGCTCTCTGGACACATTGCTGGTATCTCCCAGTGGTGCAAAAGCAAAGCCTCTCTGGAAGGTCTCAAATCCTTGACCAACCCAGAGGAGTAGCTACTTTGAACTGTTGCAGCAGTTTGACACCACTTTCATTGCCATGGCTTCATCCTATAGAATATCAGGGTCTGTAGCTTACTGAGATACTAAGAATTATCCTCTGGAAAGCTTTGGAGCTTTCCCCCAAGCTACAGCACTAGAGCTCTTCCTCTTATCTCACCAAACTGTGAATCACAGTACTCCTTGGGACAGAGCCATGGTAGTTAAAGATCATCAAACTGCTATAACTGTACAGTGTGTATACATCCCAGGAGGAAAACAGCTAACATTTAGTCAGGGATGGCAACACAAATTCTTTCCACAGACGTAGTTTGACAGCAGCAAGAATGCTTACAGTTGTCAAAGTTCGTGCTGGTTCTTGCTTCTCTGTGTCTGTTTTGGTCTTCATGCTAAACGCTAAGTCTCACTCATATCCAAGATCAAAACGTGGATTATAGTAGCCTGATTATAGGCTAATCTAGAATGTGACAGCTGCAAGCATGATGGGTGATTAGCATATTATTTTGCCCTGCATTGGATAAAAGGCTGGAATTGGTCACAACAATAATTGTGTGGACACTCTGCTCCTAACATGCAATGTAATACCTCTCTCTCCCCTTTACAAAGTAAATTAAGGCCCTGCTACTATCTCCTGGTCCCACAAACTGTTTCTGTGTACAATAATAAATGCTGGTTTTAAAAGGACCTGTCAGGCACACAGAGGATTTATGTTCTATATTCCAACAAGTTTAGGAGTACATGTATACTTCAATTAACAAAGCCTCTAGCAAAGAAGATCCTTTTTACAAAGTCTTTTTATGCCTGCCCAGCTCCCCTTTTTTCATCTTCTGTCTAGCTGGAGCCTTTTTGGCAGCATCAGAATTGGAAACATGGTGACCAGAAGTTTTTGGGGAAAAATGCTCTCCAGGCCCAGTGGAGAACTCCATGGTAGAAATGCCTCTCCCTCTCCAGAGCAGTGATTATCAATTATTTTGGAGATACAGATGCCCCCCCCCGCTAATTATCTGAGGGTATGCAGACCATAAGGTATCACAAGGGATGCCTGTGGGTGGCAGTGCGTCCTGCCAGTGTTCTGAACTGTGCAGTTAATGAGTTAAAAGTAGTTAAAAGTAGACTGGTTGGGCAATCTGACAATCAGGAGGCTTATCTTCTGCCTCGACCTATTCATGGATTTCCATAGTTTCATAGGAACAGAACTTTTTAATCAATGGAGGAAACACACAAGTACTCTGGCATTTGTGCAGCCTTCCCTGCCTGTGGCTGTCCTTTTTTTTTTTTCCAGAACAAAATGGATCCTTGATACAAGATGGCTGGCCAGTGTTAAAAAAAATGTAACACCCAGCTACAAATAGATAGCATATCTGAACTACTTTGTAACAAATTAAACACTGGTGAACAAAAATTACTTGGCTTTGTCAAATGAGTCAAAGTGAATATCATTAACCTGTAGGATAGGAGTGGGCACACAGCAGGGTGTCAGAAGAGAAATAGTTTGTTCTTGCCTGATCTTTGAACTGATCTTTGCAAAGGAGTTTTGAGATTAATCTCTGGTCTGTACATGGCCCAAGGGTGACACGTTGTCCACCCTTGTCCTAATCATGTTGCTGCAGTTTTGTCTTTCTGCTTCATGGTATATAGAATAAGGTTTCTCAAATATACTCTCTAAAGAGCTGCCTTAGAAGCTATGGTGTGGAGCAGTTGATGCATTTGATATTTTATCAGCAATTTTTTAAAAAAATCTAGTTTCCTCCTTGAACATTTCCTAGACAGATTTACAATTCAGAGTGAATTAAGGATGTTCTTGAAATACAAAAATGCTTGAATATACAGTTCCAACTCCTCACACACTGTGATGGGCTTGCTTGCGACTTCCTTGGATATTGTTTCAAATGGGAGTGCTCCTCGCTTATATTCTATGTCCTTGGTTTCTTCATGACTATTGCGACCTGTTCTAATTTTCTGTTGGGATCTTTTCTATTTTTAAAACACTTCCAAGTAGTGGGTGGTTCTATTTGCCTGGAGGCATTTAGTTATAAACGTTCCCATTATAGCAATGTCAAAATTCACTTACAGTATATGACGGTATCTTTGTGGCTAAAATTTGAAAAGAGGACTCGATAACCTTTTGTGATGGTTTCTCTGATCTAGTAGGCTCGAATTCAACGTTATTTGTTTTATTGTTATATTTTTGTTTTTCCAGTTTGAGGGACATGAGCACCAGTGGATTCCAATAGTATGTAATATTTAATAGCTGAGTAGCAGAACACATGCTTTATATGTGTAAGAAGAACACAGATTCAACATTTTGGGGACAATACTGAGAAAGATGTTTGTTTATGAATCTGACCTCTCTGGAGAAAGCATGATTAAATGTTAATAAAGGAATAAGCAAGGACTAAGACCAGGAGCACCTACCACCAAAGCCTTACCCAGCCATTAACTCTTATTTCACAGGGTTATTTGTGAGCTTCTTGGAGGAATATAATGAATAATAGTAAATTGGAATAGAATACATTTGAAGCCATATCTTGTATGTAGAAGTCCCCATGCTAGAGTGCATTCTACATCATCTTTCTCCATTTCTGTGTTCCGCTGCTATCATGTTTATTTTTAATAATTTCATATGTATGTTTTTAAGTTTTTAATTTGTTTTTATTTGGTTGTTAACACTGTTGTGGTCTATAGCAAAGATAATTTCTGCATTTATTGGCAGCCATAACTCATCAGGCTGTGGTGCTAGACACCTCAAAATTGACAGAATGCTTTGGTTGTCATCCAAGTTACAGTGCTGAGTTTCGGACTGAAATGCCAAGTGAGGTGACTTCCTAGAAACAGTAAAGAAGGCTTGCCATAATTTATTGGAAATGTATTTTAAAAGGCAAAAATAAAACTCTCTGGAGTGTGGCTGTAAAGATTCCTGTGGCAAAAAATAAAATAAAATCAGGAAAACAGGAGTGAACTAAGGCACTGCTGCTAAAATTCCTGCAGTTTAAAAATGGTAGGAAAACAGAAGATTCTTGAAGTTTAAAAAAGCAAGGGAGGAAAAGCAAGACACAAGGTCCTGTGGAACGCATTTGGGGCATTTGGTACAGACCTGAAGAGGACCAGATACAGTAGAATTAGAAAAAGGAGAGAGCTTCCTGAGATATTGCTGCTAAGATTCCTGAGGAAAGGATGGAAGCATTAAAACAAGAGAGGGCTAAGAGGCTGCTGCTGAGACTCATGAGGTTAAAATGTGGCAGGAAAACGGGAGAGAACTCTCAAGGTTACTGCTGGTAATATTTCTTAGGTAAAAGGAGGAGGATGGTAAAGTAAGAAGACCTTGGGGGAATGAATCCATTCAGCACCACGTATACTTCAGGTACAGTCAGCCCTCCACATTTGCGCGTTTCACTTTTGCAGATTTGATTATTCACGGATTATTTGCTGTCACCTCTGCCGCCTCCTTGTGCCATTTTTAATAGGGACTGCAAGCCTTGTGAGACCGAGAAACTGCAAACGAGGCTAGTAAGTCCCTATTAAAAATGGTGTGGGGCAGCAGTAGAGGTGGCGGTCAGCCTCATCTGCCCTCTACTGCCTTGTGAAGGAACCCTGATGCCTCCAAGAAATCCATGGTGGGTTGAATATGGTGATCATACTTTTTTATGTGTGCTAAATATGGTTTGGGAGGGCCTAGTTATTCACGGTTTTTCCACTTTCATGGGGGTCTTCTGCCCCTAACCCTAGTGAATGTGGAGAGATGACTGTAGTGAACACAAATAGAATCTGAAACAAAATGTTGCTGCATTTAGTGCTCCTGTTAAGAATGTCAACCAGTCAGCTGTATCCTTTTGAGGAATACTCTGTTCTGTTCCTCCCCCTAATCTCTTCACCTGATTTTTCTGTTTCTCTTAAACAGTCAGTGTTTCATGCCCACTGAGAAATCTCAGTCCTGCCTGAGCTGTTTCAGGTAGTTTCATTTTTGGGGGGGGTTTTTTTTTTTTTTATGTATTTAAGCAGACCTTGAGATCCTCCTTGCAATCTCTCTTGCATGTGGAAGGTGTTCTTTTCATTACATAAGAATCCATACTTGGAAAAAGCTGTTAGCTTACCTTGATGAGCTCTGCCACCGGTTATGGTTTTACACTGCTTTCGGGGTTATTTCTGTGGAAAACAAGAGAACTGACTACTGAGCAAAATAGAGAAAATAAATGTGTTATGCAAATACTGCAGAATACCAGCAAAGTTTGCTTTTTCACAGGTACCCATCTATTCTGCAAAGAAAATCAAAACAGGAAGTAGCACTGTCTTCTCCAAAATCTCATTGATCTGAAAGCCACTGTGAATTCTTTTGAGTAGTCAATTTTAAGTCAAGATGATTTTTTTTGAAAACTGATACCTTCGTATAAACAAGTGTTGTAAGAACTTTTCTCATAATCTTGTATTGATTTTACCACTTTGACTACCTTCTGGGCCATTAGCGATAATTGGCATTTGTAATGATGTTAGCATATGGTCTGCCTCAGTGCTTTAAAACTATGCTGGCACAGATAATGTTTCAGTGTTGGAAACTTCTGTGCTAATATTAGAGCACGGAAAGAACAAATCTGATTTGTCATCTAGTTTTGATGACGTTTGTTGTGAAGAACATTTGGATGAAAGCAGCTGTTTAAATTTTTTTTTACCTTATTTTTTTCGTTGCAGGCCACTTATGTCCAGTAGCAAGGTAAGCTATAACATATTCCTTGACATAGTTTAATAACTAAATGTTTGGATCTTCTCATATTTGCTAAATGTGAACAGAGAACAGAGCTTATTTCCCATAATATGTGTTGCATGGAAGTAAAAAAAATAAAAAATAAAACAAGCAATAGTATTTAATGATAGGAATACTATTCTGTTTTTCAGCTGATAAGTAAAGAAAAATCCTTGAGACATGAGAGTTTGATAGGTTTAATGGTATCAGAAGATTTAAAGGAAAGAAGTGCTGCTGCAAATGATTCAGGTATCCCTCTTGTAATATATCTGAGTTTAAATTTAAAATCAACATTGCAGTGTTTGGAAAAAACTTGTTTTTATTGGAAACATGTCTGGAATCTAGTTAGACACAGTTCAAATAGGAGTAATATAGGAGGGTATTTTTGATGTCCTAGACTTTTCTTGGAAAGAACATAATGTGCAAACAGTGATTGTGAACAGTATCCTTCATCTCCCCAGCATTAAAAATGGCCTCTTCACACTCACACCACTATTGATAAAGTGAAAACAGGAAAATATACTGAAGATGGTTGTGATACAAAGACCTGTCTTAAAGTTTTCTAGATTTGTTCCTGCATGTTTCTCCTCCTTCTTCCAGTCTTTTTAGATTTCTCTTTGCTGCTTTTAACACATATGCACAGCTTTGTAATTGGATGTAGGATTCCATTTAACAAAACAGAAAATACAGATTGGTTTTATTAAATAGAGGGGGTATGGGAGTAAGTCCCATTTAACTCAGTGAAACATAGTTCTGAGTAAATGTTTGTAGGATTGCACTGTAAATGAATTATAGTTCCATTAACAGCAAGGGGTTATTGTCAAACACTGATGTCATTCGCTCATGGATGCACTTAGCAAGGGGAAGTGCAAGGTTCGTCCCTCTGATTTTCAGGTAGCAGGAAGAACTCAGTCTTTTTTCACCAGTCCAAGGCAAGACTCCACTAATGGAACAAGCAGTTCGTCCCAGCAGTGACTGATCAGAAATAATAATAATAATAATTGTTGTTGTTGTTGTTATTATTATTATTATTTGTTACCCGCCCTCAACTCAAAGTTCTTTACTGAACGCCTAAGCATCACCTTGTCTTTAGCGACAAAACTACAACTATTTGGCATCTGCTATTCAATGAATTCACCAAAGTTCAGTGGTGTATTCTAAAACTCTGGCTATGTTTAGCTTTTAAGTAGTGATTTAAGTCCCTTCTATCTCTTCAATAATGTATTTCAAAGAAGTAGCCATGTTAGTCTGTTACAGCCTAAAAAGGAAAAGGAGGAAGAGGAAGAAGAAAAAAGAACCTAGCATCACCTTTAAAACTAGCTATCCCAACTAATGCCATCAGCAGTTAAGTTATATATATGTTTCTCTCATCGCATCAGTAGATGTTTATCCCCAAGTGAACCCTGATCTGCTGGCCTTTTTTTTTTTTTTTTTTTGGCAACAGAATGTTGCCACTAAAACAACATTCTCTAGACAGTGAAACTAAATCAGCCCTTTGCCAACTAAATGCTATCTTTAACCACAGTCTTCTGTGGAAGCCTGAATCTTCACTGGAAATTGTTAAGTGGAGTCCAGATAGAAAGCGGTGAATGGCCATTTCTGCACTAGCCTGTTATGGTGCTATTATTCCACTTTCAACATCCTATGAAATCTTAGGATTTGAATGTTTGTTTGTTTCCTTTGAGGCTCCTCCCTAAACTGCAAATCCTAAGATTCCATAGGATGTTGAAAGTGGAATAATAGCACTGTAACAGGCTAGTGTGGAAATGGCCAATGTTTCTTTGGTGCAGTGCAGAATAGATTGCTTCATACTGTAATAACATGGCCCACAGTGCTGGCAGACAGAGTGTCAGGTTTCCACCATATACCTTGTGGCTTGAAAAGTGACTTTTAAAGTGCACTCTTAATTTATTTATTTTTTTACTTAAAAAATGTCAAAAGATTCCTTTGTACTTCCCACACAAGAACTTAATTATTGCTATCATAATAGCTATGTCCTCATGTGACCTTACTGGAAGAAAATCTATTTTTTAGCATGCTTCTCTACATGTTCTTTTGAAAGATTATTTTTGTTTCTTTCTTTCTTTCTTTAAATAAAATATGGAAACTGAGCCTATCATCCCATGAGCTTTGAAGAATAAGCAGCTAGTTTATTTTATTCACAAAATTTGATTGGTATTTGATTGGTATTTTATACCATAAAATTAGTGAAACAGAGCCATTGCTACCAGACAGGACTTCACTTAAAGCGTTAATGGTCAGTGTTATCAGATTAGTGATTTTTTTCCCCCTCTCTTTCAAACGCACGCTCTAAAATGCTGATGTACTGAACCAGTTTTAAATGCTTGAATGCTTCTCCTGTTGCATTTAGATACACAAACTTGGTCTGGCATTGGACCAAAAAAGAGAATCGTCACAAAGAGAGAGAAAGGAGCGAGAACTTCCAATCTAAAAGCCATCGTTTGCTTCGGGAGAGGGCAGATCATCGCCTAGCTGTGGAGAAGGACCACATGGAGGAGGAGCACCACATTGCTGAATCAACACAGGAGCCACCCACTCGGTCCACAGGGAAGCTGAGCACGCCTCACTCTGGCTGTTTATCTTCTAAGGATGCTAGTGAAGATGACAGTGAGCAGCTAAGAGAAGAACAGTTCTCTGAGGATGTGGCAGAAATAGCAGCAGCTGCTGAGGGGCCTGCAGCAGAGTGCTCTAGTGAGCCAATGGTAGACACATTGTTTGTGGCAGATGCTGGTGATATACCTCATGATCTGATTTCCACAGATGAAAATGTTCTGTCTGAAAAAAACTTACTCAGGTCAGAACAGTGTTCTGACTCTATTGTGACTCCCAGCAGCCAGCTGGAAAGCAGCATATTAAACCAGCAGCAGCAGCAGCAGCAGCCTCATCATGGAAATGATAGGAAATCTGGCCAGGGCAGAACATCAGACATCAGTGGAGATGGGTACACTGAGAGGAATATACCTGAACAGGCCGCTGCCACACATGAAGGAATACAAGAAGAAGCAACAGTCCTGGAAGAGAAATGTGAAGATGAAAGGCCAGAAGACTTCTTTGACAGGTTTTTAAATGGTAGCCTAAAAGACAGGGAAGAATCCCTCAAATACCTAGAAAGTCAAGGGGATCCTGGAATTGCTTCACATATGCTACCTGAACAAGCACTTTATAGTTCATCAGATGGTTATGCTTGGGATGAAAGCTTTTCTTCGCTTGACGAACTTGCAAAACGGATAGAGATTGCTGAGGTAAACACTGCAAAAGTAACAGAAAATTGTTTTCTGTTCTTTATGTTTCTTTTATTTCTTTTCCTTATTTTCTTTAGCATGAAAAAGAATAGTATTTTTTTAATGTCATAATTCTTATTTTGTTTAACTGTTATGCCTCTGCTTTAGAAATTGAAGGCATGCATGAGAGGATATTTTGATTTCTTATGTCTTTCCTTTAAAAAATTTGATCTGTAAAAGATAATTTTTGTACAAATCATTGTCAAGTAAAAAAATTACAACCTC
This sequence comes from Iguana delicatissima, assembly GCA_948472985.1. Lineage (NCBI taxonomy): Eukaryota > Metazoa > Chordata > Lepidosauria > Squamata > Iguanidae > Iguana > Iguana delicatissima. The sequence goes on along the minus strand of CAOKZL010000048.1, from coordinate 357,750 downwards.
TATATTTTTAAAGGCCACGGCATTTGCAATGAGCAGTAGTCATAGCAAATCAGATCCTGAGTGGGACGGACTCTCGGGAGCATAATCTATAGAACTGCTTCCCTATTCCTGACTACAAAAAAATCTGTAGTTCAAATTCGGGTAAATAAACACCTTTCTCTTACAATAAAATAAAATGGCTGTCTTATGAAAAATATTCACATTTGTTCTGTAAAAATATACTGTCATTGTTCTTTTAAACTGAGTGAGGCCAGAGAAAGCAGAGTGACTTAGCAAATTGGATCTGAACAGAATAGATTGGTTTATGAAAGGCCTGAGGGCAGGCTGTTTTACGAGCACTTTTATGAGCACTTTGTACTGCTGCTCCAAAGCCCACAGTGCCCTGTCAGAAGCTAGAGTTTAAGGCAGAACACATCATACTTTTGTAACTGGCTGACCTCCTTAAGGTCACGTCATGCCTCTGGGCACGTTAGTTGAGTCTCCTAGGTTGTTGTCCACTGAAGGCTATCCGTTACAGGTTATGGTTTCGTCTGTAAAAGCCAAAAGGAGAAATTACCATCTGTCATCTTTTATTTAAAATCTTTCCAAAGGCAAGATAAATAAGGCTGCTTTTTCATATAGAGGGTAAAGAAGCCTGTCCTAGTAGTTTGCAGTTTGAGTGTCAGTAGCACAGTCATTAACTACAACAGTACTTACAGGTATTTTGAACACTGAGATGTAGCCGGGGCTGGGCTTCCGCTCATGCAAGCGTGGAATCCAGCATAAGTGGTGGGAGCACAGTCTTCTCTTTCTGCTGCAGTCCCCTGACCACCAGAGGGGGGAAGACCCTGCTCTAAATGGTTGGAAAACTATCTGTAGCATGTTTTGCTGCTGGACAGGGCTGTGTAGGGAGAGAGGCTGAAAATTCTGACTCTACTGCAAATGTCCTGTTAGATTAAGGCCCACATTTGTTTTCCAAGTTTATTTGGAATACCTTTATTTATATTATTTATATCCTGTATTTCTGAGTACTTGGAAGAAACCCAGATGCAATGCAAGCATTTTCCTCCCCTGAGATATCAAATTAATGACGATATAGTTGGCTCTCCACATTTGCATGTTTGACCTTCATGGACTTGATTACTTGCGATTATCTTCAACCCCTCCCCCCACCTACAATGCTTATTTTCCAGAGGAACCTTCCCTTTCCCTGAGTCTGATCAGGCCACGTAGCCCTTTAAAAACCTACCTCTGGTCCTCCTCTTCCTGTACCACCAGCCACTGGCTGGTCAGCTAAGAATGGCTCTGAGCTCGATTTCTCAGCACCACAAACCCTCTTCCAGTGGGCCCCCACCCACCCAAGGAAGGAGATCATGAGGAAATACAGGGCCACCATGCCAACTCTCCCTTCCCTCTCCTTTTCTGTGACCTGGTTTGGACCCTGGATGCCAGTTCTCTTCACCATGCGTCAGCCTCCTTTCCACAGACACACAAACACACACACTTTGTGTTTGTGATTTTTCCACTTTTGCAAGGGTTCTGCTCTCAAACCTAGTGAATGTAGACGGACAACTATATAATCTTGTCATCAAGTACAGCAGGAATATAGGAAAGTTGTGACTTAAGAAGAGCTGTAACGTTTATTAAAATGTATATGGAAATGGATATAAAAGGGCCTTGAACTTACCAAATAAACAATTACCATGTTTTCTGTGAGGGCCTCACTAAACCCTGAAATGAACAAGAGTTTACAAAATCACACACTCTTGACTGTAACATAACAAAAATGTGAAGTTTTGGTACTGATGACATGTTAGAGTCATACTATATTAGTATATTACTTTCCCTAACCAAATATGCTGCAGACCTTGCTGCCAGGTGGCAAACAGCATGGAGAAGTCAAGCAGCATTTGAAACTTTTTGCCTGGAGGACAGATTGTTGTTTCAAGAGTCCTGTATTCCATAACAGTTTTTAAAAATCCTTTAAAATGTAAAGCCAAGATGTTTAGAGTTATGCTAAATACTGTTACAATTTTATTTAAAAGAAACAACTTCCTTTTAGTTATTTAGGACAATCAACTAACGATAATTCTCATGCCTGCTCAAGAACGAACTGACAGTGCTGTTTGCTTTTTTCCTTTCTGTATGTGAAAATCTGTATAAATAGACTGTGCAGAGTTTAACATGCTTCTGTGTTAAAATCTTGCCTGTTAAATTTCAAATACATTAATTTAGTCAGTCTGTTTAGTAGTAGTAGTAGTAGTAATAATAATAAAAAAAAAATTCTAGCAATCATTTGAATGCTGTCAATTCTATTTTCCCCTCCACCGCTTTCATCATATGCTTACTGTAGTAAGGCAAGAGTTCTTACGCAATGCCTAACTCCAGCTTGCTCATCTCTGAGTGGAACTCAAAGTGCTTCACTAGCAGACTTTGGTCTCTGAATAGGGGACGGAATGTACCTTGCATCATTCGACAGCAATCTCTCCGGGCCAAATATGGAGTAATACTGGCTGTCTCTAGAGGGAGCTTGTTACCCAGCCTGAGTCAGCTTGAAGCATGAGCTTCAGAAAGATATAAATCAGGTGAAAGCCAAAAGGATGGAATGGAATTCTTCTTTGTGTCAGAACAGAGGTATATCTTGTAGTAATTCTGTATAATGTTCTAGTTGGGCTGCTGTTCCTGTACTTAGTATGAGAAGTAAGGATGGCAGCTTTCCTTTGCTTCCTTTCAAATATGTATATTCGCTTTAATATTTAATTTTGAATTGATTTCCAAAAATGAACGCTGATATCAGGAGTCTGCAGTCCTGGGCACTTCTCCATGCCCACACCAGTAGAGGCCTCCTGTTCAGCCACAAGGTCCTTTAGCCTAGCAACTCCTCCTTGCTGTTTCTACATCTTCATTTATTCTCTCCATGCAAAGGAGAGGGAAGAACAGAAAAGCTTCTGTCTATGGTGTCTCAGGATAATAATTTGGCTGACAGGGAGGGGGCAAAATGAAGGCATAGTCTCCCATAAGAATTCTGCATCCCCCCCCACCTGAAGATTTGCTACAGTCCTCAAATTTCTACATTCCAGCAACTTAAAATGTCAGTTGAACACTGGAAAATATTTTAGGCACCCAAAGAAATAGTTTAGGCATCTACAAAAAAGGGGCAGGAAAAGTATACAAAGGAAGATGAACACAGCAAATAGAAGAGTTCTAAGTATGACTGATTCTCAATGTTCCACTCTGCACTCTTGTAAATCTGGGGACTGAAAGAAAATTTCATTGGTGGAGGAAAATTCCTACTTGTAGAGGCAGTGCCCTCATTTTACACCACCACCCCTGTAACTGCACCCTTGAGTGTATATTGGGCTCAGAAGGAGGGGAGGAGTAGCAAGAGTAGGAGGACGATGACCTTATTCAGGCAGGTATGCCCTCTGAAAGCATCATACTCAAAAGCTGGGACCAACACTGGCAAGAACAGTCACTATGAGAAACCACAGAGATTTATGAGTGAATACCTATTCAGTATTGCTTATTTTTGGAACTTGGTGTTTGTGTAAACAAAAGGAAATTTCGTATCTGTGGTGTTAAATGTAATAATAAATTTCTGTTGACATTTTTGCTGGTAATATAACCTTTGATCCAGATTTCTAATTGATCTGTGCATTCTGCAGGAAGAAATTAAATATGCTGTGGCTGGACATACTAGCATAGGAATATTTAGCCCAATATTTCATTCAGCTGCCAATGGCAAATAGATTCTGGTTTCTCTTCAGATCGTATAAATAGATTAACATTTTAAAAGAAAATCTTTGCATAAAATGAGCATTGTCAGTGGTTAAAGGCAAAAGCACACCTATCTCTTAAAACAAACACCTTGCTAATTAGATTAACACATGCATTCTCTATTTGCAGTCCAGGCATTTGCAAATATGCTCAAAAAATAGTCCCATAGTGAGGCTTACCCTAAGTCAACATTTATAGAAGAGGTGGGCAAAGTCTGTCCCGGACCGTTTTTGTAGGACCCCCAGCCCCCTGGGGTAAAAAGTGCTCCCAAATGGCATCTAGGAAGAGTGGAGGATTTTTGCCATTGTCTCCCCTGTGCCATTTTAGACCCAGGAAGTGCTTTAAAAAAAGAAAAAAAGAAGTGATCCCCTCAGTCAGTGTTCTTAACCTGGCGTCTGCAGACCCCTGGGGGTCCATAGACCATTCACAGGGGGGTCCTGAAGCCCTGCTGCTGGATACCAACAGCAACAGCAGCAACACTTTCCTGCCAATGGCTGGCACTTCTCAGAAAGGAGGAAAGAATAGTGGAGGGAGTGTGTCTCCATGCTTGGCTTAGCCTTGCTCCTTGAGAAGGGAGAGAGAGGGGACTCTGCATTGAATGTCAGGGTGGGTGAAAGACTTCAAAGGAGACACTTGGATTCATCACCTGCAGGCAAGAACCACCCAGCAAGCTCTTGCTTTCTGCCTTCCTTCTACCGCTGCTTTCTTTCTCTCAGTCTATCCCCTTTCCTCCCTCCCTCCCTTCTCTGGGCTCCCCAGAGATAAAAATGAACAATCTGAGTGAATAATAAGGTAATTTTTCATTTTAGAAGGGTGCTGCTGCTGCTGCACAGAATGCCTTGTTTTATTGTCTCTCCTATGCAGCAGCCAGGGTGTGGGTGCCAAGGGATGCGGTGGCAGGCACGTGTGTGTACCCAAACTGCTCCCTCATTTGCCAATGAGAGAGCAGCTTTAGCACTTGCACCTCCCTGTTGCCACGTCCTTGAGAAAAGGGACACAGCGGCAGACATGTGCACGTGTCCAAACTGCTCCTTCATTTGGAGACACCTGAGGAGCAACTTTAAATAAATATTTAAATGTTTAACTAAATATTTGAATATTTAAATCTTGAGTGAAGTCTTGGGTGTCTCCAGCAATAAATTATATTTAGAAGGGGTGCCTGGTATAGAAAAGGTAAAGAACCACTGCACTGAATCATTTCCTGTTACAACAAGCCTGTAATGGCCAAGAGGGGCAAAATGTGGCAAAAGTCCCCCTGATACCTTTTAGCAAGCCTATGGGAGTATTTGGGGGCAAAAACTAGATCTTTTTTGTGAAGGGTGTGGTGGAGGTGTGCCACCCCAGGTTAGGAGGCTAATGTGCCCTTTACCCTACAACAGTTTTCTATCCCAATTTATAGGATAGTTTTCATTATTTATATCGTTTGTGGTTGCTTATCAGTGCTACTCTGTTTCATAGTGTATATCCAAATATCCTTAAATATGTTTATTTTTGCTTTTTAACAAAGGATTCTAATAAATCACTCTAATTTTAAACTATGTGTTCAGATACATGGATACCAAAGATAAATTTTAATTTGGGCAGGTTACTTGGAATGTCATCCCTCTTGTGAATCCTTGAATATTTTTAGTTAGTTAATCTCAGCAGAAGGTTACACTCTTCCTATATGGCTTTATAGTGCTATAATTTAGGCCAGGAAACTTTGAATAGTATTCTGTTTCTACTTTGCCCACAAAATATAACAGTAGGAACTACTATATGTACCTGCTGACAGCCTGGAAACTTGAATAATTTATCAAGCATTTTTAATGTTTTTCTAATATAGTAGAAATGATTAAACTCTATTCAAAGAGAGGCTACAAGTATCTTCACTTTGTATTCTTATGCTTTTAGCAGTTCAGCTTATTATTGATTTTATATTTTGAGAGGGTTTACTTATAGAACTAAGTGCTAGAATTAATGCTTGAAATATAAACCCTAGGTTTTATTTTAAAAATATGCCTTGTAGCTTCATTTGAGTGTCTTTAGGGTGTTTTTGCTTTTGGGCTCCTACCTGATTTTATAGTCTAGTGGATTCCTGGCATAAGAACAAGAAGGGCTTGAATATTCTTGGGCTGGATCTGGCTTCCAACATCTGAAATTCCAACAGTCTGTGTGCAGTATCAGAACTTGAAAGACCATAAGTTGGATCAAGGCTGTTGTCCCTCTGTTGAATGAAAGAGTGACCCATACTTCCTTTAGCTGCCTATAGCCTCCAAAAATCTTCTACAGAGTTTGCAGAGAGGTACTGCCTGGAGCAGTTTTTAGGGGGTTTAAAGTGGTGCAACAGGGGAAAAGAATTTGCAGAAGTTACACTAGAATCCCTCCTGGGTCACAAGCCTTTCTATAAACAAAAGGAAATCTAATCAATTCAAGCCTATGGAATTATCTGTAGAATCAGCTGAAATTATGTCCATGTTCTCTTTACAGATCTGTCCACACACATAAGTTGGGAGGAGGGCATGAAAACCTTCTGCAAAGAGCAGATCTTACTGTGTATTATTGCTACGGCTGTCCCTGCCATGCCTTTTTCTTACTGCTGGATGCAGTGCCACCTAAGGTGTACAGAACCCTCATAGGGGCTAAAAACACTGAAGCTCAAAATAAAGTATTAAAAGCTCCTGGCAGTCAATCCAGCTCAAAGCTCACTGCATTTGCTGCCAGGGCTGAAATTGACAATGATCTTCATAGTTCATCTTGAGATCAGTCAGTTTCAGCTCCTCTGTGAGTCATCTCTTTGCAAAATGAGATCTGATGTTAAGGTCACAATGTGGTCATGGTCAATGTCTCATCCATGAGAAGTCATGTCATTAACACTGCCTGGTAGGAGCCTGAGCTATTCACATAATCGCATTTCAGACTGTTTCTGCTCATGTAGGATAAATTGCATTTTCCTAGCAACACTGTGTTGTAGTTTCAGAGCTATTAAAAAGTGCAATAGCATTACTGCAAGAATCTGCACTTCGTGGTGTTTGCACTGCACACACAAGAAATCCTTAAAAAACCGTCAATTTTTGTAGGGATACTAATTGTACTGATTGTCTGGATAGCCCATATGTGTACAGTACAAGGGAAAGTGCTTTGATTGACAAGAGAGACCAAAGGGAACTCCAGCTGTAACATATACAGATCTATTTTATATTGTATTGTGCTACTATAATAGCATAATATTGATTTCAGTATTCATTGGTGTTTCAAAGACAAATTTCTTAGCGATCTTTGCAAAATCATTTGGAGTAGTTATAAACTCCAGTAGCAAAATCTTGAAGCAGATATTGTTGTATAATTGTATGTAAAACATGTATTAATGCAGGTATACTTTTCAGAGAAAGAGAGCTCTTGTTATGGTGCCATCAAAATAATTGTGCTATAATTCTTGTTAGACTGTTCCTACAGAAGGACTTGTATCCATATTAAAGAAAAGAGATGACACTGATGGAAAAACACTTACTCAGATCCAGCAGAGGCAGTCAAAACGAAGAGTGAGATTCCAAGAAATGGACGACACATTAGATCAAGGTATTCTGCTTATATTTTTTCAGGGTTTTTTCCAAGTTATACACTAATGTCATATTTTCACAGTCATGTGATATATGAAATAGTCTGTACAACTGGGGTGAGGAACCTGTAGCTTTCCAAAAGTGGTTGATCCTGAGCCAGCATGGCCAATGGCTGGGATGATGCAAGTTCTAGTCCACATTAATTCGGCGGCCACATCCTTACTATAAAACAACTATCTTTATGTGACATATTTATTTAGATTTTTAAGGGCTGGGATAGCATCTATACTCTATAGTTAATCTGTCTAAGTTGTATCATGTAGGCTTTAAAGACTAATGAAATACATTATGAAACCAAGATCATGATTAGGGCAACAAGTGGGACATGCTGTAAACTGTTGGTTCTCCTAACTCCTCCTGTCTTCCCCCTCCCCACTGTACAACTTCATTTCTTTTTTTCTTTTTTTTTGTATAATTTTTATTAAAAGCTTGTCCCAAAAATTAAAAAAACTCTCACACTTCCATGCTTAAATCTTCCAGTTGAAATTGCTTATTTACATTCCATTACAAACATAATTTCCATCTTACAGAGAGAAGAACAGTTACATTATTTCTTCTTTGATTTCTTATACATTTATATCCTTACCCAATCCAATACTCTTTTCCATTCTTTCTCAAAGTTCTGGATAGATTTATTCTTCAAAGAAAATGCTAACTTTTCCATCTCTATCATATCCAGAACTTTTAACTTCCATTCTTCTATATCAATATGCTTCTTTGCTTTCCAGTGCTGCACATATGTCAACCTTGCTGCAATTATTAAATATAATAATATCTTCTGATGACTTCTTATTTCCCTTTGTTGCCCTAGCATGTTTAACAAATAAAGCTCTGGTTTCATTTCAAAATTCAGCTTACAAATTCTTTGGATTTTGTCATGTACCCCCTTCCAAAAATTTTTTGCTTCATTTCTATTTTCATATTGTACCCAAATATCCCATGGCTACTGAGCCATGCTCTTGCCTTACCAGGCTGTTATGAAGGGATATGGGGCGCAGGTGCCCTATAGCATTTTTTTAAAATTGTACTTAGAAATGCTTCTAAGCCTCTCCAAGCATGCTGATACATCAGTGTAATACATGCACACTGTCCAGGCAGTGCTTAATGACTGAACTGAAATATTTCAGCTAAGTGTGATTTGATCAGATATAATGCATCTTATATTTACAGAGGAAGTCGGAGGTGACTCATGCATTTTGCTGATCTTACTGTGTATAGCAACTGTATTCCTTAGTATTGGAGGAACAGCACTATACTGCACATTTGGCGATGCAGAATCTCCGGTATGTACTGAGTTTGCAACCAATGTGGACTTTTATTATACTCGAATACTGCAGGGTATAGAGCAGCTTAAGCATTGGATACCTTTCTCATAGAAAAAGGAGATATAAACATTTGTTGACACCTCATTGACAATTACTGAAGAGAAAAAAATTCTTCAATCTTCTTATGATATGGCACCTCCAGAAGATGAATAGCAAATTACATAAGCACCTACGTTCTACATAGGAGCTACTTTCCAGTGATTAGGAATATAGAAATCATGTTACGGTGTCAAGAGGCAACATGAAAAACTGGTAAACGTACTGTCCTAATATTCGTCTTTTGAGATGCCCCCTACACTTGGGAAATGAAGAGGAAAAAAGTGATTGCCTTCCTTACAGTTTCTCATCCCCACATAATCATATGCAATCTGTAAATTTAGTGCAAGACAACTGATTTTTTTTTCAGCTAATTGTGCAAAGATATTGTCTCCAGCTATCATGCAATAAGTCGAGACCTTATGGAAATGTTCCTTATTTGGGTTTAATTAATGTCTGTCGATTTTTAATTGTCCTGACGAGTTGTGTAATTTGGAATAGTCCTGCAGAGATCAGAGCCCTCCATCTAGAATCTAGATGTTAGTCTGCCTTGCATTTCAGAGTACAGCAACTGCAATAAGTAATGCATCCATCATTTTATGTACAGCCTCTTCATAGAATTTTAAAGTTGTAGGTTCTTAAGAAATGGAATTTTAAAAACAGATTGACCACACATAGAAGGCATATGAGAGGTACCATCTGCATTTCTTTAAAAAGCTTGCTTGCCATATTTCATGTTTTATGTTTAAATGTGCAGCTAGAAGCATAAAGTGTGCATGCGACAAACACCAGCATCATACTGGTATACTTGACAAGGAGCCATAATAGGCTGTAGCTCCCCACTGCATTCAGAGACAAATGTGAGTGATTTGCAAAATGGGCTATAGATGTATCAAAACTCTCAATGGTACTCTTAAAGCTACTTCTGCTTGACCACGCTATGAAGAAAAGGGATGATCCCCGAGAACCTATATTTGCACAAGGATGTAAACGTATTAGTTTAAATCCTGAAATGATGCCTCGGAATGAGAAGAATTAGAATGGCTTTGCTACCCAGACCAAAGAGCAACAGGGACAATCTAGTCATGCCGTTGCACCAGTAGCTCTTTATTGTTGTCGGGTGAAGGTCCTATCTCTTTTGCAGTCCAACATTGGATTGTCTTGCTTTCTTTTTAGATCTTGTAACCCACAGCCACTAAACTTTTTTTGGAACCACTTACATTTTGGAATAAAAATGGACTAAATGAGAGCAGCAATAAAAAAAAATTAAGACAGAACAAAAATAGGAGCCACTGAAAATTACATACAGTGACAGTGCATGCTAGCATTTTTATTTTCTTAGTCTTTGTACACTTTAAACTGTCTGCGGTCCTGCCAAGATGCTTTTCATACTAAGTCAGGTGAGACACCCTGTATGTAGTGGGGAAGACATAGCATGTTTGGAGTCAGACATTTAGTTGATACAGGACATTGGGTCCTCATCATTTTTGTGTGCCTTAGAACTTTCCAGCATCATCCCTGTGTCTGCAGTAGCAGAGATCAATAATCATGAGCCAGCTTATGTTTGAGACTGTTTGTCTCCATAAAAGCTGCTTTATTGAAGAGAGGAATGCTCCATTATTCTTCTTCACAAATCAGCAGCTCTTGAATATAAGATCTAGGAAGGACTCTAGGGTTCCTGTGTGAAAACTCATTGTGAAATATGCTTGCTTAACCTCTCCTCAATTTGAAAATGATCTGCCATGTGACACAGAGGGCTTGATATTCATCAAATGCAAAACCTGAACTCCAAAACCAGTAGTTCCACCTTTTATTGAATCTTGCACAATGGCTCAAATCCAGCCTGAAAATCTCCAGCAGCACTGTTGTGGCAGATTACACCTTTGCACAAGCAGTTGTGCAAGAAGTTGCACAATAAAAACTGGGTTGGATAATGCTTCTGCATTAACTCTGAAAATGTACAGCCACTAAGACATTGCAAGCACAATGGCAGCATTGGATATTAGCCCAAATATTTTAATTGCAAGTAGAGTTTTTTAGTTTATTTAATAACCTCAGATTAGCAGTGGAGCAAGCTATGTATATGAATATGAAATTGCTTTTTGAGGTGTTTTTGAGCAAAGTTTGCAAAGCATTTTTTGAAATAACATAGTGGTCTGTTCCAAGAGAGAGAAAAACAGTAATGTCTTATTAGTGCCTAGGTGGGGCATGCAGATAATTGAGTTTCCATGGCATTTTTTATTAAAAAAAAATTTTTGAAAATAAATATTTCTGCTGCTTAGCCTGTCAGACTTCCTGAGGAGATGTGCAAAAAAGAAAAATAGATAAACCCAATAAAAACATTTTTAAAAAACAGACTAAAGAAGATTTTTAAAAACGATTCTTAAAAACACACAAACCTAAAACAATCAGAAAAAACACCTTGTTTCAAGGACAAAGGCTGTACGAAACAGTGCAATCTTGGCTGTCTGCTGGAAGCTCATAACAGATGAGGCCAATCTGACTTTCCTTGAGGAAAGTACCACAGCTGGGGTGCCATTAAGGAGGAATGCCTGCCTGTCTACTCACCAAACTCTCCATTTGGGATGGATAAAAAAGTAGAACATCAGGTAATAAAATTAATGTTCATCCTTTAGATATGCATGAATAGCTATCTAGATCTTGGCCAGTTACAACTTGCATTGCAGTTGGTGGGCACAATTTTTCCCCATCTTCTTTCTGATATCCTTGTAAGACATACATTGCAAAGAATTATCCTACAGTGGGCCCCATCTTTTTCTCAGAAATCAGTTAATCCGTTTCTTCAGGCCCTCCTCTGGAATCCTTATTTTTAGTCCATAGCCTTTTAAAAAAAAATTTATCCAAAAGGTCATGCAAAATATAACTGAACACTCTCAGGCAGTGGCAGCTCATAGACCAAGCTCCAAAAAGACAGCCCACTTTGCTTTTGTACTGCCCATGCTCTAAAGTGTGGTCTTCAGAGCAATGACTAAAGTGATCTCTTAGTTAACAATGCATAATAGCACTGAGAAGCTTACCTCTGGATTGTCATTTACAACACCATTCCTACTTTCTAAATTATGCTCCCTGGGCAGGTAACATGTATGCTCCCAGATGCTCCCAGACTGCAAGGCCCATCATGCCTTACCACTGTCTCTGTTGCCTGCAGCTGATGAGAGTTGCAGTCTGCCAACATCTGGAAGGCCACAGGTTGTTGACCTGAACCTAGTCAATTAACCCTTCTTTTTCAATAACTATTTTTCATTAACCAAAATTTTTATTAATTCCGTTACTGAAAACACTGGAGCTATGACTGACGTTTGCTTCAAACTTGTTGAGCATTTCTTTTCATTTCTCTAGCTTTTTGTAGAGAATGGAATGTGAGGCAGCGGGACATTCGATAAAATTTACTTACTTTATCTTAAAAGCTTCTTATTGCTTGGTACAAAAAGACAAGAAAAGGGTAATTTGGCAAGTGGGTTAAAATCATTACCATTGTATTCCAAATGTTAAATGTTTAAGTGCACTGTTTGGCACTGGAAATAATATTGATCATCAATGGAATGAAATAAATTCATATTTACATGGAACTTATCTTTAGAAAATCAGTATTTAACTACACTGGTAACCTTTCTCTTAACAATATTCCCCCCTCTAAATTGTAAACCTTTTTCTATCTTTCTGTGGAAATTAATATTAAAAAACAGGCTGTAACTGGCACACCTGCTGAAGTAACAAGCCACATGAGTCTCTTTGACTGCATCTCTTCCTTCTCTTTCTCTCCAGTCATCACCTGCACTGCTTCCTACAAGGATCTTAGAGAAAACTAATTTGTATTTTGATCTCTTGTCCATAGATCTCCCACACTTGCCTTGACATCTGCCTGCAATAGTGGCTTAACATTTTAATGGTAACATTAATATGGGCATTGTTATTAGTATACTTCATGGTAAGGTATGAAGGTATGAATAATGAATCCAAAGGGTTCATTAGCTGTATAAAAATCCTTCCACATACACATCAAAACTGCTTTATTTTCATTTCTTTTTCTGCCCGCAACTTTCCACATTGTACTGGGGATTAATCTTAAAGTTCTGCAGAGTATCGAAAGTAGTTTTGGCAAAGAGAAAGTAGCTTTTTGAATCAGGGATTCCCCTTGTAACTCTTTGGATCCTGGCCTAAGGATTTATGTATTGTCAGAGCAAGATTTACAATGAAGTGATTAATTGGCAACTTCACATGTTTTGTCTCTAAGAAAAATTTCCCAATATCTATGTGCAATCCAAAAGACTTTTTGGTTATGTTATAGCAGTATTTGATTTCTTTTCTTAGGGAGGCTTGAGATTTAAAATGGTACTGGCTGGTTCAGTACATCACTTTTGTCTGCCCTCATTAAATCGCTTGAACTGTAAATGGATTTTCTTATTTTTATTTTGTATTTTTATGATGGAATGTTGATGAGCATGCATTCAGTAGCTATAATGTATTGGTAATTCATCTGTATTTCATATATATTTGAAGTTATGTCGTTTTCAGTTTGGTGTTCTCTTGAATGTTAAATTAATGTTCAAAATAACTGTCTATTTCACCTCTGTTTTAAATATTTGTTCACCTGATCACCAAAAATATTGAGAGATATAACTTGAAAATGTTTATTTTAAAATTATGCCGTGTACAGATTTTAAAAAAATGACTAATACTTACGTTCCTTTTTTTTTTTTTTTTGGCAGAATTGACTTTAAAGTGATTTTTATTGCACATCTTAAAAGAAGTGGAACACAATTTTAAATTTATCTTACTTTGCACTAGGGTTGCCAGATGCCCTCTTTTTAAAGAGTAATATTATTTCCAATCATGGCAATTGATGAAACATAATTGATAACCCTTATCTCAGAGCACTCCCTGCTCTACCAGGTTCTCATGAACAAATATTGTAGAAGTCTCTTACTTAAATCCAGTTGTTAGTCCCAACTAGAGTAGGCCTACTGAATCAATGGAATTTACATACCTGTTGATTAAACTAGTCTCTATTCAATGGATGAATACTTCCAATTTGTTCAGTACTCTAACTGGAACAGACAAGTTGGACTTAAACCTATATTCCTACTTTTGGATTGTTGATATGGAAATCTTAAGCCAGTATCATCTTAAATAGGGTCAGCCACAGAATCCATATAACAGCTACCATATTTCCCTTAGAAGAGGCCAGTGGCAACCAGAAGGGAGGGAGGACTGTGTACAGAGCCAGTGCAGTTTTAGAGCAGTTTTAAGGTTTAGCCCTCAACAGAATCAGTCTAGAAATTTTGGGCATGTTTGCATGTCTGGCTTCATCAGTCTGCCTGTCATGTGATACTGAGCTATAGCTAGATGCTCTGTTCATGTAATGGATTAAAACATTGGTACTAATTTTTATTTGGCATGATAGTTCACATGCTTTGCAGTGACATTTTACAAATGGTTGGCTGTATAACACAAAGTTGCTTTACCTGCCCTTTTCAAATATTGTTACAGTTTGTCTCCACAGTATCTTGGGCCCTGATTCTCCATTTTATGCAAATCCAGCTAATTTAAAAGAGAATGTTCATGTGTAAACCCGTGCAGGATCTCAATTTAAATGTTGCTCCAAGATATATAAAAAGAATAAATATAAGCATTACTTTTCTATTTGAACATGCTGTATAAAATAATATTATAAGCAACACTTCTAATTACAATAAAACAGAGAGAAACGAGAAGATAGGAAACACAGTTTTTCTCTTTCATCATAATTCATTTGTGGAAAAGTCCTCTGGCTATATCCCACTTCACATAGTTGTTTCCTCCTGGTTACGTATGGCTAGGTATATTAGGTAAAATTAAGTTGGACAGAATGGAAAGCTATGACAGTAAAATTCCATTCTTTGAAATTATATACTGACATATGGTGTGATGAACTTCTGTTAATTTATATACAAAAATAATAGGCTGGTTAAAAGCTGTTGTTTACGAGAGAGAAGTTGGGATTCTATTTATACAGCACATTCCTTTTAGTCACTGCCTATGACATCACTAATGTTTCAACATGTGGATGTGAATAAATTACTGCCAACAATGGGAACAGTTTCAGACTTAACGCTTTTTCAGTGATGGACAAGTTAAAATTCTAAAGCCAGATTAGGCGTCAAGTTGCGTTTTGTGAGTGTAGCTAGCTCACATATTCCTAAATATCTAATAAAAGGGCTGTTGCACAAGAAAACATTGCAATTTTTGTTCTCGTACAGTGAAAACTAAAGAGAATTCAAAGTTATTATTTGCGATAAATCCAACCTTAGCTACTGATGGCAAAGGGAGGAAATTACTGTTTGAAACATCAGCCAAGTTGTGATTTCTGAATATAAAAACAAAAATAAAGTGTCCCTCAGAAAATGCATTATTTTTGAGTGCTCTCATCAATAATAGACCTAGTTAATGTGTTTTCAGTGACAATGACGGAGTAATGTTTTCAAAAAGCATTTAAGTGACTTCTGTTATTGTGCGCCTTCAAGTTATTTCCAACTTATGGCAAACTAAAGAAGGCAAACTTATCATGGGGTTTTCTTGGCCAGAGTTGTTCAGAGAGGGTTTGATAACTGCCTTCTTCTGAAGCTAAAAAGTGTGACTTGCCCAGGGCCACCCAGTGAGTTTCCATGGCTGAGTGGGGATTTGAACTCTTAATCTACAGAGTCCTAGTCAAGCACCCAAACCACTACACCACACAGGCTTTTGTAAGTGACTCCTTATTCTAAAGAATTACAAGCAGCACCTTCAACAAATTTTGGAATCTACCTCGTTCTTAATCAGGTTTGTTCCTTTTCATATTAGCACCCAGGACTTCCCCTCACCTAAATATTTTAATGTCTTCATTATATTCCATTTTTCTTTTCCAACAGTCCCTATATTCTGCAGCTACTGAGCATTCTGAGGCTTCTGGGACACCTTGATTCGCTCCAAAAATGCAAAGACTGGGGGAATTAGCAGAACATTGGCCTTAGCAGAACAAGGGGCAGGGTAACCCAGCAGGAACTTCCACCCAATTTTTATGGGGTCAGACCAAGCAAAAAACCAGCCAAAGATTAAAAAGTAAGCTAAAAATGTGTTTTTCTTGGGGGGAATTCACTCATGCATACGCGCAAGATATGCACAATCACACATTCACACAAGAGCTAACTGAAGGATAAAGGCAGGAAAAAATATATGGATAGAGAGGCTGAGGGTTTGGGATTTATATCGTTACCATTCCAGAAGAGCAGTGAAGAGCTTGAAATGTGACTTAGACTTCTGTCTAAGGGCAGACAGATCAGGATTCAGAGCGACATAGTAGAGTCTTGCATTTCATCTGACTACAACTGACTTCTCAAAACCAAGAGTTTATATACTCTCTTTTCTTCCCTGAAGGGATGTGAGTTGATTGCTCTCCCAGTCTAGTGAACTATAAGAGTTGCAGCACAGACTATGGGGTCTGGAATGGACTGATTGGTTTTAGTGTCTTGGTTGAGAGCGGGTTTCTGGGCTAGCTGCAGTAGAATATACACACAGTAGGGGTCCTGGTCACCTTACTGTTTTCTGATGTTGGCAGTTGATAGGATTATCTCAGAGCCATTAAGTCAGGCTTACTTGGCTAATTTCAGAGAACTTTTGACCTGGCCATGCTGGGGTCATCTCTGACCTATTCCCAGTCAGTGTCCCTTTCTTCCACATGGCCTTGCCAGCCATAAGTATAATTTATATTTTATGCCAACAGATCTGCCAATTAATATATTTTGCCAATTAGACCATATCAAAATGTGGGAGTGTATGGCCTGGTAACATTCTCATTAATCAGTTTTCCTCTTTGGGTTCTGCTTTTATATTTCTTTGTACTTCTGCAAACTTTGAATTTTCCTCTGACCATGCTGAGTTCTGATTTTACTATATTGTCATTTACTCTTAGAATTCGTTTGTATATGCAGTGATATCCTTAATCCCAGTCCCCTAGTGGTTTCTGTATCAGTTTTTGTTCACAAGAAGGACTTTGAATTAATGGTAATAATGTTAATTAATTAATCAATGTACATATTGCCCTGACTGATCTTTGCTGTCTCCTCATCATAAGTGGTTCCTTATCTGCAAGATTGTTTAATCATAGTTCTTTTCTTCCGTTCTGTGGAAACAAAAATTTACACTCATCAGAAATGTGGAATAAAGCTACTTACTCCACTTGCCCATGTAGATTTGCTGTTTACTCTTTCTTTCAATTAGGAAGACATTCTAGGAGATAGCGTTGGTAGACAGGAAACAATGATCCTGAAAAATTTTTAGGATGGATGGATGGATGGATGGATGGATGGATAGATAGATAGATAGATAGATAGATAGATAGATAGATAGATAGATAGATATTAATTTATACCATAGTACTGTGTGATTTCCCTACCATCCCTAGTCAGGCACTGAACGATAGAAGAATGCAGTTGTGTTTTTGCTCTTAATAAGCAATATATCTAATCCAGGGGACAAGCTTATATCTTTATGTTCGTGACATTTATTTTTGTCCTATGAAAAGAAGTACAAGTATCAAATAGTTCCAGTTCATTTCTTTGAAGACAACCATCTCTAGCATCTTCAAAAGCAGAAGTTCCAGCATTTACCGCGTTGGGTGGAAAAGAAGCAAAAGTATACTAAGAGTGTTCCAGCTGAGAATTAGTGTTGTTTAATACTGTGGTGAAAAAATGTTCCATCTTTCTCTGAGTTCTCCAGTCCAGATATTTATTTCCTAGGCACGTATTCTGAAATGCTTGCAATCAATAATTTCAGAAATAAAGGTCAGTACTGTCTGGAAATGTGAAATGTGAAACCAATGTTTTCATAGCCTGTCGAATATCTTGGCTAAGGCTTTAACTTTATTTTTGTTGAAAGCCATCTAAACTCAGGATGATGGTAAAGTAATAGAAACTATATTGTTTCTAAGTTTGGTGTATAGTATTTCTGCATTATTTGCACCATAAATGGTTTTTATAATAATTCTCTGACCAAGTTCATAGCAGTCCTTGGGTATACTATGTATGCACAAAAATTATGTCTGTGTACTACAGCCAAAAATAGTACCTTGGGATATTCAAATATAGCACAAAAAGTGTACTTAAATATTTTGTCATGAGATTCTTTGGGGAGATTGACTTTGTATAATCTCAGTGGGGTGGGGGTCAGTGGAATGGAGGAAACTATCCTCTATTAAATTAGATCTCTGGTCCAGCCAGCCCAATATTTTCAATAGTGGCTGGCAAAAGCTTTCTGTTATTTCTGAGGAGTACATGAAGATGTCATAGATTACATGTGGGATTTCTGCATGAAGAGACTGCTCCTGAGAGACAAGCAGAGATATTTTGCCCTATCAGCTGTTTCTGCACATATAAGGATATATAGGAAACACAACTAGACATTGTACTAGCAATTATTCCATGTGTGGAATATATTTTTTCTATTCAAACTCAGTAATAAATGGTGGAACATCTAGAATAAGATACAATCTTGTAATTATGTATAAATGGGAAATAACATGTTATAGGAACAGCACATATTTTTTGAACATGGAATGTGAGATTCATGAATGAGAGGAAGCTAGGCCTAGTAAGACAAGAAATGGAACATATAAACATTGCAGTCCTTGGGTGAAAAACCTGAAGTGGACAGGAATGAGACATTTTGAGTCAGATACGCAGTGTTTTACTCATGAAAATCTACAAAGAAATGGGGTGGCATTAATAGTGAGGAGAGATGTAGAAAAAGGAGTCAAAGGATACAATGCAATGTCTAACCAAACATTATCAGTAAGATTTCAGAGAAAACCTACCAATGAACCATAGTCAAAGTTTATGTTCCAACTAGAGAGGCAGGAGAAGAAGAAACTGAAAGATTCTATGCTGGAGTCCAGGAGGAAATTGACTACACACCAAAACAGGACATTGTTGATCATAGGAGACTGGAATGCAAAAGTAGAAAATGGAGCAGAGGCAAAAACTGTAGGAAAATTTGGCCTTGGATCAAGAATTGAAGCATGACAGCAACTCACTGAATGTGAAGCCAACAGTTTGTTCATTGCAAACACATTTCTTCAAGCAACCAAAGTGGTAGCTGTAAACATGGATATCACCTGCAGGCCAATATAGTAATCAGATAGACTACATATTTGGAAACAGAAGGTGGTGGATCTCCATTGTCTCTGCAAAAACAAGACCAGGAACAGATTATCACACAGACCATGAACTGCTAATATAAAAAATTGGAGTAAACAACCATCATGCCAAAATACAACCTAAAGAACCTCCCCATAGAATGTAAAGAAAATGTAAAAAAAATAGATTTGCGCTATTAAGTCTAATTGACCAAGAGCCAGAAGAACTCTGGACTGAAACCAGGGACATTGTCAGGCAGGAATGCAAAAGACACCATCTGTATCCAAAAAGAGAAGGCTCAGTGGATGGCAGATGAAACTCTCCAAGCAGTTAAGAACAGGTGAGAAGCAAAAGGAAAAGGGAATATAAATAAGGTCAGAACCTTGAATGCAACTGTTCAGTGATTTATGCCTAGGGACAAGGAGAACTACTATAATAGCCAATGGAGAGAAACAGAAGATAACAACAAAAAAGGAAGAACAATAGACTTCTTCCAGAAGATCCAAGAAATCAAAGAAAATAAAACCAAGAGTGAGGACACTGTACAACTAACACAGAAGCACATTACATGACCAAGGAGAAATAAAAAGGATGGAAACAATATACTGAAGAATTGTAAACAGAGATGAAAAGATGACAGATTAATTCAAGGAAGAACCATTTGAAGACGAACTTAGAGTTTTGGAAAAAGTAGTAAAAGCTGCACTCAGAGCACTTGGGAGAAATAAATCACAAGGAACAGATGGCATACCCATAGAGCTGCTTCAGTTTACAGAGACAGACTCTAATCTACTTCTAACTAAAATCTGTCAACAAATTGTTCCAAGCTAAGTGCCAACCCCTTATCCAGGTCTTATACAAATAGAGCAGTGACTATTAATATAGTGTGATTGGGACCAATGGGTGGATCACAGTAGTCTAATGTTTGGTCAACGTGCAGCTGACCACATGTATGTTTACTTGAAAGAAAGTACCATTGAGTTCAATGAGATGTACTTTCAAGTAATACATGTGTGATTGCCACCATGGGATAAAGGTGATGGAGCCTGGGGAAAATGAGGAAGGGATCCACTTACCTTTTGATAACTCTGATACAAACATTAGCTAATATTTGCAGAATATTTTCAAGCCTATTAATAAACTGAACCATAAAATCATTGTATGTTTCTTGTAATTAATATATTGTAATAATAGTGTAACCTAGGAAAAAATAAAATTCAAGGCTCTCATTTTGGCTTGCCTTCAAACCTTACCATTATTAGTTTATTTAAACATTCGGGGCTTTTTCTGAAGGGCCTCCAACACTCCAGAAAACATTGGGTTGATGGAACGGTATGTGGGGCTCCAGGAAAGGAGAGTTAATTAAAATTGTTTCCACCCTCATAACGCCAATAGAAATGATCTGCTAGTTTAAAATATTTCTGTGGATTGGAAAACTGCCTTGATAGACACATGGATGAAGGGGTAGTTTAGAAATGTGATAAATAAATCAGAAGTTCTTCCATTGTGGAAAGCAATGTCTGGATTTAGGCCACTGATTCCATTAATGCACCCAAAATTCACGCTAAGTTTTTTTTTCTCCTGCAGCCAGCATCACATTGCTGATTAATGTTCAGCTTGTGATTAACACCAAGCCTGAGCAGCTTTTCACTTGTACTGCTGCCAGCCCAGGTGCCAAGTTCCTCCAAGTTTCTCCTGACATATGCCTTTGTGATTTACCAGTACCAGTACTGAAGAAAACTAAAATCAAGACTCAAAAATATGCCAGTGAACACCACACAGACACTAGAGGTCTCTACAGGAAACAATACAATAGATTGCTAATGTACTTAACGCACTGTTATGCATATCCCCTGATTAACAATACAACCCTGGGGATATCCCATTTAACAATAGGCCATCACACAGGCTGTGACATATGCAAATTGCTTCCTCCCACCCGGGGACTACACAAGTATATATACTCTGTGTCACTTCCGTGCTACCAGATCCTTTGAAGATGCCAGCTACAGATGCAGGCGAAAATCAGGAGAAAATACTAATAGAACATGGCCTCAAAGCCTGGAAAACCCACAACAACTTAAGGATTCCAGCCATGAAAGCCTTCGACTTTACACCTTTATGATTTATTTATTTTTATTCCTTTTCCTCGTAAATGCAGAATTATGCATTCGTCTCTGTTAAATTGTGAGACACACAGATGTGTGAGAGACAGTGTTGGGAAACACAGTGTTTTGTGAAACAGGATACTGGATTTAAATGGACCAGAATCCATAATGGTAGGGGAACAGTGGGAATCAACATCCAAAAGTAGCATGGGGTCATACTTTGCCAACCAAAGAAATATCCTCCCACATGTGGAAAGTTAGCACATTGTGATCCCTTTTCTTTTATAGTCTTAAATTCCATATTTGTTTATTGTTATTTGCCATCAAGCTGACTTTGACTTATGGCAACCCTTTGGTTCAGAGACCTCCAAGAGCCAGGGTCATCTACAGCCCTGCTCAGGTTTTGCAGAGCCAGGGCCATAACTTCCTTGATTGAAACTACCTGTAATATGATCGTCCTCTTTTCATACTGCCGTCCACTTTACTCAACAATATTTTCTAATGAGCCATGTTGTTTCATGATGTGTCCAAAGTACAGTAGCCTCAGTTTGGTCATTTTGGCTTCCAGGGCAAGGTCTGTCTTGATTTCTCCTAGACTGTGCAGTTTAACAAGCTTGCAAAACTATTTGCCAGGCTTTGAACTGACCACATTAAAGCAAAAGACAGAGCCACGAGGGTGTTGGGGTCAGAGTTTACATGCACTCCCATGTCCACCTCCATCTTCACTTTAGCCTTACAGGAGAAGGCAAAAGCCTGCATAGGGGTGAATTCTGCATATTCTACTTCTGTATCAGAGCTTTTTCTGAACTCCTCTTGCCTCAACTTTTCAGTCTTCTAAAGTGTCTCACTGTAATCAACAGGACTTTTTTCTGAGCAGAGATGTCTACCACTGTTTTATTAAGACTCTAGGGTCCTATTTTTTTTAAAAAATAGGTGGGTCCTGGGGAGTAAGGAATAGCATTTAAATGGCCGATTGTCACCCTGCATAAGGAATAATCCAGCTGTGTTTCATTTTTGTGAGAATATTCTTCTTAACAGTTCTTCCTTTCTATAGATGAACAGGTATGAACAAGTTTATGCATAAATTAAATGAAAGAAGACAGATAGTTGATGAGAACAATTACCATAGATAGTTCAAGATAGATTTAAACATAAAAGCCACCTGGTAATTGGGAGAGGGTTCCGTGTTGTTTTATGTGACAGTTCTAAAATATCAGCAGTTCCTCTGCTCTGCTTCTACAGACATTCATGATTAACAGCATAATCCCATGCATGTTTATTTGGAAATACGTCCCCCTGTGCTCAGTGGGGTTTGCTCTCAGTATGTGAAATTATTATTGCAGGTTTACTTTGTTCTGAGAAAATTCAAATAAGGCACTTAGGTAAATTTTCATTAATAGAAATTATAATTTATTTTTAAACTGTATGGTGTAAATTAATTGCTAGTCTCATTTGCAGTAGATCCTTTGAAGCAGTGAGATTTAAGTACTGTTAGCATTCAGCAATTGATTCAGTGTATCTCCTCTAGTTGACATTTGGTAGCTACAAAGGCTATCAAACTTTAGAAATACGAGATGACAGGACTCATTAGAATGATGATAATACTCAGCAAAGTGGGAGGCAGTAGGAAAAAAGGCAGATCTCAGAACAGACTCAGTCAAAGAAACCACAGCCCTGAGTCTATAGGACCTGAACAGGGCTGTTGGTGAGAAGTGTTTTGGCAGTATCTCATCATAGGGATGCCATAAGCTGAGAACTGATCTGATAACCGTTAACAACAAAAAAGTTGATACTAGCAAATGGACCTAAAGCCATATCATCAAATTTGCAATGGTCTGTGTTCATCTTAAATAGCAAACAGACAAACTGTCTCTCACATTAGATGTATTTTTGGATAACGTAAGACCATAAGAAGAGCAATATTGGATCAGATTGAACATTTTATTATACATAGACCAGGGTAGGGTTGAGCATATGACCAGTGTGGAGAAGATTGGTTAATTAAAGTAAAATATTTTAAAGCACGTGTGTTAACTAGCATAACAACAACAACGCTTTAAGTCTGATATTTAAGTAGCTTAATGTTTTTGTATTAAATTAAAATGAATACAGGAAGTCCCCACTTATCTGACAGGGTAGGGATGAGAGCACTGTCAGAAAGCTGAAGAGGTTGAAAAGTGGAACCCATCTACTGTAGGGTACACGAAGGACTTACGGAGCCTTGCTTGGGACTGACTGCATGCGTGTACGCGCTGCTTTGTAAACTCTGTCAGCTGGCTTGGGGTCTTTTTCCCCCTGAGCTCACTTCACAAACAGCGCATGTGCGGTCTCAAGCTAGCTTCAGTAGGCAAGAAGATCTGCCAGAAGCCTGCTGTTTCAATGTTTGCAATACAGACACAACTTTTTTCCTCTTTCCTTTCAATGAGATGAATGACATGGGTATCAAGATGAGTATGCAGCTTGGAGAGGAGGCCCTGAACTCAAACAGAATTTTAGAATCTAAGAGCCCTTTGTAGCACATCCCAAAAGTACTTCAGAAGATTTCAGCATCATCATCATCATCATCATCATCATCATTACTGTTTTTTTAATGTGCAGGAGGAAGAAAATTGTAGTTTGAAAATGGAAAATGTACAGTTGGAAGAACAAGATGTAAACTAGACACATGCTAGCCAGCATATGCAAACATAACTCCATCGTAGGACTTGTTTTGCTTTGCTTTGTTCTTTTCTTTTCTTTTCTTTTCTTTTTGGGGGAGGAGTCATTGCAAAAGTTAGCATTCTCTTCCATCCTCCACAGTGTCCACCCTGAGAACTCACAGTGTACTGTAAGGTCCATTCTGAATGGATATTCCTTGGCTGGTGGAACGCATGTGAGATCAGAGAAGCATCTGGCTATAACCTATAACCAGATGCAAACCAATAAGATCATCTGCCAAAATCCTAGCAGATCTCAGAAAGAATGCAATCAGTCTTCATTTAACTATGGGGCTTAGCCAGATGCTTCTCCAGTGCCCCTCTCATTCTCCACCAGCCAAAAAACGGCTGTTCAGGCAAACCATTACAGCACAACCATGAGGTCTGGGAGTGAGGAGCCATAGTGGAGTTCCACCTGCAAAACTGTTATGTTATGCTAGGCAATGCAGGATCTTGGCCATTAAGTGTTTGGTAAGCACTTAAATGGCAGGACTTCTCAGGCAATGTTAATGAAAACAGGAGAAACAGCTTTTGAGGTACTGAGTTTGGCAGCAGGAATGACTCTTGCACAGATGTAAAATGAGGCAGATAAGATGACGATGTAAGTGTCAGTAAGTTTGGATTTACATTTGTTTATAATCCACTTCATTGTCTTGATAATGAATTAAGTCAGATTCATGAATGAATCATTGGTGTGTGGTAAATAAGAACTATTGATTCCTGTGGAGAAAGTGCTACTGGGTATAAGCAAAGCGTATTTTGTTTTTATTTGGTGCTTTTTTTTCTCATTAGGAATATTGACCGATATTAGATGAGATTTCTAATAAATGTGAATAATTTACTGAGCAGTTCTTCTCTTTAGCTTTTCTCCTGAAACATCAGCATCCCACTCACAGTTCCCCAAAACAGACTTTGAAAAAAGAATTTTTAAAAATAATCCATGCAAAGTTAACAGCAATTGTTTAAAACAATGCAAAGACAGTTGTGCAAAGTAAACAGCAGGCTAATTCTTTAAATATCATCATCATCATCATCATCACTGCATCATTAAATATTTGAACACATTCAAACAATGATGGCCAACTCACCTAATAGGGGGATTATGTGGCACTGGTTTACTTACAGAACAGAAGTAGAAAAAGAAAAGCGGAGGAGAAGGAAAATTCTTAATTACGTAGAAACCTTTTTAAATTTCCTTAAAAATAAAGATGACAGAACAAAAGGAATGCACCACCCCAAAGGGATACTTGTCAGTAGATTAAAAGTTCACAGATGGATAGTTTCCTATGTAAATACAACAACCCACTCATTTCTCATGTAGCTATGTGCTATAATTTGGTGCTGACACAACTGCATTACATAGGAAGAGAGTCTGAGCAGCATCTGTTAGTAGCTGAATATTATGACTGAAACAGTTGCAATACTCTTTTACAACAGTCTGAAACTCCAATTTTTAAAAAAGTGTTCTTGGACTAATCTTTTGTTATCAGGATACAAGAAGACACAGATCTTATTATGTTTTGTTTACACTGATGCAGAATTTACAGCATGTTTTAGCTTAAGCTTTTCAAGCACTTTAAAATACAGTTGATTTTGATTTCAGAATAAAGAGACAACAATTGTAGCAATATGTTGTAGTTTCACTCCTACTACTATTTTTTTACATTTTTCTGCAGTATGGAGAATACAGTACGTCCCTTGTATCTGCAGGGAGTTTGTTCCTGGACTTATTATGGATAAGAAAAAATACATATGATGGCAAATGCTATTTTTTTTCAGTGAGATGATGACATAGGTATTGAGACAAGTATGCAGCTTGGAGAGGAGGTCCTGAAACTAGACAGAACTTTAGAATCTAAGAGAAAGAAATCTTTGTAGTCATTATTTGCAGTCCAAAGCCAGTGCACCACTGACAAAAATATAAAAATTAACGTATGAGCAAGAAAGAGATGGGAACAAAATGTTTTTGGACTACATTTCAGAGCAGATAAGTGAAATTGTGCATACCAGTCACGCAGATATGGGGCCATACTGTATTCTGCCTATCATACCAGACAGCTTCCAAATGCAATTATTTTCCTCTTCCAAACTGGGCCACCATATTCTTTATTATCTACAAGGAGTTTTAAGTTTATGTAGTCTGGCCCTCTCTGTTTTTAAGTCTGTGTGTTTCATTTTAGTGTACTATTTGTTTTATGTATTCAATTGGCCTTCCACATTTGCAGGTTTAACTTTCATGGAGTTGATTATTTGCAAGTTTCTCCAACCCCCAGCCCCCAAAGCACTTCTTTTCTGGGAGGACCTGCCCTCTTGGTGGTTCCAATCAAGCTGTGCAGCCCTTTAAAAACCCACCTCTGGTCTTCCTTCTACTCTACCAGCTGCTCCTGGCCAGCTAAGGATGGCTCACAGACCAATTTCTCAGCACCACAAACCCTCTCCCAATGTCCACTTCAATGTCCGATGAAGGAAATGGGCTAGAAAGAGGGAGTACAGGGCCACTATGCAGACCCACTCCCTTTCCCGCTCCTTTCCCTGATCTGATTTGGACTTTGAGTGCCTGTTCTCCGAACCATGCCTCATCCCCCTTCTGCATACACACGTATTTTGATATTTGCAGTTTTTCCACTTTTGCAGATGTCCTGTGCCCCAAACCCTAGTGAATATGGAGGGCCAACTGTAAACAGCTTCAATCTGAAGTGTTCAAAGCACTGTATAGAAATAATGACAACACACAAAATTAAAATATGTTGGCTGGCAGCCTGTTAGGCAGTTACAATGTTGAAGCTAGATTTACCCTCTTCACTGTTTTGTATTCATGTTTATGATCGTGGCACCATAGGCATGACCACAAATGCCCCTAAACCCCACCTTAAAAGCCAGGCAGTCACATTGAACAGAGACACTCTATGGCACTGGCAAACAGGGCACCTCCAGCCTCCTTCCACTGGCAACCTGCAGGGCAACAAAGAGTTGTAACAAGATCCTGCAGGGTCCCCACCTCTGTTCATTGTACTGTGGTTTGCTGGTGGGAGAGGACTGGACACATCATCCTTCAGTGTTTTGCTCTCCAGTATCACACTTAGTATACCTGCCTGGCTTTTAAGGTAGGTTTCAGGGGACAGGATCAGGAGATGGAATGTACCTACAGCATTGTAACTATGTGTCTCATGCGGCATCTCAGCCTATGTTTATCTTGTCCATGAAATAGATTGTGGGTTGGACTAAATATGGTAGACTTGCATAAACAGGTAAATTTCCCAATGCATCTAGAACTAACACTAGATTGTGCTCATCAAATATCTGGATTTCAGTTTTATTTGGCTGTAGTACATTACGCTGCCTTTATTTATACAGTTCTATAATGTATTTTGCATTGTTTTTATTTGTCTGTTACAAAAGAATGAGAAAACTTTGTTATGGAGCAACATACAAATGTTATAAATGTTAGAAGTACAACAAGGCTTAGTGCTGAAGAATCAATAATGCCTTAGAGAAGGCAGCATTAAGAGGGTCAGATAGTTTGATTGACCCAAAATACCTTCCGTTCTTGCCTATCTATCCTCTTTGATGTAAGCTGATATTCTTAGGGATGTTTTTCCACTTCTTCTCTTCCCACCAGTCCTTTCAGCTGTTCCCTAGAATGAAGCTAGATTAGATTAGCATCTTGAGTAACTGTCCTATCTTAGAATGGAGGTCCTCTAATAAATCCTTTAGTTTATTTCCTCAAGCCATTAGTGTCTTTGGTCCTTAATCAAGATCTCTAAACATTACATAGGCTCTTTGTCAATAAATAAGTAAAAGATACCGTTTCATAGTTGACACACTCCTCATGTTGAGAAACAATTTTGGGAGAGCTTGATGCTAACGAATTAAAAGTAATTAAGTTATATGTAACAAGTTATTTTTAGGGATAACAAGAGCATACTGCCATTCCTTTCAACAAAATACTGGAAACTTTCTCTCCCTTCAATTTTATAACCTAGTTAGAGTGCCCTAAAATGTAGTAAGTAGGGTAACAGGTTGCTAAAAATGAGTCAGGCAAGCAGCCTTTGTTACTTTCCATGCTCTGCATTTTGATGGTTGATTACAATTCCCATCACCCCTAACCAGCATAACTAATATTATTGTGGCCTCACCACATATATGTGCCCCACTCCTTGATTGTAATGCTTATATATTGGATATTATAAAAATATAGAATACATCCTGTTTCCAGGATCTTTGGCTTGGAAATAAACAACATTGATTTCAACCTCTTCCACAATACACAGTTGAGTTTCTCTGGGTGAAGCCGAAGCTAATTCCTATATCTTATTAAATGAAGAGCTAAGTGAGCAGCCATAATAAGAAACTGAAACTTCCATGCCTCTTCACCTGCTGTAATTATGCAAAGCAACACACTCCCACAGAGAATATTTGGGTTAGTTGAACAAGCAGGACTGGATCAGTATGTTTTGTTACCTGAAATAAAAATCAAGATAGTTATCTCCCTCCATTAAGTATATAAAAGCTGCCTCAAAATTTTAATTTTTAATTCAATACTGATAACATGAAAGCATCATCTAGTCTACCTGAAGGCAACAAGCTAGCATGGTGGGAACAAGGCGCATGCATGCACGCGCACAGGCACACACACACACACACACACACTCCCCTCTATCCAGCCATTTATCACTTGAGAATGCGTCTAAGACCAAACCCGCGAAAAAGGATTAACTGCTACTTGCTCAATGATTCCTTAACTATGAGCCAAGGCCATTGCAGCATGATAGGAATTCTAGAGATTAGGGAAGTAACACATGCTAGGTACCTCCACCTCAGCCTGCTATTCCTGTTTCTCTCTCCACAGTGTAACAGTGATCTATTTAAGTCTTTTACTCCTAGTCTCAAGTCTCTACCTTCAAGTCTCAAGTCCTTGAAGATACTAGAAGCCAACTTTATACCTCAACCAAAATTCCAGAATTATTGGATAGAGTGAAATAAATTCAGTTTTAACAGTATAAGCAGAGCCAGCTCTCCACATTTGCAATTTTGCCATCTGCAGCTCTGGAAGTGGGGAATAGGATGCTATATTACTCCCCATTACTGAAGATTCAAATGCTTTAGAAGGAAGGATCCTTCCTCCTCAAGCCCATTGCCTAACACATTTGCTGTTCCCCTCTGAGAAATGCACCTTACACTCTAGGGGCAAGTTTTGTCTTTTGCTCTTAGGAAACATTTTAGAAGGCTCCTCCGATATGCAGCAGGGACAGGCTCCTGAGCAGAACTCAAGCTTGCCTCAAGCCCATTGCCTAACCTGCTTGCTGTTTCCCTCTGAGAAATGCACCCACACTTTGGGCTTGAGAGAGATTGTCATGTGACCAGTAGGCAAAACGAGATGGAGGCATTGTTCAAACTCATAAGGTTTCTGGATGAATGTGTTCTGTTACTGAACCAAGGGCGTCAAGTCAGTCATTAAAAATATACAAGTCTTGAGTAGAATCGAGTCTGTGCATCATTTATGGCCGAGTCGAGTCACTGAAGCAACTTAAGTCTGATTTGAGTCCAAGTCTATCGACTCGAGTCTACATCACTCCGAAAAGCAAAGTAGGCAAATGAATGGTTTCTGGGGTACAAAACTTCAAGAGGTCTAGTTGAAGGAGTTTTCTTCTCATTTAGGCTACCCTGGTTCATACATCTCTGTAACCAGGAGTCTTTTCCCACTACATAATTGTAGCATTGTGATTCCACTGTAACGGCTACCATTCTACCCTATGGAATCCTCAGATTTACATTTTAGAGAGAGGTATTCAGAACTGTCAGCCAGAGGGTTCCTTGAGTGCCTCAATAAAATACAGATTCCAAGATTCCATAGGACGTTGCCACAGAAGTTAAAGTGGGATTAATGTGCTGTAACTGTGCAGTGTGAAAGAGTCCCAGCAAAGAGAAAGGATGCAGTAGTCAGGCACCTCCCCCTTGTTCTTAGATACTCGGAGAGCCCCTTTCTTCTCAACCGATGATGTGTGGGTGAAGAAGATACAGTATATTTGTTGTGCCTAAATCCTGCTATATTGCCTGCTGAATTTTATAACCAAGAAGCAATTATTATTCCTCCTCCCTCTCAACACTTTCTTCTTTTCTTATGTATCATGCCTTTTAGCTTATGGACCAGTGATATGTGCTTGTTGTAGATTGCTCTGAGAGCTTTTCAGGTCATGAAAAAGCAGAAACAATTTAAATAAAAATAAAATCACTATGATATTATCATCTGTGAAATCTACCAGCACTGCGTACTGGCTAAAATATTTTATAATATGACTGAACAAATGTGGCCCTAGGACATATTTGGGAATAAAGTACTGACGGTCTGCACTCTGAAACTAACTATGGGGCACTGTAGACCTCAAACCAAGGGTAGCCATGCACCACACTGCCCATTTTTGTGACCCACACCCACTGCCAAATTTCCTGATATGATCTTGAAATTTTTTGGTTGGGAGTGCAGTAAAGAAGCTGATCTTTTTCCAGGAGGATTTTTTTCTTTCAAGTTGAAACAAGGTACATCCTCCCTATGTCCTAGTTTTAAAGAGGAAAAGCAGCCCTTTTTGCCACTGCCATGCCACTGCATTTGGGTGGTACAACCACAGCAGGGTCCAACTCTCCAGAGCATTCAGGGAGAGCAATAGAACTGACTGCCAGAAGTTGCCCTACATCCTCCCTCCATAGGAACTGCATCTACAATATAGTTTAGCAGCATGCCTGCTCCAATGTTTCCATGTTGAACAAATTATTCTAAGCATTATGCTCCGATGTCAATTCCAGGTGGCACATAAGTAAACATCTTCACTACTGTGAGACCTCAGACAAGACACTTAAGGCTCATATCTAACTCAGTGCTTTGTTTTTCTATAAGTCATTCTCTAGCGTGCTGCTTTCGGGTTAATTATTGCCTATGTCAGAGGTTCTTAACCTGGGGTCCATGGACCCCGGGGGGTCCGCAGGCCCCACACAAGAGGTCCTTGTAGGGTTGCCATTCATCCTGGAAAATAAGGGAAGTCTAAAGACTAAACTAAGACTAAAAAATGTCCTGGCTGGTTAAAGGGGCCCCTGGCAACAAATTATATTTATAGGGGTCCTCAGTAAAGAAAACATTTAAGAACCGTTGGCCTATGCACCTATGAATAAGATCTGGAGGTTCTGCACCCCTGAAATAACGTAAGCACACACTTTTGCGAAATTGTGCTTTGGATTACAACCTTGAACTAATTGGTGTTCACCTACAAAACGAAAAAGGGTTTTTATGTCTCCCACAAAACTGCTTTCCTCAGCAGTTGCATGAAATAGACTTGTGACTCTGTTGCTACTTGCCTGGCCAAGCAACCTAGCAAGTTCTGGAGTTGGCTGTCCCACCCTGCTCATTGGGGAAGGACAAGTCCACACGCAATGCAACTGTAGCTGAAAAGAGTCAATACCTTAGCTCTCTCACTTTTGTACTCTTTCTCTAAGGAAAGACAAAGGAAGTATGTCTCAGGATAATGAAAATATGGACTGAGATCCTGCATCAGGAGAGGCATGTTTCGCACATGCCTGTATCTCCCAATGCTACCCCTAAAAAACTCAACTTTGTAAGGAGCACAACTCCTCCCCCAACACAGCCATTTCTTTGTTGCTGGAGAGTCAGGAGATGAGGGGCAATGCATCCAGCTACTTTCCTGTAACAGGCTCCAGAGGTCCTTGCAAGCTGTCTCCAGATGAGGTCCTTGCGGTATGTTCCACTACAAGACAGTACATCCCCACCTTCTTCTATAGGCCTTCTTCTATATAAAAATCACTAGAGGAAAATACATAATGCATGACACTCAGTTGCATAAAGAACATTATTGTACATTATATTGTGTACAGAATGAAAAACAAAACAGGTGCTACCTTGTTGAGCCACTTCTTGTACATTCTGCAGCGTGCTACAGCTTTCGGGCAATAGAGTGAACCCCACTAATGAGAGGATTCTGCTGCAAAACAAGGTGAAGTAGATCTCAAGATTAAAACCTGTGACTGCTTCAGGCCTAAATGAAGAACTTGATTATCTCCCACTCCTTTAAAATCTTTCAGAATTTCCAGACTGTCCCTTTTCTCTTAGCCCAGATACATCTATGCACCTTTGAACCTTATCTTTTTCTCCCATCTGCCATATGATCTAACATGCTCAGAAGTTCCTGCAGCTATGATTCTGAGTAAGTGTCCACAGGTTATATGCAATGTACAAATATAAGAATGTTCTTATATAATTGGATGTCATGTATTTATTTACTGTCCTCTTGTGTTTCATACAGGCCCTGAAGAAGGCTTTAAGGGCATCCGCAGGGCTTTTGGGCTTTGCAACCAATACTGTACCATATTTTCAGTATATTGAGACATGCCTCCTTTTTCTCTTGTGTTTTTCATCAGAGGTACTCCAGAATAATAGAAGAATAGAGCTTGAAGAGACCACAAAGGTCATCTAGTCCAAACCCCTGCCATGCAAGAGTACACAATCAAGGCAGTCCCAACAGATGGCCATCCAATTTCTGTTTAAAAACCTCCAAAGGAGGTTTTAAAATCTCCAGGTTTTCCTCTTTTTGTTTTCTCTTTCTCTTTTAGCAATATGGTGACCAGGTGATCAATGGGTAGCATGGTGGGTGTAATCCCAGCCAATGAGCTGCTCAAAGAGTACACACACTTTGCAGTTGTTGCTTTCTTTGGATTTATCACGAGTACTAAGTGCTACAGTGTCCAGAGAAGCGGGGGGAAGCCCCACTCAATGCAGGTTGCAATATCTTCCTGGCACTGGCACCACTATAGTGTTTCTCTGTGTGGTGGTTCAAAAACAACTGGATCTGCTATGCCTAATTACAACCATCTAATAAGAAAGCAACTGGGAAAGGAGCAGAGGTGTTAAGAAGCGATCTTTGATATTACGCATCACTTGGGTGGCATGGCAAAAGTGAGCAAGAATCATTGACATTCAGAAGGAGAGCAGAGAGAGAGGATGAGTGAATGACAGCAGTTCCTCTCAGTGGCCACCAACTTCTCCTCAACTATTAATGTGCTTTCCCACAAGGAACAGCCACCACCTGCACACATCACTTGGTTGCTTCTCCAGGGTGACATGCTAGTCTCAGTCCCTTGGAGCCCATATGCACATTTGAAGCTGCCTTCAAACTATTTGTCCATCTACCCCAGTCTGGGCTTGCTGCGGTCTCAGACAAAAACAACTACTGGTCCAAGTTCTTTTGCTCCCTGAGGCTGAGCAACAAATCGGCCCCCACCTTCAATTCCAGATGTGTAGTACCCAAGTCTAGCAAGTTGTTTGGATACTTGGGACATAAAATCCCACGAGCATATCTCTTTGTCCCTTAGAAGTAAAAATGCAACAATAATAGATATTTCACTGTTTTCCATCACATCCAGAAGAACAGATGCTCATGTGCTTTTTAGGAGCAGAAAAGAAAGACACATAAGCTGTTTAATAACTGGAAGAGACACGGAATCGCATCAAGCCACAGACGCAAGGGACGCTGAAGCCAATTCTGTCACAAGGAGGAGTGACATCCACCCTCCCTCCCTGGCAGAGTGTTCTGCATCTTTATTTCTCAAGTAATTTACACAAAAGATTTTGGACATGATCTGTGATAATAGGCTATGACAGAGCTTTCCAAACTGTCTGTCACGACGCATTAGTGTGTCGGCTGCAGTGTGTCAACGTGTCACGTGAATGTAACGGGTGGAAGACTGCCTCTCCCACTGCCGCAGTGGGCCAGCCTCAGATGAAGGGACTGCTGCCGCCACCGCCACCCTAGGCCAAGGAGGACCCTGGCGAGGGCAGCAGTGGTGGGCCAGGCTCGGGTGGAGAGGCTGTCTCCGCTTACTGAATTACTTACTGAATTACTGTGTCACGAAATGATGCACGTCTAAAAAGTGTGTCACCAACATGAAAAGTTCAGAAAGCTCCGGGCTATGGATAGTGCAATGTCTCCCGAGATTGTTTAATGATGGACAGGGTAAGATACCTTTTTAACACACAATGAAGCCACCTGATGTACCTCCTCAAATTTATTTATTTACACGTATATCCCACTTAACAGCAGGAAGGGCACTTAGAGCAGTTGTCATTATCAGTTAAAAAAAGAGAGAGTGTGTGTCACTGAGCTCAGATGGCTGTGTGAAAAATACACAGGAGGATGAGAATGGAGTAGGAAAACGGACATCTCAGGCACAAATTTTTAAAGTCCAGAGGGTCCTCAGCCTAGCACTTGGGTTGCTGAAGACAACTGGGAACAGGCAAAGCCGATATTTTCAATTTATTTCTATGGTTTCCAAAGCTAGGCAATGAAGAAAAATGCAGGAAGAGAGTTCTATGGGTACTCTGGACTGCCAAAGTGACCAATAAATGGCTCCTAGAAGCAATCAATCCTATACTCTCCCTAGCTGTACTTCATAGGCTTCATGAGACATGCATGACTCATTGAAAAGGATGGTAATGCTGGGAAAAAGTAGAAGGAAGTACGAAAAGGGGAGGACCATGGGCATTTCCACAGGATATTGCTATAATATTATTATTCCACTTTCAACCTCCTGTGGATTTCTGGGGTTTGTAGCTTCCTGAGGCCAAAGAGCTCTCTGGCTGAGACTTGTAAAGGAACCTCTCTAAATTTCAAGCCCCAGGATTCCGTAGGATCTTGAAAGTGGAATAATAGCACTACAACAGTGTAGTGCGGAAAGGCTCCATATTGCAGCTGAATGCAGTCAGGTAAGCCATTTCCCTGAACTTGCTAGACCAGACCATGGTTATAATGACGAGTGCTCTTGGAAGCCTTATTCATAGGGCCAAATTTCCACACTACAATGT
Source organism: Iguana delicatissima (assembly GCA_948472985.1). Lineage (NCBI taxonomy): Eukaryota > Metazoa > Chordata > Lepidosauria > Squamata > Iguanidae > Iguana > Iguana delicatissima. The sequence continues at coordinate 323,197 of CAOKZL010000048.1, read as the reverse complement.
TAAGAGTGCTTTAGTCCACTTTCAACATCCTGTGGAATTCTGGGGTTTGTAGTTTACTGACACCAAAGAACTCTCTGGCTGAGAATTCTACATGTCCCTCGCTAAACTACAAACCCCAAGATTCCATACGAGGCTGAAAGTGCACTAAAGCACTCTTAACATTGTCGTGTGGAAGCCTGGTAGAGCGATTTAGTTGGACCATTTCCCTCTTTTTGCATAGCTTGAGTCATGATCTAGAATGATCGACAGCGGTTTTGCGAAACGGACATCCTACTAAGCGCAAGAGCATGACAAGATGCTGTCAATTAACTGGCGGATCAGGACGTAGGCTGACTGGGCCTCCGGCGACGCAGAGTGCGGGGGCCGCCGCGGGCTGGAAGGCGCGTTAGCGTTTCAACTCCGCCTCAAGTCGGTTTCGGCTTTAGGGCGACATTAAGAACGAGAGTCCTCCAAGGCCATTTCCGCACTAGACTTATTATAGTGCTATTATTCCACTTTCAACATCCCATGGAATCCTGGGGTCGAGGTCCTCCCCTAAACTCCAAGCCCCAGGATTGCATAGGATGTTGAAAGTGGAATAATAGCACTATAATAAGTCTAGTGCGGAAATGGCCCAAGAGTCCCGGACATTAAAGGAAGGGGGAAAAAGGAGCCCCGCTCAGGTCTGGCAAACTCGGGCGGGCGGCGGCAAACACGGTTGGTCTCACAGGATTATGGTCACTTCTGCCAAAATAACAAAAGCCAGTATCGCTACTAGAGGGGGCGAGGAAAGGCGGCAGCGGCGGCACACGACGCCACCCTGAGGGAACGCGAAAGGCCGCCGACGCTTCCCGAGGGAACAGCCTAGGGCGGGCTGAGTTGAAGGCCCTCGCTGGCAATCACGTGACACCGAATTCGCCCGAGGCTGGCGTGAGGCGGGATGGGGCCACGCCCCCCCGCGACCCCGCCCCCTCGTCGGTCCCGTGTTCAGCTGCCGTTGAGCCTCGCGCATCATTGCGCAGCAGCCCCGACCTTCGCCTTCTTTGCCGCTCTCCTGCCGGAGTGGTTGTCATGGCGATCGGGCGGCCTTTCGGACTGGTGGTATTCGGGGCCTCCGGCTTCACCGGGCAGTATGTGGCCGAGGAGGTCGCCCGAGTGGCCGCCGAGGATGAGATGCGCGGCTCGTTGCGCTGGGCCGTGGCGGGCAGGAACCAGGAGAAGCTGCAGGCGGTGCTGGAAAAAGCGGCCGCGAAGCTGGGTAAGGCGGGGAGCGGGGGAACGAGGGTCTCTGAGGCCTTTTCCGCAGTACACTCTTATAGCGCGATGATTCCACTTTCAACATCCTCTGGAATCCTCTGGAGGCCGGCCCCTCCCGAAACTGCAAACCCCAGGATTCCAGAGGATGTTGAAAGTGGAATCATCGCGCTATAAGAGTGTACTGCGGAAAAGGCCTGAGAGGCGGGACTTTCTTTTATTCAGCCTCTGGGCAGGGGGAGGGAATCTATCCCGGTTTCGACTCCAAGGGCGCCTGGGAAAAGAAGGCCTTAACCCTATGCTTAGTCCCAATTACAATTCACTCCTTGGGTTGGATGGACTTTCCTTCTGTTTTGACTCACCGTTTAGCAATTCATTCATTGCTTCTGTTCCAGTTGGGATTACCCAAGAGGATTCTGGCCTTGGAAGAGGGGGCGGCCTGGGGGTTGCTTATGCAAATTGTTCAGCAGCAGCAGCAAGGGACACCCTTGTCCTCAGGAGCTTAGGGCTTCCTCTTTTGTCTTGTGCCTTTTGTGCTTTGGCAGTAGGGATGGGAAGCTGTGCGTGTTGGTGTTGCCATTTCTGCACTATGCTGTTACAGTGCTATTATTCCTCTTTCAACATCCTGTGGGATCCTGGGGTTTGTAGTTTAGCTCCCTCGGTGAACTGCAAACCCCAGGATTCCATAGGATGTTGAAAGTGGGATAATAGCGCTATAACAGTGTAGGGCAGAAATGGCCTGTGAGTGCCTTGTCCGGAGAACGGTGTGAACGTGATCCCAGTGCTATCTCGGGCATGTTGATCTGAATATGCTGGGAGTTCTCTTCTGGGGCAAGGAATGGAGGTGTGAGGAGAGGCTGCCATAGATTGCTGGGGCGGGGGGGGGCGGGGAAGACAATTGTTCACTGCAAACCTGTGCAGTAGCTTTTGGTTAAGAACAAGACTTGCTCCATCAGATCAGATCTCTGTAGTCCAGCATCTTGTTTCCATTTAGGGGACACCTAAGTTTGCTTAAAATGACAGCATATTGCAAAGGTGCCCTAGACTTGATGAAGATGGAGGGAGACTGGGTTTTATGCTTCTAGAAAGCTGGAAAACATTGAACCTTAAAATGACAGTGTTTTTGCAAAGCTGTGCTGACTGAGACCAATTCCAGACTGCACTGTTATAGTGCTATTATTCCACTTTCCTGGGGTTTGCAGTTTACTGAGGCCAAAGAGCTCTTTGGCTGAGAAATTCTAAATGCCCCTCCCTAAACTGCAAATCCCAGGATTCCACAGGATCTTGAAAGTGGAATAATAGCACTACAACTGTGCAGGGTGGAAATGGCCTGATTCAGCAGCTGTTCTTTCTAACTGGGAATGGAGAGAGAACTTGCTACTGTAGTTTTGTAATACAGTCCTTTTCATTGAGGCTTTACAGTACAGATGAGAAGTCTTTGGCTCTTCAGGTGTTTTTGCATGGAACTCCCATCAGCTGCACCCAGCATGTCTGATCATAGGGGATTGTGGGAATTCCAGTCCAAAATACCTGAAGAGCGATAAGTTTCTCTGCATTACGGTCATTGTTTTGTGTGAAAGTCACCAATATGCATATAGAGAGCTGGGCACTGAGAAACGCAGATCTGGCAGTGAAGGAGATGAGTGTTGAATCCAGGCCTACTAACTTCTTATAATACTGTTCGGGGTCCATATTTTCAGCCACAATGAGTTCAAGACATTCACTTCCCTGCCTTCTCTGGCATAGTAATGGTTACAAACAGCTTGCCAACAGCCTGCATGCTTACATGATTATGTAGAACTGGTGGTGTTCAAGCCATTGTTGTGCCCAACCCAATCCTGTGCACATTTATTCAGAAACAAGCCTAAAATCTCAACCTCAGTTATATGCCTGAGCCCATATTTTAGAAATTAGCATTGTTTTTACAGGAGCAGCCCTTCTATAAGGGCAGTGAGAAGCCTGCCTCAGGCAACATTTTGGATTTATGAAAGGCCAGCAAATTGTTAATTATTTTATTTGTTTTTATTGCATTTTTACTGGAGAGAGTTACTTGTGGGATTTTCTGCCTCATTTGCTCAAATAATTTCCTTGGCTTGTATATGAGTTCCATGTACCTTGACTTAGTTGAGTAGGAACATCTTTTACTTCTCTGAACCAGGCAACAAGATGTCTTGGCACGGTTCTTCCTTGTGTTCTTTGTGGTTGTGTAAACAGAGCAAATTGCTTTGCTTAGCTGGTTCTGGCTCTTGCAAGTTATGCTTTTTGAGCTGATAATTTTGTTACGTTGTCCTAATTTGTACATACGCTGTTATTTAAGATAAAAGTTTCCTTCAATACAGCTGACCCCAGCATTCCTATAGTTTCACATATTTTTCCCCCTGTAAATATTCTGGTTAGTTTAAATCACTTTAACAATTTTTTTTAGCTGCATCTGACTTGCAGTATTTCTTTGCTGCACTATGCTGTTATAGTGCTATTATTCCTCTTTCAGCATCCTGTGGGATAATTATAATTCATGATTAAACACTTGTCGTAGTTCTTACATTATGTGTATGAATGCGGTCTTGGAAGATAAAGCGGGGGTGATGAGACTGCTAGGATTTTTTATTTATTCAGAATTTCTAAATCAGAATTGTGCCCATATAGTGATCAATATTTGCTACTTCCTTGTGTGCGTATCTTGCTGTGCTGTGTTTCTGTTTAAAAGTGCTGTATGATTATAGAGTTTTCTCTGGTCATCTGTTGTAGAAAAGTATATTAACAGGATGAGGAGGAATTTATAACAAGTAAACAATTTACTAGCAATAATAATTAAAGAAATTACATTGGCTTTGGTTTGCTTCTCTTTCTTTTATAGATAATAGAATAATGGTGATTTTGGACAGAAAAGTAGTAGATCAGGGAAATCATTATATAGTGTCAAGGCTTCTTTTTTGACATTCGACTCTTCAATTTCCAGGGAAACCAGAGCTGAAGTCAGAAGTTGGCATAATTCTATGTGACGTCAGTGATCCATCCTCCCTTGCTAATATGGCCAAACAAACAGCCATTGTTCTCAACTGTGTAGGCCCAGTAAGTATTTTCCTCTGTTAAATATATATATATATATATATATATATATATATATTAATAAAAGGTTCTTTTGCTGCTCCAGTCTCTTGAGAAATGAAGTTTCCGTAGTGTATCACAAGATGAAGCTTTTGTGTTTATTTTTTACCTTAACTTTGAAAACAGAAATGTTAAAAAATTTGTTTAACCAAGTTTTCTGAGTGAGTTCATTAAAGGGACAGTCCTGCTGTTTAACAGAGTAAAGCTGAGATTAATCTTAACTTTGTACATTTTATTAGGTTAATTTTTTTACATCACTCTTCTGTAGTGGTGGTAAGATTTTTAAAAGAATTGTATGAGAGTATTAATATTAGAGAATTTAGAGAAATAAAAATATCAACACTTAGTATTAGAGAAAATGTTGCAAATTGATAATGACCTTGGACATTTGAACCAGTTCCATATATTGTAATTTTGTGAAAGAGGTTTATGTCTTCTCCCAACTGATACTGGCTACTGATTACTACATTAAATAGCTCTGTGTGTTGGCAAAGCAATTGCTATAAGCGATTTCACAGTTTTATTTCTCTGCATTTGTAAGCTTGGAAATTATCAAGAATACAGAGTCCTTTGAGGTCATTGTAAAACATGCTATGGTCATAGCATGTTTGAAGTACAGTGGGACCCCCCACATTGCAGGGATTAGGGCTGCAGGACATTGGCAAAAGTGGCATATACTGCAAATGTTGTAACCCCCCTCAACGTGAACGCTACAGACTCCTTACCTGCCAACAGCCCTGGCCGATCGCTCTGTACTTTCCCACCTTGCCACCACAATGCCTTAAGGCACATATAGTTATAGTCCAAGGAGATACTGCAGTCTAAAAGGGGAGAAAACTTAACTAGAAGGATGGAGGCAAAAGGATCTGTAGTCATCCACTGCAGTATGTGTGTTTTGTTTGTTTTCATGCTGACAAACCTCTCTGACTACACTTGCAGCAAGTGCAGACTGGTGACTCTCTTGGAAGAAAAGGTCAGTACATTTCAGCAATGTTTTGACACTCTTCACTGCATCAAACACAAGGACTTCGTGGATAAAACACAGGGAGAATTAATTTTACAGAGTCAATGGGAAGAGACTTCCAAGGAAAGTGAAAAGGACACTAATACTGAGGGAGGAAGGGCAGTCATTGTCAGGAGCAGACCATACACATGGGATTCAGAACCATTCTGACTAAGCAGCTTCCTGCATCTTCCTGAAGATAACAGTGGGGAAGAAGCACAAACAGGAGACCAGCAATAAGAGATGGTGCAGGCTGAGTAAGGAGTCAGCCTAAACAAATAACTTCAGCAAGAAGAAAAGAAAGGTGCTGATGGTAGGGGACTCTTTGCTGAGGGGTATAGAAGGACATGTGTACTAGCCTGATAAGATGAATTGGGAAGTGTTCTGTCTCCTTGGCATGCATTTGAGATGTCACTAACAACTTGCTGAAGCTCAATAAGAACACAGAGTAATACCGCATCTCCTTATACATGTGGCCACCAGTGATGCTATGAAGAACACCTTTGATGAGCTTACCCAGACTGTGAAGCCCTGGGAAGGAAGGTGAAGAGTTTAGGGGTACACATTGTATTCTTGTCAGTTCTACCAGAGAAGATAGAGGACTTCATGAGAAGAGGAGATATTGCGGTGAATACTGACTATGCAGATTGTGTCAGTGGGAGAGGTTTAGCTTCTGGGACCATTATTCACTTCTTAGATGAAGGACTACTAGCTACAGATGGGCTGAACCTTATGAAGACTGGGAAGAAAGTCTTTGGCAAAAGCATCATGAATTTGATCTAGAGGGCCTCAGACCAAATCCTTGGGGGTTGGAGATGATAGTTTAAACATCTGTGCAAAAACAAGCTCTAAACACATGAATGTGAACTCTAGAGGAGAAACTGAGAAAGAGGAGGGAAGACACAGTAAAATAAAAGATGTGACCAAACAAGGCTTTAGAGTTCAGAAAACAAACAAGACAGGCTTAAAGTCCTAGTACAGAGAAATAAATATGGTTTCATAGGTATAGCAGATGTGATGTGATGACTCCAGTGATTGGAGTATAACAATTAAAGGATATTATCTGTTCAGAAAAGAATAGATAGGGAAGAAAAGAGGGGGGATTAGCATCATATGTCAAAGACCAGTTCACTTGTACAGAAGTCCATGGGAGTGAGCAGACTGGACAGTATTGTGAGAGGAGTTTACTAAGGCTGCAAAACCAACATAAGGTGGTGAATGATGCTTTTCTGAAACAAATCTCAGAAATTGCCAAGAAAATTGGGGTGAAGTTCAGCAAGGACAAATGCAAAATTCTATGTTTAGGCCATAGAGACCAAATAGACCTAGGATGGGGGATACATGGCTCAATAGTACTACATGAGAAAAAGAACCTTGGGATTATTGTTGATGCTGCAGCAAAGAAGACAAAATGGTATTATAGCCTGCATTAAGGAGAGCGTAGTTTCCAAGTCAAGGGAAGTAATAGTCCCACTGTATTGTGCATTGGTCAGATCTCATCTTGAGTACTACATTCAGTTCTGGATGCCTTCTTTTAAGAAGTCTATGGACAAGTTGGAGTGGGTTCAGAGAAAGGCAGCAAAGATGATAAGAGATATGGAGAACAAAACATGTGAGGAGAGGTTTAAGGACCTGGGTGTGTTCAGTATGATGACGAGAAGCCAAGGGGGAGGAGGCGGACATGATTGCACTCTTTAAATACCTCAAGGGCTGTCAGAGAGAGGAGGATGCAGGCCTGTTCTCTGCTGCCCCAGAGAGTAAGACCAGATCTAATGATTTTAAGTTACAGGAGGATTTTTGATTGGAGAAACTTCTTGACAATAAGAGCAGTTCTGCAGTGGAACCAACTGTTTAGAGATGTTGTAGAGTTTCCTTCTCTGGGCATCTCCAGAAAGAGGTTGGACAGCTCCCAGCTAGTGATGCTTTAACTGGAGGATCTGTATTGAGCAGGGGGTTGGACTTGGTGGTCCATTCTGATTTTTTAAACAAAATCTCAGTTTTGATGGATGACTGAGCCAAGGTGTACGAGCTTTTTAAGATTTTTGATGTCTTCATCACCCCCTTTAAAGTTATGTATATCTTCTGTGGTCATTATTTTTATCTTAATATTCAGCTGTAACCTGCTTTCCTAACTTTCTTCTTTGACTTTCTTCAGTAATCATTTCAAGTCTTTGTTGTTTTCTGCTAGTAATACATTGTCATCTACATATCTTAGCTTGTTGATGTTTGTTTCTCCAGTTTTAACACCTCCTCTCAAATATAAATATTTTGTTCAACTGAAAGATCGCCTCTCATTCACTTGGACAATCTATTTTTTTTTAAAGTACAAATTGTGTTTAAGAGGAGTACTTCTCAAAACCGTAATCTTACATTTATTACTCTAGAGAAATTGGAGGAAGTGCACTTTAGAATGGAGACTCCTAAAAAAATACTTTTCTTCAGAAGTGTTTCATTCACATGCAGATTCTGTTCTTTAATTGATTAAAACACAATCAAGTAAGAATTTTTTAAAATTTGGTTATAGGTTTATTATCATTTATTATTAAATGCCTATACTACTTCTTATATCTAATCATATCTCAAAACTGATTGCAAATATAAGCAAAAGTGGGTAGCTTGCTGAATTTATTAAAGCAGTTTTGTATAATATAAGTGATGGCTTTTACTCATTCTTGCAGTACAGGTTTTTTGGAGAACCTGTGGTGAAAGCTTGTGTTGAGAATGGAACAAGCTGCATCGATATTAGTGGAGAACCCCAGGTATGTGGAGCTGAGCAAACATGTTATAATCTGTCTGTGAATAATCTGTTACTATGAATGTGTTCCTAAATATTAGCATCTGCTCATCTGACCATAAAATGGGAGTAATATTTATTATTTCAGGTATCAAGCTTAGTAATGCTATCATGGAATAATATCCTTTACACTCATCCTGGCTGGGTACACGGGGGGATTTCCATACCCAAGTGCTGTGCCCTTTATATTCTCAGCCGCACCATTCCTCAAACATCCGGTTTTCTATGGATTGTTTTTGAGGTAGACTTAAGAAGAGGGATGTGCAAAATGAATGGCCAGTTGGAGAGAAATTTAATACTGCTTTATTGTCTTGACTTAAGGGTGGTGGTAGCAATGGCATCATGAGGCACTGGCTCATGTTCTTTCCGTGTGTGTGTGTTGAGAAGGTTTTGTACCATTCTAGAAATAAGTGTTAGAAGTTCATTAGTGAGCATGGTCATGCATTTAGCCATGTTATATATGAATTTTAGAAAGATAAAATAGTCTTTCACAGCATTGCAAGCTGGACCATGTGCCAATGAATGTGATAATAGCAATAACAGGTACAAAAATTATTGTCCTGATCATTAGGACAGAGGATTTTCTGTTTTTCAATGTAGCATCTTCACTTTTCTCTTTCAGTTTCTGGAAGGAATGTATTTGAACTATAATGACAAAGCTGCAGAAAAAGGAGTATATATTGTCGGAAGCTGTGGTTTTGATTCTGTTCCAGCAGATATGGGGGTAATTTATACCCGAAACAATTTGAAAGGTGACTGTTTTGTTTATTTAATGTTTTGATAATGGGCAGTGAAATGGGTACATTTATGGCATGTTGTGGCTTTGCTTCCTTGATGGAGTGGCTGCTGGCAGATGAAGAGAGTGAGGAGGGTCTGAGGAAACTGATCTGGCAACAGAGCTAATGGAGTGAGTGGCTCTGCTTGCAGATCATCTGCTGCCTGATGAAATCATGGTTACAAAGTGGTAGCAGGAGGGAATGCCCAATGAACCTGGTCTTCCAGCAGGGCAAACAGAAAGGCCCAGTTTCTCCTCTTTCTGCTGGGGCCATAAACTTATTATGAACCACAGAATTTTAATGTTTTAAATTGAGCAGCTATATATGTTTTGTGTTCCATTCATCTTAAAAATTGTGTATGTGAACCAGTTCTTCCATTATATGGGCAAAGAAGACAAACAGAGCTCAATTTCCTTCATGTGAAGGAAGCAGTTGTGGGAAAAAATAATGTATGGACTGTATGCAGTCCCCAGGTCCCCAGTGGAGTCCTTCATGCCCATATTTTGGGCTTCTTAATGTTAAAAAATCCCCTCAGTGCTGTAGAGGTTGAAAGGGCACTTTTGCTGCATGAAGTAGAAGAAGCTAACCTGTTTTAATCTGAGGGAAGCTTCTTTCCCAAATTAAAGGTAGCTTGCAGTTACTTCCTGGTTGGGAAGAAGCCTCATTTGGGCCTAAGACAATCCAGAAAGTCATCAACTGGCAACCCCTGCAGGGTGGGAGGGAGGTTTCATGGGAAATGACATGTGGTGGGAAGTGTGGCTCTCCCAGTCCTGGCAGGAGTATGTGTGCAACCCCTAGACTGAAGAGATGGATAAGAATGTCCCGTTTCCTATACTATTTTGGTGTGGTGCTTGCTTGTAAATTAGAAGCAGAGCACTGAAGAAGAACCGTAGCAGATCAAACCAGAAGTCTAGTTTGTCCAGCATTGTGTTGGCATAATGACCAGCCAGTTCTTTTTGGAGAGCCATTATCAGAAGGAATGCAACAGCACGTAATGAGGATGGGGGCTCTTGTGTGCTGTGGGGCTCTCTTCAGTTGTGGGCAGTGTTGTCTTCTTAGGCAAGGAACATGAAGTGTGATTGATCTATAGTCACATTAATATGTGAGGTCTCTGTTGTTGTCACTGGATATGTCTGACTTAAATTTCACTCATACCAGTGAATCTACTATAAATATACTCAGTTTACAGCCAGCCCTCTGCTCCTAACCTTAAAAGTCTGGAAACCTATTGCTACACTAACCTCACTCTTGCACATCTTTCAGGATTGCAGTGTTGTAGTGAGGGAAGCCAGACTAATCTGCTGGCTCCAAGCAGTGTCTTTCTGCAGTGCCTGCCTTCTTTCCTAATCAGTTCACCACAGCTTTTTTTCTGTTTGCCACCACTATCTATGCCAGCCTACATCAGCACGATTCCAGCCACAGCCTGTAATTCTCTATACACTTACATGGAAATCAATTACATTGAATTCAGTGGGACTTAATTCTGAATAGATGTGTAGGATTGCTTATACTTCTGTTGTGAAAACAATTCCATTCCAGGGTGATGCCATTTATTTGACAACATGACAGTTTGAATGTCATCATCTATTTAGTTCCTTATAACCATATATAATAATGGATTTTCTTTCCTAAAGGTACCTTAACAGCAGTGGAAAGTTTCCTGACTGTTAAATCTGGCCCAGAGGTTAGTTGATCTTCTTTTGCTAAGCTTGGAATAGGCACCTGTTCTATATATCAGGGAATGAATTGTGTGGCCTTCCATATTTTTGTTAGCACAGAAACTTCTAGCCTTCCTTACCATTGGCAATGCAGGCAGGGGATTCTGGGAGCTGCACTGTGAAAACATCTGGAGGATCACACAATTCTCACCCCAAAGCAGACATACGTAACGAAATCAATAAACGCCAAATGAACACTGGAGGTCTTTTTCCGAATGAATAGTTGGCTGTTGAGGCAGTCTGCAAATCTGTCATTCAGCAGAACTTCATGTGTTTTCTTGTATGACTTTTGTTGTGCCAGAGAACATCAATTCCAACATAGGTTTGTGACAGCTCTTCTAAGAGTGTGTGTGTGTGTGTGTGTGTGTGTGTGTGTGTTTAAAATTTGTTATGCATGTGAGACAATTCTAGGAAGGAGCAGTGCATCTGTTTATCCAGATGGATATTTTATGACACTGTTGGTGAAAAAACAAATGCAATATTAACATTCTCAGTCTAGCACAATACATCCTTCAGCAGAAACAGGTTAAGCATACAAAAGATTGCAGTGGAGTTAAAACACTGCTTGCATCCTGTTACCCAAAGGTCTGCATGGAAGTGGCAGTAGATTAGTAGGCACTCATTTAACATTACTCTTATAGCAGTATCCACTCACATGTATATATGGCTGTAAGAGGAAACACTTTCTTTTCTTGGGCTGGGGAAGGTAAAGTGTTTGTTGAGCTCACAAGCAGGTACATAGCTGTCAGCTGTACTCTAGTTTAATTTCTGAATCATATTTGTCTTGTGTTACTGTAGTAAGATATGTCTTCATTATCATAGTTAATGCTATCCATGTGTTGAAATGATTAAAAAGTATATTAATAGTATGAATTAACATGATATTTTGACAGGGTTCCTGTATTCATGATGGTACCTGGAAATCGGCAGTATATGGCCTTGCTGATCAAGAAAATCTAAAAAAAGTTCGGCGGCAAATAGGACACAAACCTGTCCCAGTAATTGGAACAAAACTTCGGAGGAGGTATAAAAGTTATATATATTTAGAGCCCAAAGTTATGGCTGTCCATATGCTGCTGGATTGCAACCCGCCTTGCCCCTGCTAGCTTAATTACTGGGGAGAGCTAATAGGTGCTGCTGTCAGAAACAGTATCTGGAGGGTCCCAAGTTCCCCATAGCTCTTTTAGGGCTCTTTTATTTCCCAATATTTGCATATTACAAAATGATTTTCTTGTCTGAACAGAAGTTTAGTGCATTGTAGCTGCCTTAAATATGTAGTAACAGAGTTTTCAAGGCTTTTCCTGAAAGGAAACATGCTGCTGAAATTTACATCTGTAGAGATGCCTTTGTCTAAGAGATTCCTTTGTTCTTGATAAGTGCCTTGGCTCAAATACATTTTGCTGAGTTTTAATTTTCTTGGCTCCTTTCTTGCAGAGGCACAATATTTTACTGTAATGAACTTCAGCAATATTCCATTCCATTCATGGGATCAGATGTCTCTGTGGTGAAACGAACTCAACGTTATTTGCACACACATCTCCAGGAAACACCTGTAAGCTTACTTAAGCATTCATAAAATAAATGTTGTTCCATTGCAACAAAGGAATACATATACTCATATTTTTCTTGCATGGTAAAACAAGTCTGAGTCATCTTTTTAATGAGCAACAGCTGCCATCATCCTGTTACTTCTTTAAATCTAGTTATATGGAATCCAGAAGCATAGTATTCATGAGAGGGAAGGATTTCCAGGAACCTTTAGACATAAAGACTTAGTCTTTTTGAAGGGAAGAGCTCTAAATAGCCAGGAACCTTTAGACAAGAGGACTCAATAGCTAACTTTAGGCACAAGCAAAGTTCACTGCTCAACTACAGAGCTCTAATTCAAGTTTCTTTAAAAAGGTTCAGGTAGGAGAAATCAACAGATGCGTAAGAAAATAAATTGTAGTTTCTAACTAACTTTTCATGGGTACCCAGTTACACAGAATCCTTCTGGAAACTGAAGCCACAAAGAAAGATCTTCAAGGCAGACAGAGGAAGAAAAACCTCATACCACTTTATGGTACATTCTCGAATGAATATGGGGTGGGGGAAATATCCAGTTGGAAGGCAGTAATGAGATGCATGAAGTATCCACACATAAGCTGAACATTCCTGAACATTAGTGCTGGCCATTTATGGGAAACAGTTAAATTGGTGTGAATTGTGGTGGATCTCCTCTTGGGTTCCCGTCTGCTTAACTTAAGAAGAAATGCCCTCTTTGTCTGTTGCAGACAAAGGCTTAAGGGGTTGAGGTCTGGGGCTGCACTCTGGCATCCCTGTTTTCAGTGCAGTTACTGAACTGACAGTGTGTGTGTCACTTAGGCTGCAATCTTGCGTACCTTTATTTGGGAGAAAGGCCCATTGGAGTCACATGCATAGGACTACAGTGCATGCATTTTCAAGATGTTAATTTCTTCTTCGTGGTCTCTGTGCCTCATACATTAGGAGCTTTCGCGCCTGCGCGGTAGCGTTCGGAAGATTCTAGAGCTCGTTAGCTTTGGCGGAAACCCTCCCCCACACCGGTGCTGCGCATGCTCCTCCTGCCGACTAACGGTCTCTCCTCAGTTCTTTCTTGTCCGCCTCAGCGTACAGAAGGTTCTGCTTGTTGGCTTGCTTTTTGATTCGGCTTTTGGCTTTTGACTACCCCTCTTGGATTTCGGACTTGGCTTTGTACTTTCTTGATCGGTTTTGACTTTTTTCTGGCTTTTGATGACGATTTCGGATCTCGGACTGTGTTTGGCGTTCTCGGACTCTTGCTTTCTTTGCCTTCCCTCCAGTTTATGTCGGCTCTCTTCAAACGCTGCGCCTCCTGTGGAAGGAAGGTTGCTCTCTCTGACCGACACTCTAAGTGCCTGATTTGTTTGGGTGAGAGGCACAACGTTCAGGCCTGCCCTATTTGTAGAGAGTTTACACACCAGACACTCCGTAACAGGGTGGCAAGGCTTAAATCCCACTGTTGGGAGGAATCTCTTCGCATCCAGAGACCCGAGATGATGGCTGAGAAACGCCCGCCTTCTTCTTCTTCGGCAGCAGCGGCGGCTGCCATGCCCGCGACCTCATCGGTATCGATACCAGGCTCAGTACCGATAATGAAATTGCTGAGGATACTGAAGATCTCGGCAACTCAGGCACGTGAGGACCCTACGGGCTTGCAGGCCCCAACCTCCTCCTCCCGGCTGCTTACCGCGGCCCAGAAGAAGCGTCCTGCCACCGAGGGCGTGGGGGAGAAGAAGAAGAAGAAGAGAAAGGAGAAGCGGCGCTCTTCACCGACGGTGGTGCGACCCCCGACTCCACCACCCACCCAGCCCGCCGAGGAACCTCAACCGATGGAGCTCCCTGAGGAAGAGGAGCCTCCAGAGGAAGAGGAAATCCTCGAGGTGTCGGACGAGGGGCAGGTCGTGCAGGCCTCACCTCCTCAACTGCCCGAGCTGATCGTGGAGATCACTTCGCCGAGTCGCCGTCCAGAACGCCGAGAGGAGGCTGTGGTCAGACAGCGCCCAGCCTCTTGACGCAACGAGTCCCGCTCACCGGAGCAGCAGGCCAGGCCTCCATCCCCGCGATATTGGGAGATGCGCCTGGAGAGACATCGCTCAGGCGAGAGCGCCTACTCTCCTGCCTACCTAGGAAGGTACACCCAGGAGCAGGTGTGGCACAAGCCGACCGGCTCATACTATTCTTATTCGCCATCATACAGGGACCAGTACCATCCAGATCCAAGGTACTGGTCACCTCGTCACCGGTCTTGCTCGCCACCGCGGGAGGCTCACTACCCCCGCTATGAGAGGTCACCGCTGCGTTGTTCACCGAGTCACCGGCAGTCCCGGGAGCCCTCACCCTGCTACAGGGCTGTTTCTCCACCTCCGCGGATGACGGCCACAGCTACCCGCCCGACGCCACAGCCCACTGTGGCCCAGCCGGCGGTAGCTGCGACTTCTACCACGCAGGCGGCACACCACCCTAGACCCGCGGTCGTGCCCCTGCAGGTGACTCCGATACCGACCGCGACATCGGCCGCACCGGTACCGACGCAGCCTGCAGCTCCAGCTGTCACCCTGGCACCTCCAGCCCGTAGGTCGGCCAAGGAGAAGGAGGCGGAGAGGTCGCTATCATCATCCAGCGACTCTTACGACTTGGACTCTGGCTCTGCTGAGTCCACCCCTTCTTCTCACAAATCCCCACTGCTGGGGTTCGGGGAGCCAGGCCCGGAGTCTGCACCAGAGGACGTACGCCAGTTTTCTGCGATCCCCCTCCGGATGGCCACAGCCCTTGGCCTAAAGGTGACCGAACCTGCTCCAGAAGCCCAGGACCCGGTCTTCCAGTACTTGGAAGCCCGCCCACCATCGACCGCACCGCTACCGTTCCTACCAACCCTGGTGGAAGCGATGAAGCAGCCGTGGGCAAAGCCAGCGTCAGCGCAGCCTATCCCACATAGGCTAGAGCAGTGATTCTCAATCTGTGGGTCCCCAGATGTTCGTGGACTTCAGCTCCCAGAAGCCCTGAGCATTGACCATAGTGGCTGAGGCTTCTGGGAGCTGAAGTCCATGAACATCTGGGGACCCACAGGTTGAGAACCACTGGGGTAGAGCATCTCTACAGGACCCAGAAGGAGAACGCGGAGTTCCTCTTCAATCATCCTGTACCGAACTCTATTGTGGTCGAGTCGGCTCAAACAAAAGGAGGCAACCGAGCGCATACCACCCCTACGGCCCGTGAAGGACGGAAGCTTGATGCCTTCGGCCGAAGGTTCTATTCGGCATTGTCCCTGGTGGCCAGGACGGTGAACACGATGGCATGCCTTGCGGCCTACCATCGGAACCTCTTTGACCGACTCGCTCCACTCCTTGCTGACCTGCCGGAGGAGTCGCGCGCCTCAGCCACACAGATCTTTGGCGAGGCCGTTGCGGTGGCTACACAGCAAATCGCCACCTCGAGGCACGCCGTGGAGGCTACCTCGAGGGTGATGGTTGGTGCCGTAGCCCTCCGACGCCACGCGTAGCTCCGGTCCTCTGGGCTTCAGGAGGACAGCCGTCGATGGATGGAATTCCGTTCGATGGTGAAGGGCTCTTCCACACCTCCACCGACGAGGCCATGGATCACCTCGTCAAGGCCCAGCTGACAGCGAAGAAGATGGGTATTAACCAGCCTGCCCAGTCTTTCCGCTCTTTCCAACCGAGGCCTACGTGGAGAAGGTCCTCCTCATCATCGGCGTACCAGCCGCGGTCGACTGCGTCGAGGCCGTCGACGTCTTCGGCTTCGAGGAGGCTTCCCAGACGACGCCCATCTTCGTCGTCCAAGAAGTCGTCCCCTGGAGCGAAGTCCCGGTTTTGACGGCCTTCGCAGGACTCCACCCATGCCATCGTTCACCCTTCGGATAGAACTGTTCCACCACCCGAGCCTGGCCAGGCACCTCGACTGCTGGCGGGAGATCACTGCGGACTCCTGGGTACTTACCATCGTCCGCCTGGGGTACGCCATCGAGTTCCAGGCTATTCCACCACGGGGTGTCTACTACTCCACCCCGGCCAGCTCGGCTCTACTGGAAGAGGTCCAGTCCCTCCTCGAGAAGGGAGCGATCGAGAGGCTCCCGCCTTCAGCCAAGACCACCGGCTTCTACTCGAGTTACTTCATGGTGCCGAAGGCGGACAAATCCCTGCGGCCCATCCTAGACCTCCTAGGGGTGAACGAATACATCCGCCCCAAGAGGTTCAAGATGGTCACGCTGCCGTTGATCTTCCCCTTCCTTCGCCGAGGGGACTGGTTTGCGTCCATAGACCTCAAAGACGCCTATTTCCACATCTCGATCTGCCCGCAGCACAGGAGATACCTTCGGTTCGCGATCGACGGCACCAGCTACCAGTACTGGGTGCTGCCGTTCGGACTTTCCACCGCACCGCGGGTGTTCACCAAGTGCATGGCTGCGGTCGTGTCCTTCCTGCGGACGAAGGGCGTCTCCGTCTACCCTTACCTGGACGATTGGCTATTGGTGGCGTCCTGCAGACAGAAACTGTACAGGGACATTCATCGGACTTTGTCTCTTCTCACTCAGCTCGGACTCAGGGTCAACCCCAAGAAGTCCCATCTCGAGCCCACTCGGGTTCTCAACTTCATCGGGGCGACCCTCGACTCGGTATGGGCGAGGGCCTTCCTCCCAGACGAGAGGGCGCGGACGCTTCGTCGGGCGGCATCCGCTGCCTTCAAGGCCTCGACGGTGTCAGCGAGGAGGATCCAACAACTCGGCTACATGACCTCGACCACTGCCGTAACCTACTTCTCCAGGTTACGCGCACGGCCGCTCCAGCACTGGTTCGTCAGGGCCTTCGATCCACTCAGGGACGACCAGCGCCACCGGTACCACCTGCCCCAACAGGTACGCCAATTGCTCCTGTGGTGGCAGTCGTACAGGAACCTCCTGTCAGGCATACCGTTCCGCGATCCTAGGCCGTCGGTCACGGTAACGACGGATGCCTCGCTCTTCGGCTGGGGAGCGCACACTGGAGATCTCCGGGTCCGAGGCCGGTGGATGGACGACGAGTTGTTCCTCCACATCAACTCTCTTGAGCTGTTGGTGATCCACAAGGCCCTGAGAGTGTTCTGACACCTGATCACGGGCCGCACGGTGTTGATCCTCACCTACAAAACGACGGCGGTCTGCTACGTGAACAGGCAAGGAGGGACGCACTCCACCACGCTGCTGGGCATCGCCCTCGAACTCTGGAACTGGTGCGTCCCGCTCCGGATACACCCTGTGGCGGTTCACCTGGCGGGCAGGAGAACACCACAGCGGACACACTCAGCAGGGACACCACTTCCCACCACGAGTGGTCCCTGTTTGACGAGGCCTTCCGGATGCTTCGGGACCGATGGGGAGAGCCGACCATCAACCTCTTTGCGACCAGCCAGAACGTGAAGTGCCGCCTGTTCTGTTCAAGGGCCGGCCACAATCGCCGCTCCATTGGCGACGCGTTCCAGTTTCCGTGGGACGAAGGGCTCATCTACGCCTTCCCTTCATTCCCGCTCCTGGGCCGTGTGATCGCGAAGATCATCGCGGATCGGGGCGGACACGATACTCGTGGCACCTTACTGGCCGAGGCAGCACTGGTTCAGACCCCTGATCAAGGCCACCCAGGGAGGACTCTCAGGTTTCCCACGGTACCGGACCTGCTGTCCCACTCTGATGGACTGGTGTTGCACCCGGACCTGGTGGCGTTGGCCCTCCGTGCCTGGAGGATATCACCCTAGACGACCTGGTCATCGGGAACGTCTTGACTGCGGCCAGGAAGGAGTCCACGCGAAGGAACTACCACTACAAGTGGCAGCGCTTCGTGGCCTTCGCCAAGGAACGTCGAGAGCCGGTATCGCCTGTCACCCTGCGTACCGTGCTCCACTTCTTCCTCCATCTCCGGCAACAGAGCTTGACCTTCCCGTCGCTCAAGGTCTACCTCGCTGCGATCGTGGCATACCAGCCGCCACGATCCCCATCGGCCGCGCTCTTCAGGGACGGTACTGTCAAGCAGTTCCTGAAGGGCCTGCAGCACCTCTACCCGCCGGTATCGCCACCGCTACCGCCGTGGTCACTGTCATTGGTGCTGTCCCAGCTGACGAGGCCGCCCTTCAAGCCCGTGGCCACGACGGACGACAGGCTGCTCGCGATGAAGACCACATTCCTAGTGGCCGTCACCTCTGCCAGGCAGGCGGGAGAGTTGACGGCACTACGGTGCGATGAACCATACTTGGTCTTTCATCAGGACAAGGTGGTCCTTTGGCCTGACATCTCCTTCCTGCCGAAGGTGGTGTCCACC
This sequence comes from Iguana delicatissima, assembly GCA_948472985.1. Taxonomy (NCBI): domain Eukaryota; kingdom Metazoa; phylum Chordata; class Lepidosauria; order Squamata; family Iguanidae; genus Iguana; species Iguana delicatissima. The sequence goes on along the minus strand of CAOKZL010000048.1, from coordinate 304,724 downwards.
TTCCATCTGAGCCAGGACATCATCCTGCCGGCCTTCTACCTGGACCCGACGACACCTCTGGAGCGTTCCCTCCACTCCCTGGACGTGCGTCGGGCGCTGGCCTTTTACAAAGACAAGACTGCAACCTACAGACAGACACCCCACCTGTTTGTCTGTTATGGCATGCGCCGGAGAGGCCACAAGGTATCCAGCCAGCGCTTCTCTAAGTGGGTGGTACAGACTATTCACCTGGCGTATGAGCTTGCCAGGAAGCCTCCGCCAGACCTGCTTCGGGCCCACTCCACCAGGGCCGTGGCGACATCTGCTGCCCTCCTGCGAGGCGTCGACCTGTCGGAACTCTGCCGTGTGGCGACCTGGTCCCAGCCGTCAACTTTCGTGCGCCACTACAGGCTCGACTGCTGTTCCAGGAGAGATGCCCGGTTTGGACGTGCTGTGCTGTCTTCTGTGCTCTAGGATCTGGGACCTGACCCACCATCCTACTGGTAAGCTACACAGTCTCCTAATGTATGAGGCGCAGAGACCACGAAGAAGAAGAACAGGTTGCTTACCTGTAACTGTGGTTCTTCGAGTGGTCATCTGTGCCCTCATACATCCCCGCCCTGCCTTCCCCCTTTTTCAGGTCCCATCTGCTTCAGCGGACCAGAACTGAGGAGAGACTGTTAGTCGGTGGGAGGAGCATGCGCAGCACTGGTGTGGGGGAGGGGTTCCCGCCAAGCTAACGAGCTCTACAATCTTCCGAACGCTACCGCGCAGGCGCGAAAGCTCCTAATGTATGAGGGCACAGATGACCACTCGAAGAACCACAGTTACAGGTAAGCAACCTGTTCTTATGAATTTCTAGAGTTTTTTTTAATGCCCCAGCACCAATGATAGGAGTGTTTATATAGTTCTCTCAAATGAACAAAACCAGAAATGTCATACAACAGGAAGGGTGTCAGCACTACTGCTACAACAGTGCCATCACATTTTTAAAATTCTGACTTAGATCTATTTAATAACAATATTTTTGTTGTTGTTTGCATATTGAGCATTCTTCATTTTAATATGTTAGAGCACACTTCTCTTCTATTTTTTAAGCAGCAAATTACTATCCCTTGTCATTGCATGGCACAGTGTTAAAGTGATGTTAGTGCTGGATTGGTGCTATTGTAAATATGACAGTAAATGGAAAATGTTTTCTCCTTAGATTCCAGAGCTGTTCTTAGAATGCCCATGAATAAACTTGACAGTTGTATTCAGTTAGTTCATGGTCACCCACATAGGGCTTAGTTCGCAATGAATAATCACTTTTCAGCTTTGTACTCTAGAATAGTTGGTCCATGAGTGACTCTTGGAAATGAAGCCAGATTAAGATTTTGGTGTTAATGTACAAAGCCCATTGCAATTCAGGACCTCATTGTCTGTGGGTATGCCTTCTCCCTTTGAGCAATTTGGTAAGGGAGAAGGCATCCACAGACAATGAGATCCTGAACTGCAGTGGGCTTTGTACATTAACACCAAAATCTTAATCTGACTTCATTTCCAAGAGTCACTCATGGACCAACTATTCTAGAGTACAAAGCTGAAAAGTGATTATTCATTGAGAACTGAGCCCTATGTGGGTGACCATGAACTAACTGAATACAATTGTCAAGTTTATTCATGGGCATTTTATGATGCCCATGAGCCATCTCTGAGGTCTTCAGAGAAAGTTTGGAAGACTACCTGAAGTGGAGTTTTAGTGTATCAGTTCTAATTCTGTTGAATTCACTATCAGTTCATGGTTTCCTTCCAGCATCAGTGAGCACTTTCAGATAAGCCTCTCACTAAGGCCATTTCTGCACTAGCCTGTTACAGCACTATGATTCCACTTTCCACATCCTATAGAATCCTGGGGTTTGCAATTTTCTGGCCCCTAAATTACAAGCCACTACTTTGCTGGTATCACTGTTTTTATATTTTAACGTTTGGGGCTTTTAAATTTTTTCTTGGTCTTTTGATATTTTGTTTATACACTTTGGAATCTTTTTTAAAAGTATAAGAATGGCTTATAAATATAATAAATGAAAAACAGTAAACTGTAGTTGTTTACTGATATGAATTCTTCCTTCTGTACAGGTACAATATGCTGCTTATGCCACCGTGGGTGGTATTGGATCTGCCATTAAGCTGATGTTTGCTGGCCTATTATTTTTAATGCTTGTGAAGTTCGACTTTGGAAGAAAACTTTTAATAAAAGTAGGTTTGGTGTGAAATATTTTTGAAGTTTGATAGCCTTGAAATTCCTATTTTGAAATTAATGAGGTTCTTCTTATTTCAGTATCCTGAATTTTTTTCTGGAGGATATTTTACAAAGGAGGGACCAACAGAAAAACAGGTAATCACTATTTTTATTCTTATTTGATGATAATATGTTTGACATGACAGGGATTCCTATATGTAAGCACTTGGAACAATAGTCATAGTCCTCCCTTGCATCTGTCCAATACATTTGGTTGTATTCAGATTTGGTTATATTTCTGAACATTCCTCTTCTGTTTTTAATATTGGTCATTTGCCCTCATGAAATGAAAGCATTGTTTATGTTTCATTTGATATCCTGATTCATTGTGACCTGTAGATCGATAATGACAACCTTACTCCTGTGTCTGGAGTTTTTCTTACTCCTGTGGGTGGAGACTTTTTTACACTTTGGAAGAACTGAAGAAGAGCTATTTCGGGGAATGGATCAACTAAAATAGTGATACTCTGTGTGGGATCACTGTTAATACTGAAAGAGGATAAATCTAACATCAAATGTGTTCAGATTTGCTACATAGAGGCAAAACCCTACATTTAGAAGACAAATAATCCAGGAAGAACATTATACTTGATTCAGTATGGATCCACCTGAGATGTGTGCACAAACTTGCATACAACACAGTGTACATCTTCAGATGTAGCATTGTGCATGCAAACTTGTGTACATTGTGGCTGGAAAAATTAGTTGTTGAAACACAGGTTTGGCTCCATTCTCTTCAGAACAAGAACTTGTACCACTGCATAATATGTAGGTCCTCACTGAGAAACGTTTCTTCAGAGTAGGTTTTGGAAAAGAACCTGAGAAAAGAACCAGCAGTAAATGTAACTTTATGAAAGTTAATTGAAAACAACCCAGAGGTTAATTTAAATACCCAAGGATGGTGTTGTTGATAAAAATAAATATAAGATTCCAGCCTATGTTGTTTTATGTAGTAAATTCTCCTCCATTTTTTCTACCTTGATGCTGGAAGCTTTCTTTACAGCATTTCTATTCTGCCCTTATTCCTTCTGTGTGTTCTTTGTATAAGAAACAGCATCATTTTGTGCACATTGACTTAGAAGTCACATTGTGTTCAATAGTGTTTACTCCTACAAATGTTTGAATAATGTTAAACCTAAGCTACTATGTCAGAAAAATATGAGTAACTGAGACTTTTTTTTAAAAAATGAAAGGGCTATTTTGCATACATGTTTCTTTCAGCACACATGAATTGGCTATAACTTCATGTAAATAGTTCTGTTACTGAGAAGGCTAATGCTGTTTATTTTTTCTTTCTGAACTGCAGATGGAAGGCTCATCCTTTGAAATGACATTTTTTGGTGAGGGATACAGCACAGGCAAAGATCCACAACAGGGCAAACCAGATGTTAAAATATGCACTCAAGTGAAGGGACCAGGTAGGCTAACCATGTTGTAGCAAATTTAATTATACGTATATTAATACTTACCATATTTACTGCAAAATGTGATTCTTATACAAGCAAGCACCAAAGTGTCAGCCTCATTTGGTAATCAGTTTCTTCTCTTAGATATCAGATGTGGGAAGGCAAATATACTTTTACGATACGTTAACAGGAATTCATAATTTGTGCTTGACTTCACACAGAGAGGCACAGCATTTTTTTTGAAACATTTTTCCTGTCATAGGAAAATTGAGGTGAAATTATCACTCTACTCAGAATGATCATTTTGAAATAATTCCAGTTTTAAAGCTTTTATGTTTAAACAAGATTTCAGACAAAACAAATGTCTGGCTCAGCTCAGATTATCCCCCAAGCAAGCTCCCCATCATTTTCCATTCAAAGTGTTGTGCTAAATTAAACAGGAAGCTGATAGTAAAGGAGGGGCCTGTCTTTCATACCACAAGATAAAGCATTACAGTAGAGTCCTGGTTGTCCGACCTAAACGGGCGGGTGCAGGGTTGGATAACTGAAATGTCAGATTAGCCGGAGGCCCATGGCGGCCGCCATTTGGGGGGCGTGTCTGGGGGGGCGTGGAAATGCCTACAGCCACGCGCCCAGGCCACTGCGACGTCAGTTAATCCAGAAGGTGGGATAACCGCACATCGGATAACCAGGACTCTACTGTATTTGAATTGAGCCTGCGTCATATCAGTGTTGTGCTAATGCTCTTATGTTCTCTCTATCTCATGCCAAAGTTAACCAAAGTGTTGTGGAAAAATGCGAAATTTTGCACAACTGAAACCTCTAATTTAATCAAAGAATACTCCCAGCTGACTTTTAGTGTGGAGCAATAACCGCATTAAAAAAAGAAAGAAAAAAGAATGCAACACAGATGTATAGCCTAGAATCTAAATATGCATAAGCAGAACTCCACTGGTGGAGTGAAGCTTTCCTGTCCTCTCTCAAGAGACTGTTCTCAAAGGTCAAGCAAATGTCTGAGGCTACAGTGTTATAATTATGTGGTGCAAAATGTGGACGTTACCTTCCCAGATTAGAATTGCACCTCCTCCAGTGAAATTTTCTTGCATTCCTTAAATTTCTAGCATTGCTGAGTGTGAGACATTAAAAATAATTCATTCCTAGAAATGCTTACATTTGCGGTGTTCACGTTCCCTTGGTAACCGCTCCTTTTCTTTGGATACCTAAACTATGTTTTTGAATGCTCAGCTGCAGCTTTGAATTACTGCAATGCTAAAAATTTAGGAACTGAAGGAAAATTTTATTTGAGGTGGCAGAATTCTTATGGGGAACAATTCCTTCTTCCCCCACAATACCTACACCCCCACCAAATTTTTAACTGGAAGATGATACCTAAAAGTAAACAAATATGGACAATCCAGAAAGGAAAAGTCATTCATGGGGTGGGGTGTTTCTGGTGAGATAAGGCAACAATTGGAGAATAATGGCCTGCAAAATCAGATGGGACTTGGAAAAGTTGGGGTGAGGGCTGGGTTATAGGCACTGGGTTACAGGCATAAAAACAAATCACCTGCACAGGATTCAGGTGGAAACCACAGGTTTTACAGTATGGTTATAGTGTAACTAGAGATAAATTATAATTGAAGATCAGTTTTTACAGTGATGCTTCTGGTTTCATCTTCCAGCCATGGTTATACAGAAGTGATTAACAGACTTTGGTTAATCAGTTTTGTTGTTGTTTGTCTTTGTAGAGGCTGGGTATGTTGCTACACCCATAGCAATGGTTCAGGCAGGTGTGGCACTTCTGAAGGACAAAAGTTCTCTTCCTGAAAAGTAAGTGTTTAATTTTCTTCTGTTATTGTGGCTTTTTAACCTGTGGATCAGGACTGTCCTCTCACAGCATGAAAATTAGCTCCAAGGAGACTGTACAACTGAACTAATTCTCCTTCTAGTTGGCTGGAGGAGACTAGGAATTTACCCTTCCAGGAGGGATAGGGTAGAATATACATAATCATTGTCTGAGTGACTTAACATTAGTTGAAATCCTGCAGGTTGCGGAGCTAGTGTGCAAAACAGTTTTGGATTGCAGTTCCCTCTCTCCCACATTACAAATCAGCACTGAACACATTTTCTGAGCCAACCTTACAGCGCACTGGAATAGGCCCTCCTCTTTTTACTAGAGTAAACATTAGAGAATACATTTAATAATTTGATGTTAACTTGTTATTCTTGACCTTTTGTCAGAAGATATATTACTTGTTCAAAGTTCATTTGGGAGAGAAAGTAAACTAGATTCTTCAAGTTTATACTACAGCTTTCACATCAAGGTCAATATTGTAAAGTATTTCAGGCTGCAGTCTTATATCTCTGGCAGTCCATTGAATTCAGTGGCACTTATTTCTGAACAGACTTGTAGGATTACAGTATCAGTGCATGTTAAGCTTTGCCCCGCTGTTCTTAAATTCATTTAAATAATTAATTTGTTATTGCTGACAGTTCATGATATTTAGCTTGTGTTGTGTTTTACTTAGATGAAGTAGGATCCCTTTGTCCAAATTAATATTGGTACTAGACAAAGATTTAGGGCCGCTTACAGTTCTGGGATATTAATAACAAATGTCTGGTTGTTTTACAGAGGAGGTGTCTATTCTCCTGCGGCTGTGTTCTCTAAAACAAAACTCATTGACAGACTTAACAAGCATGGAATTGAGTTCTCTGTTATTAGCAAGCCTGAAGCCTGAAAATATACTCTGAAGGGGCAGCATGACCAGCAAACCTTTGTATGGTACTTGTATACCAAAAACAACAACAACAAAAAATAAAAATAAAGAAAGGTTGATAGTTTAATAGAATACTTGCATTTTAAAATCTGTATTATGAATACATATTCCATATTGTTGTTTGATATGAGAATAAGACTGAATTTTCACTACTGGAAATTTTAACTGGATATACTTTACAACTTAACACAGCAGAAGTTAATCTAATGAAAAGATTACTGTATTAATTAGTAGTAGTAGAACTATATTGCATATTACAAAGCTTAAAATTGAGAAATTCATCCAACATAATACTCAGTTGAAAGTGAACGCTCACTATGGTAATCTGTAATCTATTCAGGTTCTTAATGTAGTTACTATAAATGTACTGTTTGGAATTCTGTAAGCTGTTGGTGAGTCAACTGTTAAATCTGTGCCTTAACTGACCAAATATCTGTAGATACGAGAGGATGAGTAAAGCTCTCTTAAAGTGTTCCTGTAATTTTGATTTCATTTTTGGAGTATTGTGGCACACAGACAGGCCTCTGCCCAGCTGTACCTAGCCAAATATTCTAACCAGTTTCCATTTTACCCACTATTCCCTCACAGATAAGTGGGCCTCTATCTCACTGATAAATAAGGCTCCAGACTACTTGGGAGTAAGTCCTATTGACCACTCAGTCATGTTCAGGTTTAGTCAGATAGGTTATGTTGATACCAAGGAAACAACTTTGTTGTGCTTAGCTGAAGTCTCACAGAACTTGTCACAATCAATTCACTTAACAATGTTTTTCCTACACCAAATTTGATGTAGGGGAAAGTGTTTGTCCTTTTTTATAAACAGTAGCTTTATAATACCTATGGGAAAGTAAATTTAAATGAGTATGTGATACTTTTCAGTTAGGATGGTCTTATCAGGGAAAATAGCACACTAATGAATAAGGGAAAATATCTAGCTGCTGCTACTTCTCACTATTCTTCAATGTAATAAAAGGAGATTGCAAGCTGTCTTGGTTTTTGTGTAACTGTTGTACATCACCATATTAAAAGTTTCAGTGAGAACAAAATAAAGTAATGCTGATGTGTTATGGTTCAGTAATATAATATAAGGCAGATGGAATGTAACTGATAGTAGCTGCACACCTGCTTTTAAATTGTAAATTAGATTCTAAAGGCCATGTATTTAATGCTGAAGGTAAGCAACCACTTTTCCTTTCCTGATACTCAGGCATCCCCACTACCTTAAAAAGTATGAGGTGGTATCAGCAAGCCTAATAGGAGCTGATATGTAAAGGGACAGAGATTTTGCATCGGACCTGAGTTCAATGTGAGTTTGGAAACAAAAGAGCAGGATCAGAAAACAAGGGTACACACACACACACGTATACATAGTGTGTGTGTGTGTATAATGTCTGCAGTAAGTAGTGGTCAGCACTTTCTGGTACAAAAATAGGTACTGAAAAGCATGAATAGTGAATCAGCAGAAAAAAGACTAGACTCCACATGGTTATAGATGGTCCAATTTTATTGTTTAAAACACCCAACATGTTTTGGCCTATACATAAACTGGCCTTCTTCAGGGGATATAATACACACACACGCACATAAATTTAAAGACCTATGCAGAAGAACACCACAAATAAAAATATGATACTTGCAAATTAGCGTAGTAAGTATTATTTGAGTATCAGACCATATACATACCATAAATCAAATCAATAGAATTTCTGGAGTTGCTATTACACTCTTTCTTTAAGCTAGCTGAATACGAATGAAAGAAGACACTGAATTTTTATTATTATTTATACATTTCAGCAGATGGTCAGAAGTAAGGGAGGGCCTAGAGAAAGTGGCATTTCCAGTTTTAAGGACATCTGGTGTAACATTGCTGAAAAGTTGCCATGCTTTCTTGTTTTTTATTTTTTATGTATAGGGTAGAGTAGCCTTACAGTAATGAATGGAGGTCCAGAATATTCATAAAGACCTGCAAACAAAGACTTCAGTTTTAAACACTATTTCACTTCTTTTTTCATCAGAACTTTTTCATTATTATTAGCTATTTTTTCCAGTAGCCAAAACTTAAAATCTGATGCAAGGTGTTGAAGTTCCTTAAAATAACAGACCCAGGGACCCTCATTCTTTTTGTCCTTAAATTAGAGAAATCCCCCCCCTTTTTTTAGGGATATTGATGTTTTCTCACATACCTTTTTTTTTACATTTGCCATGAATGGCATATGTTACAAAACTGCCATTACAAGTGCTAAAGTGTGTCAAGATATATCTCTGTTGGTCATTATGATTTATAAATTCAGTCAATATAAACCATGTCCACAGGAATGGTGTCCTGTGGGACTAGCCGCAACCATTACAGTATTTTTGTTGCTTGTTTAGACCACTGGAAAGCAGTACTAACCATAGTATCTCATATTTTTTGTTCTTTTGAAGGTCTATGGCTTTTCCTTCTTCCTCCAGCAGTTCCTGGTACATGCATACCCAGGTTGTTCCACTCTTGCAGCTGTGCCCAGGGTAGATCTAGTATCATAATCTAATTTATGGAGATATATACAAAGCTATGCTGAAGAATTGCTATGAATAGTATACTAAACAACTACAATTTTATTTGGTGGCCATTTTCTGTAGTGACTTCATGGCTTGCTGTAACCTAGCCTTTCTTGTTTCTTCTTAACTATTAAGGCAACATCGCTTTTCAATTTAGTTATGCTTGACTCAAGTTGTTCTCCAAATTCCTTTAACATGTTAGATTGCTTCTCTGCAAAAAGTCGAAGTAGCTGAACGTTATCCTCTTCCTGGAAATAAAATAAGCTGTTACTAATTTATGCAATGGGAGATGTATTCTGTAAAGGAAAATAAATAGTGAATTCATATGTAATCAAGAAAATGATATGAAAATACCAATAATACAAAAAATGGAATAGCTGACAAAAGTTTCAATATGTTAGAGCTTCCACAGCCTCAATATAAGAGGAGGAAAAGTTTTAAGGTACTTCCATTTGTTGATGTAGACTTGAATGTTATTAAATAGAATTTACAGAGTTAGAATAATGGGACCGGTTAAGAAAGCTGTGATCCTAAGAACAGTTCTCAAATACATTGTAGAAAAACTATCAGTACAGTCTTTTTAAACCCAGGATAGAATACACTATTCGATTCTGAATTTACTGAAAATATATACCGGAGCTCTGCAGTGCTTTAGTTTTAAGAACTGTCCTCTGATGACATTCATATTCTGGTAAAAGGCTTTGAGAGCTTTAGCAAATTCAGCATCACAGCTTATCCGAGAATTACACACTAGGCGACTGTCTTTTGATGGTGTTACTTTAGTAGCTTGGGTTTTCGTAGGAGATTTTAAGGTTTTACCTGGAATAGGAAGGTTTAATTAGTATCAACAGACTGATAACTTGACTCATAAACAGAAGAGAGTCAGGTAACTACGTTTATCAAAGTGAGACTTGGAAGTTACTGCAGTGTGGATTCTTTGTGTTTGTGGTATGCTGTCCTTTTGCAAGATGCTGCATTCCACCTTGATCACTTTCAGTGATTAGTTTTCAGTTTTCTCCTCAGCAGGTGTTCAGCATTGTGTGGCTGATAAAGCATGTTCAGTCTTCATTATGTAGCTGTTTGGATTTGCCACATCCTAGAATATTTAGTACTTCTGCAAATGTTTGCGTTCCTTAGAGGGAGCTGGTAACCTTTTTCTTGTTTGTGGATTTGCTTTTGTGTGTATTTATCTGTAGATATCAGTCTATAAATAGAGACACACATGTGCCACATTCAGTTTTTCCTTTGATAGGACTTGGGTTTGGGGAGACACAGGGAAGATTTGCTATCTCAACTTAAGGTACCATAAGATAATTAGATTTGGTTTGCGGAAAAAGATGCTCATTTGAATACAAGGCAGGAAAGCAGTCACTTAAGAGTAGAATATTAATATTTCTTCTGTCACTGGCAGGTTCACCCAATTTTTATCAGGAGTGTGTGAATACTAAACTCCCACTAACATAGTGTTACTGAAGTCCCTAACTATCAATATATATCTTGCCTTGTTTACTCTCAGGCAATTAATGAAAAGCAATGGGGAAGGTCCAAATACTTTCATAATGACAACAGACACTTTTTCATTTGCAATTCTGTTAACTCTTCTTAAAAACACTATCTTTCCAGTATCACTTTATTGGTGCCCTGTGGACTTAAAATCTTGATTTTTAATAAATAGTTGTAGAAAGTCCTATTTTCAGACCTTTATAATGGGCTGGAGGACATCATGGAGTACTTGCAAGCACTCTTTAAAAAAGAAAATGTGCGTACATGATAATGCAAAAGTTTTCTAAGATGATTTAGGTGGGCCACTGTAACAAAATTAAAATGAATATCCCTCTTAAAATAGACATTAAAAAAGTAATCAGTTTTCATAATGGGATGTATCTTTAAGATGTCAGATACTTACTCTGATAGATTTCTGCCTCATATGCTTTTAGTTTATCCTTCAGAAGTACATTTTCTTCCCTTAGAGCTCTATTAATATCTCTGAGCAGTCCAGTCTCTTGTTCTAATTTTTGTAGCTTTTGGTAAAGTTCAGTAGTTTTATCTTCTCTTTCCTTAAAAAAAAGAGCAAATTAATTAATACCACCCATAAGAATGTATATAGGCATTCCCATGCAGTTCATGTGAAAATTCTTCTAGGTTCATGCCGCAGTTTGCCACTGGAGCCACAAGAAAATTCTGTGATATGACACAATGCTGCTGTATATTCTTCTGTGCATCACTCTGGGAGTAGGAAAATTACTAAATCTAATATATGAAAGTCAAAATTTGTGAGTTTGTCTGTGCCAGGCAGGTGAAGACCTCATATGATTGGCTGTGTCAGGTGAGAAGACCTCACATGATTGGCTGCCTGTGAGGATTCTATGGAATCCTGGGGTTGGCAGTTTAGGGAGGGGCCTTTAGAATTCTCAACTAGAAGAGCTCTTGGGCCTCAAGCTGGTTGCCGTGGAGACAAGGCCTGGCAACAAGAAGAAGGAGGCCAGTGTATTTCTCTCAAGAACCTAGCCTCTGTATGTTAATAACTCTGAATACCGATTGGACTGGGAAATATGGGGAAAAGCTACAGGTACTGGACAAGGCAGTTAGTGGAATTACAGACACAGGATCTCAAACCTGCATTTCAGCCACATCTAATTCCTGAGGTAAGGTAAAGTAATTCCTAAGGGATTTCTAGCAAGTATTACCTATGAGAAATAAAATCCCAGGCAACGCTGGGTAAGTATGCTAGTAGATTATGAATAAATATACATTCTTCATTGTTCAAGCAAGGGATCTCCTATTGTTTTGGAGATTCTTCATAGGAATCTTATAATGTCCTCAGACATATTTTAGGTGACAGCTTTTTGGATGCTATTTAAATCATTCGTGTAAATTCTGCCATTCAGACTTCAGCCTATTCCCAAAGATTTCCAATCTTGAGATAGTCAATTCTAATGCACACTCATGTTAATGTGCATTAAAAATATTATCCCAAACAGCTGTACATTGGTCTTGTTCCTTTCCATTCCATAACTAGCTAACTAGTCAGTAAATGTTGCTGAATGTGCAAGAAGGTCTATAGTGAAGAACAATTACAACCCATTGTGAAAATAACTGTTCTTTCAAAACGTAGTATTATTACGGGCACTTTCAATGGGCTGGTATACTATCACACCTAGATTCAGAAGCCATTGCAGAATGTCTGAAAAGCAGATGGAGCAAAAGCCTTTAGAAGCATGGTGGCAGGGCAGAGGCAAGAGTTCCTTTTGATGTTGGGCACACTGCTGGAGAAGCCTCAACACATCATGGAATCATTTCTACAGAAAATCTACCCCTAGTAGCAAGCTCCTCAAGGCATCTTTCCCATTGTCTGCATCCTTGGACCTAAATGGAACAAAGATCATGGATCTTCCTTCTTTGCTACAGTGATATATTTACAGTGGAAGAAAGATTCTCTCATGTTGGAATACAAAATGAACATAGAGTGGCAGTAGCTGTTATTCACGTGGCCAAATCCAAAAGATAATCACCCCAGGTAGCAGCTCATTAGCTGGAGGGTGACAGACCTCTTAAGTCAGCTTTCTAGTTCCTTATTGATCAATGGATTCCTATTAATTCATTGAATGCCCTATCAATCTCTTCTTTCCTGTGGTGTTTCTCCTGTTGCTTCATGAGTAGAAATGGCCTCTGCACATAAAGACCCACTTGCACATTTAAGGGAAAAATGCATCCATGAATGTAAGGGGGAAACTTTTCTGTTGAGTTTCACAATAACAAGACAAATTAACTGAAGATGCTGATAGACAATGTCACCCCTTGGTGTGATGATAAGTTAACAAGGCAGGTAGATAGGAGAAGCTTGATTTGGGGGTCTAAGCAATGAGAGAGTGACTTATTTGTTCTAATAGACCTTCATCTTCATTGGCAGAAACTGATCAACATTTCAGGATGCAATACATAGCCAAAAGTATTAAAAAGTAAAATTGTTAAAAAGATACCTGTCATATGAGCTATAACATATAGCTTTTTGTGGAGGAGGGTCACAGCCTGACTTTGAGCTTTGATCCCCCGCATGCAAGAATAGTAGTAATAAACTCACCAGACTGGTGTAGCTCAGAACCTCAGCTTTAGGATTATCAATGATAATAGCGCCCTCACCAGTGACTTCCAGGTGTTCTTGTGCTGAGTCCAGTTCCGCACATCCTTCTGCATTATTGGGAACATTTTGTACAGTTAAGGACCGTGTTCTAGCTGCCACATCTCTGTTCTATATCATAATACTTGTGAGACTTTTGTACCAGTGCCCTGATTAAGTTGCCGTTAATTATACAGCTAGAATTGTTTGGGTTGTTACTTCCACTTTCCTTAGAAATTCATTTTGAGATTTTCACTAAACCGTCTTTTGAACAGTGACACTAGGCACCTGAATTGTCCCTTCACCATCTAAGCTACAGGTCTTATTAATCACTTCCCCCTTTGACATTGCCTTCCTTACTTTGTACCTCATATCTCCTGCTTCTGATGTCTATAAGCCCCTGATGCATAGGCATTATGTGCCTTTATGATACTGTTCATGCACAGTATCCCAGGGAGACAGGAAACTGGTCAGCCTCTAGGAGTAGTAAGTACACTGGGTGCATGATTGCTTGGAGTTAGTTTGGGCATAAATGTACTATAGCTAACTGAAAATGCTTCAGTTATAAGACAAGTCAACGGTGTGCAAGTTATGATGGTCTTACACTGAATGAGCAGGTCAGCCATTAGAAATTCAATAGGCTGAATGTTCCGTGTCTTAGTATTTGGAAGTATGGAGAAAAACTAGTGAGATCTGAGATCTGAGAACACTGAAACTGAAAGGAGGTACTCAGCTTTTTCTATTAAAATTTAATGTGGCCATCTACATTACATAAATTGTTACTGAAGAATATCAAACTATGTAAAATTATTAGGCTCACGGCAACTAGTCACACTAGATCAAAACAGGGGGTTAAATGGCTTCATGACCTTGTTGGACTGCAAAGCTGCCTCAAATTATACATCTAACAGATCAGATGGGATAAACTTAATTGACCCAGCTTCAATTGGCAAGAAATGATGCTCCAAATCCTATTGTAATTCCTGACTAGAGTGGTTCTAGTGGATCAATAGGATTGATCTAATAAATCTACTCTAGTTGGGTCTAACCAGTAGCTTTCAGACTGTTGCCTTTGGGACAAATATGGCTACATTCTTCTGTACCATTCTAGAAGAGGCACAGAAAATGAAGAGATGGAAACCACAAGCTGAAGCTGGGTAAATGGGCAGGAGTTCCCTTGTGTGGTGATAGACTTGTAAAATCTAGTAACAGTAAGGAGAGTTTCTGGAATCTATTTGATCGTTCTGGATCAATTGTATAAAATAATCTGAGTAAGTTAAGCACATTTTAATTGAAATTGTTGGCAAGGACCACAGTTCAGAATCAGAACAACAACAAAAAGACTTGTCTCCAGTTTTATCCTTGGCACTTTCAGTTTATAATGTCTTAACAGGTCTGCTTAATACCTTGAAGAATCACTACATGATGTAGTAGGTAACACTGACAGTATTGGACTCTGTATCGGGTAATTTCGTGTGATTGTCATCTTTCCTAAGCAAAAGTAGAATGCCATTTTGTAATACAGGCATACCTCAGTTAAGAAAACTTCTGACAAAGACATTCCCTTTTACAACGTCTTTTTTACAACAGCCCAGCCATCTCCCCACTTCTTGTCTTCTGTCTAGCTGGAAGGTTTGTTTTTGTTTTTTGTTTTGTGGCATTGGGAGGATGGTGAAGGAGGGCTGGAGAAAGACAGGCTTTTGGTGTTGGGTGCAGTAGCACATCCACAGCGAACAATGCAATAAAACTTCACCTGGGAAAGAATGGGAATCTACTCTGGATAATTGTACTCTAGCTGCATGTGTTTACATCCACCAGGCAGGGTAAACAGCTGCATCCAGAGTTAACTTACTGAACATGTGTGAAGAGCAAAAAAGAAAGAAAAGGAAGAAGCAGATTAACTTGCCTCACTAGCTGCCATGTTGAAAAAACACAGATCTGTACATTTTGTCTACAAAATGGAAATCTTGTGAAAAGGGAGACTGTTGAAATAAAATTTTAAAAAATCATTCCAGGATGCAGGATGGAAGAAGGGTTCGAGTGATCTCTACAACATTCAAAATGTTTTTGTTTATTTGTGCAAAGTTTTCCAGACCTGGTTGTTTCATTTCACATGTGCATATAAAGTTGGCTGAAACATGTTGAACTGCTCTTCTTTTTTTGTGGTTTAAGAATCAATCCTTATTCTTTCCATGTTATTTTCTACCTCTGGTAGCAAAGGTTCTGTTAAACCAGTCATGGCCACATCTACTTCATTAACTGAGGTATTATACCTCTACTTGTACTCCAAACCTTCAGATACAAAGCTTATAAAAATATATACATGGTTTTACCAAAATAAAGTAAACAAAATACCTTGAAGGCCCCACAAGTCAATTATTAAAGCATTTTTCTGCAGGTAGTTCAAAAAGTCATGGGATGTCTTCATAGCTGAAAATCTGACTACTTCGTCTATCTTCGGATTCACATTTCTCCAAGCAGGTTTTGTAAACGATGAGCACGGGACATCATAAATTTTGTATCTAAAAGTGCATAAAAGCCCCCATCCAACATGCAATTAAAAGGCAGTTCAGTCTTCAAAGACATTAAGTACTTTTGAGAAACATGGGTAGAGTCCAGTTAGAATAACCAACTGACAGAATGGCCTCCATTTGTGGAATGGGAAGGGGAGATTTCCACTCTCCACTGATGCTCCCCTCTCATCTTCACCCTCAAAATCTCCACTGGAGGGCTGTGAAAACCCTCCAAAGCAAGACGAGGAAGGTTGAAGAGGGAAAGAGCTAGAAGCAGTCTTGCCCCATGAAATGACAGAAATATTTCAAGCCTCAGATGTTCCCTGAATAAGTGGCCTTGTATGCATATACCACAACCATATATTTCAGGAAATTATTTGTTTAACTTTTTTGTACTCATAGTTTGTATAATTAAAATGTCATAGTTTCGAAAACAAAAACACAACACACCAATAGCGGTTTCCGTCAAACAGTTTTATAGCAAGGTTCTAATCGTTTTCTTCAAAGATCCAAATGAAAACTAGTCTATAGGAAGTTTTAAAACATTACCCAATCTGAATCCCTCTAGTTGCTACTTCTTTAATCCATTTGACTCCAAGGCACTGTAAAATGTGAATTTGGAAATCAGTCCTTTTACCAAGCAATTCCAGAGGGTCAATAATCATGTCATCCTCTCCATAGACTCTGTTGGGGGAAAGGAAGAGAGAAGAATAGTGATTAATTACAAAGCGGCATTGCGAGTAGACTTCTTTGGATGTAATATTAAAATATTTATGCTAATATACTGTATTTGCTGGCATATAAGACTCACTATTTTTCCTGAAAAATACTGTTTGAAAATGGGATGCATCTTATACGTTGGTTTGTCTTATATGCCTGCAAATAGTATTTGCTAGTGTATAAATGGGGTGCATCTTATACATGGGTGCATCTTGTATGCCAGCAAATACGGTAATATTAAACCAATCAAAATGTTGAAGTCAAGGCTTAGAATAGTGCAGCTCCTGGGAATTGTGTGCTCCCCAAAGAATGTGTATCTGATCTCTAAGGCCTTGGCCCAAACAAGCAAAATCCCCCATCTATACTCTGGAAGGCACCAAGGGTGTAAAACAAAGTGCAGGCTCTCTCTGTGCTTTGCTTTGCACCAAAGCTCCATTTTGATAAAAAACAGATGTTATCTGCTTGCTCCCTGTTTCCCAGGAAGGGGTCAGTGCAGCCCACAGAATGAGATTAGATCTAGAATAGGCATGGCCTCAAGACCCATGATGGCTGCACATTCCTAGATTTGGTGAAGAAGCCTGCTTCCCCTCCCCTCTTCTCCTTTGGCATGGCTCAAGGAAAAGATCCTTTGCTCCTTAGCAACATGGAAATGACCAGTTATGTGGTCAGAAGAGATTTCTGCAGTGGCTGTAAAAGCAAATTGCAATGGCATGAGCCAGCCTTATGCCATCATAATTTATGAACAGAGTGCCAGCTGTATTAACACTGATCGCACTAGTTCAAACATATTGACAAACTGTGGTTAGCTGAAAGTAGAGGCAGATGGTTTTAACCTCCTTTTGGCCTTGTCAAAGGAAGGAGTACACAACCCTGAGGCTTGTTCATATGACTCTAAACCATAGTGATACATCTAAACACAACCTATGTACTACAAATCATGGAAGGTTATATAAGGTCTTGGTCAAATCAAATTTGATCAGGTTATTCCAAATAGCCACTCTTCAAATACTTCTTTACTGGGTTCAGGATTTTTGTCCATAATCTTCAGAAGCAATGGGAAGAAACAGAGTTGCCAGGTCTCTATGCAGATAACGAATTTATCCTTTTAACAACCGTGAGGAAGTGAGGAAGTTGTACCCACTCGCTGCCATCTTCATTACTTTCCTTTATATATAGCATGTCTGCTCCATAGCAAATTGGGAAGGTAGGTAAGCAAAGTGACAAGCTGAGAAAGAGGAAAAAGACACTGTAGTTGGATCTTTCTCTCAGTACTCTGGGGCTTTTCAAGATAAGGTGTAGACACAAACAGGCTTTCCTAAACTCAGTTTTTATTCTATATAGGATCAAAATCAGACACACTCACCTCCCATATGGAGAACATGGGATTATATTAATTAATATGATGGCCTCTTCCATTCCTTCAGAATTCAGGAGTTCTGTTTGTTCTTCGAGTTTCATGCAGTAAGCAAGGGACTGGAGCCAGATGTGGGCTGACCCTAAATGAATTACTTCCACAGGATCCCAGAATGGATCACTCTCTTTGTCAACTTGTACATCTTCTCCATCTAAGAAATGCTGATAAAGCTCTTCCATTAAAAACTTCCTGTTGATGAATTTAGGCTTTGACCAAACCCATACCTAGAAAAAGCAGATTGTTTTAAGAAAATAAGTTCTATCTCTTGTATTTGGAGTGCATAAAAGCTTATCTCTATGCTTATATTTATATATGCTAAGATGCCCTTCTCATATCCCAGCTACTAAAAGCTACTAAAGACCAAAAGCAACTTTCTAAAAAGTTGGGTTGGGTATTGCATATACCTTGGACCAGGTCGAGAAAAAAGGGTATGAACATTTGGTAGACCAATTTTGGTCTTTTGTGTCTGAATGCGCCTCATTAAAACTGGGACCAGTCACGCTACACCATCTTTGATGGGTATGGAGACCCCAGTTTGTGTGAAAAGATGCATACTCTGAAGCTCACGCCAATCTTCCTTAATACCATCTTCTATTAATACAAAAAAGTATAATTAGTGGCTGAGCCTTTTTACCTGGTTAGTGACTTTGTTTTCCACTTTAATAATGACCTCTTTTTGCAGGTCGTAGCCTCTTGAGTCAGAGGATGCCAGATTTTTCACTTTCAGTTCCAGCTCTAAGTCCTGTTAATGAAAAGTCTCTTAGCACAGTTTTTGTACTGAGCATTACCATCCAGTTTAGAAAGTCATCATATTCAAACTCATTAGGAATAGCAACATGGAGACTATGAATAAAAACAGGGTGCCTCTAGAATCATAGAATCATAGAGCTGGAAGAGATCACAAAAACCATCCAGTCCAACCCCCAGGGCAAATTTATTTTGTACAATTTATGTTGTCCAATATTAGAAGGCAGAAACACTACTGGGAACAGACATGAATTCCTACAGTGGAAAGTTGGTAATAGCTTTTATGCCTGAGGTCTTTAGAGTTGCCTTCCCATGTCTAATACTTCAGTTTCCCTTTCTACAAGACAAAATCTGCACTGCTGATGTTTCACATCTTTGAGTTTTTTTCTCTTCAAACTCACAATATCTCCTGTGAAAGCATAAACATGAGCATAAACGTGATATTGGACAACATGCAATAATACAGTATGAGACAACAGTTATAAACTGTGCAAATAGCATAACTTATACCTGGCATTTTATTGTTGTGGTCTGCAATGGAGATAGATGTGAGATTATTTTGGGTTGATACTCAAACATAGAGGCTAAAATAGTAAAGGACACAATATATTCTACTAAATCTTGAATACAGTCCTGCTCCACACTCAGCCACCAATGGCATTAGTCTGTAGCTGTTATGTGCCTACAAGTTGACTTCTACCTATGAAAGCCCTATCATAGGATTTTCTTGGCAAGATTTATTCACAGGAGGTTTGCTATTTCCACCCTCTTAGTTTAAGGGAGCGTGACTTGGCCAAGGTCACCAAGTTCCATAGCTAAACAGGAATTTGAACCCTGGAGTTTCAGAACCCTAATACAATACTCAGACAACTACTCCACATTGATCTTAAATATAGCTCCTTTTTGTTGTAATAAGCTTCCATTTTAGATTCTCATTAATCACCTGCAAGTTCATTGTCAGTGTTATAGGAAAAGTTTTTGCCCTGAAGAAAGACACACATTTTGTTTCTCATATATTTTTAATCAAGACTTTTATTTGGACTCTCAGAATTAATAATTCTGCATGCACTATGAGATCTGTTCAGTATATAGACCAACTCCAGCCCTGCAGTAAATGAGATACGCACTCATTCAAACATACCTTGTTCAGCTCCACACTCATCTGATTTGCTTCAGCAATCAATGGCATTAACTTAATATAGTCATGGAAGACTGCAAGGACGCTGGGGTCTGGCTTGCCATCCTTCCTGTTTATCACACCTTTGAGAAAAGAAATGTAGCGTCAGTTCTAAACAAGCAAAGATTTCATGATTATGGAAAGAAATTATTTATTTATTTCTGTTTGTTTCTTTTTTGTTTTATTCATGTAGATCCCTCCTTTCCTCCAACAATGGGACTCAAAGCAGCTTACAACTTATTAAAAACAACACAGATTAAAAACTATACAAAAACAAAGTGAAGTGTAAATATAAATATTATTTAAAGAATGAACAATCTGGAAGGTTGAAATTGTTAAGATTCATTAAAAGATCATATAAAAAAATTCAACAAAACAGCACAGCCCACCACAGTCAATTTCTAAAAGCCTGATGGAATAATAATATTTTTGTTTGCTTGTGGACAGAGAGCAGGGAGGGAGTTCCAAAATATGGGCATAGCCACTGAGAAGGTTCTCTTCCTGAGCCTGAGAACGTGGTAGGACAGAGAGAAGATCTTAGACTACAAATAAGCTCATAAAGGGAGATAAGGGCCTTCGAATAGCCTGGACCCAAGCTGTATATGTGTTATTGAAATGCATGCAGTGTTTTTCCAGGAAGGTAAAAGTTTCTTTAGTGCTATGTCTCGCAAAGAAATGTTTTGAGCTTGTTGCAGCAAAATCAACAAAGCTTAACTGCTTACAGATTTACTACAGCCTGAGCTCCCATGAACTATAGGCTACTGCATTTGATGCATGAACTCTTATTCAGAAGGGTGCACATGGTTCACAGCCAGTCAGCCAGCCAGCAGGGGGCAGTGGTTTGAGCATTGGGCTGTGAGCCTGGAGAACGGGGTTTGATTCCCCACTCAGTCATGGAAACCCACTGGGTGACCTTGGACACATCACACAGTCTCAGCCCCAGTAAACCCTGTGATAGCTACACCTTATGGTCACCATAAGTTGGAAATCACTTGAAGGCATACAAGAACAGCAACGAGAACAACAGGCTACACCTGACTGGGACTGTAGACAGCAAGGCCAGAAAATATTGACAGTGCTTGTGATGTTAAGTATTCTCATTGTCACTACTTTATGTGTTTAATTTTTTTCCTTTGGTTTTTACCATCCCAATCTGAATCACGTATACTGTATATTTAACTGAAATTCTGATAAGATTTCATGCATCTAACACAATGCACTACACTCCACAAAGTCTCTGCTCTAATGAATTTGTTGGGTATTTAAGGTGCCACAAAAAGTTGCTGTTTTTGCTGTGACATTCATGTGATATCTATCAGAACAGTCTGAGAAACAACAAAAGCAGATGTTTGGCATCACACATCCATGCTGGTGGATATTAAAGCAAAAGTAAATGCAGGCAGTGGAAGCTGGTAACTGATGTCCATGAAGTGGTGGATCCATTCTAGGTTTTGGCTCACTCTTTAAAAGGACTATCCAAGGTGCTGAACTATATCCCTCTGCAAAAAAGGTTTGGTAGGTTTAGACAGCTCGTTTAATGTTTGGATTAAAACTCAAAACAGATTCACCATCCCAGTGCAAAGAGACATGGCAACTTTTATTTTGCAAAAGAGAAATAGTGTATTTAGAAACAATTCATGAGGGGAAGACCACCATTTCTTGCTACACTGGGGCAAGAGCAGATGTATTTGTGCACAATGAGCAACAGTCTCACAAGACGTCTTGAAGATAATGTCCCTTCAGTGTTTTGTTCCTGTTAAAACTTTATGAACACCAAATTGAAGAAATAAACCACTCTTGGTACTAAGGAACTGATGTTTATAAACACAAAACCAGAAAGGATGAGAAACAATTTTTTTCTCCAGATATGAAATCACCCATAATATTTCATAACATTTTATTGGCATTAGGCAAAGGATTGAGCAGAACACGAAACTGACACAGTCATTCACTGGAGGTAGGAGGAATGGGAAGAGAAACGGAGACATGACTGATGAGGATACAAAGATGGCCTACAGGGGAAAGGGACATAAAACTGAGCAGAGAAAGGTTTGATGAACAACAATGGACAGTTAATTCCCCAGATCGTAAATTAACTATGTGCAGCAATGGGGAAATTAGCTCAGTGCACTTCCCTCTACAGCAACTTCACATGCTAACCACATGCTCACTGTGGTAAAGATCACATGAACTAGATCTTCATTTCCTTCGAACAGGTGGGTACCTGGTTACTCATTCACTTTGTGAAAGCTGCACTTTCCATGGTGTGTGTGTGTATATATTTGTGTGTGTGTGTGTGTGTGTGTGTGTGACAGAACCAACATCTTGTTGAGCACAGAAGTAGGCTATCCACATTCCAGGTTATGAAACACATTGGGCCAATTTTTAGCGCAGCTGAAACTGAATGAGTAAACAAGGGCAAGGGGATGACTGCATCTTGGAGGAAAGACCAAAGACAAAATGCCATTAATAATATGAAGCAGGGCCAAATGCTTGCAGCTACTTTTGTCCATTTCCATCATGTGTTCCCCACTTGTCTTTTTCATCTCCTTCCACACTTATTACTGCTCCCATCTGTCATACTGAAAACTGAGACTTTTTTGGAGACAGAACTTTTGTTCGGTTCTTTTTATGTTACCCTCCAGAACAGATTGGCTATGTACATATAGGTACAAGGTGCATTCTGCCAGTGGTATAAAATGTATTGATGAACACCACCAGGTACAGCTCAAAGTTGTTGTTGTTGTTGTTGTTGCTGCTGTTGTTATGTGCCTCCAAGTCAACTCCAATCTATGTTGACCCTCTCCTAGGTTTTTTTTGGGGGGGAGGGGCAATATTTATTTGGAGGAGGTTTGTCATTGGCGTCCTATTATGCTGAGGACTTGTCCAAGATTACTCATTGGGTTTCAATGGCTGAGTGGAGATTTGAAGCTTGGTTTTCAGGAGTCCTAGTCCAACAACGAGTATAGTATACTGGTTCACAACCCAAAGTAAGTGCTTAATCCAGTGTCCAGTACATTGGATTCTGCCAATGCTGTGGTAGCATCCCCAAAGTATTGACACACATGGAACCTGGCAAGACATTAGCATAGTAACCAGATCATGCACTTGAACCCTATGTTCTCCATAGTGCAAAATGTGCTGAGACATGACAGTAGTACATGCTTGTAAACTAAATTAATGGCAAAAATGGTTCCAACTCACAATATATTAGCTTAGTACCAATTGTACTAGTGTTTAGTTTACTTGATTATTAAGATATACACCCCACTGCTTCAAGTTGTCAAAGCAGCTTACAACAAAATATTAATACATGCACAATAACTAAAGCATAAAAGTAAATTAGGAACAATAAATTTATAAAAGTGTTGAGTGCTAAGAAGAATAAGTGTAACAGCAACAAAATGCTTACCAAGTTTATCCACACTGAAACCTTCTGCAGCTGCAAGCTCTGATTGAACAAAATCGTAATCATATCTGCTCAGATCCTCATTGGTGCGATCTGTAGGAGGACCAATGTAAAGGTAGGCACTGTTTGATCCCAAAATGATACGATCCTGAGAGAATGAGTGCATAGTGCTTGCTGAAATTATTTCTATTGCACAATTAATGGTTAAGCATAATAATCACGATGTTTTCAGAGCCTAAAAGCCGAGGTCAGAAACTTGGCCTTGACAGTGAGGATATTGTATAGCAGTTAAGTGACTGATTTGTGAACCAAGAACATGCTCCCAGCTCAGAACTCCTCATTTGCAGACTCAATACATGGATTCTTTTTTTAAAAAAAGCAACTGTCTTTCTCAGTCTTAGTCCTCTTCCACCTGCAATAAATGTTAAGTACATCCTAAATGAAATTATGTACCATTGAATCTAAACTGGAACAGGTTTGGCTTCAAATCTTTGAAAATGCACTATCATCTATCTATCTATCTATCTATCTATCTATCTATCTATCTATCTATCTATCTATCTATCTATCTAATTTGTACGCCATCTTTCACCCACAGTGAGACCCAAAGCAGCCCTCAGAGGCAGTCAAATATTCAATACTACACTAACATCCAGAATAATTCAGGAACCCTGTTAAAATTTCAACATGGTAGCAGGAGACTCCTCGTTGTTAAGTTGAGTGTTTCTGAACAAAATGCAACCCAAATAATTGCAGTCCATGACCTAATAGCAACTTCATCCATAATCTTTGTTTCCCTGAAACAGTATTGTCTTAATGCTTCCATTATAAGTGCATTATAAATCTCTAGCCCAAGTTAATTGAAATATAATTTTAAAATGTGCTTTGTTGCTTTTTATCAGGTCTGTTTGACTTGTTTTTTGTCAGGCTGTCCACAACCCACCCACACCTTATACAGTTTTCCTCTGTGGGTTTGATAAAATAGGAAGGGTCATGACTTTGGGACCCAGCAATGGCCTGCCCACCATGAGACTACTGCTGGACCAAAGTCTAATTGTGGAGCTAAGAGATCCCAGAGCTGAAGATGCCAGAGATTCCCAGTGTCCTTCAGCCTGGATCAGTATTGGTAATCCCTGAGCCTAGCTCCAGTGCCAAGCCAGTCTATATATCTCCTAGAGTTAAACAAACTGTGAAACCAGTGCTCCAACACCAGTAGTGTGCTGCAAAGAGCTCTTGAAGAGATTAGGAAGTGCTAGTTTTTAGCCATAAGCCCTATCCCTATAAAGCTTCCTATTTGATGGGAAGGGGCAGAGTTGTGACAGAGTGGAACATCAAATCCTATAGTTTGGTCTCAGGCCAAGTTGTT
This sequence comes from Iguana delicatissima, assembly GCA_948472985.1. Lineage (NCBI taxonomy): Eukaryota > Metazoa > Chordata > Lepidosauria > Squamata > Iguanidae > Iguana > Iguana delicatissima. The sequence continues at coordinate 280,280 of CAOKZL010000048.1, read as the reverse complement.
TGCTCAGAGTTCTCTTTTGTCCTGTAACATCAACCTGCTTTGGAGGCTTGAGCTTCTAGCTAAAACACCACAGGGAAGCTGGCCAGCCCATGGAAAGCCACAATATGATGATGAAAACTACATTCAGGTGATAGTCACTTGATGGTCTGCTTTAGTTTTAGGTGTTTAAAATATACAGAGAGTTCCCAATTATTTTTTCCTACCTTTCTCACTTCCATTCAAAAGATTCTGGGTTCCTCAAACTCAGATTTGCTTTTAACACTCCCAGATGTGAAGATTATTTATGAACACATACTCTATAGTATGGTTGTGGTGGACCCATTAACAACTCTTTTCATGGCAAACAAACAAACAAACAAACAAACAAACAAACAGTGTGTGCACATCATAATGTAAAAGTCTAACATTTCACTAGCTTGCTGTTTAATAATGTAAAGCTGGAAGGATACTGGATCAGAGGGAAAGTCTTAATGAATTACAGATAACAACCAACTCACCAGATGTTGTATTTTAGTTTTCACAGCAATGGGGACCCCATTAACAATGATTTTACACTTATCCCGAGGAGTTATTGTAACTTTGCCATCAGAATTTGTGAAAGTTGCATGCTTATCCAAAATGCTGAAAGAGAGGAAGACAAATGGATTCAAATCTAATATAAAAAATTTTCCTACCCTTACCCAGGGTGAAAATATAAACATTTTAATTCAGTGAAATACAAGCAGAACTGGGGAGGAAAAACATATTTTTGGATTACAACTCTCAGAGTTCTCCAGCCTGGAAAAAAATATAGACTGAAAAATAACTTTTCAGGGCACTGCATATTGGAAAGAGGTATTGATAATGCATAAGTTACTGATAAGGTGCCATTTGGAAGATTTAAGGGGAACCTGATGGGAAGGGCCCAAAGATTCATGAAAGAATACAGAAGGCCCCAAAGTTAATCTCCAATTAAAAATCCCACATGTGGGAAAGACCTCCTCTTAAGTGAAATGGACAACTTTGGTGGGTCCAGGGGACAATCTTCTATCCCTGGGACCTTCTGGAGGCTGCATGTGCTGACAAAAGTAGAGGGGAAATCTACTTCTAATTCCAACAAGATATATTTTTAAGGAATGTTAACGAGTACAGGGAAGGCCCTAAAACCTATATAAAAGGTGAATCGCCTGTTCCTTTTTGGCCTCTATCACCCTTTTTTCTGGCCACAAGAGGGCTAGTTGAAAGTCTGGAGGTGTTGAGGATCGCAAAAACAGTCTTGAGGGGATGCAGGTTCACACTTTGCACACTCCTTTTATGAGTCCTTGGGAGACCTTTACAGGCCACAGTAGATGGTACTAGGCTAGATGGACCAATTGTCTGAAGCAAATATAAAGATAACATGATGTGATAAGCAGGGGGAAAGATGAGACGTCTTTATGATTGGCGGTTGTTATTTGCTGTCAAGTTGACTTATGGTGACGCTCAGAATGAGGGAACTCCAAGAGTCCCAGTCATCAGCTGCTCTGCTCAGAGCTTGCAAAGTGAGGGCTGTGGCTTCTTTAACCGAGTCTATCCAGCTATAGTGCAGTCTTCCTCTTTTCCTACTGCCTTCCATTTTGCTGTGCGTTACTGTTTTCCAGCTTAATTTTGTGTGCTCACTTCCCCCTGATATAAACAGGACTGATGGCTTGGTGAGTTTAGGAAACTCATGCATAAGAAGAAGAAAGAGATGAGCTAAGATAGCCTCCCCTTTGTGGTGCCCGCCCTACACGTTGTATTAGAATTTCCTGTCATCTCCAAGACAAGGTGGTTTAAGAGAAAAGAGCAGATGGCCTGAGACAAATTAGGTGAAATTTCACTAGATTATCTTGCAGAATGCTTTTATCCAACTTTAGTGACAGAAAGTGAGAGTAGTTTCAGGGAACACCAGTTTGATGAGTAGTCCTTACATACCTTTTTATCTCTTTTATGCCCTACTAATGATACAGAAATAAACCCAAATCAGATTATCATACAGACCTTGCAATTTTCCTGGGAAGGAGGGATGGAAAAGCAATATGCTCATATACATACCCCAAACCTTTGAGAGTTATTGCATTTGAGGATGATTGACCAACATCAGAAGAACCTGAAAAGAAGAGCTTGTCTTATAAAAAATGTCTTTCTTTGGTGGCTACAGTGACCTAGATCAGTTACTCATCATGCACCTTAGTATGTTTTCTAGAATCAATTGTACTGACCCCAATTGCTCCTATTCTGTATGCAGACTAAGGACGAGAGACTCTCAGCAGCTCCACAGCCGGTAGGAATCACACCTGCTGAGTTAGTTTAGCAAAGATTCAGGAATGGGGAAGGAGCCCTTAGTTTTCAGCTCAGGAATATTCACCATTAAACCACCCAGAATTTTTCTGCACTTGGTAGAGCACCTTCTCCTCCAAAGTTTTATTTCACTTTTATGATTAATATACAACACATGAACAAAATAGGAGCTTTGTCTCACTGGTACAAAGTCTCATTTATGCATTTTTACTCATTTGGTAGTAAAATTGCTTCTGCATGAAAAACCAAGTGGTGAAGCCACTTTCTATGGGTCATAATCAGCTAACTAGGGGAACATATGGGTATAGGTGTAATATGCAACTTTAGAAAGTATGTTACTTGACTAAAATATTTTTCACTGTTTCTTAGGGCATATGACGTCTCATAAGAGGATCTGGAATACTATAGAACATTTCAGAATAGAAGAGAAACATCTTTAGAGAATATCTATTCTTTTTTTCTTGTAAAGGGTGCACATTCTTTCATTTTTTCCACATTATGAACATAGAAAATATAACAGAAATGTAATTGCATTCTCAAATGATTAAAACACTCTGTTGTCCTCAGATCAGAGTCTTATTTAGGGAGGAGCAGCATTCCTGTCAGAGCAGCTCTACTGTAATTCAGTCAGCCAGCTTACTTATTTGCGAAGCAGTGTGGTATGGTATGGTGGTCAGAGTGAGATTTGGAAGCTCTGTGTTCCAGCCTCCTTTGAGCAATGACATACACTGGCCAACCTTAGGCTTGTCATTTCCTCTCAGCCTGACCTACCTCAAAGAATTGTTGTGGAATTAAAGTGAAGAAGAGTGTGGACTACAGTTGTAATTAATTAGTATGTGGAGAAAATGTGGACTACAATTGTAATTAATTAATAAGAAGAATAAAATAAAGCTCCTTCAAAAAAGAAGAAAGGGACAAATAAAATGTCACTCACATAATTATGCATAGTTGCCTACATGCCAGGGAAATTCAGTTTGCTTATGCCCCATTTGTAATCAACTACACAAGTTACCTTTGATGAATTATTGTCTCATCTAATGAGACTTTACCAGGGGTAGTACTCTTTGGATTTGGACCCATATTCGTTTGCTAATTTTTCTGTTAGGGTATGTCATAAAATGAGAAGTGTGCATGTGTATGTGTATATCTCACAAGTGAAATTGTATTATCCTTCTCTTGTAACCTGTTCCTCCCCCCAATCTTGTCTCTCTCTCTTTATTTAGACAGTGAGCTCATTGTTTCTTTGATTTAGGTTACTTTGAATGTAATTACCTACCTTGATAGCTCTTAATAATCATATAATGAAATGCTCATATCAGCAACAAATGTGGATTACTTAAACAAAATAATACCTTTTTGAATGAAATATTTGAGAACTCCTGAAAGCTGTGGGTCTTCATTGATATTCACAAGATAAGGAAATGTTTCCATCATCCATGTCTCCTGTAGACGAATTCAGTAAACCTCATTACAACACACACTGCTCAGCAATGCCATGGCAGGGATAGGTTAACATCAGGTTTGCAAGTTCTACTATATTCAGGGTTTTTTTTTTTAACTAGATGCACATGTTCTACCAACTGGAGTTTGATACAGAAGCTGTACAATTAGAATTAAAGAATCTAAGACCAAGAATTTATGCTAGTGAAGGACTAACAGAACTTACAGTTCTTCCACAGAGGATTCAGAAAAAGAGGAACCCTGCCCCACAAGGCGGTCTTTCACAGATCTTTACTGATGAACAATCTAAGTAAGTGCTCATAGTTAAATGTGAGAACTTTTACTTACTTATTTATATGAAAATACTTATACCCCCCCCCCGAACATCTAAGGGTCCTAAGATGGCATACAATAAAATCAGGAATGTGATATAAATATTAAGTTTGTCTGAATCCAGTAAGGCAAGTACTCTTCTTATTCCATCCTTTCATTATCATGTTTCCTGTGGATGGACAAAAGCATGAACAGCTTGGTAAGATACCAAACTATACCATACCTAAAGACATATGTAGTTTTGTTTTTTCCTGCAGGTACTCATGATAGAAAGCTCCTTTTCAATGTGATTGATTATTTCCAGACCTGTGTTTTTTATATATTTCCTTCCTTCCTCACATCTATCCTCAACACTACAGCATAGATATCACAATGGCTGATCACACATAAGATACAACATATCTTATTTCATATCTAACAAAATGTGCTTGGGTAGCACATCTACTATAGTGAGGTTGTAGTGAGGAATATAGACAAATTGTATCCAAAGCAGTCATTATTCACCTTAATCTAATAAAGTCCTACAGATGGAGAGGTCTGACATGTACACAAAGCCTTCCTGTTCCCTGCTCCCAGCAGGAAGAGCTCTCTCTTGCTTGTTTTAACAAGGAGAAACATTTTTGAGTGAGAGTTGCTTTCAGTACATGGTTGAAAAGAACAAGGAGAACACGAACGAGGTTCTCAAAAAAGCCTCCAAGCAATTACTATTTTACTCAGGAAATGGTGGCCATGTCAACCAGGCATAAGTTTAGAAACATACAAATAAATTTAAAACATATATTTTAAAAAGAAAAGAACTGCCTTCCTGGATCAAAGTGCCATTTAGTCCAGCATGTTTCTACCATAGTGAAAAGCTAGAAGGTACATTCTGAAGCCCTTCCCAAGCTATTCTTCCCTAAATGTGTTGCCCTACAATCCTGTTAATCCCCCAGAGAGCATAACTAATGATCATGCTGATGGGTGTTGTGATCCAATTGTTACCGGGCTGCATATCCCCCAGATCTGATATGGTTTAATTGGTGAAATACAATTTAGTTGGCAAAATGTATTAATTAGCATTGATATAAAATGGACACTGATGTGACTGCAAGGCCAGGTTGGGCAGAGGAAAAATTCTGGCTGAATACATGTGCTGCAAAGTAGGTCAGAGATCCTCTTTAGGAATAACCATGGCCATCATCTGGACAATCACCAGATAACTCCAAAGATAATAGGCTGAAGCTGAAGCTGTAACATCTCTGCTGTCATACAAGAGCAATGGTAAGTTCCCACAAAATCGCTGATTGTTTCAGCCCTTCTTTCTAGCATCTGGACACTTCCCTTCATTGTTCCTTTACGTGTGTACCATTACAGAGCTATACAACAGCCATTACTTCTTTGTCACCTAACACTTAGACCATTAATTCTGTCCAGACCCTATTTTCAAACCCCCATTGTTTGCTTGGCTAGAGAGCCATTCACACCCTTGCCCTCCAGGCAGATTTTTGAGTATAAAAACCCTCCATTTTGGGAAGTCAGATGCAGTATCTCACTTACTGAATGTCACACTATCTCTCTGATTCTCAAATGAGTACTATCCTTAGGTGCAAGTCTAAGCCACATCGCTGCTTTCTTCGCTACTATCAAGTTTGGTAATTATCACTGATTTCCTAAAATTCTGCTATCAGCAACTTTCCTCCTTTTGTCCTTCAGTTAGCTTTTATGCAAGTTTGTGAGTGCTTGGATCTCTTGCATGTGTGACTGAATTCTTTAAGAAACACATTTTAGCCTATTTGGAATCGCTGGCTGGTTCTTTCCTGTGAGGACCCCATAAACATTGGTGGAAGATCTCATTAAGTTATCCGCCTCTTGCAGGCCTCCTAATTGAGCTAATTAATTCCCCACTGTCAGGTGGAGGTACTGGCACTGCAGGTGGATCCCTGAGTAACCCACATTTTGGAGTAACACAGCATATGTGAACAGAACCAGCTTGGTCATAGTTGAGCTATAGATCTGATGGGGGTGGACATGTAGCATCCAGTGTTTCTGACCTGAGTGACTGCTGCATATTGCTGCTCCCATTCTTTCCGGGCTTCTTCCAGCCGATATTCCCAGGTGGCTTGAATGGCTTGAATCCGCAATTCATTTTCAGCAAGTAAGCAACGAAGCTCTTCTGGAAAGAGTGTAACAAACTGATCGTGAGACAAATATGAATACTACAAAATAAAACAAAAGGGCTGGAGATAATGGTGTATTTTCAGTGGCAGAATTCAAGAGAACCAGGGCGTGTACGATTCCTCTGGTACTCCTTGTTAGAGAACATGAGATATAATAATGTATTTCACAAGCAGAGTAATTAGTATTTGCAAGTAGAAGGTTAACAACAGTCAGTTTTGCACACCTCTTCACATACAAGGTTTAGCAGAGAAATAAGGCAGGCTCAGTTTTCCATGTAACAACCTAAGAAGTAGGTTTGCTTACAAATACTAGAAATTCCATAAAATCTCTTAGTGCTTTTCAAACATGGATAAGAGAGAGACAACTGCAGACTACAACCTCAGATTAACTGATTCAGGAAGACAGAAGGTATGGCTAAGGTAAACTAAGAGGAAATGGTATGAATACATATTATGCCCAAACCCTTAGAGAGATGTGCGAACTAACAACCACTGAGTACAGGCATGCCAAAGGTGCATTATTGATGTGACCTTGCTGTAAGGTCCACAAGCATTTCAGAGAGTGCTTCAAGGTCTGTGCTGTAGAATCTTTGCCTTCTAGGGCTGATACCCTTAAAGCTCTTCAGGAGACCCTGTTATGGCCAAATGAGTAACTTGGTTAACTTTCATTGTTTATATATGTTAACCACTGTTCAACTATTGGCCCTTTTATGTATGCGCCAGCCTTTGAGGACAAACTGAACAGTCTGAGAGGCTGGAAGACCGGGGGAAACTTCATGCTTTTGCTCTTCTACATCATGCAGTTTTCCTATATCCTTGGGCATCCTGGGCAGACTGTCCTCAGTGCCCCTCTGTCCCCATCACCTCTTGATACAGTCTTTCCTTCCTGCAATTGAGCAGTAGTTTGCAGAAAGGGCTAGGATGGATGGGGATAGCTGACAGCCTTTCTCTTCCACTTGCCCATGTCTTTGCTGTGCAAGAATGTGCCATCACAGTCTTGCCACTCACCTATATATGTGAGGTAGAAGCTGTTTGCTGCAAGAGAACTGCTGTTGGGGAGGCTACAATGGGGCAAGTGCAGCAGGGTAGACCAGGCAAGAAGTCAACTTTAGTTGGTCATATGAGGTACATAGGCCCTGGCAAACATTGCAATACACTTTGTTCTAATGCCTGGCGTCTGACAATTCATTGGTCAAACCTCACCTGGAATATACTTTGGGTACCACAGTTTAAGAAAGGTATCAACAAGGGGGAGTATGTCCAAAGAAGAGCGACCAAGATGACAGAGGGTCTGGAAACCAAGCCCTGCATGGTATGGTTGAGATTGCTGGGTATGTTTAGCATGGAGCAGACAAGACTGAGAGGTGGTATAACAGCCATATTTAAATATCTAACAGGATGCCATATAGGAGATGCAATGAGCTTGTTTTGGCTGCTCAAGAAGGTAGGATTCCTTTGAATCAATGGATTCAACTCATAAGAAAGGAAATTGTGACTGAATATGAGGAATAAGCTCCTTACAGTAACTTATTCTATGGTGGAAACACAGATTCTTCAACTTTTCTAAGGAGGCTATCTAGTTCTTGCATGTGTAATTATAAAGTTACCTTAGCTCTTATTCCTCTTCTTTTTTTAGCTTAAAAGACCATTGGTAATTCCTTAAAAATAACAAAAACGATTTCAAGAACCACTCATGGAGTCCCATTGGCAGATGGTGAGCTATCTGCCCTTCCTTCCTACTGCAATATCCTGTACCACTGCCCTTCTCTGAAAACTGGTCCAGAGTCGGGGGATGAGGTGAGCAAGGCTGGAGAGCAATGGAAATCAGGCATTCTCATTATGCAAGAGTGTCTTGTACTCAGTGCTGTTGGATACAAAATGTTATAATTTTATACCAGATCTCAGAAAACAGGAGCTATCAAAAAAAACCCTGTAGGCTTTCTTAACGGTAAATGTGATGTTCTTACTTCATAATATACTTACTTGTTTCATCTTCCACTTTTTTACCAGAGTTTCCAAGGTCTGACAATCTGGAGAAGAGGTTACAATTTTCTGCCTTCAGCTCATTTATCAGCTTTGCAGTTGGACCTGTATTTATCACTGCTTTGTTTTTGATCTTTTTTGTTCTTGCAGTTGGAAAATGGAAGGGAAGACAATCATTTTACCATTTTGCAGAATCAAAAAAGATAACCCAAAGAAAAATATATAAAATCAATCTTTAGTGGCAAGTAGTACTGTATAAAGTGATAATTATGGCGACATAATTACTGTGTGCTCTAAGGCCCTTGTTCCTCTTGCAGGATAATGAGCATCCAGGGCTCAACTCTTTTGCTCTAGCCAGTGAAGAAAACTGCAGCCACAAGCTTCCTTAAGTGGATTTTCCTTTCCATTATTCCTCTTTCCCTGGACAGTAGTAAGAGAATGCCAGGAGGATACCTCTTTCAAAAACTGTAACGCCTTAGAATTTTAAAAGCCATCAGAGAATCACCAAACAGTACCATTTTTGAGTTTTCAAATGCACATTTGAACCTTCACAGACTGAACTTGATTTCTATACTTGGTGGCAATGATGTGTGTTTTTTGGAAAAGATACAGCTGGAAAAGTTTCCAGTGCTCTAAATAATGTTATCTGATTTAGCATATTTGGTTTAAATTTTATATTCAATCATATCCAAAGCTTTATGTAGAAATTGTTTTATTAGAATATTTGTAAGAATGTAAAGAGAATATTATATATTTCTCTTATAGTTAACAAAAAATGACTAAACCTGAAGGAATGCTTTTTTAGGCTGCATACCTAAAGAGTGCTATACCTGGTATATCTTATATCAACAGTTTAATTTCATGTACTGAGGTATAACTGTGGTACCTTAAGCTTTACTCACACTTTGCACTGCATGCCAGTTCCCTTTTCATTTGAGAATAATCTGATAGAGTACGATAGTTGAACATTTGAAAGATGTATGTATGTCTGTGGGCACAGGCAATTTATCACATTTTGTCTAAATTTGTGACTTGACAAGCAGGATTTTGTGAAATGGAAACAAACTTTGCAATGCATTAATTTATTAGTCTAGTAATCTGAGCACCAGGGTTTGTCAATGCTTGTGTCTTTAGAAGAATAACTAGAAATTCATATCCTTTCACAGAAAATTTTTTCCCCACGTCTCTGTTCAGTGGATGAGAGTTTACTTTAATGGAATGCCTCGTCCCACTATAGGATCCAATCCAATCATTTGTCATATAAGATGAGAAAACATTATACCTCTCAGCATACCGTAGTGTTGACAATGTCTCCTCATAACATATGTCTGCTGGACTAATAGCCGCAATCTGTGAATGTGTTAAGTACATTAAACTAGAATGAATTTTAATTTCAGTTATTTTCTTAGTTAGAGCAGGAAGCAAAAAACAAAAACAAGTAAAACAAACAAATAAAACAAAATTCAAAATCCGAATAAATGTATCGCTCTTCTGTGGATTTTGTCATTTTGTTTTATTTTCCTGTATGGCCAGCATGGCTACCCCTGCATATTTTTTTCTGGATTTGAAGACACTGGATTTAGCTGCAAAAGGAGAATCCTAAACAAATAGGAACTAAGGATTGGGACTGAACTCTTTGAGGTTATACCTCCAACAAAGGTAAAGCTTAATTTACCTATACAGGAAGCCCCCACCTTTTGATACCCCATTATCTAATCATTCACTGTTTTGATGCTTCCAATTTAAGGACAAGTTCCATTAATTCACTGAGGTTTCTGCTCTTTCATCAGTTCTTCTTACCTACAAAGGCTCACTTGGAACTGCTGGCATGTGTGCACTGCTTGCAAAGTGAGTTGAGAGACTTTGCACGTAGTGCATGCACAATTAGCCCCAAGCAAGCCTCTGTAAGTCCTTCATGCTCCCTGCAGGATAGTACATGGGTTTTGCTTTCCAAAAATTCTGCTTTCTGACAGTGCTCTGGTCCCTAACCTGTCTGATAACTGGGGGAAGCTTGTACAGCACTCAGAAGTTTTTCCAGATGTAGCAGTACAGAGACTTCTTGAGAAATTCAGTGATCTCTCTGTAAGAAAGGGGCCTCTCATTTCACAAAAGATGGAGACATCTTGGGCCCTAAAAATAATTACTTTACTGATGCTATTGGAGGTTAAATTTTACTGTTCTTTTGTCTGGGTCCCCACATGGGCAGGAAGGGTGTGGCCTCTGCCTGCATTGAGATCCCTCCAAACCAACTGAACTACAATACAGACAACATCTGACACAAAATGTAGGTCTGTGACTCTAACATGATCATCCTTTTTTCTTTCTCCTGTACGATTTTTTTTGCCTGATGAAGAAGCCAGTGGAACTTTGAAAGCTTGTGTGATGTGTTTTGTGCATTTTGGTTGGCCAATAAAGGTATCACTCTTTTGTGGACTTTGGATTTTGTTTTATTTTGAGGTATGGCCAACATGGTACCTCTGAATATCCTCCCAGATGATACATCAGTTTTTTTGACAGGTAGGATATGCATTAAAATATCTATTTTCTGTGTCATGTTAAGCACATCTACTGAACAAGCAGACATAGTCACCAGCTCCCCTCTACAAACTCCTTCCCGTAGCCTTGTACAGTACTATTTCAAGAAATTTCAGGAGTTTTTCTTGGTGCCCTGCACTTTCACATTATTCTTTCTCTCTCACCTACCCTCAAGGTTATTTCTACGACTGCTTACAATATTATATATGCCCAACCAGTGAGCTCAAATCAGTTAACCCACTACATGTGAGATGTGTATGAAACGTATACATTTAGTTCTGAAGTGAACATGGAAAGCTGCCTTATATTGAGTCAGACAATGGTCTATCTAGCCTGGTAATGTCAACTCTGGCTGGCAGTTGTTCTCCAAAGTTTCCAGCAGCAGTCTTTCCAAGAATAATTTCAGATCACTTATTCATTCATTCATTCATTCATTCTTTGGTGGTCTCTCATCCAAGTTCTAACCAGGGCTGGTCCTGCTTAGCTTACAAACTTGAATTGTTTGTTTTCAGCATCATGTTTTTTTTTAATAGTGTATTTTGCTTATGTTTTCATTTAATTTTTTTAGTTGTTTTTCTCAGGAATTAGAAATGGAATATAGATTTCATAGGGAACACAGAGTAAGAATGCATGTTCCCCTTACTTCCCTGACATCTAAGTGAAAAACAACCACAACAAAAGATCATGTTACCATAATAGTTCTGCTGTTTCCTCCCAAAGCAGACTGCAAGAGTTTTGTAAGAACTGAATCTCTGTATGGGACATGCAACACTTTCTTTCCCATGGCAGCCTCAGCCAGAGCACTAGAAGAAAAATAAATGATCAAGCAAAAGATACTGATCAGGAGCTAGATTTCTGGTTTTAGTACAGTGCAGTTCTATGCGATATTTACTCACAAGTAAGCCCCATTGAGAAAAATGGCATATACACTTAAGTAAGGGTGTAGACATTTGCAGTCTTGCCTGCAATTAAGTCCCCACTGAGTAAGGATTCAGTGGACCTTACTTCCGAGTAAACTGAATTTTTAAGACTGTATACTTAACAGACTGATGAATATTTACTATTATCATATATACCGTCATCCCTCCACATTCTCTGGGATTAGGGGCAAGGACCCCTGTGAAAGAAGAGAAGCCATGAATAACTCTAGGCCTTCTCAAATCATATTTAACGCACAAAAAAAGTATGATCACCATATTCAACCCATCATGGATTCCTCTGAGGCATCAGGGTTCCTTCACAAGGCAAAAGTGGGGGGCTGGCAGGGCTTACTGCCACCTCCACTGCAGCCCCACAACATTTTTAACAGGGATTTACAAGCCTCGTTCGCAGTTTCTCAGTCTTACGAGGCTTGCAGTCCCTATTAAAAATGGCACAGAGAGGCAGCAGAAGTGACAGCAAACAATCCATGAATTTTTTTTACAAAATTAATTGTTTAACAACGTAAAATTACATAACACTACAAAACACACAACACAATACCTAATACACCCCCCCATAAACTTACAAACCGCTTATACCAAATGTTCTTAATCTTAATCTATTCTACAATTAGATAATAAGTGCTCCCCACCACCAGGACCATTAGAGATATGATCACGTCCATTCACTTCAAATAGCTGCGTTCCCGTTCCAAAATTGTAATGATTCTTCAGTTGGTTTATTTCCTTTCCCCTTTATTAACACATAATCAATAAATTCCCCCCAAATATCTATAAAAATATCTAATTTTAATTCCCCCTTCTTTACTTGGACACAAGTCAATTTATCATTAATGGCTATATCTCATACCCCTTTTTACCATTCATTTAAGTATCTTACTTTATTTTCCAGTTCTTAGCTATCCTTAGTCTTGCTGCAGTTAATAAAATGGAAATTAATTCTCTTGTTGGCCACTTACTTTGTTCCTTATCAAATATTGATAACAAAGCTAGCTTAGGATTTAACTGTATGTTTTGATTAGTTATTTCCTTTATTTTTGTAAAAACTAACTGCCAAAATTTCAGAACACTTTCACATCTCTACCACATATGAAAGGAGGAGCCACTTTCTTGACAACTCCTCCAACATCGGTTAGAATGATTAACATGTATTTGATTCAATTTTAATGCGGTTAAATATCATCTCCAAACTAATTTATAAAAATTTTCCTTAATTCTTACGTACATAAATCTCAATATTCTCATTCCCATATTTTAACCCAATTCTCAATATTTATTATTTCTCTAAAAACCTGCTCCCATACTAATTGGAGTGCATCCTGTGATTCCTCCTCTACAGACAATAATTTATAAATTTTGCTCACTATACTTTTCTTTATTTTATTTCCGATTATCTCTTCATTTTGTACTATCATGTCTTCAAACTTTGTAAGCTTTTTATATTTACCATTTTAATTTATCCATTCTTTTGTCCAATTAACTGTATATAATTATACCATGACAACTTCACTGTTTCTAATAAATCTTTCATTTGTTCTTTAGTCCTTGTTTTGCTTATCCAATCTTTTAATCTAATAATTAGTTTTTCTCTTAATAACTTTTCTAAATATCTCAAGTTATCTGGAAAAAATTTTATATCCACTACCGGACGTAGTTGTAAATATATTAGACTAATTTTTTTTATATACTTATAGCAAATTAACAACATGTTTCTTAGAAACATGTTGTTAATTTGATATAAATATATAAAAAAAGGGTTCTTAATTCCTTTAACTTTATTCCTATATTCCTTGTCCTTTATTCCTTGTCCAAAAAAAAAAAATATTATCTGTATTCAAATCCAGTTCTAATAATTCCATTTCCCACCATATTAATCTACTTGGGTGTGAAATGATATCCCCTATATACCTTATTTAATTGGCTATATAATAATTTCCCAAGTAAGGGAGACCTAATCCGCCTTCCTTTTGCATTTTATATCACTTCTTCTTATTACTCCTTGCCTTTTTATCTCCGTTACAATATTTATTAATCATATTTTGCCAAACCATAATCTCTTATTTATTTCTATTGGTATCATCCCTGATAAAAAATTAATCTTAGGCAGAATTTTTATCTTAATCAATGCTATTCTTCTGAACCCCGAAAGTTTGATTTTCCTATATTCATCTGGTTTACTTTTAATTTCTTGTGTTAAGGTTTTAAAATTTTTCTCTTTTAATTTTTCTAAATTTTTAGAGATATTTATACCTAAATAATTAATAAATTTTTGAATTTTGAGACCTACTTTTTTCTTAATTAATACTAGTTCCTCCTTACTGTTGGCAAGAGTATTTTTATTCTCTCTATAACTTTTAAAGGATTTTCTATTGTTAATAAAGAGTCATCTGCGAATAAACTAATCTTAACTCTATTCTTGTACCCAATACCAAATAATCCATGAATAATCAAATCTGCAAAAATGAAACCTGCAAATGTGGAGGGCTGACTGTATTAATGTACACTAGTGTGACAAAAATGGAATACCTTGAACCAAAGATGTTAGAAACAAAGATAGAATCAAGACCTGGAGGGGGCAGTGATATAGGGGCCAACTTCCTGTAGCCTTCCATGCAGCCCCCCCCCAATTCTTCGATAGGTTATAGGGAGTGTCATCATTTTGCTCCCTGTCACCATTGTAAGAGGAACTGCAGAAGAAAACAGAAATATCTGTGAGGTAGAACAAGACTCTGCAAAACTTGTGGAGGTTGTGTGTGGGTGTTTTAGCATGTTTTCTGCATGTTTTGGGGGGTTTTCTGCATGATTGAAATTACCTTAAAATACTGCCAAAACGCGTGGCCAGGGGGCTTTGGGAGACTGCTAGGGGGCTTCAGATTGTGCAAAAGTGAGTTCCAGGGGTCACATGAAGTCATATGGGTTTCATTATGACCACCCCAATCTAGATTGGGGGTCTTAAAATACAGACTGGAGGGAGGTTCAAAAATAGATCCTCATCAAGACTTTTATGGGTTACTTTACTTTACTTGACCTGTTTTGTACCTGATAACATTTCCTAAAGTAGTTAAGCTCAGATTTACATGTGACCCTTCCCTCAGTCGGTCTCCTTCTGATCTTGAGGATTTTTGCCTTTCACTTCCTGCCAAGTCCACCAGATTTATGATGGATTGTTTAGTCATGTCTTCTCGCAGGAAAATCTGGAAAAAAAAAATAGCGCTGAGAAATGAATGCAAGGGACACAACTCACTGAGAACTTTGCCTGAGCAACCTCTGCTTCTTCAGGTGTCATAAACTGGCCTCTGTGAAAGACACACTGCTAGTGGATTGTATTCAGTATATCCAAAACACCTCCAATATTGTTATGATTATAAATGATCAAATGTACATTGATCAATATGTGTGTACACAAACGGAGAAAGCAAAATAAGGTGCTGGTCTACAAACAAAATGACATTGTAGCTTCATGTATCAAGGATACAGAAACCCACAGTTGCAAAGTCATCACACACCAAAGTCAATGTCATTGCTTTATAGTCCTGGAATTCTTTCCTCGCTCCTGACTAATCCCACAAGATGTTTGTCTCTCCTGCTTTCTCATTTATGAACTTGAAGGAGAAACTAACGTGGCTTCACATGGGCTAACCCAACGAAATGCTTTTGTATTGCCTTATTCTTCCTCTAGAAAAACTAGCTGACATTTTGAAGGTTAAATGCTATATCTTTTATTCCCTAGAGGCCAAGGGATTGGGGAATGGGTTAGGTGACAAGGATTGGATTCTTTACCTTAAAGGAGGCAGTACATGGCCAACTGATGCCTAGGCTATAGTAAAAGCTTTGAACTTGTTGCCTTGATAGACTTTCCCAGCACATCACTTTGCAGTAAGGACTTGGCAACCCTGACAAGCAATATTAAAAGTGTATGAACTCAGGGCTCCCATTCTCTTTGGATTCTGGTTTGTCAGGGTGGGAGAACAGAAATGCATGTGAAAGGGTTAAATTCAGGGATACTGCTGCTTGAGTAGAGAATACACGAAATATGCAAAGTGAAACAGCAGGTGTCCTACTTATCTCAACTGCAGACATGTAGCCTGCAGACCTGTAGCCTTGTAGCCTTGTTAGGCTCGTTTGTTAATCACCAGGCGGCTGGGAAAATTTTTAGGGAGGTGAGCATTCTCCCTGACTTGCCATTTGGAGCATTTTGTATTGTTTCTGTAACTAGAGCCTTTGTTTTCCTGTACTTGCTTGTGTTAGGCTGGAGATGTGATTGATTGCTAAACTGAAGGTATATAACCTGAGTGTTTTAATTGAACGGGGCGGTAGTTTTGGACAATGCAATTTCCGCTGTCGCCCTGCGCAGTTCAACCGATTTGTTAAACAATAAAGCTTTCTGTTTTTTTCTGGAAAACCCGAAGGTCTTCGTTTTTTCTCAGCCACTACACATGTTTTTCCCTAAATAAAGTTGAATCCTTGATTCACCAGGCCTGGTCTTCTAATTTCTCCTACAGTTATGGGAAAAGGAGTCCTTCAAACTGTTGTAGGAATAGGAGCCCACTTAATTGTCCAATTTAGCGAAGATTCATGATTTTAGCAAATACACAATATTTGATATTTGACCTGCCTTTACTACAGTACACACTCAAACTCTGTACTTTGGTGATACTTTACATTAGTAAGATACCACAATGAGAGCCAGGCTTGCTGTGTCCCTCTGTATTCCTATGGCAAGCATGGGGAATATTTGCTGGATGTTGCTGGGCCCAAATCCCCATGATTCATCATCATTGCTTATGCTAACTAGGGTTGTTGGAAACTGAAGTTTGATAACATTTGGAGAGAAACACGTTTCCCTAACCCAGTGGTTCTCAACCTGTGGGTCCCCAGATGTTCATGGACTTCAGCTCCCAGAAGCCCCAGCCACTATGGTCAATGCTCAGGGCTTCTGGGAGCTGAAGTCCACAAACATCTGGGGACTCACAGGTTGAGAACCACTGCCCTAACCCTATGGTTTCACCAGGTTATCAGCTCTCCAGTCATGTGTAGATGCATGCAAAATATTTCATAGAATCATAGAATCATAGAAATGTAGAGTTGGAAGAGACCACACGGGCCATCCAGTCCATCCCCCTGCCATGCAGGAACACCCTCAAAGCACTCCGGACAGATGGCCGTCTAGCCTCTGCTTAAAAACCTCCAAGGAAGGAGACTCCACGACACTCCAAGGCAGCAGGTTCCACTGCCGGACAGCCCTGACTGTCAGGAAGTTCTTCCTGAGGTTCAGGTGGAATCTCCTTTCCTGCAGCTTGAATCCATTGCTCCTTGTCCTGGTCTCTGGAGCAGCAGAAAACAAGCCCTCTCCCTCCTCTACATGGCATCCCTTCAAATATTTAAACATGGTTATCATGTCCCCTCTTAACCTTCTCTTCTGCAGACTAAACATCCCCAGCTCTCTAAGTCTATCCTCATAGGGCATGGCTTCCAGGCCTCTCACCATTTTGGTCGCCCTCCTCTGGACTTGCTCCAGCTTGACCATGTCCTTCTTGAATTGGGGAGCCCAGAACTGGACACAGTATTCAAGATGAGGTCAAACCAAAGCAGAGTAGAGTGGTACCAGTACCTCCCTCAATCTAGATACCATACTCCTATTGATGCAGCCGAGAATTGTATTGGCTTTCTTGGCTGCCGCATCACACTGCTGACTCATGTTCAGCTTGTGGTCTATGAAGACTCCTAGATCCCTTTCACACGTACTGCTATCCAGCCACGTGTCCCCCATCCTATATTTCTGTATTCTATTTTTTTCTACCTAAGTGTAGGACCTTACACTCCTCTCTGTTGAATTTCATTTTGTTAGCCTTGGCCCAGCTCTCCAATCTATCCAGGTCATTTTGAATTTTGATCCTGTCCTCTGGTGTATTAGCAACCCCTCCCAATTTGGTGTCATCTGCAAATTTGATCAGCGTGCCCTCTATTCCTTCATCCAAGTCGTTGATAAAAATATCGAACAGCACTGGGCCCAGGACAGAACCCTGTGGCACCCCACTAGTCATTTCTCTCCAGGATGAAAAGCAGCCATTCGTGATCATTCTTTGGGTTTGGTCGGTCAACCAATTGCAAATCCAACTAACAATAGCCTTGTCCAGCCCACATTTTATCAGCTTCATTGCAAGAATGTCATGGGGAACTTTGTCAAAGGCCTTACTGAAATCGAGATATGCTATATCCACAGCATTCCCTTCATCTATCAAGCTAGTAACTCTATCATAAAAAGAGATAAGATTAGTCTGGCATGACTTATTTTTGAGAAATCCATGTTGACTTCTCGTGATTATCGCCTTGCTTTCTAAGTGATTGGAAACTGACTGCTTAATGATCTGCTCCAGGATCTTTCCGGGTACTGATGTCAGAAGATGGGGACAACATTTACTCTCTTCCAGTCTGCTGGAACTTCTCCTGTCCTCCAAGATTTCTCAAAGATTATAGCAAGCGGTTCCAAAATGACCTCTGCCAGCTCTCTTAATATCCTAGGATGCAATTCATCTGGCCCTGGAGACTTGAATTCATCCAGTGTGGCCAGGTATTCCTGTACCACCCCTCTTCCTATTAGGTGCCTCATTTCCCCTGCTTCCTCACCTGCTCCCCAACCGCCAGGTTGTGTGCTTGTATCCTTCTGGGAAAAAACTGAGGCAAAGAAGGTGTTAAGTAGTTCTGCCTTTTCTCTTCCCCTTGTGAGTAATTCACCATCTTTTCTGCGCAGCAACCCTATCGTCTCCTTCTTTTTCCTTTTGCTGCGGACGTATTTAAAAAAGCCCTTTTTATTGTTTTTAATGTCTCTGGCTCGTTCTGTGCTTTAGCCTTTCTGACCTCTTCCCTACACCTCCTGGCTACTTGCTTAAATTCTTCTTTGGTGGTTTCCCCTTCTTCCATTTCCTTTACATGTTTCTCTTAACACTGAGCTCAGCTGAGAGTTCTTTAGTCGACCATTCTGGTTTCTTCTTTGCATGTCCTTATGCACAGGATGACTGTCCACAGCCAGATAACATAGCTTTCTGTTTTTATGAATACATATATGAAAAAAACACACTTCTGATATTAACCCAATTCATTAAGAGCAAATGCTCTGGGTACATTTGCCAAGTTTTGCCACAACAAGGGGTATGAAAATCTGTCATCACATTTTCACTGTGTTTCTAGGAATTTACAAGCATTTAGATCTGAACTGGAACTCTAGAACTTTTTTCCCCTTTTCACACAGAAATTTATTAGTACTTTTGTACATATTTTATACACATTCATTTAATGCATTATTTCACATCTGCATTTTCCACACTGATCAAAATAAATTTGTGTAACTTTTTGCAAGGTACACATTTTTTATCACATACCTTTTCCAAATAAGCATACTTTATGTGCATTTTTCCTGGTTGAAATTCATAATAAACCTCAGTAATATACAGATTTCTAAGAGAAATGCCCTTTGTTCCCCTCTCCCAGCAGTCTCAGGAGGTGCAAAATGGATATTTGTGCAGTAGAATGTGAACTCAACAAATTTGTTTTCCATTGCTAATCCCACCTTGATATTTTGGTACTCTACCTGTTTGAACTGGATGGTGATGAGCATATGAGACCGACTGCTGGTGGTATTCATACTTGTTGAAGCAGTGGTTCTTATTTTGGTACCTTGTTCCATTAGTCTCTCAATTTGAGCATAACTGTCGCAAGGCACTCGCTTCAAACCATCCACATAGAAGCCTTGTTGCTGATCTTCCCTTACTTTGAGTCCACCACGCTTCTTGACTTTAGATAGCAAATCTGTCACCTTGGATTTTCAGACAAAGAGTAAGTTTTAATAGAAAACAAAGAATGCCATTTGAGTGTGTAGGAGAATTCTAAGCAAAATTTAAGGGACCACTCTTGAAAACGTTTAAGCTTAAGTTGGAAAAGAACAGTGGGCTTTAAAAACATGCTTTCGTATTTCTTAATAATTACAACAATGTCACTAATACAGATCAAGTTGTCCACTTTCTGTTCCAAATGCTCATGTCTCTGGCATATAAAATTGTTGTGCCTGCTGCACGGGCCCATCTTAACTGTTTATAGCAATTTAGAACAGTCAAGTCAGCTGGAAATAGAGGAGCTTCTGAGGATGTAATCTAACATTTGTGTGTGGACACACATGTGTGCTATAGGTACATGTGTGGTTGCAGTTTCTTCCATTCCCTCATATTGTACCAATTTTTCCAACACTGTACAGAGAAAGAGAGGAAATCAGATTGCGCAGCTATGAAGGCCCATTAAACAAATGCAGATGAAACATACGGGAACAAGACTCTAGAGAATTACTTGTAGAATGCATATGCTACACAGGACCTTCTCAATGAGATGTTCTAGAAATGTACACAGACCTAGAGGTAGCAGCAGTGAACACAATCCAAAGGAATGGTTCTGCTGATGGATCCATCTCCTTCCATCAACAGATGTGGGAGGGAGGGGATCCCCTGACCTATTGCACTCTCCCCATGCACTCCTCAAGGTGGCCCTGAATTACAGGGATGCTCCCTTGGGAGCTGGTTTTCATCCAGCATAGGAGACCTTGCGGGGAAGCTTTCATTGCACTCTTAGTGTTATTACCTGTTCGTTATAAATTTCCAGCATGCTAAATGTAACCTATGAGTCGAAAAAGAGAGAAAAGAGACATATCAAAATATGAATTGTCTTCTTCTTCTATTAAGTTGATTTAGCAAAACTGAGTGCTGACTTCCGAGTATAAATCTGATGGGTACCATGTTCCACATATAAATCTATTACAGAATATATCATGCAGAGTTACCAAATGTTTTCAAAACCCATACATGTCCAGTTTCATCTTTTCCCATTGCATTGTATCAAGCCATTAAACAACTCTTTCCAAAAACACCTTTTTGTCTTGGCTTTTTAAAACTAAAAAATAGGATGACTCCTCTAGACAATGACACATGATAGAGTGTTGGGTGAGGACTGGAGTGACGCAGCTTCAAATCTCCACTTGGCCATGAAGGACACGGGGTGCTCTGGGCTAGTCACTTTCTTTCAGCCCGTTCTATCTCACAGGGTTGTTGTAAGGATCAAAGCTAGGAGGTGGACCATATACACCACCTTGAGCTCCTTGTAGAAAAGATAAGATGTAGAACTGACAATTATTAATTCTTAATCCAATTAATTAATTTCCTTGAGGGCCAAGATAGAGACAGGTGATGCAAATGAAATATAAAAGACATAAGAGCATTTTGTTCAGCAGCCCCATGATAAACCAGTTATTCCTCAAACTCTTAAGTGACTCCATTCAGTTTATTAGTGTGATATGCCTCAGCATCCAAGCAGACAGTTTTTTGTAGAGTCGGAGGCTTTCACGGTCAGAATCCATTGGCTGTTGTGGGTTTTTCGGGCTTTGAGACCATGTTCTGGTTGTATTTTCTCCTGACGTTTCGCCTGCATCTGTGGCTGGCATCTTCGGAGGAATGGTGAATTGGAAGTGGAGTGGAGAATATATATGCCAGTCTCCTCCTCCAGAGAACAGAAAACCTACACACACGGACAGATATCTACACAAAGACTCCAACCATCACCCAGGACAAAAAAGGAGCACAATAAAAACTCTGGTAGACCGTGCAAAAAGAATTTGTGAACCTCACCTCTTGAATGAGGAACTGAATCATTTAAACTGGGCTCTACAGGCTAATGGGTACTCCAGCTCAGAAATCAGAAGGGCCTCAAGACCCCTAAAAAACCACAGGAGTAAGGATAAACAGCCACCTGAAGGGAATGTGTTTTTACCATATATCAAAGGAATCACTGACAGAATAGGAAAACTCATGAAGAAACATAACCTCGGAACAATTTACAGACCAACCAGGAAAATTCAGCAAATGCTTTGCTCAGCAAAGGACAAGAGGGATCCCCTAACTTCTGCAGGAGTTTACCGCATACCGTGCAGCTGTGGTCAGGTCTACATAGGGACCACAAAAGGCAGCATCCAAACACGAATCAAAGAACACGAAAGATACTGCAGGCTGATCCAGCCAGAAAAGTCAGCAGTAGCAGAACACACCATAAACCAACCTGGACACAGAATGTTATTTGAAAGCATAGAAATTCTGGACCATTCTAACAACTACCAGGTCTGGCAACACAGAGAGGCCATTGAAATCCACAAACACTTGGATAAGTTTAACAGGAAAGAGGAGACTCGGAAGGTCAACAAAATTTGGCTGCCAGTATTGAAAAACACCAAAATCAAAACACAAAAGATACTAACGAGCCCTAACGAGCCCCACTTGGGCTCAGGAAGTCTCCTTCCAGGAACAAGTATGCAATACACACAATAGGACTATTATGCTAATTGCTCCCTCCCCTCTGGAGGAGGAGACTGGCATATATATGCTCCACTCCACTTCCAATTCACCATTCCTCTGAAGATGCCAGCCACAGATGCAGGCAAAACATCAGGAGAAAATACAACCAGAACAGTGTCTCAAAAGCCCGAAAAACCCACAAGAACCAAAAGACAGTTTTTTGTTTGCATGCAGTTGTGAAACTCATAAACACAACCAGTATGTCAGTATATACATAAATCTGCTTTTTTTATACCCATCCATCCACCAATACTGGATTTTACAAAATCATATACAACCTGACCATACCTGGTACTGCTTGTTCTTTTCTTGGTTTTGAATTGTTTTAAAGAGCTCTTCACACACCACTGGAATTATGCCCCTGTTTGCACCATATCCAATCATGGAATAGCTCTTCCCTGAGCCCGTCTGGCCATAAGCCAAGAGAGTAGCATTGTAACCTTGCCACGCACTGTCTAGAACTCCCTGTCCAAGATCACGGAAAACTTCCCTCTGTAACAAAATTGAATATGAATAGATACATATTCAATTTTTAAGCATGGATAAAGGGGGGGAAATAGAAGCAGTGATTAGTGTATATCCACAGAGGACTACATAGGTTTGTTTTCATTTAACTCATTGTCTGTTACATCATTTAGTGAGCATTTATAAGTGCATAATAGATAATTATGCTTTCAGCACTGTATCATGATACTGATTACTTGAAATCATTTTTTCCCAGTGCATTTTACCTGTCCTGAGTATTTGCTGTTTGGTCCAACTGAAATGAGCTTTCCATCTTGGTCCTTCAAAAATCCACTGTGGGACCAATACGCCAGGTCAAAAGTAAATGTTTTCACATGACTTGGATTCTTGGGATCATGTATGCTTGTAGTGTTGGCATTCATAGAGATCACACATCTGCTGCCTGCGTTCTTCTCTCTCTGTTGAAATTATAGTCTGTTTTTAAAAAGTAATTCAAGGTCCAAATTCAAATTTTACATTAGATGTGAATGATATGCTGTCCTCCAGGTGCTGTGGGCCTGTAGGTTCTAACAACTCTCATCTGACTCATTTGGCCAGGGCTGCGAGGAGTTACAGTCTGCAGTTTTTTAACCCCTCTATTATTTGCTATGAAATAAATTATTTGCTATGAAATAAGGTTGGGTTTTCTTTTAATCTATGTTGTGAGCTGCTTTGGGTCCCACAGTGGAAGGAAGGTAGGATATAAAATAAAGAAATAAATAAGTCATAGGCTTGCAGATTTGTTGATTTGCTTCTTACATGGAGCTACATATCACTACACATAACACAAAATTTATATATAGTGAGATGCAAGGCAAAACTGCTGATGGATGTGAAAATTTACCAAATTTCTGCATTTTCTACTTTGAACTATTTGTCAGAGTAATAAATACCCCAATGCTCTAATTCTGTTTTCCATGCTTTAGGTTGGAGTTTCTCCACCAGGGTTCCCTGGAACCTGCAAGAGGCCACAAGGGGTTTCACAGGAAAGTGTGACTGGCTGCTATAAGATTTATGTAGGGGTACTTTGAGATCCGAAAATTATTTAAAAATTTTCTCCAGGGTAAAAAATTTGAGAAAGCTACTTTAAATCACAAATCTTCCAGGTGTGCACATTCATTTCTTGACCATATAATACTACTTCTCCTTTCTTACTTGGTCTATTTCTTTGGAATAGGTTATAGCTCTCTATCACTACATTCCAGTCTTGAGACTCATCCCACCAGGTTTCAGTGATGACTATTAAACTGTATTTACCTTGCTGTATTAAAAGTTCAAGTTCATCTTATTTCTATGCATGATGTTTTACTGTAGGTACATGTAAGACGAAGGATTGTTCTCTCCAGCTTCTGCCTTGATTTTTTTGTGCCCAGAGAGGGTTAGATCTTTTACTTTTACCCTCATTTCCCATGTATCATTGAGACTATTTGTTCCCAGTATTTGGTGATTTTCCTGTACCCTAGAATAGTGTCTCCTACCCCCCTCTCATTTCATATTCAGGCAAGGTAAAATGTATGGTGGCCTCCCAGCTTCAGGGATTCTTGGTTCAAATGAATTATCAATCCGCCTTGAGGCTTGATTATGAGACATAATCAGCTTTGGTTGCTTTGGTGGGCAACCCTTCCCAGGAACCAACCCAACTGATTCTGCTGCACTTCTTGGCATCTTTGAATACCATGGTATCCCTTTGAGCTGCCTTGCAGGGATAAGACTTGGAGCTATTGTTTTACAGTGACTGTTTCTCCTTGGGGGGGGGGGGTGAGCCTAGAATGTGATGCTGGGAGATTCCTGGTCATGTCTTTGGCCTTTGGTTCCCCTCAGGGCTCCATTCTGTTTCCCATGCTATTCAGCAGCTAAATGAAACTGCTCAGAAAATTGTCCAAAGGTTTGGAGGTTGGTGCCACCATTATATTGACATGCAACTTTATTTCTTCTTTCCTCCAAACTCCAAGGGAGCTGTTGGTTCTAAACCGGTGTCTGGCATTAGTAATGTATTTGAAGAGGGCAAACATATTCAAGCTTTGTCCAGACAAGACATAGGTGCTCCTGATCAGTTAAAAAGCAGATCAGAGAACAGAAATTCAACCTGTTTTGGATGGAATTACACTGTCCCTGAAGACACAGGCTCACAGTTTGCATGCATTTCTGTATTCAGCCTTGAATCTGGAGCCCCAGGTTTCTGCAGTGGTCAGGATTGCTTGCATACACTCAAAGCTAGTCTACCAACTGTGCCTATTCCTAGAAATGCCTCATCTCATCAAGATGCCACACATCTTAATTACTCTAACAAACTCTACATGGGACTGCTTTTGAAGGGTCCACTTGCTGATGAACAGCTCCATTGACTGCTCGTCTGTTTATGGGCATAATTCAAAGTGCTGGTTATGACCAATAAATTACTATATAGCTTAGGTCCAGGCTGACAGATAGTATGTCCCTATGTGAGCCTGCCTGGGCTCCGAGGTCTTCAGAAAAGGCATTTCATTCACTCCCACAGGTGTGGTTGGTAGGGACATGAGATAGGGTCTCCTCAGTGATTGCCCCTAGGCTCTCTGGAACTTGCCACTTAGAGAGGCTGGAATAGCCTCTCCTAGATATCCTGTTGGCAGATGAAGAATTTTTATTCCAACAGGCTTTTAAGAGTGAAGGTTTTTAAGGGAAGGGCTTTTAAGAGGCTGCTATATGTTTTTAAACTTCTTTGTATCATTTTAAAGTGCATATTTACATTGTTTTAATATTGTTAATATTTTACTTCTATTTTAATATTGCCTTTTTAAGTTTTTAATTGTATTTTAATTATTTTAACTTGCCTTGTGTTGCAATCTTGGGGAAAAGCAGGGTATAAATAGATTATAAGGCTGTCACAAATAAAGCCATATTTTATGGCAAGTGAATTGAAAAGGGTATGAGGGAATTACAGAATCAAAGGTTTAAGGCAACGAAAGAAAAGAAAAACAGAAGCAGAAGGAAGTGTCAGGTCCTGTATGTTGGCAAAGAGCTCTACAACCCTTGTAGGAACTATGCAGACTTTGAACTGCATCACTCAGCAGGGTCTAGTCAGGACAGCCAATGATAAGGAATGCTGGGAGTTGCAATCCAACAGTTTCTGGAGGAGTGCTTGATTGCCACTCCTCTAAAATATAAAACTGCAAACCACATGCTTATATTACACTTACTCCCCTTAAGTGAGAACAGGTCAAAACGGCTTTTGCTTGGAATGATGGGCATGTATCTAAAAAAAACAGCTTGGAATGTGCAGGGTGGAGGGGGGGGGGATAAAAACTAGTCTTGGAAGGAACCAAGCTGGGATATTTCCACCTGAAATGATCAGGAGGTTATGCTTCTCCATCCTTCTCTTGCCACACTTATATCATGGTTGGCCACCCCCAAATGATGGGGATGGAGGAAGTCATTAGGTACGTTCAAGTTTTATTGCACTGGTACCCTGTGCACACGTATGAGGGTCGTACTGAAAGTAATGCCTGTGTGCCATTTTCCCTGAAACTATTCATCCAAATGTGATGCTGTAACACCATGACATAATTTTTGTACTTCTAGGTGTTGCATAACCATGGATATGAAGCAGAAACAAAGAGCATTCATTAAGTTCTTAACCAAAGGAGGATGTACTGCTGCCGACATCTACAGAAGGCTCAGAAACGTGTATGGTGAAGTGACAACTGATGAAAGTAATGTGTGAAGATGGGTGAAAAAGTTTTAAAGAACACAAAAACAATGTTGAAAACAAACCATGTAGTGGAAGACCATTGCCGGCAGTCATCAATACAAATCAAAACAGAGTGAACAACATGATTAGCACAGACTGGCCTATGACAGTCTGAGAGATTGTTGAGGAACTTGGCTGTGGTCACAGTGCTGTTGAGCAGTTTATCCACAACCTTAGATGCAGGACAGCATCTGCCAAGTGGGTCCATCAATTAACAGCTGATTCAAAAGAGTGTGTGCATGTATGTTTGGATCTGTTCGCAACATTTGAAGCCCACAAGAGCACCATTTTGGGGAATGTTTGTACCAATGATGAGATCCAGGCATACCTGTATAACTAGAGATCAAGAATCAGTCCATGGAGTGGTGAGACTCCATCTCCCACAGACTAAAGAAATTCAAAAGCCAGTGCTCAGCACAGAAGATTATGGTGAATGTCTTCTGGGATGCCAAGGGAGAGATTTTTCTTGATTTCAAGCGTGCAACAACAATGAACAGTGCATCACTTTATAGAAGCTATGCATAAGAAAATTTTGAGAAGCCATTCATAAGAAAAGATCACATAAACATCTGAATGCAATCCAGTTACACCATAATGCATGACCCAACATTTCTTTGGCAACATCACAGATTCTTACACAAATAGGATGGTCAACAGAGCGACCTCCATCTTACAGCCCCGATCTGGCACCCTTAGACTTTCATTTGTTTGGTCGAATGAAGGAAAGCCTTCAGGGATGGTGCTTTGACAATGTAGATAAAGTGGAAGATGCTATCAGACATTGGACCAAAGACTGCCTAAAAGTTTTTGCAAATTGAATTTGATGAGCAAGTTCAAAGGTGGCGCAAATCCACTGCTTCTGGTGGAGACTATTTTGAATAGTACCATGTTGTAGACAAAGAATTACTTTACACATTTCTGTAGTTGCGTATGTCTCATGTTGTTCATACTGGAGTTATAATCTAACAGGCATTACTTTCAGTAAGCCCTTTGTGTAAGGTCTCAATAAATGTTAGATGCATGGTGTTTAACTGTAATATTTTGCTTAGTGTTCCTTTCTTTTCCAAAATCAAATACTCTAAAAGTGCCTAAAACCCATTCAGCTGGCAGGATACAAACAAAAAGGATGTACATACACACGCACACAAATGGCAAATACAACTTCAGTGGCCAATTATGAGTAGGATAATGCAAAAAAAAATCTCTTAATGAAGCAGTAACTTATAGCAAGATTTTTACTTATTAGTTTTCTAATAATCAAATTCACATTAGAGTCACAGCCAGAGTCTGAAATATACGTTCCAAAAAAAAAGAAAAGAAAACTAAAACACAATACTAACACACTAAGCTAAAACAATGTACATTAACTGAAACACTAAACGTTAACTTACTAAAATATAAAGGGTTTTGATCCCCCTTCCAGCCAAACTTTAGCGAAAAAATTATTTAAAAAGAAAAAAATTGTTATTCTACCATTACAGATGTCATAGACGTAGCCATAGCCACAAATTATTGTGTCGTAAGAATTCTTATTGCTCAAAAAGTCCATAAACGGTTTCCAATCTTTCAAAAAATCTTTGGTTGTCTTATCCTTTAAAACCCACTTTCATTTGGCAAATTGGGCTATTGCAGCAACCTTAACAAATCCAGACTTACAGCAAGATCAATGCAAAAAACAAACCAAAACTAAAACTAAAAAAAACCCTAAAAATAAAAAATAAATAAAACAAGCTACCCACAGTGATTTGACATTTCAGTGGCTGTATTTTCCACACACTCTACACCCTTTTCCCATCCTTTGAATAGGAATTGTTAAACGTTTTAAGATTTGAGGTGGAACACCCCTGATTTGAACACAGTTAGACGCATTACATTCAAAACTAATTTCAAAAATGATTCAATTGGGTGGAAATCATGCAGCCCTCCAGAATTTGGATTGGAAGCCTCAGTAGCCTAGCCAGCACATCACTGGTGTGGACTGCTGGGTGTTGCAGTCCAACAGTGCCTGGAGAGCCACGATTCCCACCACCTGCATTAAAACAAAGATTCATTCCGTGTTTTACTGACACCAATTAATGTAAACGAAAATCCAGCGTTTTTGACTTGACAAAATTGAAGATCGAATTCCACTCCCACTTCCATGCGTTTGTACATGGAGTACTTGGGGGCTTTTAGTTTTTCCATTACTAAATGTAGATGAAGAAGCTTTGTCAAGTAGATTGATGTAAACTGTCTACTCTGACTTCCTTCAAAGGTTTTCAGAAAGCAGCAGCCACAAGAAAAGCCTCCTCAAATGATGACTTCCAGCTACATCAAACCATTCTCAGGTTGGTCCAGTTCAGCTCTGGCCAACTGCAGTGTGGATGCTATGTAGCATGTGCTGTTACACTCTGTATAAAGCACTTCTCAGTAAGGCACATGGCCGCACATTAGGAAAGCAAAGTGTGTCCCCGCCCGATGTTGCTGATCTGCAACTAGCATAGCCAATAGGGAAGAATGCTGGGAGTTGGAAGTCCAGCACCTAGAGGGCTGCATTTTGACTACTCCTGATGTGAACTTTCCCAGACCAGTTGGTGGGCAGCTGAGGAGTATGGCAAGGGAAACAAACCCCAGTAGGAAAGTCTGCTTCTACCACACAGGAGGAGTCCTTCAGCAAGCCAAAGCTTTTTTTGCTTGGATTTGCAGTGGACTTCGCCCAGTTGCCCTGTCTGCAAGGAAAACCAAAAGGAAACACACCAATGGGAAAACAAATGCAACAAAAATAAAAAAAACAACGCACAAACAAGAATTCAGTTCTCCTGCCCCAAATTGCCAAATCCCTCAACACTGCCCTCTTAAGACATGCTAATATTTGGAGCAAAGGGATGAAGTACAGAAAGAAGACGATGAGGGAGGAAAGGGGAAAGAAGCTAAAACTTTCATCAGAACTGTTGTAAAAAAAATGCATGAAGGAAGAAATGTTAAAAAAGGCAAGAAAAAGAACCAGAAAAAGCGAAGTGAGTTGAATTGGAAAAGCCATCACATCTTATCTGGGGCAGGCAGGAGAAAGAATTGGGAAAGAGCCTGGAGTCTGAATACCAAAACCTGTTGGCACTGTGTGATTCCTGCAAGTACTGGGTGCCAATCAGTTAACCCATTGGTGGGTAACTCTTTGCTGTCTGAGAACAGTATGCATGTAAAGCTAGGCAGTAGAACCAGTGTACTGTAGCATATTGTTGGTCTAAGGCACTGTGAGATCAGGGTCTGAATCCTTGCTCAGTCGTGGAAACCCACTGGGAAACCTTTGTAGGTCAGATTCTGTCAGCCTCAGGGGAAGGCAAGGACCTCCCTCTGAACAAATTCTGCCAAGAAAACCCATGATAGGGTTGCCTTAGAATTGCCATAAGTCATTGACTTGAAGGCACACAAGGTTAGGCAGTGTGCCCAGCACCAGCCTTCATTCCGCCTCTTCATTCCCTCTGTGATTCTATGTTTTGGTAGAAGAACATACCTACCACCATTACTGGAAGGCTGAGTTTGAGTTCTTTTTCACTTTGTTTTGCCAGACACACCTTTTCAGAATAAACTCAGAAACTTCCCACAATTGTGTTCTTTGGCTTTAGCTTTCAACAGAGCACATAAAATGAGTTACTAACCTGACTGAAAGGCCTTACACGTACTGCCACTTTCACGCTGTCATAGCTTGGCATGCTTTTGTTGCTTTAAGTCTTCCAAGAAATTCAGACGCAAAAAACACAGAGCACACCGATCAGTGTATCTTCAACATCTTGTTTTGGGGGGAAAAAAATTGGTAGAGCAGAGTGCAATGCTGCTGCTTCTTGCTAGGCTTTTGAATGATTGATGCATTCATCACCTGTATAAGTTACCTGATAAATTATTTCTAAGAGGAACTCCAGCTGGTCACATTCATCACTGGTGTGTACTGTTCCCAGAATCAGCACACCATGAATGCTGAGCATCCTAAGTGAACCTCCATTCGAATTAACTGGCTATGTTTTGCTTCTCTGTCAGTTTAGGCTAAAATGCTGTTTGCGTTTGCCTTCACTGATCTCTGGGCTGCACTGATGTGTCAAAAACTGCAGAGAAATGTATCTCCGGGCAGCTTTTATTTTACTAAAACTGTGGTAGCAATACTAACCACAAAGTCTATTAAATATGCATTATTTCAAAATATCAAACTTGAGTCAAATTTAAACAGGTGAAATCCCAGAAGATGTTAAATCCCACCATGGAAGGTCTGTGAATGAATAAGACTGAGAGCATTAGAAAGTCCTGCTGATGCAGCAAATTGGAAAAAGAAAACATGAAACATTTGAGGTGAGATTTTGTTTTATCAACTGAAGAGCAGCTTTCTGAGGTTAAGACAAATACAAAAAAAATATTGCACAGCTTCAATACAGTTGTTTACATTCTGACTTCAATAAAGTACACGTTCAATCAAGAGAGTAAGGATTTGCTTGCGATGGATAACCCTTTTTAAATTCTCAGAAGGTCAAAACATTTTCTATAAATCCTAAAACTGACAAATTTTAATTTTTAAAAACCTTGCAAGATCAAACTATCTTTAAAAGAAAGAATGTTAGCCTCCCATGACAGAGGTTTCAAGAGTGACAATCCATCATTAAAATCCACTTTGAGCTGTTTGCCCCACACACTCAGATTCTCTTTCAAAAATCTAGTGGACAATAATCATTGTTAAGTATACATTTTTATTCAACATTCCTAAAATAAGATGTATTTACATATTATATAAATGTATGAAGTGTCTTATAAAATAGAAAAACTGCATTGACTGAAGAAATCACACTCCATATGGAGTTACTTATTGAAGACCTTTCGTTTTCTGAAATTTTACAATAATTTATATAAATTATCTTCCAAATTAGATGATTATTTCTTAATATCCCACACAATTCTGGTGACTTTACAAACATTGGTGTATATTACACATTAAAAAAAAAAAAAGAAAACAGTTATAGCATCTTCTTCCGAACAACTGGCTTTGGATAGCTAGACAGCCTCCTCTCTTTCCTATGAACAGTCTTTTGAACAGCTTTTTCTGCTTTGTCCACAGATTCTCTCTGTTTGCTCTTTACTCCATCTACTGGGGTTCCAAAAGGAGAAATGAACTTTATTTCCATTGGTGGTGGCGACCAACTACTGTCTTTTCCCAAGACCCTGCAAACAAGGTGGGGGGGGGAAGAGGTCATGCTGAGAAGTTGAGTGTCTTCTTTTAACTGAATTAGACTAATGCTTTACACACTTTGATTTAAAAAAGACCAAATTAATGTTTTCATTCGATCTTAATTTGCCATATTACAGTAATATCAAATGTCAAAGGTATTTGTACTTTTGAAATAACTTTTAAAAGATGGAATCACTACATACTTGCTTGTTCTTGTCCCTTTTGACCTTGTAGCTCTGCTTCTTTTTACTTTTGGCTTTTCTAATGACTCTATTGAGATGGTATCCTTTTCCTCCTTAACTGGTAATTCCTAAGGACAAATGAAGATATCTGGATAGTGAAGGTCGCATTAATCTTTTCACCTGACTTCAAAAAAAGTATGTCCATATACCAATCCAAAAGTCTCCTGCAGTGGTCTCCAGTTAACACAGTGCAACACAATCATTTTAAAGACACTTTCCAATTAATTGTTGAAGGCGACCCATGTTAAAAGCTATAAATTATTTAAAAAACCAAACAAACAACAGCAGTAAACCACAGATGAAGTAGAAGCTGGTTCAAGGCCAATTTCTTTCCATCTTTCCTGTCCCCATCACCTATAAACTGGCTTTTTTTTCTCTTCCTCCACTTTTCTCCCAAAATTTTTTTTGGTGACTGTACCCTCCACAGAAACGAGTTAAGACAACGATCATTGCTCCATGTATTAACAAGAAATGATTCTCAGGCTTTAGAGAAAATAACCTGGATTACAAAATTGGATTTATGTATTAATTCTTACAGAATGATTGTGGTTCCATGCAAGAATAAAGCACTTTGTCAGTATGAATCTTTTGCTCACCCATGTTGTCTGTTGCTTAGAATGAAAACTGAACACCTGCCTTATATTACTTACTGCCAGAAGTTCAGCTTCTAGCATGTGAAGAAACAGACTGCAATCCAATTGATACAGCCTTAGTTAAGTCACTGCTAGCTGAACATTGGCAAACCATTTCACAACAGCTAGTGAGCCTGCAAGCTTTAACTTATAAATGCCAAACAGCCTCTTCCAACCCGCTGCCCTTCAGATGAATTGGCTGCACAGGTGTAAACGTGCTTTCAAATAGCCTGTCATCTCAAGGCAACCCTATGAATTTCATAGGATTTTCTTACGCAAGTGTGTGGTTTGCCACTGTCCTCCTCTGAAATGTAGCCTACAGCACTTGATATTCCTTGGCAATCCCCCATCCACAAACAAGCAAGTTCTAATCCTGCTTGTTGCCAAGGTCAGACAGAATCAGAGTATTGGCTAGAAAAGGCCAAAAATTTGGCCCACAGCAGCCAACATCTAAACCACCACAGAAATGTGGCAATCTGGATCTTCTTGGCTCCCACTATCCTTCCTCCAAACACCCAAATGTGCCCATTATTTCTACCACTATTCCAAAACAGATAGTGACGCTATGTAGCTTCAAGTCACACTGTGAATACTGATGTGGTCTGTGGGTGTGGAATGGCCCAACTCTCTTTAAAGTTGCCCATTGCTACTGCAGGTGCTTGCACCTCACCTTTTGCATCTCAAAGTTAGGCAGAAGCTGTTAACTAAAGAGACCATTTTTCCCCAAATTATTCAAACAGCCATTAACAAGTAATAACGGTATAAAGAAAGAATAATGCAGTACTGTAAAAAGTTAACAGATTTATTATAGAATGACCTTTCATGGACTGAGCTTAAATATATAAAAGTCAAAGTATGTGAGTTTATCTGTGTTAGGCAGGTGAAGACCTCACATGATTGGCTGCCTGTGAAGATTCTATGGAATCCTGGGGTTGGCAGTTTAGGGAAGGGCCTTTAGAATTCTCAGCCAGAGAGCTCTTGGGCCCCAGCCCGCTTGCTATGGAGACAAGGTCTTGCAGGAAGGAGGAGGACAGTGTATTCCCTCATGAACCCCACCTCTATCTTAATAACTCTGAATACAGATTGGACTGGGGAATATAGGGAAAAGTTGCATGTACTGGACAACACAGTTTGGAGAGTTAGAGATACAGGATCTCAAATCTGTGTATTTCAACTGAATCTAACTCATAAGGTAAGGTAATTCCTAACATATTTCTAACAAGTATTACCTATGAGAAAATAAAATCCTCGGCAATGCTGGGTAAATACATTAGCGAAAACATAAAAATGTGTTAAAGTCTCGCAGGTGCGGAAAGATTCGTTTATGTTGCTTCAACAGAGTATTGTAGTAACTTCTCTGAAAAATATTTTATATTTGAAACTCTTGAACACTAAGGAACAAAGAAGTTGCCTTAAGGATAACTTAATGCTTCATATTTTGGAAGACAACACAAGGCCAATTAGAATAATGAAGCAGAGACACTTGCATTCACTTTTACTGGCCATTAAGCAGCAGCAGCAGAGCCAGTGTGATGTAGAAGTTTGAGTGTTGGACTAAGATCTGACTTGGGTTCAAATCCCTGCTCAGCCATGGAAACCCACTGGGTGGCCCTGGGTAAGTTACACTCTTTCAGTCTGAGAGGAAAGCAATGACAAAGCCTCTCTGAACAAATCTTGTCTAGAAAGAACAGGCTGCTTACCTGTAACTGTGGTTCTTTGAGAGGTCATCTGTTCCCTCACACACTAGGAGCTTTCGCGCATGCGTGGTACCATTTGGAAAATTCTAGAGCTTAGTAGCTTGGCGGGAACCCCTCCCCCATGCCCCTACTGAGCATGCTCAGCCCGCCAAGCAACGGTCTCCCTTCAGTTCTAAAGACCTGAGAAAGAGGGGACGGCTGGGCGGGTGTGTGTGAGGGCACGGATGACCACTCGAAGAATCACAGTTACAAGTAAGCAACCTGTTCTTCTTCTTTGTGGTCTCTGTGCCTCACACACTAGGAGATTTTGCAGCTTACCACAAGGATGGTGGGTCAGGTCCTAGAGTACAGAGGCCAGCACCACTCGTCCAAACCAGGCATCTCTCTGGGACCGGCAGTCCAGTCAGTAGAGGCACATGAAGGTTGATGGTCTGGACCAGGTCACCACTCGACAAAGTTCTTGCAGGTCCACACCTCGCAGGAGGGCTGCTGAGGATGCCACAGCTCTGGTGGAGTGGGGCCGAAGCAGGGCCAGTGGAGGCTGCTTGGCCATCTCGTATGCCAGTAGGATTGTCTGGGCCACCCACTTAGAGAATCTCTGGGTGGACACTTTGTGGCCTCTGCGACGCTGACCATAGCAGACTAACAGGTGTGAAGTCTGCCTGAAGGTCACAGTCCGTTGGGTGTAAAAGGCCAAGGCCTGACGGACATCCAAAGAGTGTAGGGACTGCTCCAGAGGCGGCGTCGCGTTTGGGTGAAAAGTAGGTAGAATGATGTCCTGGTTCAGGTGGAAGTGTGACACCACCTTAGGCAGGAAAGAAATGTCCGGGCAAAGGACCTTGTCCCGATGGAACACCAGGAAAGGCTCATCGGCTCGCAGCGCTGTCAACTCACTGGCCCGTCTGGCAGAGGTCACGGCTACCAGGAAGACGGTCTTCATGGTCAAGAGCCTGTCATCGGCGGTGGCCGTGGGCTCGAAGGATGGTCGCGTGAGCTGGGAGAGGACCAGGGACAACAACCAGGGTGGCAGTGGTGGTGATACCGGCGGGTATAGATGTTGTAGGCCTTTCATGAATTGCTTCATGGTGGCCTCCCGGAACAGAGCTGCCGATGGAGAGTCTCGAGGTTGGTAGGCCACGATGACGGCAAGGTAGACCTTCAAAGAGGGGAACGCGAGTCACTGCTGTTGAAGGTGAAGTAGAAACTGGAGCACGGTAGCGAGACCGACAGGCGATACTGGTTCGCCTCGCACCTCAGCAAAGGCTACAAACCGCCGTCACTTATAGCCATAGTTGTGGCAGGTCAATTCCTTCCTGGCCGCGGTCAGGACATCTTGTATGGTAGGGTCGTCTAGGGTGTTATCCTCCACGCATGGAGAGCCAGGAGCAGCAGGTTGGGATGGAGAACGCGACCGCCAGAGTGAGACAGCAGATCAGGCGCTGTTGGTAGCCTGAGAGTCGACCCCGAGCAGCTTTGAATAGGGGCCCGAACCAGTGCTGCCTCGGCCAGTACGGGGCTACGAGGACGACGTTGGCTCGGTCCGCCAAGAGCTTGGCAGCCACTCGGCCCAGAAGAGGAAATGGTGGGAAGGCGTAGAGGAGCCCCTCGATACACTCAAATTGGAAAGTGTCGCCGAGAGAGCCCAGTCCCCTGCCGGCTCTCGAGCAGTACCGGTGATACTTCACGTTCGATGCAGTGGCAAAGAGGTTGATCATGGGCTCGCCCCAGCGTTCCCGTATCCTCGTCTGAGAGGGACCACTCATGGTGGGAGGAGGTGTCCCTGCTGAGGGCGTCCGCTGTGGTGTTCTCCTGGCCAGCCAGGTGGACGGCAATCG
The DNA here is from genome assembly GCA_948472985.1 of Iguana delicatissima. Classification (NCBI taxonomy): domain Eukaryota; kingdom Metazoa; phylum Chordata; class Lepidosauria; order Squamata; family Iguanidae; genus Iguana; species Iguana delicatissima. Next base: position 244,387 of record CAOKZL010000048.1, on the reverse strand, counting down.
GGTAGACCCGAAGTGACACGCACCATTCCCAGAGTTAAAGAGTGATGGTGAGAAGCGTGGTGGAGTGGGTCCCTCCCTGTCTGTTGACATAACAGACAGCCGTCGTGTTGTCTGTCAGGATGAGGACTGTCCGTCCAGTGACCAGGTTGCGAAATGCCCTCAGAGCTTTCCAGATGGCGAGGAGCTCGAGCGCATTGATGTGTAGCCAGTCCAGCGTCCCTGGACTCTGAGGTCGTTGCAATGGGCTCCCCACCCGAAAAGGGAGACATCCGTCGTGACCATGAGTTGAGGAGCTGGTTGTCGGAACGGCATCCCCGACAGGAGGTGGCGGTAGGAAATCCACCATAGTAGGGAGTGGCGTACCTGTGGCGGAAGTTGGGAGTCGCAGCCCCTGGTCGTCTCAGAGGGGGTTGAAAGCCTGGACGAACCAGTGCTGGAGCAGGTGCACTCGAAGTCGTGAGAGGTAAGTGACGGTTGTGGTAGAAGCCATGTACCCAAGGAGCTGCTGGATCCTCCTTGCCGATATCGTCAGGGCATTGAAGATGGCAGACGCAGCCCGGCAAAGGGTACGAGCTTGCTCCAGGGGCAGGAAAGCCATGGTAGAGACCGAGTCCAGGGACACTCCGATGAAGTCGAGCACGCTCGCCGGCTCGAGGTGGGACTTCTTCAGGTTGCCCCCGGAGACCCAGACGGGTCAGGAGGGACAGAGTCCTGTGAATGTCCATGTATAGTTTGTGTTCGCAGGACGCGACCAACAGCCAATCATCCAGGTAAGGGAAGATGGAGATGCCCTTTGTCCGCAGATGGGAAACCACTGGGGCCATGCACTTTGTGAAGAGCCTCGGCGCGGTGGACAGGCCAAACGGCAGCACCCTGTATTGATAGCAGGTGCTGTCAATTGCGAACCGAAGGTATCTTCTGTGCTGCGGACAGATGGAGATGTGGAAGTAGGCATCCTTCAGGGCGATGGATGCAAACCAGTCCCTTCGACAAAGGAAAGGAAGGATTGACGACAGCGTGACCATCTTGAACCTCTTGGGGCGGATGTATTCGTTCACCCCTCTGAGGTCCAGAATGGGTCGCAAGGTCCCGTCCGACTTCGGTACAGTGAAGTACCAGGAGAAGAAGCAGGTGGTAGTGGCCAAGGGTGGGACGTCTTTGATCGCTCCCTTCTGTAGGAGGGACTGGATCTCCTCCAGCAACGGCGGATTGGCCGGGGTGGAATAGAAAACGCCTCGCGGTGGAACACTTGAGAACACGATGGCGTAACCAAGACAGACGACGGTGAAGACCCAAGAGTCCGTGGTGATTGAGCGCCATTCGGCGAGCTGTTTGGCCAGGCTGGGACGATCTTTGAAGGCTGCTGGCAGATGGAAGATTGGCTGTGGAGGCGTCCTGCGGAACACATCAAAAGCGGGACTTGGTCCCAGACGACGACTTTTTCGAAGAGGTCTGACAGCTTCGAGGAGGCTGTCGTGAGGATGCAGTCGAGGTCCGCGATGGTGCCAACCGAGGCGAATGCGGCTGGAAGCTAAATGACGAGGACCTGTGCCAGGTGGGTCGAGAGTTAAAGGCGCAGTGGGACTGTTGAGGCTGGTGGATCCCCATCTTCTTGGCTGTTAGTCGAGCCTTGACGATGTGGTCCATGGCCTCATCAGTCGTTGCATTGAAGAGCCCCTTGCCATCAAAGGGGAGGTCTTCAATTCGCTTCCTGGTGTTCTGACGAACGTAGCCATGTGTACCGACGCAAGGCTACGGAGCCCACCATGAAGCGGGCGGCCACCTCAACGGAGTGCCTGGAGAAGATGATTTGCTGGTTGGCGAGTGCAACCGCCTCGGTGTAAAACTGGTTGGCACTCACCCGATTCAGCTCTGGAACGGTGGACAAGAAACGGTAGAACTTGCCCAGCAGGCTCTGGAGATAAGCCGCCAGGCAGGCCTGGGTATTAGAGACCCAGGCTATAAGGGAGGAGGCTGAGTAGAATCTCCTACCAAAGGTGTCGAGCCGGCGTCCTTCTCTATAGGGCGGAGTCACGTGTGCCCTGGTCCCTCCCTTGGTCTGGGCCGATTCAACGACCACAGAGTTTGGCAGAAGATGGCTAAACAGGAACTCGGCATCATCCCTCTGGATCCGGTATAGATGCTCGAGCTGGTACGTGTCGGCTGGGCAGAGGCCGGCTGGGCCCATGGATGTTTTAGGGCCTCCATCAGGGTGGGCAGGAGCGGAAGTGGAGCCATCAAAGGTGGACGGGTGTCCATGTAGTGGAAAACCAGGTCCTGCACTGTTGGGGCCGGTTCCGCGACCTTCAAACCCAGGGCTGCTGACATCTGAAGGAGGACAGCTGAGAACGGCTTGACATCCTCCGGTTCCAACTCTGGTGCTGGATTTCTGAAGGCTAAGGGCAGAGATTCGTGCGAGTCCAGCGTCGACTCCTAGGAATCCGAGTCAGACTCGTAGTCCTGGGAGGATGCCGTGGAAGACCTGTCTGGTGATCTGTCCTGCGATCTCTCAGCTGACGAGCGGCGAGACGGTACAGACAGGGTGACCGTCGGGGCAACAGTGGTAGCAGGCCTGGCTGGTGGAGGAGTTATGTCGGTCGTCTGAGGTGGAGCGGTCCTTGTCGGAGGGATCACCGTCGGCACAGGGTGCTGGATCGCCTGGGTGACTGTAGCAACAGTGGTAGTGGTCTGTGCAGGGACAGCCTCCGAGGTTGGACGGAACACTGTAGAAGTGACCCTTGGAAGCAGAGAGACCACCCAGTCGTGAGGCGTGCGCTCACGGGATCGATGGTGGCGCAGCGATCCTTGTGGTGAGTGCGAGGGTGACCACTCACGCCGTGAGTGGTAAGCTCCACGGGATGGCGAGTGGAAGTGATGGTACGGCGACCACTGCCTCACATCGGGATGGTACCGGTCCCTGTATAAAGGCGGGTAGGACCGGTACGAGGCTGGGTACTCCCTCCAGGTCTGCTCCTGCCCATACCTCATGGCATGAGAGGCAAAGGAATAGGGCGAGTCTCGCGAGAGTATTGACCATCTTCGATAGGCTTCCCGGTGGCATGGGGAAAGCTGTCTGACCCTCTGTTCCGGACAGGCTTCCCTTTCCGGACAGGCTTCCCGGTGTTGTGGGGAGGGCTGTCTGATCCTCCGTTCTGGTATCGGAGAGGCACTTCTACCCTCGGAACCTCGGTGGCGATGCGAGGCCTGGGGACCTACCGGAACAGCCTCCGGGCAGGCCGCCATTTGAGGGTGTCCGGGCGGAGGTACCGTGGCTGTGAGGACAGGCGGGTCAAGATGTACTGCCGAGCCAGCGGTCTCTTCCGTATCGGAAACCTCTAGGACCTCCTGAGGTTCCGATTCCTCCTCAGGGTCTTCATGGAGTTGAGTGGGAGGAGGAGTGGGAGGAGCCGGTCTAGCCGGAGAGCCGTGCTTCTCCTTCTCCTTGGTTGGCTCCGAGGGGGCAGGTCGCTTGCGCTGAGCCGCAGTCAGCGTCTTGGGTGGTTTGACACCCTGCGAGCCCGCAGGGGCCTCCCTCAAAGCTGAAGCCGAAGAGATCTTGGAATCCTTGGCAGGGCTGATAACGGAGCCCTATGCAATGGTACTGAGCCCAGTACCGTCAACGTGGTTGGGTCGGCAGCCACCAATTCCGACGGAAGAGTGGTCGCAGGTCGGCTTGAGGTGGGTTTGGACATCCTTGAGGCGGATGGGGTCGACTCTTGTGCTGACAGAGATTCTTCCCAGCAGTGTGACTTGAGGCGGGCCAGACGGTTCCTCAAGGTCTGTGAGGTGAATTCTCTGCAGATTGGGCAGGCCTTGGTGTTGTGGGCCTCGCCCAAACACAGGAGACACTGGCTGTGCTCGTCAGATAGTGCAACCTTATGACCACACTTCTCACAAGGCTTGAAAGGAGCCGACATAGAAGGTAGAAGACAGGGAGAGAAGAAGCGACGAGTTGGGTTGAAGACGCAAAGATGAAGGGCAGGGGGTTGGCAAGTTGGGGATTAGGAGTCCCGAGAGAAACGGGAACAAATCACCAAGACGTCAAAACTAGTCCGAAAGCCGAAGACAAAATCCAAATACCAATCCGTAGTCAAAAAAACAGAAAAGACTTGCAAACGAATGCCAAAGGCAGCAGCTAAGCTCAGAACCTCCGTACGCGACAGCAGGGCAAGAAAGAACTGAAGGGAGACCGTTGCTCGGCGGCCTGAGCATGCTCAGTAGGGGCATGGAGGAGGGGTTCCCGCCAAGCTACTAAGCTCTAGAATTTTCTGAACAGTACCATGCATGCGCGAAAGCTCCTAGTGTGTGAGGCACAGAGACCATGAAAAAGAAACCCTGTTACAGGTTTGCCTCAGGTTCACCATAAGTCAGAATGACTTGGAAGCCATATAAGAGCGACAATGACAGAAAGCTGTAGCAGTAACAGTTTCGTTCTGATTTCTGATATGCTTTACAGATTCACTTTGTGTGTGGGAAAACCTCCACTTAGAGAAGGGATGGGTAACTTCTGCGGCCATTTTTCCTTGTCTGGTGGCTACACCAGTTCCTACATACATCTTCTACTAACAGAAACTGTGGGGGCACACTCTGTTTTCAGAATTGTGGTTGCTTCCATAGAGGTGTGGTGCTATCTTTCTTTGGGAGGAGGGAATCCAGAATTTTTTGGTGGATTTTTTCCCTGGGGCCGCAAAAAATCTTGGTGGGGGAGGGGACTGAGACCCAGAGGTTACACAACTGCTGTACGTGATCTAGGGAAAAGTGAAAGAAGGCTGCTTCACTAGAATGCACTGGTTTGCTCTTTTCTGATCTGTAAACCAGCAGAAAGTACAGGTAGGAAAGCAGAAGCAAAAAACTCACCAATTCTTCCACAATTCTTGAAATGCTGGACATTTGTTTCTTCCTGGACCTCAAAACAGGGGGTGAGAAGACAAACTGAGAAGTCAAGTCTGCTTCTAAACTTTTGAGCTGCACAGGAGTCACTGCTTTTTCACCTAAGATTACGAAGCATGTATATTTATTTTTTACTTAAAACTAAACATTCAAACAGTTTTGCCTAAAATCTTGCACTTAAGTGGAGAGCTCTGTGTGAAGCAGCTTTCAGTGTGACCTCAGTTACAAGTGTTCATCTAACACCAGGCCATGGGTTTAAGAAATCTGGTAAACAGACCAGGTCAAGTTCCTTATTTGAGATGTATTTGCTACAGCATCCAACAGTACACACTTGCAACAGGTTTGCTTTTGGTGGGAATACTGAAGTCTTGGAGGAGAAGCAAGACGTTCATTGTAGTAGTATCTCCATTTAAGCTAAACTGATATCTGATCTGCAGTATTTTTGGTGCATTTTTCTATCAGACATCAGGTGGGGACAAAGAGCTAAACTGAGATCTTTTGGGAAAAAATTCTACACCCAATTCCCTGTTTGCGGAAGGCCGAAGATGGTGGCCTTGGTGTTCATTGTCTCTCAATATTTTCTCAAAGCTGTTTTTAAAAAAGGGTTTGTTGTAAATACTTCAGACTTGAGATTGTAAGAAGGTAATACAATAGCTACATTAAACCAATACCAGATTCTAGGCAAATTCCCTGCTAACTAGGGAATTTGTCTTTCCTGAGCAAGAAAAAAAGGGGGGATTCTGATCTCCCAGTATGTTCCTTACTTTTCAACTTCTGTTGACAGTTTGCACGTAAACTCTTAAGATGCTTTAATGTCATAGCAACATGTAAGATTACACATGTCTACTACATTTTGACTACCTTTTGGTTAGAAGCAACTTCCTCTGAGTTCACTGCTTTCCCTCATAGTTACTTTGGGGACTGAAAAACTGAAGAAAATAGGGAAAGAGCAATGGTAGTAACAAATTAGAATATCTGCCTCCTTTCTTGAACAGCCGGCATGAGGGGTTAACTCAGGGGGACTGGATTGCTCCTTAAGTCTTCCAGAAAATAAGACTTAGCTCTTCCTTCAATCCCAACATAACACGGACAAGAAAGTCTAAGACAAAGCACCCAAAGTAGTATCCTGTCTTCCAAACCTTTCCCTCTCCTGACAATCATGTCGGGTTCCCCAAACCAATAAGCTGTTGCTGTGATCACAGCACACTACAGAGCACATGGTCTCTTGGCCTTCTTCTCTGCTCTCATACAGCCAATTTGAGAGTCACTTGACTTATTCTAGCACCATTTTGTTTAGAAGCAATCAAAACAAATGGGGTGAACTAGGCAGTTCCTTCACACAAATCAATTTTCCATCTTCCACATATGCATCAGCATACTGCTTTCTGCTGCCAGATTACCCAACAAGTGTACAATTCACATGCATATTCTTGGCTTAGAGCTCTTTACAAGAATCTGTAGAAATAATGCTTACTTTGCACGTTCCTACTAGTATGGAGTCTTAACCATTTTTAAATACTTTAGCAGACCCAAATTTCTGTCTCTCTTCTGCTCATGTCTATTAGAAGCCATAAAAATATATCAGCGAAGAGTTAGAAAACATAGAATTATGTCTTAGTGCCACAACTGGCAGGGCAGCCCTACACATTTGAAATGGTGCCCTGGGATATGCACTTTAAGGAAAGGGCTTAATTGTTCATCCATGCCTATGTATTAAGGTCTCTAAGTGGCAGCAGATGTTAGCAAGACCATATCTGGAAAAGGTACAGCTTATTTCCAGCTGTGATCTTTACTTCTATGGACATAACCTCTCTTTATCCCTGCAACCAATATCATACAGCAATAAAACTTTCAGTATTCTTTTAACTCTGATTTTGATCAAGGGTCATGCATAGAAGCAGTTTTTGATTTTGTCTTTTGACTTTTAGTGCCTAAGAAAAAATCCAAATACCTTTTGATTTTTCTGTGAGCTTTGTTAGAGGAGGAGAAAAATAGAAAGCATCATCCAGAGAGAGAGTCTCATTCACACTTTTTTTGTTATATCTGGTCCTTTTAATGTGAGTACGACGCTGTGTTAGAGTTACCCCTGTTTCACTGAGCCTTAGTTTGGTCATGTCTGCAGACTGCAGTTCCTCTGGATTATTGGTTCCTTGTGGCAAGTGTTTCTCTTCTTCTGTACCTTCCTCAGGAGAGGGGAGTTGGCTCTTCTTCCTAATTGCTGTCATCTTAGACTGCCTCCTTCTTGAGCTCCTTGCTGGAGTAACTGTCTTGCTTGATTGGATCAAATGTTTTTCTAGGAGAGATGTTTCAGCATCTGTTTCCTCTACATTCATGGATGCAAACTTTGCAGTTCTTCTCTTTGTAGTGTCCACTGCAGAATCTTCCAGAGGAGGAAAAGATCCTATATTTGTTGATTGATTTAATGCTCCACTTCTAGTACTTCTTCTATTAGTGAGAGAAATTTTAGAATCTGTTTGAGGAGGGGGAGAAGATAACTGAGACAAATCTAGTTGTGAATTTGCTGAAATATTCAGAGGATTCTTTCTTGGTCTACCCCTTTTATGTCGTGCAGTTGATTGTTCAGTAAGCTCAGTTCCATGATCAGAAACTGCTTCTGATATACTTGCGTTTTGAGTTCTCTCCTGTTCAGTTGGGATGGGTGCTGGTAGCACATCTGGCTGTACATCATGTTCAGAAGTTGTGCCTAGGAGACTGGACTTTCTAGTTCTACCCCTTCTAACTGGTGTAGTTGACAGTAGTTTCCCAGATTCTTTTTCTTTCTGAGCTATTACTTTCAGTACATCATGCTTGCGTGGCCTCCCTCTTCTTGGTTTTGGACTCAGCTGCTGTTCGGGGGGTTCTACTGTCTGATCTGAAATTACATCTTCTGTAAGTTGGAAAGCAATGTTTTTTAGTTTCTTTGAACTTTTAGGATTTACTGTCATTTGTATTGTATGGTCAATGATAAACTGACTGTCTTCCTGATCCTTTAAGCTTCTTGTAGTTCTAGAAGTTCTGCGAGCAGAAGATGTCTGCTCATTTTGATGCTCATGAAGTTCTGATGAAAGCTTTTTAAGTTTTTTCACCCCTCTTTTTGGAGTAATGCTTCCTTGAAACTCCTGTGCAACAGTTCGAACATTTGCCAACACTTCCAAGTCACATGCCTTTGCTTTATTGGCATCTCTTACTGGAAAAGCTGAAGTCTGGATTATTTGCTGCTCTTGGGATTCTTCAGAACTGACAGGAAGGTTTTCAGGAATGTCTAGAGTCTTTTTCACTCGTCTAGCACTTCTTCTTGGAGTGGGCAGCATCAGCACTTTCGGTTTATTAATCTTTGTCAATGGCTGGTCATCAGGTAATGGGACATTCAGTTTCTGTGTCACCTGTTCTGTTGTGCAGGTACTAGACATCACCAAATTTTCCACTCGACTTAATTTTGTATCTTTGCTTTTATCAAAAGGAAACTGGGGGGAAGTTGATACCTTCTTGCTTATGCCTTCATGAAGAGACTGTTCTACTGCTTCAGTGGAAAGTTCCTTACTTCTTGTGTCCTTTATTACATCTAAAAGGTTTTCAGCAATAGCCATCTGAATAGGTTCAGGTACATAAGGTAGTACTTCAGCAGTATTTTGAGAGATCTCGTCACTAGTTACTGTGGACACTGAATTTGTAATAAGTTCTTGGTTATTATTTCCAGCACCATTGGAGCACTCATCTTTGTCTTTCGGTTTAGGTGATCCAAGAGAAGTACCCAATGCAGCAGAGTCTCCTATTTCAGCTTCTTGATCTCCATCTAATACCAAAGAAAAATTGTTCTGTGGCACGACAAGCTCTCCTTCTTCCTCAGTATCTTTATCAGGAAATTCACATGTGACCTCTTGCTCCATAGCAACACAGCTGTACTGAAGTTTGAGACTGTTTGAGGGACACAGCTCAATGACTGGGAGTGCTTCAATGACAGTTTCTGAAATTGATACTTCATGTTTTCTGTCCTCAATGACCTACAGAACATAAAGCATATGGGATTTAGTTTTCCAGATTGTACTTTAGAGTTTAGAGAAAGAATCAAACCGTTTAAAAACTATACTCCACTGCCCTGATACAGTATACTAATCCAAATGAAGCAGCCCTAGGAACAGAGCCACACAGAGGATGGAAGATCCATCCCTTTGCATTTATGGATACAGCTGCCGCTTCTGAGTAACAATCTTTGATAATATTTTGGTTGTTATATACTCACACGACTGGAAAGCAGCAGCTGCATCCATGAGTACTTGGGGAAAAAAATACTTCTTTCTGCAACTGTTTTGTTAGGGTTTCTCCACATGGAGTAGTCTACAAATATACAGATCTCTGTGATCCACTATAAAAAGAAATCTGTGAGCATTTATTTGGGAGCATCGGTGAAACAATTTCAAATACAATCACTGATTTCAAATGATGCATTGGTATTACATATGGATTTTACTTGCCTTCCCTTCTTGATTTTCAGGTTCTCTATCAGATGGTGCTTGTTCTTCCAGTATTACTGTACAGCCTTTTTCAACAGCCTCTGCTTTATTTTCATTTACTACTTGTTCTTCCAGTTCATTTTTCAAATGAATACTGACCATGTCTTCACTATCAGGAATACTGATGACAGCTGAAAAAAGATTTTCCTCTTATTATTTATCTGATTTTATTGCTTCTGCACTAATACTTTTTATAAGTGACAGTTCTTCTCATAAAACTCATCAACCATATTTAAGGAACATTCTAAGCCTCTCTTCATTACTGGGTTAGAACTACTCAGATTGTTCTGAACTATTGTGTCTCTCAGCTAACATTTAATGACCTGTGTAATTAAGAGCAGGTTAGGATGTTTATACATAGAAAAAATATTAATCCAGTTGCTACTGGTACACATTTAAATCAGCCAAGAATTGTTAAATATATTGTCCCTCCTAGTTCAAGGGATTAAAAAAGTGGTAATTATAGCTTTTCCAATATCTGAGATTCTCCACCTTAATAACCCTATTTTAAAAACAGAAATATTAGACTTCTCTTCAACATACATTAATTAAGGCTAAGCTAATACCTGATCATATTATTCTTAAGATTACAGACATCAGCAGGCTTTTCCTATACAGACTCCGAATGCTTTACAATCTGCATGTATGAAGCAGGGTATTTTACGTAACTTTACTCTGTTTAGGCTCTGACTCAATTTATACTACACTCACAACTCTGTGAAGCACAGAAAAGTGAATGGTTTCCCTGCTGTCTTCTGAGTATACAGTATGAAGACGAGAGAAAGCGGTCTGTTGGTCAATTTTTCCAGGAAAAGATCTTCAGAAACAACATATATTTATTTAACAGATGACTACAGCTCCAAGCCCCAAACCTCTCCTAGAAAAATCTGAAACAAAATGCTGTTTTAAATCAGTCTAAAATCTAAAACTAAATATAGATTAAAACAACAATCTCTAAAACATAAAAAAGTAGAAAGAACGCTCCTCTTGGACTTATGCTTATACGAAAATGTCACACAAGGAAAACACTGGTGTATCAATTGTTCAGAAGCCATCATATCTACATATTAGTAAACATACTTGGCTTCCAAAATTTTAAATACATGCTTTGAAGTCATACAGTGGAAGTACAGTCAAACAAAAACAACTGAGGAAAATTATTCTGGTAGTTTTATCTGTAAGATAATTCAAATATACGTACATTCAGTATCTGTTCCAAGTGGCTCGAAGGCTTGGGCATTTGTCTTAGCAAGGAGCCCTTCTTCTAACAATGATGGCACATTGGCTTCTATAGCAGCTGTTCCACTTAGTATAAAAAAGGACAAGACTCATTTAAAGTTTTCAAAAAAAGTCTTCAAAATCATTTTTACAAAGATCACTAAACCTTTCTGGCAACACACATCTTAAGCCAGTGTAACTACAGTTGAAATGAACTCCAAGAGCTAATGCAAACCAGTTCTATAGTAAAGACTGGAATCCACCTTTTTGACAAATTGCCAAGTGCTTGTGATCCCACCTCCCACAGCTATGAATGAAGTTTGTATTTCTTACTATTCTGTATATTTAACAATTACTGAGTATCAAAAAGCATCTTTCTGGAGTAGCAAGCCCTATTTACTTACAAATAAGCCCCATTAAAGTCAGAATTTACTTCACAGAAAACAATACAAGAACACTGATCACCATTATTCCTACACACGACAAGTCACAACACAAAGCCCAAATACATACTACTAAGGCTAAGGTAGCCATGCTCCAGGGGCCATTTTTATATCCCCTGGACACTCTGGGAGCTACAGCCCCTCACAATGCAACCAGAAGAGACAAGAAGCTTACTTCCAGCTAAAACAACCCCAAACCCTAACCTCCTGGTGTTTTTAAAGACGGTTAACTGGCTACAAAATGGTGTGAGAGGCAATCATTGTTTCAGAGGAGAAACGCACCCCCTCCAGAGGTACAGTTTTCCATTTTTAAGAAGTGTGAATTTTCCCCTTCTATGGGCCACAAAAATGGCCTTTAGGGACCACACGCAGCCCAGCCCTTGGTCTCACTGCCTTGCTCTTTCATACAAAAGGGTGTAAGGACAGAGGAAGCAAAATAATCCTGAAGATACAGTGTCACAAGCTGTCAATACTCTTTATGAAAGTCATCAGGCCATCAAAGTAATAGCTGGCAACTGTAGGTATTCTTCAGAAAACAGGAACAAGGAATATAAATAGACAAGGCTTCAAAATGATGCTCTGCCTGTGGCTCTCCTTCTTTTATGCGCATCACAATCACAGCAACCAGACTCTGAACAAAAAAGTTATACTTTAAAGCCAGGTGCTACACTTATTATTTTCCAAGATATACTTGGCATATTCACCTTTCATTAGGAGGCACAAAAGAAACTACAGTGTCTTGAACAGCGCTTAAATGATCCATCATCAATACTTTGTCCTTAGGATGTATGTCATGTTCTTTTTCAGGCAATCCTATAAACAGAAGTTGCGGTGTTATTTTTTCAAAAACCAATGCACACAGCTTTAAAAAAGCATAGGAAAAACCTTAAGGAAACTCACATGTTTACTTCTGCTAAATTGCTATTTCAATGCAAGTTAAATGTTGATATTCAAGTAGCTGACCATGGGCTAACTACTGGAATGCTTGACAGTCTGCATATAAAGAAGAATCAAGACAGAGCCTTGACTAAAACCATGATGAGCTTGAGAAGGCAGAAGCAACACAAGTCTTTGTCACTGTTTCTGCTTTCATCAAAGTCTTTGGGTGTGCCAGAGATCTGAACACAGAAGGTCTGAGATCTCACAGATGGCATAGGAAAAGATCTCTTCCTTTGGAGTTTGCTGCAATGTATTTTTGTTAGGAGCACTCTGTGATAGCTGTGATAGCCAAAGACTTCCTGAAGCTGGTGTCCTCCAGGTGTTTTGGACTACAATTCGTACCAGCTCTAAGAGATGTTGGAAATTGTAGTCCAAAATGTGGGTAGGGAGTAATTTGTGTGGAGAAGGCTTGTTTGACCTACCTTACCAGCTGCTATCAACACACTAAATACACAAGACAGGAAGTGTGGTGCCTGCTTTTTAAAAACACTACTTCCTTTTAAATCACATTTTTACTCCTGTGCATCCACAGTGTTTCCTGAATGTGTAAAAGGCATTGTATTTCTTTCGTGGTCTACTCTGCTCCCAAACTGACACACTCAACTACCCAAGTTTGCTATTAGGAAATAGGAAACAACAGGACCATCATGTTTAAAGACCCTATTTCTCCCCAGATACAGGAAATAAAGGAGGAAGAGGTGGTAGAGGAGGTGGACTTGGCTCCAGCCTTTCCTATTGCACCTATTTTACCAGTGTTAAAGAACCAATGATAGAGGAAATTGGAATTCTGGTCTATTTCACCATGTTCACCCTTGCTGACTTTTCCATTATGTTTGCAGATAATTAGGTCACAAGAAACGTACCAACTGTTTGTTTTACTTCTGGAGATGTTTGTTGTTCCATTTGTAAAGGATCAATTTCATCTGTCTCACTGACACTCTTCTCAGCTGACCTTGGTATATTTACAGTGTCTTCAGAGAAAAAATGAACTGTCTGAGAGGCCATACAGGTATTACTTCCATCATCAACTGGTATCTTTGAATCGTGATATTCTAAAATCGGTTGTGCAGACTTGACACAAATATTATTTGGTTCTTTCGAAGCTTCAGTTTTCTCTAAATCATCGCCTTGTATAAATTCTAATGATAGGTTCGTATCTTCATGGCCTTCATGAAGACTGCTCACGGAGAAGGATGGTGTTTTTCTACTCCTAGTCCACATATCCTCAAATTGTATGTCAGTACTATATTCAGATGAAACTGCACTGTGTCTTGCTTTACAATCTGTCACCTTGAGTAAGGAAAAAAACCCCAAAGTTATAGCAGATATGGAACTCAATTTTCCTGGTGAACAGAAGATTTTCCAAACAGAAAAACCATGCAGTGTTCCTACCCAGAAAGAGCATGCTGAACTTTTCTATGAATAGGACAAAACATTTACTTTTAAGCAATCAAACATAAGTGTGTTGTTTTGGATATGTGAGCTTCTATTACTGAAATTAAGCAATCACTCAAAAGCTTTGCACATCAGGATGTGGGTGTTTCTGACTTAAAATGCTAACTCAAAGGACTTTTAGAGTAAAAAATGTAACTATCAGACAGAATTTCTCAATTTTCAGAAACCTGTATGCTTTAACTAATATCTTACTTGACTTTTTGCCAGCTGACTCCAACCAGACTGCTTTCCTCAAAGATATGCAAGTTAGCAACTAGACCAATAACTTATCTAAGCGGACAAAGTAGGCCATGTCTTTTTTGTGCTTTTTTGTGTTATACACAGGAACAGCTAGGCTCTTCCTAGATCTCTAGATAAGCAACAATAACTCGTCGCTTGCCCTCTTACCTCCTACATTTGTGGGTTATTTTTACAACTCCAGTGTACTTTGCTTCTTTGCTCTCTACTCTGTAATTGGTTACTGGGCTGGGGCATGATGTCAGGGAGATTTGCTTCTTGCTGCTCTGAAGCCAATGTAACAAAAGTTCAGAGACAGCAGAATACAAGGAAGGCTGTAGATCTAGGAACTAATATATATATATATATGAGAGAGAGGGCAATGTGCAACTACTTTCAAACTTCAAAAAGGAAAATGCAGTATTGACAGTTCTATTTAGTACCTTACCTTCCACACTATGGCAAGGAAGTGCTAAACTGCAGTTCCCTTACAAACTGAACAAAAGAAGTAGCGTACATTTGGTACCATGTGGATATGCTTCTACATTAGGGAGTGTCCACAGATGGAAGAGAGTTGGAGCTGGCATCATGCTCCTGCTTTCTGGGCTTGCTTGACACCTCTGCATTAGACATCACATTCACTTGCCATCTAAGCATGCAGAACCAAGTGAACTTGGCCCAATTTGCCTTACCCTCCCTCCCACTTTTTGAGATGTATCAACAACGGTTCCATAGATAAAGACTAGATTTGTTTGGTTCTATATAAGCAGAACTGGCATCGGTTTCAATCCCATATAGTGCCAACACTTCATGTAATTAATCAGGCTATCTTTCCAGCATTAGCTCTTCCAACTTACTGGAGCAGTCCATTGTGAAGCTTTGTTTTCTTCCATAAATGATATTTTTGTTTCTTTTGCACGTACAGGTGGTGTAACAGACCTTGCCGGACATGCAGTTGGAGTAGCCAAAGGAGTAGTATGAAGACTTGATCTCAAAATAGACTGAGGGGTAAAACCAGGGAAGCCGGAGGAAGATGCAGATGTCAAAGCTTTAGCTCTCTAAGGGGAGGAGAAATCATCTTAAAATGGATGAACTAAAAATCCAAATTAAAAAATACCATGTAGTGATAGGCTTCAGCCTGTAAACCAAACTGGCAGCTGAAACCTTCACAGTTCTAAATACCTTAACAACAGGGGGTGTTTCCAGTAATTTTAATTCTGGTGCTCTTCTAATGTTCTTATGTAGTAATGTTCTTAAGGAGCATCGAGGGTTGGAATGCAGTGGACTAGAAAGCATGCAGGAAGCAGAAGCTCTGGGCGACACCTGTAGGCTACTTTGAAGGGGCGGTGAATCGAGAGAAATAGGCTGGACCACCAAGTCAAGCAATCTGTAAATATTTTAGTGTTGAAAAAAATTATGTTTTATATTAATAAAATCTGCTTCTGGTGCTTTTAATTTATGCCTTTATCACTACATTATACAAAGTGGTGTTTTCACTAATACATTACCACAGTTAGCATGTCACTTTTTGTTTAGTAGTAAGACACTTTCTCAAGCATGGAATAGACATTGCTACAACTCTTCAATTTCTCAAAGAGTTGAAAAATAAAATTTTATTCAAGGGAAAGATATGTTATGCCCCAGCTATCTGTTACAAATTCACCAACCAGTTCTCAGCATCTACAACTATATGCAGGTACTGTCGCTCATGTCACTGGATCAGGAAATAAATTCCTGCGGAACTTCAGGTATACTTCAGATTTAAGAATTTTACCTGGAATGTTCTCGTAATGATTTAGTAACTGGTGTCCCAACAAATGGATCAGGTAACTCTGTATTAGTAGAGGACATGCTAGGTGGTAGTTCTTCAGTTCTAGATTTAGAAAACAGGTGAGAGGTAGTAATGATATTCATATGTGCATTTAAAGATTGTTTTCTCAAAGTTATAAAATGAAACACATAGCTTAGTATGTTGTAATACTGTGGGGACTTGCTCTCTCTAATGGATACATGTTTCTATGATTGAAAACCAAACTTACAGAATAACAGACTACTATTAGTGACTAATGGAAGGAGGGTGAAGAATTAAGGACAACTGCTCTGATGTATTTTAAGCACTGGCAGTGAGCATTAAAAATCACAGTCATTCCATAATGTAACACAAGGAATACTTACATTTCATTTTGAAATGATTTATTTTTCTGTTCAGTTCCCACCCAAACCTCTCCAATTTTGGACAGTACATTACTGATGAAAGTTGCTTTTGTAATTACATTCCCTGCAGCAACTTGCTTTGCAACTGTTGATAAAGGCTTTGGTCTCAAAACTAAGAAAGGGAAAAAATAAAGAATAGAAAAAAGAAGGAAAATTTACATTAAAGCTGACTTTTAAAATTTTAATTTTCAGAATACAGCGTAATGAATCTCAACCGAAACGAAAGGCTTACCTTCCCGCCGTATTGTAGATGACAAATGGTAAGGCTTGGCTCGCTCTACAGCCAGCTTCCTTTGTACTCTGGGAAGAACTTTCCCATACTGGTCTAATATAGAGTTTCTGACAACTGATCTTTCTTTCCATCGGGGATCACGATCATTCTGTTTAACAGAGCAGTGAAGAGAAATTCTAAATGAACATTTCACATAACTGAAAGATACCATTCAAGTCTTTTAAAAGGGCCACTAATTCAATTACTCGTATAAAATCATGATTTGCAGAAATTGTATAGCTCTACCTGTGAAAGTATTATTGATGCAAAGACAGTAAGAAGATTTACAGACAGGTTACTGGCTTATGAATATCACAAGGGAGGGAGGGAGGGAGCAGTTTTAACACTGCTTATACCATAAAGTGAAAAATACTAATTAAAAAGTAATCATTTAAAAGTCTAGACAACATTTTCAAGCTACTTTTTCAGAAATAGATCAAAGTAAATCAAGGGCAAAAAACCCCTTAGTTCATACTTACACAAATATTAAAGCTTACCATGAGATTACTCTTCAATGACTGATTCAACTGCAGTGCAGGAATATAGTTGGCACGCTGGAGGTGGTGTATTAAAAGGAACTCGTGATTGTTAACACCAGCGCTTGTCTGCAAGAACTTCTGTAAACACTCCTAGAAAAGATTTAGAATATTAGATTTCTTTTGTGTAAGAACTGTAATTATAGTAATTATAGTAACACATAGTAATTGTGTTGTGGTGTTTCCATAATTATGAAGTGTTATAATGCTTTCAGTTGCCTTTTTAGGAGTAGAAGTGTATTTTGAGAATCTGTTCCTGACAAATCTTACCTGTTCAGTCTCAGTGAATGGCAATTTTAGCAGATCCTCCATAAGTCCCAGTTCTTGACAGGTTTCATATACATGTTTGAGCATCTCCTCTACGTTTAACCTAGTAGAATGTTGCCGCAACACACTCCAAGCTTCCACCATACAACTGAAATTGATTTTTGAAACACAGATTAAAATTGTGGCCGATTTTCTACATAAAATTGCTCTACAACGAGCAGTAAAAATGTCCCAAGGACTTAGGAAATTACGCTTTATTTTGTGCTATCAAAAATTAACCATAATTTCAAGATGAATTATGACAATTTTTTTAAAATGTGGGAGTATTTTTGTTCATGAATATTATAGCTCAGCATTTCAAACAGCAGAGAAAGAATTTGCTAGCCATACCTGTTAAACAGCAAGACAGTTAAGTGAAGCATAACTTCATTGTTGCTCATCATGGACGGTTTCATTGTTTGTATGTATCGGAGAGCTCGTTTGTGCTCTCCTTGACACATCAAGGCTTGAATTATCCTCATGTGTTGCCAAGGCAATCTGACTGTAGCTGGATGAAACAGATAGGCCAGAGAATTCTGCAAAAATCCAAGGTGACAATTAGAATGCAAGAAATACTGGCAAGGTATATTTTTATTATCTACTCTTTAGACCTAGAGAGTTCCATGAGACACAAATAGACTGCTGTCCTTCCCTTTCACTGTTGGCCCTATTACTCTATAGGCTAACCTTATAACTATCTGTTTGAGATGGTGGTGAATTACATGTATCTTATTGTGCATGCAGTCCTTTTTATCCTGGTCTTTATTTAAGATTTATTTGAAAAGGAACAAGAATTTAAGTAGCATCCATGTTCTTAAGTGCTGTGTTAAAAAGAAAGTGCTGTACTGAAGCAAGCCTTAAGAAGCAGGGAGCTTTGGCAATTCAAGCATTATAATTAGCAACCAATGAAATTGTCCAATATTATCTTATTAGTAAACATGTGTCTCACTTAAAACTGGTATACACTACCTCCATAGACAGGGATGGGCACTTCTGAATGGGCTGGTGGCCAATCCTCCAAAACCACCAGGTGCTGTCCCATCAAAATTTGATGGGAGAATTAGACTGATTTATTTGTGAAGGCAAATGAATATTTCTGACTGTAGAAATCAGTTATTTTTCAGAGACAATCATATTAGTTTCTTCCAACATAAAAGAAAAAAAAGTGGGAAAAGAAAGAAGGAATCTGGCAATGTTTTTAAGGCTAGCTCATCCATCTCAGTCAAACCTTTCAGATATCAATCCACTTCCTCAGATGCATCAATGTAGTTATTTATGAACAACTGCATACTTGTGGGGGTAGGACCAGATTCTAACTGTATACAGACATTATATAATTTAGGACAGTTAGGTGTACCCTAAAGGAAAAGAGACAGAACTGGAAGCACAGACTTCTAAGTCATTATAATGGGTTCACAGCCATCAAAGAACTAAATACATTGGCACAAAGTAATCTCTTTAAGACAGTGGTGGAGTACCTGCAGCCTGAAGGCCACAACAGACACTCATGGCATTTATATGATTCTCCAGGCTTCTGCTGAATGTCCCCCTCAAAAAAAAATCAGCCTAAAATCAGCCAAGATAAACTCCAAAGTGCTATGAAATTATGGCCATTTTGGTTGATTTACCCCTCTCTCTATGCACACGACCCCATCACTCCTCTCAAAAACCAGTCATTTTTAGCTGAAACTGGACATCATGTCACTTCCAGTGCTGGACTGCTGCATCTCAATAAGCTGCTGGAAGGGCAAAAGCAATGAAAAATTCATCTCCCACTTCCGATATAGCTGTCCTTCTCTGGCTTAAGATTTTTGTTCAGTTTTCACTAACAAATAGTAGAACAACAACTGACTTACAGCCCACCAGGAGAACTATCCTATCTGAAACATAGCCTTTCATCTGCTGCCACTGCCTACATGCTGCTGAGTTATGCCAGTGGGGTACATGAAAAGGATTCCAGTCTAGAAAAATCTATAAATTAGATGCTCAAATGGGGATATTCTCTATTTCATCCTCATCTTTCCATGTTCTCTGCACTGTTACACAGAACAATCTGCTGCGCTTATGTAGTGAAAAGAGCTCCTGCCAGTGTAATAGTTATCTGTCACATTGCAGTACCCACAATATGCTGGAGCAACAGGTGGTTATCAGCGTAACACTATGATTCTAAGCAGTTTATTAGTTCAAATGGCATTATACCACACTCACTCAAACTAGTATTACAGAAATGTAGAGTTGGAAGAGACCACAAGGGCCATCCAGTCCAACCCCCTGCCATGCAGGAACACCCTCAAAGCACTCCCGACAAGTGGCCATCCAGCCTTCGCTTAAAAACCTCCAAAGAAGGAGACTCCACCACACTCCATGGCAGCACATTCCACTGCCGGACAGCCCTGACCATCAGGAAATTCTTCCTGAGGTTCAGGTGGAATCTCCCCTCTTGCAGCTTGTATCCATTGCTCCTTGTCCTGGTCTCAAGAGCAGAGAAACAAGCCCACTCCCTCCTCGACATGACATCCCTTCAAATATTTAGACATGGCTATCATGTCCCCTCTCAACCTTCTCTTCTGCAGACTAAACATACCCAGCTCTCTAAGGAGAGTCTGTCCTCATAGGGCATGACTTCCAGGCCCCTCACCATTTTGGTTGCCCTCCTCTGGACCTGCTCCAGCTTATCCATATCCTTCTTGAACTGGGGTGCCCAGAACTGGACACAGTATTCAAGATGAGGTCTAACCAAAGCAGAATACAGTGGTACCAATACCTCTCTCGATCTAGACACCATACTCCTATTGATGCAACCAAGAATTGCGTTGGCTTTCTTGGCTGCCGCATCACACTGCTGACTCATGTTCAGCTTGTAGTCTATTAAGACTCCTAGATCCCTTTCACACGTATTGCTATCCAGCCACATGCCCCCATCCTATATTTCTGTATTCTGTTTTTTTCTACCCAAGTGTAGGACCTTACATTTCTCTCTGTTGAAATTCATTTTGTTAGCCTTGGCCCAGCTCTCCAATCTGTCCAGGTCATTTTGAATTTTGATCCTGTCCTCTGGCGTATTAGCAACCCCTCCCAATTTGGTGTCATCTGCAAATTTGATCAGCATGCCCTCTATTCCTTCATCCAAGTCATTAATGAAGATATTGAACAGCACCGGGCCCAGGACAGAACCCTGTGGCACCCCGCTAGTCACTTCTCTCCAGGATGAGAATCTGCCATTGGTGACCACTCTTCGGGTACGGTCAGTCAACCAGTTACAAATCCACCTGACAGTAGCCCTGTCCAGCCCACATCGTACTAGCTTCTTTGCAAGGATGTCATGGGGAACTTTGTCAAAGGCCTTACTAAAATCAAGATATACTACGTCCACAGCATTCCCTTCATCTATCAAGCAAGTAACTCTATCATAAAAAGAGATAAGATTAGTCTGGCATGACTTATTTTTGAGAAATCCAATTACAGCATTGTTTTGTAAGTGATTAGAAGCTGACTGTTTGATGATCTGCTCCAGGATCTTTCCAGGTACTGATGTCAGGCTGACTGGGCGATAATTATTTGGGTCCTCTTTTTTTCTCTTCTTGAAGATGGGGACAACATTTGCCCTCCTCCAGTCTGCTGGAACTTCTTCTGTCCGCTAAGAGTTTTCAAAGATTATAGCAAGAGGTTCCGCAATGACCTCTGCTAGTTCTTTTAAAATCCTAGGATGCAATTCATCTGGCCCTGGAGACTTGAATTCATCCAGAGTAGCCAGGTATTCCTGTACTACCTCTCTACCTATTCTGTGCTGCATTTCCCCCATTTCCTCACCTGCTCCCCAACCACTAGGCTGAGTGTTTTTATCCTTTTGGGAAAAAACTGAGGCGAAGAAGATGTTGAAGAGTTCTGCCTTTTCTCCTCCTCCTGTTATTAATTCACCATCTTCCCTGCGCAGTGACCCTATCATCTCCTTCTTTTTTTCCTTTTGCTGCGGACGTACTTAAAAAAGCCCTTTTTATTGTTTTTAATGTCTCTGGCCAGCCTAAGTTCATTCTGTGCTTTAGCCTTTCTGACCTTCTCCCTACATCTCCTGGCTACTTGCTTATAATCTTTTTTGGTGATTTCCCCCTTCTTCCATTTCCTGTACATGTTTTTCTTAACACTTAGCTCAGCTGAGAGTTCTTTAGTCAACCATTCTGGTTTCTTCAGATGCCTTCCATTTTTCCTCCTTAATGGCACAGTTTTAGCCTGTGCCTTCAGTATCTCCCTTTTAAAGAACTCCCATGCATCCTGAACTCCTTTCTCATTGACTATTCTTGACCACGGGATTTCAGCCAGCAGCTCCTTAAGTTTACCGAAGTCTTCTTTTTTAAAATCTAAGACAAGTGCCTGGCAACACTTGTCTTCTCCTCCCCACTGAATGCCAAATTCTAATAGGGCGTGGTCACTCTCTCCTAAAGATCCAACCAGTTCTACGTCATTAACAAGGTCGTTCCCTGTTGGTCAGGATCAGATCCAGAATATTTGATCCCCTTGTGGCCTCTTCCACCTTCTGGACCATGAAATTGTCTGCAAGACAAGCAAGAAACTTGCTGGACCTTGCTGTCTTTGCAGAGTTTGACTGCCAACATATATCCGGGTAGTTGAAATCTCCCATTATTACTGTATCTTTCCTTTTTGAATGTGCAGTCATTTGGTCTATGAAAGTGCCATCGAGGTCCTCAGTCTGGCTTGGAGGTCTGTAGTAAACCCCCACTATAATATCCCTATTGTTTCTCGCTCCCTTAATTCTTACCCAGATGCTCTCGACCTGGCTTCCTGTGTTCAAGTCATGGATCTCTTCACAGGTGAAAACATCCTTGACATATAAGGCTACTCCTCCTTCTTTCTTATTTGGTCTATTTCTACAAAATAGGCTATACCCCTCTATTCCTACATTCCAATCGTGAGACTCATCCCACCAGGTCTCAGTGATGCCTATCAAATCATATTTATTTTGTTGTACTAGGAGTTCAAATTCATCTTGTTTCCCATACTCTGTGCATTAGTGTAGAGACACTTAAGTCCCCGTGCCCTTCCTGCAAGTCCCATAGCATTGTTTCCACGCCTCCCACGATTGGATGCTATTCCTACTTGGCCAGTATCATTTGGGCCTTTTCCCCCTGCACTTGCCGAGTCCTTGTCCTGAATAATCTTGTCTCCCTCCCCAGCTGTACTTAGTTTAAAGACCTCCTAATCCTCCTTGTGAGACTGTTTGCAAAAACGTTCCTGCCAAGTTTTGTAAGGTGCAGCCCATCCCTTGCCAGAAGCCCATGTTCCTGGAATTTCAAGCCATGATCCAAAAAGCCAAACTGTTGCCGGTGGCAAAATGTGCGGAGCCAGTTGTTGACCTCTACTATTGTCCTTTCCCTTCATGCACCATATCCTTGAACAGGGAAGATTGATGAAATGACCACCTGTGCACCAAGGTCCTTAAGCTTTCTCCCCATAAGCTCATAGTGCTTTGTGATGTGGTGAAAGCTGTGCCTCACCGTGTCATTGGTTCCAACGTGAACTAGTACATAAGTAAGTAGAACAGAAGTCTTGAACGCCACCAAATTAAACAAGATCCACCTAGTGTGACTGGGTTACAGACCAGACTGTCAGCAATGAAAACTTTTAGCTATGTATATTAATTGACTAGGTGCTATTTATTTTATTTTCTCTTTATAGCAATTTCTACAAAAAATGGAAGTTTCATTTTATACACTTACCTCATAGTCATTGTGATCCAAACACCAAAAGCCTTGAATTAGGTTAACAACACCTATAGGAATTGCAAAGGCAGTTGGGAAAGAGTCCACTGAAGTATCACTCCTGTTTGGACAGGAATGCATGATGTCCAATAGTAAATAAATTGTCTGATTAGAAATATTAAGGGCAATCATTTAGTTATAAGATTACATATTCTGCAATCTTCAGATAACACAATCCCATTTCTCATTGAACTTGGAATAATAAATACTAATTCTTCTGTTCGTTTGAATTACAAAATGAAATTCCTAAGCTAATAAGATACCTTATGCATATGGACGACTTTTTTTTTAACCTCATGACTCCAAGTAATTTGCCTAACATCTCATGCAAGTCTACAGATGAAAGTTCAAGCATCAGAACTGCTATAGAACCTGTTAAAGAGTTACGTGGATATTTGTGTAAGTTGTCAACATGTAAGGAGCAATCTGCACACTTGGTTAATCCCTGCAATGCCAAACAGGAAACACACAATTTTTGCTTAATATTCTTGAATAATCCACTTAATGCTTAACAACCGCTCAAGGACAAAAAACAGTTAAAATTCAGATATACAACCAGAACATCACCACACACAAAACTGCCTGAATGAATGAATGAATGCTTGCTTGCTTTTGATGGTTGGCAAAGGACCTTCATCTTTGCATTAGTAACGGGATGAAGCTTTGGAACCCAGACCAAATGCTGGGGAAGCTAGTGTCTCCTCCCACCTGCTAGAAATTGTAAGGAAGATTATCTTGAAAACACAGAGTCACAGAAAGGCATATGAGGCAACGGACCACCATACTGATTTCCAAGCTACTCTACTATCCAGGATGAGTTAGAGCCCACTTTAGCCTTCTCTGGGTGGAGAGACAGGCAGTGAATTGCTATCTTAGACTAAGAAGTGGAGACGTTTGCAAAGTAGAGTAACAACTCACGATGTTCAAATCCCTCTGAGGCCACATGGTGACAATATACAGAATAAATGAAATGTCCAAAATCAATGCAGGATTAATTCAACCTAATTTAGCAACCAAATAGTTTTGGAAGAGGCTATGTTTCAAGGAACAGATTATGAACAAAGCCCAACAATAATCTGTGGAATTGAGTTATTATTTATAGGACAAGAGGAAAGAGAAGTGAAACTTGCAAACTTTTAAAGCAGATTTTTTGAGATTTTTCTGTATTCTACCCTATTTATGCACAGCTGATAAAGGGGCCATTATATTCTTTATATCACGTCACAGTACATTATTAAGGACGCCACCCCCACTACCCTCGATCTGCTATCCCTTCCAAACTTTTGTGCTACAAATCTACACATTTGTGCTGTCACCTACAAGTGTGTACTATGCAGATTTAAATTAAATTCAAGGATACTGTAACATCATTATATCCCGTCCAAACTTAAGTCCAAGGCTTCCACCATAAAGCTCAAATTTTGTGCTGCTGCCCCAAGTGTAAAAATGGTACAGCCAGAAACGGTCCTAGTGAATGGCATATTGGGAATTTACTATGGAGGTCTGTTCTTGCTAAGATGAAGGAGATATCCAGGAATGGGTTAACCTCTTCTGCCACCCAGGCAAGGCAAGAGATGACATAATCTAAACTGACCCTTTTTTTTTTTTTTTTGCTAGATCCCTAGCATCTCTGTTCAGTTCCATATAAAAGCCAGAGAAAGAACGAAAAGCAAAGAACTCTTTGTCACCAAGAGGGTGGAGCTAGATGTTTCCTTCTCCTTGATAAAAATGGACCTTCACAGTACTATTGTCTGCCAGTGAAGAAGGAACCATCCAAGAATTAGACTCATGCAAGCCTCTACCTGTGTCAGAAGGAAAAAAGGGAGAAAAACTTGGAATAAATTTAGGTGGAGACCATTTGCTGGAGGACCCTCCTGCCAAAGAAAGGTACAGTTTGTAACGATTGGTAAAGACTGAGGCATTTGCCCAGGTAGCAGCTCTATGAATCTCCTCCAAGGGAACACTAGGAGAAAAAGCTGCAGATACAGAAGCAGATAAAGTTGAATGTGCTGTAACTCCCTGAATTTCTAGAATTCTGAGTGACTTGCAGGCTGTGAAAAAGCAAGCTCTAAGCCATCTGGTTATCACAGAGAAAGAAGCCTTTTCCCAAGTGAAGTTGAGAGAAAGGAGACAAAAAGAGCTTCTGATTTCCTGAATCATCTAGTGTGTCTGATGTAAATTTTAAGGCTCTCTGGACATCCAATCTGTGCCACTCCTTCTCCATGGCATGAGTAGGATGTGGAAAGGAGGGAAACTCCCAGAGTTGGCAATGGTGAGAAAGAGAGTTCACCTTTGGCAGAAAGCTTGGATCCAAAGAGAGATACAGTATCTGTGTCAAACCTACTGCAAGAAGCAGCCACCGAGAAGACAGCCACCTTGGAAGCGCTTCTGCCTGATGTGCCAGGCACAAGAAAAAGAACGAAATGAAGTGGCTCAAATGGGCCCTTCACAAGGGCCTTGAGGACCTTACAGAAGTTCCATATATGAAACAATGCATCACCAGAAGAAAGTAAGGATGATCCTCTCAAGAAATGCCATACGTGGGGGTGATAGGCTAGTGCAGTTCCACTGATATAATGTAAGATAGAGGCCAATGCTGAACTCTGTCTATGAAGGATGTTAGATTAAGGCCCATGACTAACCCAGCTTGCAAAAAGCCCAAAATTTCCTTCACTTTCACTGAGCACACATTGAGATTTTCTCTTAGCCCACAAGTGGAAAGCTCTCAGAGTTAATTCTTAAATCCTAATGCTGGAGTTATGACAGGAAGAAAGGAGAATATGAACTGTTGTTGTTGTATGCCTTCAAAGTCATTTCTGACTCATGGCAACCCTAAGATGAACCTACCATGGGGTTTTTTCGGCAGAAGTTGTTCAGAAGAGGTTCGTCTTTGCCTTCCTCTGAGGCTGAGAAAGTGTGACTCGCCCAAGGTCAGCAGGTGGGTGTCCATGGACGAGCAAGGATCTGAACCCTGGTATCCCAGTGTCCTAGTCCAACACTCAAACCACCACATCAGGTTGGCTCAATAGAGTATGAACCACCTTGTTTGAACAACCTAGTCTCCTGTGAGACTTCTGCTCAGATACCAGGCAGTTAGGTGCAGCCACTCTGTGCCAGGTTAATACCCTTCATGCCCTGCAGAGGAGTACTCCATTCCAATGTGACAAGACTGTCAAAGGCAAGAGGAAAAATGGTACTTTAGAGTCTGACTTGGGCTGAGGAAACATAGAGGCACCCCACAGGAAGAATTCCCTCCTGCTAAGGAAGAAGACTGAACCTCTTTGTCTCTGGCAGTCTGCAAATCCAAAGCAGAAAAGGTTTCAGACAAGAGGAAAACAAAATAATCCAGATTAAACTGTCTTTCCTTAACTGTCATCCAGTTCCCCCAAATCTGACCAGTCCCCTCATCACCATCAGGAACCTGACAGATTCATCAAAGTGGGTAGACCCAGTTAAATCTCTTATTTCAGGGGAGGCAACATTGTCCTCCTCAGAGGAATGCACGGGTAGAAAAAAAAATTGGATGCTCTAATGCAGAGCTTTCCAAACTGGTGACACACTTTAGACATGCATCATTTTGAGACACAGTAATTTACTAATCCAGCAAGTGGAGGCTGCCCCTCCACTTGAACCTAGCCTGCCACTGCTGCCCTTGCTGAGGTCTTCCTTGGCCCAGGGTGGCGGCAGCGGGAGAGGCAGCCCCTCCACTCGTTACGTTTGCGTCACACCTACACACTGCAGGCACAACATGAATGTGTCACAACACACAGTTTGGAAATCTCTGCTCTAATAGAATTAAGGGTGCCTGTCAGGAAGAGGGAGGGCCTATGCACTCAATAGGAGGAGAGGGAGAGAGCAAATGTGAAGGCCTACCTCTCGTGGCAAAAGGGTGACTCAGATTATATGGCTGGTTAGCAGCCACCAATTTCTCTACTACGTTAGAAATTTGTTTGGAGCTAATCAGACTGATCCCCACAAGAAGGGGTACTGGACAAAAAGGATTAAAAACTGGCATAAGCAGAGATGCAAAACCAGTTAGAAGACAAGAAAATGGCTACCAGCAGGTGACTGGTACACAAAATGGCTGCTGCTAGAGGTGTGCATGCACTGCTTACAGCATTTAGGTGAAGCCTTGGTTTTGGCACTAGAAATATCCCTCTTTCACAGCCACCTCGCTGATTGGTAAAATGGTGGCCACACTATCATCATCCTCCCTGCTCGTCTCTGATGCCTCCCCAAGAGCAGAAAAGCCCACAGATGCAGTAACTGCAACCTGAGTCCCCACAATCACATGTGGGCTGGAGGCAGAGCTGAGACTGGGGTCATCAAAGGGGGATCAGGCACCTTTTGCTCTTTCCCAATGCCACAGGTGGCTCCACAGGAGACAGGCTCAGTGCTGACATCCGGTCAATCACCTCTGCCTCATCACTAACACAGACAGCCATGGCAACGGGGCAGACTATGCACTGAACTTCTTTACAGCTCCCAGGGATGCAGATGAGAGAGACTCCCTTGTCTGAGAGCATATGGACAGGCTTAGTAAGAGATTCAGAACTATGGGAAATTTGGGTTTCCCCAAAGACCCTGAAACCTTCCCCACCCTATGAAAGGCAAGGCAATAAAGGAGACTGAGAAAAAAGAAAACTGAATGGAAACAAGAAACAATTTAAAATGGAAGGTGAGTAAATACAAGAAGCTATTTAAAATGAGAAGCAAATTTAAAGCAGAAGGCAATAAAAAAACCCAAAGGCAATCTAAAACAGGAATAAAGACGAAAAAGAGAAGGTGATTTAAGATGAGAGGCTTGGAGAAAAGAGGAGGAGGAGACTATTTCTTTAAGGGCAGCAATGTGAATGAAAGAGAGGAAAAAAAACTAAGCCAAAGAAACAGTAGAGGAACTCTGATATGACCTGGTCTGGCCAAAGGCAAGGAAATGGACTGAACAGAGGAGCTAGAGATCTAGCAAAAAAAAAGTCTCAGTTTAGATGATGTCATCCTTTGCCTTTCCTGTGTGGCAGAAGAGGTTAGCCCAATCCTGGCTGTCTCCTCTCCTGGCACAGAATGCTAAATACCCCATGTCACTGTCTCCCCTCTAAAACTATGAATCAAAAGAAATTTCAATTTCAAAACACTTCCAACCCCATAAAACTCTATGAAGTTCCAGCAGAAACAATAAAGGCTATTATTTCTGCTACCAGTAAGCTAGCACGTTTAACACTGAGCTCAGAAATGTCAGCCATCTGTAGATATAAGCAACCTTGGAGGTTAATTTTCCATTTTGAAACAATACTGCAATACACTTTAACAACACAATTCTATGTGTATTTGTTCAGAAATAAACTCCACCGTATTCAGCATGAGCTATTTCTAGGCACAAAATGATACAAATAGAGCAGGATGGCTGAATTTTCTTTTAGGGATAGCACAAACCTCCCCACCAGTAATAATCAGATGCTGCTTTCACTGGAGAAACCTTACAGGACAGAATGGCCCCTGAAATGAAAACCTAGCTCATGCTCCCGGAAACTCTGTTTTGTTGTTGTGTGTCTTTGAGTCATTTCCAACTTATGGTGACCTACCACTGGGTTTTCTTGGCAAGATTTGTCCAGAGAGGGATTTGTCATTGCCTTCCTCTGAGGCTGAGAGACTATGACTTGCCCAAGGTTATCCAGTGGGTTTCCAAGGCAGGATGGGGATCTGAACCCTGGCCTGCAGGGTCCTAGTCCAACACCTTAACTACCATATCATGCTGGTGTGGTATTTGACCTGTTTGTTTTTTGGCTTGCCAACCACTAAATTGCCCAGGAAGACTGAGTGGCTCAGCGGTTACAGGATTACCGGAAAATCTGGACAGAAGATATAGAAGAGGCAGCCAGATTATTTTTTTTTAAAGCATTTAACAAGACTCCCTTCTAGATAAGTCCCTTTCATGTTGGGGATGGTAGCAAAACAAAGAAACTTTGCAGTACAAAACTCTGTAGTAGGTCTGAGTAAGACAACAGTTTTGGGTGTCTATGGCCATTTCCGCACTAGACTGTTATAGCACTATTATTCCACTTTCAACATCCTATGGAATCCTGGGGTTTGCAATTTTGAGAGGGGCCACTGCAAACCCCAGGATTCCATAGGATATTGAAAGTGGAGTAATAGTGCTATAACAGTATAGTGCAGAAATGGCCTATGTGTGGTTAACACATCTCTGTCCTCCTCACAGATGATAGTTATTGCTTGTTCTTTTCACTTCTTTGCTTTTGGACTTTTCAATTATTGTAACACTTTAACATTAAATGTTACACATTTTTTTTCACCAATTAGGAAAAGGCTTAACTCAGCATATTGTCATAATTTTAAGTCTAGGAAAGGATACAATTGCATGTTTGTAGAGTTCTTCTATACTTTCTGACAAGTAGAGATCAAGCAGTGCCTATAATACATAACATACAGATTCATCAGTTATTACAGTCAGCCCTCTGCATCCATGGATTCTGCATCCATGGATACAACCAACCACACATTGAAAATATATTTTTTAAAAATCTAAAAAGCAAGCTTTGTTTTTGCCACTTTATACAGGAGATGCCATGTTACTACACCATTGTACATAATGAGAGTTGAGCATCCACAAATTTTGGTGTCGACAGGGGGTCCTGGAGCCAAACCCTAGTGGATACTGAGGGCCCACTGTATTCAGCAAACCTTTATCAATCACACTTACATGTAACGTAGGAGGAGGATATTTTTCTGTTCCTCCATCATCTCTCTGCCAGAGCTTCACAACTGAATCACCTAACTGGGAAATCATTCCATCAATCATTAAGCAGTCAGGATTCCATTTGCCTCTGCAAACAAAACAAAAAGGAATCACATATAAAACAATTTAATTCCCAAGAGTTAAAACCAAATGAAAAATTTCTATGAAATAATGGCTTTTGTGACCTGGATTCTGTTCTCTATATATACAAAAATCCACCACAAAAATTGAACCAGTTGGTCTAGCGGGATCTGTAGAAGATTACTCTGTAAAATTCCTGTTTCTTGAAATTAGGAAGTGGCTAGATACTGTTTACTATACAATTATTTTTATCAAATGCTGCAAAAGATCTGTTAAGATGGCTTACAATTTACAACTTAATGGACAATGCAACAGGAGAGCAAAAAGAACAAGACAATATACAAAGTTTTAACACATAAAAATATTTACATACAGATTTTAGAAATGTCAGATATCCCTACACAGATATCAATCACTTTGGAAACGCAAACCATTTAAGTGTCTTGTCTAGAGCATTCTGCTTCTCAACCTGATAACAGCAATATAAACAGCCACTCACAGCAGGTGAAAACTTCTTAAAAATTTTGAAATCATGTAATAAAAGTACCCTCACCTGGATAAGCGTTCCAGTTTCTGACGACAGCCAGCATAAAAATGTTGTATATGTTGGTAATTATAGAAAGGTTTTGAAACTGGCATATCTTCATCTAGGTGTGACATGAACATTCATTTTAAAACCAGAAAAAAGCACTCTCAGTTGAATATAAAATACAGAAGTAAAGACTTATCTTTCCACTATGAGAACAAGTACTTTAGCTGTACTTAAGCACAGTAATACAGTGTACCCTCTGCTGATGTGACCTCTGCACACATGAACTTGAGGCCACGCGAAGCTTCAGGTCCAATTATTGTCAATGAACACCCTTAGCACATGTCTGCACCAGTGTGGGGGTGTGTCCACTGAGGATGGAACAGAACTCCTGCATATACGGACAGTGTACTGTATTTCATGTCACATTTTAAAGAACTGATCGGCCCTTGCCACTTATTTATCTGAGGCAATTCAAAATTTAAAATATGGCTTAAACATTATTTTGCTCATATTTGAGCTTAGTTTGGTTCTTTCAAAAGTGACCTCAAGGGAGATTATCCACTTAAGTATACATCTTAATACAATAACCTTAATACATCTTAATACAGTAAGAACAGACATACAATCACTTAAAAACATTAGAAACTTAGCAAGACAAAAATGTCTTTGTTGTCCAACAAAAAAAAACAAAACCAAAAAAACACAATGGGGATGGGAAAAGGGAGATGAGACATGAGACTTCTACAACTAGGATGCTGGCACTGAAAAAGCCCTATCTTGCACCACCGAGTGCTTCTTTGTGATGGAAGCCAGAACAGCACTTCTGATGATAACCACAACTGACAGAGAAGTGTAAATGAGAGCTGGAAGACTTTCAATTGTTCTAGTTGCAAGTTGTTTAGAGTGGAGCTGGGTAAAGTGCAGCCCCCAGAGATCAATTTTGGTTTTTTTTTTCCCTGAACACAATGTTTTACTCTCAAATACCCCCAAATGCTCTCTTTGGGGAAAGGAGACAATTTCACCACATTTTTGGCTCCTCCAAGCTGTTTTAAAATCCAGGACAGAATGCTTTAAAATCAGGAAGTAAAGCAGAAGTGACTTCCAAGTCACTTCCTGTTGTATAGAGGTTCTGATTCTGGTTCTGACATGTGGAAAAACTGCCCCCATCTCTTTGAGGACATGCTTCCTTGTTTTTTTTTTCTTGGTGAAGGTGCAGGCCACCAAGGTCTCCTAGGGGCCCACTGCAGCCCCCATCCCCTGAGAGCTGGCAACCCATGGTTTTATAAGTAAGTTTCAAGTATGCTGAATTGGAGCAAAAAACAAATAGAAAGCCATGGGAGATGGAACAAAATCAGTATAATGTGACTGAATAAAAAGCATCAGAAAGCATTTTGACCAACACCTTTTACAGTCACTTCACATTCTGAACACTCCCCAACATGAGCCCCAGGTAGAGTATATTACACCAAACTGATCTGGATGTGACAAAGCAGTATTCCTCAACTGATGCTCTTCACATGCATTGGACTGGAACTCCTACTATCCTTGTTCAATATGGTCAAACACAATTGCAGAACACTGCATTGGGTAATGCTAGACTAAGGTATATGTAAATAAGTTGCTACTGTGGGAGGTGACAGAAAGACAAACTCCTTTTCTGTGAAGAAGTGTCATTTATAAAAGTAAACTGAATGTTACATTTCCTTCAATGCTAAAATTGTATTTATACTCAGATTTCAGTTCCAAATTTGAGTGAACAGTGACAGGCAGACAACTAGCTACAAATTTGTCAATCAGTTGATAGCTCTGCTTAGAATATATATTTCAGTTACTGTTTCAAGAATTACTTTACCACATACTTTTTCAAAAGACAAAAAGACTGCATCTGCAATGTAATATCCAAGGGGGAACCATACCCTTAACTGTATCTGTTTCAGATGTACTATCCAATTTCAACCCAGAAGATACTAAACAACAGCTAGGTCACGTAAAGCAGCCACTTAACCACCACTCCAAAAGTATTAACCGTGCAGAAGTTATGCTTTATTTGTTGTTAAATAGGAACAGTTAGCATGTTTGAGAACTCAAGCGTTTTCAAAAGTTTACCTGAACTCTCTGGAAGAAGGTTGGATCGACAGAACCAGATGACCACTTGCATAAACTGTGAAAGGAGACCAGTTACAACCTGCTTGTTTGTTAGATCTGTAATGCCTGAAAAAGAATTAACACAATGATTTAAAGAATTACAATGTATGCTTTGAAAACTATAAGTTTGCTACAATTCATTTACAATTTATGTAAGCGATTATTTGAAATGGAACATTAGTTACTTACTGTGCATGTACTGTGAATGTTACTTACTGGACTGCAGAACATATTAACTGAAACTTGGGCAAGGCAGAAATCACAAGATCTATAAGCTATCTCTATGCAACAGACCCTTTGGTTCTTCCCTTGGTTATTTACATAGCAAAGCTCAGAAATAAGGAATAATACCATCAAGAGAAGGCTGGCACAACTGAAACAGCCACTACCTGGATTGGTATCACTGGCTCTTTCTGCAAAGAAGTCACCTATCTTCCACACTCTGTCTGTAGGGAAGGAGCAACCCAGTAATGAAAGTTCCTCAGGCTTAACACTTCAACAGAGGTGGAAAGGTGGCTAAGAACCCATGAAGAGAAAACCTGTTGCCACATTCTTTCTCCAAAACCAACTCCAGTTGAGACATATTGGCCCATTTTGTATGCTAAGGGAAGGCATTAAAGGGTCTGACCATGTGGCCTCTTTGCAAATTTCAGGAAGAGGGTAATTGGTTAAAAAAAAAAAAAAGGCCACTAAAGCAGCTGCTCCTTTTTCAAAGGTGAAGTGATACACTTAAGTTTTGGCAAGCACAGGAATTCCTCCATTATGGAAACGTAGGCTTTCAGACCCCTTGCTAAGGTGGAGAGGGAGACCATTTCCCTCAGTGCTGTTGGAAGGAAGAAGACAAAGAGATTCAGAGTTTTGTGTATGTAAATTTTAAGTGCCTCATGAACACCCAGCCTATACCACTCGTATATAGCTCATAGGTCAGCAAAGACTAGACATGGAACAGAGCCAAGGGAATCTAAAGCTGTTTCAACTACTGATGCTGCGCATGGAATCTAGTGAAGCCACATGCCCTATACCATATGTCCTTGGCAATGAGTGAGCTATCTTGATTCACTACATCTATCATGAGTCAGAGACTGGAGGATCTTTGAGTGAGGATTCCTTCGGAAGAATGGAAGGATAAAAATATACAAAACAGAATTCAGGAAAAGAAGAAGCTGAAATAGTAAACCTTTTCCTGGGCTAAAAGCAGAAGACAGAACTGAGGGAGGAGCAAAGAGCTCTACAAAATAAAGTACATAAATCATGTAAACTCTGCCTCGCATGATGAATACCAGGAGTTCACCCATTCCTGAATGGCTCCTTTCTGCACAAAGAATACACACTCTCTCTCTGATTTCAGCTAGTGGTCACCTCTTGCTCAATTTCCCTCCAGGATGCTTTTGAGGAAACATCAACTCCAATATGACCTTACAAGTTACCAAGTTAGTAGCGTAGAGAGAGAACATCCAGGGACATAAGGTCTTAATATGCTAAGCAAGGCTTCTTCCTACAAACTTTTTAGGTATTATGCTGTGTTTGGGGGTTAGATCAAGGTTTTTTACTAGAAAAAAATACAGACTTTTTCTCGCACCTTTCTAGGAAAATAGTACATTCACATGCATAAGCTGTTTTTAGAGACTGGATAAAATAAGATTATCATTTATTAGAAAGTTATATTAAATGTGCATCTAATACTTGATACCACATACCTTTTTCTGTCAGTTCTTGTGCTTCCATTATAAAACAGTTCAAAACTGTGCTAAGGTTGCTAAGAAGCAACTCGCAGTGCTGCAGGGATTGTAGAGTTTGTGGGTCAATGAAGTTTGATGATCCGTCAAACAGTGGGACACCTTATAAAACAAAGACGAAGATTATGAAAGTATTAGCATGCAGTGGGGAGATAAAGGTGATCTCTGTTAGTATCACTAAACAAACCACAGACACCAACCCTCTCCCAATATCCTACACACACCAAAGGAAGGAGATGGGTGAGAGAAGAAGTATAGGTCTGCCATGCTGACCCACGCCCTTTCCCTCACTTGGTTTGGACCCTGAGTGCTTGCTCTCCCCACCGTGCCTTGGCCCCTTCGCACAGACAAGCACACACATTTTGATATGTGTGGGTTTTCCACTTTTGCGGGGTCCTGTGTTCCTAACCCTAGCAAATGTGGAGGGCCAACTGTACTTACAAAGACGAACAAAATCTTCTTTTGTGTTCACCACTTTATTCCATGTCCATTCAAGAACAAAACGCAAGTTAGGGGCAGAATCTGGATGGTCTAAGAAAAATAAAATGGAGATATTATAAGCATAAATTCCAGCTTCTAGAAGATAATTTAATCAAACAGCAAGCTTATTTACCTTCAGCAGTCCACTGTTTGATGCAGCTAGTGAGCAGACCTAGAGAACTGGTCTGGATAGCAGCTGACAAAACAGCTTCAAACTGCTCTTCCTATAAAAACAAGAAGTAAAATTCACTGGTACTTATAAATAATGCACTTTTTATGGTACAAATGGTTTGCAATCCAGCTTTCATTATATGCAGTCTGCAATGCTGATCCCAGATAGGGATGTATGCACCAGAACCAAACGA
This sequence comes from Iguana delicatissima, assembly GCA_948472985.1. Lineage (NCBI taxonomy): Eukaryota > Metazoa > Chordata > Lepidosauria > Squamata > Iguanidae > Iguana > Iguana delicatissima. The sequence goes on along the minus strand of CAOKZL010000048.1, from coordinate 209,524 downwards.
CGCGGACAAGCAAGTCAAATGAGGACTTAATGAACCCAATGGAATCACATGTGGGACACACCTCTTAATGTATATCCATTCTGAGAGGTGTTAGGAAAAATCCATTTTTATTTCTTGCACTGTTGGGCACCACAGGACTTTTTCTCCTTTGAGATGACATGAAAATGTGCAGCTTTCTCTGGAAACCACAGCTGTCATTGAAAAGTGCATAGCTTTCCCAGCTTACATATTTCTCCGCAACTGTCCCTCCCTTCTCCCTGCCACAGCCTCAAAGTTGCGCAGAAACTGTCAGCTGTGAAAAGAAATTACAGCTGTCAAATCAGCTGAGGGGAAGAAAGAAGCTGTCATAAAATTGACAGTTTTCATTTAAGAACTACAGCCTCTAGGCAGGATTTCTTTGAAGGTCTGGGAAGCAACTTGCAGTGTGGAGGAAGCTGTGGATGAACAGGTTGCTTACCTGTAACTGTAGTTCTTCGAGTGGTCATCTGTGCCCTCATACATTAGGAGCTTTCATGCCTGCGTGGTAGCGTTCGGAAGATTATAGAGCTCATTAGCTTGGTGGGAACCCCTCCCCCACATCGGTACTGCGCATGCTCCCCTCGCTGAGCAATGGTCTCTCCTCAGTTCTGGTCCACTGAACAAGATGGGACCTGAAAAAGAGGGGAAGGCAGGGCGGGGATGTATGAGGGCACAGATGACCACTCGAAGAACTACAGTTACAGGTAAGCAACCTGTTCTTCTTCTTCGTGGTCTCTGTGCCTCATACATTAGGAGACTGTGTAGCTTGCTGGCAGGATGGTGGGTCAGGTCCCAGACCCTAGAGAACAGAAGCCAGCACAGCACGGCCAAATCGAGTGTCTCTCCTGGATCGGCAGTCGAGTCTGTAGTGGTGCATGAAGGTCGATGGTTGGGACCAGGTCGCCACGTGACACAGCTCCGGCAGGTCGATGTCTCGCAGGAGGGCGGCAGATGTCGCCACGGCTCTGGTGGAGTGAGCCCGCAGGAGGTCTGGCGGAGGCTTCTTGGCAAGCTTCTACGCCAGGTGTATAGTCTGTACTACCCACCTGGAGAAGCGCTAGGTGGACACTTTGTGGCCCCTCCGGTGCCTGCCATAGCAGACAAAAAGATGTGGTGTCTTCCTATAGGCCGCAATCCTGCCCTTGTAGAAGGCCAAGGCACAACGAACATCCAGGGAGTGGAGGGACTGCTCCAGAGGTGTAGTCGGGTCAGGATAGAAGGCTGGCAGGATGATGTCCTGGCTCAGATGGAAGCTAGACACCACCTTCGGCAGGAAGGAGATGTCAGGCCGGAGGACCACCTTGTCACAATGGAAGACCAGGTATGGCTCATCGCACCGTAGCGCCGTCAACTCTCCCACTCGCCTGGCAGAGGTGACAGCCACTAGGAACGTGGTCTTCATTGCGAGCAGCCTGTCGTCTATCGTCGCCATCGGCTCAAGGGGCGGCCTCATCAGCTGCAACAGCACCAATGTCAGCAACCATGGCGGTAGCGGCGGCGATACCAGCGGGTAGAGGTGCTGTAGGCCCTTCAGGAACTGCTTGACAGTACCGTCCCTGAAGAGCGCAGCCTATGGGGATTGTGGCGGCTGGTATGCCACGATCGCAGTGAGGCAGACATTGAGCAACAGGAAGGCCAGGCCCTGTTGTCGTAGGTGAAGGAGGAAGTGGAACACGGTACGCAGATTGACGGGCGATACCGGCTCTCGAAGTTCCTCGGCAAAGGCCACAAAGCGCTGCCACTTGTAGAGGTAGTTCCTTCGCAAGGACTATTTCCTGGCCGTGGTCAAGACGTTACAGATGACCGGGTCATCTATGGCGATATCCTCCAGGCATGGAGGGCCAATAACGGCAGGTCTGGGTGCAGCACGAGACCGTCGGAGTGAGACAGCAGGTCCGGTACCATCGAAAACCTGAGAATCCTGCCCGGGTGGCCTCGATCAGGGGCCCGAACCAGTGCTGCCTCGGCCAGTACGGTGCCACAAGGATTGCATCTGCTCAGTCCGTGATGATCTTCGATATCATGCGGCCCAGGAGCGGAAATGGAGGGAAGGCGTAGAGAAGTCCCTCGTCCCACGGGAACTGGAACGTGTCGCCGATGGAGTGGCGATCGTGGCCGGCTCTCGAGCAGAAACAACGGCACTTCGCGTTCTGGCTGGTCACAAAGAGGTCGACGGTCGGCTCACCCCATCGGTCCCGAACCATCTGGAAGGTCCCAACAGGGACCACTCGTAATGGGAAGTCGTGTCCCTGCTGAGGGCGTCTGCTGTGGTGTTCTCCTGCCCCGCCAGGTGAACCACCACTGGGTGTATTTGCAGCGAGATGCACCAGTTCCAGAGGTCAAGCGCGATGTCCAGAAGTGTGGTGGAGTGGGTCCCTCCTTGCCTGTTCACGTAGCAGACCGCCGTCGTGTTGTCGGTGAGGATCAACACCATGCGGCCCGTGACCAGGTGACGGAACGCTCTCAGTGCCTTGTGGATCACTAGCAGCTCGAGAGCGCTGACATGGAGGGATGTCTCGTCGTCCATCCACAGGCCTCGGAGGTGGCCGGTGTGCGCTCCCCAGCCGAAGAACGAGATCGTTACCGTGACCGATGGCTTGGGTTCGCGGAATGGCATGCCTGACAGGAGGTTCCTGTATGACTGCCACCACAGGAGTGATTGACGTACCTATTGGGGCAGCCGGTACCGGCGAGACTGGTCGTCCCAGAGTGGATCGAAGGCCCTAACGAACCAGTGCTGGAGCGGTTGTGCACGCAACCTGGAGAGGTAGGTCACGGCGGTGGTCGAGGCCATGTACCTGAGGAGCTGCTGTATCGTCCTGGCTGATACCGTTGGAGCCCGGAAGGCGGCAGACGCTGCCCAACAAAGCGTCCGTGTCCTTGTCTGGTAGATAGGCCCTCGCCAGTACCACGTCGAGGGTTGCCCCGATGAAGTTGAGAACCTGGGTGGGTTCAAGATGGGACTTCTTGGGGTTGACCCTGAGTCCGAGCCGAGTGAGCAATGTCAAAGTCCGGTGAATGTCTCTGTAAAGTTTCTGTCTGCAGGACGCCACCAATAGCCAATCATCCAGATAGGGATAGACGGAGATGCCTTTCGTCCGCAGGAAGGACACGACCGGAGCCATGCACTTTGTGAATACCCGCGGTGCGGTGGAGAGGCCAAACGGCAGTACCCGGTACTGGCAGCTGGTGCCGTCGACCGTAAACCACAGGTACCATCTGCGCTGCGGGCGGATCGAGATGTGGAAATAGGCGTCTTTGAGGTCTATGGACGCAAACCAGTCTCCACGCCGGAGGAAGGGGAGGATCGAGGGCAGCGTGACCATCTTGAACCTCTTGCGGCGGATGTACTCGTTCACCCCTCGGAGGTCTAGGATGGGCCGCAGGGATCCGTCCGCCTTCGGTACCGTGAAGTACCTTGAGTAGAAGCCAGTGGTCTTGGCTGAAGGTGGGAGTCTGTCGATCACTCCCTTTTCGAGGAGGGACTGGATCTCTTCCAGCAGAGCCCAGCTGGCTGGGGTGGAGTAGTAGACACCCCGTGGCGGAATATCCTGGAACTCGATGGTGTATCCCAGGCGGATAATGGCAAGCACCCAGGAGTCCGCAGTGATCTCCCGCCATTGGTTGAGGTGCCTGCCCAGGCTCGGATGATGGATCAGGTCTGCTGGAAGGGCGAAGGATGGCATGGGTGGTGTCCTGCGAAGACCATCAAAATCGGGTCTTCGCCCCAGAGGAAGACTTCTTCGACGATGAAGATGGGCGCCGCCTAGGAAGCCTTCGTGAAGCAGAAGATGTTGACAGCCTCGATGCAGTCAATCGCGGAGACCGCGGCTGGTATGCAGAGGATGAGGAGGACCTTCTCCACGAAGACCTCAGCTGGAAGGTACGGCGGGATTGGGCAGGCTGTTTTATGCCCATCTTCTTTGCTGTCAGCTGGGCCTTGACAAGGTCGTTCATGGCCTCGTCGGTGGAAGTATGGAAGAGCCCTTCGCTGTCAAAGGGAAGATCTTCAATTCGTCGACAGCTGTCCTCCTGGAGCCAAGAGGACTGGAGCCACGCATGACATTGGAGGGCTACGGCACCGACCGTTACCCTCGAGGTGGCCTCCACGGTGTGCCTCGAGGTGGCGATCTGTCGACTAGCCACAGCAACGGCCTCACCAAAGATCTGGGTGGCTGAGGCACGCGACTCCTCCGGTAGGTCAACTAAGAGTGGCGCAAGTCGGTCCAGTAGATTGCAATGGTAGGCCGCGAGGCATACCATCGTGTTGACCGTTCTGGGCACCAAGGACGCTGCCGAATAGAAACGATGACCGAAGGCACTGAGCTTCCGGCCTTCACAGTCCGCTGGGATGGTATGAGTCCGATTGCCTCCTTTCGTCTGGGCCGACTCGATGACAATGGAGTTCGGTACAGGATGACTGAAGAAGAACTCCGCGTTCTCCTTCTGAGTCCTGTACAGGTGCTCCAGCCTATGTGGGATAGGCTGCGCTGACGCCGGCTTCGCCCACGGCTGCTTCATTGCCTCAACCAGCGTCGGCAAGAAAGGCAGTGGTGCAGTCGACGGTGGGCAGGTCTCCAGGTCCTGGAAGACCAGGTCCTGGGATTGCAGAGCAGGTTCGGTCACCTTCAGGCCAAGGGCCGTGGCCATTCGGAGGAGGATGGCGGAGAACTGGCGCACATCCTCCGGTGCAGACTCTGGACCTAGTTCCCCGAAAGCCAGCGGAGGGGACTCGTGAGACGAGGGAGTGGACTCCGCCGAATCGGAGTCCAACTCGTAGGAGTCACCTGATGGAGTTGGCAACCGCTCCGCCTCCTTCTCTTCAGCTGGCTTACGGGGCGAGGGAGCCAGGGTGACCACTGGAGCTGCAGGCTGCATCGATGTGGATACGGCTGGTGTCGTGGCCGGTACCGAGGTCACCTGCAGGGGCACCACCGAGGGCGGTGTGCTGCCTGAGTTGTAGACTGTCGTTTGGGCCACGGTGGATTGTGGCACCGGACGAGTAGCTGTGGCCGTCGTCCGTGGCGGTGGTGAGACAGCTCTATAGCAGGTTGAGGGCTCCCGGGACCTTCAGTGACTCAGAGATCGACGCGGCGGTGACTGATTGTAGCAGGAGTAGCGGGCTTCCTGCGGTGGTGAGTGAGACCGGCGTCGTGGTGACCAGTACCGTGGATCTGGATGGTACTGGTCCCTGTACGAGGGCGAGTATGAGTAATAAGAGCCAGCTGGCTCGTGCCACACCTGCTCCTGGGCATACCTTCCAAGGTAGGCTGGTGGGGAGTAGGCACTCTCGCCTGAGCGTACCCTCTCCAGGCGCATCTCCCGGTAACGCGGGGATGGAGGCCTGGCCCACTGCTCTGGAGAGCGGGATTTGTCGCGTCGAGAAGCTGGTTGCTGTCTGACCACAGCCTCCTCTTGGCGGTCTGCCGAGGCTGGACGGCGGCTTGGTGGGGTGGTCTCCGCAATAAGCTCGGGCAGCTGGGAGGGCGAGGCCTGCACGGCCTGCTCCTCGTCTGACACCTCGAGGATCTCCTGTTCCTCTGGAGGCTCTTCTTCCTCAGGGAGCTCCATTGGTTCAGGTTCCTCAGCAGGCTGGGTGGGTGGCGGAGTTGGTAGTCGCGCCACTTTTGGTGGAGAGCGCCATTTCTCCTTCCTCTTCTCCTTCCCAGAGTCTTCGGTAGCAGGACGCTTTTTCTGGGCCAGGGTAAGCGGTCTGGAGGAGGAGGTGGAGGCCTGCGAGCCCGCAGGATCCTCACGTGCCCGAGTTGCCGAGATCTTCGAATTCTTGGTAACTTCATGATCGGTACCGAGCCCGGTATCGATGCCAACGACATCAAGGGCACGGCAGCCGCCGTTGCTGCCAAAGAAGAAGAAGAGGTGGTCGGGCGTTTCTCAGCCATCGATGTCGTCTCAAGTTTTTGAGCGCGCAGAGATTCTTCCCAGCAATGGGATTTTAACCTTGCAGCCCTGTTACAGATTGTCTGGTGGGTGAATTCTTTACAGACAGGGCAGGCTTGGACGTTGTGCCCTTCACCCAAACAAAACAGACACTTCGAGTGTCAGTCAGAAAGAGCGACCTTCCTTCCACAGGAGGCGCAGTGCTTGAACAAAGCCGACATAAAACAAGGGCAGGGTGAGGTGAGAAGTCCGAGAACGCCAAACTCAGTCCAAGATCTAGAATCGTCAACAGCCAGAAAAAGAGGACAAACCGATCGTAGCAGTACCAAAGACAAGTCCGAAATCTGAGAGGGGTAGTCAAAAATCCAAAATCCGAAGTCAAAATCCAAGAAAATCAAGCAAAGCACAAGCAAAGCACAACCCAACAAGCAGAACCTTCTGTTCGCGACGGCGGACAAGAAAGAACTGAGGAGAGACCGTTGCTTGGCGAGAGGAGCATGCGCAGTACCGACTTGGGGAGGGGTTCCCGCCAAGCTAACGAGCTCTAGAATCTTCCGAACGCTACCGCACAGGCGCGAAAGCTTCTAAAGTATGAGGCACAGAGACCACGAAGAAGTGTGGAAGCTGATAATCTAGTTTCTGCTTTTCCCATGAAGCCCCAATCCTGATGAGAGCCTGTGAAAACCAGGTTGGTGGTAATGGAAGCTTGAAGATTTTTTAATCAGGATTTCTGTAAAAGACAGGTGCTTGCTGGGAGGGAAGTTGTGGGAAAAACAGAAACTAGATCGTTAGCTGCCAAACATCCACAACTCCCCCCATCCCGATTTTTCACAGAAATCTTGAGTAGAGCCTGTGAAAACACATTTCAATTTCTTCTAACATACCCCTCAGCTGGTTTGAGAGCAACTGAAACGTCTTTTCACGGCCTCTCACAAGGACTGGGCCTGGGGAGGGAAGTTGTGGTAAATACAGAAACTAGAGCTAAACTAGAAATTTCCTTCCACAGCTCCCTTTTCCCAGTCTTTCACAGAAATCCTGGCTAGAGACTGTCTCTCTCAAATGAGAGTTTTAGGGCTACGGCAGGGAGAAGGGAGGGCAAATTGTGGAAACAATACCCAGAACATGTCAGCTAGCAAAGCTGTGTACATTATAGTGAAAGCTGCAGTTTTGAACTGCAGGAAATTGAGTTTTTTTCTTCCTGTACCTGAGGGGTTGGAACTCTCATTTCAACCCAAGTCAGGAAACTGGTGCATTCCTATCTCAGTTCCCAATCCACACTGCAGAAAACAGTTTGACACTGCTTTAACTGCTGTGGCTCCAATGTACATAATCCTGTGATTTGTAGTTTGGTGAGGAACCACAGCTCTCTCAAAGAGATAGCTAAATATCTCAAAACACTACAAATCCCAGGATTCCATAGGTTGGGACCATGGCAGTTAAAATGGTGTCAAACCACTATAATTCTGCAGTGTGGATACACCCTTAGTTAAATCAGGCACTTTAACTAAATTCAATTAAATTTGGGTAAAGACAGTCAAGAATCACAAAACAAAGGCTACATTTTCATTCACATAGCCATTACAGACTCACCTGAGTCAGACTTGAAGGTTGTACATCAATTAATCTTGGAGAAAGCAAACCTGCTACCAGACATCTATTATAACCATCAGGAATAGCTTCATTTAGCAAAGAAGTGGACTTTTTTAAGAAATGCAATGTCTGTAAGTAAGCAAAAACATTTACTGATTTAGATAGCAACTAAACTGCCTGTAGAAAGTGGCAAAGAAAAAAAGAAATGGGAAAAGCAGAGGAAAGACTAAATACTCCTTATCAAAATAAATGCAAAGCCACATTACAGAAACCAAGCCGACTCAACTACAGAGGCAGACTGTGCTATCAGTATTTTGCCTAACATTGTTGAGCCTTTGCTCACTAGCACTATTGCCCTAGAGGTTTGTTGGCACTGGCCTGTATATGCTCTGTACAAACTGAAGCTACATAGAGAGGTTAAATTCCAAAGAGCCTAATGGATGAGTAGGAAGTGATTCTATGCACACAGGAAACAGGGGACCAGTTTTTCCTTTCATCAAAGTTCACATTGGAGGGCCCTTTGACCTTCAAGAATAGTTTTTCAAGAAAAATCATGTAAGAATGTTAAGCATCTGAAATTCTCATTTACCTTGTGCACCCCCATTTCCTCATCAAACCTGCTTCCACATCCTTATAAGGCTGAGTGATCATAATTAATGTACAGTAGAGTCTCGGTTATCTGACATAAACGGGCGGGCTGATCGTCGGATACCCGAAAATGTCGGATAATCTGGAGGCCCGTGGCAGCCGCCATTTTGGGGGCGTGTCTGGGGGGGCATGTAAATGCCTACAGCCACGCCCCCAGGCAGCTGCGACGTTGGATAATCCAGAATGTCGGATGAACGAAGGTTGGATAACCGAGACTCTACTGTATTCCCATTTAATACTCAAACTCACCAAAAAAAAAAAAAATCAGACAGTTGATCTCATGCTGTCTTTTTTAATCAATGGAAAATGGAGAATGGGACCTGTATAAAAATATGTATATCAACAGTAGGACCCCCATATCCACAGGGGATTGGTTCCGACCCCCCTTGCGGATACTGAAATCCATGGATAGGAGCGAACGCCCTGTTCCTCACCCGCCCCCCATCAATTGAGGTGGCGAGGAGGCGGGATCACACTGCTTGCTCCTTTCCTGCCCACCGCTGCTACAATTGGGCCCAGGGTGAGGGGCAGGAGGCAGCAAGGGGCGCAACCGCGTGTCCCTTGCCTCTTTCCTGCCCGCCACCATGGCGATCCGGCTGGAGTCATCAGGCTGGAGTGTGGGGCAATAGGTGGCAAGGGGCGCGATCCTGCACTCCTCGCTTCTCTCCCACTCGCTGCCACTGGGATGGCAGTGGCGGGGAGCCAACCACAGATAACTGAATCAGTGGATAATGAATCCATGGATAAGGGGATCATATGTAATATTTTTGTAAGTAATTATTTTTGCAGCCTTTTAAAAAGTGTTGGTTAACTAACCTGTTTACATAATACTTACATACTTATTAAAAACTTGTGACATACTCTCATATTCAAAATTTGCAAGGTGTGGTATCATACATCTGGAATTCCAACAATTTCCCACCCAGGACATAATGATGTGTTTTATTAGATAAGAAGTTGTATCGATAGGCTCATTTCTATTTTAGGTTACATTATGTTATTAACACCATAAAAATATGTCCATGTTTCAGAAAAATAAAGGAACTGCTCCACTCTATCACACTGGCTTTACCATTTCACCTCCTCCTCCAGCTACTCACTACTCTCTTGCCCCCACTGCTAACTTCACTAACCCTTCCCCAAGTCAGCTTGCCCAGATTCTTCCTCAACTTCCTAGTGCCCACAAGATTCCTTGGTTCTTTTGGATCCACAACCCATGTGGCTTTCAAATATCCATAAACAGGTTTCCCCCACTTATCTGATGAGTAAGGGACTGGAGCAGTGTCAGAAAGCAGAACTGGTCAAAAAGTGGAACCTACATAGGGCATTATGGAGGCTGGCTCTGGACAGACTGTGTGTACACACTGCTTGCAAACTATCTCAGTCAGGTTGGTGCCTTCCCTTCCCCCTCAGCTCACACTGCAAATGACACATGCACGCGTGGTCTCTCTCAAGCAAGTCTCCATAAGCAAGAATTGACAGAAACCCACTGTTTCAATGCTTGCAAATTACTGACAAGTTCCATAACTTCTACTCTTTTCATAGTCAAGGCTTGGGAACGTGAGTGCGTGAGTGGTCCCAAATGAGCCTTCGTAGGCAAGGAGAACTGAAGAAAGAGTGGACCCCTTACTGAATTAAGGCAGCTGGTCTATAATTTGCAAGTGCTGAAACATCAAATAGTCAGAAAACAAATTGACAAAAAACCAGGGACACCTGTACACACCACTAAATGAGTCCATTTCCTTTCTTCAGACAATGATTTTTATTTCTTTTGCTGACCACACTGCAGAATGAAGCACAGTCACTTTAATTTCCTGAAGAATGTGTCTCTGGGCCCTCAAGCATTGTGAGGAAATGAAATTGGCTACAACTAGAGTCAGACTTTGCTCTGAAGTGATTCCAGCCACCACTTGAGAAGATAGAAACAAAACATATCACAGGGGTGGGTCCACACAGGGCAGGCAGGGACTGAAAGCAGGGCAAGCTACTTCTAGACCAGCTGATTGTGGAAATGGGCACAAGCAAAATCCATGGTTGCTTTGGGTACCATTCTCAGGCATTTTAGAAATAAAGTTGCCAGGACAGATGCACCATTTATGATTTGCAAAGCAGATAAGAAAACCACAGTTAGAGCAGCAAAAGACTAACACTCACATCTTTTTGAAACCCTGTGCAAGTCACATGAACAACTCCGGAGTTCAGCAGACAAGTGGCATCTATGAAAGAGAGTATTTCAGTGAGATCTACTTTGTCAGCAACAGCAACATACAATCACAATAATTATCTGAAAGGTTAAATATGTGCTTTTTTCTGTAAGAAAATTTAAAACATTTCTCTAGCATAACAGTGGGGAAACTTGTGGCCTTGAAAATGTTGGACTTCATCTCTGATCAACCCCCAGCAGTATGATCAATGGTCAGAGTTCAGCAGTATCTGGAGGGCCACAGATTTACTACTCAGTTGTAAAAAAATATGTAACAGACCCAGAGGTAGACAGCTTCTTAGAAATTAAATTGTCTATTATACATGGATGCACTTTGAACCTGCATAAGTTTAAGGGGATATACCAGACTTTCGACTATACAAGCATCTATCTCAAACTACTATAAGCAGAAACTGTCTATTCTATTCTACATGCATTTTCAATGACGCTTTCTCTCCCTCAGAGCAAATATACCTCACCACAAGGCAGGGTAAGAAAGCAGAAGGCCGAAGAGAGCTTTAGTGAAGACTGGAGGGCTCAGGCAGGCCACATGCCTGCACAGAATAGTATGGCAAACCTACTTCTAGCTGGGGAATCATAGGGCTTACACTGGAGCTATACTACAAGAGAAATATTCTATGTAATTTCTGTCTAAATGGGTGGCCTACAAGGACCTTATAGTATTTATGAAGCTCAGCTGCTGTGTCACTATTGCACAAGATGAGGTTCTGGGGGCCACAGGGAAGGAATAATGGGGAAGCAGATGGAGAATGGCCTACAAGGACCTTATAGTATTTATGAAGCTCAGCTGCTGTGTCACTATTGCACAAGATGAGGTTCTGGGGGCCATGGGGAAGGAATAATGGGGAAGCAGATGGAGAATGGTTGCTATCTGCATCCTTATGAGTGTTAAGCTGAATGGCATGACCAACCACTCAAGGCTTTTTAAGTATTTAATGCTCAACTTTTGAGGGCATGTGCAAGGCTGACAACTCATCAATGTTATAGATCTCCTACCCCTATGGGAAAATATTGATTCAAATGTCTCAGCCAGCCTCTCCTCCAAATCTCAGAACTCCAGTAGTGGACAAAGAAAGCACATTCCCCCTCTGCTGCCAGAGACTAACCTTGGCAACAGAAAATATATACACACTTGCCAACACAAGGGACAAGAACTTTGTGAATGCCAAGGAAAGATATGCTAACTTTTCTCAATTAACATAAACTCCAATAAATAATAACTACTAGGTTGCCTTGAGCATTAGGAATGCTATGTTCCCTCATTATTAATACTATTAGTTGTAGTAACACCAAGAATTATACCCTGTCTTCTTCCTGAAACTGGGACACAATGTGGCTTCTGAAATAAATCAGGAAGGAGGCCATAACGCTTAGAAATAATTCTAAGATTCTCAGCAGCAAGGGAACTGGAAATTTCATCTCTTAATTAACAGGATCCTGTAGAAACAATTCAAGGTACACATACCAAAGTTGTAGGTGCTTGGATTAAAAAACTGTTCAGGTGGAGGACATGAAGGAGGCACACCACGAGTAAAGCTCCGTTCATGTACCAAGACATCCAAGATCCGATGTGGAGAGGTCATGCTCACTACTGCATCCAGGGACCATAATGCAAAATAGGGGCAATTATGCAGAAACTCCCCTGGTCTTGAGAAAGCAGACAAAACACTTAAGAAAGTCAAGACAATAATATACATTCTTTTGGGAAATCTATGAAGAGAAACTCATGCTTCTTACCTTAATGAATCTGGCATTTGAGCATGATACCAACGATTTATGTCAAATATACCTAAATAGGTATTTGGTTTGCCTTGACCATAAGTGTTCACTTGCCAGCTGAAGACAGACACACTTGTGTCAGGTGATATGACTGAAGAGGAGAGGAGGAAAAAAGGGAATTTCTGTAAATGTGTGCAGCTACCGATTATGTAAATACAGTTCAATTTCACAGCATATATCTGAACACCTTTTAACATTCAGATATATCAACACGATAAAAACGCATGGTTATGTGCAGCATGACTACACAGGTTTCTCATGCTCTTCCAGCTTACCCAACTAAACAAACCATTTTCTTAACTTAATTTTTTAAATCAATATAAATCAGAATTAGTCACCTCTTCTATCTTTTCCACTGGTAGACTCAAGCAGCCAGTAAATCAAATTACACATACATGACTATGAAAGACTCAGCCTGTTATGAGGTGATCACAGTGGAGCGGGGAAAAACTATATACACTGCCCTAACGTCTTTGGATGGAGGTCACAATAAAAACACATTTTAAAAATGTACTTTTAATGGTTATTCTAGTAACAAATTTATCAGGACAACTCATTGAATTAAAAATAAAAATGATACAATCAGTATTTTTACAATGAAGACGTAAGATGAGAATGCTCTAGAAAAATCAACAGTGGTGAACCAGGCAGAAAAATTGGACCTAACAATGTGAAAGGCTACAACAGGGCAAACCCAAGACATTTTGCTGTGCTAAATACAGCAGCAGACAGTATACCCCATGCAGTCAGTCTTGACAGAATCGAAAGCTTGCCAAGAATTTTGACACATCAGACTGAAAATCCAACATGCCTATGTCTCTCTCCCTGGCAGTAAAATACCCCAAGAAGAAATTATATCATGAACTATTTGTTACACTGTCATTTATTTATCTTCTTCCTATGTAGTAATTCCCATTTATAATGTAATAATTATTAGATTCTACATAGTTATGCTAAAATGAAAAAATATTCTCATTATTTCTAGACCCATCAACCGTTAAAGGATTCTGCATGCATTATTTTCATCTTAACCATATAGCTGCTGTCTTAAAAGCCTACCCTGTTTAAGTACCTTGACTATGAATACTACTTCACTGAGTACATGCAGTGAACTCTTAGACCTAGAAAAGTCAAGAGGTAACTATCTCAACAAATGCCCTCCAATCCTTTCTAGGCATTGAATAATCCCTTAACGGGATTTCTAGTCAGTGTTTTCTAAACCACTAATGCTATTTCATTAACACCACACTGGTTTTAGCCAACTTTAGTGAGGACAAGGAATGAAGGCTTCCTTTTCAAATCAGGAAGAATTTATACTTAACTATCCAACAAACTACTGTTTTGCTGCAGAATTTTCACAGGACTAGATGTGTAAGATAGGCCTTTTATGTCAATGGAAATAAATCATGGTCAGAATACTACTGATGGCATATTCTTGTAATGTATGCCAGGACATGTTCTTTTTCAGTCACTGTGGAAGGAAGTATCCAGGTGCTTCTCTCCCGCTGGCTGTGTACAATTCAATTTGCACCAGGCTGTGCTTTTACAACAATTAATGACAGGCAAGGAGCTCTGAAAACACCATCCAGCTATCTCTCTCTTGGACCAATAGCATCCAGAAGATCTGCGATGTGAAAACCACTGATGGGATGTAAGGGTGTGCCCCAGTGCATTCAAGCTGGGCTTGTGCAGGTGGCAGCAGCAGAAGCCCAGTGGAGATAAACTGGCATAGATTTTCAATTCCACCACTGATTACACAGGATCTCAGCCAGTGTTTTCAAGTCTGAGCCATGTGCCATGCACAATTTTTTTTTTTTTTTTTTTTTTACAAAAAATTAGCTGGGACATACCCCTCCTCCCATCTACTGAATTTTCTACAGTTGTGTTTTCTGTGAATAAAGGCTTACACAAAACAAATGTTCTCCCTCACATGAACATATGTTTTCTGGCTCTTGGTGTTTGAGCACGTTAGAATGCCTTGATTCTGAACCTACAAGCACTCTTGTAGGCATGAGCAACTTTTAAATTCAGCAATATGCTGGAATTCTCACTCAGGTTAAAAAATACCCCAGGTTAAGACACTCATGTGAAGGTATTTTTCAAACCTGTCTGGATGAGAGTTAAACTGTGTTTTGTACTACAGTATTTATACAAAATTTATATCACACCTTAGGAGAAGACAGAACAAATATGTGAGTGTCTTCTGTTTTTTGGCAGCTAGATATTAGAACACTAGAACACCCTCAGAAATATTTTCATTTACTGAACAAGTTAGCTAATTCATCATTATTAAATCAGAGTTTTTTCAAGAACATTTAGCTGACTGCAATTGTACTTAGACTACATCTATTCAGGAGAGTGCTTCACAGCAGTTTCACATGACACAGGCCTTGTAATATTTGACAGGGAAACATTTCTCTGATGACAGTATTGACTGCAATCATGTAGATATTTCAGCCTGAGATGCTCGAGTACATGTTTGCTGCATATGTGTCTGCCTAACAAACACTAAAGTGTTAGTAATAGAGACACTAATAGAACTCTTAAAGCTCCTCTCTTCTATACTGCTTACAGCAATTGTTAAAGAAAATTCACAATACCAATATCAACAGCTGGCCAACGTCCAAGATATTACACTGAGATCTCTGCTTTCCTATGCATGATGCAAAAGGTTCTTGCCATATGTCAGCTGACTTTTTCCTTTATAAGCATTAGTTTCTGAGGTTAATTTATGCTCTTTGGAACAGGCACAACTAAAGATTAAACAAATGATGGGCTGGAAATGCTTCATGTGTTAAATATTGTGTTAAAAATGTACAGCAGTCACTATCCTGATATAGAATTTGAATTATTATATATAACAAAACCTATGGAGAAACACGATGTTTGAACAAACAATTTTCATTGGAGAATGGGGTTTTACCCAATTTTCATTTTTAGTTACAACAGTAAGATTTTAAGATGTTCTGTACTGACCTTCATTAATGCCATCTTCTCTATCAACATGACTTCGAAACTTTTCTATGGTTTGGCAACCAATTAATTTGGTGTTGCTACTCTGTCCCCTTAAAGAAAAAACTCCACATGTGAGGTCCAAACTGTATCTTTCTTCACAGTATTCCAAACCCTGGGGTGCAGAAAAAAGAAGCACAGTAATTGCAATGAAGAGATTATTAAACCCCATGGAAGTCAGTAGCTATATTTTTTGCTCACAAGGATCTTGGCATCTTAGTCCTGATTAAATGCTCAAAATGCTACCACCTTCCACTAAATAAGTAGGCAGCGGAAAGTTCTGTAAGATTTTAAGAAAATGCTATGTTTTAACAAAGGAGCAATGGTTAAAATTAATATCCAAAAAACTCTGAGAAACACTTTCCAATTATGATACAGAACATCAAAGTTCAATACTGTCTTAAAGCAGAGTTAAGAAACTGGAATGGGGAAAAGGAACTCATTCTTCCCAGTGCAGGCTGGATGACATCTGGGTATGTGATCCAGGTTGTCTGGAGCCTATCAAAGATGGGCAGAGCACCTCAGTGGATGACATTGGCTTGAGGGTCAATGGTCTTCCTGCCTTACTTTTAGTCCTTATTAAGGATTTGAAATGCTACCACTTTCCCTAAATTGGAAGCTGTCCACAATCCCATGTCAAAAGGAAGACAGGATATAAAATGAAGAAATAAACAAAAATTTGCTATACATTCTTCTCTTGCTAAGTTATAAATAGATATCTGCACAACACTCCCATTGGTATTAGCTAGCTGAATTGAAGAGATGTTGCTAAAACTTGTTAGAGTTTGAAGTCATTCCATTTTTTTGGCAACTAAGAAAAATTGTTTTAAACTATACTCATCAATTTATTATTGTTATTCTGTAATCTGAAGTATTTAGCAAGCATATGTTTAACTATTATAAAGGAATGTATAATCAAATCAAATCTGGAATTAAGCAGAAGGAACACCCTGCACTCTCTCTCTCTTTCAACATTAACTGAGAAAGTCACTAAAGTAACTAAAAAGTAGCATACGCAACTCAAAAGGTAACTTAACAAGTAAAAGTTTAAGGAAAAATAAGACACTGAAAATATTCAGTCAAATACAATAAAAAAACGTCTATGCTCTGCTGTAAGTTTTCAAAAGTCATGGTAGAGCCAGTTTGACTTGTCAAACAAAATTATTCTTTAAGTGTGTATTTGAACACAACAAAGTTGTTTTAAAAAATTACAGCAACACTGAGAGGACAAAATGCAGGTGGTAAAATCACTTTATGAAGAGACATGACATTGAAACAAGCAACAAGCTAGAAAGTATCTAAAGAATTGAGCCTGAGAGGAAGACATAAACACAGGGATGAATGTTCTTTCTAGACTAGCCAGAATGCTTGGGGCACTCTAAATGACAACCAAAAGTCATACATACATGAACTAAGATTGACAGACAATAAAAAAGCCTGCTTAAAAACACAAGTGGCTAAAACCAGGATTTACTTCTGAGCTTTCATGGTACCACCTCAGCCTCAGACAATCTAAAATAAAAGTAATGACTTCTCTATGCAAGCTGATTACATATTATTGATCACTCCAACTCATATTGCAGACTGAAGACAGTTCAAGTACTGAATTAAGTCTCCATACAGATGTTACTGAATCCGATTCTGTACATATCTTTCACATGGGGGCATCCAGTTTCAAAGCTGCTCATTACATCAACAGTCTCATTCATCTGTGGTGGTCTATGACCAAAATAAAATTTAACTTATTGAATCTCATTCACCAAGGTGACCATGGTAATAATCCTACAGGAATATGTTGTGCTCTACTGGTTTGGAGCCTTTCAATGAGATCAGGACAACTCCAGTTGGTGCAACTAATTCCAATTCTTGAGATCACATCAAGAATGCACAATACCTGAATGAATCCTTAGATTAATATCCTGGGGATTTATGCTCTAGACACAATCAAATATTATGCAGCTACTTTGCTTTGTCATAAATGCAGTGTCAAATTAAATACATTTAATTTACATTTAACTAAATTTAAATTTAAATAAATTAAGAAAGAGGTTGCACTTGATTTTCAAACCTATTAGGCAGTGCTATCATGATTCATTTTACTTTTGTTTTAAGGTGCTACGTGCTGAAAAGCAACTCTAAATCTGACAGACCAGAAAATATATAAATGGCATAGTATCTGTTTACATCCACTAGTGGGACACCTTGGCTGCACTGATTTCCTTCCCCAGATGCTTTAAACCAGCAGTGCTCCAAACCTGCTCCAGGGGCTTTGGGGACCAACACCACCCAAAAGCATATTGGTAAATGGTACGTGGAGAACCAGAAAGGAGAGCAGCTGTGTCACACATCTCAGATGTCATCCAGACTGCAGGGGGAGGAGTCAATACACTATATGGATTTAGTTCGGTAAGAACAAAAATTTGAGGGTGCTGCTTCTGATATATATGCACACTCATATATGCACACATCAGTTCAACACTATATAGAGGTGTGTAAACACAAAAGATTAATGGTGTAATCCCAACTAGTTTGGTAAAACTCATATATTCAATTTTAATTTAGTCTTTAAAATCAAATGCGCAAAATTAAGTTCAGGTGTTTTTAGACCAGAGATAGTAACTGCAAAAAAAACATTCATGCCCAAAGCATACTCCGCCACCTAGGACAATAAGCTGAAAATGAAATCAGAAGTAACTTTTGATTTTCATTCCTGTTTTCTTCCCCAACCTTTTGGGATTTAGGAACTCCATTTAAGGTATTTGCCACTCCTGGAGGCCTGGCAAATTAACAGTATGGAGGCAATTACCTGATTTGGGGTGGTGGTGGAAGGGGTTGGAAGTGCTAGGAAATCTTTGGGGGTCACATGTGGCCCATGGGTTCCAGTCTGTCCCTCTGTTTTTGATGAACCTATGAAAGACTGTTGTGTTTTAATATATTAATACTTTACCTCATACATGATTTGTCCTGATGCCAAACGCCTTCTGTCACTGAAGGCCAACTGCAGTAGATGTAAGCTAATAATATCTCCTTCACTAGAATGACATAAGTTAAGATTTTAGTGTAGGATCCAGACAGCTTAGTATACTCTACTATAAACAATAAGAATCACACATGATATTTTTAAACATAAGAAATATTTTATAACATAACCAATGCCTTATTCTAGTAGAAAGCACTCCGAGATATATACAGAAATATAACTGGGAACATCTTTCTTTTTGTTTCAACAGATGATTTACATGGGGTCCCTTTTACTATAACTGCATAGATTCATTCCACTGAAGTGACCAGATATCCTTGTGTATGTATGATCTTTATAATGAAGCGTCAGAATTCAAGAAAAAGACATAGAACAATTTTAAAATGTCATTATAACTGAAACATTCAAACCTGAAATAGTCTCAGTGTAAGCTCTAAAAAGACTTGTAGCATTCAAATTGTAACTAACTCCTTTCTTGGACAAAGCAGACAGGACTTCAGTAGACTAGATGAAACACGGATTACTAGGCATAAAACTTTCCACAAGATTCATAAACAGAGCTAAATAATAATAATGCAACTAATCTCTCAATCTCTATCAAGACGTTCTTCAACCACATTGAATTATCTGTCTGTTGATGAAAGGTATTTATCACACAAGGGGTGGGGGATTATTTTCAACAGTTCCCCATTCCTTCACAGTCTCCCTCCACTTACTGTACTTCTCTTGAATGGTTCCTCAATACTATGGAGCAGATTTGCCAATAGCAGGCAAAAGTCAAGCAAACAAAATCTAATCATAAAACTGCACAAGTGTTGGTAATAATCAAGATCCTATGCCTGAAATTCTGGTTCAGACTAATTAATCTTTCTGCAACATATACAACTATATGAGCAGAGAGTCTGGTAAAGCCTTCTACTGAGATCACAAATAGTAGGTTGAGGACTACAACCTATTTAAAGCTAGAAAGCAACTCCTGAGAATTCCCAGAGAGGCAATTCACGCTTATCGGACAGAAAAGGGGTGGGCTCAAGAATCTAGAGTGTTCCAAGAGCTGGCGAGAAAAAAAACCCAGAGAAGAGAGGTCATATGTAGCCCCAGAGCCACTTCTCACTCACCCAATGAAGAATTTAATGGACCAATTGTAGTAAGTCAGCAGAAAATATAAGCAAACTCATGCCCACAGTTAAGACTTACTTAGGCTCAACACAGACTGTAACTTTGAAAACCACCAGTTGTTATTTTCTAAGTCTGACAAACCACCTTCACCTACCTTTCCTGTGTTGACTGAACAGTCCACAAATAACAACAGTTGCGAGGATCATTTTCAGGTTCTTGAAAAGTAACAGCATATACGGGAATCCTACCACCTTCTAACTGGGAGTGGTATCTAAATTGGGAGTGGGGGAGAGAGGGGAGACAAAAAGACATAACCAGTTCACACGGGACTGCATGATAATATATCTCGAACACCAAAATACCTCCTGTTATATAATGAATGGAAATTCAATTGCCCTATGTTTATTCCATATTCCATCTACTTTGACACTGTCAGAAATTTGCTGCTGGTACAACGGTGATGTCCACAAAATAGTCTTGGAATATACAAGTCATGAAAAATTTGCAACACAGCTATCCAAAACTGTGGCCTCTTCCTAAATATTCAGCAACTTCCTATGTTTCAGCAATAAAGGCATAAAAAATCCTTACTGAAATAATTAGCTGGGAAGTCATTATGTCTGAACCGTGTTAAATATATTTATCCTGACAGGCCACCTTAGATCCTGTACAAGGAGAAAGGCAGGATACAAATCAAATAAATACAGGGGGAAGGAGAGTTTCCATGTCAGATAAATTTAGCTGTCCTGTGTCTTTTGTTTGAAGCAACTTGTAAGAGTTACGGTTGGTAAGTAGGTCCTGCATTGTGTTGGATATGTTTGGATCACTGTATAGAATTAACTGAGTTAGATCCAAGAGTACCATCTGTTCACTGGGGGCCATGCAATCAATACAGTGGAGGCTCCCAAGGAAGGAAGCCAGAACTGTTCTTCTGAAGGAAGGAGTCAGAACTGATTTTGTCAGTTTCCCCTTCTGATCTCATTACCAGCTCCTACACCCTTGAAATGATTCTACCCTCTCAAGCAGAATTCCAGAACACTGCTGGCATGTGTACATGTGAATAAAGAAAAATCATTTCACTTTCACTTGCAGAAAAAGCATCCTGGAATAGAGTTTCACTCATGCCCAAGTCCAAGCTATCTATACTTTTATATTCCCATTCAAGTACTCACAGCAATATCACAAGCTAAAGTGACAAAATGACTGTTAACTCAATTTTAACTGCCTTTCAAAATCCTTCAGTACATTTCACACACCTTCTTCTAGTTCCCACAAACCTAATGTAAGTATTTCACTAAAGGATAATCACACATTTTTACATATTGATCACTGCAACTAAATATATCATTATCAACCCTTTCTTTCAGATTATTTCACTAAACCAAATATTCCACGTCATATAAACATACTTACTCTTTCTTCAAGGTTTTCATGTTCCACAATGAGAGATATCCATCAGAAAACCCCACAACTAACTGGTTACTCCTAGGTATGTATGAAAGAGTTGTCACACCACAGCCAGAAGGATTCAATAACTGGAAACAGAGATGCCGACCTTTTCTTGTTATAGCTTCCCTTATTTGTGGGACTTCAGGAGGGATTCCAGTGATAACTTCTAGATCTGTGTAAACAACAACATGCAACTTAAATGCACACTGGTGAACTTTAAAGCAGCCTATTTTTAAATAAAAGCATTAGATCAAAGAGTAAAGTGATCATACAAAGGTGGTTCAGAAAAGCAACAATTTATTTTTCATTTGCTTCCATTTTTAAAGATTTATATATTCTGTTTTCCAGTAATTTAAATAGCACTCATTAATTTGTTCAGTTTCCCACAGATTTCAACAGAAGGTCCAACCTTTCTCCTGTGGCCTTCAGTGTTTCCTACTGAATTGCTTACTCTAACCCCCACCGCAGGAATGCAATCTATAACTTTTCAGACAACTTGAGTAGGAGGTTCCAAATTATATCTGCAATTAATATATACAACAGATATAGTCTCATATCTAGACTAAACAGAACTTTTTAAAAATTTCACTGTTCTGTTCCTTCTTGCCCTAGTTCTTGCAGCATTTCAGAGACGGACACATACAGGCTATTTTAAACAAGGCTTTTCTGTGACAGTTTTATTTGTCTCCTCTCTCTACTTGAACTCTACATAGTTTTACTCTATTTCTTCAATACAAAACAATGCTTTATTTTTCAGTCCATTTTTGGAACAAATAATTCTTTAGTCATTTCAGAGAAAATGAAAATTGCTTATTGTGGAAAGCTATTAAAAACCTGAGTACATCAATCAATAGCTGTTTCCTGTTCTAACGTCTTTGTAAGCACATATTACAACCTGATGGTTCACAATGTAACCATAAAAGAGACTTTGGAGATTTAGGTACACTGGGGAGACAATGCAGAAAAAGGTCGCACTTGACTGTGAGCAGTAATTTTAACATAATTTTTTGCACAATGAAACTTACAAATCATTGTCCTACCCACAGTTTGGGGGAAGTAGGGTGGTCAAAATTAGTGGCACCACAAATAATGATTGGTTAAGCCAGACACCTTGCCTCAAGTGTTGCATGAGCACTTAATAGCATAAGCATATTCCTTCCACTTGCACAATGGAACTTTTTTTTCCTCCTTGCAACCTGTGCCCTTTCCTAGCCCACTCTAAAACTACCAGGTGTTTCTCTTATTCCCTGGTCGCGGTGGTCTAGGATGTGTAGGAGGATTTGACGGTGGAAAATCCATTCTGCCAGGAGTGTCTATTTTGCTGGTAGACTGAAACAAATGGATATAACCCAAATATTTATAGATGCTCTGAATGCCAACACAGGTTAGATGCTTATTATGAATGTTTCACATCATCAATAGAATATAATTTTGTTAAGGACAGAAGGTTAAAAGCCCACGTTGCTCTACCTCAAGCTACCCAGTGGACTAATGTGGTGGATCAACTGTTCTGACCCACCATCCCTCAGAAAGTGTTGTAAATAAGATCAGAAGTGCAATTTATAGCTTGTCAAACTAAACTCAACCATCCTATTGGGAACTAAGGGAGAGGTAACTCTTATTTAAACAACTCAGATGTCCTAGACATCTTACTTCTACAAGTTATATTCCCTAAGAATATGCAAAATGGCACACGCATGATCCAGAAAATGTAAGCTTTGTTTTCAACTAGCAAGCAACATTACAGAAAAAAACCTGAAAGGATTTACCAGATGCTTCTACTTCATTCTGGCTACATGACAAGTCATCCAGACAAAGATCTATCAGAAGGACATGTCCAACATCTGTAACCACAGCAGCCACACCAAACAGCCACCTGAGACTTTGGTGCAGGTGTTGCGTTGTCAAGCTGGCTCCGCCATGGTTAATTATGGGTTCTATGGCAGTGACCTGAAGGAAAAATGAAAGTTACTTACACATCTGGAAAAAAAGTGTAAGATGAATATACAAATATTTCATTCATTTCTCGTATTTTTTGCCCAGTTCTATCACCCATAACTGACATTTGTACTATTAATTTGATGTTGTTATACACAGGAATGCAGCTTGTTCAGCAGCTGGAAACAAATGAATTGCTCTGTCCCTTATGCCAAACAGAAAATGCAACTTCAACCACAGAGACAGATTAACCAGAAAAAAAAGGGTATACATTTATTTTTTTTCCCATGAAAATGTGTTATCGGTCAGTTAATCACCTGCAAGTAGTTACATGAAATGTGATTTGTAACAGCCTGTTAAACTACAACCAATTTTAAGGAAGCTATTTGTCCATTCTTGATTTTTTGTCTAAACTAAACTATGCGAGATACCTTGTTTTCCCTTTGGGTATGGAGACAAGAATAATTGTTTTGGGGGACAAAGAAATTTGCTCCAAGCTCAAAGTAATTTTGAAGCTAACAAGATTTGATGCACTGCTAACCAAACCACCGTGATGTGTTCAGTCCTTCTTTGATGGAACACAAGTCGTCTATGAAACACTACCCCTTCCTGTGTTTAATACAACTGAACTCCATTTAACTTTGTGTTACCCCAGCCAACTTTCCTGATTGCTGGTGCCCTGAACTCTGAATAATACTAAGAATTTCTCAATGTCTTCACAAAAACATTGTTATATCTAGAAACCTTTGTGCAAACTATTGGTTTCATATTTTCTAGGCGCAGGAAAGAAAGATTCTCCTCAAAAGAAACAAGCTCCCTCTTAACAAGAGCATCAATTTACTGCCACTGTTAGCTGAGATTATTACAAATTACACAGAAACAAAGAGGATGCTAAAACATTACTTAATTATCTTGGTGAAACTGGGAGCTGATCTCTGGCTCAAATGTTTTTCCATTCTTTCTATTTGTAACTGCAGAAAGAGTTTATGCACAGACTGCGTGAGTGCAGGCATCCACTCTATTTGGAAATGCAATCTCCATGGCCTTGCATGCAAGATTCCCATCTAAACTCTCTCCCTGCCCCTACCCCCAAAACCTCATTTCAGATGGACTTAAAACAAGACTGCCTATTTTGTGAGCTATATGGAATCAGGTCAAAATATTACACAGATTCAACAGGAGGCTTTTCACAAAGTAATTTTCACAAAGACCTACAACAACCTCACTGAGTAGAAATTATGCTTGATACCCATTGCTGTCCGCCCTACTCCTTTTTTATTTTATTATTTTACAAAGCTAAAATGATCCAAATGTGACAAAATGCAAAGAACTATACTGCATGTTTTGCAATTGTTTTGTTACTTGATAGAAATCTGAATTCTTATTCATTCATTCTACTACCTGTCTGGAAATTCTAAAGTACGTTCTGTGAACTGACTGTACATAGACAGACATTAAATAAGAAATGAATGTTCACAGAACATATATTTCTTATTTGATTTCTATTCATACAAAGACAGCTCCTATCTCCTGAACTTTCAATTGTAGGTTTTATTTTCCGATTAAAAGAAACTTAGGTTTTAAATTATGATTTTATTGTGACTTTACTGTGGTAATGAAATATTTTGAACATAATTCTGTAGAAAAGTGGGGTTAAAAGCTAATATACTGATCAGTAGCTCCCCACTCTGAAGGTCCACATTATCTCACCTATAGGACAGTCTTGTTTCAGTAGAACCAAAGCACAGAATATCAAAAGCAGTATGCATGGGAAAACATGTCTAATGAAGTTCTGGGTAACTTTCCATAGAGCAAGAAGATAATACAATGCTTTTCTCTGTTGCGTTATACTGTGTACCAGATAACATCAGCACACTACAAATTGTGCTGAGCCCGTCAGATTAGTATGAAATACTATAGCCCATTTAACTATGGCTTCAAATCACAGCACAAATGGGTAAGATGGAGTAAAAAGGTATGGTGAGGAAAACAAAAATTAAAGGGGATTGGATTTAACACTCAGGCCTAGCAACTTCAGCCAAGAGCTATCTACCTTCATTGCACGATGAAGAAACAATTCCGCAGAGTAAGTCAGCAGATTAAACCAAGTTATTAGCAGGGGGTCCCACAACAATTAAGGTTTGGTGGAGATGAAGTTCACTATACACTTATTCTATGTCAACATATTTTTTCCATTTCTCTCAGTGCCCTATATAAATGCCTTTTGCAATTTTCAGTTGCTTGTTTCTTTCAAAATTCGCTTAAATTATGAGCTAAAAACATGGCCTCACATCAACAAATAATTTCAAAAAACTATGACAGGCAAAGGAAAACTGTAATTCACAAGTAAGCTTTAAATGTAGTATCAAAACAAAGCAAAGAATACGGCAAACTACAGATGCACAATCATGTTCTTGTAAGCAGTTATAAAATGAGAAAGTAATTGTGCTTTAAGGGTTAACCCTCATCTTCTAGCACAAAGAGGAAAACCCAGGCTTTACCATCAGCTCCATGTGTCCAATGACCTCAGTGTATTTCCCTTAAAAGCTCAAGAGCCAAAAATGCAACCTGTTTTAACAATGACTGAACACAACTTTGAGCAGCAAGTGAAGACTGAATGCACAGCAAATAATATCACTTAATATGTAAATTTGGGGGACCATCTTTTTTAAACACCAAAAGAGATAGTTTAAGAGAATCTCAATGTAGTTTAATCTTTGCTTCCAACTCCAAACTGCAGAAAATGGTAAAGAATGAATGTTGTGAATTTAAAGAACCGGAGAAGCACAATGGGATTACTTGGATAAACAAGTCAAAGGGAACAGACAGCCATTCCACCAAGCAAGACTGCACTATAGGAATTGTCAGCTCTCTGCCTCTCTGATACAGCTCCTGAAAGGCTTATCCTGAGAACTGGGGGATCCTCAATGACAGAATGGGAGCTGCTAGAGGAAGGACTCTTTCCAATCCAGGCACAAGTCTGTTTGCAACCTGACGTTCTCCACCAGCAGCTACTGCAGTCTATCCCACTGTGTTGGTGAGCCTTCCTGCTCTCAAAAGAGATTTTTCAGTGTCTGCAGTGGACTGTAGTAGGAAAGAAGTGATAAAAAAAGCCTAAACATAAACTTCGTTTGACTTGGTCAAGGCTGGGTACAAAATACTATTCTGCTAATACCTGATTTTCCAAATGAAATGTAAGAGATGAAAAACACTCCATTATATCAAGGCTTCTTTTGCTACCTGCAACTGACTGCAATGTAAATTCAGCTCATGCCATGGCAGGAAGATGTTGCCTCACATATTATATCTGCTAAGACAAATATATGCTTTGAGAAGTACACACAGCAGAGAATTGCAGCCAAGTCATAAAACTCTACACAGTACACATGTTTTTATAATAATGTCAATATTTTTGTCTTTTTCTTCAAAGTGTCTGCCTTTTATTTAGTGCCAACTACAACCATCCTACCCTGGCCACTAAAGTTGTATTTCTGGATTCACCTGTAGTTCAGCTTATCACTCTTCCCTACCTACTACTACCCATCTGTGCCTAACTTCAAACAATCCCTATTAATCAAGATGGGAGGGAACTGAGATTAGCAGGCGTCCAATTCCAACAATCCCATGCATGGTAGGATTGTCAGGCATTGTAAGACAAAACACTTGGAGCTTCTCCCTAGATTAATCCGCTGTGTAAGATCAACGCTGGGGATCATGTAGCCCTCTAGATGATTTGGATTGCAACTCTTCATTCTATACTACTGGCTACAGTGGTAAGGGCTGCTGGGACCTGCAGTCCAACAGCATCCAGAGTGCCTCATGATTTCCACCTCTGTACTAGGTCCTGCTATAACAAGACCTGAATTTCAAATAAAAAATTAATTGTTGATGTGAAGGAGAGAATTCGTTCCTATAAGAGTAGGAACAGAAACAGTATCTGAAATACAAGGAGCAAAAGCCTTGCTTTTTAAATGCCATACATACCCTTCCAGGAAGAACTACTGCTTTAACCACTCTTGATATTCCAAGATCATACAAACATAACACACTCCCTTCTGTTTCTTCCAAGCCAACAAGCAGTCCAGTTCGTTTCTGCCAGGAAAACTCTTTCACTGCAAGGATAGTAGGAGGCTGCTCAGTCACCCCACTGAAACGATATGCAGACAGCCGTTCTCCAGTGACTGCATTTACTACCTCTAGTTGAGGCCCACATGTTAGGCAAGCCAGTCCACTTCGCCCTGCAAGAAAAGAGGAGAAATACATGTAAAATGTCAGGGAAATGTGACACACTCTGAAACTGGGACTCATTAAAGACAGAAAAGGAGAGGAAAACAGGGAATAGAAAATAGCAAGAGAAAGGAAGAACGTTCCTTCAGACACATTTTATCCATTCAGTACTCTAGCCACCACAGTACACCCTGGAGCAATCTCAACAAGACCAATAAACATACACAAATGTAGTTTATATGATGTAGATTTTATCTGTCTGTTACTACAAATATTTAAATTTGTATTTCAAGAGTTGATTGATTCCTAAATAATCACCACAAACTCCTATGCCTATTTACTAATTTACTCATTATTATCACATAGCACTTTCAAACTGCTGTGGTTCTCCACACAGATAAAAGCTTTTATTGTGGATATTCAGCCAAATGCAAGGAACATTAACCAGCATGGTGCTTCCTAGTGGCTGCTGAACTAGCCTTCTTTCTAGGATGAAATTCAAGAGGACAGTGGAACTGAGATAAGGAAAGGGCTTAATTGCAAGTAATCCACTGAGGCAGGAATATATTGGTGCAAGGTAACATGATGCATTTTCATTTAATATCTCCAATGCAACAACGAAGAATCTAGATCCACTCTTGACAGGTATAACATTGTTATTGTATCTTACACAGAAAATTCTAGTTTAACATCCAGCCATACTGCCATATTATCTAGCTGCTAGCTGGAATTCCGTGGTCAAGAATAGTGAAAGGGAAAGGAGTTCAGGAGGCATGAGAGTTCCTTAAAAAGGAGATACTGAAGGCACAGTCTAAAACTGTGCCAATAAGGAGGAAAAATGGAAGGCATCTGAGGAAACCAGAATGGTTGACTAAAGAACTCTCAGCTGAGCTCAGTGTTAAAAGAAACATGTATAGGAAATGGAAGAAGGGGGAAACCACCAAAGAAGAATTTAAGCAAGTGGCCCGGAGATGTAGGGAGGAGGTCAGAAAGGCTAAAGCACAGAATGAACTTAGGCTGGCCAGAGACATTAAAAACAATAAAAAGGGCTTTTTTAAATACGTCCGCAGGAAAAGGAAAAAGAAGGAGACAATAGGGTTGCTGCGCAGAGAAGATGGAGAATTACTCACAGGGGGAAGGGAAAAGGCAAAACTACTTAACACCTTCTTTGTCTCAGTTTTTCCCAGAAGGATACAAGCACTCAACCTGGCGGTAGGGGAGCAGATGAGGAAGCAGGGGAAATGAGGCACGTAATAGGTAGGGGGTGGTACAGGAATACCTGGCCACATTGGATGAATTCAAGTCTCCAGGGCCAGATGAATTGCATCCTAGGATATTAAAAGAGCTGGCAGAGGTCATTTCGGAACCGCTTGCTATAATCTTGGAGGACAGGAGAAGTTCCAGCAGACTGGAAGAGAGCAAATGTTGTCCCCATCTTCAAGAAGGGAAAAAAAGAGGACCCAAATAATTATCGCCCAGTCAGCCTGACATCAGTACCCGGAAAGATCCTGGAGCAGATCGTTAAGTGGTCAGTTTCTAATCACTTAGAAAGCAAGGCGATAATCACGAGAAGTCAACATGGATTTCTCAAAAATAAGTCATGCCAGACTAATCTTATCTCTTTTTATGATAGAGTTACTAGCTTGATAGATGAAGGGAATGCTGTGGATGTAGCATACCTCGATTTCAGTAAGGCCTTTGACAAAGTTCCCCATGACATTCTTGCAAAGAAACTAGTAAAATGCGGGCTGGACAGGGTACTGTTAGTTGGATTTGTAATTGGTTGACCGACCGAACCCAAAGAGTGATCACGAATGGCTGCTTCTCATCCTGGAGAGAAGTGACTAGCGGGGTGCCACAGGGTTCTGTCCTGGGCCCAGTGCTGTTCAATATTTTTATCAACAACTTGGATGAAGGAATAGAGGGCATGCTCGTCAAATTTGCAGATGACACCAAATTGGGAGGGGTTGCTAATACACCAGAGGACAGGATCAAAATTCAAAATGACCTGGATAGATTGGAGAACTGGGCCAAGGCTAACAAAATGAAATTCAACAGAGAGAAGTGTAAGGTCCTACACTTAGGTAGAAAAAAATGGAATACAGAAATATAGGATGGGGGACAAGTGGCTGGATAGCAGTATGTGTGAAAGGGATCTAGCAGTCTTCATAGACCACAAGCTGAACATGAGTCAGCAGTGTGATGCGGCAGCCAAGAAAGCCAATGCAATTCTCGGCTGCATCAACAGGAGTATGGTGTCTAGATCGAGGGAGGTACTGGTACCACTCTACTCTGCTTTGGTTTGACCTCATCTTGAATACTGTGTCCAGTTCTGGGCACCTCAATTCAAGAAGGACATGGTCAAGCTGGAGCAAGTCCAGAGAAGGGCGACCAAAATGGTGAGAGGCCTGGAAGACATGCCCTATGAGGATAGACTTAGAGAGCTGGGTATGTTTAGTCTGCAGAAGAGAAGGTTAAGAGGGGACATGATAGCTATGTTTAAATATTTGAAGGGATGCCATGTAGAGGAAGGAGAGAGCTTGTTTTCTGCTGCTCCAGAGACCAGGACAAGGAGCAATGGATTCAAGCTGCAGGAAAGGAGATTCCACTTGAACCTCAGGAAGAACTTCCTGACGGTCAGGGCTGTCCGGAAGTGGAATATGCTGCCTCGGAGTGTAGTGGAGTCTCCTTCCTTGGAGGTTTTTAAGCAGAGGCTAGATGGCCATCTGTCGGGAATGCTTTGAGGGTGTTCCTGCATAGCAGGGGGTTGGACTGGATGGCCCGTGTGGTCTCTTCCAACTCTACATTTCTATGATTCTATGCCATTTGTCTATTCCAAGGTAAACACAGTGTTTTCTGAAGAATACAAGACAGCTAGCACAAAATGCATTAGCTATTAATTACCAAATCCACCAACTATCAGATATTGATGGATAATGAAGTTTCCACCAAAAATTTTTGCTACTGAAGAACTAAACCAGAAGTAAGTAGAAGCAACCTGGACTCTTTTGATTTCACCTGGTATAGATTTAAATCACAATATGTATTAAAGGTTACCAGAAGTCAGTGGTGCTGTTGTGCTGTACAGACACACCTAGATGAAATGTTTTGGGCAAAAGTAATTATTAGTGGTCACTTTTGCGATGATTTTTCCCCCTGATTCAGGATGTCTTTCCCAAAACAATGTTTACAGGTCCAACCAGGTATCCTAGAGTAAATTCTCATCCATAAAAACATTAGTCCAATTTTTTAAAAGGTGGACTCTTTCCCGCATATGACCCTTTCCCTCATGGACCACATGTGCCTTGCTAGGTGCCTGATTCTAACTCTTGGTAAAGAGAGCTTGGTAAACTAAAGCTCTTAAGGAGAGGAATTCCAAAGAAGCAGCTGTCAGAACCAAGTACATCCAGCTCTCACAACATAACCCAACCTACAAACCTTGAAGACACATGGAGAGAAGTACTTGCAAAAGGAAAAGATCTAGGGGCATGAAAAACCACACAAATTAAGAATCAGTACACTAAACTGGGCTACAACTTAAACCTAAACAGACTGGATGGGAACACCACTGAACTGATTGGTTCTCTTTTCATTATATCAATCAAAAGCTGGACAATTACATTTTGAATTAACTAACGACCTTTCTGCACTACATTGTTATAGTGCTATTATTTTATTTTCAAGATCCTATGGAATCTTGGGGTTTGCAGTTAAGAGAGCAGCATTTAAAATTTTCAGCCAGAGACCTCTTTGGCCTCAGTAAAATACAAACCCCAGAAATCCACAGGATGTTGAAAGTGGAATAATAGCACTGTAACAGTGTATTGAGGAAAAGCCCTAAGATTCCACTAATCAACAGCAGGTAAAATCTGACTATATTGTAACCGTCTACTGACAAGTTACAGCTACATAAGTTAGAGAGGAAGAATACAGCCAATTCGCTTGCCAAAGCTGTTAAAAAAGAAAAAGAAAAGTACTCGAACTATTGATGCTACCTATGAAACCCAGTGAAGCAACTTCCTCAAGCCACGTAAGTAGCTCCTCCACCTTTGTGAGGATTCTTGGAGAACAACCCTCACAAAAGTGGAAAAACCATGAATTTCCTCTCATGCATCCATTCCCTCCTGGGGCTCCCCACTCTCATTCCCTTGTCTTTTGCCCTGACATGGGAGCCTTCCTTCTTCGCGCTAGGCATAAGGCAAGGGAATGGGAAGAGGCAGCTCTGGAGGGGGGAAGGCAGGCATGCACGTGCCTTCCCACCCATTCCCTCGTTTTTTGCCCCAGTGCACATTCTCTGTGCCAAGGAAAAAGGCAATGGAATTGGATGGGAGCTCCGAAGGAAAGCACACATGTGCCTCCCCTCCATTTCCTTGCTTTTTGCCAGGATGCAGTTACCTTCCTTCTCTGTGTCCAGCAAAAGGCAAGGGAGGAGAATGGGAGGGAGGCATGCATGCACTTTGCAAATAATTGAATTTGCAATGGGCAAACCTGCAAATGTGGAGGGAGGACTGTATTTCTTTCAGAAGGAGTTTGAAAGAGAACATGTTTTTCTTAGAACTGACAACGACCAGCACTTCCATCCTGATCTAATTTAGCTTCATTTTCAGTGTAGATGTGCTGCTTGAGTATGCAGTTCTGATCCTGCATCTGGATCTACAGGTGGCCACAAACTGCACTGCTGATTCAAGACAACTGCCCCTACATGAATCCAATTATGTAATCTGCTCTTCTCAGTTAATATCTTTGCTTGCTGGTGATATTTGACCATACATTCAGGCATTAGAACACACATAATGGATAAAAAAGAACTCTCAGAGGTCTACCTCCAGTGAATTTCCCATGAAGTACACAGTCGATTGCTATCTCATCTTCTCCAAGTGCCTGTACAGTCACTTCTGGAAACTGCAGCAGACTGCTGGTTACATGAGCTGTTAGGTCTCGCATGCTTCACTGTAGACAAATAATAGGAAGTTTATTCAGCAAGCTGTCAGTATCAATAAGTTATTACAGCTATTACAATAGCCATGGGCTAATGCAGTTGTACTGTGTGCTACAGCAACCCAAATTCTACAGTCAGAATAAATTCATGCTTGCTTATTCTGCATAACAACCTTCTTCAGCAATTGACATTTGTAACATACTTGAAATTTTCCAGAAAAGTCTGGAGGAAGCAAATGGAATTAATGGTAGATAAAGAACACTTTAAGGTACTAGCTAGAGAGTTACACAGGGCTATGAAGTATAATTCAGCTCCATCACAGATTCCGTGACGTCAAATGGATATTTCCCTCAGATTTTTGAACTTGCACTATGATTACAGGTTAAAATCATTTCTAACTACTACTATTACAGTGACTGGGGATATTTGTCTTTGCCTGCAGCATAATGCTTCCATCATTGGCCTGAATAATCTGAAGTATTTGTCCTCCATGTGAAGGAGTGAATTTTGTATATTGTAGCTTTACCAGGTGGGAAGCTAATGGAGGGATGGTCTATCTGTCATTCCCTGGAAGCCAGATTTCCTTGAATGTTTTCTTGAATGACACAAATTCTGGACAAACTTTATTTTTAAACTGGATGTCTAATTGGTTAGTTAACATTTTAAGTTCCTTAAAGGGTGCAAAAGGAACTTCAGACTGAAGTATTGTTTTGAGTTACTCATGTAGTCAAAATGAGGCATCTCCCTCAAATGCTGCTAGTGAAGGATTAATGCATCACTAGAAAGCAAAGTATGCTTTATCTTTAAAATTCTTTTTCATATGCAAATTCAGTTAAAATCTACTAGATTCTTCATGAAGCAGATGTCAACCCTACTTATTTAACAAGAATGGAAAGCCACAACAGCAACTCCATGTATAGAAAAACCTTCCGTCCTCAGTGTTATCACGCTATATTTGCTGCTTTTCCCAAGAATCTCTGGCATTGCTTGAAGGGTACTTAAAGAGGAAAAGCAAACATTTTCTTCTTTCTGTCAGATTCTGATCGTACGCTCCCCAGTTATTATTTGGAAGCAAGGGGTCCACAGGACTGCAACCTTAGCAATTACAAAAAACCTTTTAGTGGAAACTAGTTCCACTGCAAGACTCCTGCAGCTAGCATTTTATTTATCATGCATTTATTATAATTACTGAAGTGTGAAGGACCACGGACTGAGGACTGAAGAGCTGCACTGACCACTTTTGACACTGACAGACTCCTATATAAGATTTTTTAAAAATAATCTATTTAGGTGCATATGCTTACCTGTTTCTAACTTTTCTCATTTGGTTCTGAAGACATATAAGCATGAAGAGCTGCAGGAAGGAAGATTACCTACTGTCACAAAGTCTCAGGATATACCTATAGGATAGCTACTTCATTCCACTACATCAAAGCAGGATCCTTTATCCTAAAACTTTGCTAGAAAATCAAGGCTATGTTTGGATGTTCAAGTAAGAGTGCACTGCTTTACATATGCATATAATTTACAGTTGTGTTCAGTCCAGAACATTATGCATGATGACCTCCAAATAAACTAGAATATGAAAATCAACTTTAAATCACATTGAACAGAAATGCAGCTGCATCAATCTCCATTAACCTTGTTCATATCTTTGTGTATAACACAAAGATTCGATAGCCCAAACCACCTACAGTTACCCAGCTTAGAAGGCACTATCAGCCAGCTAAGCAAAATGTACCACACTAGAGATAGTTGTAAGGAAAGTATGTATAAACTGTGATCTACCATTCTCTTAGGTAGTTTGCCAAACACCTGGCAATGTGTCTTTGCAGTCTAAGTAGTAAATGATGTATGAGAATAGCTCAGGTAGTTTCACGTCTTAATGCAACTCATTTTTAACTAGCTCTTATATAGATTTATTTTATTGCCCAATCTTGAATGTTTAAGATGTTGTAGCTTCTACTTCAAATACCAGTTGGAATATGTTTTATTATTTTCTTCAAATACTAATAACTTAAAAGAAAATCACACAAGATTTCTCAAGGTCTTGGTAAATTTCATTTGGTTGAGCAGGTAATTATTTGCACTACAAGCGGTTAACCAAAGCATAAGAAAATAGCTCAGACTTTTAAAATGTGCAGTGTCTTTATAGGGGAAATTAAATAAATGCAGGGCCAGAAATATATCTGACTCATAAGGAAAGTTTCTTTGTATCCCAAATCATGATGACCACATCCTGTAGCTGAATAAAAACTCCATCTACCAACACAGGAGTATTTTCCCTGGCAAAAACTGCAGGAATATGTTTGGATACATACAATGATAGAGTAGCCTTTGTTCTATTTTGTTAAAATAACCTGCAATTCCAGTGTTTTTTTCAAACCTAGTTTAAAACTGCAGCCTTTTTCACTCTACCAACTTTAAATGAATTACATAAACATGCCAAGTTATGCAAGTGTTTACGCACAGGTGCATAACGAGTCCAATGTGCTCTGCTGCAAATCAAGTAGACTGTGAATAGTTCTATTGACTTCACCATGACTGCTGACTGTACAATGTCCTCAACTGGCATATGTCTTTACCAGATTAAGACGCAACGTTTAAGTTCTCAATTTTCCACAGTTAAAGTTAACGAGGCCTTTGTTATCAGCTTCAGCTAATGCCAAAAATCAGTCCAGTAAGATCTGCTTAGCCCAACCATTATTCCACCCGCCAAATCAAGAGATTTCCTTAATGTTCTTTTTCCAGTTAGCATTTAGATCATGTAAATAAGCCTTTTACTGTTAAAATCAAAGGTGGTACAGTTAAACAAAAGTAGATATTGAAATTACTTTTCAATGTGCCATATATAAATTATGATGTCTCGAAATAAATTTGTCAGCATTTTTGCCACAAAAGTAAGTTAGACAGCAAAATCACTGTACTATGACATTTGGAAAGCTGCAGGTTGCTATATATTTACCTAACAAATGTTGCCAGTTGGGGAAGCATTCAACATTCAAGAAGCTGTCATGTGCCGAGTTGGCTTCCAAACATTAAAGATATGCTTTGCAACTAAAGGTGCATGGGAAAAGTCCTAATATATTCTGAAGGCAACATTGCTTTTATCACAGAGAAAACCAAAGATAACACTACACAGTCAGACTACATCACTGTTTTAGATCTGTTTTGTGCAACAGCATGAGAGTCAGTACGATGTAACTGTCTGAGTGTTCAACTAGAACGCTGGTGGACCAGGATCTGAATCTGTTTAGCCTTGGAAGCCCACTGAGCGACCTTGAACAAGTCACATGCTCTCAGCCTCAGAGGAAAGCAAGGGCAATCCCCCTCCGAATAAATTCTGCCAACAAAATTCTTTGACAGGGTCAATGTAAGTCAGAACAATGGAAAAGCTGCTTACTAAATTTTAATAGCATCCAGTAAAAAAAAACTTACCACCAACAATACAAGCATGAAACACTTCAAAGGAACAAGAACTGGAAGTCATTTTGGGATTATGGGCTTGTTCATACAATTAATGAAAAATGGTAAAACTAACCCTTATTCTTTCCTGAGCATTTACACTAACACCCTCTTTGTTGTAAGCCATGAGAATATACACTCTGAGTTATAATCTCTCTTTTCTTTAAGGCCATAAGACATTTATGTTATCTATAATTGTGATTCAATCAGATTATTGCAAAATTCTCCCTATTAACACATCACCATACACTGAACTTGTACATGCACACTTGATTATTACCAAGACTGAAATCTTACAAATACTTACAGGAGAGTAAAGTCAAATTAACTCAGCTTCTGAGTACAAAAATTAAGGGCTGGGCTGTTAACATTAAGCTGCAACAGTATTATCCAGAAAGACTAAAAACGAGGGCAGAGGAATTCTAATCAGAGTGAAAGTACATTAACATCTCCCTCCAAATCCAACAAGCTCTGACTCTCACAAATACCATACGCAATTAGAAGTTCACCACTTATTTAGGCTAGCAAATGACTAATAGATGGCCTCCACCAGATATTTGTCTTCATGGTGCCACTTGTTTTAGAAAACATACCTCAGTTAACAAGGCCTCTGACAGTGAAACTCCCTTCCACAATGTCTTTTTATGCCCACCTAGCCCCTTTTTCTTCCTCATTCTCTCTCCAGCTGGACATTTTTAGCAGCACTGGGAAGATGGCGGAGAAACACAGGCTTTTTGATGTTGGCTTGCAGAAGCCTGCCTGTAGTAAACAATGCAATAAAGCTTGAGTTGGAAAAAAATGGGGTTCTGTTTTAGCAGATTCCATGGTAGCTGTGTGTCCCTGTCTACAACTGGCAAGGTAAGCAGTAGCTGCCTCCAGAATCCCTTCCTGAGCACACATGAACAGAAAAACAAAGAGAAAAAGAAACAGCAATAAACCTGTCTGACCAGGTACCTACTCAGTAGGATG
Organism: Iguana delicatissima; assembly: GCA_948472985.1. Taxonomy (NCBI): domain Eukaryota; kingdom Metazoa; phylum Chordata; class Lepidosauria; order Squamata; family Iguanidae; genus Iguana; species Iguana delicatissima. The sequence goes on along the minus strand of CAOKZL010000048.1, from coordinate 173,269 downwards.
CACAGATCTGAAAGTTTGGCCACCAAAAATGGAAATGGTTAAAAAAGAGGAGGCTAGTGAAAGAAAACGTCATTCCTGGATGCATTATGGAAGAAGCTTTCAAGTGGTCTCTTGAAAGTTCAAAATGTTTGTTTACTTATTCAAGGCTTCCCTGATTGGTTAAGCCTTAAACAACAAGCAGATTGTGAGTTTTCAATAAAAAGTTTGCTGAAACATGTTGAACTGCTCTTCTCTTTTGTGGTGTAAGAAGCTATGCCTATTTACATGTATTATAATTTTTGCCTCTGATATCAAAGTTTCTGTTAAAAAAGAAACACCCAAGAACACATGTACTTTGTTAACTGCAGTATACCTGTATGTGGGGGGCAGATAATTCAACATCCAGAAAATCATGGGAACAGTGGCAATGGAGCTAGTTGCTTTTTTATGCATTAAAAGATTTTTCTTCACAAAGCAATTTAACTGGAAGATCATAAGACATGAAGATGTGGTGTGTAGCAGTAAGAGCTATCTTCTCCCTCCCTGAAACACATGTTTTACACTCACCACAGTTCCAATCACATCATGTGGCAGAACCAATTCACTTTCTATCATTATCAATCACACCCCAGCTCTCTGAAACCACTCCACTTTCAGGCATTACTGCCAAACACAGAAACTACCAGCAGTGAACACACGACACTGATTTTTAAATTTTAGTTGGAGCAGAAGTGGGCAACCAGGCCCTGCAGATGTTTCTGAACAACAATTGTCATGATCCCTCATCAGTGCCTAGGGTTGATGCAAACTGACCAAACATATCTGGAAAAGTAAAGTTGCCCAATCCTGATTCAGAGCCTCAAAATCTATTGCAAACATTCTTCCAAAAAGTATCAGTCTACGAAGTGAGGTTTTCTTTTTAACTCAACAACAGGGAGGGCTGGTAATTTAGAGCACCTAAATACAATCTTTTTTTTTTTTTAATTAGAAGCCTAGGAAACCAAGTCACTAAAGAAAGCAGAATAAATATCTGAGGCTCTTTTCCACTAGTTCATTCTATTTTACTATAAAAGTCATAAGCAGATGTCCAAAAGTTGTTTAAGCTTTTTGGGATCTACACTGAAGTAGATGAAACTCTATCAAAGTTTCCAAAAAGTTTAAGATTTTATATTAAGAATATATGAGCTTCCTTTCCTTCTAACTGTTTAGAGGATAACCCCAAAATTAAGATTTTCAACTAGATACAAACCACAGACAAGAGAAGGTAAGAGTAGCGTAAACACAACAAAAAATTAAGGAGCTCAGTGAAACAGAAAGTTTATTGCTTAGCTCTACAGATTTAAAAGCAGAGTGATCACCTCACAGAGATCATTCCGCAAGTCACAATTTTCTAAATCAGTTTACATAACAGGTTGTGTTTCAGTTTGTTTACTAAGACTCAGAAGTATTGCTTCCATTGGATTAGTAGATATAAAAATAAATATACTGGTCTTTTTACACGTCTTTTTCCCCATGAAAACTTTCACAAACTATTGCCTGAAGCATGATCCAACAGTTTTGAGCCTCTGCATCAACGAAAGTAGTGACAACCAAAGACACTAAGGGAAGAAATTAAGACTCAGCATGCTTATTATTTTTAAAAAAAACTATTTTATATGCCATCTACTCAACAGATCTGCTGGAATACGCATGCCTTTAAAAACACAAAACTACTAGAAGCTGACAAGATTTCATGGTAATAATAGATTCTGAAGATAGGTGTAAGTCTCTCTATATAATGCAATCTGGTACTTACACCCTGGTACAGTCTCACCCACTTATTAAATCCACTAAATTTAGGATATCCACCATTTATACCCATGCCAAACACAGACTGCATATTACTGGTTGCCAATACAGTATCCACTGGCATTAGTTTGATAAAATCCACTGAAGATTCAGGGGATGAGCAAACTGTGATCCAATTCTGCACATGGCTTGAGAACCAGAGCATGTTGATAGCTTTCTTGTTGGGTGCCCTCAACTAGTTTCCAACTTGTAGTGATCCTAAGGCAAACCTATCATGAGGTTTTCTTGGCAAAAATTGTTCAGAGATTTTTCCCTTTGCCTTCCTCTGAGGCTGAGAGAATGTGACTTGCCCAAGGACACCCAATGGGTTTCCATGGCTGAGCAGGGGTTCAAACCCTGGTCTCCTGAGTCCTAATCTGATGCTCAAACCACTACATCACACTGGCTCAAGCTTAAATTAGGATGCCTTGCTATACTGGTAACTATATTTCCTTTTAAGACAAGTCATTTTATAGCTTTGTTCCCTTATCTACAGGCTCAAGAAAACAAAATTTCTTTCTCAACAGCTACCCTAAAAGACAAATAAGCTGCAACTGCATGTATTTTATGTTGAAACAAGTCCCAATGTACTCAGCTAGACTTATTTCTGAGTAGACCCTCATGGGATTGTACAGTTAATCCCATTTAAGAGACCATAATGCTGCTTACTATTTAACACTTTCCCCAAGTGCTTGCAGCAGTCCACATTCATGATCCCTGCAAGCCTAACAAACCTGCATAGTAGCATAGAAAATTATTCCTTATTACAGATAGCTGAGATATGCCACACACCTAGCTCTCACATACTTCATCCTCACAACAACCTTCATCCTCCTTTTCCAGCCTCATGGAACTCAACATTTCTTGTTTAATTAACCATGACTGTTTCCTGATTTGGATAGGTATGATTAGCTGGATAGACACAAGCAAGGATATTAAACCAAGTTTTGCCCTTAATGCAGTATCCTTGCTTATTCCAATCCTGACAATGAGCTTCTTAGCAATTTAAAAGGAAACCTGGATTAATTATCACACGAAGTATGGAATGACAGCGCTCTGAGAAGACAAAGGAAAGCTGCGCAAGACTTAGTAAGCTGAAATGTATCTGAGTGAGTGGACTAGATAATCAACTCATAAATGAGGTAAAATTTGAAACAGCCATTTCTTGAGTTAGTTATATCTGTATGCAACTGAAACATCCAACTCTACACAAAAAAGCTCATACAAACAAAAAGGCAACAATAATAAAATACTTGGGGAGGGAGACAAGGCTCTAGCAATCTTCTCACTACTGTACTAGACTAAAAAACATCTGAAGTTACTGGTTGGGAGTTAAACCCAGGAGATCATCCAAAAGTGGGTCAAACCCCATCCATGAAGTCCAGACTCTTTCACATCATCATAGCCTGCATGTAACAGATGAGCCCATTAACAGCATTATCCGTTAAGCATCCTATTGACTTACGGGAACCCCAAGAATTTCGTAAGTTTTTTAAGGTAAGAAATACTCAGAAGTTATTTTGCCAGTTCTTTCCTCTAACATATAGCCTGCAGCGCCTGGTATTCGTTGGTGGTTTCCCAACCAAGTACTAGCCAGGGCTGACCCTGTTCGGATTCCAAGACCAGACGGGACCGAGGTCCCTTAAGATATTTAGGCCCTTTCCACGGTGTTTAGTGAATCTCAGTTCCAAGTGATATCCAAGCAGGAAGCCCAGCCAGGGCTTGAACCCGTGCCTACGTCTGACAGACTCCCGTACGCTGGGCTCGCGAAAATGGCTGTTTCGCCACCGTCCTCTCTGTTTACCGCGATGAACCATCACGTGTTCTCCGCGCTCTTCGGAAAACAGGGAAGCAGCGCAATCGCGCCCGACTCCCCGGCCCACAGAATCCCCACCCGCCACTGCAAGAGGCAAAACGAGGCCGGCAGGAACGCAGCCCTTCAGACCCTTTCGTTGCCGCCTGACCCCGTCACAACCTTTCGGTTTCTGGACTCGCGCTCTCCCGCTCGCAAAGACCACGTTTTCTTCCTCTCCGCGGCCAGCGCTCGCCTGTCTCCGCGGTGCTGCTCCGGCTTGAGAGGCGGAAGGAAAGGGCAAAGCCCGGGAGGGCTCCACGGGCACACTCCCCTTGCCGTTAGGGTAGGCGACGTCTGTGTGTGTTTGTGAAGGGGCGGGAGGAAGCAGGCCCGGCGGCGCACGCAGAAGGCTGTCTCGGAGGAAGAGGAGGAGAAAGGCAGCCCGGGCACCCGGCGGAGCCATGTGGGGCAGCCGCCGCCGCCGCTTACATAAGGCGCCTGGCGGTGCCTCCCTCTCGCTCCAGCGGGCCTCGCGCTTTCGGCCGGCCTAAACCCGGGCCTAGCAGTCGGGAGGCTTAAGCAAAGCCCAACTCGTCACCCTCGAGCCCACACTCGCCCGCCTCCGGCCTAGTACCTGCTCCTGAGGCGGGCTGTCAGCGCCTGCCTCGCTCCCGACGCTCGGTTTGGGGTCAGAAGAGCGACATCGCTTCCGCTGCAGCGGTTGGAGGGCAGGGAGGGGGCGAGCGGGCGGGCTCCCCGAGGCCGGGCCTGCTCAGTCCTCCGCCGCGGCCGCGCTCGGTCTCTCTGCCTGCGCAGCAACCTCTTCCTCCTCCGCCCCCCCGGCCGCGATCACTCACCGGCAGGCAGGCGGGAGGAGGACGCAGGGGGAGCTGCGGGAAGGAGATCTCGCGAGAACAAATCACAGCCGTCGCGGGAATTTTCAAATTCTCCTCAGCCCTTTCGGGGGTTTCTTCTCTCCCTCCCCCCCCCGAGTACTCGCTTTTTGCCGAGCTTGACTGGGAAGGGAGGAAAATACCCGGACGGAGATGGCGCAAAACTATAAAGTCCCAACATGCTTTGCTTCGAACGCCGCCACTGAGCCGACGTTCCAGGGCGGTTGGGGCGGAGGGTTGCGGAAGGCCTGTGAGGAGAACGCCTTTCCCGCTCCAGGGCGCGTATATGGGGAAACAAGGCCAGCGTGTACGCGCGGGAAGGCTTATTTCCAAATAAGTATACGCATGGTTGGAAAAAAACAAACACTGCCGGTACGATACCACCTGAAGAAAACACCCTCACGTCCCCGACCTACCCAGCCCGTAGGGGAGTGTGCGTGTCTGCGCGTTGTGCTCACACTCAGGCCATTTCCGCACGACACCTTATAGCGCGATGATTCCACTTCCAACCTCCTATGGAATCCTGGGGTTTGCAGTTCCGGGAGGGGCCCGCCGGCCCCTCCCGGAACTGCAAACCCCAGGATTCCATAGGAGGTTGGAAGTGGAATCATCGCGCTATAAGAGTGTCGTGCGGAAATGCTCTATGTTGAAAGTGGAATAATGGCGCTATAACAGTTTAGTGCGGAAATGGCTTGGGGTGGGGGCCGATCGAGACAACTGTGGTGGTTCATGAGAGGGCAAAAAAAAATCCCAAATCCGCAGTTGGCAGGCACTCTTTTGGGGAGCAACCACACCTAACAAAAGCTTTCGAGTTCATTGCTGGTGAGAAGGCAATTGGTTTAAATAGACGGCCACAAAATTAACGCGTGAAAAAGCTTTTCATTGAGTCCCTGGCAGCATAAATATATGCATAAATGGGGAAGGGGGAGATACCCCTGCGAGCAGGCATGTTTAGCCGCAAGAAATAATCCGAAATGTTTATTGTGGTAATGGTCTTATTAAACTTTATTTTAAAGCGCAAACTCGTATGAAAGTTTTCGAAGCGTTTCAAAAAGCCGGGCGGGGATTGGGAAGGAAAGCGACCAACATCAGCTAGTAAAAGTCACGTATTTTCATTTTTATTCTCAGATGCAATTTGCTTTGCAGTGGTTCTCAACCTGTGGGTCCCCAGATGTTTTTTTGGACTTCAGCTCCCAGAAGCCCTGAGCATTGACCATAGTGGCTGGGGCTTCTGGGAGCTGAAGTCCACAAACATCTGGGGACCCACAGGTTGAGAACCACTGGTAGAGGCTCAAACAGAGCGTCTCAGATAGTGTTAGCTTTCAGCCGGAATTGCTTGAAGGGTGGCTGAAAGCTGAAAAAGCCAAAAGGCGTTTGAATCAGTGAGATTCCCCCCCCCCCCAGGCGCCACACACCAACTACCATTATTTTCTTTTCCATTCTCCTTATATCTATGGGCCTTTCTGCACTACATTGTTATAGTGCTATTATTCCACCTTCAACATCCTGTGGAATTCGGGGGTTTGGAGTTTACTGAGGCCAAAGAGCTCCCTGGCTGAGAACTCTAAATGCCCCTCCCTGAATTACAAACCCCAGGATTCCATAGGATGTTGAAAGTGGAATAACAGCACTATAACAGTGTAGTGCAGAAAGGCCCTATAATCTCAGTCTTCTCTAATGACCTCAAGGCAATGCACGTGGCTGTTCTCATCCACATATTAAGCTCACAACAACTCTGCAAGGCAGATCAAGCTATAGACACGTACAGCCTCGAGGACAGACCACAGATGCATAATATAGGGAGTCAAGGATTTTGAGTTGTCACTATTATATGTGAAAAATACTTTTTTGATCAAGAAAGAATCTCACAGATCTGTATACTTCCTCTGTGGAGCTATATTGCTATCATTAATTGTATGTGTGGCCTTGTATGTCCTCCCAAACACTTTCTTGATACAATGTTGGCTTCCTGACAACGGTCATAACCTATAGGCTTTTCATGGAAACAAAGAACACTTACTAGACATTGCACAGTGGAACAGAAAAGCTGCCTTTGCATTCTCTGTGCAAACTAAGTTTGACAGCCGTGAATCTATTATCCGGGAGCCTTTTGTTCCAGTGTTTTCAATTACACTGTTCTAGGGGAGATAATAAACTATGTTATGTAACCTATTAGAAATCAAATACATGCCATAATTTACTACCTCATGCAACAATTATGTCAATTTAAATTTAACGCAAGCGTTACCATAAAAGGATGTCTGTGCCAAATCTCTTTCTGCCTTTCTTATAGTATTCTTTGGCATATCTATCTTTTTCTAAATTTTCCCCCCTAACCTTATGTGACTAGAGGGAAAAGCAAAAGATGCACAAAAGCTATTATCTTGTTGGCACTGTTCATAAATTATGAGGGCTGGGTATTATATAAGCAACAATCCTCCACAGATTGCATATTGTAAAGGTACGAATCATACCAAAGTTAAGTACACTGAAGGTCCTCTTTGAGACTTGAGCATGCACAGTACTTTTGACATTAATTTTGAGGATTGTTATGATTTTTATTAATAAATTACTTTGAACCCCACCACATAAAATGACAGGTTAGAACTGACAAACACAAAGAAAAAATAAATCTTCTAGGCCTGTACTCTATATCTAGACCTTACAACCCTGCATTGAATTTCAGATTTACAAGTTGTTTTGTGAGTATAGAATATGGTTATGTTTGCCTCACCTCTCTGGATTCAAAGGTGCCATGCTTGGTTGCCCAGATTTGGATTCCTTTGGAAGGATATCTCTGGAAGCATATTGGTGTTCCTTAATATTAGCACTTATTTATAATTATACAGGTGAACACAGGGGAAGGCATAGTTTAAACCAGAAGTGGGAAACATGTTGGACTGTAGATCCCATCACTCCTACCCAGTGAAAAGGATGGTTGATGCCACAGTCCATAAACATCTGATGCAAGAGGTCCATATGTTTCCCTACTCAAAGTTCAAACACTGTGATACAAAGTGAAACTCTACAGCTCCCATAGCAGATTGTGACAGGGACAGCCACTACACTAAGATACAGATTTAGTGTATTTCAAATCTAGCTTTCTCCAACCTCATAACCCCCAGATGTGCTGGACTGCAACTCCCATCATCCTCCTGCCAGCATCACTATTTATCAATTGCATCCTTCTGTGCCATATTGCATGCTATTTCAGATGAAGCTCCAATCTTCCAGAACATCTTTTTAGGAGGTATGTAAGGTTGGATGAGGTGACACTTGATTAGTGAGGTTTTTTTGCTTGTACAAGTCACCATTGAATAACCCTGTTGCTATTTTAGGTCCCTCTTATGTTCATGCACCAACTTGCTTCAGGATTCAGAATCACCAATGTTATATTTGTAAACTCAGGCTAGGTTTGAAGGAATGTTTGCCTGGAAATGGGTATTGACTTAGAAATGCCAAATATACTGATAACATTCACCCCTACTTCTAGATGTAGACTAATGTTTCCTATGTGCCAGTTACTTTTTAGGGGAAAAGGGGGCAGGATACTGCAAAAAAAAATGTATATGATTTTATAAATGATTTTGTAAAATGAATGACCTTTCCAAAGGCAGTGCCCTCCAGAGATATTGGTCCACAGCTCTCATCATCCCCAACCAGCATAGATGATGGCATCTTAAGTTCATATAAAAACATAACCAACCTTATAATGGAGATACAACATAGCCTTTCTGAATTCAGAACTGCCAGTTGCACGACCTTACAATATTTCTCTGTTCCTCTTCCTGGCAGCTATTCATCCATAATGATCAATAATATATATTCTTTGCAATGTGTAATCAATGCGTGTATGTTTTGTTTAAAAGTTCTGCTCATTTGTTTATTAAATGTTCAGTCATTCAGAAATGATTACTGACATCAAAACCAAAGTAATTACAGGCTTAATGAGCCAGAAAGTGCATAATGGGTATTCTACTGTTCTCCAGTAGAGTAGGAATAATTTAATAGAAATTGAAAAGAGCTCTGCAAAATCTAGAAAAAACAGAAACCTAATTGGTGGCAGAACTAGCTGCCTGGAGAAAGTGAGTGGAGCCACTGAAAGGAGAGATGAGAATTTCTTTTCCAGGAGGTGTTTTATTTCTTCATATGGTACATGATTATGCATAATTAAAACATGGAATGCATTGCTACAAGGAATGGGGATAGTCAATACTGCGGCTGTTTCTTGTAAGGATTAGGCGAATGCATCAAAGATGGACCTATCCTTGAATGATAGCCTAAATCAACTAACCAACCAATAAATGTGTATTTTGCTTTTCCTTCAAGAAGTTAGTGGCTTTGTTGTTGTTAATTGCCGTCAAGTTGACTTCGACTTATGGCAACCCTATGAATGAGGGATCACCATGTCACCCTGTTATCAACAACCCTGCTTAGGTTTTGCAAACTCAGGGCTGTGGCTTCCTTGTTTGAGCCTATCCACCTGTAGTGTGGCCTTCCTCTTTTTCAACTGCCTTTTTCTACCTTACTAGTTAAAGGCTAGTGATGGGCAAAAACACATACTTCATATTCTTGCGGACTTTCTAGCAGTATCTGATTGGCCACTGTGGGAAACAGAGTGCTGAACTAGATAGGTCTTGGGGTGCTCCCGCATGTCTTCTTAGGAGTTACAGTGATGAAATAGTATTTGCGGGATCTGGATTCAAGTTCTCACTCAGCGATGAAAGCTCATGGATGACTTTTGGCCAATCACACTCTCTTGGCCTGACCTGTCTCATAGGGCTGCTGTCAGGATGACGTGGGGAGGGGAAGAGCCACGTACACTTCTTTGAGCATATTGGAGCTAAAATGGAGATATAAATGTAACTAAAAAATAAGTCATTAATAACCGCTGCCATTTTGTTCTGCTGCTGATTTTGGATTTGATGTTAATATTTCCCCCTTTTTCTTGTTTAATACTGAAACCCATGTACTATAACAAATGATGTTTTTAGTCCTGGACAGTGCAACCATTGGCATACAATGTCTGCTTTTTCATTAGGTGAGAGTAACCATTCCATCTCTCTAAGTTTCATTTTCTCTCTCTCTGATTCTCTCTGGCCATTTCCACACAACAATGCTCTCCCACGTAATCTTATCGCAATCTCAGCAGCACTTCTTTTGGGATGGGAGCATGTCCTGAACGCTCCCCTCCACACCTGGCTGGCTGGCTGCCTGCGGTAGGGAGCACAAGGGACGCACTTCTTCCTTCTGCACTGTGGCTGACCTTTTTCTCATATTGCAGTGGGGAAGGAAGTGCGTAATCACGCTTCTAGCCCTTCTGCGTGGCCGGCTGCGACGGAAGCCTTGTGCGATTGGGGGCCATTGATGGAGTTTTTCTGTCAGTGACATGCCCTGTGATCACATCAGCTGGGGACTCAAGAAGGGCAGTACCGCAACAATGTCATGTGAAAGCTTAGTTGTGGTCCCATTTTTTTTGCATCCCCATGCCAGCAGGGTGCTATCCTGCAGAAATGGCCTATCTTTCTCTCTTTTCCTGGGGTACAATGGCCCTGCAAGGTCTTGGCATGGGGTTTAATGAGGCCCACTCACCTCCAACAGCTGCCCATGCCTGGTGTAGAAGCTGGAGTAGGACCCCAGGGAAATTAGGGTTTCAATGCTACTCAGCCATCAAAGGAATCTTGAGCCAACCACTGATGTTGGGTTGGTGTGACAACAAAATGGGACTGGGCCAAGGAGTATCTTTAGGCACACCACCTAAATTCTTTGGTGGAAGAATGGGATATAAATGTATCACATATGTGTAGTCAAGTACTTGGGTCAAATTATTGAAATGCTTTTCAGCTTCTCTCTGGGTCTCTCACATTGGTGAAGCATGGAACTAGAAAGAGGCATCTTGTGGTTCTTTGTAACCACAGTTAGAGTCCGCATGCCATGGAATTGCTTTGCATCCATAGGACTCCAAGTGCAATCCAAAATGCTTTTGGTCTCTTGGTTCTGAAATTACAGCTCAGCTGCCTATTGCAGTAACATCAATGATAGAGAAATCTTTGCTTCTTAATATCTCTAATATTGACATGGTAAAGATGAGTAAGTGACATAACCATGACAAATTGACCAAGAGGAACTCTTATTATAATTTTATAAAAACTTCCAAATTACTAAAGGACTATTCCCCACCACTTGCAGAGAGTAATACCAAAGACCCATGAGACGATGAATTGCCAAACAAGCAGCTTGAAATTCTCCCTGATAAATCTATTGATCACATTGACCAGTATCAAGATGTGCAATTGACTCTGTACTTTTCTGTCTGTGTAGAAATACAAGTCTAGGGAGGTTTTGGGTTTTGTTTTTCTATTTTCTCCTGACAGTTTTCAAGCTTTCCTTCCTTGTTCTCATTCCACTGCTCTTCTGAGTGAAGTTGACTTAACTGTGCCTGAGAGTTCAGCAAGGGGTTGGACTGGATGGCCCCTGTGGTCTCTTCCAACTCTATTATTCTGTGATTCTGTAACTTGTTTCTTGAGTGCACATTCTTGTCTTGTGAAGTGTGCAGAAGGGATTATTCACATGACAGGTGCCTCTCTTATATTCCAAATATTTTACTCATACACCCAGTATCTCTTATTTTACAAGGTTGAAAATAAGTATATATCCCTTTTCAGATGCATGAAAGTTCCTCATATACAGAGTGATGAAATTATAACTTAACATCTGCCCTGGGCACATCTGCAAATTGCAAGTACTATTGCCTAGTGGCCATATGTGGGAAAATCCTATAGCGTTAATCACCACCAGGAAGTGGGATCTTTATAAGTGGAGTCATACTGGGTCAAGACTTGCTTCTTAAATGCGGAAGGAGTATTCACAGGGCTGTTCTGGCTGAAGAAGCTTCAGGGTTCAGTTGGATCTTCTTTTATTGCTTTTGTATGTCTTTGTCTAATAAAATAAAAAAAGAACAATACTTCTGCTAAGTTTTTACGAAGCATTAGGGCAGGGGTGGCTAACTTATGGCCATCAGCTGTTATTGGACCACAATTCCCATAATATGAAGGCATAACCAGTGGTAAGGAATGCTGGGAGATACAGTACAACCATATTTGGAGGCTCATATGTTTCCTCACTCTGTATTACGGCATAATTTGGAGGTATACGATGCATCCTTTTTTAAACCTAAAGCAGGACTAATGTCTACTGTTCTATGGGGGAAAAAACCCAGGATATGAATATAATAAAAGAAGTTTGAAATGATAAGGCTGTTGAAAAACTATACAATAATTACTTGGACCAGCCAAGGCACATTGATCTAAGTAGCTGCTGTTCAGTAGCAAAGGATGTGCTCTGCATGTAAAAAGGTCCCAGGTTCAATATTCAGCATCTCTAAGTAGAACAGGGAAAAAGCAGAGCTGTTGTGGAGATCAGAGCGGGGAAACTGAGAGGGTCCATAAGCCAAATTTTCACCCTCAGCACCTACAGTTGCCTGCACCAGGCCTAGAAATATGCAAAAATTAGAAAATATAAAATCCTCAGTCCATTTCTGGGTTTTTAAAAAAAGGTTAAGAATGCTGATGGTTCTGTACCTTGAAAAGCAAGATTTTGGAGGAGCTTGTTCTCCAGTAGAATTGTACTACCAGTGATTTTGAGAAACGTGTGGCTGTGTGCCTCTGTGCAGCCACCTGTTGCCCATTCCTGAACTACTCTCAGAAGACAGGAGGCTGTGTGCAGTATACCTTTCTTTCATTCTGGTCCACTAAATATCATCGTACTTCCATCATGTACTCTAAAGAACTGCATTCAAGAAGGCTCTCCCAAAGCTTCATCAACACCAAGCTGATGTTTTCATCCCTCCCTCCAACAATGTCAGAGGCACACACACACTTCAAATGTGTTACGCCAATTTTTAAAGAAATATTATATTTGCTAGTTTATAATAAACAGCTTTTGTTTTGTTTTGTTTTGCTTTGAGAAGGTTCCTGTAGAGGCATTATTTGCATATCAAGCATCCTTATGCTAGGAAAATGAATGTCAGCTTATTGTACAAACAAAAGCTTTCTGCTAGAAAGAATGATGGGTGTTTTAGCTTAGCCAGAGAAATTTATGTTCTCCCCAGATTTCACCACTCAATACTAAAGGGATGTTTAAGAAACTCATATGAAGCCAACTTATAGAAAAATTACCCAATGAGTTGTCTTCATTCTAAATGTGTCTGCATGTTATCTTACAGAGGTAATTGTTTATTGAAAGCAAGACCAGATAAATGTGTAAAATACAGGAAAACAGCTCGAATTAACAATTTAAAAATCAGTGGAAAGGTAGAATGTATAGATTCAGTGCTTGACATCCACAATAGTATCTTGATTCAGTTAAGAGTCTCCATAGCTTGGAAGCAACATGAAGTAAGTAATGTAATTACTCACTCAGGTTTGGAATCACGGTCATTACTTTAAAATATTTTAATGAAAAGAGGCAAATGTTAGGCTTTTTAATTGTACAACGACTTGTCCTTACTATTACAGAAATTGTATTTTTGTGGGGTTGAATAAGTTTCAGTATTAAAAAATCAAACACGGAGAGCACCATATTAATAATGCATTATGTTACATGTTAGTCACAAGTAACATGTTACTTGTAAAAATACACTGCTTCTTGAAGTAACTCCAAGTTCTGGAAGTCTGACATATACACAAGCAGGCTTCCATGCAGCTGGTGGCTTCCAGTGTAGCAGTGAATCCACTCCAGGTTTCAGTCTGAGGAGCTACCAAAGTGCTGGATTGGGGATGAGGCAAGATGGCAATGAACTAGCAATTACTGAAACAACCTCCCAATGTAATCTGGCCCTATTACCTCTATACACACCAAAGTGCTGGACTCTGTCCCCAGAACAGGCTCAAGAGCCAAATAACTCAGCTGAAGTTTGGACTAAAACCTGGAGCAGATTCACTGCCCAGCAGCCACCAGCTGCCACTGGTTCCAATATACATGGGTAAGTCAGTGCTGGGGAACTTTTAGCCCTCCTCTGTTGTTGGACTCCAGTTTCCAAACAGACTGTACAGACTGATACTTCTTTCTCAGTTCTGTGAATAGGAAGCAACTTATAGAGTGGTCTGTTTGGTTAATTCTAAACATGACAAATAGTTTGACATGCTAACTATTTTCCCAAGCCAACTGAACTTTTCCTTTCCTTCTAGTGTGTTTTGTTGTGTAACTTAGACTGTATGCCTACAGGACAGGAGCTGCTTTATTTTACAGAGTGCAAAGTGATTTTTAGATGTTTTATTATAATTAATTGTTATTATTTTGGCTGAGTACATGATTTGGTTTGTCTTTTAATATAAACAAAAACATATGTTTTAAATAGAAGAAACCCACATCATCTGAAATAGCTAGAAGATATCTCGAACAGATCACGAAAAGAAAAAGAAAAAAGAGACCACAAACAAGCTCACACACCATATAATCTAAGATGCCATTACAATGTTCTGTGAAAACAGACTGCTGAACAAACTTTTTAGCTCAACTGAAGTCTGACTTTGCAAAAAGCTCAATCACTGTTTTATTATTTATTGGATTTCATATTCAGTTCATGAACCATGTTTTACAAGGGAATGACATGTCCAACTAAATTATTAGTGTGGTTTTGGAACACTACACGCATACTTGATTGTAATTAGTTCCAAAAACAATCCAGCTGGAAGAAATATATATGTGAAAAATTCTTCCCATCATTAAGAGATGTGGAAACTAAATGCCACTTTGTGAAATAATCTCTTGGTCTTTATGGGAGAGAGCACAGAAGCATAACAGAAGAGTCACAATGAAACATACAGCTCTGCAACAGATTTTTTTCAAATGAAAGATTCTTAACTATAATGACTTCTAGAGTCGCTGGTACAGACAGGCAGTGATGAAAGTTCAGTCATTCTTCCAAATCAAAAGCAGCACTCCTGACCAGCAATCTTTGCAATGAAGAGAGGAAAAAAATACCTAATACATTTATGAGCAGTTATCCTTCACATACTGAAGGGCCAAACCACATGTTTTTCAATATATTTTTTTCTCCTTTCAGGTTTGCTGTTGTTGTGATTTCTAATGAAAAGCACCTCTGCAAAAATCATGAGTGGAGCAGGCAACTGGAGTGACAGGACTCCAGTGTCAGTGGGGCAGTAAGTCTATTCTGGGTTTAGTCTGAAGGAGTGATCCAAGGTGCTGAATCTATTTTGCATATAGAGTTCAGTACCTTGGAGATTTCCTTTAAAATATTGGTTAAAGCCTGGACTGGATTCACTGTTTGGCCAGCAAGAGAACAGCTAACCACCACTTGACAGGTGTATAACAGAAAGAAATAAGACCTGATTAGATCAGGTGAACCAATGCTGCAAGATGCAGAGGTATGTTTGCCAATTCTTGACACTGAGCCTTGTCCAGAGCATGTGCCAATGGATCAGGAACCCTTCAGCCAAAGAACTCTGAATGGTAACTCCTGGAAATAGCTACCCCTGAAGAGCCAGAGCTTGGAAAAGTTATTTGTACCTGAACAGGAGCCAGCCTGGCCAGGGAATTTTGGAAGCTGTACTCCAAAAATGAATTTTTCCACACTGCACTTGTACCCTTTACATAAGAGGCCCTCATTCCCCATGGCTTCCTCAAGGCATAAGATGGGAGATGACAGGATGACAAGCTTCAGGCTTGAAGGCTATTCCTTGAAAGCTTCCCATTCTTCAAGAATGGGGCACAGCTTAGGAGGGGGATGTAAGACCTCAAATGATTCTGTTGATGCCAAATATGAATGTGAAACTGAGATCTTGTGATTCCAGCGGCACCCCCTGAGGCCAGGCCTGCTTCCCCGCAGGTGTGTCCTAGTGCCCTGTGATTTCTTGTTTGTGGTCAGCACAGGGATATAGGCCATTTCTGCATGAGACTGTTATAGTGCTATTATTGCACTTTCAACATCTTATGGCATCCTGGGGTTTGCAGTTTAGGGAAGGTTCTCAAAGGCCCCTCCCTGAACTGCAAACCCCAGGATTCCATAGGATGTTGAAAGTAGAATAATAGCACTATGACAGTCTCGTGCAGAAATGGCCATAATGTTTCTCCTGTAGTGAGGGATGTAATGCAGGGATATAATCTTTCTCCTATAGTGAAGTATATAATGCAGGGATATAATCTTGTTCTCCATTAGAGAGCACAGCAATTAGCGGGGCAGCAATTTTGAGCAGAAGAATAGCACAGTAGTCAAGGATTAAGTATCTAACTACACTGTTGGTGCTGTGTGCACGACTATAGCTTTTTGTAAATGTTTGTTTAAACAACGTTTCAAAACAAAGTCACAGAACTATCTGTGGCATGTAATTTGGCCCTAAGGCACTATCCATTTGTGGTAAGCACATAATTATTTATATACAGCAACAACTCCCAGTGCATGACAATCTTACACAATAACAGATTCATTCCCTTTGAAATGTACAATGGCAATTTGTACTTAATAAAAATAAAAATAAAGTTAGATAGTAAATGGACACCAGAAAAACAAAACAAAACAAAAACCAGAGAATTGTTTTTTAGAATATAAATGGAATCAAGGCTTTTCTTGACCTTGGATAGCTGGTGAATGTCCTAATATAATACCTGAAAGAAATGAGATACAACATAAAAATACAAATAGCCAAGATTATATCATACAATACTTTCACACAGATTGCTTTAATCTCACATTTCTATTATTTTGAAGAATTTGAGAATCTTAGATCTCTATTTACTTGCTTTGAAAAAATATTCACTTGAAACCTTCAGTGGGTTTTCAAACTGAAAGAACTGATGGTGAATATTAAGAAAATATTTTAGCATTTAGCATTTATTTATTTCTATACCGCCTATCAACTAGTGTTATCTAAGCGGTTTACAATGTATTTTTAGCTAATTGCCCCCAACAAGCTGGGTACTCATTTTACTGACCTGCGAAAGGATGGAAGGCTGAGTCAACCTTGGAGCCTGGCAGGATTGAACTCACAACCTTGTGGTTGCAGTACTGGCATTTAACCACTGCGCCACCAGGGCTCCATTTCCATTTCCAATATCACTTCAGAGATCACTTTAAACCGTAAGTAAGAATGCTGCCTAGTGCAGTTTTCCTCAATCTGGGGTCTTCCAGATGTATTGGAATCAGTGTTATGCCAAATACAAGTTGTGTTACTGATGCATGAAAACAAAAGAGCACGGGAATAGGAACAGAAGGGTCTTATTTTAAGATACTGATTCCAAAAGGAAGCATTACATATGCATTTATGGCTAGTTTACATGTACATGAGTCAGGATGAAAGCAGACAAAATGTGGGAGATCTGAGTTTGTATATCATGCAAATTTTGGAAAATGGCAAATGCAATTGTGGGGGTCAGGGTAAATTTTTCAAAAAGCACACACGACTTAACATTTCCTGTCATGTTCTGGAAAGCTGAAACCATGCAGTCCATACCTACCTGTCATTGGCCCCAAGCAATAACACACAGAAGAACATATGAAAATCTATGTTTTGTGGTACAGGCAAGTAATGGCTTTGTGAATGAGAGGAGGAGCAATTTCAATAGAGAAAACAGAGTAGAGAGCAAAAGTTAACTCCTCCTCCGCCCCCAGTGCTGAGCTTCCATTCCAAATATCTGGCTGGAAAATAATGAAAGGACATACACTCTTACTGCTTCTCTCTATTTTCCACTTCTGAAACAGCTACTAACTTTTTAAAAAAGTGTCATGGAAACTCAGTTACTTCCATATGTATGGAAAGAGGGCATGCTGATCAAATATGCAGATGACACCAAATTGGGAGGGGTTGCTAATACGCCAGAGGACAGGATCAAAATTCAAAATGATATTGAAAGATTGGAGAGCTGGAGCCAAAGCTAATAAAATGAATTTCAACAGAGAGAAGCGCAAGGTCCTACACTTAGGCAGAAAAAACGGAATGCACAAATATAGGATGGGGGACACATGGCTGGATAACAGTACATGTGAAAGGGATCTAGGAGTCTTGGTAGATCACAAGTTGAACATGAGACAGCAGCGTGATGTGGCAGCCAAGAAAGCCAACGCGATTCTTGGTTGCATCAATAGGAGTATGGTGTCTAGATCGAGGGAGTTAATGATGCCACTCTATTCTGCATGGGTTAGACCTAATTTGGAATACTGTGACCAGTTCTGGGCACCTCAATTCAAGAAGGACATTGACAAGCTGGAGCATTTCCAGAGGAGGGCGACCAAAATCGTGAAGTGTCTGGAGGCCATGCCCTCTGAGGAGCATCTTAGGGAGCTGGGGATGTTTAATCTGCAGAAGAGAAAGTTAAGAGGGGACATGATAGCCATGTTTAAATATTTGAGCGGGCTTGTTTTCTGCTGCTCCAGAGACTAGGACAAGGAGCAACGGATTCAAGCTGCAGGAAAGGAGATTCCACATGAACCTCTGGAAGAACTTCCTGATGGTCAGAGCTGTCCGGCAGTGGAATATGCTGCCCCGGAGTGTGGTGGAGTCTCCTTCTTTGGAGGTTTTTAAGCAGAGGCTGGATGGCCATCTGTTGGGAATGCTTTGATGTGTTTTCCTGCACAGCAGGGGGTTGGACTGGATGGCCCCTGAGGTCTCTTCTAACTCTATGATTCTATGATTCTATGTATGTTGCATATGCCTGGTCCCTATATAGTTTTTTCAAGATACAGACATACCTTAGTTAACAAAGCCTCTGACAAAGAAGCTCCTTTTTAAAAAGTCTTTTTTATGCACCACTCCCTTTTTTCTTCTCCTCTTCTATCTAGCTCGACATGTTTTAGCAGCATCAGCACTGGGAATATGATCAAGGAGGGCTAAAAAAAAATAGGTGTTCTTAACTGAAGTATGTCTCTAATGTCAAGAAATACATTTACTTTGTTAAGTGAGGTATACCTGTTATATGAAACAATTTGAAATTTCTCTCTCTTCACAATCTGATATGTGACAACAAATTTACCCAAGTACTGTATATTCATCTTTTGATGCTAAAGTAATCAAATAGTGAATGCCGAACCAATCCTAAGTAGTAATCATTTTCCTAGGCAGGCAGCAGGTAAATACGAAATTATAGAAATCATCTGAATACCTGTGGTGGTGGTAAGCACGTGGCCCAATGCAGCAGAGTGTAAAAAGTGCAAAGGCAAACGCAGGTAGGGACCAGGTTGCTACAGCATAACCAAACCACTCTAGTATCTCACCAAAGAAATTTGCTCCTGATATATATGCAAAGAGTCCTCCTGCATGAAAGAGAATTTGTATAAGCACATTTGAGCAGTAAATACTGATTCTTGGAACTTTTAATCTTGTAGAAAGATATAATTAGGATGTGTGAGGATCATAGGCCATTCATGAACAGAGCAGGGGGTGCACTGTACCCCAACATTTCAGGATAAGGTATACCATCTGGACTATGAGCTGCCACTCTCTGAACTCCTCTGAACACCAAGCCAAATCAGGGCAAAAGCTATAATCTAGCAAGTTTTAATCTAGCAAGTTTCTGGGTGGCTCCATCCTTTTCTAAAACTTCAAATTACTTTAGAGTATATGCAATATTGTACACTGCTTTTCAGCCATGATTGTTCACAGCAGTAAGATCAGATCCACAGGCTGATCATCCTGAGAGAACCAAAATGCCAGTTGCTGTCTATGGCAGGTAGCAAGCAATGGCATAACGTGGCTTCTTGTTCTGCTCCTCCCAAGGTCTGGTTCCACTGCCTGGTTCCATTGCTGCAGCAGGACCTGCTCCAGACAGACACATCTGTATAGTGCTCTTACCCCACCTCTTTTGCTAGGCCAGGGATAGTAAAGAGAGATGGGGAGGCAGTGTTTGGGTTTTAGTACTGATACTCAAAAGGACTGGTTTCCAGGGCAGGAAAACTTTGGCCCTCCAGATGTTCTGTACTGCAGCCCTCACAATCTCCTACCATTGATCATGGTGGGTGAAGCTGACAGCAGGTTAAGTCAAAGCACCTGGATGGCCAAAAGTTCCCTATCTTTGACTTAAGCAGCTCAGAATTAGATTCAAGAGGCCTGTTGTTCAATGTGTGTGCCCCATGCACAAAAAAGAGGGGGCTTCGGCCTTCCTCTGTCCAAAACGTTACCTCCTCTCAGTCCCTTGCTTTAGCCATTTTACTCTGTTCATACCAGAAAGCAACAGTCTTAGTACCAAGGTAAGGAAGGGTAAGGTGAGCTGGGCAGAGAGTTGAGTGCCTCTATCCCACACACTCCCATTATTTTCAAAGCAAGACCCTAGTCATTTTTATATAAGAACAAGGAATATAAAAACAAAGCCAAAATGTGTTCTTGCTACAGCCAGACCCTGTTTGGTTGGTCACAACTATGACCCTTTTTGCACCTTACCTTTTCCCGGTGCCGGAGTGCGAGGCTCGTGCAGGAAGACTTCATAGGAACGCTCTTGCATCCCTCCTGCTTGGGCTCTGCAGCTGCTTCCTGGTCACACGAGCGCCCCACCTCTTCTGCTCACAGTGCAGCCTGGGACCTCCCAGACTGCACTGAGGAGAGGACACGTAATCAGCCCGGCTCCCGAGGCTCCGCACACAAGGTAAGTGTGCGTGGGGCCCCGAAGCAATGCGTGACCGCACAGCATTTTCGGCTTTGAGCCGAAAATGAAAAAATGCGTGCACAGTCCGCGTCAGGCTCTTGAGTGTCGTGTAAATGTGAGTGCATTGTGTGGACCACTCCTCACATTTACGCGATGCTCAAGGGGCCCCTTCGCTTCAGAAATGCTGTGTGAAAAGGGCCTTTGAGGAGGATTGCAACCTAGATCAACACTAGTGTAAAATTAACACAAGGGAGAAGCTTATTATCTGAAAACTATAGACCCAAACCAAGAAGACATATGCCAGAGAAAAAACTTCCCTTTCTCAAAGAAAGGGAGAATTCAGGTTTGTCTGGTGGTCTTACATTTTAAATAGAACCCTCACATCCAACTGGAGCTAGTTGCAAAATAATGGCTTAGAGCAGTGGTTCTCAACCTGTGGGTCCCCAGATGTTCGTGGACTTCAGCTCCCAGAAGCCCCAGCCACTATGGTCAATGCTCAGGGCTTCTGGGAGCTGAAGTCCATGAACATCTGGGGACCCACAGGTTGAGAACCACTGGCTTAGAGGGTCAGACAGACTGGAAAAAACAGAAAGTAAATGGTTTTGTTCCTGCCTGTTCTGATTTACTTTTGAGATCTACATGACATTTTTCTCATTCTAAGGTATTCCCAGCATTTACAAGGACTTTTTATTCCCACTCCCCAGGTCTCTTTAAATTAACCCAGTATTTCATGAAACGAAATGTACCTCTTTGTAGCAGTCTGTGTTGCTCCAAAACTAGCTAGGAAATATAGGCCCTTTCCACACTGGGCTTTTTAAATGGTGCAGAGCGACCTCCAACGGAGGTCTTCTGCACCGTAGAGTGGACTGGGGCGGACTACTTTTTGCAGTTTCGCATCTCAATCCTTTCCAGAGCAACCGGAACTGGTCGCGCAGCGTGTTTTTTAAAAACCTCTTTTTAGAGGTTTTTAAAAAGCATGGAGCACGCGACTCCGTGTCGCTCTGTCGCCGTGCTCTGGTGCAGATTTGCAAGTGCGCACTAGTGTGTGCCTGCAGATCTGCCAGGGGCGGGCTTTAGGCTGGCGAGCTTCTCCGGTTGGTGGAGAGCCTCCACCAACTGTAAGCCGCCATTTTGGATGCCGGAGCAGTGTGGAGCGACAAGCTTGCACTGCTCCTTGTCCCGACGGATTCAACCGAACAGTCCCGTTTTCGTGCAGTTTCTTTCCCACATGCGGAAAGGGCCACAGTGACAGTTCCCCGGGACAGCAGATGCAGCAGAGATCGAGCAAGGGAAGAAAGAAATGCTAGTAATAAAAGAAACAGATCCTAACAATTAGCTAGTGTAATAGCCAAGACACTAACACTTTGACTATAACTCCTAATAATTAAACAGGGTTGTGAAAGAATCTCTTCCCCAAGTTGGCCCTGCAGTTCCAAACCCTGGGGATTCTGTCACTCACGTTGCCCATTTTCCCCTCAAGATTCCTCCCTTGATTGGGTACTTGAGGCTCAAGGTGATCCTTACGTGTACCAGTGGATGTATTATTCAGTGGGTTCACTGTGGTGTGACCAGACTCATCATCAAAACGTAACAGGAACAGCCAGACACAATTGTAAAAAAATAAGCAGAAGTTTATTAATACTCACTTAGATCAAACATTATCCCCTGAACTATTTAATGCTTCACAGCTTTCCAAACCCCTATTCAGTTCTTCCCCCAGTTGACTGTCCTCTCTATTACAGCTCTTCCCTATCTTAGGCCATCGGTCTTTCCCTATCTCTCTGCAGTCCTTTCCTTATCTCTATGCCATCTGTCCCAGTCTGCCTTCTGTCAGAGACAAGCTTCCTTTTGGTATTGATGCTTCCCTGTCATCCCAACTTCAGCATTCCTGAGCTTTGATTGGCTGACAGCTTCTCCCTTCGCAAGGGCTCAGTGGAAATTGGTAAATTTCTGAAACTTTGCCAGAATGTACATGTGGCCCGTGATCAGTGGTAGGTGGAAGCAGGAAGAACCCAAGGAAGGAGAGAGGGAAGGAAACCCAAGTTTTTCTAGAAAGAGTTTAGCTGCAAAACCATAAATATGCAGGTAAAATCAAAACAAAAAGAACTGGAAAGTCTTAAATACTTCCAGGGACTTTTCCTTTCTAGATAATCCTATTAAGAATTAAGATACAGACCAGAGCTCAGAAAGCTTACTTTTTGGCCTGCAACTCCCAGAATCCCCTAACCAGCATGACCACAGGGAGATTCTGGAGGTTGTAGTCCAATATCTTTCCCAAACTCTGGAAGAAGGAGTACTCAGCTGAGAAATTTGGGATCAGTATCAGAACCATACTCACAAATGTTTTTTACACAAAAAAACATTCTGGTTTCCCCTCAAACGTTCTTTTTCTGCACTTGAAGGGTCAAATGCTTTCTAATTGTGGTTAATGAGCCAGAAAACCTTTGCAAATCCACTGTAAATTACCCAGACACATTCCTGTAGATTCTGATCTACTTTCTGTACTGCTCTAGGTTGTGCTTCACTTCAGTCTAACTCAGGAAGAGTTTAATGCAAGAAAATTAGTTCCATTCTGTCCCACTTATACGTGGTCCCTCCCGAAACTGCAAACCCCAGGATTCCATAGGATGTTGAAAGTGGAATAATCGTGCTATAAAAGTATAGTGCGAAAATGGCCTAAAAGAAGCAGTCAAGGGCATGAAATGGAGGTAATGAACCAAACCACACTTTCTCTATCCCAGTTCTAGATTCTATGCTCATATCATCAAAGCATTCTTAGTTTCGCACCATGATCCCATTACTTTGTTTATTAATCTCTTCTGCTGAAGGGTAATACCCTAATTACATGAGTTCATTGTAGAACCAGCATCTTCTTCACCCCTTGCCTGTATGCTTCTCAGACTTCAGGGAAAGAATTCCATGGGCAAAGCAGAGTATCCGAGGTCATCCTTTATCTCTGGGATTGGAAAAGAAGAACATACCTTGTGGAATTTTGTATGTGAGCTCTCCAGGTTTTCTTAATTGGCGTAAAAGGTGATCACTGTGGATATTGATTCCCATGCCAAACAGAAACAACAGGAGGCCTAAAGGAAAAAAAATGAGGTGTTTATACTGCTTTAAAACCTATATTTAAATGGTTAATTTTGTTAAGCAAAATTAGAACATTCTGGCCACATTCATCAGGCAGGCTACCCTTAGGCCTCCCAGAAAGGACACCATGGGGAGACACCAACATGGCACTGTACTCCCTGAATTGAGAGCAGAGATGTCTTCTGAACTTGGAACATGACTGTACCACTTATTTATTTGTGTATGTTTTGCCTGCATGCATTTTTAATTGAATGTATTTTTAACTGATACGCTGTTGGTATTCTCCTTCATGGTCTCTGTGCCTCTCACACTAGGAGCTTTCGCGCATGTGTGGTAGCGTTTGGAAGATTCTAGAGCTTAGTAGCTTGGCGGGAAGCCCTCCCCCATGCCTCTACTGAGCATGCTCAGCCCACCGAGCAATGGTCTCTCCTCAGTTCTTTCTTGTCCGCCGTTGCAAACAGAAGGTTCTTGCTTCGTAGCAATTCTTGGCTTGCTTTTCGAATACTTTTTCTGACTTTTGACTTCGGCTTTCGGCTTTGTTCTTGGTATTTGGATTACGGACTTGGATTTTGGTATTTGGATCCCCCCGCCTCCTCTTCTCATCTTTGTCTTCGTCTCTACTCTTCTCCTTCTCCACCTTCTCTTAGCGTCTTAACCTCATTATATGTTGGCCCTCTTCAAGCACTGTTCCACCTGTGGCCGTAAAGTCGCCCTGATCAACAGGCATCGGGATTGCCTTTTCTTTTTTGGGGAAACCCATAACGTTAAGGCCTGCACTATTTGCCGGGAATTCACCACGCAGACGCTTCGGAACCACGCTTTGAGACTGAAATCCCACTGCTGGGAGGAGTCCCTCCAAGAGCGAAACCAGCCAGAAATCCTGACTATGTCGGCATCAACTTCTGGGCATCCAACCACCACCGCCTCAGCGGTTTCGGCGGCTGCCGTACTGCTCACATCAATGGCTACGGACCCAGTACCATCCTCTCGGACGCGATATCATTGCTACCGCGGACCCCGAAGCTACCATCGGCTGCGTCGTTTTGAGAGGCTCCTGCAGGCTCGCAGGCAGCGAAACCATCGAAAACGCTGACCGCTGCCCAGCGGAAGTGTCCTGCCCCTCAAGAGACAATGGGGGAAAAGGAGAAGGAGAAGAAAAAGAGGAAGGAGAAGAAAAAGAGGAAGGAGAAGCGGCACTCACCTTCCAAGGTGACTCGCCCCTTAACACCTCCTCCGACTAACTCACTGGGGACCCAGTGAAGAGTCAGACCCACAAGAGGTCCTTGAGGTGTCCGACGAGGAGCAGCCCGTGGCTACGGACTTGCCCTCGGAACCACCTGTTTTAATGGGTGTGATAACCCCGCTTGGTCATTCTGAGAGGGTGGACCGCCTGGAGGAAGTCCCTGCCCTACAACGTCCTCGGCCACGCGTCAGGCAGACTCCAGCAGAAGCAGATCACGCTCCCCGGAATGACGGGTGAGGCGTCCATCTCCACGCTGTTGGGAGACCTATGTCGAGAGGGCCATGTCTCGCCCTTCGACGGACTTGTCCCACACCTCCACTTCCCATGCAGTGAGGTACGGCCGAGAATACGCCAGATGAGAATATCCACCCTCGTACCTGTCCTACTCACCATCGTATCGGACAGGTACCATCCGGACGCCAGGTACTGGTCTCCCTACCACTGGTCTCACACACCATCCCGCGAGCGGTATCACTCCCAGCATCAACGGTTGCTGAGTCGGTCGGCATCCCGGTCTCCACACTACAGGAGATCCAGGGAACCTACTCCTCACTATAGGGCCGTGTCTCCGCCCCTGAGGGTAACTTCGACCGCCACCCGCCTCACCTCGGACTCTGCCCCGGCAAGGACGATTGTTCCAACCACCGTTGTCACACAGGCGATACAACGCCCGAGGCTCACGACAGTACCGATCTCAATATCTTCGGTAACCCGGATGACAGCCATTACGACGACATTGCCAGAGGCTACGGTACCCGCCGCGATACCGCGCTACAAACAACGATGCCAGCGGTTACCCTGCAGATTCCATCCAGGTCTGTTGAGAGGCCCCTGTCTCCGTCTTCCCGGTCCTTTACGAGACGGACCCCGGATATGGACGAGTCAACGGCAACGTCCAGGAGTCTCCCCCCTTGACATTCGGGGAACCAGACCAGAGTCAGCACCAGAGGATGTAAAACAGTTCTCCGCCATCCTTCTGCATATGGCCATGGCGCTAGGACTAAGGTTCCCCAACCAGGCTCCGGCAGTACAGGATCCAGTGTACCAATACGTTGACACCTGCCTGCCATCCACCGCCCCCAACCTTTCCTGCCAGCCTTGACCAAGGCCCTGAAGCATCCTTGGGCCAAGCTAGCATCCGCACAGCCGTCCCGCACCAGCTCGAACATCTTATCGACGCAGAAGGATGAGGTGGACTTCCTGTTTATGCACCCGGTGCCTAACTCTATTGTGGTGGAGTCTGCCCAAACTAAAGGTGGGAATCGGGCTCATACTACACTGCCCGACCGCGAGGGATGCCGGTTAGACACTTTTGGGAGGCGCTTTTACACCGCCGCCTCCCTTATTGCCAGAGTGTCTAACA
Source organism: Iguana delicatissima (assembly GCA_948472985.1). Taxonomy (NCBI): domain Eukaryota; kingdom Metazoa; phylum Chordata; class Lepidosauria; order Squamata; family Iguanidae; genus Iguana; species Iguana delicatissima. The sequence continues at coordinate 147,488 of CAOKZL010000048.1, read as the reverse complement.
CACGGGCGTGCATGGCAGCCTATGCGAGGAACCTCCTTGACAGGTTTGGACCTCTTCTTTCCAATCTGCCAGAGAAGCATCGAGCAAATGCCCTCCAGTTCTTCAATGAAGAGGTGGTCCTTGCAAACCAGCAAATCATCTCTGCGAGGCATGCCGTGGAGGTCGCCGCCCAGGTCCTTGTTGGGTCTGTGGCCTTACGCCGCTACGCCTGGCTCCAATCATCAGGCCTTCAAGAGGACAGCAGGAGGAGGATTGAAGATCTCCCCTTCGATGGCCAGGGGCTGTTCCACGCGACAACCAATGACGCCATGGACCACCTCGTCAAGGCACGCCTGACGGCCAAGAAGATGGGCATCCATCAGCCCCAACAGCCTGGTGTAGCTTCGGTTCCCGCCTGTCCTGGCACAGATCTTCATCTTCCACCTTCCAGCCTCGCTCACCCCGCTCGGGCCCGCCCGTCCGTCGACCTCATCCTCAACGCGGAGACCTCTTCGAAGGTGCCCATCTTCGTCCTCAAAGAAATCCTCCTCCGGGACAAAGTCTTGGTTTTGACCTGATTTGCAGATCACCACCACTACCATCCTTCAGCCTGCCAGCAGCCCTAGAAGATCAGCCGAGCCTGGCCAGGAACTCGCGGAGTGGCATCAGGTCACTACAGACTCTCGGGTCCTCTCCATCATCCGTCTTGGCTACGCCATAGAGTTTGGAAGTATTCTCCATGAGGTGTCTATTATTCCACCCTGGCCAGCCCGGCCCTGCTGGAAGAGATCTAGTCCCTCCTGCAAAAGGGAGTGATCAAACAACTCCCGCCCTCGGCCTCTACCACCGGCTTCTTCTCCTGGTACTTCACAGTACTGAAGTCGGATGGGATCCTGCAACCCATTCTGGACCTCAGAGAGGTGATTGAATACATCCACCCCAAGAGATTCAAGATGGTCACGCTGTTGTCGATCCTTCCTTTCCTTCGCCGAGGGGACTGGTTCGCATCCATCGATCTTTGGGATGCCTATTTTCACATTGCCATTCGCCCGCAGCACAGATGATACCTCCGGTTCGCGGTCGACGGTTTCTGTTACCAGTACCCGGGGATACCCTTCGGCCTCTCGTCCGTGCCACGGGTCTTCACGAAGTGCATGGCCCCCGTGGTGTCGTTCCTGCGGATGAAGGTCATCTCCATCTATCCCTATCTGGACGATTGGCTGTTGGTGGCGTCCTGCAGACATAAACTCTTCACGGACATTCACAAGACACTTACTCTTCTGACCTGCCTCAGTCTCCAGGTCAACCCGAAGAAGTCCCATCTAGAGCCCGCCAGGGTTCTCGACTTCACTGGGGCAACCTTGGACTCGGTATCAGCCAAGGCCTACTTACCAATGGACTGCGCACGGACGCTTTGTCGGGACGCGTCCACTGTCTTCAACGCCCCAACGGTATCAGCGAGGAGAATCCAGCAGCTCCTCGGGTACATGGCCTCGACTACCGCCGTGACCTACCTGTCCAGGCTCTGTGCGCTGCCTCTTCAGCACTGGTTCGTCCGAGTCTTCGACCCACTCCTTGACAACCAGAGACATCTCCTTCGACTGCCGCCGCAGGTGCAGCGCTCCCTACATGGTGGCAGTCCTACCACAACCTACTCTCCGGCATGCCCTTTCGGGAGCCGAATCCACATGTCACCATGACCACGGATGCCTCCCTCTTTGAATGGGGAGCTCACTGTGGCGACCTCAGAGTCTGGGGCCGGTGGATCGACGACGAAACTGTCCTCCACCTCAATGCCCTCGAGCTGCTCGCCATCTGGAAAGCTCTGAGGGCCTTTCGTCCATCTCGTTACCGGCCACATGGTGTTGATCCTGACAGACAAAACAGCGGTCTGCTGCGTCAACAGGCAAGGAGGGACTCATTCGACCACCCTCCTCAACATTGCCCTCTATCTCTGGGACTGGTGTGTCTCACTCCGAATCCATCCGGTGGTGGTTCACCTTGCCGGGCAGGAGAACACCACAGCGGACGCCCTCAGCAAGGACACCACTACCCACCACGAGCGGGCCCTCTTGACTGAGGCATTCCAGATGATTTGAGATCGGTGGGCGAGCCGACGATCGACCTTTTTGCCACCAGTCAGAACGTGAAGTGCCGCCAGTACTGTTCGAGGGCCGGCCGGGATCGCCATTCCATCGGCGATGCCCTTCAGTTCCAGCGGAGTGAGGTACTCCTCTACGCGTTTTCCGTTCCCCATCCTCAGCCAAATGATATCGAAGATCCTCGCAGACCGAGCCGACGTTGTCCTTGTAGCCCCATACTGGCCAAGCCAGCACTGGTTCAGCCCCCTGTTCGAGGCTGCTCGCGGTTGGATCCTCTGGCTTCCCACGACACCGGACCTCCTGTTGCACTCCAACGGGCTCGTCCTCCACCTGGACCTGCTGCTCCTGGCCCTCCATGCCTGGAGGATATTGCCCTAGACAACCCCGCCATTGGTAACATCTTGATCGCAGCCAGGAAGGAGTTGACATGCCCAACTATCATTATAAGTGGCAGCGCTTCGTCAGCTTTGCTGAGCAACGACGGGAGCTGGTATCGCCTGTCAACCTGCCTACCATGCTCCACTTCCTCCTACACCTTCGACAGCAGAGCCTGGCATTCCCTTCGCTGAAGGTCTACCTCGCCGCTATTGTGGCAACCAGCCACCATGATCTCCATCGGCAGCCCTCTTCCATCATAGTACCGTGAAGCAGTTTCTGAAGGGCCTGCAGCACCTTTATCCACCAGTATCGCTGCTGCTACCGCCATGGTCACTTTCCCTGTGCTGTCGCAGCTGACAAGACCACCCTTTGAGCCCATGGCAACCGCAGAAGACAGGCTGCTCACCATGAAAACTGCCTTCTTGGTTGCTGTCACCCTCCACCAGGTAGGCGGGAGAGCTGACAGCCTAAGGTCTGACGAGCCTTACCTCATTTTCCATAGGGACAAAGTGGTCCTTCAGCCTGACATCTCATTCCTGCCGAAAGTGGTGTCTAACTTCCACCTCAGCCAAGACATCATCTTGCCAACCTTCTATCCGGATCCGACTACACCTTTGGAGCGATCCTTTCACTCCCTGGATGTTCGTCGGGCCTTGGCCTTCTACAAAAGGACAGGACTGCCTCCTTTTGACACACCCTGCACCTCTTTGTGTGCTATGGCAGGCATTGAAGAGGCCACAAGGTATCCACCCAACGTTTCTCGAATGGGTGGCCCAGACTATCCAGCTGGCATATGAGCTCGCCAAGAAGCCTCCGCCAGTTTCCTCCGGGCTCATTCCACCAGAGCCGTGGCAACATCTGCAGCCCTCGTGCGAGGGGTTGACCTGCAGGAACTCTGCCGTGTGGCGACCTGGTCCCAACCATCGACCTTCATGCGCCACTACAGACTGCACTGCCGTTCCCATAGAGATGCCCGTTTTGGACGTGCTGTGCTGGCTTCTGTTCTCTAGTAACTGACCCACCATCCTACCGGTAAGCTACACAGTCTCCTAGTGTGTGAGGCACAGAGACCATGAAAAAGAACAAAAGGTTGCTTACCTGTAACTGTGGCTTCGAGTGGTCATCTTTGCCCTCACACACACACACACACACACCCAGCCATCCCCTCTTCTCAGGTCCTTTACTGGCGGACTACAGAACTGAGGAGAGATCATTGCTTGGCAGGCTGAGCATGCTCAGTAGAGGTGTGGGGGAGGGGTTCCCGCTAAGCTACTAAGCTCTAGAATCTTCCAAACGCTTTTGCGCGTGTGTGAGGGAACAGATGACCACTCAAAGAACCATAGTTACAGGTAAGCAACCTGTTCTTTTGAGTATAGCTTTTGCTGCTTTATCTGTACTTTACATTTATTCCCCTTAAGCTAAGTTTTTAGTAGAAAGGCAAGGTGTGAATCAAATAAGGACGTAAATATAGATATTAATGAAACCTGGACGCCCAACTGAACTTGTGGACAAAGAGGTGCTGTGGCACCAAGAGACTAAATAATAGCTTGAGCTTTTATATTCCTGATCAGAAATACAATGGAATATAAATAAATACATATATATGTATGTAATATATGGGGCTTAAGATACAGTAAGGGGTAAGCAAAGCCGATAAGGGTGTGAGGCATTTACACACAAGAACACAACACAAACATGAACAAAATCTGAGTATCTGTTTGAGTACTAAAGCATGAATAATAAATATTTGTCTCCACTAAATAATAAATAATAAATAAATGTGAATACTAGATAGATAGATAGATAGATAGATAGATAGATAGATAGATAGATAGAGCAAGCAACCAAAATGGCAAAGAGTCTAGAAGCCATGCCCTATGAGGAATAGCTTAGGGAGTTGGGTATGTTTAGTCTGCAGAAGAGAAGATTAAGAGGGGACATAAGAGCCATATTTAAATATTTGAAGGGATGCCATGTCGAGGAGGGAGTGGACTTGTTTTCTGCTGCTCCAGAGACCAGGACAAGGAGCAAGTTGCAGGAAAGGAGATTCCACCTGAACCTCTGGAAGAACTTCCTGATGGTCAGAGCTGTCTGGCAGTGAAATATGCTGCCCCGGAGTGTGGTGGGGTCTCCTTTTTTGGAGGTTTTTAGGCAGAATGGATGGCCATCTGTTGGGAATGCTTTGATGTGTGTTCCCTCATAGCAAGGGGTTGGACTGGATGGCCTTTGTGATCTCTTCCAACTCTAAGATTCTATGATTCTATGTGTGCGCACATACTTTCAAGCTGCCTGCTGACTTATGGTGACCCTATGAATTTCATAGGATTTTCTTAGGCAAGGAATACTCAGAGATGGTTTTGCCAGCCCTTTATTCTGAAATATAGCCTGTAGCACCTGGTATTCTTTGGCGGTCTCCCATCCCAGTACTAACCAGGACTGACTCTGCTTAGCTTGCCAGATCAGATGAGATCTGATGCCTTTAGGGTATTAATCCCCACTAAATATTAATAAAATATAATAAATATATCCCCACTCAGCCATGGAAACCAACTGAGTGACCTTGGGCAGGTAAGACTCTCAGCTTAAGAGGAAGGCAGTGGCAATGGCAACCTCTTCTGAACAAATCTTGAGAAAATAATCCTAGGATAGCGGTGATCTAGGGCCATTTCCGCACTACACTCTTATAGCATGATTATTCCATTTCAACATCTTATGGAATCCTGGGATTTGCAGTTTAGGGAGGGGCTGACTGGCCGTCCCCTCCCTAAACTGCAAACCCCAGGATTTCATAGGATGTTGAAATGGAATAATTGTGCTGTAAGAGTGTATTGCGGAAATGGCCTAAGTCAGAGTCAACTGGAAGGCATGTAACAGTACCTATAGTGGCAGTTGTTTTTGCTCCCACATGGTAAGATAGCAAGTCTTTTTTGGAAAAAAAAGAAGGGAAGGAAAAAGACGATAAGAGGCATGCGTCATCTGTAAATCTATTTTACACTCCATTTCCTCAGTTGTACTGATGGAATACAATAGTCAAGCTTCAGGAATAAATTGAACAGTTACATGATTATAACTATGGAATGAAACTTATGAATATAAAAGAAACTGTCTCATTCAGAAGCCGCCAGGCTCTCATCTGACTATGAGTTCATTCCTGGAGCATCTTTTGTAATGGAGTAAAAGGCTGAATAAAGAGAGACGTAACACAGACGAAATCAAGAAGTTACTGTTTGAAGCAGACTCCTAAATAGCAACTGTTTCCTTGAAACTCCCTCTAATGGTTGGATTTTACCAATACAAAATCTGTACAGTTTATCTCCCGAAGGTGTTTTTACATATCTATTTTAGTATGTTGCAGGATAAACAAAAATCTTTGGGCATCATAAAGGCTAAGAAATTTTGCAAAACATTCTTTCTCTTTAGCTATTCAAACTACTGTTTCATAGACTTGACATTTAGACAAATACTGTGTCCTCCTCTTTGTGATTAAACACTCAGATCTGACACTTTTGACAGGGCTCAAAATGGCCAGATGCTTGACATAACACAACTATAATTACCTGATGTAAATCTTAGGTTGTTGCACCAGTCATCAGGGTATTCAGCGCAGTAAATCATGTAATAACCTTGAAGGAAGCCATTAAAGGTACAGAACAACACACCAAAATACAGTGTCTTCAGTGGGAAAGGCCTGCCTCTTGTAAGGAATGAATAAATGAATGTCCTGAGGGTAAAGAAAAATACACATACATACACACAACATCAAACATCTGGAAATACCAATTATTACAATTATGTAACAATATTATAGTAATATTGCGTAATGATAAAAACATTCTAACAGTTCCAATTAAAATAGATGCAATGTTCGTAAGTGCACTAGCAGGCTGCCAAGCACCCCTTTTTCATCTCATTTCATTTCATCATCACTTTGCAATGACTTCAAGTTCTATTACGATTAACATCTACTGTAGACTTTAACCTGCTTCAGCTTCATTTTTGCTAAAAAGAGGAAGTAGAATATGTGTTTGACGGTGTGTGTTGTCTTTAATCAGCATGCATCACCCATGAACAAGAAAGCAGCTAAGAGCAGTTAGTGGGAACCCACATACACATCTGAACAGACTGCACAGCAGGGATGGCCTGTGGGTCTGTCAGCGGGATGCCTCACCCTAAAATGGCAGAAGAGATGTTTCCCAATCTTGAAACATGATGCTGCATAGATACTTAACTTTATTTGCAAAAGCCTTCACTGGAGAAACTCCTGGAGAGTTTTATGAGCATCCCTTCTCCTGGTACTCTCTAGAAGTGCTGGATTACAACTCTCATAACCCTATGTCCAGTCCAACACATAAGAAGTGTTGGTTGGATCGTGCATACCAAATCATTTGTTAACAGAAACTATTGACTATTCATCAGGAAAATCAGATATTGTGGTGTACCAATTTATTTTAGAGGGATCCATAGCTTTTAATGACCTACAGAATCAAAGGCTTTGCTAAAATCTATAAAGCACCATTTGATTTTCGTCTGAAATTCTTTGGTGTGTTCCATTAGCCAACATATATGTTTGCAATATGATCTCTAGTGCCTCTTCCTTTTTTGAACCCAACTTGGATGCCTGATGTTTGTCACTCCATATATGGCGGAAGTATTTGTTGTAAAATATTGAACATCTCACTTTGCTTGCATGGAAGATTAATGTGATAACCTGATGGTTACTTTAGACCCTGGTGTCTTCTTTTTTTGAGGACTGAAACATAAATTGAGTGTTTGCAGTCTTTGGGTCATTGTTTTGGCCTGTATATTTGGTACCAGGGTTTTTGTTTTGTTTTTTGTTACAATTTGGATGTATTTAATCTATAGCTTGAAACAGCTCTTTTGGTATGCCATCTGTTCCTGATGATTTATTTCTTCCAACTGTTTTGAGAGTAGCTTTCACTTCTCTTCCTAAAATTGTGGTTCATCATCACAAAGTTCTTTCTGGGAAGACTGTTATCCTTTCAACTCTTTTGTATAGTTCTTTAGTATATTGCTTCCATAATCTTTTAATTTTGTGCTGATCATATAAGACAGTAGTTCTCAACCTGTGGGTCCCCAGATGTTTGTGGACTTCAGCTCCCAGAAGCCCTGAGCATTGACCATAGTGGCTGGGGCTTCTGGGAGCTGAAGTCCACAAACATCTGGGGACTCACAGGTTGAGAACCACTGATATAACATGTTCCACAATTGATCATATAACATTCTTATTTTTAGTTTAAATTTCCCTTCGATTCCTTGGATTTGTAGATATGGTCTCCTATACATACTTTTTGTTTTCTTTGTTCTGTTTCTTTGCATTGATTGTTATAGTAGTTCAATCAATCAATCAATCATTTAGTCATTGACTAAATTTATAGTAGTTCTCTCTGTCCCTATACACAAGTTACTAAATAGTTGTGTTCAGGATCCTGACCATGTTTCTGCCAGTCTTTTACTTCTGCTTGCTTCTGCTTATCATCTGTCTGTCACTATTTGAAAAGTTTCATCAATCATTCAGTGAGACTTTTTTCCCCTTTTGGCTACAGATAGATTTTTTTTTGTGGGGGGGAGTATTCTTCTCTGATAATGTCTCTGTGTACAGTCCAGAATTCTTCTGGTTCGTAGTCACTTAGGCTTAGTAGCACAAATTTGTTCTTTATGTGGCTTTTAAATTGTACAGAGACGTTCTTTAGATTTTGGCACAGTGATTGATTTAGTATACTTCTTTACCTTTATTCTAATTTTTTATTCTAATTAGCAATTTATGGCCTGTGCCACAATCTGCTCCAGTTCTTGTTTTTGCCAAGAGAACAAAACTTCTCCAATTTCTGCTTCAAATTATGTAATCTATATGATTTTTATACTGGCCATCCAATGGCATCCATGTATAGAGCCATCTGTTTGGCTGTATGAATAATGCATTTGGAATGAACAAACCGTTGGCTCTGTAATATTTGATAGGTTGTCTCCTGCTTCACGTCTTGACCTTAAGCCAAATTCTCCAACAATTTTTGCTGTTTTTCCTACTTTTGCCTTCCAGTCACCAATGTCCTGTTTTGAGGTGTGATAAACTTCCTCTTGGATGCCAGCTCAGAGTCATTCAACTTCTTCCTTTTCTGTCTCTGTGAATGGAACATGAACTTGGATTATTGTTATACTGATATGTTTTCCCTGAGTTCTTATTGATGTTGTTTGTCAAACTTTGTATTATACCCTGACTGCTTTTCCTACATCTTGCCTCACTATTAATGCCACCTCATTTTTAATTGGGTATCTTCAGAGTATCCAAATTATCAACGTTATTTATTTATTTATTGAAAAAGATGCTTCACACAAGACAAATTTCCTAAGCACAGATCACTATGTGTATAACATAATCTTTGTTTATGTTATTGTGTGGATTTTCCCTGACCTTCTTCTAAGCTTGTTTGTCTTCCTTAGAGTGCTAGAACTGAATTCAACAGACTGCCTCGTTAAGGCAATCAGAATCACGGAAATGTTATTCTATCATACTAAAAGAAAATGGGTGACTGTTTCTGCCATGGGATTAAGATCATGAGGTCTAGAAACTTGGCATCAGTACCAAAGGGATCACGTGTATGTGCACCTTTGGTTAATTGTGGATTTTAAAAAAGGCCTAGGATATTCATTTCCTCAGAGTGCCTCCTAACTCTGAATTCTTGAAACAGAAGGGGTGTATGCTGTTCCTGATATAGAAGTGGAGAGAATAAGCAGAAGGAAAGAATGAACAAGTACCAGGGGGAATAGAGAGAAGGAGTAGCAAGAAAGAAAAAAAGTGAACAAGCAATAGGTGAAATAGGAAGAAGAAAGAGAAAAAAAGAAAGTGCACAGTGGAGTGGGCTGAATGTAGGAAATAATGAGTTTCTATTTCTTGTGAAACTAAGTATTTTGACTAGTAGTATAAAACTGGTGAAGTAGGCAGGGATTTTCTGGCATGAACACAATTGCAAATAGCATTTTGCCTTTAAAGAGGGGAAGTCAAAAACTAGTCAATATCATGCTAAGGCACAGAAAAAGAGATTGCTTGAACGTGGCTTCACAAACTGTTTCAAGTGTGTGATCGTACAGAAGGGGATGGCACTGTGCCAACATTAATGTATTCAAAAGCTCCTAAACTAACAATTTAAGCAACAGAGGAGGAAACATCAGATTTAACAAGGGAAAGAACTTGGCAGCCTTTCAAAAGGAAAATAAGTCAGTTCCCAGACCGAAGGAAGCAGGGTCCCTGCCAGAGCAACAGTGACGAGGTCGGCTGCCAAGAAAAGAACAAATCGGTTTGTAGAACTAAATGCCTGGAAGATTATCTGAACAGGAATAAGCAACTGTCCATCACCACAGAGTTCTATGTACATCTCACCAGGGTGTTATATGCAACCCAGTTCTTAGGGGACTGAGTAGTTCCAAGGGTCCAGTGACTGTCTTGGTTTGTTTTCCTATCAAAGGAGATTATAGGAGAATAGGATATTGGAATGTCACAAAATATGCTCATTTGCAAATATATAAGTTGAACATAGGTGAAGGTATTCCTTAAAAGCTCCAACAAACTGGAAACTCTACAAAGATATGGATTGAAAGCAGGCTATAAGATAAACAGAGAAAAGACAATGATGATGACTCTCAACATGACCAAAAAAGAGCAGGCTGATCTGGAGACAAGATCTGGATATCAATTGACTAAGAAAACAAAATATTTAGGAATTATTATGATGAAAAGAACCAAGAACTATTTGAGAATAATTATTCAAAAACATGGAAAGAAGTTAAACATGATATGGAAAAATGGAAAAAGTTGAATTTATCCTTTTTGGGTAGAATAAATGCTTTCAAAATGTCTTTATTACCAAAGCTTATGTTCCACTTTCAAAACCTACTAATAATAGGGAAAGAGAGGATATTTAAGGAATGAGAAAAGGACTTACAAAAATTTATTTGGCAAGAGAAAAAACCAAGAATCAGATTTAAAATACTTCAAGACGCAAAAGAGACAGGAGGACTTGATTTACCATCATTAAACATTTATTATTACGCATGTTGTTTAGATTGGATCAAAGACTGGATTCAATTAGAAAATACAACTATTAAAGAATTAGAAGAAATAAACAATAGATTTGGATGGCATGGATATCTATGTTATGATAGATCAGCAGTGAATAAAGAGTTTAAAAACCATTGTATCTGAAAGGCATTGTTGAAGGTTTGGTCACAAATAAAGCAAAAATTTTATACAAAATTACCAGTATGGACCTCACCACAAGAAGCCTACAAAATTGCCCCAACAAAACAAGGAAATTTATTAACATATCAAGAGTTATTGAAATGGGAGGGCGATAAACCAAGAATGCGTACAGAAGAAGAATTAAAGGCTGAGGAACATGAACTAAACTGGTTTCCATCGAGACAACTTAGAGAAAGATATAGAGTGGATCAAAAATTATACAGATCTGAGAGAAAAGAGAATGAGTTAGATTTACTGAAGAAAGGAAATCAAAAGAAAAGAATCTCTAAATTTTATAGATTATTGTTGAAAAGAGAAATGGAATCAGAAGTAGTTAAAGATACAGTGGTTAGATGGGCACAGAACTTGGGACATTTAATCGAATTAGAAATGTGGGAAAGAGTGTGGAAAACAGATATAAAATTTACACCAAATGTAAATATAAGAGAAAATTTTTATAAAATGTATTATAGATGGTATATGACCCCAGAAAGATTACAAAAAATGAAAAATGGGAATGCAAATTGTTGGAAATGCGATGAAGAGACAGGATCTTTTTTTCATGGGTGGTGGACATGTAAGATAGCAAAAAAATTTTGGAAGGGGGTACATGATGAAATTCAGAGAATTTGTAAGTTGAATTTTGAAATGAAACTGGAGTTTTATCTGTTAAATATGCTAGGGCAACAAAAGGAAATAAGAAGTCATCAGAAGATATTAGTGTATTTAATAACTGTGGCAAGGTTAACATATGCGCAACACTGGAAAGAAAAGAAATATATTGATATTGAGGAGTGGAAGTTAAAAGTTCTGGATATGATAGAGATGGGAAAATTAGCATTTTCTTTGAAGAATAAATCTATCCAGAATTTTGAAAAAGAATGGAAAGAAGTATTGGATTGGGCAAAGATATAAATGTATAAGAAATCAAGAAGAAATAATGTAATTGTTCTCTTCTCTGTAAAATGGAAATTATGTTTGTATGTAATGGAAATAAGCAATTGCAACTGGAAGATTTAAGCCTGGAAGTATGTTTTTTTTTTAAATTTTCGAGATTAAATCTTAATAAATTAAGATAAATAATAAAATAAATAAATAAATAAATTATTACAAAAGAAAAAGCTCCAACAAACAACTAAGGTCTACTGCCCCCACTTCAAGTCTTTAAGGATACCACCAACACTTTAAGATGCCTATGGAGCTCACAATCAATTCTCTGTGCGTCTGCTTCTGTTTCTCAAAATGAAAGCCCGTTGTTCTTTGCACACGTGCGCGCACACACACACACACACACACACACACACACTTTGCCTGCTGAAGATGGGGCGGGTGCAAATTAAGACCCAAGTGAGTCATCTTTTGTGAGCATCACCTAGCCTTCTTAGCTCCTAGAAAGATTCATCACCAGTACATCCCAAGCTAGCCACAGATTTCTGTGGAAGGTATTGCCTCCTTGCAACCCATACTTTACTGAGACAGACCTAATAGGAAACCTATTACCAGTAACAGAAGAATTAGCCACGCTGACTGGGAGATTAGGAAATTGTAATTCCAAGAAGTAACTTTTCTAAACTTGACTATTACATTATATTTCCCCCCTTTGCTTAAAAGAATGTGCTTTCTCATCACATCACTCTTATCAAGAATAACAGCTTTTCCAGTGAAAAGAAAATAAATGAACAAAATGATAAAGACCTTAAAAACACAGATGATGAAAATGGTGAAAGTAAAATCTATCTCCCTGAACCAAAATTTTACGGACTCAGAAAGATTCACACTCAAACCAAGAAGACAAGGTTCATACGCATCTTAATCTCAAATTTTCTTCTGCAGTGCTTATAGACAACATTTGGAATTTTTCAGTTCAGACATTTCCCAGTCCCCATACTTTGTAAAAGGTTTTGCTTGTCACTAACATGGTTAAGCAAATATGTGTGATCTCTACTTTGTGACACCTGAATGTCATTGTTACAGTAAGATCCATTTATTTAAGACATCCCTGTTCCCTTTAAAGGAAAACATTCAACAGGTCATCAAACATTTTCCCTTGCTATCTATCGCTGGAACACTTACTTGCAAAACATCAACAGTTACAATCCTTTGCAAAGTTACATTTCTAGTGAACTTCAAAAACTCAAAACTCCTATTGCAGAAATGTCATCAGAACAACTCTAAGAAATCAACAAACAATTCCTACGCCTACATCATCACCACCAGCAACACTACCACAATTTGTGGATAGTCAAAAAATACAACTCTCACTGTTTTACAATGCATTGTCCTAAGTGGTCTGATGTTTTAGGAAACTGAGTCTTGTGGGTGCACCAAGGGCTTCAAAATACATGTCCAGGAAGATCAGGCAAAATTTCCCATGATGGGGAATATTACATTAATGAAAAAATAAAAGAGGTTGGGATTTGGGTTGAGAAAGTAGATAGGGAGAAGATCCCACCACCACCACCAATAATATTAGTATATAAAGTCATCAGCTGAAACTGAATGGCAAGAGATTCAAGACACATAAAAGGAAGTACTTCTAAACACAGCACAAGTTAAACTGTGGAACTCACTGCCACAAGATATACAGAGGGATGCCAACTTTGATGGCTTTAAAAGGGAACTAGATAAATTCATGGCCTACCTATTAACCAAGATGGTTCTGTGTCACCTTCACTATCAGAGAAAGTACACTCTGATGCTCAGTTGCAGGAGGAACACAAAATAGAGAGTGCACTTGCACTTCCTTTCTGTGGGCAACAGTGGTATGGGCAGAATATTGAACTGGACACAACTTTATTCCAATCCAATATGGCTCTTCCTTTGTTTTTATTCTTCTGCTGCAGGTTGCAAAACCACCAGAACAAAACATACAAGCAATATTTAATTGAATGAAGTAATCAATCGTGCAATGGCTTGTGCATGCAGAATGAACATACAGAAAGACCCTGGCCCTTTCCACACCTTACCATCTTCCAGCGCTGGGGTGTGGGGATCACGCGAACAGCCTCCGGTGAGAGCCTCTCATGTCCACAGTCCTTTGGCTCTGCATGAGCTGCCTGCTCGCACGAGAGCCCCACCTCTTCCTTCCACAGCACAGCCTGGGACTTTCCCAGGCTGCACTGAGGCAGGAAGTGTGACCGGCACAGCTCTGGATGCTCCACACGCCAGGTAAGTGTGCGCAGGCCCCAAGAACAATGTGTGATCGCACACCATTGTTGGCTTCTAGCCAAAAACAAAAAGGTGCGCGATCGGCGCCTGCCGGCTCCTGGAGTATCACACGATTGTGAGTGCGTTGTGCAGATCGCTCCTCACAATTGCGCGATGCTCCGGGCCCTCTTTCCCATGGAAAATGCCGTGCGAAAAGGGCCCCTGTCTTCTGATGCTCCGTTATCTGATGACTCACTCTTTCGATGCTTCCAAATCAAGGACAAATTCCATTAATTTGATGTGGGATCTGCTTTCTCTTAAGTTCTTCTTGTCTACAAAGGCTCGCATGGGACTGTCCATGCACTGCTTGCAAAGCAAGGTCAGAGGGAGGGGAAAAAGCACCAAGCTGGCTGAGAGACTTTACAAGTAGTGTGTGTGCACAGTCAGTACTAAGAAAGCCTTCATAAATCTTTCATGTTCCCTACAGTAGATGGGTTCTGCTTTTTGATGATTTCTACTTACTGACAGTGCTCTGGTCCCTAACCTGTCAGAAAACCCGGGGGGAAGCCTATACTGGATTTGATATTAGTATATGGATGAAAATTAGGCCTCTCTAAGCAATAGAAGCTTGGTGCTAGAGAAATGACATTATTGGATACATCTTTTCAAAACCTACCAATAATAGGGAAAGAGAAGATATTTAAGGGATGGGAAAAGGACTTACAAAAATTTATTTGGCAAGAGAAAAAACCAAGAATCAGATTTAAAATACTTCAAGATGCAAAAGAGACAGGAGGACCTGATTTACCATCATTAAAAATTTATTATTACGCATGTTGTTTAGATTGGATCAAAGACTGGATTCAATTAGAAAATACAACTATTAAAGAATTAGAAGAAATAAACAATAGATTTGGATAGCATGGATATCTATGTTATGATAGATCAGCAGTGAATAAAGAGTTTAAAAACCATTGTATCCGAAAGACATTGTTGAAGGTTTGGTCACAAATAAAGCAAAAATTTTATACAAAATCGCCACATCTTTTATTATCTCATACTTTATTTTTCTTCTGCTGACCTGAAACTAGTACTTTCTGATCGATCCCTTTGATTTAAACAAGGGGTGAGGAAAAGATGGCTATGGATCAGATATAGTTCCCAGACCCCACTTTTATGGCCCAGAAGCCCCACCAGCCCCTGAAGCTGGAGTGAATTTCATTTGGTTTTCACGCAAAAAGCCACACAAGGTCCTGCCAAACATATGAAAAATTCCCAGAAACCCCCAATGCATGACCTCGCTTCCAGTTGTCATTTTTAGAGAGACTCCAAGAAAACACTTTCACAGAGTTTTGCAAATGTAGTTGCTGCACATGCAGTTGGACATTCTCGGACAGTGTGTACATAGTGCCAGTGCCTAAAATGTATGACCAGATTTACTAGGATTGCTGAGACAGCCATTGTGCATTCCCCATTTCACATAAGTAAGCACACTGGGGGATATGAGATCAGACAAACAACATCAGTATTCTGAAGAAGGGCAACGTAGCACCACCACACTTAAATATATGGGTGCAGATCTTTGCTTAGCAAGCATGACCTAGCAATGCAGTGGGCCCTCAGTATCTGCTAGGGCTTGGTTCCAAGACCCTTCATGGATACCAAAACCTGTAGATGCATAGTGAAACAGTGCCTTTTAATGAGTGCTGGAGAAACCCTGAGGAGATGGTGGGAGGCTATAGCAGGGTATGCCTACGCATGAACACAGGGTCCAGGCAGGGGATAAGGAAGCAAATTCTCCAGTTTAGTGGGCAACAGGAAATATCCAGCTCAGCTAGCAGAGCAGCAGCTTTCTACAATTTGCAAGGACCGATTTGTTGCTGGAACATACAAATATTCTCCAGGGGTCTATGTAATTATTTAGTTAGCTTCCTCCTTTCCTCCTAGTCAGTGTGATGCCAGGGCTCACCTCTCACTCTGCTCGGCATCCATTCTCTAGGTAAAAGCAGGTAGGCTAGATTAAATTCCTTATCTCCTCTCCTTAAATAAATGAGAAGAAAGTCTCCACTTTGATTGGGGAACAGCCCCTTTTGTTAAGATTTCTATCTTAATTTCTAGACAGTGTGTTTAAATGACAAGCTGTGAGCAACTGTGTCTGGTATTTAATGCTTAATGGCATCACCAAGGGCCATTCCTACCCCATCACCAAGGGCCATTCCTACCCCTCAGATTTTGGCCTGGAAACATCAGGGCCTTGGACAATCCTGAACTGGAGCCTTTGCTCCAGTCCCTTGCAGTGGTTGATAATGCTCTCACTTTCACACAAAGGTGCTCCAGAGCACAGAAAAGCTCCTGTTGATCTACAAGAATTTCTAGAATCATCCAGCCACCTCAACTGCTGCCTATGCTTGCTAGAGGATTCTGAGAATTGTAGTAAAAGGCTTAGCTAGGCTCTGCACTAGGCCCTGTTGGTCTTGCTGATTCTAGGCATGATTTTTTGCTTCAAGTTGCTGGCTTTTCACTCACTGTCTGTGTTGGTTTTCAAGACTATAATCCCTGTCAAAATTCATTTATTAAAAAATCATTTCCACAATGAAGCTTATTTCCAAGTAAAAGTGGAGAGTAGTTGGGCTTCAAATTTGTACTTGTGTAGCTATGAACGTTTATATGGTGCTAGACAATAAAACTATAGCCTTAGTTGGCAGATGTGGCTCTAATTAGGCAGAACTGCTTTCAAATCAAAACAGTTCACAATGACTCATAAAGTTAAGATAATTATGCCTGATCATGCCTAATTTGTAACTATTTTTTGCAAATAATGTTCTCACGAGCAAGGGTTAAACGGTACAAAGTGTTCTGTGATGCTGAATACTTACTTGGCTATTGTAGAATTCTGTTCTTGTTTACTTACCCTAGAATTCCCTCAGTAGCAATGCTAAGAACTGTCACTCCCTTTTTTTTCAACTATGTATATTCATATTGAAATTTAATTTGCTGGAACAGTTAGTCCTTTTCCTTTTCCTCTCTCTGTTACCTACCCATAATAGATCTATACAGATCAATGAACTCATGCAGATAGAATAATAGAATGACAGAGCTGGAAGAGACCACAAGGGCCGTTGAGTCCAACCCCCTGCCATGCCAGAATACACAATCAAAGAGATCCCAACAGATGGTCATCCAGCCTCTGTTTAAAAACCTTCAAAGAAGGAGACTCTGCTACACTCCCAGGCAGTGTATTCTTAATGTTTAGATGGAATCTGTTTTCCTGAAGTTTGAAACCATTGCTCTGTGTCCTTGTCTCTGAAGCAGCGGAAAACAAGCATGGTCCATCCCCCATATGACACATCTTCAAATATTTAAACATAGCTATCCTGATACCTCTTAACTTTCTCTTCTCCAGGCTAAACATGCCCATCTCCCTATGCTGCCCCTCATAGGGCGTACTTTACAGGTCTTCTACCATTTTGGCTTTTATAGTATCTTCAGTCTCTATCTGACCAATCAGAGGCAGACAGTCACAGCCTTCAGTGACATAAACAAACATCATGTTCTCCAATCAGAAATGGAATCTTACTGACTCTTCACTGGTGAACAAACAATTGTGAGGCCACTCAGTGACTAATCACCAGTGAGTGTTACCAGCCACCAGATTTCATCAGCCTGCTTACATATGATTTGAATCAGCCATCAGATATGACTAACCCTTTCATACAAAGGCAATAAGTGTTTTCAGTTTTGTTTTAGGCTGGCCATTTATTTACGTCCCCTCTCACACAATTTTTCCTTATCTCTTTATTTTCAGATTGGCTTCATGCCTAGAACTAACTTGTAAGCCTGTGCTCTTAGTATTTGCTGCCTGACACACATGCATTCCTGCCTTATGCTTTAAATAGGCATATTTATTTCTTTGGCTTCAGGGGCCTAAATTTGAAAAATATAACACCAAATTAGTTCTCAGCCTGTAACGCTGGGTCTCAGATTATCTCTTAAGTTATGTCACTTGCTTTCTGACCCACTTTTATTTCAGATGTGAGGGATAGGCACACAGACAGGGGAAAAGCATTCCAAGGTAGGTTCAGAGCCTGAGAGAGTTTGTCTGTGCATCAGCTCAGCTGAATTAAGGTACCTCAGGCTGGATTGCTGTAACAAGTGTTTATGTGTTTCATAACATACAGTGGCATCTGTAAACACAAACCTGGAATCTATGCAACTGAGAAACCAGCATGTCTTGTGGCAGCATCTCTCATCAAACTAGCTTTCTGTGTAGGAGCTAGATTCAAACGGTCAAGCTGTTCCTCATACAGCAAGTGAAAAGCAGTAACATAGGCGATGAAATTTCATCTTGCCTCATTTCAAACCAGCTGTAAATGCAGGGATCATGTTTGTCAGGAAATTAGAAATTTCAATAGCTAACCAACCTTATGCTTCTTCAACTGAGAAATTCCCCAGATTTTCTATTCTACAATAAGCTGTTGTCATCTTTTGAACCAGCTGAGTACATCCTGTACTTCTGCAGCATTCCAAACTGACCAATACCCAACTGAAGCCGCATGTTTCCTGAGATTGGGTAGCCATTGTTCTAACTTTATAATAAAACAATTACATAAAATATGCTAAATTGGATGTACACATAGGAAACAATGCTTTGAATCCTAGGCAAAGGACCATAGAACAGTCGCATACTTTTTAAAAATCTGAAAAGGAATTCTTCCATAATATAAACGACCCCAAATCAATCAAATGTTAATTAAGGATGCTTCTTTACATCTTGGATGTAGGTGCTTCTCAGCATCCTGTAAACTGGTCATTAAGTCAGCAGGAAGTATGTGTTAGCATACTTTTAAAGTTCCAAATCCGAAATATACATTGGTGACACCTTTATTAGGCCAACCAGAAGGTATAAAAATCATTATGTTAGCTTTTGAAGCCCACTTGCTTCATAAGGTAAAGGTGATTAAAAATCATGCAGGGAAAGAAAACTGACATTGTCTGTGTCTGTATCTTGTTTGTTAGAATGTGAAAAAGATGATCTATGGTCTCAAGGGGAGAAATTTTGTGGCTGCAAATGAAGAAAGTAAATTATCTTGCCTTTGTTCCTGGATAATCTCTCTGCATTTGTGAGGGAGGGAGAGGTAGGGCCTGAACTTTCTGTCTGCACAGACCCAGATCTTTATGCAGTACTTCCCATCTTGTCTTGGGCCATTTTAAGTTCATCCTCCAGGCTTCCTCTGAAGGTCCCGCAACAAAGCCTAAGCTAAGTATGGGAACTTCTGCTGGAAAGCTACCACTGTTCTTTTATTTTCTGCTCATTTTGCTGTTGAAATACTTTTTAAAAAAATTTCTGCTAAAAATGTTGCTCTTACTTCCTTCATTCTAGTTAATTTGTCTCCATGGAAACAGTAACCTCATCTCCCAAGTCTTGTGTCAGATACTCTCAGGGATGTAGCTACTGGAGTAGAGGAATATGAGTGTGTTGCCATCCCAAATGAGAATCAGCATGGTATAGTGGTTTGAATGTCAAACTACAGCTCTGGAGACCAGGATTCAAGATTCCCACTCAGCCATAGAAACCTACTGGCTGAATCTCAGGACTTTTTCACACCTTACCTTATCCTGCTGTCTTCCGATCGCAAAGGCCGCACCTTTGGAGGGAAGGGAGCACGATGGGAGTGCTCCCCTCTGGACTGGCTCCCTGTAGAAGGGAGCATGAGGGACATACCTCTTCCTTCCTTCTGCAGTGCAGCCAAGCTCTTTCCCATGCTGTCTTGCGGCAGGAAGCACTCCATTGTGCTTCCAGCCCTTCTGCATGGCAGGTAAATGCGGGAGTGTTGCACAATTGGGATTCATTGGCAGAGAAAACCCATTAATGATTTACCCCACAATCATGCCGGCTGGTGATGCGGGAAAGACAGGACTGTGACAACGTCTTGCAGAAGTGTAGTCGCAGTCCTGCTCCTCTCTTGTCCCCATGCTGGGACAACAAGTCCATGAGGAAAGGGCCACACTTTCTCAGCCTCAGAGGAAGGCAAAAGCTACATCCCTCTGAACAAATCTTGCCAAGAAAACCCCATGATAGGTTTGCCTTAGAGTTTCTGTAAGCTGGAAATGACTTGAAGGCACAAAAAAAAAAAAAAAAAAAAAAAAGCCACCCCAAATAAGAATTCCTTCCATGAAATTTTTCTTCTGTCTCCAAATTTCTAGCACTGAGGTAACCTAAAACTTATCTTGAACATTTACAAATACAGTTTAGATATGCAAAGAAAAGTAGTGGGCACAGTTACCAAGGGAATGCAAACACAGTATATATAAGAGTTTTAAGTGTGAACAGTTTTCATTGTCTCACTCTCTGTAATGCTCAAAATATGGGTAGTGGAGGAACATTTCATTGGGGAGGCAGTGCCCTCATTTTGCCCCCCCAGCTACATCTCTGGATTTATTTAGTTATTTATTTAATTTATATTCCACTCTTCTCCTTGTACAGGAACCAAGATGGCCTACAAGAATTTAAAAAACAAGGTACAGTTTTAAAAAATTACTTATACAAAAGTTTTAAAAAATTA
Source organism: Iguana delicatissima (assembly GCA_948472985.1). NCBI lineage: Eukaryota > Metazoa > Chordata > Lepidosauria > Squamata > Iguanidae > Iguana > Iguana delicatissima. The sequence goes on along the minus strand of CAOKZL010000048.1, from coordinate 127,065 downwards.
AATCATAGCTTAGTCAAAAATGGAAAATTGAAGCAATATAAAACAGCAGTAAAACATATTTAAAAAGATAAAAGGACAACCTCATCAAAAACCCTTTCTTCTACATGTTTTTGTCTGCCAAGGAAACAAAAGAAAAGAGGGGGCCAACCAAGCCTCTCATGGAAGGGAATTTCATAACCTGGGAGCTGCTAATGAGAAGGCCATCGCCAGTGTCCTCTCACTGAATGTGCCTGGGATGCTGGTAGGACTAACAGGAAGCTCTCCTCTGAAGAACCTGAAACTTGGGCAGGTTTATATGGGGAAATAGGGGTGTATATTCTCTACTTCACCACTAAACAATGAGAAGTTCAAGAGCAGCAGCTGAGAAAGCACTGGAGTGACATGATGTCTTCCTAATAATTTCTTTATTTACAAACAAACAAACAGACATTCTTGCAGCAGACACCATATTTACAAAACCCTGAATCAAATACCAAGATAAGGCCTTTGTACTCCAAGACACTTTTCCCTCAGTGAACTACAACTCACTTTTTCTGATAATGGCTCAAATATTTCTCTGCTATCCTCAAACCATCTCAGAGTAGCATATTTTGAAGACTAGAGCCATAAAGATTATTTTGTGAAATCCCTGACCAACATCAGGTGACATTTCATGCAAAAATACAGTGATGGGCTCATTAATAGTAATTGGCATCCCAAACTCATGTCCTGAAGAAACCTAATTAGAAAATGTAATAAAAAATATAGCAGAAAGTTCATGTTGTAAAGCTGCAAATGTAACTTTTATCTTACTGCCCATATTAAGCAATAAATCAAGCAAGTACATGATGTTTTCATCCACTTACAAACTGGTGTTAGGAGCCAAGTTTCAGGGAATTATGAGGGAACTAGAGAGGCCGAGGAAGCACCAAGTACTTCCAAAAAGCACATCAAAAACACTAACATACCATTTTCCTCCCTCAAAGTACACTCAGGAGAGAATAGACATAATATGAAACATTACTGCCAATTCCATCCTCCAGTACAGACAGAATATTTATGAGATGACAGCTATAAACATATCACTTTTGCTACCTGATGAAAAAAAAACCTTTAGAAATTATAGTTAGGTTTTCTTTAACATACACACTTTAGGAATTAGATTTTATATGAGCCCACAAAGTAAATCAGCATTAGAAAATCAACTGGTCCTGGTCATTTGTGTATAGAATAAAGACATTTACGTATGAAATCTGGATAAACACCAGTACAGAACAGTAGGGATGAACTAAAATTTCTCACATGAGAACTCTAAGCTTGAATTTGTTGTTGTTGTGTGCCTTCAAGTCATTTCCAACTTATGTCAATCCTAAGGTGAACTTATCATGGGGTTTTCTTGGCAAGATCTCTTCAGAGGAGGTTTGCCTTTGCCTTCCTCTGAGGCTGAAAGAATGTGACTTGCCCAAAGTCAACCAGTGGGCTTCCATGGCTGAGCAGGAATTCAGCCCCTGTTCTCCAGAGTCCTAATCCAATGGGCAAAGCACTACACCATGCTGGTTCAAACTTAAATTAGGATGGGTGAATTTTGGCCCCCAGAAACTGGGGGTGATTTCAGTAAAGACGTCTCTATTGAGGGGCAGGGTGGGGCAGGCTTGCCATTAGTCTCATGTGGGTCCTTCCACTCCCTCCCTTCAACTGTGAGTTAACTCCTCTGCTGGCAGTGAGGTGATAAATTTTATCTTGGCAGTTGCCTCCTTGTACTCTTCAAAACTTACTAGGTATGGAAATCCCTCAGTATATAAGCCAATTGCTTTCCTGTAGCAGTTGTTACTTAAGAGATAATCTGTACATTTACGCATATGAGTTCTGCTTTTCAAATAGTTTGGCTACTTTGTACTGTAATTACCCAGGCAGAGTATAGAGGACATTGTAACCTGCCCTCTCGGTTCCCAGGAATGATTTCTATACCACCAGTGTCACTTGACTCTCCTTCCTTGGCTATGATAATCCAACTGACATTTGCCATTGCTTCAGTACCCTATGCCACCTGCAGTTCTCTGGCTTTAGGAGAGGGCATAGTACAAATTGGCTAGGTACCCAGACTCTTGGAGCTGATTCCGAACAGTGCTGCCTGTTTGCCATAATAAATGAAATGATTGAATGAGACTCTTGGAGCTGATTCCACATATCTGCTCCTGTTGCCTTTTCAGTCCTGACTACCACAATTGTGAAGCTCATGCTGAAAAATCTGATTTGTTTCAGATGGTAATATTTCCCAGTCTGTACCAATATCTATATGAGATGGCTAATACAAGTTCATTTTACTTCAAAGCAGACTCTGTCCAGACACAGACTTTGTTCAGGCACAGAACCTACAAGTGTGATGGCCATGGCCATGAAGAAGAATCTAGAATTATACTGCAGAATGATGTCTGGGAGCTGGATACTGTCAAGGTTGGAGACCCAGGCGGCAAGCCAGCCTGGAGGAGGGAGAGGGAGAGATAGCAGAGTCCCACCAGGAGGAGTCAAGCAAACAATTACTCACAGGCAGTCCATTTACCTTAGCCTGAGTGACAAGCAAAAGCCATAGTCAGAGTCCAAAATCCAGGGGTCAGGAGCCAAGAGATCAATCCAAGGTATCAGGTGCTGGAAACAAGGAACAGACAAAGAGAGAGCTTGTAGAAAGTTTGCCACGAGCAAAAGAAAGCTTCCAGGCAGGCAGTTATATAGACCAGGCACAGGTGCTGCCAGTTACCACTTCTTGAACTTAATCAAGGAAGCCTCCCTTTGCTCAGCTCTCTTGAGTCTCCGCCTTGTTTGTGGGCTGATTGACGCAGGCTCCAGGGTCTCCTCGGGATCACAGCTGGATCCCTGTTGCCCTAAAGGAGAAGGCAGAGGAACATCCGAGCCTGCTTGGTCCATGGCAGCAGGGGGAGTGCTTGAGCTGCAGGACTCATCTCCAGCCAGAGCCACAGGGACCAACAGCTGCTGCTTGTCATCAGCAGCTCTGACAGGGGCTTCAGTTGTCACAGATGCCACCAGGGTGCTCTGTTGCCACCATGGAAGGCAAAGGGAATATATAATTGATTAGAATGAAATATGGATGAAAGGGAGGAAGGAAAAAATCATGCTACCAATAGTAAGCTCCCTACAATTTTCAAAGACTATGAAAGCTTGACCGCCTAATCCCCAAATGATCCTGCAAATCCACTACTTGTGAATGGGTACCTATATCTTCAGGGTAAAAAGAAGTGTAGCAGCACCTTTAAGTCTAACTGGTTCCTATTTTAGCATGGAATTTCATAGAAATAGACCCACTTCTTCAAATGCAATATGGAGTGAAGAATCTGAAGAATTGGACTTATCTCTATGAAAGCTTGTGTTAAAATAAAAACCAGTTAGTCTTAAAGGTATTGCCACATTCCTTTCTTAAATCCCCTTCCCTTTCTCTTCTTTATGCTGCAAGAGACTAACATGGGTACTTCTTTGGATCTGCAGGAGGAGGGGATCATTTTCAACCAGGCAAATACTGGAAAGTCCATTTTTTGTATTAATAAGTGTGAACAGTGTAAAAAAAAATATAGAGATTACTCTTGTAGATCAGCAGTAAAAAACTTGTAATTCTGAACTGGGAATTAATTTTGAATGTTTTTTGTGTTGTTACATGCTGTCAGGTCGGCCTGGCCTTATGCTAATCCTGTGGAAAAGAGCACTCCAAGAGACACCTTACTGCATTTTGAAAAATATATAGCTTAATTTAAATATTTTTTTCTGGTTGCAAAATCTTGGGTCATGTTATCAACTATCAAGTTTTGTTTTTGTTTTTTTGAGAGATGAGGATGAAAGAAAGAAGATAATGGCCAAATCCTGGAAAAGTTTTCCAAATTTTATCTCTTTTACAGGAAGAAGAGGGACATTGAGGAAAGAAATACTTGAGAACCTTCTCTATCTGTCTGTGCAAAGCAGAAAGACAGAAAGAAATGAAAAAGCTCTCCGCAGAAGTTGAGAAAGTTGCAGAGAAAAGCTGATTAAGCACTGCCCTCTGGCCCCTGCCATGTTTCAGAGGCCTTGTGGTTGGATGAGATGCTGTGGATGCTCCCTTTCTAACTTTTCTCCTTCTTACCTGATGAGATCCCATTGTACAGGACTATTTTTCAGATAATAGAAAACTGCACCTGAGGAATTGTGCAGGTGCACACTGAAATTGATGGCATTAACACTTTACCACCCAAATATAAGCCACTTTAGTTAATTTCTATTGAATATGTCTCAGGTATACTCTTATTTTCAGCCATGAAGATATAAAATGGGCTTTCGTATTTGTATGACACCTTGAGTATAAATAACATTGCAGATCTGATACTATGCTATACAAACGTTTATGTATGTTTGTGTGCCTGTATGATTAGGAATAGAAAAGTGATCACCATTCAACAACATTAGAAAAACAGAAGACAGATTGCTGGTATATCCCCAACTTCCCTCTCATGTCCTTTGATTGCCTATATAATATGGTTGGCCTGAGTAATTATGCTAACCTATACAGAGGCCTCTTATCAAAGACAGATGTCATTGTCTTGCTGATGTGCTTCTTTGCTGAAGAGTAGGGAATTTTACACAAATGTATGCTGCTTTTATATTCTGACAAGATGAAATGGAGTCAAGATGGACAGGACAGGAGAAGTGAAAAAGGGAATATTTTGGGGCCTGAGTTGGTAGGCCAGCTCAAACAAGACACCTTAAAAAAACAGAAATGATGCTGTGCTAAACTAAGCATACATGACAAATGTGGCCCAGTCTAGTTATTGCAATCCTTGCAAAAACAACTGACAGAGGGAAGATATCATCCATTCTAAAAGAGGTGGTCATATCTAGTCTTTGCTTAAATGAACTAGTAATCATTAGCAATTTGACATCAGACTGAACACCTGTCTAGTTATTGGCTCCTTAGTCAGTACTGTGGCAGATTAATGCCACTGAAGTCAAGGAAACCCCTTTTTCTAATCACTCCTTGGTGGTCATTGGTTAAAAATCCAATAAGAGTAGCACTGTCCACAAAGCAAATGGCCTTATCATGTGAGATGACTGTGGCTTGGAAGCAATTAATCTTAAGCATCATTGTGACATTTTCTAAATCTATGAAATTACTTTAAGAAAGAAGAACAAGTCAAATCAATATGAAAGGTCCTAAAACTGTATGCTGTGGGCAGGACAGATAAATGTTGAAAGGAAAAGGCAAAACTACAGTTGTATAATACTATATTGCATATCAATAGGACTCTTAGATCCAAGTAATTGCTAGGTTTTACACTTTAAAAAGGGGGTATTAGTCACTATTTGCTTTTTTTTGTCTCAGACTCTTAAGCGCAAGCTGAAATTTGTGTGGCACTAAGTAGAATGTAATCTAATGAAGTTGAGTTCAGTTTGCAATCTTCTAATGTTTCCAATTAAAGACTGTGATTAAATGTTACAGTTCTTTGCTTCCACCTCATTTCACCGAACAACTAGTCTGAAAAGTGCTAGAGAATTCGAAAGCTTGTGCACTACTTTGCGACCTTTAGGTTGATCCCAGTCAAGGTATGGCTAAATTGTGGAATTTAATCTTAGAAGATACCCAGGTTCTAATGTTTTCATGCATAAGGATTAAATCAGCCCATAATTCAAATCTGTTAGAATCTATAGACCCCCAAACCAGACTGACTGATTGAACCCAAAGGGTGCTCATTCATGCCTCCCATCCACCTGGAGAGAAGTGACTAGTGGGGTACAACAGGGTTTTGTCCCAAGCCCAGTGGTATTTAACAGCTTTATAAATCATTTGAATGATGGAATAGAAGACATGCTTATTGAATTAGCAGATGACACCAAATTAGGATCGGTAGTTTATACCCCAGAGGACAGGATGGAAATTCAAAATGACCTTAACAGATTAGGGAGTTGGGCCAAAACTAACAAAATGAATACTACACTTAGCCAGAAAAAATGAAGTGCACAGATATAGAATGGGTGACACCTGTACACATACCACAGTACATGTGAAAGAGATCTAGGAGTCTTAGTGGACTAGCTAAACATGAGCCAGCAGTGTGATGTGGCAGCTAAAAAAGCCAATGTGATTCTAGGCTGCATCAATAGCAGTATGTTGTCTAGATCAAGGGGAGTAATAGTACCACTCTATTCTGCTTTGGTCAGATCTCACCTAGAGTACTGTGTCAAGTTCTGGCCATCAGAATTCAAGAAGGTTACTGGCAAGCTGAAACACATCGAGAGAAGGGTGACCAAAATGGTAAAAGGCCTGGAAACCATGCCTTATGAGAAGTGGCTTAGAGAGCTGGGTATGTTTAACTTGGAGAAGAGATTAAAACTTGACATGATAGCCTATTTAATATCTTAAGGGATGTCATATGGTGGATGCAGCAAGCTTGTTTACTGCTGCTCCATAGACTAGGAGATGGAGCAATGACTTCAAAGTATAGGAAAAGAGATTCCACCTAAATATTAGGAATAACTTCCCGATAGTAAGAGTAATTTGATATTGGAATACCATGCCTTGGAGTGTGGTAGCGTCTCTTCCTTTGGAGGTTTTTAAACAGAGGCTGGATGTCTATTTGTCAGGAGGGCCTTGACTATGGCCCTTTCTGCACCTTACCTTTTTTCGGCGCTGGGGTGCGGTGATCGCACGAGCAGCCTCCAGCGAGAGGCTCTCGTGTTCCTGCTGCTTCAGCTCTGCACGAGCTGCCTGCTCTTGAGCAGACAGCGTGAGAGCCCCGCCTCTTCCTTCCGCAGCACAGCCTGGGAGTTTCTCAGGCTGTGCCGGGGCAGGAAGCGTGACTGCCGCAGCTCCAGAGGCTTCGCATGCACGGCAAGTGCACGCAGGGCCCTGGAACAATGCACGATTGTGCACCATTTTTGGCTGAAAGCTGAAAATGAAAAAGTGCACAAGTGGCACCTGCCCTACCCAGGAGCATCGCGCGATTGTGAGTGCGTCGTGCAGATCGCTCCTCAAAATTGTGCGATGCTCCAGGTGCCCTTTCGCATGGCAAATGCCGTGCAAAAAGGGCCTATGTATTCCTGCATGGCACGGGGGTTGGATTGGATGGTTCTTGTGGTTTCTTCCAGCTTTATGATTCTACATTCGATTAAAAAACATCTTCCTTCAATTTCTGTACAGCATTGTTGACATTAACAGATCACTCAGAAAAGGCAAGCAAGGCTCAAAAGAAGTTTTTTACTTGTCATGAATGAAAGCTGTCTTTTGAAATGACATCTTTAAAAAATCTCCTGCATATATTAAAGGCTTAAAACTAAGGGAAGAGAAAGGTTTCTGGTGCCACCTAGTGTTTCTTACTCCTTTTAATTTTCGCTTTTGTAGGAAAGAAACAAATGGTTCCAGTATGTTTTGGGTGTAAGTGTTCTCTTAACACAGAATTCTAAAATAAGAGTGAGAATTTCCTTTTACAACTACATGCAGTAAAACAAAACTTGTTAGAACAAATACTTTAGTCAATTCAGTTATAGGGTGGCAAAATGTTTTAGAAATCTGCAATGCATTTCTCATCACCTAAGAACCAATCATATCTGTTCAATGCACAGTATAATGAACTCAACCTGGCAACCTCACATATGTTGGACTATACCTACCATCTTCCCTAGCATCAATTCTGATCCATTCCACGAGACTGCGAAAGACATACAGTAACCCTTCAAAACAGATAAGTAATCTGAGGTCCCAAAGATTGCCTTCCCAGCGATGTTCTGGAATAACAGTGGCGAGGGAAGTGGGAGGGTGCTGCCTATACATTTGCCACGGTTACTACTTTTATTCTGTTGATTTGGCTTAAGTAGTTTTAGAATTCTTTTAACTGGTTTTATAAGTCTTTCAACTTTTTTTAAAGAATGTTTGCATCCCACCCTGACACTTCTAGTTATATTGTAGTTTTGCGCCTTTAAATTGTTTCCAACTTAGGGTAACCCTAAGGTGACCCTGTCACAGGATTTTCTTAGCAAGATACATTCAGAGAATGTTTGCCACCACCTTCCTCTTTGTCTGGGAGAGAGTAACTTGCCCAAGATCACCCAGTTGGTTTCCACAGCTAAGTGGGGATCCACAGCCTAGTCTCCCACACTCCCTAGTCTCCAGCAAGTTTCTTGCTTGTCTTGCAGACAACTTCATGGTCCAGAAGGTGGAAGAGGCCACAAGGGGATCAAATATTCTAGATCTGATCCTGACCAACAGGGATGACCTTGTTAATGAGGTAGAAGTGGTTGGATCTTTAGTGGGGAGTGACCATGCCCTATTAGAATTTGGAATTCAGTGGGAAGGAGTAGATAAGGGTAGCCAAACACTCATCTTAGATTTTAAAAAAGCAGACTTCTGTAAACTTAGGGAGCTGCTGGCTGGAATTCTGTGGTCAAGAATAGTGAAAGGGAAAGGAGTTCAGGAGGCATGTGAGTTCCTTAAAAAGGAGATATTGAAGGCACAGTCTAAAACTATGCCAATAAGGAGGAAAAATGGAAGGCATCTGAAGAAACCAGAATGGTTGACTAAAGAACTCTCAGCTGAGCTAAGTGTTAAGAGAAACATGTATAGGAAATGGAAGAAGGGGGAAACCACCAAAGAAGAATTTAAGCAAGTAGCCAGGAGATGTAGGGAGGAGGTCAGAAAGGCTAAAGCACAGAAAGAACTTAGGCTGGCCAGAGACATTAAAAACAACAAAAAGGGCTTTTTTAAATATGTCTGCAGCAAAAGGAAAAAGAAGGAGACGATAGGGTCACTGCGCAGAGAAGATGGCGAATTACTAACAGGGGGAAGAGAAAAGGCAGAACTACTTAACACCTTCTTTGCCTCAGTTTTTTCCCAGAACGATACAAGCACTCAACCTGGCAGTTGGGGAGCAGGTGAGGAAGCAGGGGAAATGAGGCACCTAATAGGAAGAGGGGTGGTACAGGAATACCTGGCCACACTGGATGAATTCAAGTCTCCAGGGCCAGATGAATTGCATCCTAGGATATTAAAAGAGCTGGCAGAGGTCATTTCGGAACCGCTTGCTATAATCTTTGAGAAATCTTGGAGGACAGAAGAAGTTCCAGCAGACTGGAAGAGAGCAAATGTTGTCCCCATCTTCAAGAAGGGAAAAAAAGAGGACCCAAATAATTATCGCCCAGTCAGCCTGACATCAGTACCCGGAAAGATCCTGGAGCAGATCATTAAGCAGTCAGTTGCTAATCACTTAGAAAGCAAGGCGGTAATCACGAGAAGTCAACATGGATTTCTCAAAAATAAGTCATGCCAGACTAATCTTATCTCTTTTTATGATAGAGTTACTAGCTTGATAGATGAAGGGAATGCTGTGGATGTAGCATATCTCGATTTCAGTAAGGCCTTTGACAAAGTTCCCCATGACATTCTTGCAAAGAAACTAGTAAAATGCGGGCTGGACAGGACTACTGTTAGTTGGATTTGTAACTGGTTGACTGACCGAACCCAAAAGGTGATCACGAATGGCTGCTTTTCATCCTAGAGAGAAGTGACTAGTGGGGTGCCACAGGGTTCTGTCCTGGGCCCAGTGCTGTTCAATATTTTTATCAACAACTTGGATGAAGGAATAGAGGGCATGCTCATTAAATCTGCAGATGACACCACATTGGGAAGGGTTGCTAATACGCCAGAGGACAGGATCAAAATTCAAAATGACCTGGATAGATTGGAGAGCTCGGCCAAGGCTAACAAAATGAAATTCAGCAGAGAGAAGTGTAAGGTCCTACACTTAGGTAGAAAAAATGGAATACAGAAATATAGGATGGGGGACATGTGGCTGGATAGCAGTACATGTGAAAGGGATCTAGGAGTCTTCATAGACCACAAGCCGAACATGAGTCAGCAGTGTAATGCGGCAGCCAAGAAAGCCAATGCAATTCTCTGCTTCATCAACAGGAGTATGGTGTCTAGATCAAGGGAGGTACTGATACCACTCTACTCTGCTTTGGTTAGACCTCATCTTGAATACTGTGTCCAGTTTTGGGCACCCCAATTCAAGAAGGACATGGTTCAAGCTGGAGCAAGTCCAGAGGAGGGCGACCAAAATGGTGAGGGGCCTGGAAGCCATGCCCTATGAGGATAGACTTAGAGAGCTGGGGATGTTTAGTCTGCAGAAGAGAAGGTTAAGAGGGGACATGGTAGCCATGTTTAAACATTTGAAGGGATGCCATGTAGAGGAAGGAGAGGGCTTGTTTTCTGCTGTTCCAGAGACCAGGACAAGGAGCAATGGATTCAAGCTGCAGGAAAGGAGATTCCATCTGAACCTCAGGAAGAACTTCCTGACAGTCAGGGCTGTCCGGCAGTGGAATATGCTGCCTCAGAGTGTGGTGGAGTCTCCTTCCTTGGAGGTTTTTAAGCAGAGGCTAGATGGCCATCTGTCGGGAGTGCTTTGAGGGTGTTCCTGCATGGCAGGGGGTTGGACTGGATGGTCCGTGTGGTCTCTTCCAACTCTACATTTCTATGATTCTATGATTCCTTGGCCATTACCGCAATACACTGTTATAGTGCTATTATTCCACTTTCAACATCCGGTGGAGTTCTGGCGTTTGTAGTTTACTGAGGCCAAAGAACTCTCTGGCTGAGAATTCTGAATGCCCCTCCCTAAACTGCAAACCTCAGGATTCCACAGGGTGTTGAAAGTGGAATAATAGCACTATAACAATGTAGTGCGGAAATGGCCCTAGTCTAGCACTCAAACAACTACATCACATTGGCTCTCACCTCTAGTTGTAGGGTGGCGTATAGATATTTTAATTAATAAATGAAATGAAATGAGCCAGGTGTCCACTGTTTGAAAAGAAAGCTGGACTAGACAGGCCTTTGGTATGATCCAGCATGGATGTTCTTATGTTCTCAACAATAATTTCCAGAGTTGCCTAGGAAGAGAAGATAGAATGGTTGTTCAGCCATTACAGGTATTGTTGTTCAAATTGTTTCAAACTTATGGTGACCCTAAGGTGAACTATCACAGGGTTTTCCAGGGCTGAGAGTGTGTGATGTGCCCAAGTGAGTTTCCATGGATCAGTGGAGAACTGAATCTTCATTTCCAGGGTCATAATCCAATCCTCAAACAACTACACCACACTGGCTATGTATTATATGTCTATAGTGGGGTATACATTCTAAGAAGTTCTCTATTCGAAAAGCATCACAGAAAATCTATTACTACCCAAGGCATGTATCCAGTACTGGATTTCCACTCACACAGGAGGAGAATCCAACCTAAGATGGTGTCATCTCCCTTCCATCTGCAGTCATAGGTAACCCCTAGAATTAGCTTCAGAGGGCAAAAAAGCCCAAGAAAAATGTTTTCACTGGTGCAGGAGGGCTGAAGGGGAGTGGAGGAAAATCCTAATGCTTCTATGATTATCATGTTGGATTTTAGCCTAGCGTTTGTATCATGTAGACTTTTCTTTGACTATCGGTGAGAGATATTATTAGCATATGGTGTAGCTGTGCTTCCCATGGGTGGTAGATACTAAATGCAATGTCATCATATTTCAGCTAAATATCCCTTGCTATTCTTCCTGAAAATTGCCATCTGATATTTTGTGAAGACAGACCAGTTTGTTCCTACTGCTATTATGTGTGTCATATATCTGCCAAAATAAGAAAAGATGTCCAAAATGACTTAACCAGATTACAAACTTCAAAAAGTTAATTGCTTTTATGAACTAGAAAGTCTCAAGATTTATAACATGGCCTTAACTGTGGAGAGAACAACAACAAAAAGACTATTTTGCATGTTAAAAATGGAATATAAGTGTCATGGCTACATGAAAACCAAGTTTTAATTCCCCTTGTAATAGAAAGTATCACTACAGTTTGGGACAAGCGTGTACAGCTCATAAAATAACAACAAAACCAAGGACTTAGGTGACCCTCCAGAGTTGTCGCTTGAAGGAAGAGAAAACAGAAGCTGCAATTAAAAAAAGCCCCAAACTGATTTGTCAAGAATACTGTTTTCATCATTAAGTTTTTAATTTCTGCTTCATTTATTCAATTTTACACTGCAATCACACTTCCATGTTCTCTATTGCAAACAGGAATAGGGGAGGGTGTGAGAGATTCTTGATTTCATTTTGTGTCTATAAAAAAAATAGCAAGTGTGTGATATGGAAAATAACTCTGGACACCACAATTTAAGTAAGATATTGCCATGATTGAATATGTCCAAATGAGGGTGCCAAATGTGCTAAAGGATCTAGAAATCTCACCCTATGAGGAACAGTTGAGGGGTTTGGGTGTGTTTAGCCTGAAGAAGAGAAAACTGAGTGATGATATAAAAGTCCTCTTTAAATATCTGAACGCTTCTCAGATGGAAGATGGAGCAAGCATGTTTTCCACTGCTCCAGAAAAATAGGACCCAAACCAATAGAGTCAAATTACAGGAAACGAGATTTCAACAACATCTTATTAAAAACTTCCCAGTGGTAAAAACTGTTCAACATTATTGTACTTTGGAGGGTAGCAGACTCTCCTCCACTCAAGGTCTTTAAACAGTGGTGGGATGACAGCCTCTGAGGGATGGTTTAGCTTTGGATGCCTGTGGTAGGGCTCTTGGAGTCCTTTCCAACTCTATGATTCTAAGCATAGATCACATATGTCATAGTAGTTCAACCCCTGCCTGTTTTCCAAATTTATTTAAAATTCAGGCCAACCGGCTGACAACCAGTTACTGTTATTTAACAAAAGAATCTTAAGATCTACAGAGGAGGGCTTTCATGCTGTCCTACCACCATCACAGGCATGCTTAATGAGGACATAAGAAAGAACCTTCTCAGTGGCTGCTCTCACCTTCTGGATTTCCTTCCGCAGGAGGTTATGCAGGTCCTCTCCTTTCGTTGGCAGGCAAAGACCTTTTTATTTAAGCAGGCTTTTAATCACTTGCATGGAAATTTCTTATTGGGGTATGTGCTCTGTATTTTCTCTCTCAATCTCTCTCTCTCTCTCTGTCTCACACACACACACACACAATTTAACTTTTATATGCTTTAAAAATAATTTTATACTGTTTCAATGTGATTATTTTGATTTTTTAAAATTTATAGTTGTGTTTAGGTCTGGGAGACAGGCGGTGTATAAATGAAATAAATAAATGAACCTTGCTAAGATCTTGATGACAGGTCATTTCTAAGACATATGGTGTAAGTAACGTCTTTTTGTTTTTTTGCATAAGTGTTCAATTGACCAGCAGATATTTGCTGAGCTATACTAGACTTTAAATTAAACTTCAAACCAGGGACCACTGGAGACCTTGTGGTCAGTAGAAAGATTAAATATAAACCCAGGAAGGGTTAGTGAGTTCAATCATAAATCTCATTTCCAAATTAAGGATGGTATTATTATTATTTTTAAATAACCATCATGCACTAGGATGGAACATAGAATTTTAGTCCCATCAAGTTATATCTTCTGGTGGAATCTATATACAAAGTAATTAATTATGTAAGTGTTCAATGGTATAGTTACCTGCACATTTGTGAACAACGTGTACAGATTTCAGCCACTTGACACATAGGATTTTTTGCCCACAAACAAAACAAAACAGCTGGAACAAAAACATTGGCCCAAGAAATCGACTAATGTTTGTTATTGGGAATTTTTGTCCCAGTCAACAAAACATGTTGAGTCTGAAAATTTATTTTTTTTAAAAAAATGAACCGTATTATGACAAAGTACCAGTGACATGTTCTGGTTATCAACAAGTTGGTCCAATCAAAATGTTTTCTTTGGGGTAAGCATTTAAATTAACTGGGGTCAGAAAATGCCCCAGGATATAAGTAATGTATGCTTTATTTTATCTTTTTCTGATTTCATTTTACCTTTTTTCCCACCTTATTTTGTGCAGTCTGCACATTTGGAGACTTGTATGAACACAGCAAAGAGGCGCCAGATTGGGAGTGTAATGAGCTCCCATGTGCAGGATGTCTGATGCTACAGGAAGTAGAACAGTCATAGCAGGGCAGTACCCAAGTAAAGAAGCAGCCAAGTATCAACTTGCCAGTCTTCCCATGTACTTGACTCATTAAGCGTCTGCATAACATAGTATTTTATGGCATTCCATAGTTGTAACTATTGAGAATCTTATATCCTTCCAGGCAAGTGCAGGAGAGTTTTGTTCATAGACTTCCACTTACTTTAACTCAAGATAAGCCCCTCCTTTGTGGGACTGTGAGACAACAAGGACTGTGGAATACCAGGTTGGTCTCTTCTTCTGTGGTAGCTTCCATGTCAGTGAGAGAGCAAATCCGGTCCAGATTTCAGTCTGAACTTTACAAGAGTTATCCAAAGTGCTGAAGCCTATCACCAAAATAGGTTGAGCTCACCAGATAGCTCTTTTAAAGTTAAGGCTGAAACCCAGAGAGGATTTACAGCCCCAGTGACATGGGAGCCACAAGTGCTGATGCTCCTTATAATTGCTAGTTTTTATACTAACCCAGGCTCATAATTAAAACAACTATAGAAATCCCACAAAGAAGTTCATGTCAAAACAAAGTAATCTAAGAATAAAAAAATTCTCAGAAACTCTCAAGACCTTTCCATTATTTTTGTGCCCGCACAGTCATGGGTTTGCATCCAGTGTCTTTCTTGAAATTTCACACATTTCTTTCCCTCTTTACCACTCTCTCCTCCTTCACCCTCCCACTGATCATGTTTCCTAGAGTCTCATGCAACATTTCAGGAACTGGTTTTCACCAATTTCCAGTAAGCCTTATTTTTTTAAATAATTATCCACAGGTTATAGTTAAAGCACTGAAGTGCTTTGGCGACATTCCACTAACTAAGCATTAAGATCATTTTATTTTTTAGTGCTAATATTCCTTTTTCCTTGCTTGATCTCTGTTGAATCAGTGCTGTGGAAGCAATAACTGTGTTTACTTAACAGCAGCTGAAAATTTCTAGGTGCTCCTCACAAATACTTTGGAATGGGAAAAATGTCATGTCGCTCTCCAAAATAAAATCAATTTGTCCAGGAACAAAACCTGGGACTTTCAGAGACTTTTGGAAGTACTCATTATTAAGATTTTGTTGCATTGCAACAGTGATATTGAATGCAGTATGGTGTCATACTGCTGTCACTGGCAGATATGTTACCAAGTAAATGATTATGCAGGTATCTACTGAGGAGTTCAAGACGTTCACATCTGAGAGTGCCTCTATATCTAGAACATTTACTGCTTTTTTTTTAAAAAAAAAAATCCTGACAGCAGTTTCAGAAGGACTTTTTTGAAAATGGATGAGAAAGGCAATGAAACTCGTTGCAATCTGTCTCTACAGTGCCTGCAGTTACAGTACTTTCCATACAGATTTTTAGCCATAACTCATGGCTGACATGTTAATGCAGCTGAGGAAAGTGCTGATTAAAAAATTCTTTGTGAAAAGATACATCCCACCAGATAAACATTTGGCATCTGAAAGGAACAGTGCATGCTAATAAGAAACCCCACACCAGAAGTCTTGCCCACCCAAATTCCCTTACTCTCATTTTGGGCTTATTCTTTGGGTGGGGAAAAGTCAACACTATTTCTGGACTATTGGGCTACAGTTTTGTTCTTTCCTCTTTCTGGCTGGATACTTGTGCAGGCCATTGCAGACATGGCCCCTGATGGGTGCATTCTGAAGAAAATGGCCTGCTCAGCTATCTGGAGGAATCATGTCATTTATTCAAACAGATGTAAAGCCCCTCTAAACAAAAATGAGTACATAGTGAGACAATGTAACACAATAGCAGCTAAAATATCAACTTATATTTATCAAAAAATGTGCAAAATAAAGACAATTTTTCAAGGACTGTTTGAAGGGCTTCAGGAATGCACAAATCCCATACATACTGCAGGGACCACCCTAAAAATATGAACAAGACTCTTTAAGATGCCAGATCCTGTACTGTGCCAAAGGCATATCCAATCCTGATTGCAATGCACATGGAAGACTGGTAAGTGGCAAAGGCCATAGCTGGTGGACCACTCAAAGCTGGCCCAGGTACTTGGGCTTCCACTGACAAAGATGGATCTAGGAGTGCAAGTGGCCACTTCATAGCAGAATTCATGCCCTACACTAGTCTGATGCACACAGGGGAATTTTCAAAAAATTCATGGTCCTTTGATAAATTCCAAAATGCAGACATGATATTAAAATGCAATCAAATATTGTGGTACATAATTATGAAAACAAAACAATCTCTGTTCATAAGAATATCTTTCTCTTACTGCACACCACAACATTTTGAAAGATCAGTAGGAGTTCCTAGTTCATTTGTTTCTAGAGAAGAATTTGACTTTTGTTCACAACTCAGCAGTCGTTTGCACTCATAAACTCCTGCTCAACCTCACAGTCATTGAGTTGGGGGATGCTACAGGGTTCCCTCTTGTCTCCCATGTTGTTCAGCAACTGTATGAAGCTGCTAAGTCAGTGGTTCTTAGACATTTTATCCCTGTGTCCCCTTTTATATCTACATGAGGATGTTGTACCCATCAACTCCACACTGAGCCTCCCTGTATCCTATGCTACGCCTCTCTGTCTCTCTCATTCTCTCTGTCTCTCTCCCCGCCACAGACCCTTCGTGCCACACATGCCCTCCATCTTAATGCTGAGTTCTCATTGGTCACTAAGGAGCATGTGCCTGCTGAGCCAACAACGGACCATTCGGAGAAGCTGAGTAGGAAAAACATAAAAAGTTAAGCCAATTTTTGCTATATCTGAGATTGGAGGAAAGTGTTACAGGGGAAGATGCACTGTGTCACTCTTTTACAGAAACCAGTCAATCCCAACAGTGTATACAGACAGACAGACAGACAGACAGACAGACAGACACACACTTTAGGGTCCTGCCCCCCCCCAATTTGAGAACCACTATGCTAAGTGAAGTCAGTAGAGTTTGAGTACCATCAGTATGCTGACAACACTTGGTTCTACTTCTTGTTTTCAGAGTTGGCTGGGGCTATGTAGCTGCTGGACCAATGCCTTAGGTGCTGTAATTGGCTGGATGAGGGCTAGGAAGCTGAAGCTGAATCCTGATAAGACAGAGGCTCTATGGCTTGTTAGTTTTTAGATCTGAGCCTGCCCTAGGAGGGGCTCCACTTCCCTGAGTATACATGCAACCCGGCAGCACTCTTAGCCCCATCTTTGGCATTGGTAGCCCAGATATGCGGGCCAGTTTTGACTGTTTCATCAGCTATGGCCTTTGCTGGATAGGAGTAACTTTGTCACACCACTCCAACTTTCCAAGTAGATATCCACTGATATCCACTGTATATAGGGCTGCCCTTGAAGACATCTTGGAAATTGCACCTTGTGCAACATGTAGCAGCTAGGCTGCTAACCACATAACAGTAGTTTTAAAGGTACTGCAATGGCTGCCAATATGTTTCCAGTCTGAATTCAAGGTGCTGGTGACAACATTTAAACCTTTAAGTGTTTTGGGATCTTGATACTGGGAAAAGGTGCCTCCACCTCTACATGCCTGGCCAAGGCCCAGGGTCTGTTTGAGGGCCCTCTTTTGTGACCCACCAGGAAGGGGGGTACTACATTGTGCTCAGACATGGGGAAGGGCCTTCTTTCCTATCTTACTTCTCAGAAGCTGAAATGGTACCAACATTGGCTTCATTTTGGCACAACCTTAAGATATGGCATTTTATTAAAGCCTTTAGGATCTAATGATTTCGTCCAGTTTGTATGTGTGCATGGCTTTCACTGTTTTTAACCTCTTTTAATTTCTAAGATAGTTTACTATGTTTTAGACTCTATTCTTACTGTTTTATATTTAAATAATGTTTTTATCCCTAGATAGGAGGTACAACATAAATATTTTCACAACTATATCTGAAGATATGCTGCCATATGTTTCCATGGCCAAGCAGGGTCTCCAGGGTAGTAGACCAATGCTCAAACCACTACACCACTCTACGTACGCTCAAATTGGTCCTAAAAACCTACAGCTGTAAACCCATTCCTAAGACCCCAGTAATGCATGGGAATAATCACAGTCATGTCTTTCTTTCACTCCATGCTTACATCTCTTTCAATATGTTCACTTAAAATTAAATAAATGGACTATAAACCATTCCTTCCCTCCAGAATCCCACTGAATTTTTGGGTGGAAGCACTTTGAACTCCATTAGGTTCGGTACTCAAAACAAATGCATGGGCTCAAAATTATTTTTAATGTAAGTATATGGGTGCCTCTGCATGGCATCATACAAGATGGTTTCTGTCTACCATGATTGATCACTTAAGCCATGGAACTGCATAGCTGGCTTAAAAGTGATAGTTCTAGACCAAGTACTTCAGCCTTCATTTCCCAGAATCCTTGACAATCGGCCATACTGGTTGGGACTTCTGGGAGTCAAAGTCCAAAATATTTGGAGGGCCAAACACTGAGAACCAATGCCTTAAAGGGTAAGAGATACATTATAAATTTTTTATAGAACATGGTCCACTTCAGTAGATGCATGAAGTGCTATCTCCGGTATCTGTACTAACATAAAGAACCAGAATCATCTGAACCAAGATGATGAGGAGTGTGGATAATATGCTCCACTAAGTGAATGAGGAAGAAAAATTTTTCTAATGTAAAAAACCAGAATCAAATTTTTTACAGTTCATTGGAGTGTTTTTTGTTTTTGTTTTAGAATACAGAGTTTTTGCAAAGATATATATTGGTAAGTTTTAGAGAACAGAAACACTACAATGTATGTTAAGCTTTTACGATTATTTAAAAGCAAATGTTTTCTTCAGAAATGTGAATCAATTAACACCTATGTACCGAAGAATGCAGCAATTTTTTACAACACTTTATTAAAGCCTTGAAATAAAGCAAAGCAGATATAGAACCAAGTGCAAATATTAGTTTGGCTTTATGAAAACTGATGGAGAAGGCATCCCACTCACCAAGGAGAAGGCATGCAGGTGATAGGTGACAGAACTTTTGCCTCATACACGTATATTGCATTGGTTATTCACTTGAATATATTATTCTGGGAACTGCTGGTAGGTAAGACTTTGAAACATTCAGCCTGTTATAGGTACACATAAAGGCTTCCCCCACTTATTTGACAGGTTAGGCACTGGAACAGTCAGAAAACGGAATAGGTTGAGAAGCAGAACCCACAGACTGTATTGTACTCCATAAGCATGAAGGACTTACAGAGACTCACCTGGGACTGACTGCTACTCTCTCAGCTGGCTTAGCACCTTTCCTCCCCTCTCAACTTGCTTTGCAAGCAGCATGCGTGTGCAAGTGGTTCCAAGTGAGCCTCCATAGCCAAGAGGAACCGATGAAAGTGGAACCCCCATTGAATTAATGGAACTTGTCTTTAATTTGGAAGCATCAAAAAAGTGAGTCATCAGATAATAGTGTCAAAAGGTGGGGGCTTCCTGGACATAGGACACAGTTGGTTTGGATGTTCATTTAAATACAACCATTAAATTCAATGAGAGCTATATTTCTTTCTGTGGGACTTGCACAGGAATTTCCAGATGGATCATCTGTGTGGCATAAAATTCTTACCTCCACACCGCCTTTTGCAACCTTGTATCATCCTGTACTATAATTCCTAATCACAATGCTGGCTGGGAAGTCATAATGTAATTTTTCTGGACAGCATCAAGTTGAGAAAGATGATGCAGGCATACCACATTCTGTAGCTCTCCTAGTATTGCTGTCAAATTCAGGCTACAATCCTAAAATCAGTTAGTAAAAGGAATAAGGGCACAGTCCAATGTGAAGATCTGGTAGCTCTAAAGATCAGCTAGCTGTAGAATTTGGCAGCTATGCCAATGTCATGAAAAATATCCTGGTGAAACACTGTGTTAGCAATGCTTTTCTGCTGGCAAAGACACCCTGATGAAATGGCTAAAAGAGGGCAGAGCAAAGGATAGCACATAGAAGAAGTGCTTTTATGACAGTGCCTACATCCTTTCCCTCCACACCCAGGTCTGAATCCAAATCTTTTTCCATCTGATCCATTTCCCATATATCAGAGGTGAGAAAACTGTGGCCTCCAGACCACATTTGACCAACCTCTTTCTTGTGCTCCCAAGTTCCTCACTGACCCTCTAAAATTCCCCCAAGTCTTTCAGAATGGGGGAGGGAATTCACCCCAAATGAGTTGGTGGAAACTTCTGGAGTTATCCAGGAGTGGCATGTTACTTAATTTCACCCCCATCCACCAAACACTCCCAAACCCCAGAAAAAGAAATTGGCTACTGGCCTCTGGGCATGTTGGCTGGGGAATTATGGGAGATTTAGTCCCAAAACAGGACTTTCCCATGGTCTACTGACTTACCCCACTACTCCATCTTCTCCTGTCTCCCTGTTAGGAACTTTATTCTTTTCCTTCCCGCATGACCTCTCTCCGATTAGGTTCTCTAGTGTCTCCAAGGCAACAGGATGGACCCAAAGAGATGGACATCTTCAGCCCTGGCTAGCTCCCAATTCATCTCCCCTGAGCAATGATGTGCTGGATCAGGCGGCAGTTCTATTACCAAAATGGTATCTTAGCAATCATTGGTTTTAACTCCATAGATTTTTATTCCTTCCCACACTGAACCAGTTTTATTGAATTTGTTTTTGATAGAACTTTACTAATTTCACCTGGTTGAAGAGTTTTCCAGTCCCACCTTTGGTTTTAATCTTAAGAAACCAAACACAAAGGTCACATCTTTACACAGCAAAATGCTATTGGCTGCATCTTCCAAAAGCCAATAAAAATAATAATCATTAGGAATATTCAATCTTATTCTTGTCAACAGTGAAGGGTTAATAACAAAATTAAAACTCATCTTTACCTCCTTTTTAATGAAATCACACTTAATGTGACATTTACACAGAGCTGTTAACATGTTAGAAACATTTACCTTTCGTCTGCTCTTTCAAAGTTAATTTTACTTGATATGAATTGTGCACAACACAGTTCTCCTAGTTTCATACTTCTTTGTCATGACTCCATCCTAAGTAATCCTGGGATAAGCTGAGGTACCTAGAATTTCCTTCTGCTGAGTTCTACTCCAGTTCTCGGTGTTTGGTCTTCCAGATGTTTTGGACTTCACTTCCCAGAAACTTCTCCCTGTGTATGGAGAATGGTCAGCGATTCTAGAAGCTGAAGTCCCAAACATCTACAGGACCAGACTGAGAACCACTGTTCTAGTCTGCTCCCGAGAGCTATATTTCTCAAGGTAACCTAAGTACCTGTCTACACTAATTAAATTATTTCAGCCAGTGTAGGAACAGTGGTTTGAGTATTCAACTAGGATTCTGGGAGACCACAGTTTGAATCATCCATGGAAAGCCAACAGGTGACCTTGGGCAATTCACACTCTCTCTGCCTTAGAGGAAGGCAATGGCAAACCTCCTTTGAACAACTAGTCCAGAAAACCCTGTAACAGGGTTGCCATTAAGTGAAAGTCAGCTTGAAGGCACATTAACAATAACAACCACCCTCTCTTCTCAGGGTATGTTGGTGTTGGTGCTTTGAGGGTGTTCCTGCATAGCAGGGGGTTGGACTGGATGGCCCCTGTGGTCTCTTCCAACTCTACATTTCTATGATTCTATGATTAAGTACCTAGTCAAAGTACAAGTCCCAGGACTTGTAGAATGAAGCAATGGAAGTTACAGTAGAATGAAACGGATACATATAGGTTGTGCAATTAGATCTGAGTGCATGTAAGCCTGAATAATCTATTTAAACACAGTACCATTTAATTCAATCATCTCTCTCTCTTTCACACACACTCACTCTCACTCTCTCTCACACACACACACGCCTTCATGGGACTAACAGAAGCTTGGGGTGATACAGATCTGGAAAATATCTCAAAAGAAAGTCTTTCCACCAGTAAAGCTACACTGATAACATCTATAGTCCATTGTGGTTATTTTAAATTAAAAAGAATCATGCTAGGAGACCATTTGTGCATCTGCCACGTGTAATGTGTAATCTGTCCCTAAGTTTCAGCTACAAACTACAAGAAAACTATCTAGGAAATTTCTTACAGCCTGACAGCATTCATGTTTTTGCTAAGTATGTTTATACTGTGTCATACATTGTATTTTTTTTGGTAAAGCAGAATGAGAGCGTAGTAAACAAGACACTGTGAAGCTGAACAGGAAAATTTATTGGAGAAAAAGAATATTTATAAATGTGGCAATCACCAAAATGGGCTCTTCCTCAGGTTTTTAAATCCACTCCCCGATTTCTGTAAGCAAGGGGGCATTACATGAAGATTAATTTTTATATAATATAATTTTGTTATAGAATATAAATTTACAGAATATAATTTTTATAGAATTTCTCATCCTTAATTGATTATGCTGTCCACCTCACCCGCCGTGCCACAATTGTATAAATTGTGGCACGGCGGGGGGTGAGGGTGGACAGCATAATCGATTAAGGATGAGAAATCTCAAACATTTCCCTCCCGCTTCCCTCCAGCAAAATTTGCAGGAAGTTCCCATGCATGTTTTCTTAGAAGGTAGCCTAACAGGGTTACAGTAAGCCTTAAGGTGCAATCCAATATACTCATTCTTCCCAAGAGCAAGTCCCATTGAACACACATGGGTTATCTCTATTGAGGGTAGCCTGCTGATGAATGTTTGCCTCCAGTTCAGAAAAGGCTTGCTTCTTGGTACCTTTCTCGGAGCCAGAGTGGTGTAGCGGTTTGAGCGCTGGACTGCACAAACACTTGATTCTCCAACCAGCAACAGAAACCCACTGGATGACCTTGGGTGTATCACACACTCTCAGCCTCAAAAAACCCGGGCTGTGTGTGTTCCGCCTAAGGGTCACCCTAAGTTGGAAACAACTTGAAGGCTCACACAGTAACAACCACCTGACTTGACCGGTCACATATTTACGACTGGTCACAAACTTAAGACCACATGGATCGCTTGAGTTCAGTGGGACAAGGCACACTCCTAGGCACGCTCGCCCGCAGCACTAAGTCCCAAAGAACTCAGTGGAAACCCACTCTGGAGAAGATACGCCTCCGATGTCAGCAGACGACACTGTGGTGTTCCATGGACTGAAATCCATGGAACACCACAGGAATTACTTTCGAGTGGCCAAACTCTCCCTCACTTGCAGCCTCCCGATATCCAAGCCCCAAGGTCCAGTATCCCCCACCATCGCCATCGCCATCCACCCGGGCTAATCCACGAGCCTAAGGTACTGGCCTCCTCTGGGGAAGGCAGGGAGAACCAATCAGCTCAGCCCAGGGAAGCGGAGCGACCCACAGGGGCTGCCGGGGGCGCGCGCGCGCCTGTGTGTTGGAGGGAGCGGTCGCGCGTGGGCAGCCCCCCGCTGTCTCGGGGCCGCGGCGCTCAGCCCGCGTCTCCCTCCCTCGCTTTACCTGTGGAAGTAGTGGCTGCAGAACATGCCCACCAGCAGCCTGCAGCCGAGGGGCGCCAAGCGCGGAGGGCTGCGCGACGCGAGCAAGAGGGCGGGAACGAGGAGAGCCGGCAGCTCTTGGAGGAACCAGGCGCAGCGGGCGGGCAGGTGGGCACCGGCCTTAGGCGGCGGGGGCCTCTCGGCAGGGGCGTTCTCCTCTTTCTTTTCCTTTTCCCTTTCTTCTTCCTCCTGGTCCTGCTGGTCCTCATGCTTCCCGTAGCGGATGGGTCGGCGGCTGTTCAACCGGAGGTGCAGGAGTCCCAAGGCCAGCAGCAGGGAGCTGAGGGCCGTCACCAGGCTGGGCGAGCAGTGCATGCTCCTCTCGAGGGGGCGCCCCGCCGCCATAGAGGCGGCCAGGGGGCAGGCCGGCTGTTAATAAAGAGCCGGCCGCCGCCTCCCCTCACGGAAAAGGGGGGCAGGTTGGCTCGGGGCGCCGCGTGGCTGAGCCGAGGCGGGAAAAAGAGGAGGGGCGCCTCCGCCGCGCGACCGCCGCAGCCCGCCTCCCAGGCGCCTCCCGGGTCCCCCCTCGTGCTTCGGTGACCCGAAAGAGCCGCGCGCCCGCCCGCCCGCCCGCCCGCCCGCTTTGGTCTCTTGCCCTCCTCGAGCTCTGTGGAGGAGCGCCAGAGCATCTCTCTTGGCCGGGGGAAGGAAGGTGGAGCCAAAAGGCACATCTTTGGCACTCGTTTCTCCTCACGGTCTGATCCTATAACCACCTTTTCCCTTATAGGATCACACCGTGAAGGGACTTGGAAGGGGCTGCTTTTATCCGACGGTGCGGATGCGGGATGGCGCTTCGGGACGCTCTTGGC
This sequence comes from Iguana delicatissima, assembly GCA_948472985.1. Taxonomy (NCBI): domain Eukaryota; kingdom Metazoa; phylum Chordata; class Lepidosauria; order Squamata; family Iguanidae; genus Iguana; species Iguana delicatissima. Next base: position 102,850 of record CAOKZL010000048.1, on the reverse strand, counting down.
GGGAAGGAACAAGGTTTTGAATCGCGCGCTCGCGAGCAAGGACCATTTCCGCACTAGGCGGTTATAGTGCTATTATTCCCCTTTCCACATCCGGTGGAATCCTGCGGTTGGCAGTTTAGGGAGGGGCCTCCGAAAAAATAGCACGGTAACCGTCTAGTGCGGAAATGGCCAAGGACTCCGGAGCTGTGTTTTTTTTTCTTTTCGGGAGGGTGATCCATACCGGGAGGCAGAGCGTTCTTCGTTTTCCGTACTTGGAAGTGGAGAACAAAGGACTTTCCCCCCATCCGTTACTCTTACAAGGGCAATGTTTTCGTAGGGCGCTCCACGTGTCTCAGGCAAGCAGGAGATAACTTCTTCCTGAAAGGGTTCAACCACAGTCGCAGTCTTACTTTTTCTTAATTGCATGCTCATCTAGTACAGTTATGATTGATAATTCCCAGGGAGGCATATCTGTATAATAGCAGTCTTCGTGGATTAATTTTGCCAAATAATTGGTGGAGGCAGGAGTTCAGCCTTAGCTTAGTGGGGGCGGTAAAGCCTGCCCCTGCTTCATCGATTTGTTCCAGAATCAATGCAGGCAAATGTCTTAAAAACAAAGCAAACTGTAACACATCCTCTGCTGCCTGGCTGAGCACAAATTTGGATTCATGGTAGATAATGGGATGTGTCTCACTGTGGCCATTTCCACACTACACTGTTATAGTGCTATTCCACTTTCTTCTTCTTCTTTAATTTAATTTTTATCTTATTTTATTTGGTGTGAAACACAAAAACATTTCCATACTCACGAAACAATTAGAATATACACCCACCTAACTAACCCACATCCCAAACACACTACTAACCAAACTATACAAAAACTCATACAATAGGTATGACAATACAAAATCAGTTCCCTCCCTTCCCCCCTTTTAACCTCCCCCCTTTGCTGAAACTGAATTTAACATACAATTCCTTATCTGTTAGTTCCTTCTGAATCTGCCAAACGTGATTAATATTTGCCTGTATATTTAAACAAAATTTTACCGACAGTGTTAATATAGTAAATATACAGTATTCAAACATACATTATTTTTATAACAATTCCATTTGTTCAGATTATCTACAGATATACATTATATAATATATATAAATATAAATCTTACATAAGTCTTTCGTAAATCTTATGTCCAAATTTGCAATTTTACCAATCAAGCTATTTCTAATCCGACTCACATTTGTTTCCTAAGTACACCTAACTATTCCCTCCATAGATTACTCTACCACTAAAGTTTCCTACTACGATTTATTTTCTTGGGCATTCCTATTCCCTTCAAATGAAAAATATTTAATCTAACACAGTAACCGTGATAATTTACGTTTCATATTCATAATCCTAATTATTCCAGAAAAATTACCGCATTTTTCCCCCAGTTATTTTCCCAAATAGGTGAAACTAATTTCCATACCTCAATAACTTCCCTTTTCTTTTTCCTTCCAAAGACTCTATTACAATATCGGCCTCAACAATATCATATAATTTTATTAACCAGTCTTCAAGTCTTGAGGACTGTATATCCTTCCATAATTGTGCGTAGCACAATCTGGCAGCGGTGATCATGCAGAGGACTATTTTCTTTTTGGGTTTATTTATTTGTAAAGTATCTATCATACTTAGCAGGTATATTTTGGGGGATAATGGAAATTTTATTTTAAGTGCTTCTTGAATTTTATTATGTATCCCAGCCCAAAAAGTTTTAGCAACATCACACTGCCACCACATATGAAAAAATGTGCCCTTCATACCACATTTCCAACAAGCATCATTTTGATTTCCCTGCGTCTTGGCTATCAGAACGGGAGTTACATACCATCTATGAAGCATTTTAATATAATTTTCTCTCAAGCTAATTGGTTTAATTAGTTCCCACGTAATTTTCCAAGAATTTTCCCATTGGTCCATTGTTATTTCATCTCCCAAATTTTTTGCCCATTTTATCATTGACTGTTTAACAACTTCGGTCTCAGTTTCTAACCTCAGTAGAATCTTATATATAGCGCTGACCTTGTATTTAGCACCAGGTTTTAAGATCCCATCAAATTCTAATTCCTTTATTTCGAATCCCTCAGTATCCCTATCTTTTCTAAATGTATCAGAAAGCTGCATAAAAAGTAACCAATGTGACTGCCAACCTTGTTCAAAAAGTTCCTCTGATTTAAATTCCACATTACCCCCATGTATCCTCAGGATGTCTTTATATGTTATCCAATGATCCAGCTTTGGGATTTCTCTTTTATAGCTATTCGTCTTTCAACATCTTCTGGAATTCTGGGATTTACAGTTTACTGAGACCAAAGAGTTCTCTGGCTGAGAATTCTAAATGCCCCTCCCTAAACTGCAAACCCCAGGATTCCATAGGATGTCGAAAGTGGAATAATAGCACTATGACAGCGTAGTGCAGAAATGGCCTGAGTGTATTAGTCAATGATATTTGTAGTGAATACAGTTGGCCCTCCACATTCACTAGGGGTAAAGGGCATAGAACTCTTGCAAAAGTGGAAAAATTGCAAATATAAAAGTGTGTGTATGTGTGTGTGGGAAGGAGGCCAAGGCAAGGTGGGGAGAACAGGCACCCCGGGTCCAAACCAGGTCAGAGAAAGGAGAGGCATAGAGTCATTGTGGGTCAGCACAATGGCCCTGTTCCTCCTCTCTCATACCCATCTCCTTCCTTGAGTGTGAGGCTGGCATTGGGAGAGGATTTGTGGTGCTGAGAAATCAGGCTGTGAGCCATCCTTAGCTGGCAAGGCAGCAGCTGGTGGAAGAAGAAGAGGAGGAGGTCAGAGATAGGTTTTTAAAAGTGCTATACAGCCTGCATGGAGCCCCCAAGAAGGAAGATTCCTCCAGAAGAGAAACACCTGAGCTGGGGAAGGCAGAGGTTGAAGAAACTCGCAAATAATCAAATCTGTGAAAGTCAAACCCACGAATATGGACGGCCAACTGTACGTCTACATAGATATGGGCTCCTTGTTCTCTGTTGTTGCTGCTGTTGTTGCTGCTGCTGCTGTTGTTAAGTATTGTCAAGTCAACTTCTGTTGACCCTATGTATGAGAAGCCCCCAAATCACCCTATCATCAACAATTGTGCTTAGGGCTCGCAGTCTCAGGGTCCTAATGCAACCTCCTTCTTTTCCAACTGCCTTCTACCTTGCCAACCATTATTGTCCTTTCTAGTGAGTCAGGTGTTCTCATGACAGGACAGTCTCAGTTTACTCATCTTGGCTTATAGGGACAGTTCAGGCTTAATTTTGTTCTAGGATGCATTTATTTGACTTTAGCAGTCTGCCGTATCTGTGGAACTCTTCTCCAGCACCCCATTTCAAATGAGTTGATTTTCTTCCTGTCAGCTTTCTTCATTGTCCAGCTGTCGCAACCATATCTAGAAATTGGAAATATGATGGTGTGGACAATCCTAACTTTAGTATGCAGTGTTATATCTTTACACGTCAAATCCAAACTGCTGCATTTCGTGGCAAGGGCAAAAGCTGTCACTCCCTTGATCCTTTCTACTCATAACACATTTACTCAAAAGTGGATACAAATAATGGAAATTGCAGACTCTTAATTGGTGATCCTCCACTCCCCTTTTTAATCCAGGGGAAGTTTCTCTGCCAGGGATCCCTCTGGCTGGTGCTTTTTAACTTGAAAGCTCTCCTTGCTGCAGAGCTGCAGGCAGGAGCTTCTGCCTATTGGCCTGCTGAAAGTTGAAGTCCATGAGATCACATGCTTCTGTGAGGCAAGAGGCTATGCTTAACTATGGCCCTCTTCGCATGGCAGTTTGCAAGCAAAAGAGCTCCTTGAGCGTCACGTAAATGTGAGGAGTGGTCTGCATGACGCACTCCCATTTCCGCCACGCTCAAGGCCTGCACACACAGCGAATATGCATTTTCTTATTTTCAGCTTTTAGCCAAAAATAACCCTCACTTGCTCAAGGCTCACGGGCCTGGGGTGCACTTACCTGCGGTGCGGAGCCTCTGGAGCCGGTCACGCGTCCTCTCCTCAGTGCAGCCTCCAACTCCCAGGCTGCACTGCGGAAGGAAGAGGCGGAGCGCAAGCGGGGCTCTCGCGCGAGCAGGAAGGAGCTGCGGAGCCCGAGCAGCAGGGAAGCAGGAGGCTTGTGAGACCTTTCCTGCCCAGGCTTCTCATGCAAGGCCCACACTCCAGCAATGTTAAAAGGTAAGCTGCAGAAAGAGTGTATGGAAAACAAAAGAATGGCCCATAGACTGGAAATGCTTGATGCACATTCTGGCAATCTGTTTTTAAAAAGAAAACTCTTAAATTTTTGGAGTTACAAAAGTGAAGACAGAACAACAGAGGCTCTCCAGCCATATTCTTTCTGCAATCAAGAGCTGAATAAGTTTGTTCATTCCACAAGATCAAGAGAAATATATTAGAAAATTGGGAGGTGATGTCTTTAAAAGAGGATAATTAAGGCGCTATGGATATATCTTGAGAATTGAATGAATTACATCTTATTTATAAGACTGAATTGTATTTTAATAAGGAGAAACTACAGTGTGAGAAAATACAGACGTTATCTATTTGATGTCGATAATATTGTCTTGGTGGCTTTTGGCTGGATAACAGAAAACTGAGTTGTTAACTCTGAAATTGCTTGATTGAGATGGCAGTTTCCCAGGAAATTTCTCAGTTTTTTTTTTAACTCAAGGATCAGCCATACAGACACAAAAGAGCCATTTTTGTAAGGCAAAAACTTGCCTCCCTCTAGTTCTGGTGCTATTAGAGTGCACTCAGTACCATCGAGTAACCATTGATCATGGGAATTACATCTGGACAGTCAAACTTGCCCACTCTTGGCCCTATTGTAAAGTTACTATTCTGTATGCGTCATACTCATCATTGGCCAGCTATTGCTGAGAACTCAATTGTTGGCTTGCAGACTTAGATATTCACCTGCTAATAAGTGAATCAGCCAAAATTCTGATCTATCCCTAACAATATTTGAGTCCGTGTATGACTCTTAAGGCAAGCTAAAAACTGAAAAGGAATAGACTGCCACATTGCACAATCAATCTGATTATTCTTTCTTAATCTGTTTTTGGGGTCTTTCTCATTTGGTCACATACTGTAAGCTACAGGTGGGCAACTTCAGCAGGTCGAAGGGCAATTTTCTGCTCCTGATCTGAATGAAGCACCCAAAATGTCCCGTTCCCTAAGCAGAATTAGCTGAAAGTCTACTTTTCAGTTTGGAAAAAGTATATACTGGTACTTTAAAACATTTTAAACAATGCAAGGGTCCTTGTGACCTGTTTTAAAGGTAAATGGCTACTCCGTTTTTTCCCTGCCAGGAAAAGACAGTTCTTGAACTCCTAGTGCAACAAAACTTGAACTCCTAGTACAACAAAATAAATACGATTTGATAGGCATCACTGAGACCTGGTGGGATGAGTCTCATGATTGGAATGTAGGAATTGAGGGGTATAGCCTATTTTGTAGAAATTAGACCAAACAAGAAAGGAGGAAGAGTAGCCTTGTATGTCAAGGATGTTTTCACCTGTGAAGAGATCCATGACTTAAACCCAGAAAACCAGGTCGAGAGCATCTGGGTAAGAATTAAGGGAGCGAGAAACAATAGGGATATTTTGTTGGGGGTTTACTACAGACCCCCAATCCAGACTGAGGACTTTGATGACTCCTTCCTTAACCAAATGACTGCACATGCAAAAAGGAGAGATACAGTAATAATGGGAGATTTCAACTACCCGGATATATGTTGGCAGTCAAACTCTGCCAAGACAGCAAGGTCCAGCAAGTTTCTTGCTTGTCTTGCAGACAATTTCATGGTACAGAAGGCAGAAGAGGCAACAAGGGGATCAAATATTCTAGATCTGATCCTGACCAACAGGGATGATCTTGTTAATGAGGTAGAAGTGGTTGGATCTTTAGTGAGGAGTGACCATGCCCTATTGGAATTTGGCATTCAGTGGGAAGGAGAAGATAAGTGTAGCCAGACACTCATCTTAGATTTTAAAAAAGTGGACTTCTGTAAACTTAAGGAGCTGCTGGCTGAAATTCCGTGGTCAAGAATAGTGAAAGAGAAAGGAGTTCAGGAGGTGTGGGAGTTCCTTAAAAGGGAGATACTGAAGGCACAGTCTAAAACTATGCCAATAAGGAGGAAAAATGGAAGGCATCTGAAGAAACCAGAATGGTTGACTAAAGAACTCTCAGCTGAGCTAAGTGTTAAGAGAAACATGTACAGGAAATGGAAGAAGGGGGAAACCACCAAAGAAGAATTTAAGCAAGTGGCCCGGAGATGTAGGGAGGAGGTCAGAAAGGCTAAAGCACAGAAAGAACTTAGGCTGGCCAGAGACATTAAAAACAACAAAAAGGGCTTTTTTAAATATGTCTGCAGCAAAAGGAAAAAGAAGGAGACGATAGGGTCACTGCGCAGAGAAGATGGCGAATTACTAACAGGGGGAAGAGAAAAGGCAGAACTACTTAACACCTTCTTTGCCTCAGTTTTTTCCCAGAAGGATACAAGCACTCAACCTGGCGGTTAGGAAGCAGGGGAAATGTGGCTCATAATAGGTAGAGAGGTGGTACAGGAGTACCTGGCCACACTGGATGAATTCAAGTCTCCAGGGCCAGATGAATTGCATCCTAGGATATTAAAAGAACTGGCAGAGGTCATTTCGGAACTGCTTGCTATAATCTTTGAGAAATCTTGGAGGACAGGAGAAGCTCCAGCAGACCGGAGGAGGGCAAATGTTGTCCCCATCTTCCAGAAGGGAAAAAAAGAGGACCCAAATAATTATCGCCCAGTCAGCCTGACATCAGTACCTGGAAAGATCCTGGAGCAGATCATTAAGCAATCAGTTTCTAATCACGTAGAAAGCAATGTGGTAATCACATGAAGTCAACATGGATTTCTCAAAAATAAGTCATGCCAGACTAATCTTATCTCTTTTTATGATAGAGTTACTAGCTTGATAAATGAAGGGAATGCTGTGGATGTAGCATATCTCGATTTCAGTAAGGCCTTTGACAAAGTTCCCCATGACATTCTTGCAAAGAAGCTAGTAAAATGTGGGCTGGACAGGGCTACTGTCAGGTGGATCTGTAACTGGTTGACTGACCGTTCCCAAAGGGTGATCACGAATGGCTGCTTTTCATCCTGGAGAGAAGTGACTAGCGGGGTGCCACAGGGTTCTGTCCTGGGCCCAGTGCTCTTTCAATATCTTCATCAGCGACTTGGATGAAGGAATAGAGGGCATGCTCATCAAATTTGCAGATGACACCAAATTGGGAGGGGTTACTAATATGCCAGAGGACAGGATCAAAATTCAAAATGACCTGGACAGATTGGAGAGCTCGGCCAAGGCTAACAAAATGAAATTCAACAGGGAGAAATGTAAGGTCCTACACTTAGGTAGAAAAAATGGAACACAGAAATATAGGACGGGGGACATGTGGCTGGATAGCAGTATGTGTGAAAGGGATCTAGGAGTCTTAATAGACTACAAGCTGAACATGAGTCAGCAGTGTGATGCGGTAGTCAAGAAAGCCAGTGCGGTTCTTAGTTGCATCAATAGGAGTATGGTGTCTAGATCGAAGAAGGTAGTGGTACCACTCTACTCTGCTTTGGTTAGACCTCATCTTGAATACTGTGTTCAGTTCTGGGCACCCTAACTCAAGAAGGATATGGTCAAGCTGGAGCAGGTCCAGAGGAGGGCGACCAAAATGGTGAGGAGCCTGGAAGCCATGCCCTATGAGGAAAGACTTAGAGAGCTGGGTATGTTTAGTCTGCAGCAGAGAAGATTAAGAGGGGACATGATAGCCATGTTTAAATATTTGAAGGGATGCCATGTAGAGGAGTGAGTGAGCTTGTTTTCTGCTGCTCCAGAGACCAGGACAAGGAGCAATGGATTCAAGTTGCAGGAAAGGAGATTCCACTTGAACCTCAGGAGAAACGTCCTGACAGTCAGGGCCGTCTGACAGTGGAATATGCTGCCTCGGAGTGTAGTGGAGTCTCCTTCTTTGGAGGTTTTTAAGCAGAGGCTGGATGGCCATCTGTCGGGAGTGCTTTGAGGGTGTTCCTGCATGGCAGAGGGTTGGACTGGATGGCCCGTGTGGTCTCTTCCAACTCTACATTTCTATGATTCTGTGAGTACAGTGGAGTCTGAGGGGTCAGAGTTGGCAAAAACAGCCTTGGAATTTTACATGTGGCTCTAGGGCTACATTTTACGTAGCTCTTTTAGTCCATGAAATATTTAGCACCTTTTGAGGTGCTGCTGTCATTTTTATTACCCTTGTTGTTTATTACTCTTCTTAAACCAATAACAGTGTTTCATTTACTGGTTGTATATTTACTTTCAGACACTTTTAAGGAGTTCCTCAGACTTCTTAAGGAAGCCCCCTTGATTCCTTCTTTATTCTTGTTTCAGTGGGGAAAGACATTTTTAGTCTCACAGGCTTTGGGGGACTGATTGACCCCAAAAATGGGTCTTTAACAGTGTGCTATGCTGTTTTTTCAACTTGGTTTGTTTTGCCCTTTAAATTTCTTTAATGGATGTTTTACATTGTTTCTAATGCTATAGTTTTTAATTACATTTTAAAAATAACCTTTTGTAGGTTTTTGTTAATATTGCATTTGTTTTACTTTTGCAAACTGTTTTGAGATGCTATCCTGGTGGGGAAAGGCGGAATATAAATCATACAAATAAATAATCAAAGTTAAGCATATGCTTTCACAGGAAAACATTGGGAAGTTCTGCAGTTAGCGTGTGTGTATGTATGTACCTTCAAGTTGCTTGTGGACTTAAGGCAACCCTGTGGATTTCATATTAGGGAAGGAAATTCAGAGGTGGTTTTGCCAGTTCCTTCCTCTGTCATTCAGCAGGAGCCCTGAGAGCAGCTGGACAAGAGGTGGGGAGGTAACAGAAGGAGGAGGAAGAAAATGAGGAGGAACAGGCAGGACCAGCTCCCCAATTTGCAGCCTCTAAGCCTATGGCATTTATGGTCATCATCAGGAAGCTTGCAAGTATACTGTTTGGCAAAACCTTAAATTGCCTCCTTCAGAAATGGTACTGCACTATGGATGTGTCTGTAGCTGCACAGAGATGCTTTGATTGACCACAGCTACTGCACTATATCACTGAAGTGCACTATCTGCATTGCAGGCATACCTTATCTTACATCACAAAACATTTACCACAGAAGTCAAATGAGCTAATGTCAAGAATGGAAATGGCTGACATCAGACTGTTGCATTTGCTGTTTAATAAGCTATACCTGTGGTTGCACAATTTCCTTACATGTGCACTAAAGATGCCAGAAAAAGAGGTGTGGGGAGACAGCTGAATGGCCAATCCTTTTCATTTCAGAGTCAGTTACTTCTTCAAAAAACTGAAAAATGAAAACAGACGCAAAAAAGTTCTGAAGATTTACTTTTGTGCCTATCTTTGTATTCAACCGTAGCATTCGAATACCTATTCTGAAATCAAGGTATGAACTCAATGTAGAAACAATGTGTGTTCAACAATTTTAGCTGTCATAGGCCTTCAAGAACTTGGGTCCATATGCATTTTGAATAATGGTAGGACTGGGCAGAGATTTATTTCCACCCATGTCTCCCTAGAAACCCTCATGTATTGCATTAGGGAAGAGCGCATAGAGGGGTGTAAAACGCGCGGAAAACCACCGCCCGTCAGTGCCGAGTGCAAAAGGCACCCCCAAGCCTTGCACTCAAGGCCTGCCCAGCCTGACACCTCTTTGTGTTCAGGTCTGAACAGCTAGGGAGATCTCTAAATCAAGCCAGGGCCAGGACAAATGGGTCTGCCTCAGTTCTCCCTTTCTGAGAACGCAGTCCCTTCCTCACTTTTGGCCCCCCTTGGCTTCTTCCTTTCAGGACTGTCCCCCTTTACTGCCTTCCCTAAATCTGCCCTTCTCCCAGATGTAAGTATCAGCAGTGATTTATATTTTCCAAGACTGTGGTACTGTTGGCACTAAGGTCAAGATGATATTATTGGTAGCGTGTATATTCCAGGATTCAAAATAAGACTCTGTGACACTGTTTTAAGGAACACAGAACTTCAAATATTTATTGTAACACTGTTGCTTTAAATGTGTCTTGTACCTGAATGTTTATAAACAGCGCACCATTCTTCTCTCTCTCTCTCTCTCTCAATTCATTCACTATCTCTCATACACCCAGTTTTTAAGTTCTCTCTCCCACAGGACTCTTCAAATCTCCAACCTCTCCCAAACACACCACAAATCACACTCCCATTCAACCCCCCCCGGCAGTTAAAATCCGTTATTTTCCTCTTTCCACAAGCCCTTTCCCCTGGGCTATACGAGGTTCCATTTCATCAGCCAATCAGCTTAAACATTCTCAGTTGCCAAGAAGGCTTTGTTGTAAAGACCCCCTCCCATCAGGTTCGTCACAAGGGGCATTAGTCTTCTGCTGCAGTGATAATTACGGACAGGACTTTAAATATCTCTTCTCATGTATCATTCATTGCAGGTGCATCTCTTAAGCAATGGGTATGAGCTTTCAAAGGCTAGCATCTGGCAGAAGAAGACAAAACTCCAATGGAATTCCCTCCTCCCATTTTTGTCTTGTTTCAAATAAGATTTTAATATTCTGAAGAAAAGATAACTTTATTTTTCAAGTCACACTTCTGCTATTGCCATAGTATATTTAAAAACTTAAGCATATACATGCAGACTTTTCTAAACAAAATATCTGTGTTTGCAAAAGCATCTCATTTACTGTGTTATCCTTCCCCCACCACACACCAAAAAAGGGTTGCTGGCAGGTAGTCCATTCAGCACAAAAGTCAGCTTGTTGTTTTCGTGTGCCTTGAAGTTGTTTCTAACTTGTGGCGACCCTAAGGTTAACCTATCATGGGGTTTTCTTGGGCTGAGAGAGTGTGATGTACCCAGGGTCATCCAGTGGGTTTCCATGACTGATGGCCCTTTTTGCACGCAGTTTCTTTTGTGAGAGCCATCAGTAAAGTTGAGTGTTGCGTAAATGGGAGCGGTGGTCAGTACGACGCTCCCATTTACGAGCCTACCGCGAACCATGCACGCACCTTTCCATTTTCGGCTTCAAGCTGAAAATGGTGCGCAGTCGCGCAAGGCTCCCGGGGCCCGCGCGCACTTGCCTGTGCTGCGGTACGTCGGGAGCTGGGCTGGTCATGCTTCCTGCCTCAGCGCTATTCCCAGGTTGCACTGTGGTAGGAAGGGGCGGGGTGTTCGCGTGGTGCTCGTGCGACCGGCAAGCCAGCTGCAGTAAGGAAGGAGAAACTAAGTGAGTGCTTCGTGCAAGAGGCTGCTTGCGCGAACGCCACCCCCACCTCCGCGAAAAGGTAAGATGTGGAAAGGGCCTGAGTCATCATGGTCTCCAGGGTTGTAATCTAATGCTCAAACCACTACACCAGGTTTGGAGGGGGGGCATTATTATACAAACATAACAAGTGCCTCTTGCTGCTGTACGTAAACAACACAGATTGAACAAAGCTACACAGATGTGGTAATATTTGAATCTTGGATACCATCACTGTTGTATAACATTTCTAGAAGACACAATGTATTTACTCAGTATGTATGCTATTTTGATAATAGCAGAAAGAAGCACAACACAGAATAAGAAGAGAAGTGAGGGATATGTAAGCTGCTTAGCATTACTATAGACATGTCTTCCTGTTGCTAATTGCTGTCCAATCAGCTTTGATTTATGGCCACCCTTTGAATGAGAGAACCAAGAATCCTGTTATTAACAGCCTGTTCAGGTCTTGCAAACTGGGGGCAGTGGTTCCCTACAGATTGTTCATTCCCAAGGTGTTTTAAATGCAGCCTTGCATAAAAACATTGGAGGTATTTAAATGTAACTGTGGGGTTTTTTTATGTGCTGGGGGGAATGTTCCAAATTATATGATATCTCACTACTTTGCTGTAAGCCCCTTTTTTATTAATGACATTTTCCTTCTGAACTCTGCTTTCCATTCTCATTTGCATATTGTGTGCTCTGTGCACTTGTGGAATTTCCCATTTCTCACGGGAGGAAGACAAGGGAAAGTTTCGAGGAAAAGCCAGGGTTTTGTAAAGGGGCAAAACAGACCTCTCAGTGTTGTTTAGCCCTGTCACCATCCTGGGTGCACCAAAAGGAAGGGGGCTAGTGACAGCAGTTAGTTTTGAATTATTCAAGTGAGGACACGCTCCTTTACTAAGTGATGGGAAGCAGGGAACAGATGTGGGAACCCATAGTTAGGCAACAGCCACCAATAGAAGCTTGATCAGATTTTGGCATTTGGAATGAAATAGAAAAGCAGAAAATATATGTTTTTGGATTCTTAGAGTGCTACATTTGTTAAATCAAAACAGTATATTAAAATCTGACGAGATACAATGGTAATATATCATTCATATTATACAACTGTGTGCAGCACAAGCAATAAATATTCAGGTCTGTTCCATATTATGGATATAATACTGACATTTAAATTTAACAAAGGAAATGTTCGGGCAGGTCCAATTCTTTCCTCTAAGGACATTTTAGGTCTTGATGCAAGATTTAAAGGGAGAAAAATGAAATCACTTATATTGTTGCAAAGAATTTGTCTTTCCCCTAATGTCCCATATGTATGTGCATATGAGAAAGGAAACCCAAGCACATTAACCGATTGATATACTTGCACAGGTTGATTATGTTCTTGGCCCCACTTTATTTAATTTGCGTTAGGCAGATGTTTTCTAGTTTTTAGAGTCATTACCATCTCATCCACCCAAAACTGGCTGAACAGAAGCCTTCAATCTTTCTTTAGGATTAACAATGCCATTCTGATTTCTCAAACTCATTTAGGTGTTAAGAGGCTACTGAACAGCTTTGTAGAATTCTGTAATAATATTTTAACAGATAGTTAAAAAACAAGGTTTGCAAAGGGGAAGGTTAGATTTTTCTGATTTGGGGTGTATAACAGAATTGGACAAGATTAATTCAAACAAATATGTGGGATTACAGATTCATGAAACTGTAAATTGAAGGGTAGAAATAAAACTAAATGTGGGAGCAATAGTTCACTTTTTATCAGTAAAGTTGGGAGATTTCTACCATGGGCTATCTGAGCTTTTAAAGCCAAAATTGTTCCTCAGCCTCTTCTCAGAGCACCAGTCTGGTTTCCTCACTTACAGAGATCTGTAATGATCTGTAACTTAAAATATATGTGATAGTAGATCATGTATACTACAAAATTTTCTATAAGTGTCAGATCTTCAATAAAATGAAGCAGGAATGTCCTCTCCTCCCACCCTCAACATCATGCAAACAATCTGAACCAGTCAGGCTCATACCACACCATCTTTGAAATGCTGATGTAGGTCTGCAGGAGTGAATATTTATGTGTACATAATCTATGGTTGCATGCCCCAGATGCTGAAGAGATTGAGAGAAAGAGATAACAACCTGGCATAAAAGGAGAGAAACTGACTACTGTAAATAGCGAGTTTCATTGTGGAGCTGTTCTTTCACCACAAAGCTTATCTTTAAGGACTCCAACTCCAAAACAACAAGATCAAGTAACGCTGACTGCTTATAGGAGAGAATGTGGTGAACGGCAAATTGGGACTCCTATAATCTCTTGGATTTCCACTCACACTGGTAGAATGGGTGCTTCATGCTACTACTGTGGGATGAAGTGCTCCTTCTGCATGGACCATAGTTTGGCCACACCTTTTTCTTACAGAGGAAAAAGAACATCCTTCCCAAAACAGAGGAGTTCCCAAAGTACAATAGTAAAGGAAAAGGAGTACTTGAGATAAACTAATACTTTGAGAAGACTACTCCATTGAAAGGAAGCCAATAGGTCAATGCACACTATGCTTCTCTTGCCACTTCTGGTTTCTGAATTTTGGGCAAAGGCTTTGCTTTGCTTTGTTTTGAATTTGCTTTGCTATTCAGTTGGTGGTATTTCATTTACGTTAGCCCATGTCTGTCTTAAATTATTGGTCCTTCAACTGCAAATTGATGTCTACTGACCAATCCCATCCAGGAAGGATCATAGTCAATTGCTAACAAAGACTCCTCAAAAGACAGTGAAAGCATGTCAGGTTCCTTTGCTGTTCTCCCTGCAAATCGAAATGCACATGTTGGATTGTACATCTGTGGACTCAGGTCATATCAACTTTCTGAGAGACAGCTGACAAACAGAAAGAAAGAAGCTTTAATCTCTATACTGCATTTGGATCTAGCTGTGCTTGTTTTGTGGCGTCCTCATCCTGCTCTGCTCATTTGTTCAGATGCCTTCTGTCTTAGGGCCCTTTCATGTGGCACAATCATATTCCGTTTGAACTGCCATAGCAAGATCCTTTGGAATGCTGGGGATTGAAGCTTAGGAAGAGGTATTTAGAGTTGTCAGGAAATTCTAGAGCTTCCCTTAACTGCAAATCTCAGGATTCCATAGGTTGTTGCCATGTCTGTTAAACTGAAATTATAGTGCTATAACTGCATATTGTGAAAAGGCCCCTGTTTTTTAAAAAAGTGAAAACTTTTAAATAATTGCAAGAAGAACTTGTAAGAGCAGCATAAAACTGGCACATTCTATAAATGGCAACAGATTGAGAAGGAATTATTCAGTTGCACTAGCCCAAACATATGCTGTATTAAATGGAAAAGTATGACAAGTTAAATTACAACTATAAGAGGCATGGATAACCTGTCCAGAAGTCATTATGTAGCCTTGAATTATTCTTGGAGCATAACTGCTGTTTGACTAAGAAAAAAGATTTCAACCATGTTAAAGGCAGCATAGTTTAAACAATAGTACAAAAAATAAGGCTATTCTCTGGCAAGAAAAATGTGTAGAAGCGAATGACAGTGCATAAAAATAATTAAAAGAAATAATTTGAAGGTTACAACTCATGCCAGCATTGCAAAATCCTTTTTCCTATGAGACAAAAATAAACAAAAAACAAAAAGCAGCATGGTTTGGGTTGTGGTACACACAGGGATTGTGAAACCTTAAGGATCTGTTCAATGGACTCCCACTAAAATAATGTGGGTTTCATTCTTCATTATGTCAAGAAACTAATCCAAACTAGTTTCAGATCCTTTGCTGCGTGTCTCCTGCCCACACTTCAGTTCAGATGGAATAAACATAGACATACAACAGACACTATGCTAGAAAACACAGCTATCCGTCATATATCTGGATCAGTTTTAAAGTGGTGAATAGAAAGTATTTTTTAATTTTATTCTAATCCCCTACAATCACAGTAAATCTTGGTTTTGAGGAACTGAGAGCACTTCACTCACCAGGACTTACCTTCAAAGGCAGGGGTGTGCCCAAAAGCTGTATTTTAACCATGCTTCCTTATGTGTATATGAGATCAGAGAGGGAATTCATATTGACGCACATCTTTGGTACTCTCACTGAACTGCACCAGCATTCTCAGCAGTGACTTGTGCCCTTTCACACTACAGAGTTTTAGCACTTTGATTCCACTTTAACTGTCATGGCTACATCCTATGGAATCCTAGGACTTGTAGTTCAGTGAGACACTAGAAACCTCTAGTTGAGAATTGAAGCACACTAGAACCCTCTAGTAGAGAATTCTAAGTACTTCTATGTAAACCTTGAATTCTAGGATGTTCACATGATGGTTAAAGTGGAATCAAAGTAATGTAATTGTGCAGTGTGACTTTCAGTCATTTCCAAGTGGGGTTTCTTGCTGGTTTGGCATGGGTCCTCCTTGAGTCTATTTTCAGCTAAAACAAAGTATTTTTAAGCTGTTTTTTCCACCTCAGGAAGGTCTTTGAGGAGTACCGAAGGTTGAATAGCCCCCCTGAAAAGGTCACATGTGGCCCACAAGCTGCATGATTCCCATTCCTCTGTAGATGTTTGGAGTAAGGTGCAAACAGCAATATGCAAATGGCACCTATCTTGTTGTGATCCATTTTTTTCTGACTGTGGTGTCTGTCCTTACTGTGGCCATAGTTGGAAACGGAATAAAAATAGGAAGACAAGAGTTAAATAATGAATGTAGGAATGTAGTCAAACCACTACACACTGCTGAGGTCTACCCTTGTGAAAAAAGGATAATTCTGTGGAAATCAGGAGGGATTTGTGATGGATTATATTAATTTTAATGTATGAAGTGAGGAATGCAGAAAGAAGGCAAAACTGTCAAAGCAGAGACTGAATATATGTTGCAGTGTGAGTGGAAATAAAACAACAAAGCGCTAAGACATTTTGTTTTTTTGAATAGATGGATCAGGGGGCACCTGCTTCTAGAGTTGCCAAGTCAGGGCTATCTTAAGCCCGGAGGTTATATGGCCAAGGCCTGAGAGCTGGGAATAGCCCCTTATGATGTCGCAGGGGCAGTCTCAGTGATGTTATTAAGCGGGAGACATTAAGCACCAACCAGTATTATTTGAATTAAATCAAGTATGCTATTTAAATAAAAAAGACCAAGCCCAACAGATGAGGAAAGTATATAACTACACACTTTTCAACGCTGCACACTCTCACCTTGAGATTCCTCACCTTCACCTGGACTGGAGTGAATTGGAGAAAAGGAGCCAGGCTTTGAGACTCAGGAGTAGGCCCTGAGACCTGGGAACCCTCTCCTTTCCTCAGTCTGCCTACAAAAATCAACAGGAGATGTAGGGCCCTATCACACCACACAGTTATAGTGCTATATTCCACTTTAACTGCCATGGTGACGTTCAATGGAATACTGGGATTTCAGTTAAGGGATTAGGTATTTAGAATTCTCAGCAAGAGAGCTCACTAAACCACAAACCCCAGAATTCCACAGGACGTTGCCGCAGGAGTTACAGTGGAATATAATGCTCTAACAGTGTAGTGCGATAGGTGTAAGAGTTGAATCTTCCTTTAACCTCGTGGTAGGATAGCAAGTTCTGGTTTCAAGAGTGCAGGACAGGTTGAGTGGCATCCATGACTCTGCCTTCCAGCAAAAGGGAAGAATAAAAAAAAAAAGTTCTCCACCCTAGACTTCACCTTAAGACTAGTTACCTTTGATTCTTCAGTATGCTCTGAGCAATAGTAGTAGGCTCACGAAATAATGTGTCCCTCTGTGTGGGGAAGAGTTGTTAGCAATACATCATTAAAAGTAATGTGACGGGTACTATTCCACTGTGGAACCACGTCTTACATTTTCACTAGCAAGAACAGCTGAACAAGGGTGAACAGCTGCATGCATGGAGCTTGTTCACAGAAAGGCAAGAATCACCAGAATCTTGCCCTATAGATCTGTAAAACTGTAGTCAGTGTGATGTTCAACTGATACAGGCCCCATCCACCACATTCTTTTTTTCATTCCTGCCAAAATTATACTAATACTTAGCTACACTAATTGCACAAATAACAAGCCCATCCCAAGCTATTTTGCTGCCTGAGGTGGGGTAGCAAATGCCCTCTCCAGGTATTTGCTACTCAAAGTCATACACTTTCTTCTGAGGCAGAAAAAAATTCACAAACATCTCTCCCTGTTTTCCCAGTAAAAACACAATGATAACAAATTCAATAACTAACAAGTTGCTGCCTTTCCATGCCACCTAAAACTTCATTCTGCCTAACGGAGTGAATGAGTCTGCTTTAAGGGTTTTAATTTTGAGTATCGTTTAACTGCATTTTAATAATACTTTTTATATGTTTTTACTTCTCTTTTTGTAACTGTTTTAAATGTATTTGTTTTAACTTTTGTATTAATAACAGCAACAACAGTAGGGTTGGCTGTGACAGATAGACAGAAGAGAAGCTGTGAACACAGATTAAAGAATGCGACTTTAGAAATACTGATGATGCTAAAACAGCTTCACCAGAACCTGTAAGAGTCACACAGAAAGTGGTTAAGTTAATAAAACGACATGACTATGACGTCAAATGCCATTGGAAGGCACTTGAAAGACAACTCTGCTTCTGCTCTTGCTGAAACCTTATTTCCCACTGAACTATGTTTTTTTGGCTTTAGTTGGCCTCATGTTTTTGTCTGCTTTGGCTTCGGTACCACATTGGCATGCATTTTGTAATGGAACGTAACATACTGTCCAGTCTTCTTGCATCCTAAAAATCTTGAGGGAAGCTACCTTCCTGCAAATTTCCAATTTCTTTGCTGCAGGCAATGTAACAAATAATACTGGGATTATATGTATATAATGTAATCATAGCTACACACTGAGTGCTGTCTGGCAGTTTGAGAGAAAAAGATAATAACCCCTGTGGACAAAAAGGGGCACGTACTGTGCACTTGCTTCAACCGGGAACAATAATGAAAAGCAGCACAACACTGGTTAGTATAAATGTGAGGTCAGTTTCTTAAGAGAAAAGTTCATGAAGAACAAATGTTTTTAGTGAAATCCCTGGTTTTAAATGAAAAATCTGTAGATTCTACAATTAATAAATCCAGAAACATTGAACACAATAAATATGTAAATGAAAATACTTCTGCAAATGAGCAAAGTCTACTTACTTGTTACTACACCATACTCCCCCACTTTGTGAAATGTGCAGTTTTCATAACTGGACATATTTCTGGCTGAAAACCATGTTTGAAAGCACACTGGCTGGACGCATGTTGCCAGGTCAGGATGACCTTAGACATGGTCTGGTCATAAGTTCAGAGAGGATTAGGCAGAGAAACCCAGTGCTAATGGACTTGTGACCATCCTTTCAAAAAATGCAAACTACAAGTTCTCCTGAAAACGATAGCAGGAAAAACTACCCAGGAGAAGCAACCAGGGACCCTATTGTGAGCATATCCTACAGAGACCTTCCCTATTCATACTACCTGACCAAAATATTAAGAGATTGTCAGGACTTCTATCAGTGTTTTATCACCTAGAGTTAAGACAATCAGCACAATCTTTTGTCAACTCTGTGAGAAAGCCATTAATGCACCTTCCTTCAAGGAAGGAAATAGGTTATAAAAACCCTAGCTCCAGCCCCAGTAAATTGTAGTATGTGGTAGCACATTGGATGTTACGCAGTACTTGGTACCCCAGGTTCCTGTCTCTCTGTGCTATCCTCAGATGTGCTGTCTGAGCCATTCTACTTCAGCCTTCTGCTTCAGGACCAATAACTATCACCTTTCCAGCCAATTGCTTTCTATCCAGCATTTTCTGTCTCACTTTCTGATAGCTTTGCATGGGTCTTCAGAGTGTCCGATTTTCTGTATGCTTGTTAATTCCCAATAAAATAGTTTGCATAACTTTTAACTGGAATCCTCTCTACAGTTTATTCGCATAGGGATGGGGAGGTGGGGGAGGCAATTCACCCCGGGTGGTAATGTTTTTGGGGCATCCTGGCCTGTAGCCATGACCCTGCATGCCATGGCCATGTCCCCATGCACAGTGGCCATGCCCCTTGTGCCGTAGCCCCTCCCCTTCCCACCCACCCCCTCCACACACTCCAAGTTCCACCACTGGTACTGTTAGTACTGGTATACACAGGTGAAAAGAGCCTGCTGTTACCCTCTTCTTGCAGGCCTCCTTTGAGCTAACATTCCCCCTATTTCTAAGGAGATGCTGGAATTGTGGGTGAACCTCAAGATCCTCCACCTCGTACTGTAACATACTTTATTGTTGTTCCCTGCTCTACTAATTGACAATGGGAAGGCAGGGCTGCATTTCTCAAGGAATGGAAACCATAAAGAGATGTTCTTTCTTTCTTTCTTTCTTTCTTTCTTTCTTTCTTTCTTTCTTTCTTTCTTTCTTTCTTTCTCTCTCTCTCTCTCTCTCTCTTTCTTTCTTTCTTTCTTTTTTGGGCTACAGCTTCCAGACTCCCAGATTCTGGAAGCAGCAGTAAATGTTTCCAAGCTCTGTCATAAAGTGATATTTGAAATCCAACCATAAGTAGTTCACATGAAGGTAAATCGGAAAGACAATGGTTCTAGAACCATTTATAGACACATATGAATATTTTCCTTACTTATCAGACCATCCTAATCTGTTTGGAATGGTCAGTGAAGGGACACCCCAATTTACCCTTTTGACTGTTAAAATGGCGATTGACAAATGAGCTCAGGCATTCTGTCCCTCCAAATGAGGTTGAACTGTGGCACCCAGTATTCCTTACTGTTTGGCTATGCTGCCTAAGACTGATGGGAGTTGTATTTTGACAGCATCTGGTGGCAGGCACACTATTCCCACCCCAGCTCTATAGTTATGCAAAACTGTGAGACTCAAACCCCATGGTTCTTGGATTAACAGAATATTACACTTTTTAAGAACTAAGTTTGCACTATCGTAATCTTACTGTTCCAGCCTACAACATTCTAAATCTTTCGGCTGGTCTAAATATACAATGGAGCCTAGCTAATTAGCTGGAATGCTTATTTCTAAATCTCCTGCTTTAAGTATAGAAAAACTACCTTTAATAATGCTCCCAGCAGTATTTCAGGGTTGTCTTGTGATTCTAGGTATAAGTAGGCGAGCCATTCTTCCTTGCAAACCATATGAGGTCCTGGCATAGACATGTACTCTGGATAAAATACCAAATTTCTTCTTCTGCTAAGCCAATGTTGTATTCATTTCCTTGCACTGGTGTCAGTTTCCTTTTTATTTCTGTTTCTTTTATATGAAGTTCCTGTGCATTAGAATCATGTTTCTAAATATGTTAGAATTCACCTTGATTGTTGCCTAGGTTGTGAGTTGTTTAGGGTTCTACACAATCATATTAAACCAGCTCTTTAGCAGATCCAGTCCATGGAGAAAAATTGCTCATGTTGTTTCACAAATGAATCTTAGGTGTCATCTTTAGAACTGGCTTATTTTGCATGCAAAAGCTTGTACATACAGTGCTCCTTAAGAGTACTCTCATCTTCTGAAGGGGAATCCTTTCTTATTAACTCTCCCTCTACATTGTTTTTTTTCCAATGGCTGAAGATCCTTGTGTGTAAAATTTGCATTATACCATTCAATAGCATTAGCAATAGCAGTTACATTTCTATACCGCTTGTCAGTGCAATTTTACAGTGTGTTTTAGCTAATTGCCCCCAACAAGCTGGGTACTCATTTTACCAATCTGCGGGAGGATGGAAGGCTGAGTCAACCTGGAGCCCGGCAAGACCAAACTCACAACCCTGTGGCTGCAGTACTGGCATTTAACTACTGGGCTACCAGGGCTCTAAGTATCCATTAAAGGTTGCCTTTGTGTTGTTAACTGGCATTGACTTATGGGGACTGTATGAATAAAAGATGTCCAAGTCACCCCATCATCAACAACCCAACTCAGATCCCACAAACTCTGGGCTGTGGTCTCCTTGATTGAATCTATCCAGCCGTAATGGGGTCTTCTCTTTTCCTGCTGCCTTCTACCTTACCAAGCATTATTGTCTTTTCTAGTGGCTCATGTCTTCTCATGATATGGCCAAAGTATGACAGTCTCAGGTCAATAATCTTGGCTTCTAAGGATTGTTCAGGATGCATTTATTTGTCTTTTTTGGCAGTCCATGGTATCCGCAGAAGTCTCCTGTAGTACCTCATTTCAAATGAAATGATTCTCTTTCTATCAGTTTTTTTCACTGTCCAGCTTTCAAAACCATACACAGAAATCAAAAATACAATGGCATGGACAATCTTGACTTTGGTATTGAATGACATATCTTTACGCTTGAGGATCTTGTCTGGTTCTTTCATAGCTGTCCTAAGGTTGCCTTACATATTGCTTTTATTTCACATCAGAAATGGGATTAATAGCCACACATTTTCCATCCTGGTTCACTTTCCAACTCTGGGGATGTCTGTGCACTAAACCTGTGTGGAGGAAGGAGTTATGCAAAGATGTGAAAGTCCGCAATGCAAACAAACAAATAAAAAAGGTGCTGACTGTGACAAACCCTTGTGAGGGGGATGTAGCAACAGAGCCACCCTAGCAACCAAGGCGATTTAAATTGATCAGTTGTTTACCATGGAACCCAGGCTAGCCAGAGGGAGGGGCTAGGTGGGGAGGAGCCAGCCTAATAGAAAAATAACTGAAACAGAGTTTTGGAAGAGAGAGTTTTGGAGGGGGGGAGAGATCCATCTGAGACTTTGAAGAGAGAGGAGAGAGAGTGTGGAAGAGAGTGAAGGAGTTGGGGAAGTGTTTGTTATTGCTACAGGTGTTTTGCTGTTTGCTAATCTTTAGTTTGCCAACTACCTTTTACCTTGTCAGTTTGTTCAATAAAGATATTATCACATTCTTGTAATGAGCAGTCTCCATAATGTGTCTCTTTGATCTGGATCAGTTACACACACTACCACCAGTGACACTTTCATTGGGATAAATGAAAACATGCTTTGCCCTATATCTACAAGGGTGTAGATTTAGGGAAAGCAGGAGAGAGATATAAATGTGGAGTGGGAGCCAGGGAGTGGCAAAAATATAAAAAGGTGCTGCTTCTCTAGGAGGGGAAATTCAAAGCAGACCTGATTGTTATAGCCCTGGCTTGGCCCAGGTCTCCACATATTGACACTGACCCTATGGTTTTCACAGAAGAGCACACTGCAGGTTCCAGTGTTAAACTATCTTGAGTTTGGCTGCCTCTGTGCATGCCTTGGCTGAGAACCTGAGAGAGGGAGGGGCACCCCAGGAATGTGGATAGCTGTCCCCAGAGATGGCCCTTTGCTCACTTTCTCCTTTGCTTGCTACAGCTGATTGGCAACACAGCTCCTGAGTGGCATTCAACAGATTGCCAGGGCTTAAATCATCTGCTGGTGCAGCTTCTGGCAGGCCATGTTCCACCATATGTCATATTGATCTCTTCAAAAACAAAACAAAACAAAAAGACTGAGGATGGGAATACCATTGCACAATTATAGGTCCCAAATGCCAGAGGATGAGGAAAAGAGTTATGCTGCTATGTGAATTGCTGTGACATTCAAAATTGCTATGTGAATTGTCACAGTTGAGTGGAGCATAAACAATCCTTTCTTGCCATAGGTCCAAAAACAGACAGTGACAGTGAGATCAGGAGACAAGGGAGGTGACAATGGAGTTCAACTTCCCTGTCACACTTCTTCCAATGCCCTCAATGGATGATGTCATTGCTGTACATCCAGCTATAGGAAAATAGCCGGATGCTCATGTGCTGCCTCCCTCATTCTCAGCTGACCAAGAAATGACTGGGTGTGGGGCAAAACTTCATCTGAGGCCATTTCCACACTAGCCTGTTATGGTGCTATGATTCCACTTTCAACATCCTATGGAATCCTGGGGTTTGCAGTTTTTGGGAGGGGCCGGTGCCCCCCGAAACTGCAAACCCCAGGATTCCATAGGATGTTGAAAGTGGAATCATAGCGCTATAACAGGCTAGTGCAGAAATGGCCTGAGAAAAATTGAGTTGTGGGAGATTTTGGTTGTTGCACAGCTGGTAAAAAAAAATCCAGTGGCAGCCAGTCTAAACTGCTTGATAGGTAGCCTACAACTTATATTGTACAGATCAGCTTGAGTGCGATAGAGTCTCAAAGCTTAACTCAAGAATTTCAATTTGAATTTCTATATGGTTGGATTAAAAATTTCCTTTCAAACAATACCAAGTCTGTTTCTGTGAAGGACTACATGATGTTGGACTAAACATGTGCTTAATGTAAGGACATATTTGCAAGATAATAGTGCTGGGATTTTCTTATCTTCAGTCATGGTTTTAGGAGACTGATGTGTCTCCCCTGATTGATTACACTTTGTTACCAAGTGTTCCAAATTTAAACTGATAGCATTTAATTGAGAATTGGTTGATCCAACAGTTGCTGCTATTAACTGCATTATTCTTACAAGCTCTGCTCTAAGGAGTTCCCATTGGCTAAATTTTTATATTCATTGTCTGTTAATTTTTTCCTAGACTACCCTTTAGTAAATTTGTTTTAGCTTTGGGGTATTTTTCCTGATTCACAGGGTCAAAATGTTCAATTTCATCCTTTAAATACAATGGAGAAAAATTATTAGTTACTGGCACACTATGTATATTTGGCAATCTTCCGTATCCACATTAATTGCTAGAAATGTTTCCGACTTTCACTAATTCATCTTTGGTCCCAGCTTCTGGGACTTGGGGTTTCTGTTACACTCTTGCAACATTAGCTTCCACCATATAACCTCTGGCTCTTAGAAAAAAAACTGGGTTAGTTTTACCACAGGGGAAAAAAACTAGTAGTACTTTTCCTGAAAAGCTAATGCACTAGCACAGTGTTAACTGAAATACACAAGATTACCTGAAAGAAAAAGCTAACTCAGAGTTTCTTTTTCAAAATCAAGTTTGATGTCAACTGATGAGATTTTGCATAATAGCAGGTTCTTTGAAGGTTCCAAGTCTCAGTCCAAGAGGCTTTTCCTATTCGCTTCACAGATTAATTTTTAATCAATAAAACCTTTAGGCTGCAATCTTGTACCCTCCCTGAAGCAAATACAGGGAGACTTACATCTGAGTAGACATGTATGTAAGAACATGGGCCATTTCTGCCTTACACTGTTACAGTGCTATTATTCCACTTTCAACATCCTGTGGAATTCTGGGGTTTGTCGTTTACTGAGGCCAAAGAGCTCTCTGTCTAAATGCCGCTTCATAAACTGCAAGCTCCAGGATTCCACAGGATCTTGAAAGTGGAATAATAGTGCTACCACAGTGCAGGGTGGAAATGGCCTATCCCAATTTGGCGGGGATGGCCCCAACTCATTCTTTGTCATTCCACTTTTCTGCAGCTTTCAAAATAGCCCCCTTTTTTTCTTTTTCCACTTTCCCCCTTTGTCCTCAGCTTACATCCATTACTGCAAATTGAGTTAAAAATGCAAAAACAAACTTTGCATTTAGCTCAACAGGAGAGAGAGAAGATGGGAGGGTGGAATCATACCCTTCACAATAGGCTTAGGCAAAAGCAAACAGCTGCAGCCTCTCCCAGCATGTATGTTCTTCCTCAATAATAGCTTTTGCTATCGTAATATTGCTTAGCTCCATGTATCCCCATTTTCATCTGTGAAATGTTGGAAGGTAGGGTTCATTCAACAAGTCAAAGTCCTATTATATTCAGCCCCAGAAGAAAGTATAGAACACTTTATACTCAACTGTGACAATTTTGCATGACGTGCTCTAGATGAAATTGCTCAGATCTGTTCTAACTTGGATGTCATAGTTAATAAGGGTCCACTTAGTGTGAATCTGTCCTGTGCTTGTTGTTGTCCAGTTATGATGCATACCTTTACAATTTGTACAGTATGAGGATATGAATGGCATCCTTGGAGAGTGGAGGCTTACCACATAGGTGTTTGATCTATGTCTTTTCTGGCTTATGAAAATGAACAAAGGAACTTACCAAGTGGGTGACGGAAGCAATGAATGGTAACCATCATGCCTAAAAGAAGTGATGGTGCCATAAAGATAACCCCACCCTGAACCTCATTTTACTGGAAAATTTCCATCCAGGCTCTAATTTTCTGTTTTTGGACAAGGTCCTAGAGCTTGTGGTGATGTCTTAGCTTGAGGAGTTCATGAGGCAGATGAACTTATAGATCAAAATTTGTTTGACTTTAGGCCTAATTATGGGACTGAGATAGTTTTGTTTACTGTGGTGGACAATCTACATTGGGAAATGGACAGAGGTTGTGTTCACTTTGATTGTGCTTGATTTCTGAATGGCTTTTCTTACATTAACCATGATATCCTTCTGGGACAGGGACATGGAAGCATTGGTTTGTGGTGACACCTGCTTTTCCTGGGAGGAGGGTAAGTTCTGGATATGCTGCTGAAGAACTCCTGCTTGACAAAATCACCCTTGGTAATTGACTTTCCCTCTCATTTTTATCTTCTCCTTCCATGAGATTTAACATATTCATGAAATTAGTGGGAAGGGTTGTCAGGAGTTTCCTGCTGCCATTATGTTTGTAATGCCAAACACTTGTTTCTTTTTTATTCATGTATTTTTATATTGTGTTTTTAAATCTGCTTTTATGTGTTAACTATATTTCTTTTCGTTTGAATTTTATAATCCTTAGCCACCTTGAGTGGCTTTTGGTGACATGAATGCAGGATTAAATATATAAAAAAAAACCATATAACTTTATTTGTTTAAATCATATAGTGACCGTTTCCTCTTGCTACACAGCTCCACTGACTTCAGCTTGATATATAGAAAGACGTAGCCTAAAGACTGCTCATTATTGCTGCTAGTTCTTCATAGCAAAACTAATTGGAAAGAAATTAACTTCTGCTGACCCAGATTTTAACTCACGCCACAGAAATTTTTAGGCTTGTAACATGGGCCTTGTACTTAAGAAAAGTATTAAAATGTCCCTCCAAAAAACTTGTACTTCCAAGGCCAGATGTATGAGATGACAGCTGACTCCCACCCAATATTATAAGGGCAAAGTGGTTCTACTTCATCCAGGCACAACTACCAGCAGGTATGCTTACCTGACATCCTGGTCACATCTCTGCTCTACATGTTTTGGTTGTATGAAGCTCATTCCAGCACCTTGGAACCCAACAAGTGAATGACCAGATTGGCAAAAATTCTATCTATCTCACAATGTTCCAACCAAGGCTTTACAATTTCTGTTCTTTTAGGAAGTTGCCCAAGTCTAGGATACAAACCATATTGTATACCTTCCATTAGAACAGTGGTTCTCAACCTGTGGGTCCACAGATGTTTGTGAACTTCAGCTCCCAGAAGCCCTGAGCATTGACCATAGTGGCTGGGGCTTCTGGGAGCTGAAGTCCACGAACATCTGGGGACCCACAGGTTGAGAACCACTGCATTAGAAGATTAGTTTCACTGTTAAACTATCTTTAGAGAGAAGTGTTACACATTTGAACTGACATGAGCAATACCCCCATGTTTATGATAAGGCTGCTGGAACCTGGCCAGTCATAATGACTATCAATGGTAAGTTAACTTTGACCAGGGCTGCCGTACTCTTAGTTTGTCCAAGTTGTATCCATATTCTTGGTATACTACCTAGTTTGGACCAGTGCAGGAACCAAGGAGGTGCATTGTGAGGGTGTGAGTTGTGACAACAGAGAGAGGAGGAGGGAAGGAAGAGTGAGCAGTGTGAGCAGTAGAGTGCAAGAAGCAATGGAGAGGTGCATTGTAAAAGTGGAAGATGATGTGAGGATTGGAGTGGGAGAAAAGAGACAGTGAGGGGTGCAAACAGCAGAGCGTAAGAATCAATGGAGGAGCACACTGTGAGGGTGTGATAGGAGGTAAGGGAAGGAGTAGGGGCAAAGGGAGAGAGGCAGAGAGCAGAGTGAAGAGTGGAATGCAAGAAGCAATGGAAGGATCTGTAGGTAGGTTTGCTGATAAATAGATTTACAAGGTAAATTCTGTAATCAAGCAGAGACTTGAACTTGGGTCCTTCTGTTCCAAGTCCAACAATTTCTCCCTAACTGTTAATTCAGGTCAATTATAACTGTAAAAAAAGGTATCAAGATTGGTACATAGTAGAGAGAAAAATGCAACAATTAATGTACTGAATTTGCATACTAGAATGAAAATTAGAATAAAAGAATTAGAATTAGAATAATTTGCATAATATGCAATTTGCATAATATGCAAATTATATATCTGGATTTGAGGAAGCCAAATGTAGGAGCCTACATTTTACTGCAGAAGAATCACTTGCACAATTGCTGGATATGCCTTTTCTACCACTAGACAGTTCACACTCCAACAGAGGTAATACAGGATTAAATTCATCCTGAAGATCTGGCCAAAATTTAGAGAGTGTGTACACTCCACAGTTATAGAAATTTGTTACCACTTTTACCCACCAAAGCTCCATTCTCCAGGACATTAGGATCTGTAGCTTCATGAAGTACTTAGGATTTTCAGCTACAGATCTCTAGTGCTATAGTTCAGGGAGTGCACTAGAGTCTTCTCTTGCAGAAAACCAAACAACAAATCCCAGAATACCAAACGATGGAATTATGTACCCAGCAAGGGTCTGTTTGGCGTCAACGTTGGTTTCTTTCTAGCCAAACGAGACATGGCTTTTTATTAAAGCCTTTGGAGTTTAATTTAAATGGACTTATAGATGGTTCTAAATGGTTCCAAATTGTTGTAAATTGTTGTAATTGTTCTCTTGTTTAATGTTTTCATGCTGTTTAATTGTCTTACTACTTTAATCTGGACTTGTTTTAAGTTATTTATATTGCTTTATTTCTAGGCTACCCTGAAATCCTGTGATAAAGGCCAGGATATATAAATATTTGAGTAAATAAATAAATAAATAAGTAATGCACTCTATGGCAGTTAGTTCTATAACTGTGTAGCGTAATTATGATTTTATTCATGTTTCACTAAGACAGTGTGAAGCAGATTGCATGGTTAAACTAAAGCCTTTATTGTTAGAAAAACTAATCTAGTAATCTACACCAGTTACTTAGTGAAGTCTACTAAAGTGAAGCATACTTACTAAATAGAGTCTCCTGATCTGCCCATCCTTCTACTACTTTATCAAGCAGCAGCTGCTCTGAGAGAAAGAGGTCTGTTCTACTGGCGATCAAGGCATGAATGGATGACATTTCCACTCCTCCCACCAGTGAGTGAGGCTGCTGTGAGGAACTGCTACAGCAGTCCTGCTTCTGGTTGTCACACCCTCACTCCCTGGAGGAAGCAGGTAGAAACATCATCCATTCATTCCTCAATCATCAGCAGAATGGGCCTCTTTCTCTCAAAGCAGCTATTGCCCAAAAAAGAAGGTCTGAGAGGGAAGATCATGCCAATATTACCACGATTGTCATTTTGTTGGAATCATGAATACAGAGTGGTTATGGATGCATAACTTTAAGTTAGGCATCCAGAACTGTGACTGTGAATGCCAGCCAGTGTTTCTAACAGAAGCACTATTTTTCTACACCAGATGACATAGGGTTCAATTTACCATTATTCTTTTTCTCAGCGGAGCAGCAATGCAAACAGAAGCAGAAACAAGCTATGAAACAATATTATTTTGCTACTGTTGAATGACATGAAAATATTAATTTTTAAAAAATGAGATTGTGTAATAACTACTAGATTAAATTTTGCACATAAATAGATAAATTTATACAGAGAAAGAGAAATTATAAAGCAAAATAGAAGGTTGAGAAACAACAGCAACATATATTAACAATGGCTGGCATCCAATTCAGTAGTTATTTTTTCAATTTATTTACTTATAATCTAACTGATAAACAAAGTCATACACACTCTAAGAAGGAAAAGACAGAAAGAGGAAAAGGAGAGAAAAGAACAGATGGGAAAAAAGAGAGAGAAAAGACGTAGAACTAAAACAGTGGGGCTCTGACTCTAAATACTAACTCTCTCTCTCTCTCGTGTGTGTGCGTGCGTATGTTTGTATTTATACCATTACAGATCCAGCTAAAGAATCCAACTAATTACTAATAACCATAATTGCAGATTATTATATTGCTGGATTTCTTATTGTTCAAAAAGTCTATAAATGGCTTCCAGTCTTTCAGAAAGTCTTCAGTTGTCTTATCCTTTAGAACCCATTTTAATTTGGCCGTTTGGGCTAGCTCAACAACCTCAGGAATCCGTTCTTTCATTGCTGGTGCTTCAGTTGTTTCCAAGTTTGAGCAAACAATATTCTTGCTGATGTTTTCCTATATCGAAGAAGTAATCCACATTTACTATCCAATTCTTTATCCAAAGCAACCAACAGAGACATTTCTGGTAATATTGCAAATACTGCCTTTAAATTTTTTTTCAGATTAACATATAAATCTTAGACTAGTAATTTTTCACCTTCGTACAAGTCCTTCACATAAGAAAAAAGGAGTCCTCCTTATCTTGACATCCCCAACATTAGTTTGAAATGTTCTGGGACATTTTAGAGAGTTTATTTGGGGGTAGATACCATCTGCACGTCATCTTGTCTTTTTCTTTTAAATTACTGCAAAAAGTAAGTTTTACTTTTTGGGCCACATTTTCCCCCCATATATCCATGTGAACATTGAGCCCAAAATGTTGGATCCACCTGTCACCCACTCTTTTACAGACACTCTTTTACAGCTTTTGCCTCTATTTCCAAAAGCAATTTATGTACTTTTTAAATTACATGGTCATCATCTTTACGCAATTCTGAATAAAACTCATTTTCTCCACCCTCTTTGTCTGTACTTCTTTTATCTTGGTTGGATATGTCTTTAAGTTGCATATAAGCATACTAGTTAAAATCTTTGCCTTCATTAAAGAGCATCTCTCTTGATTTACACTTGATTTAAACTTCCAGTTGCCTTGTTCAAAGTACAAAAATAATCATAAAGCAATCATCTCCAATTTTTAACTCATTCTTTTCTTTAACAAAAAAGCCTTCCTGTGGTGAGGAATGCCAGCTGCAACATTTTATTCTCACCCTTGAGTTGGTTTCTTTTTTTTTAATTCCAAGACACATTAGAACAAGAAAAAAGATATTTTTTCCTCTTCCTTTCTCTCAATCTCTCTCGTTTTTAAAAAAAATCTTTAAAGAGTTGTAGTTCTACAGAGTATCAATGAAATAGCACTTTTGCACCACAGCACTATAATAAAAGAGTAAAATTCCAGGAGCAGAAAATTTGCTCTTCTAACCATAGGATAACCTGAGCAAACCGCACCCCAGTTTTGAAAAACATTTCAAAAAGACCTAATGCAAGTCCAAGAAATCACTATAAACATCCCTCCAAAAGAATACCACAGGTGAACACAGAAATAACAACAACCAGCAAAAACTGGTAAAAGTCAAGGAGCTATATCATGAGAACTCACAGTTCTTTAGACCAAGGTGGAAGTCTGTGCAACGTCCTCCTGGATCTTCACTCTTGTTGCTGCAGTTTTGTTTGCTTCTATCCCTTCATCTTTAATAATTCTTTTCACTGAAGAAGAAAAGGGGAATAGCAATATATGTGAATAAAGAGATTCAAGCTAAAGAAATCTTTAAAGATAAAGCAGGAAGAACATTGGGAATCAAAATTCAAAAGAATGGGAAAAAATCCTAATAGTAGGAATATATGCCCCAAATGAGAACAAGGCAGAATTCTATAGAGAACGGTGAGAGAAATTATTAACATATGAATATGAAGAATATATTCTGTTAGGAGACTGGAATGGAGTACAAGATGTAAAACTAGACAAATCAACCTCCAAAACCAAAGACCAAAAGGGAAAGAGAGGTAAATTACACAAAAGTTTTTTTGAATTATGTGAAGATCTGGCTGTAATCGACGTTTGGAGACATAACCACTCAAAAGTTAGACTTTACCTTTTTCTCAGAAGTTCATCAGACCTGGTCTTGTATTGATATGATTTTGATTTCCAAAAACTTGTTAGCAGAAGTGAAACAAATGGAAATCTTGTCTAAAGTGATGTCTGATCATCATCGGGTGATGTTACAGATGAAAGAGAAAAGTAAACAATTTAAATGGCAACTTAATGACAGTTTATTGAATGATGAAGAAATTACAAAAAAGGCAAAAGAAGTACTAAACTGTTATTTCAAAGAAAATATAAAGGAGGAGATGCAGATGAAAACAGTGTGGGATGTATCTAAAGCAGTCATGAGAGGGTTCTTTATTCAGCGACGGATACAAAATAAAAAAAGGGAGGAAAAACATCAGACTTCATTAAAGGAACTTCAAGAAAAAGAAAAAGAATTCAAGAGAAACTCGTCTAAAGATTCATTACAATATCAGATTAAGAAAATACAGAAAGAAATTGCAGTACTTATAACGGAAGAAATAGAGAAAAAAAATGAAATATATGAAACAAGCACAATTTGAACAAGCTAATAAAATTGGAAAGTGGCCAGCATATAAACTTAAGAAGAGAAAAGAAAGAAACCTGATTGTAGAAATGAAAGACGGAAAGAAATTGATTACACAGCATGACAGAATAAAATAGATACTTGAAAAATATTTTATAAGCTTATTTCAGGAAAATAAGTCTCCTCAGCAACAAGAAAAAGATTTAGCTGGATATTTAAATAAAATAAACCTATAGAAAATCTCTGATGAAGCCCAGAAACAGTTGAATGAACCTATTATGATTAAAGAGTTGGAAGAAGCCATCAGAGATTTGAAAACTGATAAAGCTCAAGGACCTGATGGCTTTACGTCTTTGTATGATAAGAGATTCATGAAAAAATTAATTAAACCATTACAAACAGCAATAACAGAGATAAAGAAGGCAGGGAAACTGGAAACATGGGGAGCATCTAACATTCTAGTGATCCTAAAAGAAGGAAAGGAGAAGAGAGAGGAGAAGAATTACAGACCAATTTCTCTATTAAACGTGGATTATAAAATTTTTGCGTCAGTGTTGGCAAAACGACTGAAAAAAGTACTGCAAGATAAAATACAAGAGGAACAGACAGGGTTTCTACCCGGAAGAAATATGAAAGATAATGTAAGAATAAGTTTAGATGCAATAGAATATTATGATAAGAATCCTGGGGAAAAGTCTGCTTTGATATTCTTAGATGCAGAAAAAGCATTTGATAATGTATCTTAGATATTTTTACATCGGATATTGAAAGAAAGTAATTATGGAGAGGACTTTTGTAAATGGATTGAAAGGATTTATCAAGACCAATCTGCTAAATTGATAATTAATGGAGATGCAACAGCAAAATTTCCCATAACAAAAGGAGTCAGACAAGGATGCCTGTTGTCACTGTTGTTATTCATTGTTATCTTAGAAGTGCTGATAATGAAGATCACAGAGGACCAAGAGATAAAAGGTTTAAAAATCAGGAAAAAAGAAATAAAATTGAGAGCCTTTACAGATGACATAGTTATCTTTTTGGAAGAGCCACAAGATTCAATTCAAAAACTGCAACAACGACTTAAAGAATTTGGATCGATAGCTGGATATAGAATAAACAAGGAGGAGACAATGATGTTGACTATGAACATGCTTAGAAAAGAGCAAGCAGAGCTGGAAAAAACTTCAGGTTTCCAACTTTCTAAAAAAATAAAATATTTAGGAATTTATGTTACAAAGAAGAATCAAGAATTATTTGGAAACAATTACCAAAAGGTCTGGAAAGAAACTAAAAGTGAAATGTTGAAATGGAGTAAACTAAACCTATCTTTCTTGGGGAGGATTAATGCTTTTAAAATGTCTTTATTGCCGAAAATGATGTTTCTCTTCCAAAATTTGCTGATCATAGGAAATGGGAAAATATTTAAAGAATGGGAAAAAGAAATTTCAAAATTCATCTGGTTAGGCAAAAAGCCAAGAATAAGATTTAAAACATTACAGGATGCCAAAGAAAGAGGGAGATTAGACCTGCCATCACTAAGAATATACTATCAAGTATGCTGTTTGGAATGGATACAGAACTGGAAATCACTACAGAAATCATTGGCGAAAGAGTTGGAAGAACATGAGAACAGATTTGAATGGCATGGTTATTTATGTTGTAATAAAATAATGTTGAACAGAGAATTTAACAACCATTGCATCCGGTAAACACTATTAAAAGTATGGCAACAAGTATTCCAAAAATTTTATACAAGCCTCCCGACATAGACATCACCACAAGAAGCTTTCAAAATTGTCCCAACAAAAGAAGGTAACCTGCTTACATATCAAGATATACTTATTTGGGAAGCAGATAAACTGAGAATGAGAACACTAGAAGAATTAAGAGAAGCTGGACATGAATGAACTGGTTTTTGTGGTGACGATGGATTACAAATTATATGGATTTGAGAGAAAGGAGAATGAATTGGACATATTGTTGAAAGGAAATCAAAAGAAGCGAATATCCAAACTTTATAAACTGCTATTACAGAGAGAAATAGAGCAGGATGAAATTAAAGAGACAATGATCAGATGGATCCAAAATATAGACATTCAATAGATTTAGAGAAGTGGAGAAGGACATGGAAAAATGATCTAAGATTTACACCGAATTTGAACTTAAAAGAAAATTTTTATAAAATGTTATACAGATGGTATATGACACCAGAGAGACTACAAAAGATCACTAAGAATGCTAATTCGAGATGCTGAAAGTGCGGGGAAAGAGAGGGAACTTTTTTCATATGTGGTGGACTTGTAAAAAAGCAACAACAAAAAATAGGAAAGAAATACATGATGAAATTCAGATGATTTTTAAACTGAACTTTGAAATGACGCCTGAATTATATTTGTTAAATATGATAGACCCAAAGACAGAGATAAGGAGATACCAAAGCGTAATGTTATATCTGATTACAGCAGCTCGGCTAACCTATGCTCAACACTGGAAACAAGACATTGCAATAAATTTGGAGGAATGGAAACTTAAGAGTTATGGATATAGTTGTGATGGAAAAACTTGGAAATGCATTAAAGAATAAACCTGTCCAACAATTTGAAAAAGAATGGAGGGGAATAATGAAACAGTTCCAAATATAAAGTATTGATTGAAATTGTAGGGTAGACAATATACTGTGTGATTCAACTGGAGAAAAAAGGATTGATACAAGAGAGTGGGGGTGGGATGGGTAACATTATGGTGGAATGTACCCAATTTTTTATTTCTTATGGAAACTTTAATAATTTTTTTTTTAAAAATAATTCTTTTCACCGAACCTAACTAGCCTTCAATTTTCTGGATTCCTTTCTTTTTAAAAAATGGGCATTGCTTTAATTACTTTCCGGTAGAGAGGCCAGCCTTAGCAACATGTTATATACTATTGTTAGAAGAATAGCATTCTCATACCAGAGTTGTATAAGAACTCTTGATGGGTTACTGTCTGGACCTGACTATTCGCTTTTAGTTTTTCAATAAGCTATACCAATTAATCTCTTGTCATGCTTATTTATATCAGTTTTGCAGACTCTTTTCCTTCAAATATCATACTTCTATTAGTGCAAGCCCAGCTGCCCATATAATTCATGGACATCCTTGAGTTGCTGGTATTTTATGGTGATAAAGATGAAATCTCAAAGGTGTTTCTCAGGATCTTTTGCAACATCAGTCCATGTGACACAACATGCACAATTCTCATGTTGTCAAAAATAACATCTGTAGTATGTAGGATATTTCCACACATTGCTGCAGGTATTTTTTTTTTAACTCTTATTCTGCTTCCTTGGTTATTTCATGAAATTAAAAAGACTTACTTAACTATATATTATCCCTGATACTTCTTCCACTACGGCTTTTTTTTAAAGCATTTTTGCAATCATAACAAAAACAGCAGCAGTAACAATAACTTATTTTTGGTTTTACAGTTACAGATGTTGTTCTTATTGTATACTTTCAAGTCATTTCCAACTTATGAGAGCCTTAAGGTAACCCTATCATGGAGTTTCCACAGTAAGATTTGTCCAGAGGGGGTTTGCCACTGCCCTCCTATATGGCTGAGTGTGACTTGTCCAAAGCCATTCAGTGGGTTTCCATGGCCAAGTGAAGATTTGAATCCTGGTTTTCCAGAGTCCTAGTTCAGGATTCAGACTACAGCACCATGACGGCTCTCTCACCAGATGTCACTGCTTGGAATTTTGAACTGTCAATGTTATGGATTCTGTCCAGGAATCTATGAATCAGTGAGGGATCACTGTGTAATGGAGCATGTTCCAGCGTAATTCTACTTTTTGTGATTGGGCTATTGTGATGCTACCTTATAGTAATTTAATTCAGTTGTTTTCCAGTTTGTTTGAACAGCTATCACCACTGAAATCACAGTTGTCTTCCCTTCCTTCTCCTCCTTCATCTTATTATTTTACTAGTCACCCTTACAGGGGCAACTTGATTATTCTTTGAATCCGTTTTAAAAAAAAATCCACTAGTGCTGAATTTGTACAGTGTGAGATCCAGAACGAACAAATTCTATAGCATTAGATGTTAATAGATCACTTGAAATGTTCAGTTTAAAGAGACAAAATCACCTTTGCTATCCAGATAAGATCCAATGTTCCCATGACAGAATAATGTTCACATGACATTTTGCCATCAGGGGTGTTTTCATTTCTTTCCAAGATGGAAATTATCAGCTTGCACAAGCAGAATATTTGTGAAGAGGGCCAGATACATGCCTTGGTTACATTTGATTTGAATGATTACAATGTGCTCTGCATCGGATTGGCTTTGATGTTTTGAAACTTCAGCTGGTTCTAACTCAGGCTGTTGACAGGGGTTAGTTATAGAGAGCATGAGAGTCCTAGGTTAAAACAGCAACATTGGCTGTTAGGCTGTTTTTGGGCACAATTCAATTATAATTTTGAAATCCTTATATAAATTTGAGCCAGTCTACTGGAAAAACTGCCTTCTCTCTCATGAGTCTCCTTGGTCTGGACATCTTCAGGAGACGCCCTTGTGTTAAACCCACCAACGGTTGACTTCTTCAAGCTACAAATAGGTTGGTAAAAATTAGAAATGTTCTTTCATACTAGACAATGATAACACTATAGTTCTGCCTTAACTGCCATGGTTGCATCCTTAGAAATCCCAGAATTTGTAGAAAGAAAATAATAATAATAACAACAACAACAACAACAACAATAAAAAATGAACTGCTCATTTCCATGACAACCCAGATCTGCTGCCCTCAGACAGTTGCTTCAATTTGTCCAGTGGTAGGACTGGCCCTGAGTAGGAGACTGTTCTTTGTGATGCTGCTCATGTAGTGTTCAAGAGAACCAGAAGGGGACACAACTACTTTTCCTCCACAGAGTGCTTATATACAGCCTGCTCAAGGAAAAGTGGAACAAATAACCAGCTTTCATTGGCTAGACCTTGGGGAGCCACCAGAGCTCTGCGGCTAAGGATTCTAAATACCCTTCCTAAACTGTGGATTTTCTTTTGGCAGATTTTCAAGTCCAGCTTATGATTCTAAAACACTCTTGTATTGGCCCAAACATCTTTGCTTTTGTCTTTCTGAGGGGAAAACACAAATAATCGGTTCAGCATATGAT
The DNA here is from genome assembly GCA_948472985.1 of Iguana delicatissima. NCBI lineage: Eukaryota > Metazoa > Chordata > Lepidosauria > Squamata > Iguanidae > Iguana > Iguana delicatissima. The sequence goes on along the minus strand of CAOKZL010000048.1, from coordinate 65,979 downwards.
TGGACATTTTGGAGCTTGCTTTTTTATTATTTTTACCCCACACCAAGTACAGACGCAGATTTTACCTCAATCTGTAAATAGTGTATCTCTGTATTTTATCATCTGTCTTTTCTGCCTGAGAAACCATAAACCACCCACACTGGCCTGTGTTTGTAAATTCCTCTGAGTTAGAGGAATTTAGAATTGCCAATCTATCACTCAAATTATTTTACTTTGCTGTGTATCAGAGGTACAAAATTGTTGTGCTTTACAAACTGTATGCAATCTTCTTTTTTGCTTAAGGTAATTTGCTTAAGGTAGCAAAAAGTAATACATGCAGAAGAGATAGAGAGATGAATAGTTTCTTACAGTCATAGACCAGCATAAGAACACTAAAATCCAAATAAAAATACATATAAATATACAAAAGGATGCAAATAAAGATGGGTATTAATCTGTCAGATAACAGAACACAATTAGTCCTAGCAGAGCCCAACTAGACAATCATTTATACCAGTGGTTCTCAACTTGTGGGTCCCCAAATGTTTGTGGACTTCAGCTCCCAGAAGCCCCAGCCACTATGGTCAATGCTCAGGGCTTCTGGGAGCTGAAGTCCACAAACATCTGGGGACCCACAGGTTGAGAACCACTGATTTATACTAATCTGTGGTATAAGTCATCACCCAATGAATTTTAATTGCTGCTGTACAAAATTTAGCCACTTTACAGGTTATTATTAATTAATTAATTAGTTAATTATTGATACTCCACTTTTCTCCTTGAAAGGACTCATGGTTATAATATAATATATATAATAGGATTGCAATCTGAAAGCAGCAAAGAAATATATAACTGTTCTGAGTCTCCTGGATATTTGTGGAGTATTGGCAAAAAAAGAGCACCACGTACTACACACAAGGACTATCGAGATGGAAAGAGTGAAAATTGATATGGGAAAAGCAGAGGAAATGTAGAAGGGGTAATACTACACCTGGTCCAGAAGTCTTTGGCCGGGCAAAAATACAAGCGGAGGAAAAACTCAGTGCAGGGAGGGGGCTGAGGGGAGTCTCAACTAACAGAATGATGGTCTGCAGGTGTAGCGTGGGAGACCTCTGAAATGGAGTCTCAAAAAGGGGGTCTAGTTATAGGGTGAAACATGCCTCAGGTGCAGATCCTTTCCCAGAAAGGATAATGGTTGTGTGATAGCTGCCTGATGGCTGCATGATAACTGCCTGATGGCTGCGTCATGTAACTGGACCTTGCTTTGATATGTCTTGTTTGTTTCAAGCATTCTGGGGCAATCGGGCAATCTCCCCAAAGTATTGTTGTGGCTGATGGCCCATTACCTGTGCGGATGTGCCTTTCCGAGGTTTCCTGTGGAGATGTGACAGGCAGAAGTTTCTAGTCTTTGATCTTTGTACGGTTAGCCTGTCTATGCGCCAGCCTGGTCACCTCTGGCTCAGCTGAAATCCCGTGGTCAAGAATAGTGAATGAGAAAGGAGTTCAGGATGCATGGGAGTTCTTTAAAAGGGAGATACTGAAGGCACAGGCTAAAACTGTGCCATTAAGGAGGAAAAATGGAAGGCAACTGAACAAACCGAAATGGTTGACTAAAGAACTCTCAGCTGAGCTAAGTGTTAAGAAAAACATGTACAGGAAATGGAAGAAGGGGGAAATCACCAAAGAAGATTATAAGCAAGTAGCCAGGAGATGTAGGGAGAAGGTCAGAAAGGCTAAAGCACAGAACAAACTTAGGCTGGCCAGAGACATTAAAAACAATAAAAAGGGCTTTTTTAAATACGTCCGCAGCAAAAGGAAAAAGAAGGAGATGATAGGGTCACTGCGCAGGGAAGATGGTGAATTAATAATAGGAGGAAGAGAAAAGGCACCTTCCTTCGCCTCAGTTTTTCCCAAAAGAATAAAAACACTCAACCTGGCGGTTGGGGAGCAGGTGAGGAAGTGGGGGAAATGCAGCACAGAATAGGTAGAGAGGTAGTACAGGAATATCTGGCCACACTGGATGAATTCAAGTCTCCAGGGCCAGATGAATTGCATCCTAGGATTTTAAAAGAACTAGCAGAGGTCATTGCGGAACCTCTTGCTATAATCTTTGAAAACTCTTGGCGGACAGGAGAAGTTCCGGCAGACTGGAGGACGGCAAATGTTGTCCCCATCTTCAAGAAGGGAAAAAAAGAGGACCCAAATAATTATCGCCCAGTCAGCCTGACATCAGTACCTGGAAAGATCCTGGAGCAATCATCAAACAGTCAGTTTCTAATCACTTAGAAAACAATACCGTAATTACAAAAAGTCAACATGGATTTCTCAAAAATAAGTCATGCCAGACTAATCTTATCTCTTTTTATGATAGAGTTACTAGCTTGATAGATGAAGGGAATACTGTGGACGTAGTATATCTTGATTTCAGTAAGGCCTTTGACAAAGTTCCCCATGATATTCTTGCAAAGAAGCTAGTAAGATGTGGACTGGACAGGGCTACTGTCAGGTGGATTTGTTACTGGTTGACTGACCGTACCCAAAGGGTGGTCACCAATGTCAGATTCTCATCCTGGAGAGAAGTGACTAGCGGGGTGCCACAGGGTTCTGTCCTGGGCCCGGTGCTGTTCAATATCTTCATTAATGACTTGGATGAAGGAACAGAGGGCAAGCTGATCAAATTTGCAGATGACACCAAATTGGGAGGGGTTGCTAATACGCCTGATGACAGGATCAAAATTCAAAATGACCTGGATAGATTGGAGAGCTGGGCCAAGGCTAACAAAATGAATTTCAACAGAGAGAAATGTAAGGTCCTACACTTAGGCAGAAAAAATGGTATGCAGAAATATAGGATGGGGGACACGTGGCTGGCTAACAGTACATGTGAAAGGGATCTAGGAGTCTTAATAGACTACAAGCTGAACATGAGTCAGCAGTGTGATGCGGCAGCCAAGAAAGCCAACACAATTCTTGGTTGCATCAATAGCAGTATGGTGTCTAGATCGAGGGATGTATTGGTACCACTTTATTCTGCTTTGGTTAGACCTCATCTTGAATACTGCATCCAATTCTGGGCACCCCAATTCAAGAAGGATATGGATAAGCTGGAGCAGGTCCAGAGGAGGGCAACCAAAATGGTGAGGGGCCTGGAAGCCATGCCCTATGAGGACAGACTTAGAGAACTGGTTATGTTTAGTCTGCAGAATAGAAGGTTGAGAGGGGACATGATAGCCATGTTTAAATATTTGAAGGGATGTCATGTCGAGGAGGGAGTGGGCTTGTTTTCTTCTGCTCTTGAGACCAAGACAAGGAGCAATGGATGCAAGCTGCAAGAGGGGAGATTCCGCCTGAACCTCAGGAGGAATTTCCTGACGGTCAGGGCTGTCCGGCAGTGGAATGTGCTGCCACGGAGTGTGGTGGAGTCTCCTTCGTTGGAGGTTTTTAAGCGGAGGCTGGATGGCCACTTGTCGGGAGTGCTTTGAGGGTTTTCCTGCATAGCAGGGGGTTGGACTGGATGGCCCTTGTGGTCTCTTCCAACTCTACATTTCTATGATTCTATGATTCTATGATATTTAATATTAAAATTATACTCCCCAAGATGGGGCCCCTTTTTACATGGTGTTTCTTAAGCAAAAGGGCCCCTTGAGTGTCGCGTAAATGTGAGGAGTGGTCTGCATGATGCACTCCCATTTATGTGACGCTCAAGAACCTCATGCACAGCACATATGCATTTTTTTATTTTCAGCTTTTAGCTGAAAATGGCATGCGCTCACGCATGGGTCGGGTGCCCCGCGTGCACTTACCTGCTGTGCGAAGCCTCCTTAGCTGCGCCGGTCGCGCTTCCTGCCCCAGCGCAGCCTACAACTCCCAGGCTGCACTGCGGAAGGAAGGAAGGGGCACGAGTGGGGTGCTCGCACGACCAAGATGCTGCTGCAGAGCCCAAGTGGGAGGCTTGCGAGAGCCTTCCTCCCCAGTCTTCTTGCATGAAGACTGCAACCCAGCTCCGCAAAAGGGTAAGCTGTGAAAAGGTCTGGGGTCTACTAAAAGGGGTTACACATTGTATCAGTGTAGTGCTGAAACTGGCATCAGTGAAGACTTGTGGTCCAATGCCCTTGATAGTCTGGGTATGAGTACCAGTTTTGATTGTGAGTTTATAATTCCACTGGCAGCCCCTTCTATGAGTATGAATTATAACCGAGCGAGGAAGCTTCAGAGCTTGCTTTCAAGAATTTTGTATCTTTTCCAAGATACCAGGACTGCATATATAATAAGTCCTAAATCTTAAATCTGTGAGGCACATCTTTGATTTACGCACACAAAGAGACACTGGCCAAAGGAAAGGAATACAAAAGAACTAGGCAATTCTTCAATAAGCTCTCTGAATGTCAAGAGATCAAGCGATATGTCATGAATTGAACTCTGTAAAAGTTTCTGGATCAAGTCTGGTCTCTTCTCTCATACAAATAAGGTTGTTGTTCCTTCCCAAAGCCTCATTACCTTTCTTTTGCACTGTTTCCTCACTTGAGATGACCATGCCCAGCATATCTTGCACTTATTACTGAACTTCATCTTCACTCACTTGGAGAGAACCAGGAGTGAGATAAGTAAGCTTCTCTGGTACACTACCTAAAAATCCATATATTAGTCCATGGAAATATAGCTTATCTTTACTACACTGTTATGACAAATGCACACCTGAAGAATCTTTGGCAAATAAATGGAAGTCATCCAAGTGGATAAATTACTAAAAATCATTTGTTATTGATCTGATGGCTGAAAGATGTATATGGTTGTATTTGCAATGTCTGTTTTCCCAGAGTTTTCTCTGTATCTCATCTCTTGTGCATCTGCTCACCATTCTAGGTAGTTCTTTACTCCATAAAGAAATGTATTGGTATGGGCAAACCTCCCTCTGAAGAAATGTGACCAGGACAATTGTCCTAGTTTTGCCTCAGGATCTCCTCAGATTGAAAATGACATGAAGGCCCTTTGTACACAAGCAGGAAAAAGTAGATTAATCCCACGCTTTCCTGCTTGTGTAAACAGGGCCACATACTACAGTACAGAGATAATCCAAGTCAGAACTGGATTTTCGTTGCATGATTCCTTATGGCATCCTGGGGTTTGTAGTTTGATGGTGCACCAACACACTGTGGCGGAGAAGGCTGTGACATGTTGTAAAACTACAAACCCCAGAATTGTGTCTGAAAGAGCTTTGCAAGGGAGCTATGCAAAGGAATCTTTCAGCTGTCCTTGAAATCTCAAGAAGACTGTACCTTCCAGTGAAGTGCTGAACTTTAAATATTAAAGGTTCAATTTAAATATATTAGCATACAACCTCGGATGTAATTTCTGAAATTGTTAGCAAAGGCCATTTTTACTCCAAGGGAAAAGCTTGCCTATTTGCCATCTCCCTTTGTGTATCTGGTCACCCAAGTTTTCAGGTGTCCTGGTCTCCAACAAAGTATTTGGTTGGTGGATTTGAAAGATTTGGTTTGCCTCTTTTAGCACAGGGATTGGGATTGCAATCTTGAATCCTTACCCAGGATTCAAGGATTCGATTGGCCCATCCCTATTTATTGGCCATTAACAACATGCTGGTGACAGTCGCCATGCCATGGGCAGCCTTCTTCCCACTGCCCAGACACCCAAAGACCACCCTCCCTCTGTACTTGGCCCTCCCATGTGGCTCTGAGATGCCCCAAGAGTGGGCAGGGCAGCCAGCTCAGGTCCTCCCTGACGCCCAGGAAGCGTTTTACAAGACCAAGAGCGAGCACTGTAGAGCCCATGGTGCTGGTGGCAGTAGCGATGCCATGAGTGGACATCCTCTCACTCCCCAGGCACCCACAGACCATGAAATGTCACCCTGCAGTCGCATTTCAAGCAGGGCTGGAAGTTCTGTGACGTCGTTTCTACGTAGAGATGTTTCTATGCAGAAATGTTGTCTGGTAAGGTTAAAAAAAATTGAAGCATCCAATCAAAGGCACAGGGGCAGGATAAAGGCAGAGCAGGGGAGTAGTCACAGATGCTGTAGTGTGGAAGGAAAAAGCAGTCTCCTCTACTTTGCAAAGACTGCAAAAACGCAGTCTTAAACGCCGCCCTTGCAATGCCATGAGGTGTTTCTGCCATCTCATTTGGAAAGGGCCTGAGAGGTATCTAGTTATGTTCCTAAAGCTGGATGCACAGGAATGACATCATTCTTTGGGACTTTAGGGGGTCCCAAGGTATGCCTGTTGTGGTGCTTCCAGCTATAGGAACACAGTTAGGCCATTTCTGCACTAGACTGTTATAATGCTATTCCACTTTCAACATCCTATGGAATCCTGGGGTTTTGCAGTTTAGGGAGGGGCCTATGGAATAAGAGCACTGTAATAGTCTAGTGCAAAAATGGCCTTAGACCCTTCTCCCCTACTCTCCTCTGTTACCCTGCTTGCTAGGGGTCCCTTAGGGGGATTCTCAAGGCTTGTCAAAATTATCACTTGTGGGGAAAATTAGCTATGAACACTGTTGTAGCAATGCAAAGAGTGCAGGGTAATTAATGATCTTGAGCCCAGCTTTACAGAGTTGGATCACAAAGAATCAGGCTAACTGTTCAAATTTAAGTATTTTATTGAAATAGATGTTAAAATCCATACAATCACTCAGCTGCATTCACTCCCACAAGCATACAAGGCTACAGAAATTTAGAAAGAGGTGAAAATTAAGAGAGAAAGAGAGATAAGGGTTTTGGAGTAATACTGTACCAATCCAGAAGTCTTTGGCTGGGAAAAGACAAGCGAAAAGACCAACTCAGCCTCAGGGGGCGGGGCTGAGGGAAGCTTTCCACGGGCAGAGGCATTGTTTGAGAGTCTCGGAGAACTCCAAAATGGAGGAGAAAAAGGGGTTCCAGTTATAGGCTGAACACATCCTGGGGACCAGATGGCTGCATTTTTATAAAGATGGATTTCAGCTTTGTAGTTCAAAGAAAATACAGCCAGGCATCTTTGTAGTTCCCTGCAAGATGACTATCTCATTCAGGGATGCACACCTCCAAGGTGTCACATTCCTGACTATTTGAAATGTTAATTTGATTTCAGAGACCTCTTGTTGGCTCTGTTATTGCTGAAAATCCGTTCAAATGGTCCGTGAGAACCATTTTGAGATTCACCTAGGATGTGTGAGGGGAAACGGGGCTACCCTTTGATATATATTCATAGTTCTACTGCCTACGTGTCCTTCCAGTAGATCTGTATGGTTCAGATATAAAATAATTATGATCCTTAGAACATAGTATGTAGGAGGGTTAACACCACCAGCCAGTAGCGGCTATGTTTGGGAGGGGGGTTGAAACAAACAAAAGTGGATTTGGGGGCGTAAGGGGGAGATGCATTGTAGTTCTGCCTATGTGGAACTTTACAAAATGCCTCCTGCTTAGGGGCACCAGGTCAGGATCATGCTAGGCCCTGATAATTCTGAGCAAAATCTGAGACAGCCTCTGGTGATTTTATTAAATGTCATGCATTACATTCCAATCACAGTTCCCATAGTTTGTCATTCTAAAGCATACATAGAAAACATATTTTTCCTGTTTGGAAATTAAGACAAGCGTTAACTGATGGTGCTGTTCCCAGAGCCAGGTGAAATGAGGAGTCTATTCTTTCTCAGTTACTTAAGAAGACAAGATGAGAAACACTTAATCCAGCCTACTTGCTTCTGTCCAGCAATGAATGCAGAGCAGAGCAGAGAGTGAATTCTGGCACCTTAACATCTGGGAAAGGATAAAGTAAATACATAGACCCTCATGGAGAGACTTTGCAAGTTGCAGCAAGAAATCAATTAATCCTTGCAAACTATCTCAAGCTGCTGCCTTGCTAGATGAGCTGGAAATTTGCACTTCACCATTTCCTCCTGTCCAGCTCTCAACCCACTAAAACTGGAAAATTTGCACCTTTATCTCCTGCCTAGCGATGATCCTCAAAAATTGGAGACTCAGGGGCAGACCCTGAGATCCGTTGGCCCTAATATCAATGCAGGATCCCAGCCTTCATCTATACCTTCTCCTGACCTTTCTTCATCAACATGCCTATTCAGGTGCCCTGTGAGACTTTTTCAGTGGAAAAAACTTTCTTCCAAGGCTGTTACAATAAAGATGCCTTGGAATCCAGAGTACCCAGTATAAAATATAGGTTAGCTTAGAGGAAACCTGCAAATTAAGTTTCTTGCTTTTAAATGTTTTCCTTCCTGGAAGAGATCCTCAAAGAGATGCAATTAAAATTGGTCTCAGCATCCTAGGAAGTCATTTTCCAGGGGCAATTGGAGCAATTGGTTTATTGACCAGATGCTCTTGGGGTGGATCAGCTGTACGTTTTCTTTTTTCATACATTGTCCATTTCTTTTTCCCTACATCTGTTTTAATGTTTGTGTGTATGGTTGCATTTTATGACATTACATAAATGCATTTTTATTATGGCATACAGGCCATAAATTGCATTTTGTGGTATTACATAAAGTTCCAACTGTTGGAGTACCCAATATATAAATTAAATTATTTCCTGCATAAGTCATTTCAGTTTTAACATTTGGATTTTTTTTCCTACCAGTGTCACAGATTTAGATTTAGATTTAGGACCAATGGATTCAAGCTGCAGGAAAGGAGATTCCACCTGAACCTCAGGAAGAACTTCCTGACAGTCAGGGCTGTCTGGCAGTGGAATATGCTGCCTCGGAGTGTAGTGGAGTCTCCTTACTTGGAGGTTTTTAAGCAGAAGTTGGATGGCCATCTGTCAGGAGTGCTTTGAGGGTGTTCCTGCATGGCAGGAGGTTGGACTGGATGGCCCGTGTGGTCTCTTCCAACTCTACATTTCTATGATTCTGTGATTTCTATGATTCAGATGCACACAGCTGTTACTGCAGACGAGCACAAGGACAAAATTCTTGGTTTCTCTGGCCACCCCATTCCCCAAACCTTTGCCTAATATTCTCACACAATCTGCTTTGACTTGTGTGGCATTTCCATAGTTGTGCTGAAATGGCCTACAAAAAACCAAATTTATAGGTGTAAGAAGAGGGATACTCATCTCAGCAGTACAAGGACCTTGGGATTATTTTTGATCCTAATTTGAACATGAAGCAGAAGGGTGATGTAGCAGCAAGAAGGCTAATGCTGTCTTAGCCTACATTAATAGATGTATAGTTTCCAAGTTAAGGGAAATAATAGTCCTACTATATTCTGCACTTGTCAGGCCTCATCTGGAACAATTTTTGTGTGCCTCATTTTTAAGAATAATCTAGGTAAGTTGGAGTGAGTTCAGAGAAGGGCTAAGAGGATGATAGGAGGTATGGAGAACAAAACGTATGAATAGAGGTTGAAAGAGTTGAGTATGTTCAGCTTGATGAAGGCCATTTCCACACTAGCCTGTTATAGCACGATTCCACTTTCAACTTTCGGCCGGCCCCTTCCAAAACTGCAAACCCCAGGATTCCAGAGGATGTTCAAAGTGAAATCATCGCGCTATAACAGGCTAGTGTGGAAATGGCTGAAGAGAAGCGTGATTACAGTCTATAAATACCTCAAGGGCTGCCACAAAGAGGAGGGTGCACACTTCTTTAAGTTCCTGTCTTGCTATTAATCTCCACAACAAACCTGAAAGATAGATTTGAGGATCGGAAGGGATGGCGAAGGATCACATGATAAATTGCATGCCCAGAGAGGGATTTGAATACGGGTCTCTCTGTTCCAAGTTTTCTTCTTCTTCTTCTTCTTCTTCTTCTTCTTCTTCTTCTTCTATAGTGCTAGAAAGAAATGCATTTATTAATGTGCTGAATTTGCATAATTATAATACAAATTAATAATATGCATACTGTAATTTAATAATTTGCAAAATAAAAGCAAATTAACTACCTAGATTTGAAGGGCTGGAATATGGTAATCCTAGTAGATAACAATCATAGCCCTGCTCCTGATATATTTTTGCCCTGTTGGCTACAATTCTGCCTCTTCTATTCACAGGCAAGGGCCCACACATCATAACAAAGCCTACAGGGCCAAAAAGTACCCTCATGAAGCACGTTAGACATTGAGCTAGACAAGGACTGTAGGAATGGTAGAGGGGTTCAAACGTTAACAATTTGATCTAATCATGGTCAAAACTCAGCTGAGCTCTTAGTGCACAGCCAGGCCCTGTTTTTTCATGTTAAGAAGTACCTTCTCAGAGATCCAGGCTTGAGGCTAGAGCAGTGGGTCCCAAACTTTGGTTCTCCAGATGTTTTGGACTTCAGTTCCCAGAATTCCCAACAGTTGGTCAAGTTGACTAGGACTTCTGGGAGCTTAAGGCCAAAACACCTGGAGGATCGAAGTTTGGAAAGCAGTGGCCTAGAGCCTTGTACTTTACAAAGTTTGCTTGTATATCTAGTGAATGATACTGGGTGACCACAGCCTTTGGGACAGTTATTGCCATGAGTTTTCAGAGAACTTCTTGAATACCATACCAAGAAGTACCCAAAACAGCTCTTAGACACAGTGCTTGTCGGTGTTGGTGTTGTTGGAGTTGTCATCATCATCAACTTTACTTATTTATTTATATCCTAACTTTTCTCACAGAACTGGGACTCAAGGGGGCTTACACTTTAAAACACAGAAAAGGCCAAAGTTAAAATAGAATTAAGCTATCAATAACATTAAAAACAATTAAAAAGCAATTTTAATCAGACAGTAATAATATAAAATATAAACCAGTATTTAAAAATACAAATAAAAACAGTACAGCACTTACAAAAAGCTCTTCCTTTAAATTTAATTCTCAAAAGCCAGAAAAAGTCTTTGCCCAGTGGTGGAGGGGGCCATTTGAGTTTCCCTAGGAAGGGAATCTCAGAGCCCAGTCACAGGCAAAAAGAAGGCCCTGTCTCACACCCTTGCCAGACGTGTCTTTGAAAGTGGTAGGGCTGAGAGAAGGGCTTCTCCTGAGGATATCAGGACACAGGCAGAATCTTAAGGAGACATACAGTCTGACAAATAACCTGGACCTAAGCTGTACAGGGCTTTATAGGTCAGAATCAACACTGTGAATGGTTCTTCGAAATAGGCAGCCAGTGACACTATTGTACCACGAGGGTTGTATGCTTTCTGTAACCAACCCCAGTTAATCTGGCTGTAACGCTTTGTACCAACTGAAATTTCCAAATAGTCTTCAAAGGCAGTCCCATGTAGTACACACTACACTAATCCGAATGGGATGGAACTAAGACATGTCGCCATGGCCAAACCAGGCATCCCCAGGAACAAGGGAGGCAGAGCTGGTGCACTAGCTTTAAGTGTATACAAGCATTCATAGCCACCACAGAAACCTGGATTTCCAGCTGTAAAGTTGAATCCAGGAATGCACCCAAACTATGGCCCTTTTTGCATGCCAATTCTCATGCGAAAGGGCCTCCAGAATGTCATGCAATTGCGAGGACCGTTCCACATGATGTCCTCGCAATTGCGCAACGCTGCCAGGGCCAGCAGCTGCCAATCGTGCAATATATCATTTTCGGCTTCTTGCTGAAAATGATGCACAATTGTGCATCACTCCGGGGCCCCGCACGCACTTACCTTGAGTGCAGAGCCTCCGGAGATACGGCCCTCACGCTCGTCCCCCCTCAGCACAGCCTGGGAAAGTACCTGGCTGCACTGCAGAAGGAAGAGGCGGAGCCCTCACACTTCCGGCTGGCCAGCAGGGAGCTGCTACAGAGAAGAAGCAGAGGGGATGCAACTGCTTCTCACAAGACACTGCTCATGTGATCCCCGCGCGCCCAAGCTAGAATCAAGTAAGCTGCAGAAAGGGCCTATGAATCTGTATCTTTAAGTGGAATGTAATCCCATCCAGGATAGGTTCAATCCTTGAACTATCTTTCAAATGACCAAGAGCACCTCTGTTTTGTTTGGATTAAGCTTCAATGTATCTGCCCTCATCCAATCCAATCCAATGTTGATACCAACCACTGGTTTAGAACAGTTTAGAACACTTTCAATTTGTCTGCAATAAACAATGCAATAAAGTTTGACCTGGGAGAGAATGAAATTCTGTTCTGGGTGATCCTGCTGCAGCTGCATGTGTGTATGTACAACAGACAAAGTAAATAGTTTCCTTTAGAATTCCTTACTGAACATGTGTGAAGGGCAAAAGAGAAAGCAAGGGGGGAAACAGATTAGCCTGCCTCACTAGCTACCCTGGCATGCTGAAAAGCATAGATCTAAGTTTTGCCACCAAAATAGAACTGATAAGAAAAGTGGAAGCTGCTGAAAGAAAAAAAAGATCATCCCAGAATGCATTTTGGAATAAGGTTTCAGGTGGTTTGCAGAAGATTCAAAATGTTTTTGTTTACTTATGCAAGACTTAGCTAACCTGGTTGTTTCGTTTCACATGTTTCCCATATTAGTTTCTAATAACATTGTTTGCTGAAACATGTTGAACTGCTTTTTATTTGTGTGGTATAAGAACTTATCCCTGCTCTTTCCCATGTTATTTCTGCTTCTGGTACCAAAGTTTCTGTTAATACATTGTGACCAGGGACACATCTATTTTGTTATCTGAGGTATACCCATATATGTTCAACAGCATGGGGGACAAAGAATAGCCCTGAGGACCTCCACTTCTAGCAGCCAAGGAATTAAATAGGAATCCTCCAGCACCACCATCTAGGCTCCCCTATTCAGGAAGGAGCAGAGACAATGTAGAAGTCCCATCCCAAAGAGGCAGTCCAGAAAACTCCATGGTCTATGGTAATAACAATTACTAAGAGGTCCAGCAGAGCCGACAGGGGCACGTTCTTCCATCCAATTCACAGCAGTCTTGTCCACCATGGTGACCAAAGCCAACTCCATTCCAGAGACAGGCCTGAAATCAGATTGAAATCCCACTGGAGCTGGGAGGCTATCACAAGTTCCTGCACCTTACCCACAAAAGGACATTTCCTTCTTCAGTCTTGCCACAGCAGTTTAGTCCATGCCTGTTCTCAGTAACCATTAATTATCAAAGTTGTTTGGCTTGTTTCTTCTTTGCATACTTCATAATCCACTGCACTGATTGCCTACTCAGGTGGACTAGAATGGTAAAGATTGGATTTAGTAGTGCTGTTGCCCTTCTCCCTCCCCTCTGACAATTCCTCTCTGGATTGGATTGCTAATTTGGCCAGGCTACATAATTCCTTTATAAGGAGTCTTCCTAGTTAGTATCAGATTCCATAGTGTGTAGACACAGTATTGCCAGGCTATATATCCCCACATTTTGGTATGGTTTAATTGGTGAAATATGATTTAATTGGCAAGATATATTAATTCTGATATAAAATGTACCTTGATGTCGCTGTGTGGCCAAGTTGGACAAGAGGAAAACACTGACTGAACACGTGTGCTGCAAAGTAGTTCAGAGATGCCCTCTAGCTGTAGCCAGGTCATGATCAGGAAATCACTGGGTAACTACAGAGATAATAGACTTAAGCTAGCTGTAACAACTCTGTTCCTGGACAATAACAACAGAGAAGTTCCCACCAAATCGCTGATTGTTGCAACATTCTTCACACCGACCTTGAATCTTACCATTGTCTCCACACCTGTCTAACAATTACAGAGCTATCACAACATACATTAATTCTTTGTTAGCTCAGTCTAGACCTCATTGTCCACTCTGCAAACTCCATTCTTTACTCAACCAGAAAGCCATTTATACCCATGCCCTGTAGGTAGAAATTGTATATAAAAAAACACCAGTTTTGAGCAGCTAGTCTGCAGTACTTCACTTGCTGGTAGCTACACTGTCACTCCAATTCCCAAACGAGTACTGTCCTTAGGTGTGAGTCTAAGCCACACTGCTGTTTCTTTCCTGCTCTCCAAATTGGTAAATATCACTCTCATCGCCCTTGAAACCTTGCTATGAACAACTTTCCTTCCTTACTCCTTCAGCTAGCCTTGCTGGACATCTGAATGACCACAACAGATACAAAGTGTTATTTTTTCCACAGATGTGTATACTAAAGTATGAGTGCTTGTGTCTTGTGTGCGATTGTTAATAAATAAAATACACTTTGGCTTACTTTTGAATCTCTAGCTGGTTCTTCCCTGCAAAGACCCCATAAACATTGGTGGAAAGATGTTGCTAGGTTGCCCCCCTCTCGCGGCTCCCAGTTTTGAGCTAATAATTCCCCACTCTTGAATGGAGGTATTGGCATCGTGGATGAACCCCTGAGTCACCCACGTTTTGGAGTAACAACAGTGGCCTAAATCCTATTGTTAATCTGTACTAGAGCAGAGGCATTGAATCAATTGGATTTACATGTGCGTTGACTCACCATTCAATAACTGATCTAGAGGGTCTGTTCTAACCAAAAGGATTCCAGCCATGATCTCCAGCTTCTCAGACTCCTGTCTCTAGCTTCCTAGAAAATGTCATTAAAAGTTCTTTGCTGAATCATAACATTCAACAGGCCTGGTACAATCAAATATAAAAAAGAGAAGTAATTCAACACATTAATTCTTCTAAGGGTCTCTCTACTCTTGAATCCATGGCATTTCATTATTTTATTATGCCATAATGAAAAGATTAGTGATTGTATTCTCTGGACTAATTGAGAGTTTCAGTTATTCATAAACTATGCAGTGCCCTTCAGGAATTCTTGACTGTCGGGCACAAGATTAAAAACAAACACTTTCTATATGAATCCAGGAGACTGTTAATATAATTAACAAAGGTGCTGCATTAAACAAGAAAATATGAGATGGTTCTCTCTGCTTGGTATTTGATGTTGACATTTGCTGGACATCTGAATGACCACAACAGAAACAAAGTGTTTTTCCCACAGATGTGTATACTAAAGTTTTTCTTTTTCTATAAACTGCTACAGAGGAAATGAAGTAAGTTCACAAGGAAATCATTAATATAATGCTTCCTAATTGTGCATATTATTAATGGATCTACAAAAGAATTGTGTTTTTGTATGAGTGTGATGAAAATGAATGGTCTATAAGGGCCAAGAGGTGCTTTTGAGGCATAGAACTATACTCATGTAGTTAAGATACACAGTGATTGTGCAGCAGCACCTTTCTGCTGAACATCAACATTGTGTAACTGCAGGTATTTCTGCCAGTGTGCGAGTTTGTGGTTTCATCATACAAAGGGAAACACACAGTGGCTGCTTCTGTAATCTTAGTGAATAAAGCGCTACAATGAGGATGCCAGTGAAGAGTTATGCAACATCCAAGAATGTGCAATGGCATGAGTAGGATCCTGTTCGTTTGTCCCAACTAGAGCAGACTCATTGACTCAACTGTTGAATTGTGGGTCAACATGTAGATAAACCCAATTGATTCAATAGCTTTACTCTAATCAGGACTAACAAAAGGATTTAACTCCCTGCAGAGGCATATCTAGGGTGGGGCAAGTAGGGTGCGTGTCCCGGGCATCAATGCCGGGGGGGGGCAAAAAATGTGTGGATGTAGGGGTGGGGGTGGGGTAAGAAGTCGGGGTGCAACTTCCATGCTTGCCCTAGGCACTGTTTATGCTAGATGCGTCACTGACCCCGTGTGAAATGATTATGCTTGTGGAATCTTCTTACACAGTCAGAAACTGAATACATCCATTGCGCAATAGTCCAAAAAGTAACACATGTAAGGGAATTTATATATGTATATGATTTCAATAGGATTCTGGCCATTATCTGGACTTCTAAAATTTGATCAACTAATCATAGAAATGTAATTGGGGGTCCCGGGAGGAGCACCCAAACAACCAAATACAACAAGCAAAGATGGGGAAATTAGCTGGAGCACTCTCTTGGCTAACGAGAGGCAGGGCAACGCAGCGGGATCTTTTATCCTATGTATACCGGTTCAGGTCAGTGAGGAGTCAAGCAGTTTCAAAATATTAACAGTAATTATTAAACAAAAATAGTAAACACACAAACACACTCCTAACTAGAAAAGGAAAGAAAGAGAATTTGGGGAATGGGCAATACGCCACCTGTCCGAAGTCCTGGGGACACCAATTGAAGAGGAGGAAAGAAACCTGGCGTGGAGACCGAGGGGAGTCTGCCGGACCGAGCGGCAGCAAGGCGAGGAAGAAGATCCAACGGGAGCTTCAAGTGATTTCAGCTAGTGATTCAGCAAGAGTTCCAGTGGAGTTCAGCCAGGTCCAGCGAAATCCACTGAACTACCAAACCTGGGGGGTTTTATAGGGAAAAGGACGACTGCAGGCTAGTCTGGTTTTGGGTGAGAACAATAAGTTTTAGCTGGAGACAAAGCCTCCGAAAGGTCAGAATTTACATGATTGAATTATATGCCGAATTGACAATAGTATGGCTGGTATGTAGATGCGGCTAGCTCAGCCGTTAAGTGCCTAGCTCGCCAGGGTGTTCTCTCAGGCAGAGAGTCCTTTTGTTTTACTGTGCATTTGTAATTGAGGTGTTTGTTTTGGGAGGTCTCCCCCTGAAGCGAATAGCAACAAGTATCATCCATGCCTAGCTTTGTGCTTGTTTGGCGGGGCCTCACAAACACTTGGCTGGTGGCAGAGTACGGCCAAATTATGATATCAAAAATGATATCTTTGGTTCACCAAAGCCAGACCAGATCGTAGTGGTAACATCTGTGTGAACTTAAAGAATTATTAGCAGATTGTTTGATTCTACATATGTATTTTCAGCAAGTGTGGTGTAGTGGTTTGAGCACTGGATTACAATTCTGGGTACCAGTGGTTGAATCTCTGTTCATCCATGGAAACCCACTAGGTGACTTTGAGCAAGCCACACTTTCTAAGCCCAGAGAAAGACAAAAGCAAACTTCTTCTGAACAAATCTTGACAAGGAAACCCTCTGATAGGGTCACCTTTGGGTTACCATAAGCTGAAAATGACTTGAAGGTACACAACTATGACAACAATGTTCAGTTTGTAGTCTCACATAGGTAAATATATATTCCAAGTCCTACAGAGAGTATAAGATCTCTTCTTTGTACAAATACAAACTCCTCTTCTGATTATGGCAATAAGTGCAACCCTCGAGATCTTCTTTGATAGTAGCTGTCATTATCCATCTCTGTTGCCTTTGCTGGTTGTGGTTGATGGGAGTTGCCATCTAACATCATCAGGAGGGCCATACATTCCCTATTCCTGATTTAGCACATCCCAATCCTGGAGGGCAGGGGTGCTGTGCCTGTATTTTCCTATTCCATTTGGTTAGAGAAGGATTCTGGAAGGAGTTAAATAAAGTAGAATATTGAGAGCTTCAGTTATCCTTAAGTGCCTCTAACACATCCCACTGTTTTTGGCAATTTTAAGTATTAAGGAAAGTGTTCCAGGCCCTTCTCTTCCAATTTTTACACCATCCCAGTTGACCTGACCATGGGATATATACTTCCTGCTTCTTAGTGTGTGGACTATGTGTGACTGTTTTCATTTTGAAACCGTATGCACAAAGGATTTGTTGGAAGCTGTGTAAATGTTTGGGACCCAGTCCAGGCGAACTACCATGCCAAGCAGCGCTGAAATTTTTTTTGCCTAAGGAAACTTACATTTCTTTTCATGTTCATGTTTGTGTTTTTTTCATGTTGTTTGCTATACTGTAGCCTTTTCTTTACTGTTCAGTTCTGCATAAATTCTGATTCCCCCAAACATTTCTGAGATGAAAACTGAGACACGTGTGAATATGGCGAAAAGAGTGTGAACAAATAAAAAAAGTGGGGAAATTATTAAGGGGAGATAACAGGAGCTGAAATTCACTTAGGGACATCTGCAAGTGTCTCTTATGTGTGCAGATCTTTTTTTGGGGAGCACTGCGGGGTCGGTATTCCCTTCCTCCTTGTGCAGTTCCCAAAGCACCCCTCAGCTTACAAGACCTGAAGACACCTGACATGACATTCTGTGCTTCAAAGGAAGTAGGCAGGATTGCAGAAGCCTCTGGCTGCCTCCCCATAGCCAGGTTCATAATTATGACATAAGCTCTGAGATCTGCAGCGGTTCTCCAGAGGTCTCAGTGCTGATGTCATCATTGTGCATCTGGCTATGGAGAGGCAGCCAGAGGATTTTCTGATCCTGCCTGCTTGCTGTGAAGCACAGAATGGCCATTTGGGCAGCATCACGGGCTTATCAGTAATTCAGGGGGAGGGTATATGGCTCAGCCCAAGTGTAAGTCTGCATGCAGACACTGGATAGAGACCAAAGAATTCTTGGAATTTATGTACTGAAATTAGTAAAGCCTGAAAAAAGTGAGGGTGGAACACCACATCCATAAATACAGTGTATATGTGCAGCATGATTAACAACAAATGTAATATCATATAAAATTTTATTGTGAAATCAAAATGCTTTTATCAGACTCTGCTCAAAATTACAATTTTTTCTTAGATTCCTAGTCACTGTATGAGCTCTGTGTCCATACCCAACTCCTCCGCCTGGAGGACAGTGAGAAGAAAACCAGCAAAACTAAGCCTTAAAGTAAGATTTATCCAAATCTTGAAACAAAAATTTTTTACAGATCTGAAGAGGAGAGAAAAATAATTTCAGATCAAGAATGCTTCTTCTCGATATTGATCCTATTTTAGGACACAGAGGGGAATCTGAAATCTATTAAAGTGGGCGATCTGTGTGTCTGTTAGAGAAATAAATTGAGAGGCAACCTCATGTACATTTCTGAGGAGTGGTGTAATACCAAGGGGATCCTGTCAAAGAAAGCCTTTCTTACTAAAAGAAGTGATTGTAATCACACAGGCAAACCTCCTACCAGCTGCTGCAATAGCGTTTTGCACAGTGGCCTCCTCAGGAAGCCTTGTCCTACTATTTTTTGGCAGCAGGAGATGGCCTGTTTATACTTCCAGTATAATTTTTAAATACTTTAAATACTTTAAATTTTTAAAGTATCTGTTAATGCTATTTTAATTGCTATTTTCTCATTATTTTATGCTTAAATTATACTTTTATGATGCTTTGACTTTTTTAGTGCCTTGTTAATTTTTATAAACCACCTTGGAAACATTCTTGAAGAGTAATATAGATTTATCTGGCTTGTAAGTATAAAGTGTGAAGTTCCCAAAACAAGACATTTTGCTGATCAACCCACACACAGGGCTTGGGTTGAACTAGGGCAATTTATTAATGTATGCCTAATTAACAGAACTAGAACTTGAACTTGAACTTGGGCTTGAACTTGAGCTTGAACTTTTGACCTGAAAAAGGGGAGGGGTTTCAACAGAAGGGTTTTGCTAAGGTGAAGGGTCACCTCTGACCTTTTCCCAACCTCCCTTAGGCAAGGAACTGGGCCCTGAAATAAAGCCATGAAGCTGGGTTCTAACTTTGGCTGACTCTCTTCTGGAAGGCGAGCCCCTCCGCCGAGCCCCCCATCTCTCAACCACCGAGGTGAGGACCAGCCGTGGGCCTGCCTCAAGGACAACTCTATCACAGTCCTCCTCCCATGTCAGATGACAAGAAGAGAGGGCTCCAGAGGCTTATCCTACACCAAAGGGCGCTATAGGTACTCACCAAAGCCTTCAGACCCCCCCACCTACCAGTGTGATCTAATTAAATGGCGTATTTAAGACACCACTCGAAACAGTCAGTTGACCAACTCCCCTGGCACAGTGTAAGGCAGGCGAAAAAAACCTGAAAAGGGGAGGAAATTCCTACCCAATCCCGAAGTGACCAGCAAGCTTACACTGAAAATAAAGGGTGGGAACGTGGGTTGCCAGAAAACAAAGAGGCTGAAGGGGAGCGGGCACAGCCCTAAAAAGGGGCTAGCTGACTCCGCCCCTCCCCTTGCCCACTGCGCAACCAAGTCGCACAGTGATTGTGTGGTCTCCCTTTGTGGGAGGCCAGCAAAGGCGGCTCTCCCCCCTCCACGAACAGTAGTGAGGCAGGGAGAAACAAATTGTTTCTCATACTCAGGCCATTTCCACACTGCGTGGCTCCTCCACAGTTATGACATGATGGCAGCGCTCTGTGGGTCGTGCTTCTGCATGACATCATTGCTGTCCCACTGCCATCTTGTCGTTGCTGGAGCATGGTATTTGTAAAACAAAAAACATCTGTTTTACACTTACCGTAGCGCCGTGCTGCTGCCTTTCCTGGCCATGGGGAAGGGCAGAAGCGCACTGGTGATGCCTGTTTCCCCAGCGCAGCAATGGCAAATGCCCAGCTGCAGAAGGGAAGAGGCGGGTTCAGAGTGCTCCCCTCCACAGCAACCAAATGAGGTGCAAAGGGGAACATTCCTGGTGCACTTTCCCTCCCTGTCAGGGCTGCGGCGAAAGGACATCACTATACCCCGTTGTGCAGAAAGGGCTTCAGTCAAATAGAGTATTTGAACTTCCCATTGAAAGCTGTCATCATTATTGTTAAACTCAGAAATGAGTTTCATAAAGAGATGTTCACAAATTCTGTTCTATGAAGGAGTTTGAACAAACAAGTGTTGTCTCTCTAAGCTGGAGTTATATATGTACAGCACCAGATCACCTGAAAGCCACATCACTTACAGTAGGTGCATCCAAGCCTGTTGTGGCAAAGACTCAGTGTCACATCAGTTGGCATAAAGCGTCATCTCTTTTCCTCATTATCTTTGTGCTAAAGTGTCACTAGCCTCCTTTAACAGTAGTCCTGACCTCCCATATGCCATAAAATTTCATAGCTGCTGATCCGCTGGTTTTCTTGTTCACATTTGTTCTCCAAGTCACAATAAGGCTTCTTTTAAGACAGAATTGTGGGACATGTGCACCCACAGATGTTGGAAATGCTATATTGGCTAAGGCTGATGGAAATTATGTTTCAATCACATCTGGAAGGCCACGCGATTCCCATTCCTATTCCAGGCCAACTCCATTTTCATGGTGTACAGACTAGTCTTGGGAATTTGCCTCTTGGCCAAACTTATCTGTAAAGATATGCTGATGTAGAGCAGAAAGCAATTGAAATGTTGCCTTAAACAATAACAATTATTAAAACTGCTAATATTAAGAATCTCAGTATGAGTCTTTCACGGGGCTTCCGTGCTATTATTTCTCATTAGTAGTAATGACTGGTGACACATATGAGAGGAACAATGCATACTCTCTAGTTTTTAGTCCAAACTTTAAAAGAGCTATCCAGGGGGCTGACCTCATCCTGAAAAACAGGTTTAGCACTTTAAATCACTCCTTTAAAGTTCAGACAAAAAGCTGGTGCAGATATACCACTCTAATGACATGGAAGCCACCATTGTTTGTAAATATGAAGAAATATAATGCAATGAGAACCAGCAGAGTGTAGTGGTTTGACAGTTGGACCATGATTCTCAGGGGGCAGGGTTCAAACTCTCTCTTGCCCATAACAACACTGCCAACAAAATGTGGCTAACAGAAGCATCTGTTTGTTTAGACAAAAGTGATGTCCCTGCCATATTTTCATCTAAGGTCTTCTAAACCAAGTTTTAAACCTCTTTTCCAAACTACACTGTTATAGTACTATGATTCCACTTTCAACATCCTGTGGAATCCTGGGGTTTGTAGTTTAGGGAGGGGCATTTAGAATTCTCAGCCAGAGAACTCTTTGACTTCAGTAAACTACAAGCCCCAGAATTCCACAGAATGTTGAAAGTGGAATAATAGCACTGTAACAGGATAGCACGGAAATGGCCTTAAAGTTTCACTGATCTCTGACAATGAAGACAGTATTTAAAGAAGACAATGCTGTCTCTGGCCCTGTTCTCTGCAGCTGCTAAGCTTCTCTTTGGCACCTTCCAAAACTAGACAGTTTGTTCCTAACAAGCTAAGACTGCTGAAAAGACTGGATGCTGTTCCTACTGTCTCCCAATGCAAATTTGGCTAGGATAACTTCTTTTAGTATTCTGATGAAGCAACACAGTTGTTGAACAATAGATTGACTCAGTGCTCTCTTTCACAGTCAGATTTATTTATTTAATTAACTAGGCAATTAACAATTAATAATTACCTAGTTGTCATGGACAAGACATAAGACACTGTAGATAAAATCTGTGCTCTATTAAGTATTTCTAGTTTTGCTGTGTATTCTAAATTGTCCACAAGAATGAGTGACTTTGCTTTCCTATAATTAAATATATATGTTTGTGGCAGGAATGTTTTACTCTTTTAAAGAATGCTAAGTCAATAATGAACCAAATGAGGTTCAGTCAATCAACAGATTAAATTTACATAAGGCTGAAACAGCAATTCTGACCAAAAAATCATGTTGAAAGCATATGTTTAAGCAGGAACTCTTTCAGATGACATTAAAATTGCTTTTATTGTATGCCACTCTGGTCAAAATAGTTTTGGTGACAATATAAGCGTAAGTTATGCTATGCAAGCAGAGTGACTATTTTGAGCAGTGTGGAATGAATGTATCCAGCTGATAGTGGCAGGAAAAGAGTTCCACACACAGAACCATTGGAGATGAACAATAATGCACCTATAATGTGTCAATGCATGTTGCACATTGCACGTTGTACAATGAAGTAACAGATACGCCCAGTCACCACTTCTCATTTCTTGCACTATGGTAGTATTCAGTATAGGGCAGTGGTGGACCAAATGTGCTCAACAAGCCACGTGCAGTCCCCAGAGCCATTTTTGGGGCCCATTGAGTCCCCAAGAGACCAAATCTTTGTTTCCAAATACCCTTTAGGGTATATGAGGGGAGGATTTTGCCACTCCCCCCACAGACCAATTTAGGCTCAGAAGATGTCTTTTTTAATGCAGGAAGTAAACAGGAAGTGAGTTTTATTTGTTTCCTGTTGCTAAAAAAAGGCCTCTCTGGGGCTAAAATGACCCAGAAGACCTAAACACATGGTGAAAATGGCCCTATGGCCCCTAAATAATATTTGTGGGTAACAAAAAAATTCTTTTGTAGTGGGGGTACAGTGGGGGTGTCATTCCACAGTTATCCATCCTAGTATAGGGACTGCATATTTCTAGCACAGAACAATTCCAAGAGTGGATATTTACACTATGCTGAGATGATACAGGATCTCCACCTATGAGATCCTTGGATGTAGCGCAGTATATAAATGTTTCAATTAATAAATAAACAAATAAATAAGTAAGCACACTCTTTTATATAGTGATATACCTGATCCATCATTTAAAAGTACTAGTCTGTCTTCAGTTGCATTTCCAGAAGCAGGCTAATATATTTGGCCAGGAATTAGATAGTAGGGGTTATTCCCATTATTTCTGTAAGCAGGCAACATATCCAGGACACTTTTGAAGCCCCTCTTCTTCCCAAGAGTAAAACAGGAAGAGAACACACCATTGCACTAAGCCATTTCCTCCCTACATTGTTATGGTACTATTATTCCACTTTCAATATCCTGTGGAATCCTGGGCTGTGTAGTTTACTGAGGTCAAAGAGCTCTCTGGCTGAGAATTCTAAATGCCCCTCCCTAAACTACAAACCCCAGGATTCCATAGGATGTTGAAAGTGGAATAACCGCACTATAATGGTATAGTGTGGAAAATGGCCTAAGAGGGGAATTGCCCTGATACTATGTTACCACCGTGTCCTGGCCTGTGGCCTGGCCTTTGGTGAGCCAAAGATATCATTTTGATATCGCAATTCAGCCCTACTCTGCCACCAGCCAAGTGTTTGTGAGGCCCGCCGAACAAGCACGAAGCTAGACATGGCTACTACTTGCTGCCCCCACCAAACCAAACCAGATATTGCCAGATCTGCTTTAGGGGACCTCCTGAAACAAACACCTTCATTACAAACGCACGCTATCACAAAGAGATCCTCTGCCCTGAGAGGACACCCTGGCGAGCTAGGTACTTAACTGCCGAGCTAGCCGCATCTATGTAGCAGCCATACCATTGTCAATTCGGACTTTAACTCAATCCTGCAAATTCTGACCTTTCGGAGGCTTTGTCTCCAACCCAAAACTTATTGTTTTCACCCAAGACCAGACTAGCCTGTGGTCGTTCTTTCCTCAATAAATATACCCCGCTCTGAGAGCTCTTTGGAACTCTCGCCGGTTCGCTTGGACTTCATTCTGCCTTGCTGCCACTCGGTTCAGCAGATTCCCCTCGGTCACCACACCGGGTTTCCTCTTCTACAATTGGCTTCTCCAGGACTGCAGGACGGGTGGCGTATCACCCATTCCCTTTGAACTCTATTTCCTTTTCTAGTTAGGAGTGTGTTTGTGCAGAACTATTTAACACCTTCTTTCTTCTGTCTTCTCCCAAAAGGAAAACAGTGCTTGACCTGGGGGAAATGGAGCAGATGATGCAGTAAGGGAAATGCAGCGAAGTATAGGTAAAGAGGTAGTACAGGAATATCTGGCTGCTCTAAATGAATTCAAGTCCCCAGGGTATTAAAAGAACTGGCAGAAATAATCTCAGAATCACTGGCAATAATCTATGAGAATTCCTGGAGCACAGGAGAGATTCTAGCATACGGGAGGAGAGCATATATTGTCTCCAACTTCAAAAAGGGGTTAAAAAAAAGAGAACCCAAACAATTACCACCCAGTCAGCCTGACATCAATACCTGGAGAGATTCTGGAGCAGATACATTAAACAGACAGTTTGTAAACACTTAGAAAGGAAAGCCATGATCACTAAAAGTCAACATAGGTTTCTCAAAAAACAAGCCATGCTAGACTAATCTTCTTTCTTTCTTTCTTTCTTTCTTTCTTTCTTTCTTTCTTTCTTTCTTTCTTTCTCTCTCTCTCATTTTTGGATAGAGTGACTAGCTTGGTAGATGAAGGGAAAACTATGGATATAGCATATCTTAACTTCAGTAAGGCCTTTGACAAAAGTCCCTCATGATCTTCTTGCAAACAAATTAGTAAAATGTGGACTATATAATGCTAATGTTCAGTGGATTTGTAATTGGTTGACTGACTAAACCCAAAGAGCGCTCAACAATGGCTCTTTTTCATCCTGGAGAAAAGTAACTAGTGGGTTGTCACAGGGTTTTTTCCTGGGCCCAGTGCTGTTCAACATCTTTATAAATGATTTAGATGATGGAATAGAGGGCATGCTTATCAAATTTGCAGATGACACCAAATTGGGAGGAGTAGCTAACACCCCATAGAACCTTAACAGTTTGGAAAGCTGGGCCTGAACTAACAAAATGAACTTCAGCAGGGACAAATGTCAAGTACTACACTTGGGCAGAACAAAATGAAAGGGACAGATGTAGGATGGGTGACACCTGGCTTGATCACAGTATATGTGATAGGGATCTAGGAGTTTTAGTAGATCGCAAGCTGAGTCAGCAGTGTGGTGTGGCAGCTAAAAAAGCCAATACAACTCTAGGGTGCCTCAATATGAATATAATATCTACATCAATATGAATATAATATCTACATCAAGGGAACTAATAGTACCACTGTACTCTGTTTTGATCAGACTCCACCTGGAATACTATGTCCAGTTCTGGGCACTACATTTCAGGATGGATATTGACAAGTTGGAACATATCCAGAGGTGGATGACCAAAATAGTAAAAGGCCTGGAAACCATGTCCTATGAGGAGTGGTTTAGGGAGCTGTGTATGTTTAGCCTGGAGACGAGAAGGTTGAAAGGTGACATGATAGCTATGTTTAAATATTTGAAGGGATGTCATATGGGAGATGGAGCAAACTTGTTTTCTCCTGCTCCATAAATTAGGACACGGATCAATGGCTTTAAAGTTCAGGAAAGGCAATTTTCTCTAAACATTAGGAAGAACTTCCTGATGGTAGAATAGTTTGACAGTGGAATACACTGCCTCAGAGAGTGGTGGAGTCTCCTTCTTTGGAGGTTTTTTAAACAGAGGCTGGAGGGCCATCTATCAGGAATGCTTTGATTGTGTATTGCTGCATGGCAGGACTCAATGGCCCTTGTGGTCTCTTTCAGTCATTTCTAGGAACATCATCATAATGTGCTATGCTTTTAAGGCAAGAGAGGGCTTGATTTTCTAGAACAAGTTTGCCAGACTCAATTCTGACACACTTGCCATATAATGTGGCCAACTGTTGGTCCCAGTTAGGCCATAAGTAAGTAAAGGGAGGTGACAATCCTAGACTTGGCAGCCTACAACACAAAGTTGGCTCACTTAGTTTACAACAGTGCAACTACCTGTGAGAATTTGCTGGGCCTATCTCTCTCATTGTTCCCCACCCACAAAACCCATGTGTGTCTGGATTTTAGCTAAGATGAGATTTTGCGTCAACAAACTGTGAGCATTAAGAGAAAACACATGCTGCAGATATGTTTATTTTGATTAATACAAATAACAACAAGACCCCCAGCCTAAAAGAACTTTGTGTCCTGCCAGATAATGTCATGCAACCCCACAACCACAATAACTCCCTGTACCTCAGCTCTTCATGGATTATGCTTCTTTCTCTCCACAAACACCTAGAGAAAGAACATCTGAGGTTTTCCAGACTACTTTCTAAAATTACTTCAGCATGGATCCCTGGCTTTTAAGGAGAGCTGCTGTTAAAAAAAAATTAGCCCGCTACAGAGATATACAGAAGTCAGTGAGCAGATCCACATTTATTTAGGATTTAATTTCTGAGACCCTTTTCACACCTTACCCTTTTGCAGTACTTGTGTGCGAGGCTCGCGCCAGCAGCCTCCAGAGGAAGGCTCTCGCGTCCGGGGTCCTTCGGTTCCACGCGAGCTTCCTGCTTGTGCTAGAGCCCTGCCTCTTCCTTTCGCAGGCTGCGCTGGACAGGAAGCGTGACTGCACTGGACAGGAAGTGCGACCGGCCCAGCTCCCAGGGCTCTGCACACAAGGTAAGTGCGTGCGGGGCTGCGGAGCAATGTGCGACTGCGCAGCATTTTCGGCTTCAACTTGAAAATGAAAAAATGCATGCACGGTCTGCGTCAGGCCCTTGAGTGTCATGTGGACCGCTCCTCACATTTACGCGATGCTCAAGGGGCCCTTTCGCATTGGAAATGCCATGCGAAAAGGGCCTGAGTGGTGGTCAAAGGAGTGGGTTGAACATATTCAAAGCTTATGGGAATTAAGAAGCCTATGGGGTTTGTTATTGGCATGAAAGGAAACTCCAAACATATGAAGGCTTAGTGGACAGAAATTCCATGGAAACCAAGTCCTTCTTCCTCAAATAGTTCAGCAACTAAATGACTGATTTGCAGCTGAGAATGTTAGAATCTGATCTAAGGAGAGAAGTGAGGAAATTATCCACATGGTTAAATCCAGTCTCATTTTCATCTGCCCATTTTAACTTCCCATCAAGAGAAGTGGCCCTGGAAGAATGCACTTTGTTATTAAAATGGCAAACAATGCCAAGTGTGACTTTCATGTTGTTTGGAGGCAATCATCTCATAATGAGGAAAAGGTCTGACCAGTTTCCTTGGTATTGCTCAACTTTATAATTAATGGATTAAATACTCTGAGCCTCTCCGTCTGCTCTTTCCTGCACTCCTGTGCCTCCCTCTGCTTCCCATGAAAGTATTATCTGGAAAATATCCACAGCAAAAAGAACGTTCTTGATTCTCCATTATGGTAGTTGGCATTATTTCAAAGGTGCTGATTAGTGAACAAGAAAATAGGGGGAAATGCATGTATGCAATCTAAGCTCACTCAAAATGGTGGTCTCTGGACCATTGCCAGGCCCTGACCCATTGGCTGCCAGTCCTCAGGCAAGTTTCCAGGGAAGAAAGAAACAACTGTAGTTAAGGGGCCCAAATTTAGTGCCAGTCACTGGCATACTGAAACAAAATAACTGTCAGGCCCCCCACATCAGATAGCCCAAGAAGCAGTGATCCAAGCAACACACTGAGTCAGAGACAAAGATATAATAGGCCAAGATCCTAAATGAGAATTGCATGGAGTAAATTTCTCCATGTGAAGTTATTCATTGTTCATGCTATCCAACATGCTGGATGCAACATTGCCCAACTGAATGCACACCCAAATGTGCAACCAAAATTAGATGCACATCAGTGTGTGGACACATGTCATGGTGGGAGTGCTCCCTAGGATGATCATGCACCCACACATGAGCATCAGCAGGCACAATGGCACCACATGTGTAATGCTCAAATCCTACATGGCTGTGTGTAGTAAGAGTTCGGCACGAAGAACTCAACTATAGCTCTCCTGCCACTATGATCAGGAATTGCCTTGCAAAAGAGCTCCCACAACCATTCTGTGGCTGGTGGAGAGTGGGGGTGGGTGGGATTAGTCTGTACCTGGCTCTGGAAACATAGTTGAACCCTGCTCTTCTCTCCTCTGCTCTTCATCAGCACAAGCTGTTGGGGGCCAGTACTGCCATGACACTGTGAGTTCTAAGGGGGCTTTGGACACTGCAGAGGATGAATAGAAGGTAAAAGAAAAAAAGAAAAGAAAAGAAAAACGATAAACAAGCATAAGATAAAATTCTGTGTCTTTTGTAACAGGCACAATCTAGCCAAAGATTCTTTTTAGGTCCCATTGGCTTCAATAAAAAAAAGTAAATATTAAAAATTAATGAGAGCAAAAAATACTGAGCTTTCAAGTGGTAATCATCATGAAGACACTTTTCATGGAAAAATTTTAAAAATCAGTAAAAGTTTAGTTTACACAGTACAAATAGTGTTTGTCACAAGCAAAGGTGTCTCTAGGGTGGAGCAAGTAGGGCATGTGCCCTAGGCACCAATGCCGGGAGCACAAAAAGCTGTGCCCCCCCAGCTCCATTGCTTGTGACAGCTGGCCCATCAGCGCACCCTGAAAGCAGCAGCATTCCTCATTATCATTGCAGCTGCCCTCGCTGCAGTCATTCTCAGCCCAGGGAGGCAGTGTGGTGGCAGGAGAGGCAGCCACTCCACATAGGCCTGGCCTGCTGCTGTTGTTGCCCTTGCTATGGTCTTCCTTGGCCTCTGGGGTGGTGCAGGAGAGGCAGCCCCTCCACATGGATCTGGACTACTGTTGCCTACCCCAGGGTCTTCCTTGGCCCAGGGCAGTGATGGTGGTGGTGGGAGAGGCAGCTGATCCACATGGGCCTGGTGCACCACCACCCTTGCCAGGTTGTTCTCAGTCCAGAGCAGTGGCAGTGGGAGAAGCAGCACCTAGGGGCACAACTTCCATGCTTGACCTAGGAGCTGTGTAAGCTAGATATGCTGCTGTATCACTGTCTGCTCAATGGTTTCAGAGATTGTGATGGGTCATCAGAAAAGAATAATCTCTTAAGTGTTGGAAGTTTGATGGTTTGATTGCCAGGAATAGATGAGGTGTGCACTCATGTCTTGCCCTTAACATCCCTGTGCACGACAGTTTGGAAAATTTACTTTTTGGATGACTTGCTGTCTTGGGATTCGAGGAGTTGCATTCTAAATAAGTAACTTTTCCAAGCTCTGCTGTGCATGAGATCAAAGACCTTTGTGCATTTATCCAGAGGGTCTGAAGGGGCTTCTGTTTGAATGAACATGCATAGAAGCTTCCCTGCACATGATACTGTCTTCCCTCTACATTCATGGGTTTGACCTTCATGAATTTGATTATTTGCGAGGCAGGTTCTTGCTTCCCCACTATTTTCTTCCTCCCATCCCTTATATTCCTTATCCCAGGCTTGCCAGGCTTGTGTTTAAAATGGACTTCTTTTCTTTTGGGGTCAGTAAAGCCCCCTCCCACTGATGGAGGCGTGTCCTCTCTCCCATGTGGGTGCACTTTCTGCTATGTATGGCTACTGATTGATCAGGTGCTCTCCTTGCTCCTATCCCTCCCTTTCCAAGATGGCCACCAGAAGTAACTAGAAGGGAAGAAGTGTGCTCTTCTTCCTTTGAGGGGAAAGTATTGGTAAGCCCTTTATTGTGTCTTTTTCTTCTCTGCTCCCTAATGCTGGGAGCTAGAGACAAAGGAATGGGAGGGGGGAGCTTTGGAGGGGAATTGCAGGGGTGGGAGTTATTAGTGATTTCCACTTTAGCATTCTGTGCCCCTAAACCTCACAAATGTGGAGGGTCAACTGTAGTTAGAAAATACTTTCTTTGACTTATTTCTGGTATGTCAAATGACAGGGAAGAATCATAGGCCAGATAGTGTGTACTAAGAGAAATTACGTCTGAGCATCAGTTGAGCTTTCCAGGGGTGACTGGTGAATCTGTTCAGTGTTTATTTCATATTTATCTTAGGAGCTGAACCCTATCCCCAAAACAGGTCGAACAACCTGGATAACTCCTTTAAAGTCCAGAATAAAACCCAGAGTGAATTCATCACACCACTGGGCTGAAGGTTCCGGTCGCCATCACCCTTTCCATTAGGAATGTCAGTATATGCCCAATACTGAGTTCCCCATACAGTTTACCTTTACTGATTCATTGGTTTGTAATAGGGCTACTCATAACTAGACATGGGAAGGCTTGGGGGGAACCCCCCAGAAACATTCAGGAGAGAAAATAAAACCCCCTGGCCAAGGTCCTGCACTATTATCCTAACTACTACAATGGCGCTCTGTCATCATAGTTATGACTGGCAATGCCCTCTGCAACTTACTTTGAAGCTTGGCACCACCCAAACCAAAGTTGAGGTGCTGCAGGTCAGAACAGTGAAAAATGACGTCCACAGAAATCTTCCAGTCATGGGGTGCCTTGAAGACATACAGCTGCATCACTGTATGTCCCAGGGCAGCTCATGACCATGAGCCTGCTTTGGACATCATATCCCAGCACCCCAATTTCTAGCACCTCAGAAATCTTCTGGTAAGGGTATTGCCAGGCTGCAAAGGTAGATTTTGGAGGTCATGTTTGGTCATTCATGGCCATATATGTGGATGTCCAGCAGTTAGGAGAAATGATAAATTCAGCTTATAGTATCTAGATTTTTTGCGAATTCATTTTTTACAGAAATAATTAATAAAATGGATTGTGGAATATTTTATTTTAAAATTATGAATATGGGCTAGAATTATGTGTCACGTTCACTCAACATAAATTGGCATGCACTTAACTTCGTAGTGCATGTGCTAAGAAACCCAGTTACTGAATTGCAAAGATGCGTAACAAGTCACCACAAAGAGAGCCTGATGTGTGTTACGTTCCTGATGAGCATCTGGGACCATAGTGCATTGGTCCTGATTCACTTCCATCCTGCTGTGGATGGGTCCCTTTGCTAGCTCTGCTTTGTAAAAGCAGCCCTCTACTGGATAGAGACACTGCACACCTTTGCAATTCTATCTCCTGCCATGCAAGCCCACTTAAGTGCACACAATGCCCCAACAGTACTCCAGCCCTTACAATTAAGATAAGATGTTTATATTTGCTCCCCTCACATAATTTATAAAAACTATGTAGCAGACTTTCAGGTAAGAATAAGTACAGTATCTTATATCATTGCAATTCCTACTCTAATTCCCCCCCACCCCTTGGTTCTTTTATGGGAATGAATCCTTTCTATCTGTTTAGTACTATAGATGTCTAGAAGAGACAAAACAGTTTTCTTCAGTGTATTAATATTGATAGTTTCATTTGTTTTTATTATTTTTTCTTCTCCTGATAAACTGGAAGGACCAGAGAATTTCCTTATAGTCCTGGTGTTCCTTACAGTCGAGGGCCTCGTAGTTTCATTTTAACAGAAAATAAAATGATAGGTGAAGATCCTGCATGGACGATGTAGTTATGATGAAGTAGTTACTCTTGATCCAACCGCCTCAAGCTCATCTTAAAAGCTAGGCAGCTGCACCAGCCAAGGTGTTCTGAGGCACTGGAGAATGGCGTGCTGTAGAATGATGTGCCCAGCTTCCTCCCTCCTTCCAGTTAGCTACAGTTGGACATGCCATTCTTCAGTGTCTTGCTCACCAGTACCTCAGAATTGCATGGCTGGTGTGGCTACATGGCTTTTAAGATGGGTTTGTGGGGTTCATCCGCAGTCCTGGCAGTGGTGCCACAACTGTACATGTGAATAGCTAACTTTTTGAGGTTGTAGGTCTAGCTTGCAACATTGTAAGCACTGGACAAGATGTGAGCAATAATTTTATGCCAAACCAAGTTATACATAACTATACATAACAAGTTATACATAACAACTGAGCTCCTGCATTGTCACCATAACTATAACGACAGGTCCGTGATAGTAATTACGATTGATGATATCCCCCAGCCTGCCTTCACTGTCTGGCATGCCCTGACCAAAGCATTTCTGAAATGCTTGAGATCAGGATGCTGGGAAATGACATCCACAGTATACTTCTGGTCATAGGGTGCCTTAAGAACAGGGAGCTGGACCTCTTGGCGTCTTGCTGAAACTGCTTGTCCGAGGCACCCCACAACTGGGAGCATACTGCACACATCATTTCTCAGTGCCCAGTCTCCAGCATTTCAGAAATGCTTAGGCTGAGGTGCTGCCAGGCCTCAAAGGTAGGTTTTGGAGTAATATTTGAGTGTTTTTGAATGTAAATGTCAATCTTCAGAGTTACAATAGTATAAATCCATCTTACAATATCACAACTGCTGAACAGCATGCCAGCCAGTGTATTTAATATTCCTAAAGCAACAAAGTGAATTACAATCTGTAAATAGTACCAATATTGCATTTTTCTTTCTTTTTTCTGGGAAAAAAGGAGAAAATCCCTATTTTTTTTCCCAGAAATTTTACATCTCTGCTTATGATCTCCCTGAGAAACATTTAGCTGACAGAGTGGAAGCAAACGGCAAATAAGAAAGCACTCCAAGCAATAATGTTATAGTGTGAAGAAATGTGGCACATAGCTTTCAGTAGTCAAACATTTGAACTTCAAAGATTTCTCTTGTTGACAAAAATTGGAAGGCCAAAGCTTAACCTAAGCTAATAGTAATGGTCTGTGTGGCAACAGAAGCAGAATCCTTCCAGAAACAGGTCCACATCATCAGGTAGAATAACTTCTATGGAGGAAGGGCAACTTGCAAATGTGATGTGAAAATCACATTATACCTTCTCCCGGTAAACAGGGCTTCTGAACTCTGTCATTAGCACACCAAACACAGATGAAAACAGCAAGGGAACATGCAAGCTGCTATAATCGCACAAGATGCCAAGAACTGTGAACCTGTTAACCTATATTTGGAGCAGGTGGAATGGTGTGAAAGCAAGAGGTAAGCAAACCAGCAGTGTTCTGCCTGCAAATGCTGCTGCTAATCATGTGAATGTGTACATGATAACCAGCAGTCTTGTGGGGCTGACATTGTTGGAGGAGTCAAAGGATACCCTCTTCCTATTACACATTCCTTAAACAAACTCAGTTTTTAAAAATGGTTAATTTTGCCACACTAGTGTACATTTCATGTCAGATAACATAATCAATTTACACACATGAAGAAATATCCATTTCAAGCTCAAGAAAGTGGTTGCTGCATTCCAGGAAAGCAGAACTTGGAAAAGTAACTTCTTTAGACTGCAAGATGATGTTGGGTTTGCAGATTCAGAGTTGTAGCCCAAAAAAGTAATGTTCCCAAATTCTGTTGAAATATGAAAAGTGACAGCATTTTCATATATTTGAGGGGCTTTCTGGGCTGTTTGGGTACACCATCTTTTTGAAAAATATTTGGTCCATAGAGGAGCTTTGGAGGATTGGCGGAGGGGAGCTTCAGAGATCAAAAAGTGGGGTCCTGGGTTTCATGTTGCTCATAAGCTGCACTGTGCCTGCCCCTGCTGTAGGTAAATAGACAAAGAGAAATATGTTGTGACCAGTGCTGTTTGGAGCCTCTTTGAACAGTGAGGCCCTCGACTTTGGCCTGGTTGTCCAGGGGCATCGTAGTGCCACCGCATTTAGGAATCAGACAAACAGAACCTAGAAAGGTAATGCAGCAAGAATGTATATAATAACATTCTGAAGTCATCCATTACTGCAGTAGTAGGATGATGACTCAAAGTATGAGAGTCAAAGCCTGTCTTGCTACTCCTTGGTTATGGGTGGCTTCAGCATGTTGTTCTGGACATTGTTCTTAAAGATGTCCCCCCAAAGTCTTCCTCTTTCATATATACTAGATGGTAAGGTGGCCACATAGATAGCCATCCTTTCTGTGGCAACATGTGCTGCTGCCCCCAAGCTGTTATGTGAAGAACAGAAAAACCTCCAGGAACAGGAATGTTGGTGATTCCTCATAAAAAGGGATGTCCTTCCTCACACAAAAACACCCACTTTTGAAACCATTTCCTGTTGAATGTTTCATTGTAAAATTTAAAAATGCCAGAACTCAGTTTTTTGGGGATTTAAGATTATCATCTTCACAAACACCTTCAAAACAGTTCTCTGTTCAATAAACTGTAATAAATGTAAAGTATGATTTATCAACAAGCCTGGTCAAAAACTGGACTCCTGCAGATGAATGCTTCAGCATAATCAGTTAGACTTTGCATTGTGTGGTTGTTTGCTTTGTATAGGTTAATAAACACTATTTTTTTACTCTGTTTCAGCCATTAGTCTCTCACTCTCTCACTCAATTGCCTTTTCATGCTGGACAGAGTACTCTGATTCCACTTTAAATGCCATGGCTCCGTCCTGCTGAGTCTTGGAGTCTGTAGTTTGTCGAGGCACTAGAGCTCCCTGGTGAAGAATTTTAAATTTTGTTGTTAACTGCCATCAAGTCGACTTCAATTTATGGCGACCCTATGCATGAAACTGCTTTGCGCAGGTCTTGCAGATTCAGGGATGTATCTTCCTTGACTGAGGCAAGGAAGATACGTGGGGGGCCGAAACGGGACGGCGCACACAGGGGCAGAGCTTACCTGTTTGCGTTTTGCTCCGTCCCTGCTCCGTCCCTGCGGGGAGCGTGATTCCGCTGCTTCACACGCCACCGAATTTCGACGGCACTCGGCGGTGTTCGGCGGCGCCCAAAATGGCGGCTGGTGGCTTCTGGCGGCGCTCCGCCAATCAGGGCAGCGCGCCAGCCGGAAGCCTGCCCCCGGGCAGATCTGCAGAGACACGCTACCGCGTCTCTGCAGATTCTGACTGGGAGCTGCCACGGATTAGTGCCGGCGAGTTTCATAAAAACCATCTGGGAAGGTGGTTTTTAAAAAACTCGAAGCGCCACCCCTGCGGCTGCGCTACAGTGGTTGGAGGTGTGGCGCCTCACCTTTTCCAACTGCGCTAGCGCACCCCGCGGTGTGAACGACCTCCGTCTCCGGTTGTCGCACCACGGGGTTTTACCCCCGTGTGAAAATGGCCTGAGTCTCTCCATCTGTAATGCGGTCTTCCTCTTTTCCTACTGCCTTCCACCTTACCAAGCATTATTGTCTTTTCTTGTGAGACACATCTTCTCCTGATATAGCCAAAGCAGGACAGACATAGTCCCTTTCTGTGCAATACACACAACACACCATGGAGACAGGAGAAGGACAGGGCCAGGAGGATGCTGATGCACAACATCATCTCAGACCCATGTTTCTCCCGTCCCCAGCTGGTGTGATCACACCGCAAATCATTGATGGGTTTTCCACATCAATGACCAATGATCATGCCACCCTCTCACCATGCACCTTCACTTACCTTCACTGTGGAGGTCCTGGAAGCACTGCCCCAGTGCAGCCTGGGACAGTATCTAGCTGTGCTGTGGTAGGAAGAGGTGTGGGCATCACGCTTCCTGGTTCCTGGAGGTAGCTAGTACAGAAGGGAGTGTTCCATCACACTTCTCTCCCAGGAGAGCCATTGCCACCATTGTCATCAGACACCGCTGGGATAGAGGTAAGCTGTGGAAAGGGCCTTAGTCATCTCGGCTTCTAGGGAGAGTTTAGGCTTGATTTGCTCTAGGACCCATTTATTTGTCTTTTTAGCAGGCCAGGATATCTGTCCTCCAGCGCCACATTTCAAAGGAGTTGATTTTCTTCATACCAGCTTTCTTCACTGTCCAGCTTTCACAACCATACATAGATACTGGAAATACAATGGCATGGACAATCCTAACATTAATATTCAATGATACATTTTTATACTTTAGGATTGTGTCTAGTTCCTTCATAGCTGCCCTTTCAGGTGCTGGTCTCCTTCTGATTTCTTGACTACATTTCTTGACTACGAGGTATGGAAAATCTTGAAATGTTTTGATGTCTTCATTGTCTTCTTTGAGGTTATGTAAATCATCTGTGGCCACTGTTATGGTTTTCTTAATGTTCATTTGCAAACTTGCCTTTACACTTTCTTTGGCTTTCTCCAGTAATTGTTCCAAGTCTTTGCTATGTTCTGCTAAACTGCAAATCCCAGGAACTCATAGGAAGGAGCTGAAGTAGTTAAAGTGGAATATAGCACTGTAATTGTGTGGTCTGAAAGGATAAAATATCTTTTGGATTCAGAATGGACATAATCTGAAATTTATCTCAGGCATTCTAATTTGGTTCAGATTGCTGAGGATATGCAAGTCATGAAAAAACTCAGACGTTAACCAAAATGGGATCTGGGAACATGTACATACTTTGACTCCTATTGGCAGCATGGACGAAATAACCTCATAAAAGGCAGAACTGCTGCTTTTTGTTACAAAGCATAGAGCCTGGACTCCAGCTGTGTTTTCATTGTCTCTCCTACACATCTTCCACTGTCAGCACTATACGTCTTTGAGGCTTTGATTTATAATCACCATGGTTCACCTCTCTCCTATTAGTCTCCTCCAGCATATTCCATATATCTTATTTAAAAGTTGGTCTGGATTTCAGTTCTTCTGGGGGTTTTTTGGGGGCAGAGGGGGGAATTGGTTTCCCCCTTAAATGTTTCATAAAAAATAATTTCAGAGCAATGTATGCAAATAAAGGAAACTTCAAGCTGGGTCTGCCTTTTTTATTGTGGGAAAACCCAGATGGTTGGGCCATCAATCTGAAGTCCATTTTCAGCCACTTAAAATTTACTGAGCTTGTGGAACAGCCTGTGTTGTTTGGACAGAACAGGTTGCAAGTTTGATTGCTGTGTAAGAACAAGTATTCAGTTTGAAAGAGATGTTTCCAAAGTCTCTTGTAGTCTAGGGCAGGGGTGGCAGATCTAGAAATAATTTTGTTGTTTTGTTCTCAATGGGTAAAGGTTTATGACTCTTTATTGTCCTGATGTGCCTTTGGCTTTTATTTTTTCCCCTCCTTTTATTAATATAAAAAGTTTCTAATATACATATTATACTTCTTGACAATTAATGGCTCAACAAAAAGTAATTACAGTCATCCCTCCACGTTCGCTAGGGTTAGGGGCGCAGGACTCCCATCAAAGTGAAAAAAATGTGAATAACTCTAGCCTTCCCAAACCATATTGAATGCACAAAAAGGGTATGGTCACCATATTCAACAAACCATGGATTCCCTTGAGGCATCAGGGTTCCTTCACAAGGCAGAAGTAGGTAACCGGTGGGACTTACTGCCACCTCCACTGCTGTCCCACACCATTTTCAATAAGGACTTACTGGTCTTGTTCACAGTTTCTCAGTCTCATGAGGCTTGCAGGCCCTATTAAAAACAGCATAGGGCAGCAGCATTGTTGACAGCAAATAATCTGTGAATAATCAAATCCACAAAAGCAAAACCCGCAAATGTGGAGGGCTGACTGTACATATTTTGTTTTCTTAAAATATCCTTATAATCTAATATTTGTAAAATGTACAATAAATTTATAATATACAATATATGATAAAGTATACTATAAGATATATACTACAAGATACAAGATATAATCTGTTTTGATTATTTTCAAATTTTATGATGGTTTAGTTGCTTTTTAGCTTTTGAATGTTGTTAATTTTTAAGTATATTTCTTTTATCTGTTGTAAGTTGCCTTGAGTCCCAGACTGAGGCACAGGTGGGATATAAATGCGATGATGATGATGATGAAATAATGTGCATTAACCAATGTACTTACAGATAATATATTTAAATGTTATTTAAAAAGAAAAATATATTCTAATCTCTATACTTGTTCATAGCTCTTTTCATCATATTATAATACTTTTATCATTTCATCATTCTTAAATCATATTATGTTTGTACTTATACTGCATATTTTATACTTGTTTTTATCAAGTTTTAAAAATAACAAAATTAAACTTGTAAACTTGTTTCTAGTGGTGGACCCAATTTCAAAAGCTTAATCTTCTATGTCACTGGATCTGAATCTCCCCATTTCTTTTTCTACACTTATCTTATGCAATTCCTGATGAACTCTTTCCAAATTCTGATTATTTATCAACATGGTTAGCTTATCCATTTGATACATATCAGGTAATTTAAGTACCCATTCTTCTTCAGGTTGTATTTCTTTATCTTTCCATATTTTGGTTTATAGCAGCGGTTCTCAACCTGTGGGTCGCGACCCCTTTGGGGGTCGAACGACTCTTTCACAATATGTATTTCCGATGGTCTTAGGCTCCATTCCCTCCTCAGTGGTGGTGCGCAAGCGCGAGCCACGTGCTTGTGTCCTCCTGCCTCCTTTGGCAGGAGCAGCGAAGAGAGGGCAACCTCACCTCGGCGATAAGGTAACTACAGGAGTGGTGGTGCGCAAGCGCGAGCCACACACTCGCGTCCTCCTGCCCCCTGTTCAGAAGGGACTGAAATCTCTCCCCTTCTGTGCTACCGGGAGAACCTCCCATCTGACAGGCCAGTTTGGGGGGGTGGCAGCATGGGGGGCAGGCCCCCTCCTCACCACGGCCCCTGCCCCACTCGCCATGGAGGGGGGCGCTGTGGAAGGGCCAGCGGGCCGCAAGGTGGTGTTTTCCTGGGGGCGAGCTGCCCCTGGCGCAAAAGACAAAGGCTCTGGGATTCCCTCCCCTGGCCAGGGTCGACACTCTGGAAACTTTTCCCACACTGCCCCCCAGCGGAAACGAGAGTGAAACAGAAGCAGTGCCCGGGGGGGTTCTCGGAGTTTTTTCCTGGGGGAGACGCACAACTCCTCTTTCCTTCCCTGCCCGTCCCTCCCCCGGTTCCTGGCGGCAAGGCGGCCTTTGCCGGTGGGGAGGCATTGTAAATAATAAATAAATAATTTTATGGTTGGGGGTCATCACAAGATGAGGAACTGTATTAAAGGGTCGCGGCATTAGGAAGGTTGAGAACCACTGGTTTATAGTAATCTTGCAGTAGTTGCCATATATAAAAGTATTCTTCCATATTTCCATTGTTCTTTTGTATCTAGTCTTTTAAATATATTCAACAGTTATAATTCTGGAGTCATTGGGAATTTTATCCCCATTGTCTTTATAACTAGATTGTGAATTTCTCTCCAGAATTTTTTCACTTTGCCACATTTTCACCACATATGGAAATATGTTACCCTTTTTATCACCACACTTCCAGCATACATCTTGTGTGTTTATGTATACATTAGCTAGCTTGTTTGATGATGCCACTTATAAAACATTTTGTAATAATTCTCTTTTAAAGCATCTAGAGAATTTTAAACTCTTAGATGCCTTTCTGCACTACACTTTCTGCACTACACTGTTATAGTGCTATCATTCCACTTTCAACATCCTGTGGAATTCTGGGGTTTGTAGTTTACTGAGGGCAAAGAGGTCTCTAGCTAAGAATTCTAAATACCTCTCCCTAAACTGCAAACTCCAGGATTCCATAGGATGTTGAAAGTGGAATAATAGCACTATAACAGTGTAGTGCAGAAAGGCCTTTGGTCCAGGACCTCTCCCAATTTTCCAGTTGGATTGTACACCAAATGTTCTGGGCCCATTTATTCATGTTATCTTTCACAGTTTCCTGTTCCAGGTCTAATTTTCTAAATATTTTATGTAAATTTGTTATCATATATCTTTTATTTCCAAGATTTTGACATCAAGGACATTTACTTCTTGTATTTCTTCTAATTTTGCAACAATTTTAAATCTTTCTTTCAGTTGTTAATATAGGAACCAATGACATTTAATACCTTCCTTTTGCAGTTCTTCAAGGGATTTCATTAGATCTCTCTTCACTTGCTTTTTTTCAATTTGTCCTTGTAGGTTATCAAACATTCTAACTGTATATTTTCAGGATTATGTAAAGCTTAATGGAAGGCTACCCAGAGTCAAGTTCTTGGATATAGTTTATTTTTGTATAAGTTCCAGATTCTTAATAGAGATTTTCTTATGATGTGTTTGTTGAATTCCTTGTCTGTGGCCATTTCCGTACGAGGCGAGGGAATCGCTCCGTGCCGTTTACTCACCGGATCTTCTGGCTCCTCGGTCTGGTCCAGGGTGAATCAGAGTAGTGCGAGGTCTTAGATCCACACTGCTCCAGCTTCCAAATGGCAGCTTCCGGTTGGTCGTGGGTCCCAACCAACCGCTGAAGCTCGCCATGTCTAAAGCCCGCCCTCTGCAGATCGCAGGCTCGCATTGGTGCAAGACTGCGAATCTGCACAAGGGAGCAGGTATGCAAGGGTGTGCTCCGGAAAAATGAGAAACCTCTTTTTTCCGGTCTTTAAAAGCACGCTGGAGGACCAGCTGGGGGTGTTTCGGAGCAGACTGAGGTGTGACTCTCCGGTAAGTAGTCTGAACCTAGTCTGCTCCAAGGTGCAGAGGACCTCTGTAGAGGACGCACTGCGCTGTTTTAATTCCCCCGTGCGGAAAAGGCCTGTGTTTGATTTATCACACCAGATATATCCATGCCAATCATATGGAAGATTAAAGCCTTCAAATTGCAGTAATCTTTTATTTTCTAATTTAATCCAATCTAGTATCCATAGATTAGCACATGCATAAAGGTAAATCTTTAAATTAGGTGAGACCAATCGTCCTCTTTAACATCTTGGAAAATGCTCTATTTAATTCTGGTTTCTTTTTCCACTTGCCAAAAAAAATTTCTTTAAATCTCTGTTGAAAAGGTTTTTCATTTTTGTAATTGGCAAGTTCTGGGATAGAAATATCATTTGACGGAGGATATTCATTTTTACTTTAGCTACTCTTCCCATCAATGAATGATTTAAATTTAACTGTGCCTTTGGCTTTTAAAACAGGTTGTAGTCTGTTACTTTAAATCATGTCTTCTTTCTGTTCTGTTTATATATTGCTGCTATATTGTATGTTGCTTTGGCAGCCCAGTTAGGGGGGAAATGGCATATAAATGCTTTTTAAAAATAAACAATAAAAGAAAAAACAACTAATAAACTAACCACCACCGCCATTACCAAATGAAGGTACTGTAAAAGAACCCAAGCAAAAGAGGTAAAAAGAGTGGATGTTTGTGTGAAAATGTTTATGAGCTTTAGTTCTGGCAAAGAGCACAAATTCTTGGGCTAAACATATGCTCAGAGGCACCCTGCTTTTTAATTCCAAACTCATAACTAGCTACCTGCCTGAGCCACTGGGCTTGTTCGAACACTGTGACAAACCAGAATTCTAGCTAGCATACTGGCTAGGGTTGCTAAATGCCCCTTAAGGGATATTCTGTATTTGAGGACCAAAACTGTTGTCCCTTAAAAGGCTGCCAGATGTCTTTTGTTTTCAGGAATGCCTCTTATTTGAAGCTGGAAAATTCATACTTTATAGGCTGAATGGGGTGCCAAAAATCTTGTATTTCTGGGTGTGGGCCCTTCATAAAGACAGAAACATCCGCATCATATAATTTATTGATGTGGGCGATGTGTTAACTTCACAGAGAAATACATGACGAGATTAGTCAAAATCAATACTTTCATTTGTGCAGAACACAAATATATCTAGTTCTGATTGTCAAGCCCGCATTTGATGAATTTACTGTCTCTTATTGCTGTTTTGAAAATCAAGTAGCACTACTTCTGGCTGATCCAGAATGAGTCAGTGTGGTGATGTTTGCTCATTGTTAAACCTTCTATCTGTGACATGTTAATTGTAATGTCTGAACTCAGTATTGTGCTTTGTCTCTCTCAGACAAACCAGCATCATAAACCACACTTGGCATGACTCTGGCTTGTCTGGAAAGTAAAGTTCATTTCTGGTTTGGGAGGAGGGACGAGAAATGCCTTTCACACCTTGCTTTAGAAGAGAATTGCTAAATCCGGGATGCTTTGATGAGCAGGGATTCATTTTCAGGAGAGTATTGTTGGGGTAATCAAGGGGCCCAGGAGAAATTAAGGGGTGGAAAAACAATCTGATGGGGCATGTGCAGTCAGTTGGCAATATGTTTACTACCCCTGCAGTAAAGCATAAGAGGATGGTCTTTTGGTTTTGTTTATCTGCTTCTCCTTGAAGAAGGAGAGATGGACAATGTTTACCAGCAATGTTTACCAGCTTCATCCCTAAGAATTTCTGACTTTTTGTGGCATTTGAATGTAGCTATTGTTTTGCACTTGGCTCTAGTTGGTGAACGTCGGAGTCCTAACAGGAAGCAAAAGGATGTTGGAAGCCACACAAGTCTGCTCACTCTGGTTCAGGGCTGAAGCTTTAAACAAAGATCATAGTTTTCTGTCCATGTGAACATACTGGAACATTCCGAAATAAACATCCTTAGGTAGAAACTGCAATGGCCGAGGGTCTACTGTATAAAGAATACAATACATCATGTGTAAAGCAAACTAGAAAGCTAGTGTGGTGTAATGTTTTGGGTGTTTGACTAGAA
The DNA here is from genome assembly GCA_948472985.1 of Iguana delicatissima. Lineage (NCBI taxonomy): Eukaryota > Metazoa > Chordata > Lepidosauria > Squamata > Iguanidae > Iguana > Iguana delicatissima. The sequence continues at coordinate 23,632 of CAOKZL010000048.1, read as the reverse complement.
CGCTGGAGACCAGGGTACAAATCCTTGCTCAGACACAGAAACATACAATGTGACCTTGGGCAAGTCACACTCTCTCAGAAACTTGAAGACACAACAACAACAACAACAACAACAACAAAGCAAAGCAATGGGAGTTGTGTTACCTGGACTTCTGGGGGTCCCCTGAGGGACACCTTGATTTGTTCCAAAAATGCAAAGACTGGGGAAATTAGCAGAGCACTGGCCTTAGCAGAACGAGGGGCAGGGTAACCCAGCGAGACCTTCTACCCAATTTTTATGGAGTCAGACCAAGCAAAAGCCAGACAATGATTAAAAAGTAAGCTAAAAATGTGTTTTTATTGGGGGGAATTCACTCATGCATACACACAAGATACACACAATCACACATCCACAGAAGAGCTAACTGAAGGATAAAGGCAGGAAAAATTATATGGATAGAGAGGCTGAGGGTTTGGGATTTATATAGTTATCATTTCAGAAGAGCAGTGAAGAGCTTGAAATGTGACTTAGACTGCTGTCTAAGGGCAGACAGATCAGGATTCAGAGTGACATAGTGGAGTCTTGCATTTCATCCGACTGCAACTGACTTCTCAAAACCAAAGGTTTATATACTCTCTTTTCCTCCCTGAAGGGATGTGAGTTGATTGCTTTCCCAGCCTAGTGAACAATGGGAGTTGCAAACAGACAATGAGGTCTGGAATGGACTGATTGGTTTCAATGTCTTGGTTGAGGGGGGGTTTCTGGGCTAGCTGCAGTAGGATATGCACACAGTAGGGGTCCTGGACACCTTATTGTTTTCTGATGTTGGCAGTTGATAGGATTAGCTCAGAGCCATTAAGTCAGGCTTTCTTGGCTAATTTCAGAGAACTTTTGACCTGGCCATGCTGGGGTCATCTCTGACCTATTTCCAGCCAGTGTCCCTTTCTTCGACATGGCCAACACATCCGCCAATTAATATATTTTGCCAGTTAGACCATATCAACATGGGGGGTGTACGGCCTGGTAACAGTTGTACAATGTGCTTGGCACCACTACAACCCCCACTACTTTCTGTAGTATACTCTGTAGAAGTTGTGAATTTCCTTGAAGCTGGATGTCCATCTGTTAAAATCAATGAAGGCAACAGCAGCAGGAAAAGTTAATTAAATGCTGAAATGGTATAAGACGGAGTGGGAAAATGAGCTTGCAGCACAGCCTGAATTATGATTTAAGTTATTGCTGTAAAGCAGTGGTTCTCAAACTTTTTGCCCCTGTGACCCCCTTTACATGTACATGAGGATGTTGTGCCTCATCCCCATTCAACATCACACCCCAGTGTCCTATCCTTCGCCCCTCTCCCTCTTTCTTTCACAGGCCATATATGCCCTCCATCTTAACGCTGAGCTCTCACGCTCTCTGTCTCCTCTCTTTGCTTCCCTCCCTACCACCAGAGAAGCTGCCTTGTGGTCACTAAGGGGCATCCCCCACTGTGCCAGTTATGGACTGTTCAGAGAAACTGAGCAGGAAAAGTATGAAACAAGAAAGGCATTTTCTGTTATATCTGAGGTTGGTGGAGGACATAATGGAGAAAGATGCTTTGTGTTACTCTTTTGCAGGAACCAGTCAGTCCTCAATGGTGTACGCACACACCCACACACACACAGAGGGCTTGCCCTTCTTTTCATGTTTCCTGTACTTGCAAGCTGAATTTTCTTGCACCCCACCCCCAGCAACTATCATGCCTCCCATTAGGGCCATATCCCACAGTTTGAGAACCACTGCTCTAAAGTTAAAGAAGAATATTATTTAAACCAAAGCTTAGAAATGTTCCCCCTTTGGGTTACCACTCCCAGAATACCACAGCCAACATGGCTACTTACTATGCTGGCTTGGAAAGCCTAAGAACTGTTATGCAAAAAAGTAACTTTTTCAAGCTTTCAGAGTCTGGTGGGAGACAGGACTGTTTGTTTCCTCAGTAATGCAAGGCTGAAATAAAGTTTCTTCTATTTAAAATTGTCACAGCTTTATCATCTCTCCAAATTGGAAGCTTTAAAAACCGTAACATTATGAACTGGCAGCTATCCCTGGTGTTCTTCCTGTCTTATTTTTAAATAGGAAGTTCTTCTGTTAACTTAAATCTGATAGCCAAATTGCAGAAATCCATACTATACAAATAAGTTAAGGACTGTGTGTGTGTGTGTGGGGGGACCCTAGCAAAACAGAAAATGTTTGTAATCTGGACAGGATTTTTTTTTTAGATCACTCAGTGGGTGGAAATGTCCACAAAGCAAGCTATTAAATACACTTTTTAAGAAAATCAGAATATTAAACAGATACATGGTAAACTTCAAAAAGAAGCCAAGTTACTTTTGTAAGGAGGAAAATGTGGAATAGTGGTATGTGATTGTTATTTGCACACAGCATATTCTGCTTCAGTATATTGAAACATTTTCCTTAGGTGTATCCTCACAAATACTTTGTTGGTTAGGGCCGCATTCTGTTACATTCAGGGTGAAATCCAATATCACGTGAAGACTCTTGTTCATGCATCATGATTTTGCTTTCCATTGTTCTGCTCCCCCTGCTTTCTGGGACCAGAGCCCCCAGAGCAAATTTTGAGTGTTCATGAGGTGGGGGAGTGCCAGTGTGGTACAGTGGTTTGAACGTTAGACTGGGACTCTGGGAGACCAGAGTTTGAATCCCTATTTGGCCAACTCTGGATACCATTGTTTGAATCCCTGCTCAGCCGTGGGAACTCCATTGGGTGACCTTGGGCAAGTCACACCCTTTCAGCCTCTGAGGAAGGGAATGGCAACCCACTTCTGAACAAATCTTGCCAAGAAAATCCCATGAAGGGTTGGCTTTAGGGTCACCGTAGTTTGGAAATGACTTAGAGCCACACAACAACCTGAGATGGGGGCTGCAGGGAGAAGAAGATTGTCTCCCCCCACTTTTTTGATGGAAACCATTACATCGTAGGGAAGAGGTGTCAACTGGAGTGTTAATCTGTCCTACACAGAGTGGCAGGAAATTCTGAGAACTGGGAATTAGAAGGTTTTCATGCAGAAGAGTGTTGTGGTCATCCTAAAACAAGAAGGGAAGAAAGCATATTCAATGAACATGAAAAGTTAAAATGAAACAACTGCTATCTTGTTGAATGTGAGGCTATTTTGTAAAAGAAAATGATTTTAAGATTGCTAAAACTGTTAAGAAAGAGAAATCACTGTGGTGTGTGTGTGTGAGAGAGAGAGAGATAGAGAGAGAGAGAGACCAAGACTGACTCCATGTGAATGTGAAGGGCAACCAAGATGGTAAACAATCCGGAAACCAAATTCTGTGAAAAATGACTTAGAGAACTGGGAATGTTTAGCTTAGAAAAAAGAAGACTGAGAAGTGATATGATACTCATCTTTAAATATCTGAGGGAATGCCATGTAGAAGTTGGAGCAAGCTTGTATTCTGCTGTTCTAGAGACTAGGACATGAACCAATAGATTCAGATCATAAGGAAAAAAGACTCTACCTAAACATCAAGAAGAACTTCCTGTCAGTAAGAACTGTTCAACAACAGACTAGATTGCCTAGGAGAATAGTGAATTCTCCTTCATTGGAGGTGTTTGAAAGAAAGGTTAGATGGCCATCTCTCAGAAGAATGTTTTCTTTAATGGCTGGAGGTTAGTCTAGATGGCCCCTGGATCCCTTCCAACTATGATTCTATGAACAGCCTACAGCAGAGGTGGAACTCCTACTGCCTTCCAGATGGCCTTAGTCTGCAGCTCCCAGCAACTCTTGTCAGCATAGGCAAGAATTCTGGGATTTGCAGTCCAACAATATCTGGAGGTAGTATGACTCCTACCCCTCATATAAGATATGGCCAACCTTTCTCTTGCCAAGTGGAAGGAGAGAAAGCATGTTTCCTTTGGGAGCCAGAAGGGAACTTGGAGTTGCTGAGATCTCCTCAAATGCCACTTTGAAATCAAAATGTTTTTAATGTCTAATTATAATGATCAATCCTGATAGATTTCCCTCTCCTCAAAGTTAAATTGACCGTTTTCCTTCCTGAGAGTTGTCTAGTTGTATTTTGCAGAATCTTTATTTACTTAAAAGTTTTTTTAACTTGCCGGTCAGGGCACATTGCCCTTACAAGGCAGCTTACAAGATAAACACATGAAATAAACATCATTACAGGTTCCCTCACGGTCTTTCCAGAGGTTGCCTGGTGGAAATAGTGAATCTTCTGTTGATCTTCGTCATGACACTGCCTGAGGTATTTGTAGTGAATGATGGTGACAGCAGTAGTAATCTTTCTCCTAGTTATCTTGAATGGATCAGTTGCTGCAGTCAAAGTTGGAAATTCTAGGCTCCATATTGAGATCTCTTTGGTTCTGGGGCCTGGTGGGTCTGCTGTTCTTAGTCATGGTGGTGATTAGGAGGAGTAGAAGTAATTAACTCTTCTCCTCCTGCTCCCACAGCAGTCTCTTAGTGAGTGGCTGGTGTTCTTTGGTGGCTGATGGAATGGTTGCCGGAGGCAGTGACAAAGGGAAGAGGCCCCGCTTTCTTTCAGTCCCTCTGCTGCAGACCAATGTAATGCCTTTAAATTGCTTCAAGGAAGCCTTTTTTCCCCATGGGGGACAGACAATTGCTGGAATATGATAATACTTTCATATCTCATGTGTCTTTGCTTTAATAAAGTCCTCGCTGAGGATATTTTTTTTCTTGCATTAACATGTGTTACTGCAGTCTAGGCCTACCCAGAGATAGCACCCGATATCACTTTAATATCAAACCATTTGGCTTTCCCCTGCTACCCTGCTCCACATGTTCGCAAGGCCACCAGACAAGCATGCAAACAGGCACGGCTGGTAATTGCTGGACATTCCATTCACCACCTAGGCAGGCCAGACACAGCCCGTTCGTCGCTTCAAGGAACTCTCCGGCAAACACCTCATTACATATGCGCGATACTAACAAAGGCTTCCTGCCCCAAGCAGGCTACCGGACAAAAGTTGTGCTGTCCACTGGTAAGCGCTGCATATTTGCATACTGGCCACACTATTGTTAATTCGGCTCTGATTCCATCATGCAAAGTTGTGACCTTTCCGCACGCAAAACTCATTGTTCTCCCCAAGTAAGGCATAGCCTGAAGTCCCAATTCACCCTATGAAAACCCCTGATTCCGAGACCTTCCTTGGATCGCTCCTGAGTTTCATCCCATCTTGCTGCTGCTGTGCTTGGCGAGCAACCCTCAGCTAATCGAGCTGAGCTTCTTCTCTGCACCCCCGGCTTCTCCCGCAAGGTCCAGGATGACGAGACAGGTGTCGTATCACCCATTTTTCCCTGAAAGTCTCTATCCTTAATTCAACCTCTAATCTCTTAGTTAGCTGTGTGACTGTGGTGTCTTTGCTATTTGTTTGTATGCAATAAAACATCATTTGATTACTTTAAACCCGTCTGGCTGCTTGACTGACCTGACCCCGTAGATTCTGGGTTGCAAGATCCCGCTAAGTTACCCTGCCTCTCGCTAGCTTAAGTGAGTGCTGCAGCTAATTTTCCCCAAAATTGTTTTTTATTGTTTGGTTATTTAAGTGTCCCTCCCGGGACCCCCAGTAAACAGGGTAACACATGAAACAGCCAAGTTCAGGAACTGGGTCTCCATGTTTGAGATTTATATTGTTGATTTGAAATAATTGGTGAACAGAGTGTGGAGGGTAGTAGTGGAGGCTATATAGTATATCTTTGTCTGGGATAAATGGTTATGTTTGATCCACATCTGGGGCTCTTGAACAGTTCAGATCACTCTCCTTTGTATTGACAGAGCCTGGAAGAGTTAGTCAGTAGCAACGTTGTCTGGAATTTTGGGAGTTGTGATTTTTTAATAAAAAATCTTTTCAAGCTCTACAAATCACCCCTTTTGAGATCAGTTCATGTAATACAATATTTGCAAAAGCATAACTTGACCATGCCCATCCATTGTATTTCCAATAACTATCTGTGGGTGTGAAAACTTCACAGTGAGGAAAGCTGATAGGAAGAGAACGAATTCATTTGAAATGTGGCTTTGAAGGAGCATCCTGTGGATACCATGGGCTGCCAAAAAGTCAGATAACTGGATGTTAGAGCAAATCAGGCCTGAACTCTCCCTAGAAGCCAAGATGACTAAATTGAGAGTGCCATACTTTGGACATCTCACAAGAAGACAGGACTCATTAGAAAAACAAGGAAGCCTGTAGGTTGGAAGGCAATGGAAAAAGAGGAGAACCACACTGCAGATGGAGAGACTGGATAAAGGAAGCCACAGCCCTGAGTTTGCAAGACGTGAGGACTGTTGATTACAGAGTGACTTGAAGATCTCTCATTCACGGGATGTCCATAAGTTGAAGTTAACTTGATGATAATTAATGACAACAAACCTGACCTTTTATTTGCACACATATACTTTTGAGACTACAGGTTTTGTTTTCTTTTGGGGTTTTTTTGAAGCAACTATTTTTTTTTTATCTAATGGCATGCTTTAAAGAACAGTTCCAGGGGGAAGTATGGACTATGGGGAGGTCTGTAGGCCTTGCTAATATTTTAAAAGACTGAGAATACTATGATCACCAGTGATACACTAGTGGTCCAAGACAAGTAATTGCCTCAGACTCAGTTTTTAGCCTGTAAACTGGAACGGTAATCACCTGTTCTCATGTTTATTGTGAGATAAATATTGTAAATCAGCTTATTACATAAAGATGCCACAGAAATTAATCATGACAATACTTTTTGTCCATTCTAAGAGAGGAATAGCTGATGATGTAATCATTAAGAACGAGTTATACCAGAGTATCTTTCCTAGATTCCTACTACAAGGGATGTGGCTTGGAAAGATTAATGAGAAAACACAAAATTAGCTACAGAAATCTAGGTACATGTTACTTTTGCTGGATAAAGAATCTGACATTAGATATCAAATCACCAATAGTTCTTGTTTAAAGCGAGTAGAAACATACATAGGCTCCAATCCTGTCAGTTACATCCAATCAGAGTAGGCAAATAGAATCAATTGTTCAATGGTGAGTCAACACATTGGTAAATCCAAGTAATTTGGTGACTCTACGCTACTTGGGGCTAACAATAGGAATTAGGCCATTGCATATTTATTCACAAACTGTAGTATGGTAAACTTTCTCTGGCCAACACCAACACCAATTTTAAAAGTAGCTAAAATTTCAAATAAAAGAAAGGGGAAAGAAGAGGCTCAATTGGTTCCAAAAATATGGAGACTAGATTACTAGAATTACTAGAAGAATTTCAGAAAATGAGAGCGGAGCAGGAGAAAATGAGAGCTGAAATGATGGAAGAACTCAAAGCAACAAGAACAGAGGTTAGAACTACAAGAGCAGAAATTAAACAAGACTTGAAGAAAGAAGTGGAAAGTCTAAATAAAAATCTGCAAAAATTATCCTCAGATATAATAACAACAGATAAGAAGACTGAAGACGTGAAAGAGAAAAATCAGAAATTGGAAGAGCAGGTTGAAGAAGGAACATGAAGAAAGAACAACAGAGAGACAAAGAGACAATCATGAGATTGGAATTACGTCAACATAATAAATCTTTGAGGTTACGAGGCATTTTGGAACAAAAAAGCGAAAATTTACAGCAAAGAGTAATTGATATCCTAGCTTCCTATATTGGATATAGAAGAGGAAAGTTTGAAGCTGAAATTGATAAAACTTTCAGGATTCAATCATCAATAGTGAAATGAAAAGACCTTCCCAGAGACATAGTTGTGTTTTTCACCAGAGAGAGGACAAGGGATTTTGTGATAGAACAGAGTTACAAAGAAAAACTACAAGTGGATGAGAATGAAATCCAAATATTTAAGGACGTACTGTTCAGTGTACTGTGGCATAGAAGAGAATATATGTTTTTGACAAGGAGATTACTGGATTTGAATATAAGATACAAATGGGAATAACCTGAAGGCCTCTCTCTTTTTTTTTTTTTTTGAGGGGAAGAAGGTTAAGATAACTTCGGTAGATCAGGCATCTGAATTTCAAGAGAGATATCTCAAAGCTGAACTCCAACCAACACAGCCTGATGCTAAAAAAAGACCAGATAAAACTTCAGAGTCTAAATCAAAAGGACCAGAAGTGATTGAAGAGTCTAGCCCAACGTCAGAAGAAGAGTCGCAATTGGCAGAGTCACAATCGGCAGAATCAGGAGAAAAGAAAGAAAAGTAAAAAGAAAAGTAAAAGAAGAAACAAATATGAAAATAATTTCCTGGAACATACATAGAATCAATTCACAGGCAAAGAGAAGACAAGTATTTCATCATTTGGAAAGACTTAGACCACAAATCACGGTATTACAAGAAGCCCACATCAAGTTGAACCAAGAAAAATATTTGTACAACTCAAAATTAGGAACATGTTTTACATCCTCGTACTAAAAGAAGAAAAGGGGAATAGCAATATGTGTTGATAAAGCTAAAGAAATTTTTTAAGATGAGGAAGGAAGATTGTTAGGTGTGGAAATATTTAAAAATGGGAAGAAAACAATAATAGTTGGAGTTTATGCACCAAACGAAAATAAAGCAGAATTCTATAAAGGATTAAGGGAAAGACTTTTAAATTATGACTATGAGGACTGGATTCTTTTGGGAGACTGGAATGGAGTTCAGGATGTAAAATTTGATAAATCAATTTCTAAAATAAAGAGACAATTAATGAAAGGGAAACTGCCAACAAGTTTTTTTGATATATGTGAAGAATTGACAGTAATGGATGTGCGGAGACATATACATTTTGATGTTAAAGACTTCACCTTCTTCTCAGAAGTTCATCAAACATGGTCCCGAATGGACATGATTTTAACATCCCAACATTTATTAACCGAAGTCCAAAAGGCGGAAATATTACCAAAAGTAATCTCAGATCACCACCCGGTACTGCTACAAATGAAGCATAAAGCCAAAGAATTTCACTGGAGATTGAATGATGGACTGTTAAATGATGAAGAAATTGTCAAAAAGGTGAATGAATCTTTAAATTTCTATTTTAAAGAAAATATAAATCAAGAAATAAAGATGAAAACTGTTTGGGATGCTTCTAAGGCAGTAATGAGAGGCTTCTTTATTCAATAACGACAGATTCAAAACAAAAAGAGAGAGGAAACTACTAGATTTTGTTATTTAGACTACAAGAAATAGAAAAAGAACGTAAGAAAAATCCTTTGCAAATTTTTTTACAGCAGGAGGTTAAGAAGATACGGAAAGAAATGGCTATACTTGCAACAGAAGAGATTGAGAAAAAAATGAAATATATGAAACTAACCCAATTTGAACAAGCAAATAAGATTGGAAAATGGTTAGCCTATAGACTCAAAAAAAGGAAAGAAAGAAAAATGGTCTTTGAATTGAAGGATGGTAAGAAATTGATTACCCAATCTGATAAGGTCAAATAGACCTTTGAGAAGTATTTTAGTAAGTTATTTGAAGAGCAAAAATCTCCTCTGAAAGGAGAGAAAGACATAAATGTTTATGTGAAGACAATAAATACTTGGAAGATATCCAAAGAAGCACAAAATCAGTTGAATAAATCAATAGAAATTAATGAATTGGAAGAGGTAACAAAAGCCTTAAAATCTGATAAAGCACCAGGGCCGGATGGCTTTACAGCACTTTATTACAAGAAATTCTTAAAAGAATTGATAACACCATTGCAGGCAACGACAGAAGAAATCAAGTTGATGGGAAAGCTGGAATCTTGGGGAGAATCAAATATAGTATTGATACCAAAAGAGGGAAAAGATAAGAGAGAAGTTAAAAATTATTGACCAATCTCCCTGTTGAACATTGACTACAAAATTTTTGTGTCAGTTTTGGCAAAACGGCTAAGGAAAGTATTACAAGATAAGATAAAAGATGACCAGACGGGTTTCTTACCTGGGAGGTATATGAGGAATAATGTGAAAACAATACTTGATGTAATCGAGTATTATGATAAAAATCCTGGAAAGAAAGCTGCACTGATTTTTCTGGATGCGGAAAAAGCTTTTGATAATGTCTCTTTGTTATTTATACAGTGAATATTGAATGAATATAACAGGGGAGGATTTTTGTAAATGGATTGATAAGATTTATCAGAATCAATCTGCAAAATTGTTAATAAATGGAGATACATCAGCAAGCTTCCCCATAACAAAAGGAGGGAGACAAGGATGTCCGCTGATCCACTAATTTTTATTGCGGTTTTGGAAATCTTGTTAAATAAGATAAATGAGGACTATGAGATACAAGGTCTGAGAGTTAAGAAAAGAGAATTGAAATTAAGAGCCTTCGCTGCTGATGTGGTCATCTATCTAGAAGATTTGACGGATTCAATCTCGAAATTGTTGGAAATCTTACAAGGATTTGGTCAGGTGGCAGGATACAGAATCAACAAAGAAACGACAGTAATAATGATAACGAACATGATGAAAAAGCAGCAAATGAAATTGGAAAAAATATCAGAATGTCAACCAACAAAATTAAATACTTGGGAATAATTATTATAAAGAAAAATCAAGAATTATTTGGGAATAATTATCAAAGAATATGGAAGGATATTAGAAGGGACATGCAAAAATGGACTAAATTAAACTTATCGTTTTTAGGAAGAAGTAATGCTTTTGAAATGTCGCTACTATCTAAACGTAGATCCAAAATCTACCAATAATTAGAAATGGGAGAGTGTTTAAAGAATGGGAAAATGAGCTTGAAAAGTTTATTTGGTTAGCCAAAAAACCAAGAATAAGATTTAAAATATTACAGGATGCAAAAGAAAGAGGAGGGATGGAAGTGCTGTCCTTGAAGATCTATTATTATGCAAGTTATTTAGATTGGATTAAAGACTGGATTATATTAGAGAAATCTACTTTGAAAGATCTGGAAGAAACAGATAATAGATTTGAATGGCATAGTTACTTATGCTATAATAAAATAGTGGTGAATAAAGGATTTTAATAATCATTGCATCCAGAAAACTTTATTAAAGATCTGGCTCCAAATAAAATAGAAATATTACACAAAACTTCCAATTTGGACATCCCCTCAAGAAGCTTATAAGATTGTACTGACGAAGCAAGGAAAGCTTTTGACTTATCAAGATATAATAAAATGGGAAAGAGACAATCCAAAAATGAAGTTGATAGAAGAGTTAAAAGCTGAAGGTGATGAGCTAAACTGGTTTCCTTGGTGCCAGTTGAAAGAAAGGTACAAAATGGACCAAAAACTATATGATTTTGAAAAATAAGAAAATGAATTAGATCAATTGTTGAAAGAACATCAGAAGAAGAAAATCTCGAAGCTTTACAAATTACTATTAAAAAGGGACTTTGAATCTGAGTCAATAAAAGAGTCAATGATTAAGTGGGCCCAAAATATAGGCCGTCGAATCGAGTTAGAGGCATGGGAAAAAGTATGGAAAATGGACATAAAATTCACTCCAAATTTAAATTTAAGAGAAAATTATTAAAAGATGTTACATAGGTGGTATATGACTCCAGAAGGACTTCAAAAAATAACCAAAAACAGGGATGCTGGAAATGTGGGGGAAAGTGGGGACTTTTTTTCATATGTGGTGGACTTGTTCTAAGGCTAAGAAATTTTGGAAGGGAATTCATGATGAAATTCAAAATATCTCCAAAGTCAATTTGAAATGGTACCAGAATTTTATTTATTGACTATATTAGGTCAGAATTGGGAGATTAGAAAACAACAGAAGATATTATTGTATTTGATCACAGCAGCACGGCTGACATATGCACAACACTGGAAAGATAAAACAGGCATTCTATTAGATGAATGGAAAATAAAAATGTTAGATATGGTAGAAACTGAAAAATTAGCTAACTCTCTTAAGAACAAAATGGTTCAAAATTTTGAAAGAGAATGGAAAGGGGTTATGCTTTGGCTAAATCTGTAAATGTCTGTGGATTGACTATATTGGTATCTGATAAGATATGTATAAAGAGAAGATAGATTCAACCGGAATATTTGATATACAGAAGTGAGGGGGGAATAGAAGAATCATAATAATGATATACATAATAGTGTCAATATATGCTTTTATGTACTTTGAAAATAATAAAAATTATTCAAAAAATTCAAATAAAAATATAATAAAATGATGCAAAGAAAACACAGCTAGGGAGTCAAAGTGGTAAAGTTCTTAAAAAAAGAACTAAGAGTAGGACACATCTTTACAAGATTAAGTAAATTAAAAACACAAAGGAAAAGGAATAAAAATGTCCAGAACCAACATAGTACTAAAATACCACATAAGAGCAACCCTGCTGAATGAGACTAAAAGGCCTATCTAGTTCCCACAGTGGCAACCAGATGTCTCCAGGAAGCCCATAAGGGAAACATTTTTTCTTGTTTGTATTGCCCAATGGCTGGTATTCAAATCAGAGGCAGCCAACATGTTTGGGCACAGAGTGTGGCATTCTCCAAATACACAGTACCCCTAAACCCGCAGCAATATATCAGTTATGGTGATTCCACAGCTATTTCCATCAGTGTTCAATTGATTACCCCTCCCCTTTTAAAAACACAGTACTCTGTTGATTTATCATTCACACCTGCACAGAAACATCTGGATATCTCCTTGGACTGGGCCAGATGGCAGTGAAGCTGCCACTGCAAGGGGCTCACTGTCATATACAGTCATAAACCAACTCCCTCAAAGATCCGCTAAAATTATTGAGTTCAATAATTGGTTGGTCTGGTGGCCATGCGTAGCCTATTGCTTGCCTCCTTTTGGAATCGACTGTTCATGTCCACCTAGAATCATTTTGTTGCTAGTTATCTTTGTGTCCTTCACTGAATATAGCAGCAGTAAGCAAATGGGAGCCTAGGTGCTCAGAATGATTTTTTGTAATGTAGTTCTCCTTACTTTTAGAGAAGCATTCCTGAAATGAATGTTTGTTCTGGGTGGTTTCTGGCTGCGACTTTTGAGGTGACATGGAGAGAGAGACTGTTGATTGTGAACCTTTAGTAATGCATTAATGGGCAGGGGAATAGGGGATAGGTGCATGTATCCATGCATGCATACACACACCTGTGTAACGGCTAGACATGAGTTGGAGTTGGCTATTGCTGCCTGTGAGGATGGATGAAGGGGTAGAGGATGGATGGGTATGAGATTGGCATACCTGTCTGAATGAATGAATCGTTGGCTAAGTGTACAAAAGTCAGCATGTGAGACCAACTTTGCATGTTGTCTGCAAGTGTCTTCTTTGACAATGGTTTACTGCTATTTCCAAAGATTATTTTTCTCAGTTGCTCTGACAATATAATTATCAGAAATATGAGGAGGAGAAGGAGAGGATTACAATGTGCATGTGCTCTCAGAACCTGCTGGCCATAGTTATTTCTTAATAATACAGCCCTTATTTGTGAGTAGACATGTGTAAAACTGGATCTTTCTGCTTCTTATGTTTACTTTAGTTTGCATGGAAAAGGTATTTGCGGTGTGGATGCTCATGTAAACAGGTATTTCAGGTGTTCAGGACTTGCTGTCTAAGCTTCTCCTTAAAAAAATGTGCAATTCTCCTCAGACAGATTGATGTCTTCCATTCTCAGTGGTGGTAGGTCACTCTGATGTCTGGGGAGCCTGATTCACCAAGCACTGTGGAAGGCCAGCATTTGGGCAGCTCCTTTGAAGTTCAGACTAAAATCCAGAAAGGACTCACCACCCTACTGACATCAGAGCTACCAGTTCCCACTGCTGTTTTCATCAGTCTGCAAGCATGATCTTTCAGCAAAGGTACTTCACTTTTCCCTTGTGCAGTGGATTGGCCCCCCCTTTTTATATGTGATGTTTACAAGTACCTGATAAATTCTGCTGCAAAGGAGTACTTTCATGTCTTGTTGGGATCACAGTCAAATTGTTCCCTTGTTGCTATCATGGTTTCTGTCAAGTTATTTTTTTTTAACATTAGCCTTTGTTTTGTTGTGAGCCTTTAGTTTATTTCTGTTTTTAATCATGGACAAATGAATTCAGTGTAAACAGATTGTTTTTGTTCATGGTTAGCAAACAGAATCTAACCTTTGTAGCAAGACAAACTTCCCCCAGCTTTCCCACCCTTTCTACCCTCGTCTTTCAGCCAGCGTATATTCCACCTCTACAGAGCATCCTCAGACTTAGCGGGGCTTTTACAGGTTCTCTCCTAACATTGTGGTTCACACATTGCAATCAGAAGTGACTTCCATTTTCTTCAATCAAGCTGTTTTTCATCTCAGTGTCCATACAACTGCAGATTTGAAAGGTATGGGTTTTGCTGTGTAAATCTCCTCTCCTTTTCTTCTCTTTGTTTTCCTAGAATGACTAGTGTGTCTAACTGGAGATCAGGGTGAAAAATCCCCTCCTCCCTTCTCTCACTTAGCACTAAATTGTGACAGTGACCAGGCTTTTAAAACAAGTCAAAAATCCATGAGCTCGTTTGTTATTATGCATTGCTTAAGAGTCTTAACCTAATAGCCTTAATCTCCATAAATTTGTTAAACCCTTTCTAAAGTTGTCTTAAGTTGGTGGCTGCTTCCACATCCTGTGGAAACACATTTCCTTTTGCAATTGCATGTTGTTAAATTAAAAGGCCCTGGGAAAGGGGGGAAAAAAGGGAAAGGGTTTAAAGGGGCAAGGATTATTAAATCTTCAAAGGTAATTTTTACTTTACCGGATACTCAAAATAAAACAAGCAGCAGGTATGACTAGCTTTTTCGCTCCTGTATAGGATGAGCTGGAATTCTATATGACCATTCGACTACATAGCACCATAACAATATTGCATGCAATGAATTTGTGATCCCCCCCAAGCCCCACTTGCCAGTAAGCAGTTGCTGGGATCGATGGGGGTCTGTTCCCCTGTTATTGAGAAGCAGCTTTCCCGGCATGCCCACCCCTTTTCATAAATGATGTCCACTGCAACAGCAGAAAAATAACCTCATTTCAAATCCCCCTCACACCAGAGATCGCTTGTGCAAGCGGTTGGGTGGACATGAGGAACTGCTTGCCAAATGACAGAGGAACAGACCCCTGTTGATTCCAGCAGCTGCTTACTGGTATGAGATTTAGGAGACATTATGGTCTTAAAAAGGACCCTTAGAGACTGTAGTACATAGCAGTTGCAAATGTGTAACTGTAGGTTATGTATTCCCAATTGTCCAGCAGAATTCTGGCCATATTTTCTATCTTCCATCTTTTACCAGATTTTAGATTTTTTTAATTCTAGAGACTATTTAACTTCCTTTTAATAGTATCTTTTATATGCTTCTATTGAAGTTTTGTGTATATTTTCATCTGTATTTAAATAAAAATTGTGATTTGCTTTGACTCCCTAAGTTGGGAAAAAAGCAGGATGTAAGTGGATAGTTAATAGTAATTGTTGTTATCATTATTCTCAGTGCCTCTGGGGAAAAACAAACAACTGTGGTGGTAGGTGCTCTGGGAGCAATCCCAGATGGGACAAATAAAACATCTGAATGAGATCCCTATAAACTAAATCACAATAGCACAATTACACAAAGCGACTCTGCTTGGAACCTTTATCTCAATAGCACCCATCACCTGATTGTTTAAAACTCTAGTTGGTAACATCTGGTAGACCATGAAACTGATGATAATAATAGTAATAATAGTCAAGAGTCCCAATTATTAAGACATTAGCTTGTGAAACTCAGTGCTATTCTTTTAACAAGTTGCCAGATAAAAAGCTGTATAGTAACCAGCTCTGCATGAGTAATTTGGAAAGAGGGAGATAGTCTTTTTGCCACTTTGAAAGGGGAGAGGTACCATGGTAGTGGTGAAAATATCCAAGAAGGCAGCAGCTTTTTTTTTCCTAGTAAAAGATCTGTGTATGGCATGACATCCTGCATTTTGGGCCCTTTCCCACTACACTTACAGGACTTTGATTCCACTTTAACTGCCATTGCTCCATCCTGTGGAATCCTGGGATTTGTAGTTTAAGGAAGCACTGACTAGAGCTCTCTGGAAGAGAATTCTAAATACCTCATGAAACCACAAATCTCTGAATTCTATAGAATGGAACTGTTACCATTAAAGTGGAATTATACTACTATATTTGTGTAGTGTGAAAGGGCCCTCTGCTTACTGCAGTGGTTCTCAACCTGTGGGTCCCCAGATGTTCATGGACTTCAGCTCCCAGAAGCCCCAGCCACTATGGTCAATGCTCAGGGCTTCTGGGAGCTGAAGTTCACAAACATCTGGGGACCCACAGGTTGAGAACCACTGGCTTACTGCATGTGTGCTTCCACAGAACAGGATGCCAGGGGTATCTGGGGAAAAAGGCCCAGATTTCAAATGGTGGCTATTGTAGTATTTGTCATGGTAGAAACAACAAGAAGCAAAAGCATCTATTGATGGTAGGAAACGCTATGTGCTTTAATATACCAATTTGTAGTAACGAGCATGATCAAGTGGAGAGGGAGGAGGTAAATTTTCTTTGCTGTTAGGGCTGAAACTCCATGCCGTTTGATTCTGGGGGAATACAAAAGAAAACAAAACAAAAAACAAGCTCCACCTTCAACAGAAGTTACTCTTTCAGGGGAATAAGTCTATAACCTCTCTTTTGTAAGCTAAAATAAATCTGCAGAGATGCAGTATAATTCAAGCTCAGAGAATCCAACAGCGCCCCCTATTGTATGCAGACTGGTAAATATTCAAAGAGGAATGTAGTACTGTGGCAGTCGAAACAGAGCTGATGATAGCTAACAACAAACAACAGTCTTGAAGATGAACATGTTTATCACAGCAGAACCTTTCCTGGGCCCACAAAATCTTATACCTCGATAAGTTGTTCGTTGATTGTAGCTAGGGTTGTCAACTATACTTTATTATAAGTATTGTCCCTTATTGGACGGTTGCAGTCCAACATCTGAAGACCCGCCCTTGGCCCGCCTGCCCTTGAACTCAGTCACTGGAATGGAATAATAATGGGTATAAACAAAGAACACTTCCCCATGAAATGTTCCTTCAGTCCCCAAATTTCTTACCATTTCTTACCATTGAGTGAAACTTTGACATCTGCTCACATCTGGAATTCTTCTGTTTGCTGTATTCACATTGCCTTAGTACCTTTGCCTGATCCTTTTTTCTGAATGCATAAACTGTATTTCTAAATGCTCAGCTTAAGTTTCAAATTACTGCAGTGCTACAAAACTAGAAACGGGGGGCAGAATTCTTGTTTGGAGAGGCAAAGCTCTCATTTTGTTTCCTCCATAGCTACACATATGAATAATGCAATGAGGTTATGGGCAATCCTGCATGAAAAGCTGAGCATGAGCTTCCTGACTTTTACTGAGATGGTTTACTTGCAGGACTGTACAAAGGTGAACAACAGAGAGCTGCTGTTCTCCAAGGGCCTTCATCCTGGAGATCTACACACAATTTTCATGGGCCACTGGACAGCAGCCAGCTGTAGGTTATGGGGCATACGACCTCCTTGGGCTGATGTGATGGAAGAAAGGCTTCACTATAGGGAACATTCAAAGAGCCTCAAAGTTACTCCTGTCATTTGGTCCCTATGTTTTATGTTGCATGTTTCTTCTGTTCACCTGTTCTCTGAATTTGTCAATGGGGGTTTGGCTGAAGTGCTAGCTGCCCTAGCATTGCTCTAACTTTAGCAAAGTGGCATGAAGCTGGATTCAGTCTAGGGGAGATAGAGACTACATACTTATCGTTCTCCTATTATGGGAGCCTTATTAAGAAGTCTTGGGGGTAAAGTAAGCTGGAAAGGTACAAGCTACATTTAGGAGCTGTTGGACTTGCCTCATTCCCAGGTGGCAATGAAGCCACATAGGGGTTGGCACCGATGTGGGTACCCCAGATGTCACTTTACAGTCGCCTTTTACAAGTAGGCCACAGGGTTGGTTTGATTGGATAAAAGGTGGGCTGTCTGACACTTGGACCTGTTGCTTCATATCAAGACAAAACAATCAGCTGTAATTAATAAAGTTATGACCTTGTCTTCTCCAAACAAACTGGGCCTACATATTTGATTTCCTGAACTCTTGTCCACCAGTCTAACACGACGTGGAAGCTCTGCTCAGGAGCTGTCCTAGAAAAGTTGACAGAGAAGGAAAGAGGGACATAGCACCACCTCGCCGCATCATTTTCTTCCTGTGACAAGTTATTTTGTGAAGAGGTACTTTCTCCTTTGTGGAAGCTCTCCATACCATTTGGAATCCTGGAAATTCAGGGGTCAAGATCATGTGAACAACCTCTTCAGATCATCAGTCTGCTCATGTGGACAGTAATGATGAAGATGAGACCAGTCCACTTCCATTGTTTGTTTACTGATCCTTAATAAGCAAATGCCTGAATAGGGCTATTCAAATTGTTTGAATGCAGAAAGAATGCACACCATTCTGATTCTGCCAGGTCAGCCTGCCTGAAAGATGAGTATGTCTTTGGCTGCCTGCTTGTTTTTCACACCATCTGCTGTGTAGCTTGTATTTGTGCTAGTATTGTTACTGGATCTACATCATTTTGGTTGTTGGGACAAAATGTTTTTAAGGATGTTTCTCATTTGCAGGAAAGACACAAACCAGATATGAAGAACTAGAACTGTAGCCCTTTCTGCAGCTTACCTTTGTCCTGGTGGCATCTGGTGATGACGGCAGCAGCAGTTCTCCCAGGAGGGGAGTGCAATGGAGCTCCCTCCTCTGTACCAGCTGCCTGCAGGATCCAGGAAGCGCGATGGCCATGCTTCTTCCTTCTGCAGCGCAGCTGGGTACTGTGCCCGGCTGTGCTGGGGCAGGAAGCACAGCCATTGCACTTCCAGGGCCTCCATAGACAAGGTAAGTGTGGGTGCATGGCATAAGGGCAATGTGATCGCCGTCCTTGATGGAAAATCTGTCAATGATTTGTGGTGCGATTGCACTGCCTGGGGATAGGGGAAGGATGGGACCCTGATGATGCCATGCGTAAGGGTTGTTGTGGTTCTATCCTTTCCCTGTCCCTATGGCAGGTTGGGAGGGTGGGAAGGGCCCGTGTTTATGGGTTATGATCTACATCTAGGGACCCAGGGCTCTGATCAATACAATATGATCTAGGAAGAGTTCTAGACCTCCACAACAGATGGATCTCCTGAAACATTAGCCTTCAAGTAGTCATGGAAGTCCTACCATACACTTGACTACAATACTTCCACATACAAATTATTTTATGAAAGAACATAAGGCTTTTGTCATAGCCTAATTAAACTTATGCTTCTTTTTTGCTGTTGCTCCACTCTGTTCACAACAGCAGCCTTTAAACATGACTGGAGCAGGTTTGTGCCTTCACAGCTTGTTTCAATAAAAGTTATAAGCATAAATCCTGTTAGTCCCATCACTGAATCAATTGATCTTCCTATGTGTTGACTCACTGTTCAACAATTGACTCAATGGATTGTCTCCAGTTGAGACTAACCAACAGGATTCTAGTCTGTGGGACCTCTTCACAAGCCAGTTTTACATAACGAGGTACATGAGACTTTGGCTGGCATCCTATTTGTGATATATGCAAGTGTAACTCTGCCTTACACTTTTTTGGGGGGGGGGTTATTGCAGAGATTGATATTCTCTTCCATCCTTTGCAGCAACCAAAGCCTTCCCCAGGTTCCGCTAGCTTCCTGGAATGGTCATTCTGTGCCTGATGAAGAGCACCAGGGATCAGAGAAGCATCTGGCTATGCCTCATTCACTGAAATTCCAGCAGATCTTAGTAGAAAATGCCACTGGTTTGTGCCACCAGATGCTCCCCCTGTTCTCACCCTCTGCTGTCCACATCCAAGAGAATGATCATTCAGGGGGGGTACTGCTGCAAAACTGTGAATCCTTCAGGTAGCAAATGGGGAGCTATAGTGGCATTTTGCCTGCAAAACCTTCATTGGTCTGTAGAAGATCTTGGCCATTATGTAATAACTAGGATTGTCAGGTGAGGTATAGCTGGGTAAAAGGGAGATTTCAGCAAGTGTTTTTCATGCAAGCAACATCTGTTAAAATTCTCTCCTTTATACAGCTACTAAAAGATCAGAATCCCTGCCCCTTATTTCACCTGGCAACACTAGTAATAACCAAAGGAATCCTAACTCAGAATAGCTGAAAAACTTGCAGGGGCAAGAACTTCTCAGAAATATAAAACGTGATAGAGCACTCTGAATTTTTACCTGTACAATGCTAGACTAACTGGTCTATGTTTTTCATAGCTATCAGACCACAACATAGCAAAAGTCATTCCCTGCAATACACGGATACAACATCTCCTTCTGGGGTGGTCAACTGTGGCCCTCCCATCTGTTTTTTGACTGTAGATTGTATTATCCCTCACTGATAATAGGAACTGCAATCCAACATCTGGAGAGCCTTATATACTATAGCATTCTGGTGAATTCTGCTAGTTTGAAAGACCTACTGTCGTTTCCTGAAT
Source organism: Iguana delicatissima (assembly GCA_948472985.1). Taxonomy (NCBI): domain Eukaryota; kingdom Metazoa; phylum Chordata; class Lepidosauria; order Squamata; family Iguanidae; genus Iguana; species Iguana delicatissima. Next base: position 3,200 of record CAOKZL010000048.1, on the reverse strand, counting down.
TGCTATGATACAAGCACAATAGCTAAAAATAGTGAAGAGTCTGGTGCCACCTTAAAAACTAGAATACATTTTTGTAGACTGAAAATGCACCTGAAGTCCACAAATGCTTATATCAAATAAAATCCATGTCTCAAGTTGTCACAGGATTCTTGGCTGGTTTTGCCACAACAGACCAACACTGCCACTGCCAGGAAAGTGCTACAATTGCTAATAAGTTTGTAAGTGAACAAACTCTGCCTGCTGGCTTTGAAAAATTGCTAGTTACTTCTGCTGCTGTTTGAAAGGATGTGATCTTTATTTCCTTGTGCTTCAAATGCTATCAGAGTTGACAGCAAAGTGAAAGCATCAATACCCATTTGTCTTATGTACAGTTTCAGCTGCTTTACAATTTGCCCTTGGTAAAACTTCTTATCAGGAGCATTACATGTCAGACAGTAACAAACTCTAGATTAAAACAGGAGTAAGTAAAGCTTCAATGAAAGGGCTATAGTTGCGGGGAGTTAGGTAATGATGGAGCTATGAATTTTAAAACATTTTCTAGATCTCCTCCAATTTGCTTTGTTAAATTTGAGGTTCTGTGATTAAACCATGCAAAGGCTCTGTGTTTAAACTATCTTAGAGCAGGCTATCCCAAACAAAAAATTAAACAAAACATTCTAGAAGCTTTAAATCTTGTTTCCAAATTTACTTAACTGCTACATTGCATGTTTCCAGCAGCAATGTAAGCTGTATATAAAACATACTTGTAGTTCTGTACTTTAAAGGTATAAAAACTAACCTTGTACTCTTTCAAATGGAAGGAATCCCATGTTTCTGGTACATAAAAGTTCTCTGAACTTTCCATCAAAATCTATTTCTGCCAATGCAGATTATTTTTTATTCAAATTGTGAAAATTCTTTTGTACACAACTATTCAAGCAGCCATTGTTAATACCAGATAAGTATTCCTGCAGAGCCTGAGAAACACCCAGTCTAAGATTTAACACAAGGCTAAGGAGGACGAATATACACAAATGCAGTTAGGTGTACTTTCATTGTGGTTAAATTGGTAACGAGTTCACAAGGGGAAATATCTAATAAAGAAGAGAAATAAACATGTGGAATTGGCTAGGTAGAAAAATGACCTTCTTTAAATTCTGGAAACTCTTCCACTGTCTTCAAAGATACAGCTTCACAAGTGAAATAAAGTTCTACATTTTGAGTATCAAGCAATTCTATTCTGTCTGAAATTCCATGAACTACACTTCCATCTTAAAACTACTGTCGGTTTCAGATCAAAGAGGCATGTGCACATATCAAAAAATATTTTTACAGGATTTTTTTTTCAATTTTTAAATTGCTTGAGGAACAATCTGTACTACCAGCACTACATTTATTAGAGGAGCAGAAGGGACATGTCACAGATGGAAGAAGAACCTGTGTGAAGCAAAATTGGATTATTTTTAGTTCTTATCTGCAAAGAGACAAATCTAGATTGAATAAAAAGGCTTACATTCATTTTAGTAAGTTGTTTCCATTAACAATAAAACCAAAAAGCAATATGTATAATCAAGGCAAGTTAGATTTGGTCAGAGAAACTTGAATCACATTTGGCCTTGGACTGAGGTGTATCATGCCATATTCACAGTGTTTTGCTACTTTGCAAGTAAAGGGTCATTGTATGAGTATGAACATGATCCCTCCCGCTGCTTTGGTCAGTACACCAAGGCTACTTGAAGCATCAGTTCAGACACAACAGAAAGCCGTGTGAACAGGCAAAATACTGGGTGAGATGCAGAGCATTAGAGAAGTTAACAAACCATGAATGGATAATAAAATGTTGTAGAATATCAGGCTTGTATGCCATGAGCTCAAAAGTCCTCAGTTCCAATACATGCACAATATTAATAATAAAAATGAATTAACTTACTGTAGTTGCTATAATAATCATTCTTCTAACAACTCCAGCCTGAGAAGATAAGAATGCTGCAGGGTTTTTCACCTTACCCCTAAATGCATCTCTCTGGAATTAAAACCTATTTCAAAAGAAATGACTTTAGTATCACTATTGGATCACAGCCCAGTAATCAGCTAAAAGAGTCGGGGCCATGTCTTGTGTGAAAAAGACTACAAATAATCAGACTAAAATGGAAATGTCCACCTTTTTTCTCCAACAGAATTAGTCAGTGATTGGACATGGTATCAACATGATCAGAACCACGATCTCTTTCCTCCCCACTTTTCAGATGAAGATCCACCATCACATTTCTCCATCACTGTGCTATAGTGAGAATAAGTAAAATGTTTCTATGGAATTCCTTAGGGATCCCTGGTCCCCCCGTAAGCGACAATAGCACACCCAAGCCTCCAAGTAGGTTTCAGTGGCTGAATTTGGTACATTTGGGGACATTTCCCACAACCACCTTTTTGGCCTGTACTATTTTTTTCCAAAACAGGAAGTGACTGGGACCAGGAAGTCTGCTTACTTCCTTGTTTGAAAGGCCAAAAAAAAGGTAAGGCCTGAAGTGCCTGAAAATACGATTGAATGGCTGATACTACAGTGGGGCCTCTGTACCCATGAGGGATTTGTTCTGGGCCCCCCTGCAGATACTGAAATCTGTGGATAGTACCGAACGCCCTGCCCCGCCACCTGCCTTGGGCCCAATCGCGGAGGCAGTTGGCGGGAAAACAGCAAGGGGTGTGGGATCCTGCAATCCCCGCTGTTTTCTCACTGGCCACTGCTGCGATCGGGCTGAGGGTGAGGGGCAGGAGGCAGCGATGAGCATGATCCCCCGCTCACCGCTTCTCTCCCACCTGCCACCAGTGCGATTGGGCTGAGGGTGAGGGGCAGGAGGCAGCGATGAGCGTGACCCTGTGCTCATTGCTTGTCTTTCGCCCGCCACCACTGCTATTGCAGTGGCAGAGGGGAGCCAACCGCGGATAATTGAATCAGCAGATAATGAATCCGCAGATACAGTGGTCCTACTGTATTACTGTCCATTTTGGGGGGAAATTATTTTAAGCCTCCTGGTCCAAATTTTGGTTGCAAGGGCACAACTCCCATCCCAAACTTTGGCAGTTGCCCATCCCTGTTGTGATGTAAACCATTCTAACAGAGAGCAGCCTGAGAAAATGTACAAGCAGCAGCTTGTGCAGCACAAGTTAGCTCTTTAACAGATAGGCAACTAGAAAGTTGGACTCCTCCAACGTCTCGGCAGCTT